>OX392513.1:27500-1463082 GCA_947623375.1 Apotomis capreana | reverse complement strand
TTTCCCTCTAGGGTATGTAATTTAATTTGACGGAATGATGGATATTGTAATTAGATAATGTACTCACCGATATGGATGAAATGAAATGAAATGAAATAATTTATTCAGTAAGTAGGCCACAAGGGCACTTTTACAAGTCAGATTGTGAATCTACCGGCATTTCGCAAGAGGAGACCGCTGTTGAGAAGAAAGCCGAAAGAAACTCAACAGTAAGTCATTTTTTCGTAAACAATACTTAGAACAATTAATTACATTACATTAGTGTTATAACTATAACTAATTATTACATGCGTACACGTATAGGAGATATATAGAATCAATGTTAGGTAGGAATATTAAAATAAAATTTTAACGATCAATTTAAAATATTAAATATACCCAGAGATGTATAAAGTCTCTAGGTGTCACAACATGCAATAATATAACTTAATTAATTTAATTCCACAGAGATGTATAAGGTCTCTCGGCGTCAATGTGAATAATTTACAATAGACAATAATTATTAAACCTAAATTTCTTAGAGATGTATAAGGTCTCTAGGCGTCACAATATACAAAAAAGAAAAAATAAATAATGATAATAATAATATGCTTATAGTTAAATTTCATTCCTCAGAGATGTATAAGGTCTCTGAGCGTCATTATTCAGTTCAGTACACTAAGTTTATTAGAGATGTATACAGTCTCTAAATAAAAAAAATAAAAAAATAATAACTTCAATCGAGTACAGGATGAAGTCTTTCACGTCAATTCACTAAACGCTGGTAAGCAGTTACTACACAACTAATTTGGCCCTTGCTAGTGTGAACAGACCGGACCCCACAAACGGCACCCGTTCACGAGCATGACGCATATCTCAGCCATCGCCTCCCTCAACCATATTATAGGGAAGGTTGCGACCCGATCAACGACGCCACCGTAAGCAAAGACCTTTAAGCGAGCATGACATGCTCACACTGCCGGGCATTCATCACTAAAGCAAATGCCCGGTGAGAAACAACATAATGTGCTCTCATGTTACATTACAAATAAACTAATATTACCGATTAAAATATGCTTACTTTACATTCACATGACTAAACCACTGGCTTAAAGACATCCCTATCATCTAAAAAGTCATTTACAGTATAATACGCCTTGTTTATTAGGTGACGTTTTATGTGAGACTTGAATTTGCTGGAAGGTAAACTCACTACCTCGGTAGGTATTTTGTTATAGAAACGTACACAGTTCCCCACGAACGAAGAGCTAACTTTACGGAGACGATGAGCAGGCATAACAAGCTTATTCTTCCTTCTTGTATTATACTGGTGAATGTCACTGTTGAGCTTGAATGCATGTAGATTTTTCCGGACATACATTATATTCTCAAGGATATATTGAGACGCTACGGTGAGAATGTTGGCTTCCTTGATTTTTTCTCTTAGCGATGCACGAGCTCCTAGTTCATAAATAGATCGTACGGCTCGTTTTTGTAGCACGAAGATGGTTTGAATGTCCGCTGCTTTCCCCCACAACAGAATTCCATATGACATTACACTATGAAAATAACTGAAATACACAAGCCTTGCCGTCTCGACGTTTGTTAACTGTCTGATTCGCCTCACTGCATAGGCTGCGGAGCTAAGCTTACCTGCAAGAGTGGCTATATGCGCATTCCATTGCAGTTTTGAGTCCAAAGTAACACCCAGAAATACTGTTTTGTCTTCAAATTCTAGTACATCACCTTTCAATGTCACCTTGGCACAATCTACTTGTTTCACATTCGGTAATGTGAATTTAATGCACTTGGTTTTCTTGGCATTTAAAAGTAGGTTATTGGTCTAGGGACTCGACACAGTTTTCACAAGTACCTAATACATTAAATAAACAAACAGTACTTAGGAACTATAACATGCTTTACATAGATTACTTTATAGTCATATAACACAATTAACAGTGCTGTAGACTTAGGATAAAATTAAAGTCTTTATCAGTGATCTGTGAACCTCTTTTACTATCAGGTGATACCAGCCTAGGGCTGCTTGCTTTGATCTCATGATTTTAAAATACAAGTCAGTTGATTGACTTTTATTTTAATGACAAACAAAACCACCAAAAGTTAGATATATAGTTTTAGTTAGTGCAACAATGTCAATCAAGATAATGTTTAGTGTAGAATGTGTAGAATACTATAGATTTCCGGCGTAACAATCCAACAATTATAGCAATAATGACACTTACTACGAACGACGAAGCCGCGAGCAAACGATAGATTCCTATATTTACAAAATGAAGATGAGGATAGTTTCTGGAAATTTTGATCACTTGTGGGCTACTTGCAGAATAATGTTTGGAATTACAGGTGCTTTATCGTTTATCTATCGCCCGATAAACTCTACCATTATAGACCCGATGTACTGCGCACGATATATTGGACAATAGGCGTTGTCTAGACTAAATAATTAGCCTGCAATTAAACATAAAGGTCATTCGTTCAGCGTACTTTGTTTGTGTACATACCAACAACCTACCAACACGCACTCCACCGTCACGCAATCAAGTGATCCGTATTAGGGGATGTGTTTTTGATAGGTATTGCAAGGTCTACATTTAATATTTAAGGGTGTTTATGATTCTTTATCGCATGTTAACATTTGGCTGAAATAATACCCGAAATTACATACTTACCTTACCTTTCCAACATATGCATATTCAAATGAGGATAATATTTACGGGTTCCATTCCTAAGATTTCTAGCTTCCGAAATAAATATTTATTTTTTCTGTCTGTTCTTTAAAATTCATGGAATGTTCTAGTTGCCTAACAGTTAGTTAAATGGCTATATACGTTTTCCCCGAAATATTCAGCTCTTTATATTTACTTTCTACGAAATCGCTTGGACTCACGCATTCCGCGCATACAGTAGGACAGTAAAATGTTATATCCTTGCATTCTTTAGAGTTCGAAATACAACGCATGCTTACAAGACTTATATGTGACGTGACGTCAAAAGTTTTCTTGGGCAGGCCGAAGCAGATTTGACAGCTTTACTTCAAGAGTACAAGTACAAAAATGTTCATAAATTATATAAACCTTTAATTGTACATTGTAGACATATAAGCAAACAAAATTTCTTTAGGCGTTTCTTCTCAAAAGTGGTCTCCTTTTTTGAAATGCCGGTAGACTCAGACATGTAAAAGTGCCCTTGTGGCCTACCTGCAGGTGCAGAATAAAGTTAACGGGAATCGAGTTTAGCTGACCTAACATTGTGTCTCGAAAACCCGAGAATATTCCTGTGACTTCTGTGTGTATGTGAAACCTTCTCGAGAACGGCACAATTCTACACAACGCTACATCGTAGGTATAAAACAAAGTCGCTTCCTGCTGTCTGTCTGTCCCTATGTACGAGTATGCTTAGATCTTTAAAACTAGAGTGATTCAAGAGGAAGGTTTATTATATGTATAATACAATCATAATTTATCAGCATTGCACCCGTGCGAAGCCGGGGCGGGTCGCTAGTAATGCATACAACTATGTTTATCTACAAAGCAAATCTAGATCCTTCTCAAAGTTAATTAGCCGGCAGGAAACAGCCAGAAACACGAAACATAAGATCGACCGCGAAGGCCGACGCATCGCTTCGGTTGAGTGCCCAACTGTGTCCGGTGGTTTTGTTTGTCACCTCGGCGACTGATGAAGACACTATATACAATAGGTTTATATTATTCACTGGGTTTTTCATACAGCTTCACTAACGTGATACAATACAATACAAGTATTTTGCACTCCACATAAAACATACAGGAGAAATACAACGCATGACATTTGCTTTTGTTTGGAATAAAACTTAAAGGAAACATGTTTAAAAAAAATTGATCGAACCCTTGCTTCGTTTTATGAAAAAATTGGGCAAGTGCGAGTCCGACTCGCGCATGAAGGGTTCCGTACTTTAATCTATAACAAGTTTGTTGTATGGGAGCCCCCCTTAAATATTTATTTTATTTTATTTTTAGTATTTTTTGTTACAGCGGCAATAGAAATACATCATCTGTGAAAATTTCAACTGTCTAGCTATCACTGTTCTTGAGATACAGCCTGGTGACAGACAGACGGACGGGCAGACAGCGAAGTCTCAGTAATAGGGTCCCGTTTTTACCCGTGTACGGAACCCTAATAAAAACAAACCAACAAACCCTGATTCGATTCGCAAACTTTTATAATTAAATCAAACGGCCATGTTTGGAGTTTACCACAGACTGACTTTATTTATTTTTAATAATTTACAAATAGAATGCAACCATAGAAAAACTAGATGGCACTAGTGGTGTTTATGTTGATAACAAACCTCAACAAACTTTTTATGTAGTAGGCATATCTTGTTAAACAATTATTTTAGACTAATTTTAAAACGACGATGAATACCCGAAAATATCTAACTCTAATGAATAATGGATTGATATGTATGATATAACGTTTATTATGTTAGTTGGTTGGACCATGATACTGATTAGGTATAAGATTTTGTTATTTTATAGCCTGCCTTTGAGTAAGAAACTCACAAAAATTCTTAGCCAGTTCAATATATAATTAAGAGGCCTTATTCCTTTTAAAATTTATTTTTTTCATATTATGACAAATGTATTGATAATTTCAACCAACTTTTTGAAGTGAATAATACCTCCTCCTCTAATACCTTTCCTCGAGTTCTAGGTAGTAACATAGCTTTTTCATGTTTTCATTGCGTGCAGTCAAAAATAAATTGAAAAAAAAACTGATTTTCCGCGTGAATTTTGTCAATTTCGAGTAGTTTTTGAAACAAAAATTATCAATGAAAACTGTAGGTATCAAATATATACCAATGAATTCCAATAGCCCTGTTCTAGGTAGTAACATCAATAATATGTTAAGAAACATGTTTGATCATAAAGAAAAATGTCTAAAACAATCAGCATCTAAAAAGAATAAGGCCTCTTAAACGTAGGTACTATTTGAAGTCGACAACCTTATTGCTCTAGAAACCATTTTTCCACCGACCTGATAGATTAGAAAAACGGGAACAATTTCTTAGTCATAACCGGAATAGGTTAACGCGCTGGGCTGTGGCTCATAGGATGGGCTACTTTTTTAATTGAAGGCGCGATTTTTAGATAAGGTTAATATTTAGACGTTATTAATTCAAAGTTACCATGGAAATAAAAAACGTAACACGAGTACAAGTTCTATTTTCCTGTAAGGGAGACCACGTTCTGTTTGAAGTGTTTGTTTTAGTTGACGTTGTATTCAAGGAAATAGTCTTGAATCACTATAGTTTTGAATCAGCGTAGTAATAGTAATGATAAATCATGACGTAACGTGGACAAACTTGTGCGCGCCCACTTCAATTAATAAGTTTAAGTGTGGATTAGCACTTATATTCGAAATATTTAATGTATGTAACCCAGAAATGGCCTTATAGTTATTACGACGATTTTCTAGCAACATCAACATTAATGAAACGGGGTTGTTAAAATGCTATGTGCATGTCAAGTTTCATGCTTTCCGTTGTAGGATGGGATTTTTTTAGCTTTCCGTCGCATCCGACAAATAAGCATAAATATGTTGCTACCGTATCTATAATCTTGACAAAAGACATCGTACCTACTATTCTGTTACCATGTCACATTAATAACGGTCTGTTGATGGATCAAATCCTCACCAAACCTGCGTACAATTGGTGCACTTAATTCTTAAGATGGTTCAGCCGGCAGACAGTTCTACGTGTACCATTACCAGTAGGAGCTGGTGTTGAATGTGAGTTCAAATTATCTTTCTTTTCAGAGGCAAAGACTGCCGCAGCAACCTCTACCTCCTGCCAACCGGCGAGATCGTCTACTTCGTCGCCGCCGTCGTGGTGCTATTCAACGTGGAAGAGCAGTGCCAACGTCACTACACCGGCCACACTGACGACGTCAAGTGTCTGGCTATTCACCCCAATAAGATGATCGTGGCCAGCGGGCAGTGTGCTGGACACGACCGCGTAGACGCTAGGGTGAGTCAAAGTATCTATGTCATAGGAGTAGCTCGAGCAGCATTGTGTGTGTGATACGGAAGAGCAGTGTCAACCTCATTACACTGACAACGACGGCGTCTACGATATGTCTGGTTACACTACACGCTTTAAATTAGCATCTGGTATCATACCTAGGAAAAAATATTTGCATTGCTTAATTGACTGTAGTAAATATTTTCTTCTAAATAAAAAGTTTTATAAATATGAGGGTTAGAAAATGAGACGAAACGGTTCGAGAAAAGGTAGGCAGTGTCCCGGTTCTTTTTTGTTCACCTCGGCGGGGGCATTACTGCGCCCACAGATATTATTAATCTTTATCCTTTAGAGTGTCAATAATAAAACTATGCTTCAGGTGTACCCACTTTCAATTAATAATTTTCTCATCTTCCGTTCTCTTCCACATAGTCGGAATCGTATCCGATCTGTCTATTTAATGTTCACATCTCATTTTTCTACAAAGCTATACGTATTCTCTAGGGTAAGCTCAAAATTGGATTAAAAAAAAATGGCTTTCGGACAAATGAAAATTTGGCGAAACGTTACAGATAGGAAACAAAACTTCAGACTCACGATAGGTAACTAACCATTCTCCAGATGTAGGTTTTCCTTTTTGATTCGGGAGTATTACTGTTGCGGCAACGATTTACTTTAGGTTCTAAAACTATCTTTCTTTCCAGCCTCACGTCCGCGTGTGGAACTCCGTGTCCCTGGCCACGCTAGCCGTCATCGGAGCGGGACAGATGGACCGCGGTGTGGCAGCTCTCTCCTTCTCTCGCGCCGACGGCGGCGCCTTATTGGCGGCGGTGGATGAAGGAGCTGATCACACAATTTCCGTCTGGGAGTGGCAGCGAGATAAGGGACACTGTCTCGCTGAGACCAAGGTACTTTAAATAAACGCCAAGCTGTGCATACAGTTAATGTAGAGTAGCACCCTTGGATATTGTTCAAGAACCTTCACATTCACAATAACTGGTCTAACGATAACGTAAGCCGGCGATTCTCACAAATTTCTAAGGAATGGAACTCGCTCCCATCGCGTTGTTTCCAGAAAATTATAATTTATGGGTTTCAAGGCAAGTGTGAATAGGCTATTGCTGATCAACGAGCTACATCCTCGACCCCGTAGTCGCTTATATACCATCAGGTGATACTGAGGTCAATCGCCGGTCAGTTTATGAATAAAAAAACTCGTCAGATCACCTAAGATCTCGAGACACAATAGATCACGGGGATGGGGCATGATTACAAACGATTCCTTGTTTACGCACTCATCGCTGTCATTCTAAAACGTTTACTATAGTTAAGATATATCTATACCAAATCAAATTTGAAATTTGGGATTTCCAATCACAAAAACCAAAATCAAAACGTTTATTCCGTAAGTAGGCCACAACTTTCACACATCTGAATCTCCGTTTACCGGCATTTCACAAGAAGAAACCGCTGTTGACAAGAAAGCCGAAAGAAACTATAGTAAGTAAGTATTTATTTCGTAAAATCAATTAAATTGGAATTAACCTAAAATCTTGCTTCTATTTCCGCAGTGCTCCGTAGACACAGTGGTGGCGGCAGAGTTCCACCCGCTAGACAGGAACCAAATAGTGACGTGCGGCAAGAACCACATCGCGTTCTGGACGCTCGACCACACCAACATGCTGTACAAGAGGATGGGCGTGTTCGAGACCCGGGACAAGCCCAAGTACGTCACGTGCCTGGGGTTCAACCATAATGGTAAGACTTGACTTTAGGTGGATGTTATTATTAACACTGACAAAGGAAAAGGCAATGCTGTACAAGAGGATGGGCGTGTTCGAGACCAGGGACAAGCCCAAGTACGTCACGTGCCTGGGGTTCAACCATAATGGTAAGACTTGACTTTAGGTGGATGTTATTATTAACACTGACAAAGGAAAAGGCAATGCTGTACAAGAGGATGGGCGTGTTCGAGACCAGGGACAAGCCCAAGTACGTCACGTGCCTGGGGTTCAACCATAATGGTAAGACTTGACTTTAGGTGGATGTTATTATTAACACTGACAAAGGAAAAGGCAATGCTGTACAAGAGGATGGGCGTGTTCGAGACCAGGGACAAGCCCAAGTACGTCACGTGCCTGGGGTTCAACCATAATGGTAAGACTTGACTTTAGGTGGATGTTATTATTAACACTGACAAAGGAAAAGGCAATGCTGTACAAGAGGATGGGCGTGTTCGAGACCAGGGACAAGCCCAAGTACGTCACGTGCCTGGGGTTCAACCATAATGGTAAGACTTGACTTTAGGTGGATGTTATTATTAACACTGACAAAGGAAAAGGCAATGCTGTACAAGAGGATGGGCGTGTTCGAGACCAGGGACAAGCCCAAGTACGTCACGTGCCTGGGGTTCAACCATAATGGTAAGACTTGACTTTAGGTGGATGTTATTATTAACACTGACAAAGGAAAAGGCAATGCTGTACAAGAGGATGGGCGTGTTCGAGACCAGGGACAAGCCCAAGTACGTCACGTGCCTGGGGTTCAACCATAATGGTAAGACTTGACTTTAGGTGGATGTTATTATTAACACTGACAAAGGAAAAGGCAATGCTGTACAAGAGGATGGGCGTGTTCGAGACCAGGGACAAGCCCAAGTACGTCACGTGCCTGGGGTTCAACCATAATGGTAAGACCTTTTTTTTATTACGGCACAACATAATAGTGGCTTCACTTCGCCTGATAGTAAGCAAAAAGGGTAGCCCAAGTCGCAATTCCAACTGACAATAAACTAACGGTGCCATGTCAGTTGACACTGCCAGGCTGGCCCGAGAGATGGTTGTTCACGGTTCGTTTGAAGTTCAATGTTGTAAGCAGGAGGAAACACATGAGCCGGCAAAGAGTTCCATTTTTATTGCCTGAGTTTAGTTGGATTAATACTATCAAAGTACACAGCAGTATTAAAGTAAAATTGCATGATTGTAGGACATAGGAACTAGGAAGACTGCTCTGTGAGTTGTAGACTTCGCAAATTTGTTTCAAAATTGCTGCAATTTGTATTTTTTTAGGTTTTCATCCCAAAAATTTTGAAAACTGAATCGGTATAAAATTGTATGTACTCATTGAACCTACTCACTAAGTTTCATGAAAATCATTTGAAAAGAAGAAGCTGTATGCGAGAGCCGGAAATCCAAACATCCGGACATACGAAAGAAATTTTAATTTTGCAATAATGTTATTCCGGATTACCGGTCCAACGTAACCTCTCCACCACCCTAACGCCAGATAACCTTTAGATTTTTCCTTATGCTCTGTATGTTGATCTTCATTTTTTTACCAGGCGACGTCCTCTCGGGCGATTCAAACGGCAACATAATCGTGTGGGGCCGCGGCACCAACACGGTCGTGAAGCTGGTGCGAGGGGTCCATTCCGGGTCCATCTTCTCACTGTGTGCGCTCAAGGACGGCGCCATCGTCAGCGGCGGCGGGAAAGATGGCCGCGTTGTCATGTTCGACGCGGAGCTTAATGCCACGGGAATGGAGAATGTTGTGAGTGTTATATGAGTAGCTAGCTTTCTGTGCTTTTTATTACTACACTACACATAGTGACAGGGCGAGGCATTAACACTGTTAGTGAACGTTATATATCGACGCTTAAGAATCAATATTGGCTAAGTAACAAAATTTTGACGACGCGGTTGGCTCAGTTTGCAAGCACCTACTGAGCGGCGGTCCCGGGTTTGAATCCCGGCCAGGGCAAATATTTATGTGATGAACTCGAATATTTGTGTTCTTCTCTGTATTTAAGTAATATATTTATCTATATAAGTATGTATAAAGTATATCGTCATCTAGTACCCATATGTTGTCTGATATGTATTATTATTATATGACTTTGCACGTTACGTCATCGACGCTAGGGACTATTTACCCGCCGTAAAATCAATCGACAGCTGATTCAACCTCCAAACGAGACTTAGTGTGAAGCCAAAAATGTATAATGATGGAATATTCTTAATTCTATCATTTTTTTTCTTCGTACTAAACAACTACGTTCCTGATGACATTGTGTTTCAAGATTCTTTGGACACACAGACCTTTTTAAAAATTCTTACCGTCCATCTCGAATGCGTTGCGAATTTGCGAATGGAGAGCTAACTTAAAACTTGTGCAAAACATTTTTGACTAACGTTTCTTGCTGCCAGATCGAAGGTCACTACGGCGGCGTGCGAGTGCTGGCCGAAGGTCGCGGCAGCCAGCTGTTCGTGGGCACCACCAAGAACTGCATCCTGCACGGAGACTTGCAGTTGGGCTTCTCACCCGCTGTGCTTGGTAAGTTCTTCTATTCTTCACTGTTCATGTTTACATTTCTCTTCAGTTACAGTTCACGCGACTCGAAACGATGCACAATGGTGAACCGACTTTAAGTTGTTATATATAAAGTCGGCATGGCATCTCCATTGTCTATACTCAAAGCTAGGTAGCGAATATATGATATCAATTAAACAACATACGTACTTAATTTTGTGCAACTGATTCTTGTTCGTTTTTCTTGTTAATCCTACTTAACGTTACTACTTTTTAACGTTACATGTTATTTTGCAAGTGTATTTTTATTATTTCCTCACATCGTTTGAGAAAAGCACTATATATATACCTCGGTGGTAATGGTAACGGTTATTGCCTGACTCGCGTATTTTGCAAGTCTCGCGATGCTCGGCTTGCAAACCACCTCGTCAGTCAATCCCCCACTTTCCGGACTTCTGCAATAATCTATATAATAAAATTGAAAATGCCAGAACGGGATAACGCACTAGGGAGGAAGCGAGATGGCGCCTTACAAAACTCGACGTCCTTTTAGATCACGTTTCTCCAATACGACGCACGTTACCGCAGAAACAACGATTCAAATCTATTGTCTAAATATGAGAATAGAATAAGAGCGTAAAAATTACCGTTTTCGCTACGTATTTCCTTCACAATCGGCTAAAGAAATGTTCATAAAATTCTTCATTTCGCGACTGTCGGCCATTTCCGGCAATACTCGGTTTCTTTTCGCTATGACTTAAGTTTAAGTAGCCAAAAATTTTTGGCGTCATGTTGGTACGCAGTTATGTCCAAGTTTTTTACTCGAAATGTAATGACTACGCACTTTGCTTGACGTATGTTGTTTTCTCTGTCAAACTAAATGTCATCAGCAAGGAGCCAAATTTTTTTGACGACATGTTGGTACGTAAATAAAAATATACAGATATACTTACATAAATACTTAGACATAATAAATAAATATATGGTAAAGTAATAAATAAAACAAAAACAGTATGAGCCACAAAGTTAAAGGAGCGCTTATTATTGCAGTGTACTAAGGGAGAGACAAATAGTATTTTTTGACGAGGGTTTTAAATGTTGCAAGAGATTGGGCACGCCTTATATCCAGAGGAAGCGAATTCCACAGTAAAGTAGCCCGGAATGTGAAAGAACCATTATAAAATTTAGAAGATGAAGGGGGAACAGTAAGAACCAAGTTTTGTGCAGAGCGAACAGAACGCAAATAACTGAAGCGCTCCTTGAGGTAGTGGGGAGGGGTTACTAATGTGTTGCACAAAATTTATTGGCATATTTTCGTTTCGCATAGCAACCATTGGCACAATCATCATTTCGCACAATTGCTTTTTGCCTAAATTTCTTGGCATACTATCACTTCGCACACGTTTCTTTGGCAGAATAGTACATTGGCATAATATCGATTAGAACAATACTCCTATGGTCGAATAATTGTGTCGCCGAAATTTATATGGCATAATATTCCAACTGCATCCTTGAGTGTAATTATGTTATAGTAATGATGTAGAAAGCATTAGGCAATTGCTCATATATTTTTAGTAGGAGCTCATGCTTAGTTGTGGGTGTGGGTACCACGATAATATTTTTATTGATGTGTCACAATAATTCCTAGATGTTGTTTACGTTTTTCGTTTAATAATCCTTTTTCTTTACTGTTTTGCATGTCTTATACTTATATAAAATAAAAATGACAAGTTCTGTGTTTTTTCAACTGTCCTACTCCATCAGTTTTCTGACAGCGATTCGTTTCTGTGAGGCACGCAGTTTCAACCTAACCTAACCTAGTTTTCTGGCAGCGATTCGTTTCTGTGAGACACGCAGTCAAGTTCGTAAGCCAAGTCGGACCTGCGCGGCTCGCTCGCTTCGCTCGCTCGTTAGGGTCGTAGTTTAAACTAACACTCCTCCTCGCTTCGCTCGTCGTCGTACCTAACCTAAGCCAAGTCGGATCTGCCTTAAGGTGAAATTGGTAATGTTAGGACTCGTAAGCCAAGTCGGACCTGCGCGGCTCGCTCGCTTCGCTCGCTCGTTAGGGTCGCAGTTCAACCTAACACTCCTCCTCGCTTCGCTCGTCGTCGTACCTAACCTAAGCCAAGTCGGATCTGCCTTAAGGTGAAATTGGTAATGTTAGGAATCGTAAGCCAAGTCGGACCTGCGCGGCTCGCTCGCTTCGCTCGCTCGTTAGGGTCGCAGTTCAACCTAACACTCCTCCTCGCTTCGCTCGTCGTCGTACCTAACCTAAGCCAAGTCGGATCTGCCTTAAGGTGAAATTGGTAATGTTAGGAATCGTAAGCCAAGTCGGAACTGCGCGGCTCGCTCGCTCGTTAGGGTCGCTCGTCAGCGATTCGGTTCTGTGGGTATGCTATGGTACAATTATGCCGAAATAAATTCGGCGGAACTTATATTGTGCTACATAAAATTCTGCGAAAAAAAAGTTGGCGATATTAGTATTCTGCTATTCAAAATTGTGCCAAATGAATACTATGCGACATAACAATTGTGGTAAGTATATAATTATGCGATAGTATCATTCGGCTAAAAATTATTGTGCGAAAACGGTTATGCGAAATGTATTTTGGACAATAGAGATTGTGCAAGATAAGGGGTACCCAGTGGGGAGTTGTGGGGTTAAATAGTACATTATAAAGAAGAGACAGAATATGGGAGTGACGACGAGAACGGATTGAGAGCTACTTGAGCTGAGACCGGAAGTCGGATACATGGTCATACTTGCGTAACCCAAATATGAACCGAATAATAGATGTTTTGGATACGCTCAAGCTTATTAAGCTGCTCCTCCGTGAGGTCAAGGTAAGCTATGTCAGCATAGTCCAATATAAGAAGAAGTAGAGTTTGAGAGAGTGCAATTTTGGTGGCAATAGGCAGAAAATTACTGAGCCTAAAGACATAATAGAGACATAATATTGATAATTACAATTTTTTAAGACCCGAAACCCGACTTGGTTGGGTTAAGTTTAGGCTATTTTTTTTTTATGACCTGAAACTTGAGCATTAAATACAAAGAAAACCTGAAACTTGACTTGGCTAGATCCGACTTGGTTGGGTTAGGTTAAGGTTATTTTTTTTTATGACCTGAATCCCGACTTGGCTAGATCCGACTTCGTTGGGTTAGGTTTTTTTTTATGACCTGAAACCCGACTTGGCTATTTCTGACTTGGTTGGGTTAGGTTTAGGTTATTTTTTTTATGACCTGAAACCCGACTTGGCCAGAACCGACTTGCAATGATGAACCGACTTGACTATGCGTTTTGCAATGTATGCGTTTATAAAGTATGGTTACATTGTTTTATGAGTAATCAATGTATGACCATGACAAAGTATGCTTAAATCATTTTATGCGCATCAACTGTATGCCCATTACACAGTATGTTCTTAAACATTATGATTAAAAACGTTATGCGCATAAATATATGACTTTTTACAGTTATGCGTAATGATGAGTATGACGAATACACGTATGCGTATCAAAAGTACGCCTTTCAATTTTATGCAACCCGACCCCTACCCCAAAATTACATATTCAAGTGTTTCAAATAGGAAGTAAATTTGATTTACGCGAGCGAAGCCGCGGGCACGTCTAGTGTACTATTAATGTTAATATCGGCACCATAGCCACAGATTATATACAAGTTACTACGTAACAGATACACCAGTTGTTTGGACGGTGGGCGTTGCCACCGCTATCGATGCCCCCTCCATTGACTCGCTCCTATTGGACGCGAGTGACGCAACGTCAGTGGAATGTGCGCTAGGGTTGCCTCCGTTATGTAAACGCTGGCTTTTTCTCGTGCCTTCGCTCGTTTGGTCAACCAGTCTAGTCAGCAGAGGCGTGGCGTCCATACAACTCGATTCCCACTGGGTTGCCCACTTCAGGACGATTGAACACCATTCTCTACTGTTTCTGAAGAAAAAGTAGCCCAAAATAAGTTCCGGCTTGCCTAGAAATGTGTTTGACGCCACGCCACTGCTAGTCAGTTATGTTTTTTTGTAAACATTCCTTCAATTGTACATGCATTTTATTCAGGTTGTTTTGGTAGCTAGGTGCAAAGCTTTAAGGGGGTGATAACCGAGGTTTTTTTGAACATTTTCAGCCATATATGCCTTAGACGATTTTTTTTTATTGTGAATTAAGAGGGCGCGGTGCTATGGTCAGCTCCCTGTCTCGCTGAGAGTAAGCGTGAGCGAAATGGAAGTGCGTGCCTGGGAGCGCGGAGATCATGTTTTTTCGGTTTAATTATTAAAATAATACAGATTTTGAAAATGTAAGACATATATATTATATACATTATAGTTATAACATCTCGTTATGTTATTATTAAAAAACTGATAACTTTCCCTGCAGTATTTATGGCATACTAAGGGTTTATGTTGCTTTTTTGAGGTAACTTAAAAAAACTATCAAGGAAACTACAAGTAATCGTGTTTCTAAAACGTAACGTATTATAGAGTGAATCCTTAAATATTTTACATATTGATTGTATAACTAAATCTTAAGTAATAACAACACAGCATGGAATCAAACCAACGCAATTATTTCGAAAAAAAGCTAGGCGCCCCCATAAAGAATTTTAGAGAAATACCCAGACTTTAATAGTTACGCGTCAATAGTGCCCCAGGAAACGTTAATTCTTAAACAAAATCTTTTATTCCGGAGAGTTTAATGTGTACTGGAACAAATAAAATCATTTTCAATCGTCTTTGTTGCCACAAAAACTTGTATTTTTCGACATCGTACAGCACAGGTTGCGCGGGAAACGTTAACTGTACGCCATCCGCTCGCCGCGAGGCGTGTCAGCCCACTGACTTTGTCCCGCCGGGTAGATACTTAGAGATCGGAATTTTTCGCGCGGCCGCAACGAGTGGGGATAGCCTGCCATAGCTCTCTAAAGTCCTATCTAGCTATCAGAAGTCCGATGCCTAAATATTATAAAAAGCGTCGTCAAGTTGGTCTCTCGAATTTGACATGTGTCCTCATAAAGTGTGGGTGGTGCAGGGCACGTGGACGAGCTGTGGGGGCTGGCGGCGCACCCCGCGCTGCCGCAGTTCGTGACGGCGGGCTGGGACCGCCTGCTGCAGCTGTGGGACGGACTCAGCCACTCCACCGTCTGGAGCAAGGACATCGAGGTATGGACACGTGCCCTCAGCGAGTGTGGGTGGTGCAGGGCACGTGGGCGAGCTGTGGGGGCTGGCGGCGCACCCCGCGCTGCCGCAGTTCGTGACGGCGGGCTGGGACCGCCTGCTGCAGCTGTGGGACGGACTCAGCCACTCCACCGTCTGGAGCAAGGACATCGAGGTATGGACACGTGCCCTCAGCGAGTGTGGCTGGTGCAGGGCACGTGGGTGAGCTGTGGGGGCTGGCGGCGCACCCCGCGCTGCCGCAGTTCGTGACGGCGGGCTGGGACCGCCTGCTGCAGCTGTGGGACGGACTCAGCCACTCCACCGTCTGGAGCAAGGACATCGAGGTATGGACACGTGCCCTCAGCGAGTGTGGGTGGTGCAGGGCACGTGGGCGAGCTGTGGGGGCTGGCGGCGCACCCCGCGCTGCCGCAGTTCGTGACGGCGGGCTGGGACCGCCTGCTGCAGCTGTGGGACGGACTCAGCCACTCCACCGTCTGGAGGAAGGACATCGAGGTATGGACACGTGCCCTCAGCGAGTGTGGGTGGTGCAGGGCACGTGGGCGAGCTGTGGGGGCTGGCGGCGCACCCCGCGCTGCCGCAGTTCGTGACGGCGGGCTGGGACCGCCTGCTGCAGCTGTGGGACGGACTCAGCCACTCCACCGTCTGGAGGAAGGACATCGAGGTATGGACACGTGCCCTCAGCGAGTGTGGGTGGTGCAGGGCACGTGGACCACAAATACTTACCTGCTATCTGGGATTTTCACGAATTCACTGCCACTGTATGTAATGTACTATTTAACCTCCGACGAAAAAAGACAGTGTCATAAGTAGGTGTTATCTGTATTTTTTGTGGCATGAAATATAGATCCCAAACGGATAGACCGATTCTAAAGTGTGTTTTATCTGCTTAAACTTTATGATGTTATATATGCTCAACAATAAATTATAACGTAAGGTGAAATATTTGTTAATACAGGAGCGCGCGCAGTGCTGCGCCTGGTCTGTGGACGGCGCGGCGGTGGCGGTGGGCTGCCTCACGGGCAAGTGGCTGGTGTTCGACCCCGTGTCCAGGGAGCTGCTCGCCGCGCACCACGACGGGTGAGTCCGTAACCACCCCCACTAGACGGAGCATGTAAGGCGACCCGCGCGCACCAACGATACGGTACGGCAGAACATTAAAGTATCAACACGGCACCCACCGTTTAGTTGCGTCCATGTTTATGATCCATGCGTACGTCAACGAAAAAAGAAATTAAATAAATAACATTTATTTATTTACTTATTTATTTTATAAAAAGATTTACATGACATTACAGTACAACCAATGCGTCACGAAACTTAGATTAAAATTAAAGGAACATACAAAATTATATAGGAACAGTTGAGCACCTAGCATCCATCGCCTCACAGAATCTCAAGCATTCACTGCGCACAGCCACCCATCGCCACGCAAACAAGTCGCACTCAGGTGTCGATGCTAGGAGCGCATTGAGAAGTGAGAGGGCTCGGGGCAGCGGCGAGTTCCTGAGCGACACGGTGGACGACGGCGGCACAGCCAACAGGTCGCGCTGGCGAGGTCTGAGGGCTATCCTTGGGACGTCCGGGACAGACAGTCGCACCAGACGCTCTACAAGTTCGGGACAGTCCGACTGACCACGCAAGGCTTGACATGCCGTGATCATCAGCTGACAATTCCGCCTGACCTCTAAGGAGTTGTACCCAAGGGAGCCGAGTAGGTACCTTGTTGGGTACAGATACGGATAGACTCCAAATATTTTTTTATAAAGGAACCTTAAGAACGCTTTCTGAACCTTCTCGAGAAGTAAGGCGTACGTCACTTCATAGGGATTCCATACAATCGACGATGTCTCTAGCTTACTCCTTACTAAGGCATTGTAAACCATCTTTATGGCCACCGGGTCATGAAAATGGCGGACATTTCGGATTACAAAGCCCAATCTTCGAAAGCAGCTTGTGGCAAGAGAAGAAATATGCTCGTGAAAGGTGAGCCGCGTATCGAACACTACTCCCAGATCCTTAACGGAGAAGACACGATTTATAGGCTCTGACCCTAACATATATTGACTATATATAGCAGTACGTGAGCGGGTAAATGTGCACACAAAACACTTGGCTGGGTTAAAGTGAAGTTTGTTCTCCATACTCCACTGAAATACCAAATCGATGTCCCCCTGCAACGTCTTGCAATCAGCCTCCAATTCTATCCCGTATACCAACTTCAGATCATCGGCATACAAGAGACACTGAGCTGCACGGAGAACCGATTGGAGATCATTGATCATGATACCAAAAAATAAGGGCCCAAGGATAGAACCTTGACTAACGCCAGATCGGGTGTGATAAGGAGACGAGATAAAACAACCATGTCGAACGAACTGCTGGCGATCGCGTAGATAGTTGGCAAAAAATGTCAACAACTTGGGAGAGAAACCAATTTGATCAAGTTTCTTAAGGAGCACGTCGTTATCCACGCGATCGAAAGCCTTCGCGAAATCGAAATAGAGCACATCAACCTGAATACCCCTGTCAAGGTGCACTGCAATGTTGTCAGTTAGTATCAACAGATTCGTATTAACCGAGCGACCGGGACGAAAGCCATGCTGCGCGTCACACAAAAAGGGCCGAACCTGTGAAGACAGAGCCCGGTGAAGTATGACCTCAAACAACTTGCCAAGTGTAGGAAGAACGGCTATGGGTCTGTAATTCTCAGCGACGGAAGTGTCACTCGCCTTCGGGATCGGCCGCACTCTAGACACCTTCCAACTTCGAGGATATGACCCTGAGGAGATCGCCAGGTTCAAAATATAATGTATCGGGATCTTTAGGAATTCCATACAACCCTTTACAATGTACGCCGGCAAGTTATCAGGTCCAACGGAGCTATTAGCCTTTAGACGCTTTATCCCAGCTTCAACCTCCTGTAACGTAATTGACTTAATATCAATGCAGTTGACAGTAGGTTTCCGATCGACATTTCCTAACGACTTCGGGTCTAGAAGCGGAATGTCAGGTAGAAAAACCTCCGAGAAATAGTTAGCAAAAGCGCTAGCCACCTCTCTACCGACAAATTCCTTGTCTTTAAACTTGACTCGGGAAACAAAACCACCATTTGTCTTGAGACTACCTAAGTGCTGCCAAAAAGCGCGGGGATTGACCCTAAGTGTGCTTTGAATTCGATCAATGTAGCTATCATAGGCAGACGCTAAGCGCTCTTTAACCTTTGACCTCAATGTAGCAAACTTGTTGTAGACATGTTCATCCCTTGTAGCCTTCCACTCTCGGTGTAGAGTACTTTTCTCTTTGATATCACAGATCAGGTCAGCCGTGAACCACACAGGATACCGTCTACTCGAACCGGTAGGCCGTTTCCGTTTAGGTACGCAGAGGTCAAAAATGCCATACAATGTATAATAAAATGTGTCCACAGCGATATCGACATCGCCAGCACTGAGAACTTCCTGCCAACTTATTTCAGATACTAATTTGTACATTAGCTCAAAATCACCTTTAGCAAAGTTCCAGTCCTGACGTATGTCCACATTGCTGGGATCTAGACGCTCAGCAGCCGGTCGACTCGCAGAGTCGCCCACAGGAACAGAAATTTCCAATGGAGGATGGTACGCATCAGGTCTCGGGACCAGTCCCTCGCCCGTTATCTCTGTGACCACGGCTCCAAATATGCGCTCCGACACCAACACGACATCTAGCTTACTCCCATGTACATTCGTTATTTCGTTCATCTCATTCAAACCA
Organism: Apotomis capreana; assembly: GCA_947623375.1. Lineage (NCBI taxonomy): Eukaryota > Metazoa > Arthropoda > Insecta > Lepidoptera > Tortricidae > Apotomis > Apotomis capreana. The sequence goes on along the minus strand of OX392513.1, from coordinate 1,443,824 downwards.
CAAATAGACAAAAAACAACAATAATAACTAAGGACACTCTGTGACATATACACGGGATTTATGTTCAAGTCACCGATCACTAGCACTGCACCTGCAAGAGTATCAATCACTGACTCTACTTTTCCAAACCACCGCATATACGTTTCTTCTGAGGCCTTTGGAGGAATGTACACGACGCATACATAGAACGCTACTTGATCCAGCATGAATGTGACCCATAAGTCCTCGCCATTCGGCGTCTCTAGATCAACATGGTGAATTGTAGTGTTAAGTGGTGTAGAGAGACCTCATAAACATGGACGCAACTAAACGGTGTCCGCCGTGTTGATACGTTAATGTTCTGCCGTACCATATCGTCGGTGCGCGCGGGTCGCCTCACATGCTCCGTGTAGTGGGGGTTGTCTGTGACTCCCACACAACGTCCGACTACTGGTAGTGAAAGCTAACCAGCCCTGATACAGTTCAAATCATGTCAAAAAAGGGTGAGTCCAGCGATACACAGGAACAGCCCCTCTAGCATAACTATGCTTCGTGACTCTTGTTGCGCGAGATAGCGCTATCCGTCACTCTCTCACATTACTGCACCGAAAGAGACGGGTTATTATCTCGCGCGAAAAATAGTCGCGTATAACAGTTATGCTAGAGGTGCGGAAGCTGACCAGCTTAAGCCGTCCCGGTTCAAGCTCTGGCTCCAATCCTACCTAATGCGGCTATAACACTTTCCTAAATTAATCACTGACGAGAGGGATGCAGCAATATGTGAGACACGTATGGTGATAACTCCATCTCACTCCGTCGTCAATACGACGGAGCAATCCCAATAGCAATAGGGATGCCCCTATCGTCAGCGATTAGAAAATTTATATTAGATTAGAAGTGTAATAACTGCATACATCCATATCAATAAGGCGTTATGGCAAGACAAAATAATACAAAAGACATTGTAACGCCAACGGGCGTATAAACGTCTGAATCACAACTAAACTTCCTGTTATTTGTGTATGATTGTCCCTTAATATTTATTTATTTATTTACCTCGTGATCAGTGAACGGAACCCAAGTAATAATATGATTATTTAGTACAAAGTGTCTGTTTTTACAAGCTTTTATTTAACTTGCATTGTATGTTTAAAGTATGTTTGTTCGCGTGAAATCTTGAAACTCAATTTTTAAGCAGATATCGTCAACCGATTGAGCTGAAATTTTGCATACTTACTTAACTTTGATGACAATACAATAATATGGTACCATGGGGCTGATCTGATGATGGAGCCGGAAGGTGGCCATAGGAACTCTATAATAGAAAAAGCAATCCTACCGAGCTTGGGCTCTTTAGAATCGTCTCAGTGAGCATTTGATGGATATCCAAAGAAAAGTAGAGCCGGCTATAAAAGCTTGCCACTAAAATATAATGACAGAAACTTATTCGTTAATGAATTTAACTCCACAAGATTAAAAAACTACATACCTATACTATAAAGCATCAGTTTTCAGCGCGCCACAGTTTGGCGCGGACGCACAGACAATTTAGCTATAAAAATTAAAGTCCTCGATATTTCTATACTGTATCTTGTATGAACGTGGACCCATAGCCATTCGCTTCGAATTATGTACCCATCTAATAAATATAAGTAGTGGTCTCGTAGTAGCATAAGTTATACCAAGATTCCAGTAATATGACAAAACATTCGTATTCCAGGACGGAACCGATCCAAACGATCCAGTACTCGCCCGACAACAAGTACGTCGCGCTCGGCTCGCGAGACAACTTCATCTACATCTATCAGCTGGACGACGGGCATCGCTACACTCGCATCGGCAAGTGCTTGGTACGTTACATTACCCACCTTACTTTACCTTTAATAAATAATCTTATTAAATCAAAGTAGCAAAAAAAAGTCTCTAAAGGGATTCGAACCCGCCCACCCAGTGCTTTCCGGCCTAATACGGGCGCTCTGTCCAATAAGCTACTGAGTCCTATGCTTATTAAAACATTACTGACACTTTATAAACTGGTTACACTCCCGAAATTGTCAGGACCCGACATATTTCGAACTCGTATGGAATTCTTTCCCAGGGTCAAGTGTCCGTACAGCACCGCACTGTCCCTGAGGAAAATTTTCAGACGAGTTGAAATCATGTTGCGTCGTTCGTGACAATATTACAGGAGCAAAAGTTGTTTTTAGAAACCATGGATAAAAGTATAAATATTGAATAAAAAAAAAATAGGTGACAGGCAGGTAAATTGCCGAAAGTTAACATAGACCAATTCTAATTGCATTTGTATTGGACCATTAATACCATACTTAGTTCATTATTGTATGTGACATAGTGTTAATATCTAAGTAGTATATTTAAATTCATATAAACGACTTTTAACGTATTTAGCAGTTTGCGTAATATTTAGCTAAATTTTTGATAAATATAAATACAATCATTTATTCTAAATAGTTATTGATTACGACCAAAATAGCGTAACATAGACATTCTTCTAGGTAGAAAACTAGTTACCATTTATGAACCCCGGGTAAGTGAAGTTTGCATCTTATTATCTGTATCCTACGTCATTATTAACCGACTCAAAAAGGAGAAAGGTTCTATGTTTGACTGTATGTATGATTTTTTTTGCCCTTTTGCATTCCCATATTCAGTGCGGGAACTTAGTACTCTGAGTATCAAAATCCAATGCAAAGGCATAGGTTAAACATCGTATCCTTACGATATTGTAGTTTATATTGAACTGCCACTGAAATGATCCTAATGACAGGTGATTTTAAAATTCATAAAACTTTCATTTCAAACTTTAGAGTATCGGTGCAAACTTATCTCAACGGGGCCGTAGGTCTTCTAGCTTCTATTCTATTCCTATTCTTTTAAATTGTAACCATCTCTAGTAACTGTACTTATTTTCATTAAAGCAGTAACGTCTGCTAACGTAAACTAAATGTTTACAAATGAAGCGAAAATTGAAAAATTTAATGATTCGGACAGGATTCGAACCTGCGTTTCCAACGGCTTTCCGGGCCAACACGGGCGTCCTCCCAATTGGACCACCGAATCAGATGTCAGAGCCATGAGAATCAGATGTTGGCCCGGAAAGCCGTTGGAAACGCAGGTTCGAATCCTGTCCGAATCTTGAAATTTTTCAATTTTCGCTTCATTTGTAAACATTTAGTAACTGTACTCGTTAGCGACAGCGTTAATTATTCGTATGGAGAATGTACAGCTCCCTGGCGGTTACTTTGTAGAACTACAATTCTCCATACAAATGGTTTATGCAGTCGCTAGTACAGTCTCTGTAAACTCACTGTAATGGTACTGGAGTTAACCAAGTTGTCGTTTCACGCATCAGTGCACGGAGAGAAAGCGTAGAAGGGTAACCATCATGCACGTTATCATTATCAGTTATGCTATTAATGAATGCTATGCTACCGCTGTCCCTATATATAGGCTGAATATAAATATTTATTCTCAAGTCCTGATTCGCGGCGTTTTAGTATAAGCCTTGCCAGTTTATTTTTTTATTATAATGTAAGAGATTGCAATCACTAATACCTATGAGCATGCCAGCTTATTTACGAAATTGTATACAAGCTAAAAAGTCTGCTAGCTAAATAAACAAAATGCATATGCCTCGTGCGGAATTTGCCAATCAAATTGATTCAGTTCTTTCAAGTTCACAATATTAAAAATAATTATTTTTTAATTACAATTATATTATCGACATCGCCTCGCAAACAGCTTTGATGTTTAGCTGACCAGATCTTTGGTACTAATAGTGCCACCAACATTTTTATTATTCCGCTGATAGAATACCGTTTAGTGTTTAGTTCTTGTAATCTTTAGTATATTCCTTATTATCTTATGCGGGTGAGTTCCTTAATTCAACACGAATGCTTTGCACTAATACAAAGGCATTGTCGGCGACTATAGGCTTATGGGCATGTTTTTAATGTCGTTGTATTAGTACAAAGCCTTAGTTACATTAAGTGAACCCGCTTACTTTGCATGCCCGATTTTTAGAGGTAACTAGGCGAATTACCCAATCAAGTAAGTCATGTTGAATTGTAATTTCTGAATGGCAAAATTAATATAATTCATAAAACACATTCTCGGATACCTAAGAAAATCCAACTACATTAGATTGTGGCTTATGTAATGACAATTTTAGGAGTATTGATTAGAATTAGTGTGTATGTAAATTGTAAAATGTGTAGAATGTAGGTCGTGTTTGGTGTGTAGAAATGTGTAGGCAGTAGATAGTTATATAATTAATCCGCATTTTAATGCTTTCTTTATTATTTAAAATAGTCTTATGTCAAGCTAGAAACAATACACTGTATGGTATCATTAACATTTTGTGTTATTGTAGGGTCACTCCAGCTACATAACGCACCTGGACTGGTCCGAAGACAGCCAATACATCAGGAGTAACTCCGGAGATTATGAACTTTTATTCTGTAAGTACCTTTCTTTAATGAATTTCCTTCTGTTCTGCTAAAAACTTAGCTTTCTTAGTCAGCAGGTACTATTTTAGATAGTTACATTATCTTTATTATTGATTCTTTATTCCAGTTATGTATACCTTCATATTAAAGAAATAACTATATGTCACGTGATACAAAGACTTTGGTCCTATATCATTGTACAAAAAAGCCTTGTACAATGATACTTCGTTTGTGGGATAAATTACATAAACAAATTATCTGCGTTGTGTAGAAAAATCTTTATAAGTAAGAGACTATATAAATTCGTTTTTTCTGTGGTTTTACTCGAGTGATTTAGTACGAAACTACAAAGTACAACTTTTTTTTCTATATAAACATTATGACTTCAATCTCGCCTGTCTGAAAGTGATGTGATGATAGTGCCTTTTAATTTTTACCCGAAAAGATAGGAGTTTTATTGTTTGCGGAGTTCTCTAAATTAGTTCCGATATTTATTTATTTATATATTGGTGTTGTATTTTAGGGAACGCGACGACGTGTCGGCAAGTGCCGACGGCGAGCAGCCTGCGCGACGTGTCGTGGGCGACGCACACGTGCCCCATCACGTTCCAGACGGTCGGCGTGTGGCCCGAGGCCGCCGACGGCACCGACGTCAACTCCTGCACCCGGTGAGACCACTTATCCTATCCTCAGACAACACTACGTGACACAGACCATGCAGACGGTCGGCGTGTGGCCCGAGGCCGCCGACGGCACCGACGTCAACTCCTGCACCCGGTGAGACCACTTATCCTATCCTCAGACAACACTACGTGACACAGACCATGCAGACGGTCGGCGTGTGGCCCGAGGCCGCCGACGGCACCGACGTCAACTCCTGCACCCGGTGAGACCACTTATCCTATCCTCAGACAACACTACGTGACACAGACCATGCAGACGGTCGGCGTGTGGCCCGAGGCCGCCGACGGCACCGACGTCAACTCCTGCACCCGGTGAGACCACTTATCCTATCCTCAGACAACACTACGTGACACAGACCATGCAGACGGTCGGCGTGTGGCCCGAGGCCGCCGACGGCACCGACGTCAACTCCTGCACCCGGTGAGACCACTTATCCTATCCTCAGACAACACTACGTGACACAGACCATGCAGACGGTCGGCGTGTGGCCCGAGGCCGCCGACGGCACCGACGTCAACTCCTGCACCCGGTGAGACCACTTATCCTATCCTCAGACAACACTACGTGACACAGACCATGCAGACGGTCGGCGTGTGGCCCGAGGCCGCCGACGGCACCGACGTCAACTCCTGCACCCGGTGAGACCACTTATCCTATCCTCAGACAACACTACGTGACACAGACCATGCAGACGGTCGGCGTGTGGCCCGAGGCCGCCGACGGCACCGACGTCAACTCCTGCACCCGGTGAGACCACTTATCCTATCCTCAGACAACACTACGTGACACAGACCATGCAGACGGTCGGCGTGTGGCCCGAGGCCGCCGACGGCACCGACGTCAACTCCTGCACCCGGTGAGACCACTTATCCTATCCTCAGACAACACTACGTGACACAGACCATGCAGACGGTCGGCGTGTGGCCCGAGGCCGCCGACGGCACCGACGTCAACTCCTGCACCCGGTGAGACCACTTATCCTATCCTCAGACAACACTACGTGACACAGACCATGCAGACGGTCGGCGTGTGGCCCGAGGCCGCCGACGGCACCGACGTCAACTCCTGCACCCGGTGAGACCACTTATCCTATCCTCAGACAACACTACGTGACACAGACCATGCAGACGGTCGGCGTGTGGCCCGAGGCCGCCGACGGCACCGACGTCAACTCCTGCACCCGGTGAGACCACTTATCCTATCCTCAGACAACACTACGTGACACAGACCATGCAGACGGTCGGCGTGTGGCCCGAGGCCGCCGACGGCACCGACGTCAACTCCTGCACCCGGTGAGACCACTTATCCTATCCTCAGACAACACTACGTGACACAGACCATGCAGACGGTCGGCGTGTGGCCCGAGGCCGCCGACGGCACCGACGTCAACTCCTGCACCCGGTGAGACCACTTATCCTATCCTCAGACAACACTACGTGACACAGACCATGCAGACGGTCGGCGTGTGGCCCGAGGCCGCCGACGGCACCGACGTCAACTCCTGCACCCGGTGAGACCACTTATCCTATCCTCAGACAACACTACGTGACACAGACCATGCAGACGGTCGGCGTGTGGCCCGAGGCCGCCGACGGCACCGACGTCAACTCCTGCACCCGGTGAGACCACTTATCCTATCCTCAGACAACACTACGTGACACAGACCATGCAGACGGTCGGCGTGTGGCCCGAGGCCGCCGACGGCACCGACGTCAACTCCTGCACCCGGTGAGACCACTTATCCTATCCTCAGACAACACTACGTGACACAGACCATGCAGACGGTCGGCGTGTGGCCCGAGGCCGCCGACGGCACCGACGTCAACTCCTGCACCCGGTGAGACCACTTATCCTATCCTCAGACAACACTACGTGACACAGACCATGCAGACGGTCGGCGTGTGGCCCGAGGCCGCCGACGGCACCGACGTCAACTCCTGCACCCGGTGAGACCACTTATCCTATCCTCAGACAACACTACGTGACACAGACCATGCAGACGGTCGGCGTGTGGCCCGAGGCCGCCGACGGCACCGACGTCAACTCCTGCACCCGGTGAGACCACTTATCCTATCCTCAGACAACACTACGTGACACAGACCATGCAGACGGTCGGCGTGTGGCCCGAGGCCGCCGACGGCACCGACGTCAACTCCTGCACCCGGTGAGACCACTTATCCTATCCTCAGACAACACTACGTGACACGGACCATGAAGCAAGGATCCAGACTGGCCATCCGTGAATTAGAATCAGTCCAAAAAAAACAATATTTAATCCAATTTATCTGCTACCCAAAGGTTGTCTGGAAGAGATTGCTTTTTAGCGATAAGATCGCCTATTGTTTACCTCTATTGTAATGATAAGTGTTATAACACAAATACAGATAAATCTGTATTTGTATTTCTTTCTTCTTGAGGTGTGCAGTAAAGAGTATTTATTCTATTCTATTTAAATAAAGAGAATTCTATTCTATTTACATAAAACAAATTAATGGAAGGCAGTACAAAAACATTATGCGTATATTAGAGTCAACAACAACTTATACAATAGTCGCTTTACATTTACTTTGTTTGTGACACTCTTACTCTTACCTACTTACAAAGTCTTTGTGTCATACGAGGTAACTCATCAAAACAAAAATGAAAAATTACACTACCTTGCCTTAGTTTTCCTTGCCTTAGTTGGTTTAAGGGAACAAGGAAAATGAAGAGGATTGGTTGGATTTGCGTGCAATGGTTATCAACAAAAATGATGGTTGGAATGATGCTTCGAATCCATAATCTGCGAACTAGAAAAGCAAAACATCGTCTTGTGTGCTATCTGCTAACCCATGATATAATACGCCAATTCTGCATCTCAAAACGAGCAACATTAGTCATCAATAATTGTAAAAACGGTTAAAACTCACATAAAACGTTGTCAGGAACGCCGATGTTTCAAACTCATATGGAACTCTTCATCAAGTGACTTTAAACCGTTTTCATAATTATAAAAGATGTATCACGATAGTTTTAATAATATTATGATGGGAATTATGTCAATCAGGAAGTCGTGTATTACATCGATAACAGGTGTTGTGTTGTTGCAGGTCTCACGACAGTCGCCTCGCCGCGACTGGAGACGATTTCGGAAAAGTTAAGCTTTTCGCTTACCCCGTCACCCAGCCTAAGGTAATTCATTTCTTACTAATATTGATCTTCATAATTCGTCTGTTGACAACCAATATTCACTAAATAACAAATACCTACTTAAAACAAAGCTCATATTTCAGTATCTACTTACTAGATACGAAGTTTTGAAGAGCAGTGACAGAAATTTTAGTGAGTTTTGGTTGTCACCAGGCGATCTAACACATTTCTTATTTCATTCAATTCGAACTAGCATCCTCTATCAGCTAGTTCCTTATATTATACCAGTATCAATCCCATATATATGACGTATGCATATTGTTGCCATATGAAAGGAATATAATTAATAATAATACATATAATTGTAGATTTGATGAACATGTAACATTTATGGTATAAGAAAATAAGGTATGACACTCCAGCTAATTATGGATTACGATTGTCATATTCCTTAAGTAAGTTTTATTCTATCGTAATAATTGATTTAAAACACTCACGACTATATGAGATTCATACAGGTAACAAGGGAATCGGGGTGTATTATAAATTTATGATACACCACTGGCAACACAGAAACGGTTTGACAAAATCAACCAACCAATCATAGCGGGTGTCATTCCGGGAGTGCCATACCCCATTTTCTCATACCATGGTAACATTAAAATGTGTCGTTGTTCCAGTCCGTGTGCCACCAGTACGGCGGGCACTCGTCCCACGTGACGTGCGTGCGCTTCCTGCCGGACGACTCGCGCCTCGTGTCCGCCGGCGGGCTGGACACCAGCGTCATGCAGTGGGTCGTCGACTAAACCTCACCTCTCTCTCACTCCTCACTCCTCCTCCCCTCCTCTAGCAGAACTCTCATACGAGACTATTTAGATTACCAGTCTCTTTCTGTACAGTAATGTGAGAAAGTGACGAGAAACATGTCGCGCATAGTTGTGCTCACAGACCACCCCACTAGACGAGCATGTAAGGCGACCCGCGCGCACCAACGATATGGTACGGCAGAACATTAACGTATCAACACGGCGGCCACCGTTTAGTTGCGTCTATGTTTATGAGGTCTCTCTACACCACTTGACACTACAATTTACCATGTTATTTATTTAATTTCTTTTTTCGTCGACGTACGCATGGATCATAAACAAGGACGCAACTAAACGGTGGCCGCCGTGTTGTTACTTTAATGTTCCGCCGTACCATATCGTTGGTGCGCGCGGGTCGCCTCACATGCTCCGTCCAGTGGGGGTGGTCTGTGACTAAACCTCACCTCACTCGCCTCGCCACCTCTAGCATAACTCTCATACAAGACTTTCACGAGCGAGATTACCCCTCTCTTTCTGTGCATTAATGTGAGAAAGTGTAGACGGGCTGGTCGAGTGTGGAGAGCCATTTCGCTGTCAGAAACTCATACTTCAGCCAACTTCGCGATAGTGTGGAGCCGGGGTTACTCAAGCCCTAGAGCAATACCTACTCACTACGCGCCGATAATAGCCTACTGCATTTAGGCACCGATGTGCTTGGATCTTTCTTCTATCTCTACTCGCACACCTCTGGCATCGGCGCGCCTCAAGACCGAAGCGTCGCATTTAACACAGACCAATAAAATACATACTATTTAGTAAGTAAGGAAATTTCTCAGGCGGCTTCGAATATCAAACGAGAAAACCTTCTATCGTGTTTTGTTTCGTTTAGGAGCCCTAGACGACAAAACCGACTGTGGCAAAAAAAATTGCTTAAGTACAGTATGCAACCACGGTGTGTGCGCACATATTTTCAAATGTACTGTAACGTCGGATAAATGAATAAGTACTTCTTGTATTCTTTGATAAATTGTAAAATTTAAATCAATTGTTTACAATGAAGTGAAAAATTTAAAAATTTAACGGTTGGCCCGGAAAGCCGTTGGGTATGCAGGTTCGAACCCTGCCTGAACCGTTAAAATTTTCAATTTTCGCTTCATTGTTAACATGTGGTTTACGTTATCAGATATTACATACTGCTATAATAAAAAAAAAAACAACGTTTAAATCTGTGAAAATAATTTTAAATATTTTGTAGGGCAATAGAGGTCTGATTACTACATGGTATGAGTATACTGGTTAAACAAACTATCATATCAGGTTGATCTGATCTTATCGAAACAAACGTGATATTTTGCCCCAAAATTTTACATTCCAATTAAAATTTAATATAATGTGAAACTATTGAATTGGTTGTCTGAAGAAAACGTACAACCTACAATAATCTGAACCAATTTTAAACTTAATCTATAAAAATGTGATTAAATTGTTATGTAAGTGTAACTTGCACGACGCACTATAGGCCTAAAGATGCCTGTCTTATAATTGTGTCATTTACATTAAGAAATTCAATTAGAATTGTCGTGTAAGTTATTATTATTGTCTGCATTTTTAACAAATATGTGAAATGGTTCTTATTTTTAACAGTTGTTGGAAAAACGGTACTTTCTATCACGCTATATATATAAGTATATTTTTTTCTGCACGGTTGTGACTAAACAAGCAAAGAGTTATTAATTGTTAATTATTGATAGATCAGAGTAAAGGATACTAACATACAGTTTTGTCATCATTCTGCGTTTGGACTCGAATGAATGATAATTTATTGATCTTTTTAATTTCAAGTCATTTTACAAATTTTTGCCTATGCAGAAAAGGTGTCCTTTGTGTCTTATAGCAGAAACTGATCTGTATTTTCTTTACTCTGATTTATCTTAATCATAATCCGTCACACTCTAGTTTAAGTACGGCAACACTAAACTTAGTGGTTTTACGAGTACACTAAATCACTGCGAATATTGTTTATTATGTGATTGAGCTTCTAAGCTAATATTTAATTGTAAGCATAATAATTATTTTTGTGGCACGTTTTAATCAATTACTATAATAATTATTAATTATTTAAGCCATAAAGTTTTACAAATTAGGATTATTATAATTATTTTTATCATAATAATGAATGTTGCAACGTGGTTTAGGGGTATGCTTTAACCGAGTTCAGTTTTCGTTTTGTAAGTACAAATAATGTTAAAGATTTGGTTGTAAGAATATTTAACGGAAGCGAGACAATCAGTATTAGTTTACTGTCAAGCTTGTTACAGTTTTAACTATTTATATTAAGTTTTGTTTGTATTTAAATGAAACTACGCCTCATATAACATATTGTTAATTCTCAAATATGGAAATCTGCATTCCTTATGCATATTTTGGTGTATTTACGCCAGCACGAAGTTTCTTTTCCAAACCACGTTGTCAATAAAATATTTTATTATTTTTAGTATCGAAAGCATTCCTTTTGGTGAAAATGGATCGGTTTGAAGCCTAGTCACCGTTGTTCATCATGTTAGTTCATCGTAGGTAGCACTAATGTAGGTCGTGTAAATAGCGAAGACGTGCATCCGTCTTTTTGAATGTGCCTCTATTAAAAATCTTTTATTGAATATTGTTGTTTTATTTTTCACCTACTAAGATCTCTGCGTGGAAACCATCAGTCTAGTCTCAATTCAAATTCAAATATTGCTTCTCGAATGGCGACCATGTACCGGAGCACAAGGCGAAAAACAAGGTCCATGTTTTGGTGGTTCGATGCTTGCGACCAACAATTAATCAAGCCAAAAAAAAATTGATAAAATCTATTAAGCATTTTTTTTACACGTACATTATACGAAATTACGACATTCAATAATGGAGGGGGGAGCGTCTAGACATTGGATGATGTGATTGTAGCATGATGGTGGGGGTCTTTCCGCAGATGACATCATCTCTCGCATCTTTAAAAAATATCCTACTATTAAAATATAATTAGTTTATGAGATTGCATTGTAACAGATAGGTACCCATCGGGGTCAAAAATGTATGACATAATTTCTGAACAGCCCCTAAGTACCAAGTTAATCAGCACCATTAATTAATTATTAAAAAAAACGAGCTGCACCGCGCGGTGTTACGCGCACATCCCACGGGATACCTATTTTTTTTCGGGATAAAAAGTAGCCTATGTGTTAACCCAGGGTGTCAGCCACCTTCCTACCAAAATTTATCAAAATCGGTCCAGCTGTTTGAGCGTGAAGAAGTAACCAACATACACACAAATACACTCACAAACTTGAGCCTTTATAATATTAGTGTGATCAAACACTATTTAAACCGTATGAAAATTCTCTCTTTACGAAACCGACTTGGTTGTTATTGGCATGATGCTAAGAATTGTTCAGTCTACTGGGTACTATGAATGCAAATAAAATTGTAACAATAGTTAAATTGAAAATAAAACAATTTATTAAATTAATAATATAAAATATAACATACCAAATAAACTAAAGGTAAGTAATTACAAAATAAACATAAATTATTAAACAAAATTCGCTGGAACCGCCTCGCCTACTCAACTAGGTATAACGCGATAAGACTCGAGTTTGCCAGCCACCTGCAGGCTAAAATTCAACTAATTTCAAGGATTTTATTTGTAGAAAATCGTAAGGAATATTTTACTAGACTTTCATGTTATTTGCACCTTTTGATGAGCTAAATAAAGTACTCATGGGTCACTCAGGCCGGCATAAAATTAAATAACAAAACTGAACTAAGTAACAAAGAGGGTTGAGTAACAAAACTATTTCACTTCTGAAAAATCTAAAATAATGTTGAGACTTTTTCTGATACGTATCTCGGTGAAAAGATATTTCATAAGGTTGATATTTAACGAAAGTCACCTATCTAAACAATTGCTTCAACTTGACGACAACTGCGAGAATTCTTAACTTCTTCGTTACTTCATTGCATTTCACTTCTCTTGGATCCTTATTATATTTATGCTTAATATTTATGTCAAAATAAATAGCATTATATTTCATTGGTTCCAAAAGTGGATCACAGGACGGGAAAAGGTCACAGGGTCCACTGAAAGATGTCGGATCGTTCAACGATTTAATCCAGCTATGTACATACATCTACGGTTATATTAACTGTTCTACACTGTTAGCGGAGAGCTCTAAGAGTCTCCAAGCAGCCTTAGGGTTCAATTCCTGCGGGTCCCGACACAGGACCCAGACATAATTGACCCGCATGACTTTATCCGGGTCACCTTCGATGACATTGTTTTTGGCGTCCCGGACACACATGATCTGCTGGGACTGGAAGGTGATGACTAGAACTGGCCCCTGATCCATCATTTTGCCCATGACGAGTTCTATCTGTTCGATGTCCAGGATTTTGGAGTCGAGTCTGTAGCCGAGCTGTTTGCACTGTTTTATCGGAGTGGCAAGTATGTTGTAGACACCTTCGTAACACCAGTCTTTGAGTATGTCCAGGTTGCCCCGCACCATAGCTTCGAGTATGTTTGGGATGATATCGTTTGCGCAGTCATCGAGGAACTTTTGTGATGTGAATTCGGGGTCGACCTTGCAGATTTCGGTGACAGTCTTGGAAAGCTCGGTTTTCTCGAAGATGTTCCCGAACAGGCTGCCCATTTTCTCTGTGACGAAGCGCGCCCCTCGTACCACTGGATTATCGGATTCTTCGTATTTTATCTTCCAATCCAAGACCTGAAAACAACGTAAAATTTAGTAACCACAGGACTCATTATTTTATTACAGTGCAGTGCTGTATGTAATGTAATATCTACTCATGGAAATAAAAATTTGTTGGTGAAATAAAATGTCAGATTGTATAATAGAATCTTTTTATCGATTCGGTTTTTAATGTGGAACACATTTTTTTTTTAAATATTGAAACAAAGATAAATTATGAAAGAGACATAATGTGATCCACTGCAATGTAACCAGGACTCGAACCTACGACCCTACGGCTCCGTCTAGTGTTCAATTGCAGTAGTATTTCAGTTGCGACAGCAGTGCCCCAGTCCTGCTTACATTGCAGTGGATCACATTACATTTTTCATTCATAATTTGTGAGCGTCCGGATGGCGGGTGTACATCAACAAATGGAGCTGCGGTATATGCCAGGAGCTAGTGCTAGCAATGTGCCAAATGTGCGCCGAAATTGGAGCAATGTGCTCTTATACTCGAGAGATATTTAAGAAATAAATGACGCCCGCTATCTGATATCAGGTTGGCGGGCGCATTTCCAGTTCTACCTACTGGCTGCCTACTGAAGGGTGAAAGAACTACCTAAAGTTAGTGCTCCCAATGTGCTTCCACATGTATGAAGCACAATCAAATTCAGAGAGCGGTTAAAGAATAAGAGTGATTTACTTTTTTTTGTAAAGCGCCTGCATGTTTTGTGTGTGCCTGAACTGCTTGCAATGAAGATGTGATATCGGTATTTCAAATAAGCATCAAATTACAAAATAAGCGGTGTGAAAACATCAAAACAATGGAGACTCGTGATTGCTTATTGTATAATTTTTTGTTAGATCTTTTCAATAGAAGAAAAATGGGGAAACTTACGTATGAAGGTCAAAAATCGGGAATAGTTATCCAGATTTTTGACCTTCATAAGTAGCTGATTTGATTTGTCAGGAACAGGGGTCTAGTCTAGCTCTCTTGCAACACTAGCGCCACCAATGTAATACCTTTCAGCTGACACTTTTGGCCATATTGAGATTCTAATTATTGTTTTAAGCGGTTTACACTCACGTTAAATTGTACGGGTAGCAGTCCCCGATGAGTCCATACGAGTTCGAAACATGTCGGGCCGTTCCTGACCACTTCACGTGAGTGTAAACCGCTTAAAACAATAATTAAATATGTCTCGCGAAAGTTTTAAGGCACAGTATGCATGAGGAGTTTCGAGTTCTTTGGCCACATTGCCAGAAAGAGGGGGGACAAATTGGAAAAGCTGCTGGTAAGAGGCAAGGAAGAAATCCAACACGCTGGACGGACCAAATACGCTCTACCCTCAAGACCTCTATTTACGATGCCATACATGCAACGCAGGATAGAGTAAGCTGGCGCAAAATAGTCCACGAAAAAGTTATCCAGAGGACACGACCCTCAGCATCGAGGATATCCACTAAAGGAGGAGCGAGGATGATGAAAGTTTTAACCTTTCGAGCGCCAAGCAATTCACCGTGCCACTGACGCCAAACTAAAAAAAAAGTGCTCCAAAATCAACAGAGATTGAAAAGCACAGATAGTGGTTTGAATTAGCATGTTTTTGACCATTGAAATTTTTGACGTCAATAGGCGTCGTTGGCGTCAGTGGCACGAATTCCCCATGACGTGATTTGCCGTCTTTGGCGGTCAAAGGCTTATAAGATTATGTGAAGATTCTGCTCGTCCTTCTAGCTGAGATGCTCACCTTGTTGACGTACTGGTTGTTGTTCTTGAACTCCTCCCACTGCTGGTAGAACTTGGAGTCGCGGTGCAGCTCCACGCCCACCGTCTCCGTGTCCGGCGCGAATGTCCGGAACTCTTCCGCCACCTGTAACACCAACAACACACCTATTCATTTTTACTGCCGTGATAGATAACGTCTTAAGGCCCCCATACATGGGAAGGCCAAACTGATCAGGCCGATGTGATTGAATCGCTTCAGTCCACCTGGCCGCCGTAAATCGTGGTGACCTTAAGGCCGTTTCATTCATACACGGTACGGATTTGAGTCTGATCAGATGGAACTGAAGGTAAACCTGGTCATGTATGGGGGACTTTATAAATCGATGAATGTCTCTGTACCATCAGATTTCTAATTTGCACCCACTTCTAGTATCTCTGTTTGGCCCTATGGTTGACTGGTAGAGAATGCCATTTGGCATTAAGTCCGCCATTTGTACTGACTTGTTTTGTGCAATAAAGTGTAAATAAATAAATAAATAAATAAACGTCGGTTGCACGCCCGAAAAAGCATTACTCATAGTCACGTTCCGCCTGAGCCGAGCGTGCAAGCGAGAGCGCGGAACAGGCGATTGAGAGGCACGATCGGCTTAAGCGTTCGGTTTGTGACGCATCTATCTCTCTTCCACTCCATCGGCATATGTAATCTTTCATCAATGTTTTCTTATAACGTTATCACGTAAAATTATGGTCCGTAAACTGACTTTACAGACAACCAATTTTTTTCTATACTACGATGGTGGCAAACAAGCTTGCGGCCCGCCTGATGTTAAGCAATTTCCACCGCCTATGGACGCTGGCGACGCCAGGAGCGTCACACGCGCGTTGCCGACCCTTCAATAACCTATGTACTCCCCTCTTGAAGAACCGCGTGCTGTAGCCCCGGGCACAAAACAGATAGGTACAGAAATCAATTTATGTACAAGCGCGCTCGAGCAAACGCACACATAGACATTGCTCACGGACACGATATCTCGGACCAGTTCGGACCAGTGCGAGCGCGAGTGCCATCCGCTTGACGTGTCCGTGAGCAATGTCTATGTGAGCGTTTGCTCGAGCGCGCTTGAATGTAGATAGATTTCTGTACCTATCTGTTGTGTAGCCCGGGGACCTCGGCAGGAGCTCACTCCATATGCGGCCCTAATTTGTGCTCCTACGGCTTTCCTTCTAAGATTTGATTTGATTCGAATGTATTGTTAGTTACAAACAATCTTAGTTACAAGTGAAGCTAATAAAAGCGTGTTAAAAAGGGATATAATTCACATAATATCTAAACCAGAAGTGACATATAAATCTCCAAAATGATTTGTATTTGTACCACTTTTCACTAGACCCACAGAAATATAATGTACAGTCTATGTATACTCGACACGTGATTTGTGCGTCTCTCGGGCTCGGGTTCCACTTCGTTCCACATTAACGACTTCGCTGATGAGGCCAGGCATTTTATTCTACTATCCGACGTGAAGAGAAGAGAGAGAAAATATGTCTTCTATTTGAAATATGTACTGGTTTAAAGGAAGTTTTTTTTATGAGTTCACTGGTTTGGTGGGTTTATCGTACTTGCCATCCCAACTTGGTTGCAACAAGTTGGAGAACATACCTCGACTCGTTTCCGTAGTGAGACTGGCGACGTATACACGCGCCCTTCTAAACCCCGTGGCGCCATCTCGTTTTTGACTACTTCTGTGGCCTGAAAAATAAAAACATTTCGGTTAACAAATCTTCGGGTTTTCATTAGGAGCTGTTGGGTTGAATAGGGCAGTTCCGCAAAGTGTGTAGCGGACCACACAGGTGTACCATGGCCTTTAGTAGGCTTGTAGACCCATTTTTGAAATATATTTTAAATGGTTAATAATGGTCTTACTAGCTCTAAAAAAATGTCGTGTATTTTTGTGAAAGCTAGAAAGCTAAATTTCATTAATTGAAAACTAAAAATTTCATGAACCGTCAAAAACGCCGTCCGCCATTTTTGCCTTTTGCTAATTAGTGGCGTGACGTGAATTACGCGTAAATGTTCGAAATTCGATCGTCGTATAGTGCCGTCCCGCTCATTCCAATATACTATGACAGCAGATCGAGAGGGACGGCACTATTCGAAGTCGTCGGAGTAGACCTTCAGTTTTCTTTACGGGACCGATGACGTCACTATTATAAGCGAAAATGGCGGATAGCGTTTTAAGCATTACAAAATACAGATAAAAAACCATATTTTCAAATGCAATTTTTCCAGGCATCTTCCACTTTTATGAATACAAAAATGTATATTTAGGTTTCCTATGCTAAATACCTACTATACGAAATAAACATTGGTTTAATACACGAGTCAACTAGCCTATTGGTGTGCCTCAGAAAAAGCCTCAGGCAGGACGCCCCGTGTTGGCCCGGATAGCCGTTGGAGACGCAGGTTTGAACCCTGCCTGAACCATTAAATTTTTTGCTTAATGAAGCAACAATGGTAAACATTTGACCCACACAACTGTTAAACAGTTTCATCATTTATGGTGTACCTCCAAAATTTACTGATTTCTTGGATGAACCTTGAACAAAAAAGTTTGTGGAACACTGAGATGGGGCAATGGAACAGTTAAGAAATAAGAAACAAATATGATACAGTAGTTGAGGCTCATTCATGCATTCATGCTTTGCTCTTGTCGGTGGAGTAATCGGCACTCTTCCTTATTTCTTGATAGTATTTTGGTCTCCTGATACGACATTGACATTGAGTTGAAGCTGACTGAAATTATTTTATAGTGAAAAAGTATGAATGGTAAAGGAAACAGAAATGCTTACGTGACTACTTTTTAGAAAACACTTATACTTATTGTGCTTGAAACTGCCAACGGATAATAATCGTCGTATAGTGCCGTCCCGCTCATTCCAATATACTATGACAGCAGATCGAGAGGGACGGCACTATTCGAAGTCGTCGGAGTAGACCTTCAGTTTTCTTTACGGGACCGATGACGTCACTATTATAAGCGAAAATGGCGGATAGCGTTTTAAGCATTACAAAATACAGATAAAAAACCATATTTTCAAATGCAATTTTTCCAGGCATCTTCCACTTTTATGAATACAAAAATGTATATTTAGGTTTCCTATGCTAAATAACACTATTTCAAATAGGCAGGGCTATGAGAAAAGTGGCCTTAGTATTATACCAATTAATTCCTACCTGTGATATGGTTTTGAATGCCGAGGTCTGCCCGAGCCTCGAGCTTCTGTCAGCTATGCTCTCAGCAGCATCTTTTGCAGTTTTCGATATGTCTTCTGTGAATTTACCTAAAACAGAAAAGATGTATAAATTTAACACAAATATTTTTATAGATTCCTTCGGTCCTAAATAAATTGTGAGCCATTAGAGTTTTTAGAGCAATGGCCACAGAAAATATTTGTCTTTCTTGTCAGTAATAATTTACAAAACAGACTAGAACAGTCAAATTATTTTCAAACAACTGAGCTCTGATTTCTATTTGGAATTTAATTTAAAACAAAATCAAATAAGAACCTTACCAGCTTTCTTTGCAATCTCAGTTTTGCTGGCTTCTTCTAAAACATGCTCCATCTTATCCTTTATTCCTCCAAAGGTGTCCTTTAGAACCTCCGAGCTCTTCGAAGCTTCTGACTCCACCGCATGGAACTTCTTGCGCGCCGCTTGCAGCGCTTCAGAGTTTTCAAGCTTTTGTGCTTCTTCTCTGAACTTTTTGATGTTGTCTTTCATTTCCTTATTCTTAGCGATGTCTTCTTTTATGTTTTCGATGATGGAAGAGAAGAAGCCTTTTCGTGCTGAATAGTACCGGCATTCTTGGGAGTTGTTATGGCACTGGAATATGTCAATTTTGTATTACAGAAACTTGCAATTTAATGACTCACATACCTAGTGGTAATATGTGGCAATCCGTAAGAAAAGGGTCCTTATGTCACCGCTATTGCGACATGTGGAGTCATGGTGGAATCTACTCAAATAAAGTTTATAAGTTAGAGATATTATCAGTTTTTTTTAAAGGCAGGGTTGGACTTTGTTAAAATATACCTGATCTGTTTTGATAGCGAATGCTGTCGTCTTGATGTTTGTCGGCAACGCTGTTTTCCACCGCGCCGGACTGTAAAGCAACTGTCTGTATGCGTGCTGAAAGACAGTAAAACACCCTTAAATTCACAAGGACACCAGTGCATAACCTATAAACGGTATCTCTGAAAAACTATTGTACATTACCATTTCGTCACTGTACGCTGAACAATCACTGCACACGGATTATACTCTACAAATTTAATTGATTACAAATACGACTCTATTACAAAAACTATTTTTATGACGACATTGGCGAAGATTCATTCATAATCCGTGCAAACTTCTGTCAAAAAGACCATAGACAATATTGATTGACTGACAAGTGACAGCTACGATAAGTATGATAGCTAGAGGTTTAGTAATTGTCTATAATAAAAAAAATAACTACCGTGAA
The DNA here is from genome assembly GCA_947623375.1 of Apotomis capreana. Taxonomy (NCBI): domain Eukaryota; kingdom Metazoa; phylum Arthropoda; class Insecta; order Lepidoptera; family Tortricidae; genus Apotomis; species Apotomis capreana. Next base: position 1,423,776 of record OX392513.1, on the reverse strand, counting down.
ATAAGTTTTCAAAAAAAGTTTGTTCAATAAAATAATTGTTTATATGTGTACAAACTTTTCTAAGATATCTAGATCTCAATAAAATATTTAGTCCCATAGACAATTTTAAAAGTGTCACCATTTCCGGCTTTCAATTTCAGTATTTCGAATGTTTCATTTCATTATTTGATAACAAAAAAATTATAAACTAAATTCTTAATTGCTAATTAGGCCTTAAATATTTAGAAATGCAATATATTCTGTGTTTAAATGCATTAAAACGAGAAATAATTTTCTCTGTTGCAAGTTTAAAAAATGCTTATTTCCGGTGTGATCAGTTCTAGAAACATAAGAAAGTGTAGTACATTTTCATTTATTTTCTGTCGTCATTTTTAGCCACGGTAACGTGTAAGTGTAAGCGTTTGTTGAAAATTAATTTTACTTTATGTTCGTTTGTAGTCGATCGTAAACCGCGTTCTAATTGCGTACGTTCTCCTTTCGGAGAGGATTTGTGAGGTGCTTCGTCATAGATCGTGGAAGGTACGTAAAATCGAATTTGCACACCATGTTGCTATGGTAGATTATTTATGTAGGTATTCTAGATCCGTAGACCACGTTTTTGCCAGCTGGTGCGTACATTGCGGGAGAAGAAATTGGTTAGAATAATAGTTTATAGTGTTAGGATGTTAAAATTAGGAGTTAGGAAGTGTTGATGGTGATTGTTATAGTGTTTTTGTGTGAATTGCGCCAGGTTCGCGCGGCCGGCGACTGCAAAGCCGTGTTTTCCTGGTGCCAGCTTCAGTGAAGCCAGGATCAACGATTCATCCAGTCTGTCAGCTCTCGTCCAGTGGGGCGTTACCGTTTTATATGACTTTAGCAAGATATATAGGTGAGTACAACTAGAAATAAGAAAATAATCGCTTATTGGAATTGTGTATATTGGTCTTGTTGCCAATTTTATCAGTCGCGCGTAGTATAGTAATTTTAATGATACTGCAGTTTTACCATTGTGTTATTATTGAACTTATCTTTTAAAAGTCTGATCTATGCAATAAGTTTACTGAAAACTAAATTAATGGAGTGACATGCACAATTTTAGAGGTATTGAATTAAAATACTATACCATTAACAACTCGTTTATGACCACAGACACAATTTTTTTAAGCTGTTTCTTTCTTACAGCAATAAGTTTTACAATGTTCATATGTCTGGCTATACTTGATATATAGCTGTCTGAAAAATGCTCAGAATATCTACTACTCCCTGTCTTCAGATAATTTCAAGGAAAAGCTGGATATAGTAATTGTACCTGTATCCTCCAAGCTTAGTTCCAGACAATAAATATCTAAACAGATTGATAGCAAGATATTTCATCATCTGAAAACAACCAATTTATGGGAAATGCCACATGATTGGTTGTGAAAATTTGTAACTCTTATTTTTTTTACATTACAATACCTGCCTATAAATAAGAATCAAATGAAAGACAACTGAAGCTTTTTAACTCAGTTGGAGAAGTCTCAATATGATGTTTAGTTTATTTTGATTAATGTCATAAAATATGTATCATTTTTGATACTTCATGCAATTAAGGGTTCGTCATCAGGGATCGGATACCATTATTTGCTCCATACAAAATACCGTTATTCTATTTCGGTTTTTCGCTTATTATTACACATTTTTATATTATAGTGGACTAATTTCAAAGATACTATATCTATAACGAAATTCTATATAATAACATTCGAAAAAAAAACGTGAATTTATAGTTATTTCAATTTTCATGAATACTGGTATCGATCCCTGTTCGTCATCATCATCCTGATATCAGCTTATAGATGGCAACTAACTGGACAAAGGCTTCTCCCAAAGTTCTCCTCGACAATCTGTCTTGGACCACCCTCATACAATTTCTGCCGTGATCCTAACCAGGGTATTAAAGGGTTACCTTAGCAAAATCCTTGGATAGAGACCTTAATCCCTCATTGTAAAAAAACATTGAAAGAATCAAATGGGTCATTCAACTATTTTCTGCCACTCGTTGCCATGGTGATGTCCCCTCCTGGGTCACTTTTAAAAATTACGATTTCCCGTGGTTATATTTAGCAAAATCTTTGTAATTTAAGCAGTTATAAGCCCATTCTTATGTTGACTATCTCCTGACAATACCAGTACCTAGTATAAATTATCAACACTTTCCTTAGAAGTTTAATCACTATTCTCCCCTGGGTCACTGGACAGAATAACAGCAACAAAAAGTTGATCCACCCAAATAAGTATACCAGTAGGAAAATATTTGGGTGATGTGAAAATTCTAATCCCGAAAAACCAATTAATTGTTAATCTCATGTTGAACTGACTTGATAAGGTTTACTGTAATCTATTCCTCCACTTTTGCTGTCATATGACATTAATATCCACTTAAAACACAGCTAAGCTAGTCTCATTTCATATTCCATACATTTGCATATCCTGCGGTGTGAACATTGAGTTGGGAATATGTATATTTATGGGATAATGCTAATATCCTCACTGGACCATTCGGATTTACTCATATCCTTGATTGTGAAAAATTGCTGGACAAAATATTTAGCCTCCGCTTTACATCAAAATTCAACATATTTCACATAATACTGTATGTATTTCATACAACAACATAATCCCAGGACAGGAAACCTCCAATTATTTTCTGATATTTTGTGGGATTTCCATAAGTATAGATAAAGATTTGGATTTACGTATTGATATCAGATGTTCTTAAGATCATATCACTGCTCCTTTTCCCGTACTATCAGTTTGCGTTGTTTGCACCTGGTAACTATGGCGGAGGATACAAATGAGGTGCAAACTTAATGTAATCTGGTTATACAAATCAAGTTTTTGTTCTCGTCTATTTCCTCTTCCAAAACTGAATCAATCCATACGAAATTTTAGGAACTAAATAGAGAATAAGTGTTCTGTACACACATTTTATAATAATAATCTCCTAAATCGAAACGGTCTAAAGCGAACGGTAATCTGGACAACAGGACAACTGGACATGCGGAATTGGGACATCACACTAATATTAGAAAGGCGAAAGTTTGTGTGTGTGTTTCTTTATGTTTGCTAATTCTTCACGTTCAAACGGCTAGATCAATTTTGATATAATTTGGTATGGTGGTAGCTTACACCTTGGATTAATATATAGGCTACTTTTTATCCCGAAAAATGTAGTGTTCCCGTCGGATGAGCGAGTAACACCGCGCGGCGTAGCTAGGTATCTTTTGACAGAGACCTTTTAATCGTTGCGATCGCTCGGTGACTAAATTAAACGGGTCTCAAGTTGCCTTCGCGAAGATCAAAAGAGAAAACCTTCGATGTTGTACCTATTCTTTGATCAAGGCAACAGTTTTCCGTAGTCGTTTACCGTTCCTAGCGCTCAAAGGCGGTAAGCGATATTAGCAATTCGTAAGTTTAAAATTCCCACGAAGGAATTCGCCGTATTTCTCTTCGCAAGGCCGAGATTGTTTAATTAATAATCAGGCGGCGATAGCGTCGCCAGAAGACGTTGATTGAATCTCCTAATCAATTGATTGCTCGTTATCCATGGCTGAGCGTTGCGGATTAAACACGATTTTTAAATGGATAATGTGGTAGGTTGTTACCGCATACCTCACCCAAACCTAACTTAATGTATGATCCTATTGGATCATACATTGTTTAATCGACTTGTTTACGTCTGATCTGTCAGCAAAAATACGATATATTTTCTAGATTACACTTCTTTCTGAAACGAAAACTACTATCGAGAATAAGCAATTCTTGTTTTCACATTATCACTCCTACACGCTATAAGAGGTTTTATCTATTTCGGGAGACTGAGACTTTTTCTGTACCGCCTTTTATTTGGTGGCATTTGTGTCAGTCAGCTGAGCTGTGAATAATGGGATCATGGCAAGAATCGCTCGCTCCCCGAGACGCGAGGCCCACTTTACTTGCGTATTTGCGATAAAAATGCCCAATATTGAATTACTCGAGAGAAGACATACGCGTATCCGAGTATTCAATTTGTTGTGAATTCTCATTACATAATGCGTAATCCTATCAGGTTACTTATCAGAACTTATGAAGGTTCAGTGTAACACTTTAGTTTCAATGGAATGAAATTGTAAAACATTTCCTTTCTAATTTGAGCAGCATGTTAACATTACAGCTTAGGCCTCCTAGATATCGAATTCGTTTTTAATAGATAGACTACTTAAGCAGTGTTTTTAACGAGTGAAACCGCGGAAAGGCGAATGTAAACTAGGCCCGAACCGAAACAATCAAAACTGATCATAGAATTAACTTTTTCTTTGACCATCATGATGGGAAATGTACCCGGGAAGCGGAAAGCGGGTCGACGCAAGATGTCTTGGCTCCGAAATATCAGGGAGTGCACAGGGATTAAGAGCGTCGAGCAGCTGTTCAGATTGGCGCTACACAAAGAAAAAATTAAGAAGCTAACTGCCAACCTTCAGTAATGGAGAGGCGCTTGTAGAAGAAGGATTTATTGTGGTGTTGGAGCCGAACCCGCCCCCCCCTCGATGAACTTGAAAGAGGTTCAGACTAGGGAATGGTGGAGTGACTATTTCGTCGATACTTAAGCCCTGGACTAGTTTGATAATAATCCTAACAAATATTTTCTCAATGCATGCATCAATGAAGCAACAAAGATAACTGTTGTAGACGTTCTAAAGACGACGTGTTCTCTCATGGCTGGCTGACTCACTGATAGAGCAGCTATCAACAAAGCATCTGGTCCCGAGTTCTAATCCTGACAAGGGCATAATTTTTGCGTAAATGAACATGAATATTTTTTCCTGGGCCATAGGAGGAATAGATCGCGTATCGGCATTGAATGGAACTTTATTTCGCTCAACATTTAGACAAACTACGCATTATGACTAGATATACATTTATTGAGCCGTCGCGTCCCACGTCCTATTACGGGACGATCGCACTGCCATTCGCCCGATGCCTGCAGATGCGTATCGATCGCCGCGTCTGCACCTCTGCGCTGCGTTTCGCAAGGCGCCATCGCCTGTCCTTCCATTTTGTCTTTATTCAGTTGCTTAGGTTACACTTTTTGAGCGTTTGAGCACTTCACTGGTTCTTAGAGAAATAGAAAACCTCTGCTTGCCCAGAGATTTCTTTGATGTCACATGACTGTCATTATTGACACCACACCACTGTTTTCATTTCAAGTTGGTCTCCAGAATAGGCCAATACTCACCATGTCTATAAGTTGTTAATGTTTATTGTAACAAAACGGGACTTAATCGCGTTCAAGGTGTTTATTTAATACCCTCGACGTTTCGAACGTGATGTTACGTTCATGGTCTCGAAGTCTCCCTAAAATAGGGTGTGCTCCCGGTACTCATTTTCTATACATATCCAGTACCGGAATCGGGAATCCCCGATTCTCGCCATACAAAATCAGAACCGGCAGCATGCCCTACCCTCGCTTTTTAACCTCGTACAAAAAAGAGGGTTGTTTAACATTTGTATCTGTGTGTCTGTCTGTGGCATCGTAGCTCCCAAACGGATGGTCCGATTTGAACGCCTTTTTTGGCACCTACAAAAGAATCTGTACTTCGGTCTTGGTATGAAAATTCAGAGATGGGCGCTCATGGGTAAATACCCGATAAATACCTACCGGGTAAATACCCAATCTACCGGGCAGTAGTAGTAGTAGAGTGGGAATTTACCCGGTATTTATCGGGTATTTTCCCATGAGCGCCCATCTGTATATGAAATCGACAGGCAATCCCTCCAAATAGACAAATTCTTGTCTATCCAATCAGTTTCACCTACCTGAATCAAACCTAGGATCGCTGACTAGCATAGCCGTTACCCAAATTCGCGCATACTTTCAACATGCATCGATCAAGTTCGGACATCGCGCGACGTAATGAGGCTTATGTAGGGTTGCCATCCGTCCGAGTTTCCCCAGATTTGTCCTAGGGTGTCCGGGGAGCGTCCGGGCGTAGTTTTATTGGTAGTCCGGTTTAACATAGTCACGCACAGCACGTTGAGAGACGTAAATTAGGTCGCTCGTGATACGGGACCACGTTTGTGGACGGCGAATTTTATTTTCATGAAATTACCAATCCGCCTACAGCCGAACAAGATTTTACCATGATGAAAGACTTTCCTTCTACCCTTCCTTCCTTGTATGAAGGTTGATATATAATTTTACTCAATAGGTACATAAAAATTATGGACATGTCCGCCCGTCAGGGTTCTGAGGTCCAAAATCCGGGGGTTTCACGTTTCTTGTCCTTGTTGACGACGCGGTTGGCGCAGTGGTTAAGCAACTGCCTACTGAGCCGGCGGTCCTGGGTTCGAATCCCGGCAAGGGCAAATATTTCTGTGATTTGCTCGAATATTTGTGCCTGGGTCATGGATGTTATTTGTATTTAAGTATGCATTTATCCATATAAGTATGTTTATCGTCGTCTTGTGTTCATAACACAAGCCTACTAGAGTTTACTGTGGGACTAGATTGATTTATGTGAGGTTGTCCGATATTTATTTATTGTCCTGGTAGCCAAGTTTTAGAGATGGCAACCCTACTTGTGTGCTAAGTTGTGCTAGACGAGAAAGGCGGTCGACGACCCGCGTGACATAACAGCTATTCGGCGAGTAACATTCAGTGAATGCGAGTTTGAGGCCGCCGAGTGCCGGTCTCGAACTCGACTCACTCTCGTTATGACCTGACGTCTGGGGTTTTTTGCTAGCTCGAGAAATTATCGTTGCGCATCAAAACTCCACGACACACCGTTGATGAGGTTAGGGCGATGCATGCTTTTCACGACTATAGCATACGCTCTCGAAGATGAATTCGCATTATATTTCAGAGTTACTAAGCCCTCCGGTACTCGTAGTTTACTTTAAGGCGGCAAAAATGATTTCGTTTCGACGACGCGTTTGGCTCGGTTTGTAGACTCCTGCCTACTGAGCCGGCGGTCCCGGGTTCGAATCCCGGCCAGGGCAAATATTTGTGTGAGGAACTCGAATATTTGTGCTTGGGTCATGGTTGTTCTATGTATTTAAGTATATATTTATCTATATAAGTACTTATATCGTCGTCTAGTACCCATAACACAAGCCTACTAGAGCTTACTGTGGGACTAGATTGCTTTGTGTGAGGTTGTCCGATATTTATATTTTACTAGCGGCCTCCCGCGACTTCGTCAGCGTAGATTTTTGATGATGACAAAGATATTAAAATAGGTAGGTAAGGAATTTTATTCTTAGTTGATTTACCCCCTTAGGGGCAGAATTTTTTGAAACGCTGAAATTTTTTTTTTTTATTTGATTAAGTAAGCTTTCCACAAAGTTTCAAGTCTCTAGTTTAAAAAAAAAAAAGTTTCTCCCATACAAACTTTGCACCCCTTTTTAACTCCCTTAGAGGTGAAATTTTCCAAAACGCTGAAATTACTTTTTTTGTATTTGTTTAAGTAAGCTATCTACAAAGTTTCAAGTCTCTAGTTCAAAAAATAAAGTTTCTCCCATATACACATTGCACCTCTTTTTAACCCCCTTAGGGGTGAAATTTTCTAAAACGCTGAAAGTACTTATTGTGTTTTTGAATAAGTAATCATTCTACAAAGTTTCAAGTCTCTAACTCCAAAAAAAAAGTTTACCCCATACAAACTTTGCACCCCTATTTAAGGCGGGCTTTTCCCAGTAGACGCCGAACTCACTCATTTTCAGACTCGTCGTAGATGTTTAATCAGTGTTTGAAGATTATGAAAAACATATATATCATACTTAAGGATCTTCTGAATATGATATCGTGTTCAGCAACATGATTGGAAAAATTTCGCTCGATAGAAAACAACCCCAAAGTTACCTCTGTTCGTTATATGTTTTCAGTAGTATGGCTAAAATACGAACCTTTTTTACCCGTTTTTTTGCGTAAATGTATAGATACTAACATTATCTCGTCAAAGCCGATGGTATTGTCTGAATAAAATTATTTATTTAATCACTAGAACTAAATATCTACTAAAACTACGAGCGCAATCACGCGCGGTGCCATTTTAGTCGCGCTTCGGCGCTTGAAGAGGACGGACCTGTGTCAGTTTGTTCCGCGCGACCACGTGATCGCATTTACGAATTATTGTTGCAAAAAAAAATGGGAAATAAAGCTGCACGAAGTAAAAAAAGAAGCTTTTCATATAACAAAGAAAATGCTCGAGCAAGGAATGCGAAAAAGTAAGTTAATGTTTTATTTATAATAAATTTACAGAACCGAACATAAATGTCAAAAAGTAGCACGGTTGACATGTTCAAGTAGATGCAAATAACGCTTTATTTATAATTTACAACAATATAATCACTTCGTACAAAATAACTCATTGCTCAAAGCATTAAGAATCAAATTGACTTACGTACCTATTACCACAAATATTTTTCATCTAAATTAAGTTTTTTAGCGTATTCTGACTTATGTCTCCTGTCAATCTTGGAACTTGGCACGCATGGAATTTAGTACACAGTTAACATATTTTAGTACTTTAAGTCCATGCCTACCCCGTGGGGAAAAGGCGTGATTATTGTGTGTTATGTAACCTAGATATTGGTTAGTAAAAATAAAATTTGTACTTTACACATACTCATCAGTACTTGTTCTTCCTGTAAGGCCTTTAGCAACAATCGATTCGAATGTATATCGGACACCTAGGTATGTAGTTTACTGCGCGCCGCAGAGGAGGGTAATGTGTTTAGCAGTCTGTTTATGTATGATAGCGCCTTTGAGATTAGGCCACATTTAAATGTATTTAAAAGAACAAATAATTTTATTAATTGGATTATATTTATCTCAGAAGCACATTTAATAGATTATTGAATATCTTGATAATTTAGTTATAAGTTATTGGCCAATGCTAGTTACATGAGAAATTTTTTGATTAATAATATCAATTTAAGAAATAGTAGATTCGACAATAGTATTGTTCAAAGACCCGGTTACTTAACGCCTACCGCTTACTTGTTTCTCCCCTCCATTTCATGGTACTTTGATGGATTTTAAATACCGAGTCCTGTGACCTTTCTATTCAATCCTTTGTGAATTTTTAACTAGTTCATTTATTCAAACTCCTCATCCCCACCTTACTGCCGTCACAAGTTCACACGTAGCTTTCTTGAGTATTTTAAAAGAATCATTGTGGCTTTGCATTATGGACACTGCTCTAACATGTATACAAGATTTTTATGAGTCTGACGTCAATCGAATCGTCTGTCATCAATTATCAGGCGTAGGCGCCATATATAAAATTAAAAATCTATTTCAATAAATTGTGTTAAATGGACCTGATTGAATAGTAATTTAATAATAATAATAAACCTATATTTTTTTTATGTTCATTCGTAATTTTTGATATTAATGTGCCATTTAGGATCTATAAGGATTAAAAGTTGGCTAGCAAATTCGATTGGGTTAAGTTTGGACCTTATTCATAGGTAAAACTAAGATATCAACCAGATCTAAACTTAGAACTTATCTACTTTCATGCTATTTTATTTCAATAATTAAGATAGACCCTGGGATAGAAATGTGAAGAAAGAACAAAATAGTACTAAACGTACGTTATTTTAGATTCGAGAAGTGGGTGAAATCTTACGGGCTAAAAAGTATCATTGGGTTTAAATGGAAGCCATATAATAATTGCTATGAAAAGTTAAGTTGTTAGCGGCCAGCAAAAACAAAGCAAGAAGTCTCTGCAGTAGAGGCATTTAATTATTCGTAATACTGAGATTACAACTCCAAGAATTTATCGTAATTTAACTAATACAACATAGTTATGGATTAACTAGCAGTGTTGCCCGCGACTTCGTCCGAGTGGAATTTTATTTTGAACATCAATCCACCTTTATTATTTTCATATCGAAGCAATGTTGAAGTTACTTTCCTTATTTGAAAGTTGTATCATTTAAGTCAAGTGACAAGTGCTGTGTTCAGGGCTGAATTTACAAAAACACTGAAATCACTTTTCTTGTATTCTAATAATATGCCCTACAAAGTTAACCCTCTTAGGGGTTGAATTTTTCAAAATAGCTTCTTATCTCTTGTACCCTTTATAAATGTAACCTAGTGTGCAAATTTCAACTCTCTAGCATTTGTAATTTCGGCTCTGCGTTGATGAGTCAGTCAGTCATCAGTCAGTCAGTCAGGCAGGACACTCGCATTTATAATATGTATATAGATTAGCTTAAATTATTAAATAAAAAGGGTTATTAGATACGAAACTACGAAATGTAATTGTCTATGCCCTAGTCATAGTTACAAAAAAGTGCCCAAAATACAAAAAAATAGAACAGTAAGCTATTGCGCATTAATTACTAAGTTTTTTTCTCGCAGTCAAAGTGAAAAGCAAAGTGTTGGTTAAAACCCATTACGACATTCAGGTTATATTTATCCTCGCTCACTTCTTTCGCTCGTCCAAATAATCACTTCGTGTCACAGTGGCTCAATCTTTTAGCTCATTATCAAACAATCTATTATTAAAAGTCCGCAACATGAAGAGGGTAGTAAATCAACATATCGAGCTGCAATCTACATATCAATAATATGCATTAAAAAAAAACTAAAATAACTCCGATCCCTTCACAGAGAACAGTCGCAAGTAAAAACTATAAAACATAAATTAAGTTAAAAGAAAAAAAAAAGTGTGTGTGTCAGCTCCGACGCACGACTGGAGTTTACTCTTCAGGCCAGGCGCGCACCACGATTTTTTTTTAGTCGCGCGATAATTTTGTCGCAGAAATAAGCGTACTTCTGGGTTTATGAAAATCGTGGTGCGCGCACTCTCATATAAACCCATATCTTGCATTTATGCGACAAAATTATCGCGCGACTAAAATCGTGGTGCGCGCCTGGCCTTAAGACCGATTATAAAATATATACTCAATACTCAATACGTTTATTGCACATAATGATTAGTAAATAGTTTAAGTATCACATTATGTACCCTGTTGGGTGCTGTAAACAAGAACGAGAAGGTAGGCACTTACATAATATTAATATACGAGTATAATATACAGCAAAATTACAATATTTTACAAGGAAAATTTACTTCCGATTCATTTTTAACAAATTGGAGAGATCATGAGTAGTAACTAAATAAGGAAGCGTGATGTAAAGCGCCCCGAGCGGCTAGTTTAGTTACTACAGTCTGCAGTGCTACGGAAAAAAAACCGTATCTTACTATGAAATCCATACAAAGATACGACCTTTCTACCGTAGTATCGCAATACTTTTTTTTTATCTATTAATTAAGGAACTTTGATCATTTTTATGAACATGCCAGCTCCAGCAGGCCTAATACACAACATCATTCATCTAAAAGACATAGATAAATAAAAACATAAACCGTATAAACTTAAAAATAACATGTACACGAAAACAACTAAATTTGTATACACTATTTACATAAAAAAAACTGTATACAAATTTAGCCGATTCCGATAAGGGTTCCGCCAATATTGAATTGAACATTACATTCAAGAAAGATCTGGTCTTAGACCTAGCCATTTACATTAGACAAAAACAAACGTACAAAATCACCTTCCTTAAAAAAAATCCTTAAATAAATCCAAAATCTCCTTAACAACAACTCCAAACAGCGTTTTGAACTTCTCCTCCCAACTTTCGGTAGAAAACAAAATATCCTTCGTCTTCTCAACCAGCCTTTCAAAAGTAATACGTCTCTTCTTCTTGTCCTTATTTTGTCTTTGATCTTCCATATCAGCCCGCTCAATAGTAGGCTGATTGACCAATAGACACTCGGACTTCTTCACATCTGTTACTTTTTTCGACTTCCGCGGCTTACGAACCTCTTGTTGTGGCTTGCTCTCTAATCTGTACTGACTTACTGATCGCTGGCCCTCAGCCTGACGGACGGAATCTTCAGACTCTTTAGATTGTAACGGCTTCGACAAAACAGCATCTCTATATGACTTTCCAAAACTTAAGTCATTCTCAAAAACAGATGGCGCATCCTGACTACAAACATCCGTATCCCTTTTTTCCTTATTTTGCATATACAACCAAAAAGCCCGTTTATATATACATCCCTCAGCAGACATAATCCTGCGAATTTCTTACTCCTTCACAAAAACCGGGCACGACTTATCTAAGGCCATATGGCTGCCTTTACAATTAATGCATCTTAAAATAGTCGTTTCGCAATTGGCATGCTCCCCGCCGCATTTCGGACAAGTTACTTTAGTAGTAGGACAAAACCTGCTCAGATGACCGAACTTCCAACATCTTGAACATTGGGTAACCGGGAAAGTGTACTGATTTACCTTAAATCGGCAACCGTAGGCATAAACATATGGCGGTAAAGAAGTTCCCTTAAAACACAGACGAATAGCTTCAGCCTTAACCCAACGCCCATCATGATCCAAACGGTTCAGTCTACATATTGACAAAATGTCTTCAGACCCTTCAATATTCTTTAAAAATTCGTCTTCCTCAACCTCCAACTCAACCTGCCTTATAATTCCATAAGTGCAGCATGCCATATTAGACCAATAAGAACGTCTCGTCTCATTGTTAAACTCCTGAGAAGCCAGAAGCTTCTCCGCATCATCCTTAGAGTTAAACTGTATGCGAACTTTACGTGGACCCATAAACTTGACGGATAAAATTCCTTTTATACCCTTAAATTGCAGCAACTTTGCCAAACCAATCTGTTTCGGTAAATCTTCTTTTGACACTATATAAACTTCAAATAGCTTGTCAGGCACACCGTCCAGCTCCAGCTGCGTTTTGGCGGTTGCTAAAACCCGCAAGCGTTTAGGTTTCCTGCCTATTGTGATAAAACTATCACTACAACCACAGATTTCGTCGCTCAGACCACAAGCACTCATCACCGCTATATGCCGCACATCCGACATGGACTCAGCGTCCGATACAATATCCGATTGACTCGGCCCTGCCTTATTATCAAACTCCACTTCAGATAGCCACGACGGAGCTGCCCGCTGCCCACATTCTAAAAGTGACGTATCACTCACGACTATGTTTAAAACAATTTTTTTTTATTATTAATTAAACATACCCTGGACTAAAATTTGTTAGGCAACCCATATGCAATATAATTATTGACATATTAAATTAAATATAAAATACATTTCATCAAATAAACATCTCGGTGAAGGTTATTTTATATCGGGATCTTAGTCTATAACGCGTAACGCATAACCTGCTAAATTACGAAGTCGTATTTTTACCCCGATCGTATACTGAGATACGACTTTTTAAATTAGCACGGCAGATACGTTCGATTTTACACCCCATATTTTTCATACCCCGGGCTTATATATGAAAATCGATTCTTAAGGAGTAAACTCCAAAAAATGTTAAAACGTAAAATAATATTTAGTACTTCTACAGTAAGAATTCGCATTTCACTTTGAACGATTTGCACCGACCACTTAAAAGACTGCCGACCGTATTGTGATTGTGACACCGCTGTAACGTACAGTGCATCGCCATCGCGAATTTGCGTTAGCGAACTCGGCGAGCGGGGCGGGACGCGCGGGCGGCGCTCCGCGTCTTGCCGCGCACCTCACCCCCTCAATTCGGCCGTAGGGCCGGACAATATCGCCTTAACCCTCTTAGGGGAGGTATTTCCAAAAATCCTTTCTTATCTCTAGCCCACGTTATAAAAGTAACCTACTGTGAAAAAATCAACTCTCTAACATTAGTAGTTTCGGCTGTGCGTTGATGAGTCAGTCAGGACTTCTTCTTTTATATATTTATTTTATATTTATTTCAATATTGCTAGCGCTCTATGTGTTGAGTTTAGTTCAATTGGTTTAGCCTCAGTTTTCGGTGAAGGCGAGAGAACTCTGTCTGTGGATGAGTACAACTGTCATCGTTGTTTGTCTGGAAGGTTATATTCGCACATTGTCGACCCTAAACTAGAACACGTTAGTCTATGATACTTCGTGCTTTGTTGATTTGTTAGCCGTTCGTCCTACATGCAGTTAGTCCAAGTCGCGGTTTGTCCAGTAAGCGTTTGGTCCAATACGCAGTTAGTCCTAAAATCTGGACGAACTGCAAATTCACTTGGTAGCAGTTGGTCCAAATCGGAGTTCGTCATATTTGCAGTTTCACATACCGGCAGCCAAATAAAAATTAAATAAATAAATAAATACCAAATTCTCATCTCACCATACTCGCAGCCCACCATAGTCTCATCTCGTCACGTGCTCAGCTCACCATATTTTCAGCTCACCATATTATCATCTCACCATGCTCGCAGTTACCAGATCGTAAATGTGTAATCATCATCATTTATTCCATTTAACAGTGTGAAAAGAAGCCTCATTAGGGTTCCGTAGTCACAGGAACCCTAATAGTTTCGCCATGTCCGTCCGTCCGTCCGTCCGTCCCCGGCTTAGCTCAGTGACCGTTTATACTAGAAAGCTGAAATTTGGCATGAGTACCTATGTGTTAGTTACGCCGACAAAACGGTAAAATAAAAAGTAAAAAAAATATTTTAATATATACACAAAGTGGGGGTGAATTTTTTTCGTTCCAAACCCATCGTGTGGGGTATCGTTGGATAGGTCTTTTGAAAATAATAGGGGTCTTTTAACATTACATTTTGATAAATTTGTCAGTTTTGGAAATAATCGTTCCGAAAGTTGAAATAAAGTCGTAAGTGCCGCACGGAGCCATAATACTTAGGACGTTTTACTACGGAACCCTACACTAAGCATGGCTCGACACACTCTTGGCCGGTTTTTTTTAAGATGTTCTGCTGATCCCGAAAACCGTTAGTCTAGAACAATACTCCGACCAACCCAAAACTCAATATGCAGGGTTATAAATAATATTTTCTGTTTATTAGTGGTTGGAAAATTTAAGATAACATATCTAATTATATCTTGTAAGTTGAAATAAATAAATTAAACGCATTGTTATCTCTCTTATTTCTATTTGACAATCGAATCAGAGTCGTTAGGTACACATATTCACAACATCGTTACACATATTCACCACATCGTTAATCAACTCAAGTGTCAAGATGTTCATGACTAGCTGTACTTTTATGATATGACAATTCTGTGTACTGAGAGCATGGTGAGATTGTAATATGGTGAGCTGAGAATATGGTGAGATGAGGGTTTGGTGAGCTGAGCACGTGACGAGATGAGAGTATGATGGGCTGCGAGTATGGTGAGATGAGAATTTGGTATTTATTTATTTATTTAATTTTTATTTGGCTGCCGGTATGTGAAACTCCAAATATGAGTCATATATTATATGACTAACTCCGATTTGGACCAACTGCTACCAAGTGAATTTGCAGTTCGTCCAGATTTTAGGACTAACTGCGTATTGGACCAAACGCTTACTGGACAAACCGCGACTTGGACTAACTGCATGTAGGACGAACGGCTAACAAATCGCTTTGTTAAACAATCCCACTAATTGGTGACTTGTAACAATAATATCGGTAGCTGAATACAACGCTAACTTACAAAGTCATGACGCAATTTCAGTTGAAACCAGAGTTCATTGAGTTGGAAGTTTTGCGGCGGCCCAATTTGCGTCCGCGGCGCTCTGGCGAACTTGTAACAATAACAGGAACTGTCCTGGAATATAACTAGTTTGGAGTTGGAAAAGTTACGTATACATACCTACCAATCTATCCTGGGCAAGCCAAATCTACTCTAGATTTGGCTTGGTTTTCCGTCGAGATTACTTGACCAATGTCTGATTAGGCAAGCCAGTAGAAATCCGGGTCCACACCCGTAGACATTACTTTCTAGGTTAAGGATAAAGGTTTTCAAAAATATACTTACTCCGCTGGCGCAGCGACCCGAAGTGGATCTTGGCCTCCGATACGAAATGACGCCAACGCGCCCTGTTTTGTGCAATCTTCTCCCAGTTTTCAAAAATATGGAGTCCTAAAATGTGACCCAAAACAATAATTCCTGAACTGTATACTATACTTAGGTATACAGTTCGGTATACTATACTTTTGTTCAGTACTTAATATTATCAAAATCTAAGGTTTTTCAGCTGTCTTTGAATGGTGTTGTGTATTGGATGTATTATGTATTAATTTTTAATAAAAGATGGTAACGTAGTTAGTGTAAAATATATTCTTTGACAAAACAAATCAATGACAGGAGTGACATTCAAAATCTGTTGAAGCATAGACAACATAACACCTCCGCCCTAAATGGTTACAGTGCCGAAGAGTCTTCAATTCATTTGTGGTATTATGGTGCCTAACATCTGATCTACGTGTCTCTTCCAGACCTCTCCAGAATCCATCTTGATTTCATAATGTACTCTGCCCAATACCTTGGCAACCGAACCAAACTCCCATTTTGTCTGTTTATTGGTGTAACTCCGTGCTTGAACTCTCTGACCTACGGTGAAATACCGAGTTAGGGGCCTTTCATTTGCCGCCTGCGTATTTTCCCTCACATCTTCAGGGATCACTTTGAATTGTACGTGTAAAGCATTCCTTATCGGTCGGCCAAACATGAGTTCATACGGGCTTTTTGACGTGCTGGTGCTCGGTGTCCTCAGCAAGCGTTCTTTAATTTCCAGGACTTTATCCTGTAGTTTGCCTGGCTTATCGGCCATGCTGTGGAGGGCTCTCTTGATAGTCTGAACATATCTCTCCGCCTGTCCGTTCGTCGCTGGATGGTACGGTGCTGACGTCTTGTGCACCACTCCCCTCCCTTTGAGGAAAGATTCAAATTCTGTGGAAACGAATTGCCGTCCATTGTCAGACACTAGAATAATGGGAAAACCGAATGTCACAAAAAGTTCCTGTAGTTTCTTGATACACCATGTGCTTGTCGTCGTTGTGGTTGGAATGATTTCGACCCATTTTGAGTAGGCGTCTACGATTATGAACAGAGAATGACCCTTATATGGTCCAGCGAAATCAATGTGTAGTCTCTGCCAGGGTCCTGTTGGCGGTTCCCAGTGGTGTAATGCAACGTGTGCGGGGTCATTCTGATGTAATCGACACTCACGGCAGCTTTTTACCAATTCTTCAATTTCCTTGTCCATATTTTTCCAATAAACATAGCCTCGTGCTAGCAACTTCATCCTCACCATACCGAGGTGTCCCGAATGCAATTCCTCTAATACCCGACTTCTTAGAGTTGTAGGAATCATAACTCGCGATCCTTTTAGTATACAACCATCCTGAATGGTAAGTTCGTTATCATTGTAACCGTGCCGACGCACCGTTTTGCCCGTACTTAAATCTTGTAATAAGTTATTGTATTCGGTGTCTTTTACCGTTTCCTCGGCGATTTTTGTACGATCGATTGCAATCGTGTTCATCTGGTTTAATTGAAATGCAGAATGTACGTCAATAATATTTGGTGCTACAATTTCTACGGGAAATCTCGACAAGTAATCGGCATTACTATTGTCATTTGACGTCCGGTACTCAATCGTGTAATCAAAGCCGGAGAGGAAGTGTGCATAGTGGAAAAGCCTCATCGTACTCATAGCTGGCAAGGTTTTGTGTGGGTGAAAGATCGTGGTCAGGGGTTTGTGGTCCGTTACCAGTATAAATTTCCTTCCGTAGCAATAATGAAAAAACTTTTTCAAGCCCCAAAATAGCGAAGTAGCTTCTTTATCTATCTGACTGTATTTTTTTTCGCTGCTCGTCAAGGAGCGTGATGCAAAGGCTATAGGTCTATCGGATCCATCTGGTAGGCGATGTGATAAGACTGCCCCGAGTCCCAGGGGTGAGGCGTCAGTAGCCAATACTAAAGGTTTTTCCGGATTGAAGTGTGTAAGTACTCTGTCACTGATGATTTCTTCTTTTATTTTCCGAAAACTTTCATTGCATTGTGATGTCCAAACGTATTGCGTGCCTTTCTTTAGTAGATTATTTAAGGGATTGGCTATTGAAGCTAAGTTAGGTATAAACTTGTTATAATAATTTGCCATACCTAAAAATGTTCTCAGTTCATTTACGTTGCTGGGCGGTTTTGTGTCAATGATGGCCTTAACTTTGGTTCTGTTTTTGTGAAGACCATTTTTGTCAATTACATGTCCCAGGTATTCGATGTTCTTTTGCATGAAGTGGCATTTGTCTTTATTTAGTTTTAAGTTGTTTTCTTTTAATTTTTGCAGGACTTGTCTTAATCTTGTTAACAATTGAGTTTCTGAAGTTCCTTGAACAATGATGTCGTCGAAAAAACATTTCACTCCGGTTATACCTTGTAATAACTGATCCATAAATTTTTGCCATAGATTCGGTGCCACTTTAACGCCGAACATAAGTCTGTTGACCTTGAACGTTCCTTTGTGTGTGCTGAGTGTTTGCATCATAGCGCTTTCTTCGTCCATCATCATGTGTAAGTAGGCCTGACTGAGGTCTAATGTGCAGAACAATTTTCCTCCATTCATCTCCACTAAGATGTCTTCTATTATAGGGATAGGGTACTGTTCGTCCCTGATGACCTTATTTAAAGTGACTTTATAGTCTGCACATAGGCGAATGCTGCCATTGGGTTTGACAATGGGTACCACTGGTGTTCCCCACTCCGCGTTGTCTACCTTGGTAATGACTCCTTGCTTACACAGTCGTTCTATTTCATCGTCGACCTTTTCCTTAAGAGCGTATGGAATTCGTCTCGGTTTAACAAAAATCGGCGTTGTATTATCATGTAGGATTAAATGCCCTCTGTAGTTGGGTATGCACCCTAAGGTACCATCGAATACGTCGGAGAATTCTGTAAGAAGTGTATTGATTTCCGGGTGTACTTTTGACGTAATTTGATTAATGTTTGCCAAATCCAAATGTATTGATCGAATCCATGCTCGGCCGAAGATGGCATCTACATCTTGTTTAATAATGTATAGTTTTCCATTAAAAGATTGATTTCCGTATTTACATGTGACGTATGTCACTCCGAGAGGTGCGAAAATTTCACCCGTGTATGTTCTCATTGTGACGTTTGTTTTATAAATCTTGCACCCTGTGTTTAATTTCTTGAATTCCTTGTACGAGATCGATGACAAGGCCGCTCCGGTGTCCACTTCCATTTGAATGTGCCTGTTGTTGATGTGTAAATTTATCATGAACTTGTCTGTGCTATTGGATTGTATTAAGTTCATATCCCAGGGTGTGTTGTCATCGACGGTATCGGATGTGTTGTCGGCGTCGTCCACTAAGTGTTCCGGTTCAATTTGATTGCTTCTCTGCATCGGTTGTAAACAAACTCGAGCAAGGTGGCCTATTCTTTTACACTTGTTGCAGGTATCTTTTATGCTTCGACATTTGTTGGCTTGGTGCTCCTGACTCCCGCAGCGAAAACATTTTCCTTTCAAATCTTGAATTGTTAGGGTTTTATTCCTGGTTCTGCGTGTGTAGTTGCTGGAACGTGCTTGAACCGCATGTAGGTCTTGATCGGAGCAGTGTGCAGGTGACATATAGCTGCTGTCAGACTTCGCAAGTTCTATAATAGTGGCGGTTTTTACTACGTCTACAAAACTTGTCACCTTGGATTCTTGTAGAAGTTTTGTTCGTATATCGTTGTCCAGTAAACCCCTTATAAATTGTAATGTCAGGAAATTATCACAGATTGACTTTTTACAGTGACTACACGTAAAGTCACAATTTTGACATAATCTTTTCAATTCTGATGTGTAAGCCATAACTGATTCATCTATAGCTTGAACCCGCGTGATAAATCTGTGTTGGCTCGCCCATAAGCTTGGTTTCGGATCCATATATTCTTTTAATTTTGTGGTAATCTGCTCGAAATCTAATTCACATGGGTCGTCAGGGGCACATAAATCGTAAGCTTTTTGGTGTAAGTCAGGGGGTAACGAGCTGAGAAGCATTAGTGTACGAGTACGAGAATCTTCGCAGTTACTTAACTTCAAGTATGTTTCCAGTCTCTTTACGAAGTTTCCGAAATTTTCGCGTTCTTGAAATGGTTGGAAGTTAATCCTGGGTTGGTGGACAGTCACAGGTGTATTTTCCCTGGTACCTTCATAGCTCCGAGCGTTTTGTGGAGCTGACATGTACGTAGAAGGAGCACTTGGTGTCGGACGTAAGTTGTGTAATTTTAATTTCAGTTGTAAGAAAATTTCTTCCGTAGTATGACGTTGTTCGATCTCGGACTCCAAGTTTTCAGCTTGTGCTTCTATTTCGCTTTGAACATTATCAAATTTTCGCTCGTAGTTTTCCAGGCTTGTAAGCCTTTGACTTATTTCGAAGTCCGATGTAACTTGTAGTTGTACTAATTGTGTTTGTATTTTCGTGAGTTGGCCGCGAATTGATGCGCGTAGGCGAATTAATCTGTCTAATTCTTCCGCCATCGTCGCCAATATTATGTATTCATTTTTAATAAAAGATGGTAACGTAGTTAGTGTAAAATATATTCTTTGACAAAACAAATCAATGACAGGAGTGACATTCAAAATCTGTTGAAGCATAGACAACATAACAGGATGGTAATGTTGCTTTGATAGCCGACGTAGGATGTTAAAATATTGCGAAACTAGTAGGAATATAATTCCGAAAGCATAATCTGGTAAAGAATGCAGACTGCAACAGTTTCGACATAAACAAAATGTTATCTTAAATTAGATAACTATTATGTGATCGAACGTTAATCTATTACATATTT
This sequence comes from Apotomis capreana, assembly GCA_947623375.1. NCBI lineage: Eukaryota > Metazoa > Arthropoda > Insecta > Lepidoptera > Tortricidae > Apotomis > Apotomis capreana. The sequence continues at coordinate 1,403,118 of OX392513.1, read as the reverse complement.
AGATAACTGCACTTGGCGCTTCATTGTGCAATGCATTTGTCCTTATCGATTCCAAGATAATTACCGGCGCTAGATAAAGTTAGTTGAGTTTTGTTGAAAGTTCTTCATTCGGTTCCAAAATCATTAGACACGTGAATGTCAGTTGCGCAATATATTTGCCGACACACTTATACTTACATTTATCAGTCTCTGGCATTGACGTATTAATTACATGGACACACAATCCGACGGAAAAAATGGCACCCTCCCAACTAATGCAAAATCACAAATCGCATTAGTTGGGCGATCAGTCTCGTTTAGACCATGACACGTGACGGGTCTCAAAAATGACTTAATTTTCAGTGAAAAATTGCAGAAATAACAGCTATAAAATAAAGAAAAAGGTCGGAATATTCTTTATTACGCAGATTCTATTGATTAATTAACGAATCCTATGTAAAATCATAGCATATTAGAATTATTAACTTTGTCCCTACAAAATGCACCTCATCACAGAACAAAAATCTAAGGAGTCGCTATAGTTTTATATTTTATTAATTAATAAAGGAGTGCAATAAATAATTATCCTATTTTTTTATTAAAGATTCCCACGATATCCTAAACAACGTGAAAAATTGAGGTCACGTTTAGTAAGAGACAGACGTCAAGAATAATTTCAGCCAAATAATTCGTCCCTCGTGTGTTCGTTCGGCATAATCATATATGTTTTTTTTATGTTTAATCAAAAGAAGCGTAAAAGTCTTTCACTCAACACAGCTTTAATATCTCAATAAAAACGTAAAAAAATGACAATGTATACAAAAGAAGCGTAAAATGGTTATGTAGTGTTTGTGGTAGTAGGTATCTATACATAAATAGATATACACTGTCTCAGGCGCACGTCACATAGTATGCTGCGTTTAGTTACACGCGAGCCGAGGGCGAGAGTGGACGCATGACATTGCTATGTGTGCGGCGGCGAGTGAGCCAGTGTTATGAACATATGCCTTTTACAGGCAGATCCTACAGGTTACATTAATAAATTAATAAAAAAATTGCTCTGTTGTCATTGTTTTATTTTGTCTCAGAGTCTAGACACTGTCAGTTTAAACCTTTAAACGCCAAGCCACCTAAAGACAATGTGTGCTGCCGTGCATACTACGCCACCGACTTTCACGCCACGTTTCATCAAACTTTAAGGGTTAAAAATGTTAATATTTTGCACTTGCCTTACTCTCATTTCACATACTAGAACCAGATGAGTTGAGAAATCATAATGTCATTATTACTGTTCCCTTCTATGCAGTGTTGGCACCCTTTTATGCAGTTGTTAAATAAAAACGTAACTTAATTTGTTATTAACAATTTACGAGTTTATTTAGTTCAAACAACAAATATATTTTAATACCTACATAAAATAATAATGAAAATATTTTTAGTATGTAAAACTATTGAAATCTGCTCCATTCGTGCCATGTTCCAAGTTTGACAAGAGACATGAGTCAGAATACGCTAAAAAAGTTAATTTACACGAAAAATATTTGTGGTAATAAGTACGGAAGCCAATTTGACACTTAAACGTTTGAGTAAAGAGTTATTTTGTACGAAGTAATTATGTTGTTGTAAATTATAAATAAGCGTTATTGGCATCTACTTGAACATGACAGCAGTGCCACTTTTTTCGACAATTTTGTTCGGGTCTGTGGCTCTATTATAAATAATACCTCAATGGTCTCTGGTAGCATCGAGCATGTATAGGTATACAAATAAAATTTGATACATTGATTGGTTTGTCCATAAATAAGGTTATTTATGGAGTTTTGCAACCGGGCTCCGTTTAGTTCGCACTGTATTGAAAGGAAAGATACAGCCTCTTTCATGATATATTTTTGACGCGAGATACGATGATTTTGAATTAATCTCGTCATTCCGTCGTACAGTTTCTCAATGTTGGGTTATATCGGTTACCTTATAGAATTTTTAGAGATACACTACTAACCCTTAGGCGTATTTCTGGGCATATCTTAGTTTATTATACATGTTTGCATAACGTATAAGACCACAGCTGTATTAAAACGCAAACGGCAAAAAGCCAATCAAGCAGGCAGGCTGTGGCTCTGAGCAAATTGCAGCAATTTTGCGTGGATTGCAGGCGTACTCCGGAACGTAGCCAGTTTCTTCCGGGTCGTCTGGCTACAATTGCCTAAGACTTAGACAATGACATAATGACCCAATCGCCAGTATAAATTGCAACTAATTCCAAACGGGGGTCCGTCCGGCCCAGCGCAGTGTGCCGCGACTTCGCTTGTCGACTCTGAATCACCCTTCTTGATCGCATGTCGTATTGATAGTAAAGTGACATAATATCTGTCGATTAAGAGTCGTGTCTATGATTTTTTTCGAAAGGCGAATTTAATTTTTAAATTTGTTTTCAATTCGCTGTTATCGCTCACACTATTGTTTTCTGCAATCTCTCCTATAATAACATTTGAGTCAAATTTAGAACAAATTCTTATAAGAAACAATGGAAACAGACTTGCACTTTATTCTAAAGATCAACGGGAAATAAAATTTCATTTCAAATATTGGAATATCTGCGCGGTCTAAATAACGCGACTCCATCCTGAATGCTAAAAGGATTAACGTAAATGTCATCTTTGTAATGTCGAGTGTGGCTGTCTATCCGCGGATTATTTCGTCGCGTTACCATTTAAAGGTCTCACGCTAATATTTAATCGTAACTGTTTGACCCAATGATTGAGTGCCTGCCTGGTGTAGTTGCTTTGTTTTTGCGTATTGTGCAATGTGCAATGACCTTTGCATGAAAAAGCACTAAGTAACGAAGATTGATTAAAAATTTCAACATTCACGAAGTTTTGTTTTGTAGAACGAATTTTAAAAATAGCACTTGCTTTCTTCCATTAATTGTTGTAACTACCTATAAACCATGGCATTCAATGTTAGTGTTCAGTATGACCAGTACCTATGCATATGTCGCAGGCATCTGGTTGAATCCGCTATTTGATATATTTATCTATATAAGTACGTATATCGTCGTCTAGTACCCATAACACAAGCCTTCTTGAGCTTACTTTGGGACTAGATGGATTAGTGTGAGGTTGTCCGATATTTATTTGTTTATTTGATTGAATGAATGACTAAAGGACAACTCGTCAAGTTGTTTAATATAACGTTCAACGTCTTGACTGAACGTCATTTAGCATAGGCGTTGAATGGGATATAATATAGCCGGCTTTGTCATGTTTGGTTAGGGTGACCATAAGTTCGCAACTTAAAAGGTCTTATTATGATTTTATATTGTATTTTAAGTCGTAAGATAGGCAATACTGACTATTTTTACCAACTAATTCAAGGAATTCAAAGAATTAGCCAGCCATGGGGGTTTAGATAAAAAAAAAACTAAATATTTAAAATCACAGGATCAGTTTAATTTATTAAAGTATTACTGAAAAAAAACATTACAAGTATAGGAACAACTTGCTAACATTTAATAAAATCTTTATTAACTACTTGCACGTATAGTACCAATAATAGCAGTCACATCTCTTATATTATTATCTAGATAGCAACAATGCACTTTCTATTTTAGAATCTAAAATTGAACGCTAATTTTGCAGGCATTTATGTTTCTAATTAATAAACTACAAAAATATAATAACAAAAACTTCTGTTGTTTTAATTAAAATTATATAAAAATGAACTTCTAAATACTTAATGATATTACATTTAAATGCTACGAAACTTTGGCAGACATTTCTGTTTTTTTTTAGAAAAATTATTAGTATTATCTTAACGATAAGTATAAAATTGCACGAAGCTTTGGCAGACATTTACGTTTCTAATTATAAGTATAACAATGAAATTAAAAAAATAAGTCATTTTACATCTGACTAAAAAAAATACTACAAAAAAATTTGGAGTCACTTTTTAATTTAGCACTTATTTATTAACGCAGCTCAAACTGTTGTGGCATTTAGAACTGCAGAGCATATTTTTCTTAAAACAGGCACACCGTTTTGTGCGGCACTGTTTTTGCGCTGGTTTACAAATACATTTTTGAAAACCCTGGCCTCCAAATAAAGAAGAAACAAAGAATCTTTGAACCATAGCCTTCATGTTCCTCATCAGATAATCCACAAAAAAAATGCACGGTATTTTCACATGTCCTGCACTTATGTGCCCCAGTACAATCATTATGGCATACAACACAAGTGAAGTTTGGCTCTTGGTTCCGTAACTTTCAGTTTCAGTATGGTCTTTGTTGTCATCTGGTTGTTCTTGAACTTGTACATTATTTTTGTTAGTCACAGATTTCATCCCTTAAATTTTTTGAACAACAGGTTTCCAATTCAATATTTGGAATTTGGATCAGATTCGATTTGATCAGGAATTTCAGTATTTCTACTTATATGTTCGCCAATTTCAATCACCGAATTTACAGGCTTTATAGCTGAATCCACAAGATTGTTTTTGCTACTGAATTCTTTCTGCGAGAGGTTTTGTAATTGTTCTTCTGTTTCAACATCACTAAGAATTGAAATAGGTATAACCGAATCATTTAATCCAGCTTTGGGATTACAGCCAAATAAAGCTTTGTATGGAGATCTTCCAATTATGCGATGAAATGAAGCATTTTTTTTATATTGAACATGATGACATCCTACTGACCAATTTGTCGAGTTGTTGTCATTCATCCACGACCTCAACATATTTTCGACATCCTGGTTGCTTCTTTCCACACTGCCCTGTGTCTGAGGACGCCTAGGGCTCCCATGAACTATTTTACACTCAGGCCACATTGAAGTTAATTCTTCGATAATCTTTGCCGTGAATTCACGTCCGTTATCAGATTGCAATATGTAAGGTGCTCCAAAAATCATAAATATTTTCATTAACTCCATTGCTACCTCCTGTGCTCTTTTAGTTTTAAGCGGCCGAAGGCTAACAAATTTTGTAGCATTGTCTTGGTAATTCAATAACCACTTGTACTCGCCATCGGGACAAGACTGAAAGTCCATCAAATCTACCTGCCCTCGAATATTGAAATCCTGAGATACAATTGGCTTTGTTACTATACCTTTTTTGGGTAAAGCCTTTTTCGTTTCACATGTAGGACAAAGAGCAAGAAATATTTCTATTGCTTTTCTAGGTATATAATATCTTGACTTGATAGCATGTAACATTTTGTCTCGTCCACCATGACTGCATGCTTTATGGATGTCTTCCAATGTGCCAAAATATTCGTTTCTAGGTATTATACGCAACGTCGGGCCATCAGGAGATTTCCTTTTAAATATTAAAAAATCTTCGTTAGCTATAACCATAGTATCGTACTTTGATATCCAGTAATAATCCATAGATGTCCTGGCTTGCTTAGAACTTATGGACACCCTAGCCTTTCGAACATTGTTTATAACCTCTAAAATTCTTTCGGTAGTCCATGGTTTTCTTTGGGATCCTGAAACAGTAACAACAGAATAAATTGTTATTGTGTTCACGTCAACAAGAACACTAAGTTACAAAGCCCTAATTTTCACAAATAAACTAAACAATAACAATCAACTTACCTTGATTTTGTTGTTCGTATTCAGCCAGTTTCGCCTCAAATTTTTCTTTAAAAGTAGCCTGCGGCGGCGTAATAATAGGTAAATCCATGTTGTCACACTTTTTTATTACGAATAACGCACTTTAAATTAAATTTAATCAAAAAAATATCAACACAGTGCTATCTATTACGCCATATTTGTTTTGGTGACTACTAGCGCCGCAGTGGGGAAAAATGAAATAAATTTCAATCACCTGACTGATTTTACGTCTGCTCTGTTCAAAGGGCTATGTTACAATCCGCTAACTAGTTGGACGTTGAGTGACGCTTGTTCAATCAACGTTCGGCTTAGTCATTCAATTGAATATAGTCATTTGATGAAGGCGCCAGTTATTCAATCAAATAGCGGATTCAACCAGATGACTGCGACACATACAAACACTGATTCGGTACCTGTTATAAACACCGTAGCAAATCTTTACTGATCCAAATAACTTTAGGTTTATGCAAAAGGCTTCATCCAATAATATCGATAATCAGCAATATTGGTTATGTTGGGGATTAACGCCAGCTCCCATCCCATTTGTAATCGGATATACACTAAGGCGTCCAATTTTACGCACCGACTGCGGCAGATTGAGTTTAGTAAAGGTCGCTGTGCACGCCATCTTGTGACATCAGTGATACACTATTACAGGATACCGTGCTATGTACGTTATTTTGCATGTCACTCCTTAAAATAACGCCTGAATTAATCATTGAAAATTACAGGGAATAACAGAAACTAGCATTATTTTTTGCAGTTTAACCCTTGGGGTGGAGAAGATGTTAATGTGAGTATTTATGAAAAGCAGACTCCTCTGCAATGGATATTTGGTGTATTTTGTTAGTGTACATTCAATTTTTATGGCGATAATATTTAGATTGGTTTATGTGTGATGTGGCCCATAATGTTTAGCCCCTATTACGCCCAAGGGACCCGTCTGGGGTATCGAGCGTTCATCTGCAGCAATTTCCCATAAATGTATCTCAGAGGCCTTCTCAATCGACGCAATATTTGATACGTGTGCGCTAGAGATCGTTTGAATCCTGCCATAGCTTTTTTTATTAAGGTGTATTCGGATAATTCCGATAATTACTGATATCTAATAAACGGGGTAACATTTTTTGCGCTAGCAACACTTCTTCTTATTGTAGAAGTGTATAGTATCCTTATTCGCATTAATCCCTCGTATGCAATGTCAAAAATTTGTTAATCAAATTGAAATTAACCGATATTTCAACGTAAGGTTCAAATGTCCCGCACTACCTATTACTTTCCTGCTCAATTTATTACAAATCAATCAAAATTTCACAAAAGGCTCTTCGTGAAACGAAACCATTATCTTCAAATTGCTCCTAATTTCTTTCAAGTTCCTCTCAACAAGAACAATTGAGGCGAACTCCGAAGATTTTTTCGATCCCTAATGCGTATCAATTCGCTTCATTACGCCGAATGTGGTGAGAACATCTATTGTTCCCAGGTTTCGTCTTCTATTGACGCTCGAGGTTCAGCCGTTTTAGGTTATGTCGGCTTATGCTATTTATTTAATAGCTCCATGACTTTGCGGAGTGTTTTCATAAGAGGCCTATAATTCCCTTAAAAAATTTTTTTTTTCTTATTATGGCAAATATATTTATAATTTTAACCAACTTTTTGAAAAGTGAATAATAACATAGCTTGTTCATGCTCTCTTTGCGTGCAGTCTAAAATAAGTTGAAAAGAACAGTTTTCTGCGTGAATTTGTCAATTTCGAGTAGTTTTTGAAACAAAAATTATCAATGAAAAATCAAACTGTTAGAGGTTTCAAATATATTCCAATAAATGGAAATGGCCCTGTTCTAAGTAGTTACATTGATAATATGAGAAACATGTTTGATCATAAGGATAAATGTCTAAAACAATTAGCATTTTTGAAAGAATAAGTAGCCTTAATCGCGTAAGCGGCATAGGTATTTTTTTAATTCATTACGAAGGTTTGTAACTCGCTGTTTTCCAGCGTAAATTTTGTAAATTTTGCTATGTTTTATTTTGTGCGGATTATGCAGGCTCGTTTTAATTAGAATGTTTAAGTATGTGCTTTGTTTCTCCGCAGTCTATTTAGATTTACTCTTTGACGCACTGACCTATATTCGACTCTGTAGCGTGAAAATGAATTATACCGGTGTTTAAAATCACTTACTGCTACTAGTAAACTTTTAGTAGAGTTATAAAAACTAATTCCTTGATACAATTAAAGTTCTTAAGTCAGTTACAATAAAATAGTTGTAAACTCAACACGTTAAGGCTCTCCATCGTTTACGAAGATATAATTTTTTTTTACTACGAGCTTGTCTAGAGGCTCCAATCGATAGCCCGCGCGCGCATGCGTGCCCCCTCCGTAGGCCTTAGGCGTCCTGGACTCCCAGGCAGCAAGTAGCTTCGAGAATCATTTCAAGTGTCCATTGTTCGTGAGGCATTTTTTTCCTTCTCGAATAAAGGGGTTGGTGGTTTGCTTTTGCAAACGTTTTTCCGATCCTTTTGTAAAACGCTATAAGCTCTTCAGTTTGTATTTAGATATCTCTTTGGTAGAAAGAATTATTTGAGCTACGTTTCTCTGTTTGACGATTGATTGACACAGTTTAAATCAATGATGTGTACTTTGTTACATTTGAATAAAAACATTGTTTCGATAACATTGACTGCAATTTATTGTTAACTAGCGACCCGCCCCGGCTTCGCACGGGTGCAATACTGATAAACCTTCCTCTTGAATCACTCTATCTATTAAAGGAAACCGCATCAAAATCCGTTGCGTAGTTTTAAAGTTCTAAGCATACATAGGGACAGACAGACAACAGGAAGCGACTTCAGTGATGGCAACTGTTTGCAGCTATTTGGCAGGTGGTTATAGATAACTACATATGGCCGCCACCGCTGCGGTCGCGGATACCGCATTTCGCACACATTATAAATACGATAAGCATGAAGAAGACTTCAGCTGGTTCTGGTATTACCATAGACGACGCCCTTTCGACGCATAAGACCACAAACGCGAAATACCAACTCTACGCAAAAAACCACTTTAGCAAAATACCAACTACGCAAAACACCAACTACGCATAACGCTAACATGAATTTAAGCAAAATACCAATCACGCTAAATACCATATATATGAAAAATAATACTATAACAATAATAAGCCCGCAGGGCAGCTTGTGGCGAGCTGTTGAGGAGTGACGATCCCACGGACCCGAGATCTCCAGAGAGTCGGTCAGGGTCCCCGTCTCCGGTGTGCCTTCATCGGCCGGAGTGGAAACCCAAGAGAACCCGTAGGACTCTCAGCTCTGGCTTGCCTTCATTGGCCGCCCAGAGAGAAGCGTTAGAGCTATATGCTCCAGGGGTGGAAGTGTTAAAGAGCATCGTAACTTCGGAGAAAGCGCAGCACACCTCTCGACACCCCCTCACCCTCACGCTCGTGTTGCTTCCGGCCATCGGCACGATGGCATTACGGGGCCCACCTACTGAAGGGCGAGTCACCACCCACCATAGGTAATAGTCTCACTGATGGTTACGGCGGGTGACATTTTACTATTGCAATAGCCCAAATAAAGAGTCTACCCATACGCCACTTTAATAACCCGGTTTTTTCTTTTCCATATCAACGCAATAGTTCAATCACCTGCTGGGACCCGTTCATGGATGTATCATCTTATTGATATGATCAGGAATGGGTCCCAGCAGGGCTACAGCCACAGCCAACTTCTCCAAGGGGCCTCTACGTGTTGGATCCATATCCCCAAGCAAGCCTTTCAAAAGACCGGGACGTATGAGCCCGAGACTCTATGAGACAAGAAACAAAAAGAATAATAATACCATATCTATACTTTTTGAATAAATACGAAATAAATAATAATACCTAGGTGTGTATCCACACCAAAAAGTTAATAAGGCCTCAAAACACCACAAAACGTCCGGTTGGTGTTTTGCGTTTGTGGCATTTTACGTAGTTGGTATTTAGCGTTATCATTTTTATAAATCCGCAAAACGCCAAAAAACCTCGGGTTGGTATTTCGCGTTTGTGGTCTTATACGTCGAAAGGGACGACGCGACGCAGTAATGCGCAATTAACACGTTACAAGTATCGCGGCCTTGACTCATACCTCCTGTCTCGCCCGACCGCGATAAGTTTTGGCCGTCTGGTCGTTTTCGTTAACTCATTGTCACTATATTGATACCGTTTTGTTCATGATTTTAAAGTTATCGCTCGTCTTACCTACTCACTGGTTTCATTCACGGCTTCCTTAACCCCTGGCACGCTTAATATTTATTCTAATAACAATTAGCATAGCCCTTCATTTGGCGTGTATGGCCAGGGTGAACAAATTCTTTGACCATCTTTTTCCATTTTTTTTCGAACCAGAATCTTTTGCTCTATTTTACCATAACGAGGCTTGAACTAGCGACCTTGTCTCCCGGAGCGGGAATTTGCCACACGAAGGGATAAAAAAGTCTTACATCTATATACAGAGCATTCAATCAGCAGAGAATGTGATCAGCAGAACTTTGGATGAATTGCAAATGTTGAGCTAGGGTGTTGACAAAATAGGATAATCCTCCCATTTGCTAAGTCAAAGTCAAAGTCAAAAGTATTTTATTCAAAGTAAATTCCAAGCGAATATTTTTTGAAGGTCAATTTTTACATTAAATAACTTAACTATAGACAATATATTAACTTAACATCTTAACTTAACTTTACAAAATGGAAATGCCTTGTTATGCTGCAGTTGAGGCGTCCGACCATACGTCTTTGTCTGCTACGTATTCCTCTGGTGTATAATAAGCTTTTCTTTGCAAAGTTTGCTTTATCACTAATTTAAATTTATTTTCCGACAGACAAATAATATGGTCGGGCAACTTATTGTAGTAGCGTGTACAGAGCCCCACAAATGACTTTTGAACCTTACTTAACCTAGTGCCTACTGATAACAATTTATCCTTATTTCGTGTGTTAAAATCGTGTATGTCACATCTTTTGCGGAATAGTCTAAGGTTTTTCCTAACATAAATAATATTTTCATAAATGTACTGACTAGGTACGGTCATAATACCGATTGTCTTGAACAATTCTCTTAGGGAATCACGGGTCTGTAGTCCGTATATCGCACGGATGGCTCGTTTTTGTAAAACGAATATTGCACTCACATCTGCAGCACTTCCCCACAGCAACAGCCCGTAGGACATGACACTGTGAAAGTAACTAAAGTAAACAAGCCTTGCCGTAGCTACATCAGTTAAAAGTCTTATTCTTTTCACAGCGTAAGCCGCCGAACTTAGCCTTTTAGCAAGTGCTGCAATGTGCGTACCCCATTGTAGTCTGGAATCTACCGTTATCCCCAAAAAAACCGTGTTATCTACTGTCTCTAATTCCTCGTTATTAATCATTAATCCTTGTATGCAATGTTTAACATTGGGAAGCTTAAAGTGTACGCACTTGGTTTTTTTTGCGTTTAGTACAAGGTTGTTAGCTGTAAACCATTCATGAGTTTTCTGTAGAGCATCATTTATATTTGTTATATCCGGAGATGCTCTTTCGACTTTAAAAATGAGAGAAGTGTCATCCGCAAAAAGGACTATTTTAGAAAGGTGTTCCGCCATAAATGGTAAATCATTGATGTAGATGAGGAATAGGATAGGACCTATCACTGATCCTTGGGGAACACCCATTTTGACCTGTGACCCTGACGACTTAGTTCCGTTCACAACTACCTTTTGTGTTCTGCCGGATAAGTAAGACTGTAACAGATTCAATGATTTCCCTGTAATACCGTAGTGATTTAATTTCTCTAATAATGTCTGATGGTCTACGCAATCGAACGCCTTGGATAAGTCACAAAAAATTGCGACTGCATCTTTTTTTTCCTCCCAGGCATCAAAAATATGCTTGACCAAATTAATTCCCGCATCCGTAGTTGATCTACCTCTAGTAAAGCCGAATTGCTGCGAATGAAACAAGTTATTTTGATTAAAATGTTTGAGAAGTTGTGCAACTACTATTTTCTCAAATATTTTGCTAAGTACAGGCAATACTGAAACAGGTCTATAGTTACCAGGGTCCTTGGGATCACCGGCTTTAAACAGGGGAATGACTTTACTTATTTTCATTAGGTCAGGAAATGTGCCTTCGTCAATACATTTATTAAATAATAGAGCCAAATAAGGTGCCAGTGTGACTATGATGGCAGTACATACTTTCACAGACATCCCCCACAAATCTTCTGTAGATTTGACTTTAAGTTGTTTAAACGTTTTCACAACGAGTTCGGAGTGTACATGTTCAAATTGAAATTTAGTTTCGCAGTGCTGTACATGCTGACTCAGTAAATCTTTAGCCTTGTCAGTAGATGCATCAAGCGCTTCAGTAGTTGTCACTGGAATGTTAGTAAAATACTTTTCGAATTCCTGAGCTACTTCAGGCTCAGAATTAATCAAGCCGTTGGATACTTGTAGTGTGAATTCAACATTTAAAGGTCTAATTTTTCCTGTTTCCTTCTTAATGATTTTCCAAATTGTTTTAATTTTATCGTCAGAACATTTAATCTTATTTCTAATAAAATTTGATTTTGCTGCCGAACAGACTTTTTTAAATGTTTTTGAGTATTGTCTGACATATTCTGTAAACTTTTCTGACTGAATTTGGTTTTTTAGTTCGTAGAGTTCGAACATTTTCTCTCTACTCTTACGAATACCTGTAGTTGCCCACTCACTGAACTGAAATTTTTGATTGATTTTTTTTACTTTGATTGGGAAACATTTTTCAAATTCCGTTATTAATTTTGAGAACATATTCGTGTAGAGACGATTACACGAATCATTAGACCCTGTGACCTCCTGTTGCGACAGTTCATGTTGAACTCTATCATTGAACTGTTGCAAACGGCGCTGTGTTATAGGTCGCGTTGTAATGTCCATTTCGATTCTTTCGTTGTTATTATATGGCAATATGATTTCTTGTCCAGAGTGGTCAGACTGCATGATATTTACAATTGTTTGACCCTTAATCTCACTAGTCAAGTTTGAGCATGTCTGATTGGAAACTCAATTGCTACAGCGGTGTTCTTTATCGTTTTATTTTTCTTATCACTAGGAGAGTTTATTTTGAATCGCGCTTTTTGCGTATTCAAGACAGGAGAAAAACTGTCGTATTGCTTAAAGCTTAATAGGCTTTTATTTTCGGATTTCACCCGTAAAAAATCTTATCGATGTTCTTTATGTCATACACGTGACTTTTATACAAATAAGCATCCAATTTATGCTCAACGAGGCAAGACATATCGATCAGAGCAGACAGCTACAGCTTGCTCTGCGAATCGCAACATGTTTTATTTACGCGTTATTCGTGCTCTGGCTCACGACACGATATTAAAACTGACAGCGACTCAGGTGGGTGTGGAGCACTTAGCTGCCTTAAGTGCTGGATCCGAGGGATGTAAGTAGGATGGCAACGGGAGTATGTCTTCGGTTGACGACCAAACTCTGTTGTTATTGTACACGGTTACTTCATTACCCCATTACCGCATATAATAAAAAAAAATTGAATTGAAACCTTGACCCGTGCTAAGGTTGTAATTATTATCTGCCATACATAGCTTCTTGAGCAGTAAAGGGAATATCAGTCACTTGAATATATAAATAATAGACACAAATTTGTCGTCTAGTTTGACTTTGTCCCTCGCTCTCTCTCTTCGTGTTTCAATTGATTTCAGCTTAAGTTATTTAAAAAATAAAAATATAATGCTTGATGGGAAAAAAATTGTAAGAGACAGTGCTATGTCGTCTCGCGGTGGTCACATTATGTACTTTTATGACATCGACTTAACGACGAAATGTCGTTAGATTTCGGCATTAGGATTTGGCGCGATTTCTTGATATTTCAGTCTAACGGTTTAAATAAAATATCGTTCGTAATAATAAGCTGCACAATTGCATGGATCAGACATTTATTTATGTGGCCATGCTTTGTGCCACCCATAGAACATAAAAAATACTCAACCTGTTTATAGTATAATATCAATACAATATTTTCTATCATTAGTACGGGGCGGGGCTTTCACAACTGTTATTGACGGGCGCATTGTGCCGGCCGGAAGCTGACGAGTACAATCCGTACAATATCGATGTTTTGACGCGCCGCCGGATGCCGCGCCAACTCGCCGACATCATCACGTTATCACCTGTATCATTGCCGATACTTACACATACACGGTCTGTCCATCTGGCACGGCATAGCGTCACCTGTCACTCTCTCACAGTACTGCACAGAAAGAGATAGATTAATATCTCGCGCGAGAAAGAGCCGCGTATCACAGTTGTGCTAGAGGTGCTGGAGTCTTGGAGTTTAAAGAGCCTGGGTAGGACCAAGATTGATGCTTTCGAGATGTGGTGCTGGACAAAGATGCTCAGAATCCCATCGACCGCGTTGAGAACGAACAAGAAGTAAACATCACCAAGCGGCTCTCAATAACCATACGGGGCCTTATCGAAGGCAAGCGTTCCAGAGGTCGAATCCCGACAAGATGGGAAGATACCATGAAATGTGCTTGTGGTTTCATGCAGAGGGCAGCCCATTTGGCCCTTGACCGCGCCAAGTGGAGGGATATTGCGTCTTATAATTATAAAATGTCACGTTCCACTAATTTGCACATGTTGCAAGAACCGTCTTCCGCCTCATCGTGTACCTGCGGAAGCCCGCCGGGATTAGCAAATGGATTATTGATTATGGCGCTGTAATATGAACGCATTACGGCTTAATGGGGCGAGCACTGGCGGTGTTATGGCGAAGGTCGTCCCCATTTGCTTGTGGATGGCGCCACTGGAGCCTACTTTATGGTAGGGTAGATATCATTTTGGGTCGTCGTGACGCGTAAAGTTTTCCCCTATCTGATCGGTTTTCAAAGATTCAATGATTTATTTGCCAAGGTATTTTTAAAAAAACGTTAAACTTTTGACAAATCATGGGCGGTAATTCGTAAAGCCCCAGATCGCATATTTACACAAACACCTACGATTTGGGACATTCACGAATTCACTGCCATATTATAATATACTAATATGACCAAATAATACATATAACTAAATAATTTCTATTTAGAACTACGAGCTATTATCGATCCTAATAGGAAAGAAATAATAAGAAAATATTGCATACATTGCTGCACTTTAGTCTCTATGGATGTATTGTCTACTGAACACTAAAGAAGAGTAAGACACTAATATAATAACAGGCGTTTCTGTCTAAAAACAGCTATAAATAATCAGAATATTTGCAGGAATTTCTATTTTTATATTATACTTCAATTCATTTAAAACGAGCGCTCTAATTCCACAGTAGTCATTTATACTTCGCTCTTTTTACATGAAGGCAGCCCATCCAGACGTTGCCATTACATTCTGCGAATATAACACAACAGTTTTCGTTTACACGGCCAGACAATGTCAGTAGTTGTGTACCTCACTGACACACTAGTGAGTCTGCGAGGATCGCGTTACCCGACATCCGAGCCGTGCCTCGGTTGGTGGCGCAAACTGTATCAATATTAGCTACTTGCTCTTTATTGTCACCTCACTTACGCTTTCGAATGCAACGAGACACCGCTGAAATGTCCATTGAGACTTTGAATTGCTCGTAGAACCGATGACCGTTGGGGTAGAAAGATTCTTGAGTGGCAACCGCGGACCGGAAGTTGCTGCGTGGGAGGGCCCCAACAAGGTGAACCGACGACCTGGTTAGGATCGCGGGCAGAAATTGGATGAGGGTGGCGCAAGACCGATCGTTGTGGAGAACTTTGGGGGAGGCCTTTGTCCAGCAGTGGACGTCTATCGGCTGATATTATGAAGCCAAGGTTTGACCTACATTTTGCCAAGAATATGCTGCTCCTTTATACTGTGGCTCAGAGGTCTTAAAATATCAAAATACGACGCACTTGGCACAGATTATAGGGCACCTGCCTACTTGAGCCGGCGCGCGGCGGTCCCGGGTTCAAATCCCGGCCAAGGCAAATATTTGTGTAATGAACTCGAATATGTGTGCTTGGCCTTAATTTGGGACTAGATCGATTTGTGTGAGGTTGTCTAATATTTAATTATTTATGTTCTTATTTTTAAATGAGCACAATATTACAGCTCCATCAGTCGTGAATCGTGATGACTGGTGAAAATCTTCCTGCTGATGGAATTTTCTGCTGTAGACCTATTTTGTTTTCGCACCCACAGTTACGGCTACGGTTAGCATGCCCAACGTTCCAAGTTGGTATAACAATAAATCCCTCGCCACGCTCGTCGCCCGCGTCGTCCGCAGAAGCCATCAATGAAACTACGGTCGCGGCAAATGGTTTAATAAACAACGGATATTGTAGCTCGCCCGAACCCGACACCGCTCGCCGCGTGATATCCGCCTTTATCGATATGATCACACATACATAGCGACCATACAACATAAAACGGAAGTTTCTACTAAAATCTAAGTATACAGGTCTCATACAAATGAGGTGCAAAGTTAACGTAACCGATAACGTTTGTTGTATGGGAGCCCCACTTAAATATCTATTTTATTCTGTTTTTTTTAGTTTTGTTGTTACATTGGCAACAAAAATACATCATCTGTGGAAATTTCAACTGTCTACCTATCACGTTTCATTAGATACAGCCTGGTGGTGGACGGACAGACATACAGACGGACGGACAGCGGAGTCTTAGTAATAAGGTCCCGTTATTAGGGTTCCGTAGTGAACCAGGAACCCTTATTAAGCCTTTGATACGGAGCGGAATACGGAACCCTAAAAACACCTTTAATTTCACGACACACGGAATTAAAATACTTTTTTTGATAAAAACTTATTTTAATGTGGCAACACCACATTTGAGTGAATGGTTCATAGAAACGTAGGTATATGTCCTTAGAAACTGTCAACAAGTGTTCTTTACCCATCGTAACCGTGAAAGCAACTATTCAGGTGCTCCACTTTGTTCCCCGGCCGGCGCAATGCGGGTGCTTGTAATTGGTCCGGCCCGGCCCTTTGCGAGAGACCGGCCGGCCGAATTAGAGCCGGCGGAAGACGAGTGGACGAGCTGGGTGGACCACAGGAAAATACCTACTATATTCACAAGATGTAAAGAAGTGTATGCAAGCGTTGTTAAAACTGCGCAATTTCGTTAACTAATATTTGAAGATTCGAATCTCATTGTTAATATTCTCACTAATTCCCAGTACTTGGGTCGATTGCAAAAAAAAATTATAGCTAAGGGCTTTAATTAAAACAAAACTTAATTGATTCCTTTGTCTGACGAAAGTTACCCATACATTTTGTATGACTAACTTTCGTCACACAAAGGAAGCGATCGTGATTTTTTGTTAACTAAGCTTTTAACTTATGTATTTTTTTTGCAATCGACCCACTTAACATACTCGTAATACCTATTTTATATACTTTTTAACGTACTGTTGAAATGCCCTGCACGGAGCGGAGCCGTGTTTAATTATACGAGGGGTTAAATAAAAAGAATAAGTCTGTGCAGTTCTAAAAGTGTTTTCAGGGTTTTAAAGGTAGCCATGTAGTTTAGTTTTTTGAATATGTCCAATTTTTTGGAACTGTAGTTTGGAAATAGTAGTTTATGCAACTGATACATAATGAGAGGCCTTAAAACATGAGTGTGGTTTTATGAAACGAGCGTCAGCGAGTTTCATAATAGGATCACACGAGTGTTTTAAGGCCTAATTATGTACAGTTGTATACACTACTTTATCTACACACATATCATAAGTAAGATGGGTTCAGAAGCCATAAGGAAATGACCGGCACCACTAGTGCTACATGTAAAATATCTAAAAACGACATATACTAATGCAGTAAGAAATAAATCTGAACAAATACATAAACAGATTATTTATTGTAATAGTTGTAATTTACATTTACATTGAAACAATATTTTCAACTAAAATGTGAATTATAATAAACTATCACAATTATACTTTCGTAACAGCAAAGAACCAACAAACAAATGACAACAATAATGGCGGCAATTCGAACCTCCGTCAAGACGAATGTTTTTTCCGTCAAAACGAATGTATCCATATTCTCATGTCACTCGATATCAAATGTCGTGCGGTTTTTATAAAAAAACATACTGAATTGACGTTTCGTATCGATAACAATAATAATATCTATGGATACTAGAATAGACCTACTTTAGTTTTGACAGCTGTTCCAAATTTAAACTCATAACCTTACAAAAAGGACTTCCGGTTCGTGTCTTAAGATGGCTGCATGCGTTCAAGTTTTGCTGTTCATTATTTATTCATTTTTGTTGTTCAATGTGTAGTGTTGATAGCGTATTGTGCAGTGAACTAACGTACGAGTGAATGGTTAATGAAGAATTCAACTTGAAGCGTACATAGCCCTTCTTGGGTCAAGGCCCGGTAGACCGCGTGGTTTTTTGTAAATCGCTATCAATTTACAAAAAGCAAAACCTCACCGAACAACGGCATGCTCTACGAGCAAACTTGAAATTGGCGAAATCATCATTAACCTGATGGAAGCCATATTTTAAAATTAGAATTAGATTAGAACCTTACAAAAATTGATACTGTTATAACATTACAGTACAGATTTTACCTACTGCCACAGATAAGAAAGTTCTCATAGTAAAATTGGTTGTAGTAATGCTGGTCATTTCCTACGGTTTCTGAACGCATTTTAGAGCACTAATGATATGTGCGTAGATAAACTGATTAAATTGTAACCGTTCAAAAGGTGTTACATTATTTAATCTTCAAAGGACGTAGTACCTATTCCGGATAGAGCTCGTTCAGAAATCATGTGATCATTTGGTAGGGACACAAACGCTTGTCTGAGAAGACAGGTAAACATGATTACCGATAGTCCGAATCCGAACACCGCGGACCACCGTGGGCCGTAGACACCGTGTTTAAATGTAAAACAATTTTTTCTACTGTAGCGCTCTTTCGTGTGATCTTGAAAGCCGTCTACATTCGAAAGTATTATTGATGCAGTTCGCAATCCCTTGCATGCAGGTTTTGTATGCAGCGATGAACTTACCGAGTGACGTCATAATTTGCACACCCGGTTCAGCACTACAAAAGGGTACATAACTTTTACTTCTACCTTTTAATCAGAAGAATACCTTGATATTACTAGAATATGATCTACTTTTTGTTGCCAACGAAAGCATCAAATACGTAATTCAGAAAGTAAACGTTTAAAATAACAATATATCTCTGTTTTGTATTTATTCAGATGACACACATTGGTAAATATTGCGACGCGTTATATTCCATCAGGCTAAAAATATTGTATCCTAATGAGAAAAGTGTACAATTAACTTCCCTGCTTGAAGGTTACCTATTACTTCTAATCTAAAATGCACTCGTATAACAATGTAAAAGACTTGCACTTGCACCACAGGTCGACCAATTTGCGAATAGCTATAAAACGCGATGTTTACTGCAACGGCGTATCAAGCCGAATGCACGTGAGAGCCTCGCGGCCAATCACGACCCTCCGTCCAAGGCCTACCGATAACGTTTGACTATTCTTTTTCCAATTTAAATCACTGCCCGGAAAAGGCTCGCTTTGGCTCGAACATACCTATCCTTCCCGCAAGTTGACGTCACGAGCGGCATTTTTATCAGATTTTATGGAAGCTCCATTATTAATCAGGTCTGTCAACATTTGCTCTTTACATGTATACTTAGTGGCTTTGCGCGGATTTTTGCTTGCGTCAATTGTGATCGTTTCAGTTGCTACTGTAGTAGGCGTATCACTAGTATTTGAACTGTTTTAAAATAACACTAGAGACCCGTTGCGGCGTCGAACCGCCGCTAGAATATGGAAATCCGGTAGTGTTACAGAAAATAACTACTTTATCGATAAGAAGTTTTTGGGGAATGAAGAATAAATTAATACTGTAAAAAAACACATTAAAATTATGTTTTAAAAACGTTAAAACATGCCAGGCTAGAGGCAGGCCTGATAGCCAACTGCCAGCTTCATCGTGACAATTTATTCAACTCTTTTGTAAAAATAACTTGTGCATGACATGTGATCTGCTGATCTGTTTCACAAATAAAATGCATATTATTCGATTTATGGAAAAATATATTCATGACAATAGTCCCATATCTTAAAAATATAATTGACATATTTTCATAGGACCGAACATAAGATTGGTAGAATTTTAATTTGTTGTTCTTTCTTCAGGACATAAATTTATCGATTTGATCGATTTCTATCAATTTCCAGAAATAGCACATGAATCGAAACGACAGATTTGAGGAAACAGGAAATCATGGAGTGCGTAACTGTTTATGTATTCATTTATAATCGTAAATATTTCACAATATTAATAATAAAAAATGTTACAAAAACTCAATTGTATGAAATAGAGAGTAAAAAACGTTTATAGATACACGAAAAACCACTATTATCAATGCTTGTTTTTTTTTATGAAATTCATTAGATCGTGCAAGTTTTCTTAATATGGGTGCTGCCATGTCATCATCATCAATCATTTATTCAATAACAATTACACATTGTGTTTGAAATTCTTACGCTAGTTATACTTAATCAAACCCTACTTACTAATCTAAATAAATTACTGACCAACAATACTCCACCATAAAAAAAAGAATGTGTCAAATATGTGTAATAAGAAAAAACAATAAGGTCAATGTGGGCAAGACCGGCATATCTCATTTAAAATAAATTTTGATCAGTCTGTATAGGGTTATTATTTCTTTCAGGATAATCGGCTTAGTTTTATATGATGAAAAATATAATATATTATACTGCCGTTAAAACAAATTGACCAAAAAAGCATAACTTTTGTGCAAAAAGAGGTTTTTTTTAAAACTTGGCTAGTAGACGGTCTTCCCTAGTTAAATAAGGTAAGACCGTCTACTACACATTGCCGCCATATTTATAAGCGGAAAGGCATGTAAATGAACTTGTGAGATTATTTTTTTTATGCCATTGCAAAATGTGTTTAAAGTTCTGGGAAAAGGAGTTGCAATTTCATTTTATCCATATTTTTCTGTTTTTAAGGCAAGATCGGCATATGGGTGTAAAAAGAGATTGTCAACCTTTTTTAAAGTTCAAAGTAAAACAGCAAAATAAGCGCAAACATTTAATAAAAATGACAATTCGTTATTTTATAACAAAATAAGCTTAAAATATTCACAGTATTTACTTATTAATTGAACACCAATTACTTAAAAGATCACAAAAAATAGTTATAAGTAATTAAAGTAGTAAGTATTGTGTACTGACCACAAATACATCTTTTAGTGAGTAAAAAATGTGTAGTCAACCATGGCATGGCCATTCCTGGTCGTTCAAAAGCTCAAATATGTCTTTCGTTAAAAAGCAATACAGCAGGCAATCCAAGCATCTCAAAAATCCGGTGAACTATCTGAAAAAGAAATGTCTATCGTATATCTATGACTATCCTGTATTAAAACGGTTTTAAGTACTTTGTTTAAGAGTTGTCTATTTGATAATTTTTTTCCATACAAACGTTGACCCCCGATAACGACCAAAACTAGACAGACGTAGATGAAATTTGGTAAGTATGAACTGGACGTAATTATCTATGCCTCTGGTTTTTCAGATTTTCGTATAAATTTGTAATGTGAGAATTGACAGGATCTTAAAAGTCGAGAAAAAAAATTGACAACTTTGCACAGGAAATACAGACCAGGTAACAAAGCATTTTCGCAAAATTCGAAGAAACCATCGGCATAGAAAAAAATAATGATTATCCTAAATGCAAAATATCATCGCTTTCTGTGCTGCACTTTGCGTACAATGAGGGGTCAACGAAACCCAGAATTCCACCCCCGAATCTATAGCTATCTCGACAGACGTTGACGAGTCTCGCGGGCGATAAAGATAGCACTATCACGCGACGGAGAGTGTAGTTGTAAGTATATGAAACGAGATTATTAATTTCATTGCTAAAGGTTGGTAACATCTGGTTCAAGGCAAGACCGGCACATGACGGTCTTCCCTTGAACATTTTAGACGGTCTTTCCAACTAGATATTTTTAAGGTTATAAACATTCGGTACCAAAATCCACAAAATTAATGCGTTATGGCTACATTAAAATCATGAAACATGTAAAACAATTATCAAACAACATTATTACTTACTTCAATAACAAATATTTCGGCTTTTTATATTTTTTTTCATTTATTTACGGAAGCACGTTGCACTCACTTTTTAACTTCGACACACAACTGAACTTGAGAGTCGAGTTGCGACCGTTGTCTCCGTCATAGCGACACCTATCCTAGAGTAAAATAACTAGGGCAAAAGCCTGCTTTACCAACCGAGTTCTAAGTGGCGCGCAAATAGAAATACAAGAGATATGCCGTGTAGACGGGCTTACCTTATAGACGGACTTACCCACATTGACCTTATATAAAACAGCTAAACATGTTTGAAAAAAGAATAATTCAAACTTTCGTGTCTTTCCTCTCATTGAAATTCTGTCTGACAGAAGAGTGAGGGAGATGCTAAAGACTCTCAAGCCTATAATATAAACCTAATTTTAGGGTTCCTTACCATATTCGGTAAAAACGGAAACCTTATAAAATCAATTTGTTTTGTTGACCGCAGAATTTGTCAATTTTTATTTTGAATGAGAATAAGAATGATCAGCCAGACGTCATTAATTCAAATATGATTTATTCTTGAGCGCGTCGATTTTTTGAAATTTGCATCATATGTAGGTTATTTCTCCATCAAGTTTCGCATGTTAGCGTAACATGTTAATTATTCCACATTGCCAACTCGTCCACAATGTCAGCTCGTCTATATTCCCATCTGGGTCACAATGCCAACTTGTCCATACACCCAACACGTCTACATTGCCAACTCGTTCATACACCCAACTCATCTGCATTGCAAACTCGTCTATATTACCAATTCGTCTCCATTGGCAACTCGTCCATATTCCCAATTCGTCCATAATGCCACCTCGTCCATATTACCAACTCGTCCACAATTCCAACGCGTCCATATTGCTTACTCGTCCACAATGCCAACTCGTCCACAAATACAACTCGTCCACATTCTCAACTCGTACACAATGCCAAATCGTTCATATTGCCCACTCGCCCATACACCCAACTCATCTACATTGCCAACTCGTTCATATTACCAACTCGTCTTTATTGCCAACTCATCTATATTCCCAACTCGTCCACAATGCCAACTCATCCATATTGCTAACTCGTCCACATTTCCAACTCGTCCATACACCCAACTCGTCTACAATACCAACTCGTCCTTATTATTAACTCATCTTTATTGCCAATCTCGTCCATATTATTAACTCGTCCGTATTAGCAACTCGTCTTCATTGCCAACTCGTTTATATTCCCAACTCATCCACAATGCCAACGCGTCCATATTACTTGCTCGTCCACAATGCCAACTCGTCCACAAATACAACTCGTCCACATTTCCAACTCGTCCATATTCCCACCTCGTCCACAATTCCAAGTCGTCCACATTGCCAACTCATCCACATTTCTAACTCGTCCATATTCCCAACTCGATGATACACCCAACTCGTCTACAATACAAACTCGTCCTTATTATCAGCTCGTCTTTATTGCCAACTCGTCCATATTCCCAACTTGTTCATTTTGCCAACTCATCCACATTTCCAACTCGTCCATATTCTTAACTTGTCCACGTTGACAACTCGTCCGTATTACCAAGTCGTCTTCATTGCCCACTCGTCCGTGTTCCCAACTTGTTCATGCCAACTCATCCACATTCCCAACTCGTCCATATTCACAACTCGTCCATAATACCAACTTGTCCGTATTACCAACTCGTCTTCATTGCCAACTCGTCCATAATACGAACTCGTCCACATTGCCCCCTTGTCCATGTTCTCAACTTGTCAATTTTACCAACTCATTCATATTGCCAACTCATCCACATTTCCAACTCGTCCATATTCCCAACTCGACGATACACCCAACTTGTCTACAATACCAACTTGTCCTTATTATCAGCTCGTCTTTATTGCCAAATCTTCCATATCACCAACTCGTCCGTATTACCAAGTCGTCTTCATTGCCAACTTATCCGTATTACCAACTCGTCTTCACTGCCAACTCGTCCATAATGCGAACTCGTCCATAGTGCCCACTTGTCCATTTTCCCAACTTGTCAATTTTACCAACTCATCCACATTGCCAATTCATCCCCATTTCCAACTCGTCCATATTCCCAACTCGACGATACACCCAACTCGTCTACAATACCAACTTGTCCTTTTTATCAGCTCGTCTTTATTGCGAAATCTTCCATATCTACAACTCGTCCGTATTACCAAGTCGTCTTCATTGCCAACTCGTCCATATTCTCAACTCGTCCACATTGCCCACTCGTCCGTGTTCCCAACTTGTTTATTTTGCCAACTCATCCACATTTCCAACTCGTCCACATTGCCCACTCGTCCGTATTCCCAACTTGTTTACTTTGCCCACTCATCCACATTCCCAACTCGTCCATATTCCCAACTCGTCCATATTCCCAACTCGTCCACATTTCCAACTCGTCCATTTTACCAACTCATCCATATTACCAATGAAGATACATTCCCAACTTATCTACATTGTCAAGTCGTCCATATTCTCAACTCGGCCACATTTCCCATCCCGTCGACATGCAAGCGGAAGGACTAAGTTTCTTCTTGTAAAATACCATTTAATTTACCATAACTCATGCCATTTTCCTTGGAATTATTTTTTTGATGGACTTATATATTCATATTTATAATAATCTACCATAAATTTACATATTTGAATGACGTTTAAATTAGTTTTACTATTTTTTTTCTGCTTTGATTTAGATTTAGTAAAACTCGCCTATAGAAATAATCTATTCTTGAATGACGGTCAGTTTTTCTAGTCTTTCGAGCACCAGTCCAACTCACACTTGACCGGCTTTTTTCTCCACATTTTTAACAGGTATGCGAAATAAGTTTCCATATCAACATTTAAAAAAAAAAAACAACCTGGCAATTTAGAGCATTGACATAATAGCCCCCAATAAAAAAGACATTAAAAGTTGTCAGAATATGGCTACTGTCATTCATTGTCAACAAACTGTAAAATTATTTTTGCATATTTGTACATGTTTTAAGTGTTGCGGATATTATGTTGCCGAGTCAAAAATAATATTTCATCATGCTGAACAACTTACTACAGGTTTGTGAGCAAATCATGCTTATTATTATTTGGTCATCTTATGTCAAAATAGGGATCACAGGTCACGTGGTCAAAGTCACGTGGTTAGCGCACAGTAGTTTTTTCAAATCCATTTTTCAGTACCTTTTCAGGAAAAAATTAAAATTCCAAGAGTTTTATGCACCTCTCCAGCATGAGACGAATCTAATGACATATCATTTATCAAAATCGGACCATAACTGTAGATCTGATGGGATGTACAAAAATCGGCCTCGCGTAATATATATATAGATTATGATTTACTTGTGCTAGAAAACATAATAAAGCATAATAGCTTGATTGATGTATACTAATACTAACAGATACGTTAATGTTTTCTAATTGATTTAGTGCCTACAGTTCTCAGTCTCACATAATCCGAAATGGTTCTGTTGCACTTTAGGTACACGAGTGCACGAGTTTACAGTTTGGTAATACTCCGTAATACACTAAAGCAATAGGCATAATCAAAATAATTTATTATAGTAGTACCCGCAATCATTGTCAATTTATAATTAGTACACAATAAAATTAAACTAGCGCGTAGATAACGTAACCTTATAGGACAATGGATGGATGCAGTGACCCAATGACTGTTTTCATCTCGACAAACAAGTCAGAGATAACACGCATTTAGGGTCATCGGTCGATACTGAAAATAATAGGATGCGTTTATGATATGTGACATTAGGAGAGCAAAGGGCAACATTGATTTCTTGTCGGCGTCTTTATGTATTGTTTTCTTTAGGTTACGTTTCCGTAAACTGTCAAATAGCGCGGGTTTACTCTAAGCTAAAGGGTTACAATTTTAACTCGATTCAAACGGATATTTTAACTTTGGCATCCGTTGGCCCGAGGTTAAGTACGTAAATGACATTACGATAGCGGCGCACTGTGAATTACTTCTAACCATCTACTGGACTGGACTTAACTCTACAACAGGTTCATAGTCCAATAAGGCACATGTGCATCATGTGTGTTTTCACTAGGATGTCCATGCGGCACATTATGTGCCGGATCAGTGAGCGTTTAATGACGTTTTACTAATGTGGACGTGTCGAAATCAGGCGGCACATTTCGTGCGGACTGTGAACCTCGTAAATTTATAGTGTTAATGATATATGATGATTTGACGACGCGTTTGGCTCGGTTGGTAGACACCTGCCTACTGAGTCGGCGGTCCCGGGTTCGAATCCCGGTCGGGGCAAATATTTGTGCAAAATATTTGTTCTCGGGTCATGGATGTTATCTATATATGTATTTATATATTATGTATATCGTCGTCTAGTACCCATAGTACAAGCTTTGCTTAGTTTGGGACTAGGGCGATTTGTGTATGATTGTCCCTTAATATTTATTTATTTATTTATTTAGCGAAGCTCTTAAACGAAGAGAATACTTCCTTGCTCTTCGGCGTTTATTCATTTAAGATAACAGTATATTGATGAGTGTTAAGTTCTGAAAGATTTTGTTAAACGAAAGCTTATACCAGAAATAGAAGATATGTAAGAATTGATTCCTGTAATGGATGTTTGTATTGTATTGTTACAGAGACATCAGTACAGTGCGAGGAGAGCAGTCGGTGCGACGCGGCAACGGGAGCGGCCGGCTGCCGTCGAGCGTGCATGACGCATCTAACACTTAGCAACACTGCTCGCAGGTATACACACGGGAGACTAATATTGTCTGTACCGTACTAGAAAGACGGGTGGTGTGTCGCTCGACCAACTATCACCAGTTGCACCAACCTTTAAGCTCTTATCCGTGTTGACTCGGAGAAGATACAATAGGTTTAGTACTTATTACACAAGTTAGGCTCCTGGAATGGTGTATCTTGGTGTAGTTCGATAGATATTTGAGTCACGGGTTTGAAAGTACATCCAGCTGCGTCAACCATTACGCTCTTCGAACCGTGGTGACTAGAGATGTGCCGTGTCCAAATTTCTCCCGTTTCAGCTAAAGAAAATTTCTGCCAAATGAGCATTATGCGAAACATTGCGTTTGATCTTTACGATTGTCTGCCAGATAAGGGTAACATAAGGAAAGTTACCGGAAATTTTCGGAAACTGCACTTCACTAGTGGTGACTCTAGGAACCTGCAGTTACAGGTGCTCCCGATATTTGAGTCACATAGCTAAGTTACATGGCTATTGTGTCATATTGAAATCCTCTGCGCAATATCGGGCAAAATTAATCAACACAGAATCTTTGAAATATAAAAAAAATACTAGAGCACATTCTGGTTATTGTTATCGCCCTTTCCCTCAAACGGGAGCTAAAAAATGCCTTTCGCTCGCCACAACAATGGTAAATTACGTTAGGGAGCCTCTCGGGAAATGTCCATGAAATAAAATACGACTCCACAATTCTTTTTCCAGTTAGGTCCCATTTCTAGGGCGCGCTGCTCGCGCCTGCGGCTTTCAATTTACTTCGAGACATGAGATAATTGAATGAGAACCGGAGGACTAGGGGTATAAGAAATATTAAATTAGTTTTGCAGCTGTGCCACGGACTTGTAATTGTATTAAGATGAAAACGGGAGTAACGTTATTACTTATTAGGTATTTACGTATGTGATTGATTTATACATTTATTTTGGCATTGTCTTTGAGAAGTGCTTACGTCAGTTCTTGCTCTAATCTGCAAATTTGTTTATTGACTCTTTCGATTTTAATAGTACATTACGTAACAAGCGTGGTAAACGAGGAATTATAAACGAGTGTATATTAGAACACCAGTTCGGAATTCCTTTACCACCAGAGTCACGTACGACGTTTTTCATCACACTTTGGAGAAAATAAAACAAAAGTAATAAATAGTAGTCAATACCAAAATTGCTTACAGCCCTAGGGCGTCATATACGACTTACCGCCCGGTTTTCTAGCATGTAAACCCTTAATTTACGAGCAAGTGTGATGAAAAATATTTTTCTCCTATCATTACATCCTATAAAATTTTCCCAAAAGCATTGGTATCTCCTAACTTGCTTGGGTTGCTTTAAATGCAATGCAATATATACCACTGTCTATACAAACCCAAATTTTAAAAGCAGACAGGAACTACACTTTTTGTCACAAATTCGCAATTCATATTTAGGAAGAAAATATTGTATTTAATGGTATCAAACGTTATTTTCTAATGTCTGCGATAAAAGGCGCCAGTGGGGAGCTATTGAGACAAAATGTGTGGCGCAAAATATCGTAATGGAAAGTAAACGAACCATCTTAGG
The DNA here is from genome assembly GCA_947623375.1 of Apotomis capreana. NCBI lineage: Eukaryota > Metazoa > Arthropoda > Insecta > Lepidoptera > Tortricidae > Apotomis > Apotomis capreana. The sequence continues at coordinate 1,374,999 of OX392513.1, read as the reverse complement.
TATAGAGTTACTGTAGCGCGGCGTCGATCGATAATCGCCGGTCTATCCCGAGCTAGACGTCCGTGGCTGTCTTGACGACAGGCGCTTCACTATGATGCAGCCAATTAACCAATAGGTAATAGTGATCTAAGAAGATGGGAAAAGCAGTATCTCAATACTACGACGTCTATGATTGATACTTTTTTCAACGGAAAAGTATTTTTCATTACATAGGTACATTTCTGTATTTCTAGCATAACTTTGACAAGCGACTCTCAGTCGAACGACAAATACTACCTGTCACTTTCCAGTCAATACTGTGCGAGCAAGGCAGGTGATGCTAAGTCGCGCGACAAGCGAAGTCACGTCAAAATATGCTAGCCCCGCTGCTATGCTGCTCTTATCTGATGCATGCTACTCAGCGCGTGGTATTAAGCCAGCGCTATAGATATGGGTGATTCTACAGGCGTTTCAACCGCCGTCAGTCCGCTGTCAAAAATATTGAAAGTATGAGCTACACCAAGCTGCAAACTATCATACAGTAAGATACTGTAACCGTACTTCTTACCATACTTAATCTAATTGAAAGCATATTATGGCTCGTTGCTTTGTTATTTATGACAGCGGACTGACGGCGGTTGAAACGCCTGTAGAATCACTCATATGTAAGCCGCTTATTGCCGCGAGGAATAGAGTGAATTACTCCCATTGTAGGCAAAATCCGCCTTCAAAACTTAAATTATGGCAATCATACAAAACTAAACGCCAATCGAAATTGCCAACATCTGAGTGACAATCGCTGGGTATGTTACGTTATTACTTTCGTGGCAAACGGCGCATCTTTAGATACAAAGCGTCAACCTAGATACTAAGTGTGAACTACGACCGACTTTGTTGATTAAGAGATGTATGACTTGTCTTTTTAGAGATGCACTTGCCGCGTTAAGCTGTCCAGGCCCGGTTAGATCCTAGCTATAGAAAATAATAAAACTTAGCGCTGCGTTCAAAGAACGTTTACGCACTAGCGAAAGGACTGAAATGATAGTAAAATCTCGGGACGAATTCAGATCAATTTATAGATTACATATTGTCTATGTGAATGCGTATGTCCAATTGCGCTTTGTAGTCAGAAAGATGGATCGATTAACGGTTTTTTCAAATAAGTAAATCAGTATTAGTAGAGGTGCGTAAGCGCTCTCAGAATGGCGGGCGCGTCGTCTCAGTGGCCAATTAAATACGCCTAGCCACCGCCAGACACGACAGTCGCCGGTCCCGGCGTCCTGTAGCCGTACGAAGCACCGCGGGTGCGTGTTCTGTTTCAGAAGATCAAAATTTTCCAGTAACCGCCATCGGAAGCTGCTGCCGCTGAGGCAGACGTGACTGTCGCGCCCCCTCGCGCCCCATGCGGCCCCGCTAGTGTCGCGCTCGCAGCTCACAGAAGGTACGGCGGGACTCTCCTAACTAATAGATTAGATTAGATTAGATTTATTTATTTCATAATATAAAATGTCAGTATAAATTAATAAAGACAATTTACATTCATTTATACTATGATCGTCATCATAAAGATAAAAATGAGATAATATAATAATGGTAAAAAACAACAATTGATTGGAACAAAAGATATTTACATGTCATAATCATAATGCAGTTAAATTTGGTTACAATATAAGAATATCTCCTTAAGGGATTGTCAAAATTCTAAAAATACCAAAAAATACTAGCGAGCTTGCTCATTTGATACCACTTTTCCTTTGAAATACCCCATCAGTCGCGGTGGACGAATGACATTGGTTACAAAGTAGCGCCATGTCGCAAGATCAAAAAAATCTAGTTCGTATTAGCTCGTCACTCAGTGGCTGTGCATGGTGGACTCGGGCATCACTCTGCCAAAGAACATTTAAATTCGTTCAACAAACCCGAACACAAGCCCAGTGATGTGCAAAAAGATTTGCCTTGTTTTGTGTGTGCCAAATATCTGTAATGACGCGTCATCCTCTTAACATTGAATAATGATGGTTTGTTGGTTTATCGTCGTTGATGAAATATACGACCCTTTCTGACATTTAAATGCAGTCTCATAATTCACATGAACATGAAATGGCTTGGCTCCCTTGCGGATGACTAAGAAAATGATCCCGCATTTTCAAAACTGCAGTTTCTATATTGATGTGTAATGTATCATATTTCAGAAGCAGTGGGTACTGTCGCCCGGATTAGTTAGTTAGTTGTTGTATATATAAGCAGCCAGCCACCATGGGCTCGCTCAACGTGAACCGCAACGTCGCGGACGCGTTCTACCGCTACAAGATGCCGCGCATCTGCGCCAAGGTCGAGGGCAAGGGCAACGGCATCAAGACCGTCATCGTCAACATGCCCGAGGTCGCCAAGGCTCTGGGCCGTCCAGCTACATGTGAGTATCTCGGCACAGTACAGCCAGTGCGACTGGTCGCTATGCTACGTAGGGAAATATCACAGCTAGATTTAAGTGTCCTTGAAAAAAAAAACATCTTTTTTGCATTATAGGAATAGATGAATGGGCGCCCTCTGTGCGGTGGTGTAGGTTCGAATCCTACCGACTGCGCCATGTTCAAGATATACAATACAGTACAACAATACTTTATTGCTCAACAATAAAAGTTTAGAAAAGAAACCAAAACAATGTTTCAATTACGGTAGACAACAGGTGGTGTTATCGCTAAAAAGCGGTCTCTTCCAGACAGCGTTATAATATACCCTAGCAGGATATTTAAGTCGAACACTAGTTCGATACTAAGACTTATTTATGCCAATGTATGTATAGGTACCCCTATATCACAACCGCGATTCACCTACAAAAATGACTTGTATTCATGTACCGTATTCACTAATAGCGTCATTTCCTCTCAGACCCGACGAAGTACTTCGGGTGCGAGTTGGGCGCGCAGACGCAGTTCGACTACAAGAACGAGCGCTTCATCGTCAACGGGTCCCACGACTCCGCCAAGCTCCAGGACTTGCTCGACGGGTGAGTTCTGTTCTACCGGATATATCATATCGCCCGGTGACTGTCTGTCACCGCTCTCCAGAACCTCGTATCTAGTAAGTAAATTGACACTGAGATGCGAGATTTGTTTGAAGTAGGTATCTAGTGAGTTTACAATACTATTTGAGTAGACAATATATCCTACTTTGATTTATTAAAGCAGTAACGTCTGCTAACGTAAACCAAATGTGTACAATGTGGCTAATTTTTTTTAAATTTAATGGTTCAGGCAGGGTTCTAAATTGCGTTTCCAACGGCCTTTCAATTAGACCACTGAACCTGATGCGAGTGCCATTGATTTTTTTCAACCAGTTGCTTCTGCATGCCGTAGGGTGGCATCGTAGCGCCATCTACCGTAAAGTTCCAGACTTATTGATCGGCACCAGTGTCTCAAATTATTGTAGTGTGCAGTTGAGAATACACGTTTTGAGTCTTTTCCCACCAGTTAAGGGGTATTTAAGGCTCACAGATCCTTCTGTACCTCGTCTTTCCAGCGGTATCTAGGGCGACCGACCGGACGATTTCCACTCGTCGCCCCTGATACGGTATATTTACGGCCCGCTCGTTTCCCGTCCTATTCAATTTACCCAGCCAGCAGAGTTGTGTGGCCTCGATCTCGCCAATTATGTTGGGTGTAGCCACTACCTTCTAACTACTTATTTTTTCTTCTTCAGCTGCCATCCTCGTCTCTTATTGGTCCCAGAATATTTCAACAGATTTTCCTTTCCGCCACCAAGAACTTATTTTCTTCCTTTTGAGTCAGTGTCCAAGTTTCACACCCATACATCAGGATTGGTCTGATTACCGTTGTGTAGACGCTAATCTTGGTTGGTTTACTGATCAACTTGGACACTAAAACTCTATGAAGCGCTGCATAGCATCTTAGGGTGTTCTGTTATCGAACGTCAATCTTTTCCGCCCTGTGGTTTCGTGTCGGTAACTATGCAACCATGGAACTTAAATCTATAATGACTGATGTATTTAATTGGTCAGATTCATCCGCAAGTTCGTGCTGTGCCCCGAGTGCGACAATCCGGAGACGGAGCTGATCGTGTCCACGAAGCGCAACACCATCTCGCAGGGCTGCAAGGCGTGCGGCTACCACGGCACGCTCGACTTCTCGCACAAGCTCAACACCTTCATACTGAAGAACCCGCCGTCGCAGGACCATAGCACGCAGGTATGACGTCTCTAACGCAACACCATCTCGCGGGGCTGCAAGGCGTGCGGCTACCACGGCACGCTCGACTTCTCGCACAAGCTCAACACCTTCATACTGAAGAACCCGCCGTCGCAGGACCATAGCACGCAGGTATGACGTCTCTAACGCAACACCATCTCGCGGGGCTGCAAGGCGTGCGGCTACCACGGCACGCTCGACTTCTCGCACAAGCTCAACACCTTCATACTGAAGAACCCGCCGTCGCAGGACCATAGCACGCAGGTATGACGTCTCTAACGCAACACCATCTCGCGGGGCTGCAAGGCGTGCGGCTACCACGGCACGCTCGACTTCTCGCACAAGCTCAACACCTTCATACTGAAGAACCCGCCGTCGCAGGACCATAGCACGCAGGTATGACGTCTCTAACGCTCAACCCTTGATACAAAGATCAAAGCACAAAGATAAATTGAAATGCTTAACTTGAAAACCATAGCGTTGCGTTTGTGTTGTATCTTTGTATCAATGGTGCAATATATAAAAAAGGGGTGGGTACCCATATAAAAATAACGAGACATCACATGTTTCATACGTCTATCGTTAACGCTTTACGTCAAATACAGTGGTAGGGTTTATTAACAACTCAACAAGTTGGTTCTTAGCCTACGCCATATTGCGGATTATTAGTGGTACTAATTTATTTTATCGGAAACGAGAAAACTTTTGGTAACGGACTTTGAATGATAGTGAATGTCGCTGTGATGAGCAAACAGGAACTAAATATTCCGGAAAGGCCGTTTCCGATTAAGGGAAGCAAAAATGCCCTTTCGTGATAATGGACAGATTTTTTTTTCTACAGTCAGTTACGTCTAGTAGAGTAACTGTGTCAAGTTTGGTTGAAAAATTCTTTGCGGTTCCGCAGAAATAAAATAAAAACGGAAATAATGAAATATGGTTTTTCTCCAAAACTATTTAACTTTAATGTACTATTATTTTTTCATTCTGTAGAGCTTAGTCAAGTTTATGTTTTAAGTGAAAATGGTATCTCTATATCTAACGATTATGTAAAAAAATAGGTAAGTCAAAATTTTAATATATATTTTTTTTTACTTTTGTGAGAGATACCACTCTAATTGACATTTCTAAATAAGCCTTAGTTAACGTCCTGTAACACATATTAATTTGATGGATAAAATCGGAAAGCAACTGTGTCAAAATGAAATAAATAACTGGGCTGGAATTCATCTCTAACATAGCTAAATAACTAAAACATAATTATCCTCTTTAGAAATAAACAAGATTTGACAGTTACAGTGACATTTGCTAGAAAATGACACCTTTTTAGTTACGTAATGAAAAAAAAATACACTTATTCTAATCCTCATCGCTATCTTCATTGACAGTAACGTGAATTCCGTGAGTCAAAAAAAGTCCGCTTAAAGTTTCAGCAGGCCGAACGATTTTGGACAAATATCTTGCGTGCGATAAATAATAAACAATAGCAGCAATGTGTGAACAACACCCTACTGTTCGCATTCCATTGGCACATTCACAATAATGCCGCCTTATGGATCCAACACCAATGCTGTTTGGGACATATTCGATAAAGCATCTGTAAATCTTTTTTGAAATATGGCGAGATTGGACTTTCAGTTTCAGTATATTAGAATATTCCTTCACATTTTTTTTTTTATTTTTTTTTTATTTTTTATACATATATCATTGCGAGGTGATATAATGATGTAGGTTTCTTTCTAAATATTTTTTTGATTGCAATCGCTTTAGAATTCATTTTGTAAAGACGAGTTATCATTCTAGAGTCCCTGAAATGTCATGTTACATTTAAAAAAAACAATTCATCTTTATTACTGTCATAATATGTATTTATTTTAATTTCGGTAGAAAGAGGATTAATGCGTGGCGAAAAAAGAATAGTTTGTAATTACAATTTCAAGATAATGAAGTCATACCCGAAATGTCTTTTAATTTCCATTTTACAGTTAGTGTCCGATTAAAACCTATAAATTGATAATTTGGTATAATGTTAAGTAAAGCTTATATACCAAATAGCAAAAATTATTAATATATGCATAGTTTTTATGTTATTAGAAAAAGGGATATATTTAAATGCACATCTGTATAATTTTTCAGTACACTAGGTAACTCCACTAATTAACTGAATGCATACCAGAAAAACTTATGCTGTGCAAAAAAACAATTGATTAACTGAACATGTCCTACAAAAAAAACTTAAACATCATACAAAACGAGATGACCTTTTTAACCGAATTCACACCAAAAATATGGTTTGTACATCAGATATATTTGAAAGTTTCACTAAAAATACTGACTTGCGCACTAATTATCCTCGCACTGCACACTAAGATCCGACTCGGCTGGGTTAGGTTAGGTTAGTTTTTTTTTTAATATCCAGTAATACAGTTTTGCAAATACCTTTAAATAGTATATATTGAATTCGCATTATTTAGTGTGCATAATTAGTGTGCAAGTCAGTATTTTTGGTGAAACTTTCAAATATTTTGATCGAAAAAAGGGAATATACAGATATCGATTTAAATACATGCCTTAGAAAAATAATGACATTTTCAATGTCAATAAAAGGCAAACGTCACTAACTGTCAAATCTTGTTTATTTGTAAAGAGGATGTATGCTTTGGTTATTTGGAAGTGTTAGAATAGCTTACTAATAAAATGTAATAAAATCCAACCCAGTTATTTATTTCATATTGACACAGTTGCTTTCCGATTTTATCCATCAAATTAATATGTGTTACAGGACGTTAACTACGGCTTATTTAGAAATGTCAATTAGAGTGGTATCTCTCACAAAAGTAAAAAAATATATATATTAAAATTTTGACTTACCTATTTTTTACATAATCGTTAGATATAGAGATACCATTTTCACTTAAAACATGAACTTGACTAAGCTTTACAGAAAGAAAAAATAATAGTTCATTAAAGTTAAATAGTTTTGGAGAAAAACCATATTTCATTATTTCCGTTTTTATTTTTTTCTGCGGTACCGCAAATAATTTTTTAACCAAACTTAACACAGTTACTCTACTAGACGTAACTGACTGGTAAAAAAAAAACTAAGTCATAATATTAAAGGGCATTTTTGCTTCCCTTAATCGGAAACGACCTTTCAAGTACTTTCCGCATAATAGTGCCAAAACTATTCACTGTAATGTGATGAAAGTGAACTTTTTTTTTTTTTCTTCTATACGATTCAGTATGTATTTTAGAAGAACGAAGGATTTAGCAGCATTCCGGTAAAGAGTGTTTTCAATTTGGTTTATGACATATATTTTTGATGTGGCATACAACGAAAATATATGAAAGCAGGAACTACTTGTACCGCCGCTATCCCACAGCTAAACCACTTGTTACGATATACGACTGAATTGTATAATGCTTTTTTGGTTTTTTAATTTGGATTCTTGGATATATGTTCTAAGTTTAACATGAAGCCGATTTAACCCTGTGTTGTGTTGGGCAGGGCTCGTCGCTGACGGAGGGCAACCGCGGCAAGCGCTCGAAGCGCTCCGGGCCCGGCGCCGCCAACGGCAACCACGACGCCGACAACAACGACGCCAAATCTGTAACTATCTCTACATCTTCTTATTACTTACGTTTTTTAGCTTCGAGAAGCGAAGTGCTCGTTTAGTTTCTAAGATAAGAATGGTAAACATAATAATTCCTCTGGACATGAAAAAGAAGACTTTTTAGTGGGCAGCTTCATACTATATCCGAAGAGTTAAAATTTAATCAATCTGATCAGATTGGCCAACAAAAAATTAATCAATCTGAATTAGCCACCAAAAATGTAATCAATCTGATCAGATCGGCCAACATTTCCTACCGATCTGATCATATTTGAAATGGGCCTTAGAAAATAACAATAATGAATTTGATACAGACAACTTGACATCTTGTCTTTAAAAGAGGTGCTTTAAAATTTCAATAACGCTATGGACATGGATGGATCCTGTCTAGTGTAAACAGTACTTTTCTTTTCGTTTTAGTGGGCACCGCTCTGACTACCAGAGCAGGCGTAACGCAAGTTTCTTTAACTACATTTCGAGATATATTTCCTGAGGAATAATGAAATATAAATGTGTTTCCAGGAGAACGAGACTCCGGCCACCCCGACCGCGCCGACGCCGAAGAGCAAGAAGGACAAGCACCACCGCGCCGCCGACGACGACGACGACGGCACCTGGACCGTCGACGTCAGCGAGGCCGCCGTGCGCGCGCGCATGCAGGGTACGCATTCTACTCGCGGACCACGCCGTTTGCGCAGTGGTAGTGCAGCTGCCTGCTGAGCCGGCTGCCCTGGGTTCGAATCCCGGCTAGGGCAAATATTTGCGTGACTAACTCGAATATTTGTACCTGTCATGAATGTTTAATGTATATATTTATATATAAGTATGTATATCGTCATCTAGTACCTATGACACAAGCCTTATGAGCTTACGTTGATACTAGATCGATATTTGTGAAGTTGTCCAATATTCATTTATTTTAACTTAAATTACACAAGGGATTATTCTTATTGGTTTTTTTGTTTCATTGTCACATAAGAGGCCTGACTGAGTTCGTATGACTTATAAGCATTATTACATTATACTATTATCTGAAAGTAAAGCTCACTCGATGAATTAACGAAACGTTGTGTAGGACGTCTATGACAGTGGGGTAGACATTATAGGAGAGTTGATTATCGACTGAGTGACGTGCCATGGGACATGGGAGGCATAATTGAGTGAGATTTCTAGAAATATTTTTCGTCGAATTTTAAGTTTCGCCGAAAAATAATTCCTCAGAAAGCATTTTTCTTTGCAACCGTAAACTACATGAGATTGTTGTAAAAATATAAAACAAACCTAACCTAATCAATTGCAAGTTATGATAAATGTATGATTACAGAGGAATAAAAATTCTGCGAAATGATTTTTCGGCGAAATTAATCATTCGATGAAATACGTTTCTAGCAGTGAAATGATTCAACCTACTAATTATACTAATATTGATGAAATCGTTTACAGATCTAACGGAAGGCGCCAAGTCGATGACGCTGAGCGAGGACAGCGAGAAGAACGAGAAGCAGCGCATGGACCTGTTCTACGCGTACCTCAAGCAGAAGGCGGCCGCCGGCGACGTCACCTCCGGCAAGGCCATCACCGACCTGCTGCACGAGGCCGAGCGGTCAGTCCGCAGTCATGGCTCATTCTAGCCTCACTTCTTATTCTACCGACTGCGCCAATTATTCAGACAATCTCAAATCTTATCCTACCAACTGCGCCAATTATTCAGACAACCTCAAATGACCATAGTTGTGCAGAAAGCGACAAGCGTAGATTTTTTGTCAACGTGACTTAAGTCTCAATCAATGAATGAGTTTGGTCGCTTTTTGCATTATGAAAAAAATCTTTGGTCGCTTTCTGCATAACTATGGTCAAATCTTATCCTACCGACGGCGCCAATTATTCAGACAACCCCAAATGTTATCTTACCGACTGCGCCAATTATTTAGACAACCTCAAATCTTATCCTACCGACTGCGCCAATTATTCAGACAACCTCAACTCTTATCCTACCAACTGCGCCAATTTTATTATTTAGACGATCTCAAATCTTATCCTACCAACTACGCCAATTATTTAGAAAATCTCAAATTTTATGCTACCTACTGCCAATTATTCTGACAACCTCAAATCTTATCCTACCGACTGCTCCAATTATTTAGACAAACGAATTATGTTGTACAAATGATTTTCTTTTACTGAGTAATTGTTGGTATTTCTAAAGATATAGTTATTATTGTGTCGGGTTCTGTACTATAGTGTTTTTTTTTTTTTTTTTCTGACAACCTCAAATCTTATCCTACCGACTGCTCCAATTATTTAGACAAACGAATTATGTTGTACAAATGATTTTCTTTTACTGAGTAATTGTTGGTATTTCTAAAGATATAGTTATTGTGTCGGGTTCTGTACTATAGTGTTTTTTTTTTTTTTATTTCACTATTATGTTGTGGTGTGTCAGGCTGGAGGTGAAGTCGAAGGCGCCGCTGGTGCTGTTCGAGATCCTGGTGCGGCCGTGCGCGCTGGCGGGCGACGTGCGCAAGCACCGCGCGCTGCTGCTGCGCTTCACGCACCACGACGCGCGCGCGCAGCGGGCCGCGCTGCACGCGCTCGACGTGCTGTGCGCGCTGCACCCGGCGCTCGTGCCCAAGGTCGCCGGCGCGCTCAAGGTACCACACGAGACAAGTACACCGAGCATTGCACGTTGAGGTTGCTTATAATGTTATAAAGCTCAGCTTCTTAGAGCTTCTTAGAACTTTTTGACTACCCAGTTTACTGGTGAGATATGCTTTTCTCAAACATGCAATGAAATACAAAAAACACCACTCGAAAAAAAATCTACTGTTTAGCCTGAGAAATACTTCCAGGCCTAGAGCCCACTCCTAGGCTTTTAATTTTGTGTGAAATTCATTTACAGTTTACTCGAGTCGTTCCGCCCGAAACGTGATACTTCGAAGCCTGTTATGGCGCACGTTATGACGACATTTCATTGTATGTTTGAGAAAAGTAGACACCTACAGTCTTAAGGCGCTGATGTTTTCCGTGGACGTGATGTGGTCGAGTCGTCAAGCCCGTGGCCGTGTATTGCAGTTGCTGTACGACCTGGACATCGTGGAGGAGAAGGCGATCGTGGAGTGGTTCCACAAGCCGTCGCGCAGGGCGCTCAGCAGGGAGGTGTGCGCCGACGTGCGGCGCCGCGCGCAGCCCTTCCTCGACTGGCTGCAGCAGGCCGAGGAGGACTCCGACTCCGAGCCGGACGAGGAGGACCACGAGCTGGAGGTAATGTTCCATCAGCCGTGGCGCAGCCCTTCCTCGACTGGCTGCAGCAGGCCGAGGAGGACTCCGACTCCGAGCCGGACGAGGAGGACCACGAGCTGGAGGTAATGTTCCATCAGCCGTGGCGCAAAGTACTTCATCATTATCATCATCATCATCTCAGCCATAGGATATAGGATATATACGACGACGCGTTTGGCTCGGTTGGTAGACACCTGCCTACTGAGTCGGCGGTCCCGGGCTGGAATCCCGGCCGGGGCAAATATTTGTGCAAAATATTTGTTCTTGGGTCATGGATGTTATCTATATATGTATGTATATATGATGCTTTGCTTAGTTTGGGACTAGGTCGATTTGTGTATGATTGTCCCTTAATATTTATAGGACGTCCACTGCTGAACATAGGCCTCCCCTTTGGACTTCCATATATACCGGTTGGAAGCGACCTGCATCCAGCGCCTTCCGGCGACCTTTATAAGGTCATCTGTCCATCTTGTAGGTTGGTTTGTTGGTTGTGTGTTGCAAAGTACTTATCCAACACTAATTGCCGCAGGCTGAAGAACTCCGAGGCGGACGAAAAGGATTATGACATGGAAATAATCGTCCCATTTTTGGTATCTTAAGTTGAGAGCCCGATGCAGCCATTCCTAGGATAAATACAGCCAGTCGAAGAGGACTACAACTTTTGAATCTCCTATATATTCCCATTAATAAGAGATTCAAGAGTTTCCAATTATTTGGTAGAAGATTGGTTCAGACAACAAAGATGTGCAGTAGACTTTTTCAACTCCATGGTGATTCCGATTCCGACACGTAGGAACAGGATAAAGATCATGACTCAGAAGTAAACATCCACCTCTCGGTGGAAACGAGTTCGAGCACCACTAAAGGTTATGGTTAGAGTAAGATTAATGGGATTTCCCGTTTTTGTTTAAATAAAGAATCTCAATATCCCCGTCACGAGAGAAGATCTGCGAAATAGTTGTTTATCGCGTGTGTTTTGTGATTTCAGATCGAGTATAACGACCGTGCAGCCGCCACGCCCATCAAGGCGCAGGCCGCCGCCGCCGCCGCCGCGCCGCGCCGCGCCGCCGCCGACGACGACGCCGACAACGACGTCGACATCGACGCCATCTAGCCGACCACACACACACACACACACACACACACACACACACACACACACACACACACACACACACACACACCCGCGCCGTACCGACCGTGTCGATCTGTTTCCTATCTCCTTTCCTGTATCCGATATTAATGTCACGCTACGCTACGTCTATGAAACTTCGTCCTCCAAATTTAAACATTTCATGAAAAGAAACCGATTTTATCTGTAGACCCTGTCTACATATACGCCGTATTTCCGGGATACATGTATCACATATTTAATGAAAACCTGATTGATGGATATTAATTTGCCTTTAAATGTTCCATTGCAAGAATCTTGCATTTATACATCTAAGGATACTCCACTGAAATGAACGCTTAAATAATGGCATTTATTCAAATATAAGTATTCCATTTAATAAGTAGTTGCCGCATCCGCAACATATCCTATCAAAATTATCGTATAACTTTAGTTAAATTATCAGTACAATTTACGTATTGTCAACTAAACTAAAATGTTCAATACGGACAAGATACAAGGATGCAACTAAGAGTATATTCATTAATAAACTAGGAAAGCATGTCAAAATCCCGTAAGATACGAAACTAAGTACTTTTGAAATTGATCGACACAAGTATTTGACGAAACCCTTCAAGACTAGGTCAAACAAATAAAAAACCTATGCCCCGCTTCGCTCAGGACCACATCTATATTAATGTAGTGATTGACTTTTAAAATGTATAAGTTATGGAGGGTTTTTGTTAAATGCCACGGTACGAAATTACTTATTGCTGTTTATATTATTTATTTGGATTACCGATCTATTCAAATCCATATTTTTTTACCTTCAATTTATTGTGAAACAGTTTATAGGTTTATTTATGAGAGTCAAATTATGTTAGTGTGGACGAATGGATATATTGTTAGAGCGGAGGGTATGGAGAATGGTTTAAAGAACGTGTCTCGTAATTATGCTCCGCAAAATCACAGTAATTCTATACTAAATACTTTTGTAATATGCTATGCTTACTAAGATTTCCGCAAGCATAATTTGAGATACAGGCTCTGTAAAATAGTTCCTCAACCGGGTGTCTAATTGTTAATTGGACTTTTTGGTATAGAATGCCCAGTAGTGTCATCTGGTTTTAGTAGCTATTTTGAAGACTTCTTGCAATTTCCATACTCTCCGGTGAGTGCGTCGAGTCACGAAGCATTTAGTGTGGTGTGCGAGAGCGGCGCGGGCCACCGGCTGCCGCCAACACGATATCTGTTGCGAGATTTACATAATATATCTACAATTTCTACACATTCTTCCTAATAATACTGATGAGGGCTAAAACTGAGAGCTCACCAGATGTCGCTTTAGCTTGGGTATAGATATCTATGATACTCTCCTATCATATATACACGATGATTTTTAATCGGTGATCAGGAGTAGAAAAATATTAATATTTGGCTAAAATTAAACTTAATACGCGAGGTCCCGCGCAATTACCTCAATGTTAAATTAATTAAAAGTTAAAACATAATTAAAACTAATAACCACTAGATACATGGTCATCCTACATAAATTATTGAAGTACGATACCTACGTCAAGTGTCATCGCTTTGGCGGGAAATTTTCTACGACTTTGTTTATGTAATGACAATGACAAGTTATTACTCATAAATTGTCATTCCCATTAAATTATTAAAGAGGTTGTAAGCACACCGATACAGATTAGATCGGTGACAAGGAATTTAAGACAAAAATTGGTTTGAAAATAAAAATTATCATAGAAAAATAAAAGTTTGTTTTCATGTAATAACGACTTCAACGTGACCGCCATCAATTACTGAGTCAGAAAAGTTGGTACCTGATCACCAATTAAAAATCATCGTGTATATATAAATTAATCAAGGAATGTCATCCCTATTGGCAAACGGCTTCACCCTGGTGGCTAAAGAGCCTGGCTGCTTTCATTCCGAATACATAATTTTAGAGAAATTTGGGGAACCATTTGGATTATTGTATTTGTTAATCTATTGAGGTATTTTTTCTAAGTAAAAATTCTATAACAGCTGTATGTTTCTAGAATATCAAGACGGATAAGAATGTCGGTCGGAAGCGCGGCCGCCCCTCCACTAGGCTAGTCCCATAGTTAGCCCTTTCGACAGCTTCTAGCTAGGCTTAGATCGCTACCATTTTTCTATTACCGAAACCTCGTTCCTGTACGTATGTAGATAATTTTATTTGATATATTTAATATTATATTCTGATCGCGACGTCACAAAATGGCAAACCCAATGAGATCGAGCATTTTAATGGAATGTATAAAATTTAATAGAATTGGTTTAGAATTAATTGTACAGGGGAGCGCGCGGGGTTAAAGGAAACTAATTTATTAAATTAATCTAAATCTCTTTAATAATATATAATGAGTGTCGAGCCGTTTGTGCGCTCGCGCATACGGTACCTATACAGTAGCATATATTTATGTGAAAACGTAAATATTTGGTGTCATGAATTACTAATGGATCTCTAACGTTGGCATAGCAATATCGTTTCCTGGCACCGCACGCGCACGCACTTGTATGTAACTTAGGTTAGTTTATTTGCTATCGAGCCTCGATTATACTCTGGCCTACTCTGCCACCCACGTTTCTCCAGGATAACTCGTACACTTTATTTATATCACTGATCATTATGAATTTTGATCTCCAACTGATCAAATATAAATATACTTAGGATAGTGATGAATTGACAGAATAACTTAACAGTTCCGTCATAATCTGGCAAGGAACAAGTTTGGAATCGTTAAAATGTCGAAATTCCGATGATAGTATGTAAACGTGGGTGCGGGGCAGGCCAGTTTTGTAATATACAGTAACGTTACGGGCAGGCCCTGTGGTTCGCTCCTAACTTTACTTAGACTAAATTGCCACCTGACGACTTTATTAGGTTTGTTTTGTATTCAATACATTTTTGGATTCTGAGTATCTGTTTTATTTTACCTGTGCGTTTTTCGTATCCGAGTCAAGATGGCGCTAGTCGATATCGTCACTATGATATAGTCCGTTCAAAAATATATTCTCAACTCGATTTACGTTTTGGACGAAGATATATTTGACTAGTCTAATCGTGAATAACTTTGATACATCATATGTCAATTTCCCAACCTTCACACAGCCCAGTTCACATCTGTAACACCAGCACCTCTAGTATAACTGTCACACGACTATATAAAGAGATAATTATCCGTCTCTTTCTGTGTGAGTATGTGAGAGAGTGACGGGTAGCGCTAGAAGGGTAGCGAAGAGTCGCGAAGCATAGTTTTGCTAGACTGGCAGTTGATGTAGTGTGAAAAGGGGAAACATGATTTCCCCTCAAAACTGGTGTGAATGTTCCGTGTAAAGGTACCCACCGGTCGTGTTCATATTTCGAGCTATGGAGTGTTAACTTCCTGGCGCGACCACGGCGGATTTTTTTATTTCTATCACTGTACAAATTCATAAAAATAGTTGTACTTTTGTACTATAGTTTAAAAATGGTACCCTCATAGTTTCGCCAATTCATCACAGTCACTACCTGGCACGACCACGCAAGATTTGAAGGTACAAATTCTAAAAAATAATTTTACTTGTTTAAGTACATTGATTTTTATAGTAGAACTGGAAAAAAACTACAATAGAAAGCGGCATTGTGAAGTGATACTAAACAGGCACGCACTACAACACAATGGCGCTTTTAATTGTAGTTATTTTTTCAGTACTAGGGTAAATCGCCAATAATTGGCCACCGTTCAATAACTGGCCACCTCAAACTAAAAATGAACTCTGTTCACCTACAAACTGAATTCATTTTATTATATCGTGGCCAGTTATTGAAGGGCGGCCAGTAATTAACAGCTTGTACTAAAATGAATTATATTTATAGGTGAACAGAGTTCATTTTTAGTTTGAGGTGGCCAGTTATTGAAGGGTGGCCAATTATTGGCGATTTACCCTACTATAAAATCCGATGTTCTTATGTGAGTACAATATTTTTTTAGAATTTGTACCCATTATAATTGATATTTGAGCCTTCATGGACTTTGACATTGAAATTTTGCGTGGTCAGCGAATGTGCTGAATTGGTTAAACTATAAGGGTATAATTTTTTTAAGTTATATGTAGTACAAAAAAGTATTTTTTTTTATGAATTTGTACCATGATAGAAATAAAAAAATCCGCCGTAGACTGGTAGTTCAAATAAAAAATTTCAAGTCTAACGGCATTTTGTGAGCCATTTTGGCAACATGACTTTTTCGAAGTAAAAAAGCGTGCTGAATTCGGTTCTGAATGTTGCCAAGCCGAATTTTGCCCCCCTCCCCCCATTTCCCCCCTTTTTGACCTCAAAATATGTCCCTAATCACGATTTTTACGGGTTTATACAAAAAGTATTACAGCTAGAAAAAAAGTGTCAAAAACAAGAATGATCTCTATAAAATTTCCTATAACATGATATATAAACGTTTTTAGTAGGTAGGCCTTATGGTTTGTGAGCAATATCTTCCCGAACTTCATTATTTTCAAAAAAAATTGATAAACATGGTCGAGGCAGTGAAATACACTTATTTTGGGATTATTGGTATCGCACAGGATCCAGCCGCTCTGCAGCTCTTGACGCTGACATCCAGTTGGCGTGCTGCTTATTATATGTCAAGACTCACGAGGCTTTCAGTCATAAGCAGTCGTCAGATTTACACGCAGAACTGTATCCAAGTCGGGCTAAAAGCGACGTAGAAAATAAAAATGCTTTACTTCTGACCATGAAGTCATTCTAAATGCTCAGTTATACGCCACGCCGTTTCTGATGAATGATTCTTCTGATGATTTGAAGGTCGGGCCTTTGTTAATTATGATCTTAGCGCAGTTGCTGACCTGCTGTTGGTGAGCCTTTCGGAAACAAACTTCGTTACTTAGAGTGAGCCAAGCTGCTTAGCAGTGAGAATTGATACTTTATTTTTTTCTGCTGCAAGATCCTGGGTAACTGCATTTCTAAGGCATATTTGCTATTATAAAACCGTAAAAACTTACTTACGTACTTATATGTATAAAACCGTAAAAACCGTGATTAGGGACATATTTTGAGGTAAAAAGGGGGAAAATGGGGGGAGGGGGGCAAAATTCGGCTTGGCAACATCCAGAATCGAATTCAGCAGGCTTTTTTACATCGGAAAAGTCATGTTGCCAAAATGGCTCACAAAATGCCGTTAGGACGGTAAAGGAAGCCGATATTTGGATTTTTCTACCAGTCTACCGTGGTCGTACAGTCGAGTTCATTTACATCTACACACTTACGTGAACAAAAATATCTGAATACGATTATATGCTCCTGACAATAGGGTCGTGTTCAGATATTTTTGTTCTCGTAAGCGTGTAGATGTAAATGAACTCGACTGTACCAGGAAGTATCACACCGGAACAGACCAATCACCTGACTTTACAAAAAGCTCAACTCACCGTACAACGTTCTTACAACCTTGACACTGGCAGAATTGTCCCAATGGACAGTAGCCATTTTTTATAAAAATTGAATTGAATTGACCAATCACCTGAGTAAGTCTGTATCTCGGATTCGCTTTACTTTTGTAATTGGTCGACTCCGCATGTCTCCGCTCCGCTCCGCTCCTGAGATGCACCATTAGGCTGCCTATCAACAGAAGCGGAGATGTGTAAAACGGACCAATCACATTCCTCAGATTTAAATACACTTCTTTTGGGCTTCACAAAGACAGCCTGATAGGTTAATTCGTGGACAGATGGAGCCTGAAGGCTGGTTGCGAGGTTTCAGTTTCACAGCGCTAGACGCACTGTCGCATAGCGATTATAGCGAGCACTTCAACATTATTGCAACACTAACTTCTCTGAACGAGCGCACATGCGTACCAGGGGGTCTACTCCGATCCTCGAAATTCGACCGTCGAATAATGCTGTCCCTGTCGATCTCCTTTTAAAGGATATTTGAGTGAACTTCGAGGATCGGAATAGCCCCCAGAGACGCGCAACGTTACCGTTGAAAACAGCTTTATGGCTCAGTTTCATTGGTCGATAACTTGGTCGATATACCGCATGCGGGACTCCCGCATACGGTATAACGCCCAGTAACCTCATAACGGCATGCTCACTATGGTCATATGGTAATCTCCCGCACCCCGCATGCGGGCCCTATCTACCAATGAAAACAATTCCCCGCATGCGGGCCCTATGGCATGCGTTCTGGAAATATCCCGCACCCCGCATGCGGGCCCTATCGACCAATGAAACTGAGCCATTATTATGTATGTATTTAATTTAGTAATTGTATGTGTAATAATTTAATCTTACTTATTTAATGTATCTGTGGAATAATATAATATAATTTTTAAGAATTTTGTAATGACTTTGGTGTAATCCTGTAATGTTACGATTTTCTTCTTATCTTAAATAAATAAATAAACAAATAAATAAATGTTAGCTCGTTTAGAAAACGTTGTGAGCATTGTAGCGCGAAGGGTTTTGAACTTCAAGAACCTACAAATGCGTGATTTTTTGTAGTCAGAGTTTATTGAGTACTAAAGGTATTATGTACATTTTCTAACGGATCTTGAGTGTGCCTTAGGTATAAAAAAAGGTTTTGGAAGCAACCTCTGTAAATCTTAGAAGAGATTATTCAAATGCATTTCTTAGTGCATAAGAATGTTAAAAAGATTAAAATGCGATGCCCTAGTCCAGAAGAAATGCGTTTGAATAATCTTTTCTAAGATTTACAGAGGTTGCTTACAATTTTTTTTTATATCCAACGCACACTCAAGATCCGCTAGAAAATGTTCATTTCATACCCAATATAACCTTGTTGACTTAAAAAAAACCGTCAATGTGAATAATTTTAGTTTGAGGGGCAATTATACGCTTCCCGTATTGGACTATTGGCCCTTAGAAAGGTTAAAGCATGCTAAAAACTATTTAACTAAAAACTACCATTACTGCTACCATGAAAGCTGTAATTAACTTCGTTTTAAAGGCAGTTTTAACTTTAACGAGTAATTATTTAAAATTCACAAGCTTCGATAAGCAGCATGCAAAGACAGTTAGCTCGTAATTCCAGCCTGCATAATTCAAGGAAATGTTTTCCTCAAATTACTTCGTGGCATGAACCATGAATTCGAGAGGAATGCTAATGCCTATACGAAGTCACGTTTGTTCGACCCACTTGTTGTAGATGGCGCCACCTTAGCGGGGTCTCATTCATTTAGTACATTTAGGATGACCCTTTTAGATATCTGCTTATACCACTAGCGTCATTCAGGCTGCCTGTCTACTGAAGCGGATGTGTGAAAATGACCAATCATATTCCTCAGATTTAAATGCACTAATTTGGGGTTTCACAAAGACGCAGCCTGACTGACTAATTATCTCCGATCTGTTTCTGCGGACAACCTTAAGAGCCTTATCACACTTGCGATTTGCGAGCGCATTTTGTATGAAGGCGATTGCGCAGCGTCTACGCCGCGTCGCTTATTTGTATAGAAAATACGCTCGCAAATCGCAAGTGTGATAAGGCCCTAAGCAACGGTTGTAGATATATAAATATAGATGTAGCGAATAATGCTTTATAAATAATGACACAAAGGTAAATTAAGAAAGAAAAATTGAATGCGATCCACTACAATCTAAGCAGGGCTTAAGCAGGGCCCTGCTTACATTGTAGTGGATCGCATTCAATTTTTCTTTCTTAATTTACTTTTGTGTCATTACTTATAAAAATAAAAAATGTGGTATCTACACATTTAAAAAATAGAATCAATAAAAAAAAAGATTCTATAAAAATATGAATAATGCTTTGTTTTACTGTCATAACAGAAACGCTTCGCTCGCTCGGCCAACAACACCTCTAGCAACAATTGTGATAGGTACCTATACCGGGTGTCCCAAGAATGAATGAATGATTTATTCGATGTATGTAAGATTATGGGACATCAAGGGAAAGTGCCTTAAATATCGTAGATAGGATATTTTGCATTTAAAGATTTTCTAAGAATTACTTGCTTAATTATTCGTCATCGGCAATGAATAATTTGCTTGAAATTTGACTCAAAAATTTTACGTTGTTCCGTTCTTTTAAGATACTATGTTACTTAGGAAGATTTTTTTAATCCATTCTTTCGATTGGCATCATAAAAATAGGGGTAAAAAATCACCCCATTTTTTATTTCACATTTAAGTCGGTTCGATTCCCAGACGAAGCAAGAAATTCTTAGAAAATCTTTAAATGCAGAATTACTAACTTTGTAAAATAACAAAGTCTTCTTGCAGCAAAATATCCTATCTACGATATTTAAGGTACTTTCCTCTGATGTCCCATAGTCTTGGGACATCCTGTATGCTGTATGACTCGCGTTTGAACTGAGAAACATCCTTGATCTCTGGGGTGCTCTACTGGACGTATCCCCATTAAAATCATCCAGGAATCGTGCTGGACATTGCCGCCAATAGGATCACCTGGGTAGTCTAATAATACATATTCGTATTATCCTGGGTGATTAATTGGTTTTAGTGGATCCCGCGGGTATTTCCACGTCACGATTACAACCATTTCACGAAACGGTCGGTCATATGAAGTGACCAGTTCTTCTGGCTACAACATCAACACCAATCTTACGTCAAACAAATTGACGAATCGGTAATGCCACGATTGCCACGTTAATGATATGTCGAGAAATCTCTTGTTTTCTATGGTCTGAATTTATTATTAATTTGAATCATTCACCATTTATCACGGGGAAAATATATTTAATACGTGTTTACTTTCCTTTAGGCCAGCAGCGATTCTTAAATTTTTTTGACATGAGTCGTTTTTGATACTCCGACAAGATCATGAAGCCCCAAAACAGGAGATTTAATTTTATACTAATAAAAATGAAAATCAGAATATTTAGGTTCTGATTTTATGATGTATAGGTAACATACAAATAATTATTGTTAAAAAATTCTCTGAGAAAAAAGTTTTCTGAAATCACTGCTAATTGCTTTATTTGTAACGGGCTTCAAGAAGGAGTTACACAGTTTAATTTCTTACTATTACCTACTAGCGTATTATTCCATTTTTTTCAAGTCGGCATGATGTATTATGGAATAGCCTCTTGAAAGGCTTTACGTAGCAGTGACGAGGCGTCTATAGAATCTGATGATCCCCACCGAATGCCTTCTAATGAGGGAGGTTTATTGGTAGGTATAACCCCCTCATTTCTAGAAATAAGATAGATAAAAAGAAATGTATTTTCCCGCCTTGTACGGCCATCGCAACGGCATCCTAAGAAACGGGGTTATTTTTTCGACTTGGCAGGGGCGCAGGGGTGCTGCCTTGCTCCGAGATAATATAAATTGCAATAACTAAGCAAATTTAACTTTTCATATAATTTTCCTCAATTATACTACCTAAATTAGATATAGCAAGCAGAAGACAAAATAACAAAATAAGCTTGCCCTGAGTTTTTGTTTGATGCTCGCGACTTTTCGGTTTAGGTAGCGACAGGGCTCGGCGGTTCGCAATTTGAGAACCACTGCTTTAGGCTGAGCGTAACACACAAATACAGACAAATACTTATTACTGTTGCACTGCGTCCGGGCTTTGCCTGTTTGCCATTATATTGCGGTTTTAGGGGGTTTACCGCAAAAGTGTAGGACACCCGTTGCATCGGTAATAAACAAATTCGAAGAAAACTTTTTTTTTTAAATGGGGATTGTAAACAAAAATTATGTTTACGAAGTGTCTTAAGAGGCCTTATTATTTTAATATAGTACTATTTGCTGACGCCGTAATATAGTACTATTTGCTGACGATACATCATTAATTTTCAAGGTTCACCGGAAATCAACCGACTATGCGGAAATTAATGGCACACTAGAGAAAGTACTTAACTGGTTTATACTAGTTACTAATAATCTTCTATTAAATGCCAAGAAGACTAAATGTGTTAGATTTGCTTTACCGAATGTTACGGCGGTAGATTCTACTATATTACTAAATGGTGAATGTTTAGAAATAGTGAATAAGGCATTATTCTTAGGTATAACATTGGACAGTAATTTGCAATGGGGTCCACATATAGCAGTGCTTGCAGGTAAATTAAGTTCAGCGGCGTACGCCGTTAGGAAAATCAGACAATTGAGTAATGTTGATACAGCTCGCTTAGTTTATCATAGTTATTTTCATAGTGTCATGTCATATGGTATTCTGGTTTGGGGCAAAGCAGCTGACATTCAGACTATATTTGTGCTACAAAAAAGAGCCATTCGTTCTATATATAACCTAAATTCTCGTGACTCCTTAAGAGACATTTTCAAAGATATAAACATCTTAACTGTAGCGTCCCAATATATTTATGAGAATATTATGTATGTTATTAGAAACCTAGATTCATTTACGAAAAATTCCGATGTCCACAGTTTTAACACTAGAAATAAAAATAAAATTGCTAGTAGAAAGTTTCGTGTTCGTAAAGTAAGTAAATCATTTTTAGGCCAATGTATTCATTTTTATAACAAGTTACCTGATCATGTTTTAAAATTAGCCTTTCCATCTCTCAAAAATTATTTAAAAAAATCTCTAATGTCAAAAGCATATTATACAGTAGAGGACTATCTGACAGACAAAAATGCATGGCCTGAACCAGAAACCGCGTAGCTGACTCCTTCTTAGATTGTACCTAACTAGTTTAAGGGACACAGTTCTAATAAGAAAGCATATCAAACGTACATAAATTGTGATAAACCGTCAGGCTTTCTTGTAGTTTCTATTTTATTCTTACACTTTTCCTCACTTATGTCTTAAAATACACTTTTAATATGTTTTCTTGTAGAACTACGTATAGTTAAGTTCATATCATTGTAATAGTTAAGTACTTATGCTTTCTGAAAAAATGACTGACTGTTGAGTTTCTTTCGGCGTTTCTTCTCAACAGTGGTCTCGTCTTGTGAAATGCCGGTAGACTCAGACATGTAAAAGTGCCCTTGTGGCCTACTTGCAGAATAAAGTTCATCAAAGAAAAATTTTTTTCGTTTTATGTCAAATATTTTGATAATTTCAACCAACTTTTTGAAGTGAATATTACTTTTCCCCGAGTTCTGGGTAGTAACAGAGATTTCATGCTTCTATCGCGTGCAGTCGAAAATAAGTTGAAAAAACAATTTTTCCGTGTGAATTTTATCAATTTCGAGAAGGTAGTTTTTGAAACACAAATTATCAATGAAAATTTCAAACTGTAGGTTTCAAACATATACCAATAAATACCAATAGCCCTGTTCTAGGTAGTAACATCAATAATATGTTAAGAAACATGTTTGATCATAGAGAAAAATGTCTAAACAATCAACATTTTAAAAGGAATAAGGCCTCTTAAATCGTAACATGGGCCTCCCCACTATTTCTCATAATACAGGGTGTTCGGTAGAGCGATGTCAATATGAAACAGGCGAGTAGAGGAGGTCATTAGCTACCTGAATCAGGTACTATAACCTTAAATTTGGCTAAGGGCTATTTAATACCGATTTTTTTTTAAATTTGAAAAAAAAAATGTTAAATTTGGCCTTCAAGCTAAAAAAAATAACTGTATTGTTTCATCGTAAAAAAATAATTTTATTGTAATTTTGAATGTTATGCCGTTCAGATAAAATTAGTTTAGGCAGCAGGTAACGACTTCAGAAAAAAATGAGAGCCCTAAAAGTTTCAGGAATGAGTTACAAAAATCTTTCAACCTCAACTTTACACTGAAATAAAAAAAATTAAAAAAAATACCAGAGTTCTTCCAATTTCCTGAAAACATCTACAGTTCATGACAATTCTAATGGTACACCACATGTATAACAAATCTCTAGAAAATTCGAGTTTTTGCTAATAACTTCCACCCGGCCGTGAATGTAACGATTTCGATTTTTGGGAAAATTTACTTGTTTATTCAGAATGACTATTTACGCAATTGGAAAATGATGTCTAGCTCTAATTCACATTTCCTTTCTCTTTCTCTCATAGAGAGAGACTACCTGGATGTTATTGATAGGTACTACAGGGGTAGGTACCTATTTATTCTGCTTCTAAGCTGAATCGGTGATTTGTTCGACGAACGCTAGTAACTACGTTCTCGGTCGTGAGAATGTTAATTACTTGCGAATGTTCAAGTAAATCAGCACCTTTAGCGTCGCGTCGTCGGCTACAATCAGATAAGAAGGGTAAAGTAGCATTGCATCAGTCATGGAAGATTAGAACAAAGTCTCCTAAATATCAATAACAACTTAATCCAGGTTAAGTAGTCTTGGGGATCTTATTTTAAGACCACGCTTTTTTTCGTTTATGAAGGTCTTTTGTTCTAATCTTAGTAAGCCATTACTGATGCATATAAAGGATACCAAATTCAATATTATCACATTTTAACATTATCAAAAATATCCCAATTTGTGATTGAAAAAATCATTTGTAAAGTTCCTAATTCTAAAATAGCGTAGGCGACCAGAAAATCATATAGTTGGACTATACTATAAGGCAGATTTAGTATAGAAATTGTACCAGTTTTTTTTGTGTTGTGACTGCCAAATATTCCACAAGGTGACGTCATGACATGGCCGAAATGTGAAGCTATAGGTTCACTTTAGGTTAGCGACGTGTTCTATTCAAAGTAACCGTAGATATCGGCGTCATAGAGCTAAAGGGTGGTCGTGGTTGAACAGACATGAGAATAAGCGCTAAGCCAAAATGGTTTGTCCGACACCACGAGAGACGGCGGAATTATACTCTCATCTGATAGACTGGTAGTTCAAATAAAAAACAACATGACTTTTCCGACGCTTTAATACTTTTTGTATAAAACCGTAAAAATCGTGATTAGGGACATATTTTGAGGTCAAAGGGGGGGGATATGGGGGGAGGGGGGCAAAATTCGGCTTGGCAACATCCAGAACCGAATTCAGCAGGCTTTTTACATCGGAAAAGTCATGTTGCCAAAATGGATCCCAAAATGCCGTTAGGACGGTAAAGGAAGCCGATATTTAGAATTTTCTACCATTCTATGAAGTTCGAGAAGATATTGCTCACAAACCATAAGGCCTACTAAAAAAATTTATACACCATGCTATAGCAAATTTTATAGAGATCAGTCTTGTCTTTGACACTTTTTTTCTAGCTGTAATACTTTTTGTATAAAACCGTAAAAACCGTGATCAGGGACATATTTTGAGGTAAAAAGGGGGGAAATAGGGGGAGGGGGGCAAAATTCGGCTTGGCAACATCCAGAATCAAATTCAGCAGGCTTTTTTACGTCGGAAAAGTCATGTTGCCAAAATGGCTCACAAAATGCCGTTAGGACGGTAAAGGAAGCCGATATTTGGATTTTTCTACCAGTCTATTATAATTATAATTTGCATCTATAGAAAGGATATCCTTTCTATAGATGCAAATTAAAACTAGTTCCGTTGTGATTCAACATCATACTCGCTCCCATCGTGTGTATTTCCAAAAAAATATAATTTTGGTATCTTCAAGGTAAGAGTGAATAGGCTATTACTGAACCGGCGAGCTACATCCTCGACTCCGTAGTCACTTTCCATCAGGTGATACTGAGGTCAATCGCCGGTCAGTTTGTGAATAAAAAAAAAACATTTCAATCTCTTTTGCTGATGATAATTTTATTTAAGTAGGTATAATGCCTAGGTACCTATGTATATCAAATATTGGAAAGCAGGCGCCAAGATTTCCCCGACCTTGTATACAAGATTAAAAAACTGCCAGGCAGAGCGTCGCGTTGGTCCTTCGAACCGGATATACCAATCAGCTAATAGTTTTTGTTCCATCCAGGCAGAAGTACTAATTACGAGAAAAGATCACATTACTAATGAGAAATTATTTAATTATCAAAATATGTTTGTCTTAATTGCATATTCAAATAAGCACGTCGTATCGGTAATCACTCCATGATATATGTTGTGGGTACTTGTGAAAAGTAATAAAACCAGTTGTCATTCAACCGTCTTTGATTATCACAACATGGTGGCAGCGGTGCTGTTTTAAATTGGAGTTTTTACGTAAAAAGCATACGCTTTGTGGTAAAAGTAGGTTATTTGTGAGTGTTTCATACGGCGAAGTAATAATCAAACATGGAACACGCAAGACCTCCGACGGAACTCAGCTTGGATGGCAGCCCCGTCGGCCGGGCCGACGCATGGAGAAAATGGAGGACACAGTTCGATCTATTTCTAAAAGCATCGGGGGTGCATAAAGAAGATTCGGCTATACAGTCTAGTTTGCTTATCAATTTGATCGGGCCAGACGGGTTC
Source organism: Apotomis capreana (assembly GCA_947623375.1). Taxonomy (NCBI): domain Eukaryota; kingdom Metazoa; phylum Arthropoda; class Insecta; order Lepidoptera; family Tortricidae; genus Apotomis; species Apotomis capreana. The sequence continues at coordinate 1,348,504 of OX392513.1, read as the reverse complement.
GACGTTTATCAAACCTTCAAGTTCGATAATGATAGTGAACGTGATGACGTCAAGGCATTACTTAAAAAGTTCGATGAGTACTTCGGGGTGAAGTCGAATATAACGTTGGCTAGGTATAATTTCTTCACTCGCGATCAGGAACAAGGTGAAACGATCGGCCAATACGTCGTCGCTTTGAAGTTACTTAGCAAAAAATGCGAGTTCGGTTCATTAGAGGAATCTCTTATCCGCGATCGTATAGTTTGCGGCATAAACAGTGCGGTGGTGCGTGATAGAATGTTGCGGATGGACGAGCTAAGTTTGGACAAAGCTATCAAGATTTGCGAGGCCGACGAAGTATCGGCGGATGGCAGTCGGTGCCTGGAGTCCCGCGGGACGGGGCCCGCACGAGTGGACGCCGTGCGTGTGCGCGGCGCGCACGGGCAGCGCGGAGGCCGGCGCGGCCGGGGCCGGGGCCCGGGCCAGGCGCCGCGCGCGCCGCGCGCACCCGCCGCCGCCGGGAGTCGCTCGGGAATGCAGTGTCACGGTTGTGGAATGCAGTGCTTACCGGGACCGTGTCCCGCTATCAATGTGAAGTGTTATGTGTGTTTCAACTACGGTCATTATGCGCGAATGTGTAACATGCCACAAAATGTAAAAAAAATGTACGACATTGAAGTGCATAATAACAGCACGGACGACTATGAGGACGATTGTGAGTTATTTTATGTTTCTATGGTCGAAAACATTTCGCTCGCGGGGCGGTCCGTTAATGACGAGTGGTACGAGACTTTGATTTGCAATGGTGGTTCGGAACGCTTTAAATTGGATACTGGGGCTGACATTAACGTACTGTCTTACGAGCGGTTTCGTCAATTAGGTTATGATGATTCGATAATACAAGAAAAACATACTATGAAGTTGCAGTCTTATAGTGGTGATGTCATACCAATAAAAGGAATATGTTATATAAATTGGTGTCATAAAAACTGTCAATATCTACTTAAATTTGCCATAGCAAACATGAATTGTGAAAGCGTACTGGGTCGTCAGGCATGTGCACAATTGGGATTAGTACATCGGATTCACAGTGTCAATTTGAACGATTACAGCGATCTATTCGAGGGCTTAGGTTGTTTACCGGGCGAGTACAGCATTGTAGTCGACCCGAGCGTACCGCCGGTTGTGAATGCAACGCGTAAGGTGCCGCTTGCGCTGCGCGACAAGTTGCGCGATGAGTTGAATAGGATGACGGAGTTAGGCGTGATAAGAAAAGTAACACACCCTACTCCGTGGGTAAACTCAATTGTTTTGGCGGCTAAAAAAAATAATGACATTAGGATTTGCCTAGATCCACGGCCATTAAATTGTGCTATTCGCCGCGCACATTTTCAATTGCCGACGATTTCAGAGTTAGCTTCAAAATTACACGGTGCGTGTTATTTTTCCGTATTAGACGCGAATTCGGGATTTTGGGCAGTGAAGCTAGATGAGGCCAGTGCCGACTTGTGTACGTTTAGTACACCGTTTGGGAGATTTCAGTTTACCAGGTTACCGTACGGAATAAATTGTGCACCTGAAATTTTTCATGCAAAAATAAAACAGTTACTAGAAGATTTAGACGGGGTTGATTCTTTTATTGATGACATTATTTGTTGGGGGCGAACAAAACAGGAACATGATAAAAGGTTAATTGCATTATTAGAAAGAGCAAGAAGTATAAATATAAAATTTAATCAATCTAAATGTAAAATATGTGTGGAAGAAGTGACGTACTTAGGTCATGTTTTTAATAAAAAAGGAATGAAACCGGACTACACAAAAGTTAAAGCGATTTTGGAAATGCCACCCCCCGGGGATAAAAAGGCTCTGGAGCGTTTTTTGGGCGCTACTAATTACTTGTCTAAATTCATACCGAATTATTCGGAACATACAAATCCATTGACGAATTTGTTAAAGAAAGATTCCAGCTGGGTTTGGGATGCAGTACACCAAAATGCGTTAGATAAGCTGAAAAAACTGCTATGTGAGAGTCCGGTTTTAGCCCTTTACGACGTTCAGCAGCCAGTTGTGCTGTCGGTTGACGCCAGCAGCGTCGCACTGGGCGCGACGATTCTCCAGGGCGGCCGCCCTGTGGAGTACGCGTCGCGCATGCTCACGGACACGCAGACGAGGTACGCTCAGGTGGAAAAAGAAATGCTGGCGATCGTGTTCGCCTGTGAAAAGTTTCGCCAGTACATTTATGGAAAAAAAAATGTAGTCGTTGAAAGCGATCACAAACCCTTGGAAAGTTTGTTTAAAAAACCGTTAGAATCGGTCCCAGTACGCTTGCAACGGATGTTATTGCGTCTACAAGGGTTAGATTTGTCAGTTATATATAAGCCAGGCAAATATATGTACTTAGCAGATACTTTGTCGCGTGCGTCTCTGCCTGACAAATATGATGACAAAGACACTATTAGTAACGGGATCAGATATCAGGTGAATTTGTTATTGAACAGTATCAATATGTCAAAAGGTAAATTGAATTTAGTTAAGGAAAAAACTTTACAAGATAAAGTGTTAGTACAATTGTTAGACTACATAAAAAAGGGCTGGCCAAAAAATAAGTACGATATTCCCGAAAATGTTAAATGTTACTGGTCAATAAAAGATGAGCTGTTTGTGGTGGATAATGTGATCTTTAAAAATAAATTAGTCCTAATTCCGAGTTCTATGAGATTTGAAATGCTACAGATCATCCACGACGGCCATCTTGGCATTGACCGGTGTAAAAGACGCGCCAGGCAAGTGTTGTTTTGGCCAGGAATCAATAAAGATATTGAAGTTTATGTAAGACGTTGTTCAGTATGCCAGGATAACATGAACGCGCCAAGTAGGGAGCCTTTAGTATCGCTCGAGGTGCCTAATTTGCCGTGGTGCCAAGTTGGAACAGATATTTTTGAATATTCGAAAAAGTATTACTTAATCTTGGTTGATTACTACTCAAGCTTTATTGAAGTTACCAAATTAAATAATATTACAAGCTCATCGGTTATTCAGTCACTAAAACAAAATTTTGCTAGGCATGGTATTCCGCAAAAGGTCGTAAGTGACAATGGTACACAGTACTCGAGTCGGGAATTTAATCGGTTTGCAAAAGATTGGGGTTTTGAGCACATCACCTCTTCGCCAAATTACGCCCAAGCGAATGGTAAGAGTGAGCGAGCAGTGCAAATTATTAAAAATATTTTAAAAAAATCAATAGAAAGTAATTCGGATTTCTATTTAAACCTGCTTAGTTATAACAACACTCCTCGCGACAATCTGAGCTCGCCCGCGCAAATGTTAATGGGCCGCATGCTGAGGTGCAGACTGCCCGTGCATCCCGATCTGTTGCAGCCCAAGCCTGTATACCAGCTGATCAACATAAAATAATTATTAGTAATCAGCAAAAGAGTAAGCAGTACTATGATCAGCGATGTAAAGAATTGCCTAAACTGAATAAAGGCGATAATGTTATTGTACTGGATAGGAATCGTAGAACCAGAGGGCAAATTGTATCAGAGTGTGACTCTCCCAGATCATATCTGGTTAAAAATAGAATGGGGATCTATCGTCGTAATAGGAGGCATTTAATTAAATGTGAACCAGAATGTTCATCATCCGCCCCGAATGAGCCCCCTACAAATGCAGATAAATGTGAGGTTGATGGTGAGTGTGACTGTGATCCCGATACGATTATTTCACTTGATGACAATAGTGACGATTCTTCAGTTGAAACATGGGAGGATACAATTGTAGAATCGCACTCTCCGATGATTACACTCAGGAAAAAATAAGATTTTTATTTTTATTGGAATCTCAGTAGCTATTCACTGTTTACTAAATACTCAATACAAAAAAAAAAGGTTTCCAGGAAGGAGATGTGTCCTTATCCCTGTCAACAATGAACTTATTATAATTATTAGGTACTTAGTATATAAGTCATGTGACTCGTCATGTCGACATGTCACTCGGTGGTGGTTGTTTAAAATTTTTAAAATACTCTTTTTTAAAGGGAAAGATGTTGTGGGTACTTGTGAAAAGTAATAAAACCAGTTGTCATTCAACCGTCTTTGATTATCACAACAATATAACTACGGGTTATTTTTAGCGATCATCTCACTAAATCAATGGAACGACAACAATCTTACCGACTAACTCATTACAGACGCGTCAATCTTACGACATTGGCGTAAAGTCAACTATCGCGTGTAGTTATTCTCTCAATGGTCAAACCTCCGGTCACGCCGGCAGAAATAAAAACAAAATTTAAAACTAAACTTCAGTGTTGCTACACGAGCCGCGCGGGACGCACGCCCGCGTCATTCAAAACGAGTCTACCTTTTTAATAAAACAAATTTTAACTAGATAAATAAATTGTTATAAGAGTTGTAGTGTTAGTGAAATGGCTACAGAGACTAAGCTGGATATAATTTCTGAGGCGCCGAAACGGTCGCCGAAGCTGACCAGTCCGTTGGACCCCGATGCTGTTGAGATGGTGTTTGGAAAGCCGAATTCGCCGAAAGTGGAGCCAGAGGTTCATAAGAATGAGAAGGATAAAGATGAGGTACGTACCTGTTTAATAAAAGATGCATGATATGATACTGAGCTAAGAAAACGCACAAGACACGAAGAATCATAAAAGACTATGGTCGTTTTATGGAACGCATATTTGATAGCATACTTAATAGTTATTAAAGGGACACTAAAGTTAGTACTTTAGCTATTACTGGCATTAGAGCACAACGAAGATGGTAATAAAAGGCTTGAGTTCTATTTGTTATTTTTTTTGCTCACTATTATAGAGACTTTAGTGTTGTTAATTTCAAACAAAGAACTTCATCTAAGTACCTACATCCAATTATTGAGTCAAAATATTGTACCTAATAATCAGCCCACCTATATTGAATTACCACGCAGAGTCCGGAATCATCGTCATATTTGACATGGTTCATTTCATACAACTATTTAAGATAAACCCAGAATCAACATAATAAAAAAAAAAAAAAAAAAAAATGGTTTATGCAAATATTGACGATGAACCGTGCTTACGGTAGTTGACCTGTCTTATCAGTGACTACCCATCCTCTGTACATAATCACGGACTTTACAACTTTGCCTGGATAGCCGTGTGTCTCGATTGAGGTTCAAGTTTAGGGTTCAACATAATGTTCATAAATGATTTCTAAATACATCCACAACATTTACCTACTGTCAGTAAGAGGCATGCATACAGTCTGTTGAGTTTTCTTAATACATCGGGGAGAAAGATCCGTTATAAGAAAATTATTGCCACAGTCCTGAACGATACCTATTGGTTTACAGTTTTTAGTTATAACATAAATGTAATTAATTGTTTTATGGCATGAAACACATATAAGATCAACCGAGTCAGTTTCGGATACAGTAATTAGAGCAATTGAATCCAATGATTCACTGCCGTGGAGGCCCCTTTACAATAAGATTTATTCCGATCGCTAAAAGCTCTGTCGAAACCCTTACATTTATTATTTAACTTATGATTATGAGCTACAGTCCGACCAAAAAGAGTAGAAATTAAAAATTGGGCAAGTGCGAGTCGGACTCGCGCACCGAGGGTTCCGTACAAACACTTTCCATCCTTTAGTTGTTTAAGTTAAGTTTGCACCTGGTATGTATAGCGCTCCATACAAATGAGGTGCAAAGTTAACGCAACCAATCCCTTTGTTGTATGGGAGCCCCCCTTAAATATTTATTTTATTTTATTTTTAGTATTTGTTGTTATAGCGGCAATAGAAATACATCATCTGTGAAAATTTCAACTGTCTAGCTATCACCGTTCTTGAGATACAGCCTGGTGACAGACGGACGGACGGACAGCGAAGTCTCAGTAATAGGGTCCCGTTTTTACCCTTTGGGTACGGAACCCTAAAAAGGGGCAATACTGTAGTGTTTTCTTGTATTAATTAGAAAGGGAGGACACTACAGCATTGCCACTTTTTAATTTCTACTCTTTTTGGTCGGACTGTATTTATGTAGATCTAAACTATAAGAAGATAATAAAAGGTCTCCATACAGGATAAGCATGACAAACACAAAAAGGTGTAGGTACAAATGCCGCCAATGCCGGACTTAATGCCATACCGCGTAATTTACCAGTCAACCATTGGGCTTAACAGTAACAGTACTAAATACTTTGAATCGTTATACATTTATATGTATTTGTTGTGTATTTGTTGAACCGTAACAACTGAGCATTTCAAATATTCACAAAGCTTGGATCCGGCCCGCGGTTTATGCGTAGTTTGGTGACCCCTGCCCTCGCGAATCGCTCTGCTTTTATTTACTGCTTATTCCCAGTTTCCTACATTGTTGTAGGTGTACCTAACTAAACACTCAAAACGTAAAGTCAACGTACCTATACATATAGTTGGATATTTATTACGCTAATTATTCTAGGGAATTCTAATATTTTCTTCGGTTTCCGCGACTGTTACACATTAAAGTAAATCGATTCAAACTGATTATATCGCGTATATTAAATTGTTTGAGCCTCCGTGACGTTTCGGTAACTTTTCAGTTACCGTTGTCAAAGGTTGACTGAGAAAAACCCAATTCCGAAACGTCAGGGAGGCTCAAATAGGTAATGAATTTACGCGATATAATCCGTTTAAATAGTTTTATTTGGAATAATTCTAATCAATAGTTTACATTTAAATTGCCTACACTTATTTATGGTGTACAGGTCGCTAGGGCAAAGTTGCACGGTTTCACAAAACAAATATACGATGAGTGGACTTAATGCATTTTACAATACCTGTTATCTTAAGGGTGCTCCTCACCGCGAGCGTTCGCCTCTAATGAAATAAAAATACGAGTGAGACTTTTATACACCCATTTGTAGTTACATCCACAAACTACTAGGAGATACTACGTATGGTTACCTTCTAAAACGAATGACGTATCTCCAATATAACACTAAATTGTGTTATTTTATAATATCGTGTAACTAAAAACGTTCTGCATCAAATAATCTAACAATACTTTGTTAGATTAGGTACTCCTAATCAGAATCACTCTAGTATTATAAAGGTGAAAGTTTGCGAGTGTGTTTGTGTGTATGTTTGTTACATCTTCACGCTCAAACGGCTCGACCGATTTTGATAAATTTTAGTAAGAAGGTAGCCGACACCCTTGATTAACACATAGGCTACTTTTTATCCCGTAAAATGCGCGGTGTTGCTCGCTCATCCGCGGGATGATTACCTTCTGTAATTTATCGATTATACGCGCCAGATTGAGCGGAATCTTTTAATGCAGTATGGCACTTATCTAATATGTGTAACGTTCAAAGTATAAAGACACCGCGTGGCACTTACGTCATTTTAAAGAAAATTATGAAATTTTGCGACAACTCAAAAACGGCTCGACCGATTTTATTCAATATAGTTTTCATTGAAAGTACTTAGGCCTAATTTTCATGAATTATTCCATATTTTTTTAGGCGTTCGAGAGGTACCCGAAAAAAGATTTTTTTTTAGTTTTTATTTAACCGTTTTGTCGACGTGATACATACACATACTCTTACCAAATTTCAGTTTTCTAGTACGAATGATCACGGAGCTAAGCCGCGGACGAACAGACGGACATGGCGAAACTATAAGGGTTCCCAGTTGACTACGGAACCCTAAAAAAGGTAATCGTTTTAAAACCAATTGTTGGAGGGCAATTCCCTAATTTCAGGTGGATAAACCCAAGCGTTTTCATTAGATACTGCAATTTGCTTCAAGATTGAGAGGGCAGGATAGTTTTCATAGCCCAACGGGAGATGCGCACGAGTCGGCTCTGCGTGTACAAATCCGCGCGTGAGCGCATGCGCACATTTCTCCCGCATTATGCAGCTATTGCCGCTATCTAGGGAGAGAGTGGATTGCGGGAGAGAAATCTAACGATCAGGCTACATTCATTCAGCTTAGATATGCAAAATCGTGCTCTCTCACTGAAACCTATATACTTCAGCGTAATTAGATAAAAAATGCAAAGGTCATTTAGGTTAATTAGGTACTATACCTTCATAAGATAGCCCCAATCAAAGTGGACCAACGACCTGGTTAGGATCGCAGGAAGGAATAGGACAAGGGCGGCGTACGACCGACCACTTTGGAGAACGTTGGGAAGGCTTTTGCCCAGCAGTGGACGTCTGTCGGCTGATATGATAATGATGATGATAACGGGATCAAAATTGAAAAAATGTCTCCACCCGTAGTAACGTGGCGTGGCAACGATATCACGAGTAGGTATTCCGACAGAAATAGAGTTATGGTGGCGAATGTCGTATATTCGTTCGTGCATTGTAGATTTTCCTTAGGATCATATCCCCGGTAATGAATTACTATGAGTAGGTAAATAAATTAAGTTTATGACGCGCGTGATAATACTGAGTCTGAAATCAGGGCTTCGAAGCCTTGGACTATTCTGTGAGCCCAACCACAGCCCTCACGCAGGACAATGACTAAACACGTCAAGGATATGCTTTTTGCGACCACTACGTATATCAACTACAGTACATTTTTGTTAAAGGGTTTTGGCGACAATGAAGTGGTTAATACTGACCACAAGCGACTTGACCTAGATTGACAATACAATAAAGTTATGGTAATTAGTCATAATTAGGTAGATAAGTTAAGGAAACCTGCAATTCATGATTTACCTTTAACGTGTGTCATCAATAATGAGCAGGAATTGATTGCTGGAGCTGTTGGGTGAGTCGTCAGTATCATTAATGGGAAACCGCTGAAATGTTCCACAGAATTCATAACCAAGACATGGGGTATTCCGAAATCTATCCTCAAGGTTCGTTTTTTTTTAACATGACTTGAACTGTATCAAGGCTGTTTAGCCCTCACTACCAGTGAGTCGGACTTTGTGTGGGAGTATAACCCGCTAATGGGATTATCTCCGCGCCACATGAGTGGTTTCAAGGTTCTTTTGAGAGCTATGGAGCTGAACCCGAATACTATATGGGCGTGAAACTAACTGTGAGGACTGAGAACACAACTACATTATAGGTACATACATATTACACTCAGATATAGTCTTTTTCATATGGATTTGTGCGTGTCACATCCTCTTATCTCAGTACATTTTATAACCTAAATTCGAGCTAGTTATGTGAAATAGATAGATTACTTATAGTCGATTTGAGCGCTGCCAAGGCACACATCCAGCCGTCAAAAAAGGTAGTGCGCAATAAAAAGACTTGGTCAAGTGCGGGTCAGGCTATGGAATCCGTAAATATCAGCCTATAGCCCTGATAGTGGATCCGCTCTTGGATGGCGTCTAAATTACCTTGCCATTCACGAGAAAGAATGAGGAGGCTGTGGCCAGCAGTGGGACAACTTAGGCTCTCTAAATACATAGTCCAATATTATCGGATATTATTCAGAAAAAACTTTTATCTCATCCCAATTCCGTAAACCGTCCAAAAGGGCAAGAAAATACATATTTCCTTAGTTTGATGACGATGACGTGCAACACGGAGACATGATTCATTACTTTGAACTGAACTTTGAATGGAACGATAAACATTGTGCATTGACTCTTTAGATGGAATCCCATTGATAACATTGAACATTACCAAAAACTATAGGTTCTAGACCTACGACAAAACATATTTATTGGCCACAGACAAGCTACAGTACTACAAAACAATAAAGGAAATTATATATCAGACTATAAAAATGGACCCGAATCGCGTATCTATAATTTACCTATTTAATAATAATAATAATAATAATTATAATAATTTATTTATTTCAGGCATCAAAGGCCCATAGATAAATACCTTACAATCTAACATACATATTACATATTAAAATAATAAAAACATAAGTAACTAAACTAGGTCACATTTTTCAACAGCGACGTGTTACGCGTGTTCAATGTGTCAGGTAGCCGTCCACGGAAACGCCGGAACATGACACCCTTCGGCCAGTACTCTTCCTTTGTGAAGGTCGCTAGTTGGTCCGTCGGAACTCTCAGCACGAAGGAATTAAAACTCACGTCGTGGCGAGACTCCAATTTTACGACCCTCAGGATGACACCGGACTTCACCCTTACATATTCTGCAATATCTTCAGCCTTCGTAGTGTAATGTAGCCGGGACACATAAAGCAGCGTCGTAGGTAGAGCGGGACGCAGCAAATGTTTCGGTCCAGTCGGTGCGGTACCGCACTGATTTCGATAGGCTGGCTTCTTCTTCTTCTTTTCGACCTTCATGAAGCCATCCTCGTCGCATCGGGACTCCCTTGGAGCCGGCATTGGCAGGTCCTTTTTGACGGGTTCCTGCAACCCCTGAGATGACGGCTGCCTGGATTTCGGAGCAGCTGGGCGCTTTGCAATTTCGGCGTAAACACGTCTCGGGGTCGACGTACTCACACGTGACGTGCTCGACCTCTCCGCTGGAGCAGGCGAGCGAGCGGCGGGGCGCGGGGTTGGCGGCGCTTGGTCAGCAACCACCGACGCATGCGATTCCACGGCGTCAGCGTTAACACCGCCGATCACATTTTGCGCACCGTGACACGCGACTATTTTAGAGGTGTCACTTGACCTACATTCAGATATAGCGTTATGTAGTAACGCTACTTCGGAACGCAACTCAATTACGGTATTATTGGATACCTCTAACTTAGTCTGGACTTCGGTCAGACTCTTCTTCAGGATCATAACATCCTTCAGCAGCCTGGTGACATCGACGTGGTCGAATGAAACGGGTGGCAGCCGGTGCAGCTGCTTCGCCACGAACGAAGGCACGTCGCTCGAACGGGTCGCCTGGAATAGCGTGATGATGTCCCGAAGACTCTTCACGCCTCCATCCCTTCGGCGGGATGGCATCTCGGCGGTCTTGCCGAGCGTCTCGTAGAGCAGCGCCTTGCCACTGCAAATGTCCTCCTCCTGGAAGCTTGACTTGCAGATCTGCGCGATGCTTTCCGCGTCCATGGTGGTGACGGCATTTTGAATAAATGCTAACAATTCGTTAACTATTACCTGCGACTCTCGCGAGGGGGCCATAGTGACAATACGGGCAGCGATTAAAATCGCACGATTCGCGAATTGAGCAATTCGTACTGTGCACTGCGGCACGACCGTTTATGATCGCGCATTGCACTGCACTGCATACTACTACTATTTACCTAACGACATCATTCTAGAGGTATACCACCTTGTTTCATCCGCTTTTTTAGTACTGACATTTTTGTTTTTTATTTTTAAAAACGCTATAGTCACTACTACAATATTTAAGACGAATTTTGCTTATATTAGTGTTAAAAACTATGGATCAAGTAAGAGGTATTGAAATCCAGGCTACTTCCTCAAATAAATATATATATTTTTTCACACTTACTACTTTTTGGACTTCGTCCATTACCTTCAGTTAGTAATATTCTCTGGGGATTACGTCATTGTTACCCATTCATGTAGTTAAACAAAGTTATTTAATTAAAATGGTTAGTATAATATGTATAATAAAAATAATGATATGGTCGTAGTTATGTATTTATCCTACCACGAATAAAAGCTAAAATCAGTATTAACATGAGTAACTTACGTATGCGTACTTCTTGCTTGCCAATTATGGTTTGGTGTGTGAGTTGCCTTTGTCTCTTCCATGTAAAGGCTAACTGTGCTTTAGAAGAGACCTTTCTTTGAACTCAAAGTAACTGGGTACAATACCAAAGAACCACCGTTTATTGTGTTACAAATCTTTTCGTTATTAAGGTCATCGGGTCATTTTATTCAAGAAATATAGTCAACTATCTGTGCCCCGCGGTTTTACCCCGCTCATCCCACGGGAACACTATATTTATTCGGGATGAAAAGTATCCTATGTCCTTCCCCGGGACTGAAACTATCTATATACCAAATTTCATCTAAATCGGTTCAGCGGTTTAAGCGTGAAGAGGTAACAGACAGACAGACAGACAGACACACTTTCGCATTTATAATATTATTAGTAAATTAGTAAATATTAGTAAATTAGTAATTAGTAATATTAGTAATTAGTATGGATGATGAACCATCTACCATCTGGTTCAAAGTTATTGTTGTCGCGCGCGCTAAATCCGAAGACACTTGTTTTTATACTAGAAGGTGCCCGCAACTTCGTACCATCATTTTGATGTCATCGTAGTCTTGTAAAAAATATCCTAACTACCTTTGGATGTCCAGCTATCCCTGCACCAAAATTGGTTAAGTGCAGTCGAGCCGTGTCGGTGTGATGAGAGGACAAAGAACATTTTAGCAACAGATGACACTGACACAGTAAGTACGGCTGGTGCCGCGCGACTAAACGAATTCTGCATCGCGCTGTTGCATTTTTTCCTGAGATAATGGCCACTTGCCGTAGAAAACAGATTTTCTAGAATTCTATTATAAATAGTATAGGTACCTATAGACACTAGTGGCTCTGTGAGCTGTAGACCTCGCGACATTGCTTGGAAATTACCGAAACTTGTTTTTTTTTAGTTTTATTATCTCAACCAATTTTTTTTTTTAATCGACAAAAAAATTCGGGGGACAAACATCCGAACATACGAAAGAAATTTTGGCGAAGCTGAAACAAAGACGCTTCGCTCGCTCGGTAAACCCATCTAAGTATCCATTCGCTTCGCTCAGGCGGCTGTGGCGTATGTTAACATTACTGGATAACGGTAGAACCAGAACGGGGCCGATTTATGAACACATTCGCATTGGAAAACTTTTCGTGTGTTAACATGCGCCTCCTTAATCATATTAAAACTTAAAAGAACAACAAAGAAAACGAACGAATAAATGTTATCTCATTATAGTATAGAACCTACTGGCGAAAAGACGTTTGCCTTTGATTGATACTACATAATTATAACTTACTTAAAAATTCTGTGCTTCGGTTAAGATTACCGGTTGCCATCGCGTCACCATACTACCCATTATAACTTGATACCTGGACTCGTAACTACTGCCACGGCTACTGCTCAGCTTTGGAGGCCAAGATAAATTGAATTTGCGTAAGCAACATATTCCAACCTCGGATAAGTGTAAATTACAATCACTTTCCCAGATCGTTCCCCATGACGATGACGCGGCGATCTGGTAAAACCTAACAAACCGTTATTAATTTAAATAAAGTTCAAATGACTCAACAATATTTTCTAATAAGGTATGTTGGGCCAAAAATATTGTATTGTACACGCCGTAGTGGTTTAATAATTTTAACTTCGGGACCATTTCGTTTTGGGCTTTTTTCATGTTTATCGTATGATGAAAGTAATGACGCGAGTGTGACAATTACTATTTATAAATTTATATAGGTACCGCGTGGTTCAATTTCGTTAGCGTATCAAACCGGTATAAGTATATGTAAAAATTACTTTCCTCATTAGGAACATTAAATACAAAATTACTAAATACCGTAAAATCAACAAGCCTAATGGGAATCGAGGGTTTCGGTATAAGGCTCTAAATTGCAGCGGACTTAAATGAATGAGGCTGTTTTTATATTTATGACTTGTTATAATTATAATGATGCCGAGTGTATACTCCACTTTCCGAAAATCGTTTTTTCCTTGTGGCGATTAATACCAGTCTCATATTTTACCACTTTTTTATTTTATCAATTGCGTCTTTTTCTGAAGGGATTTCTAACCAGTCTCATATTTTACCACTTTTTTATTTTATCAATTGCGTCGTTTTCTGAAGGGATTTCTAACCATTCTCATATTTTCCCAGTTTATTTATTTTTCAGCAGCTTATTTTTCCAATAGATTTTTTTAACCATTTGCACAATTTCTCACTATATATTTTTTTTATTATTTATTATATTTCCGATAGGGTTTCTAACTATTCGCATAATTTACCACATATATTTCTTTTTCAATTGGTATTTTTAAGGGTAACGGAACTTCTTTGTCCCAGCTTTGAGGTAACTGCTCTAGCACAAAGAAATAATTAAAAAAAAGCCCAAGTGCGAGTCCGACTCGCGCATGAAGGGTTCCGTACCTATAAATATATACATATATATAATCTATAACAAGTTTGTTGTATGGGAGCCCCCCTTAAATATTTATTTTATTTTATTTTTAGTATTTGTAGTTATAGCGGCAATAGAAATACATCATCTGTGAAAATTTCAACTGCCTAGCTATCACCGTTCTTGAGATACAGCCTGGTGACGGACGGACAGCGAAGTCTCAGTAATAGGGTCCCGTTTTTACCCTTTGGGTACGGAACCCTAACCCGGAAGATTAATCGTCTCAGTTGTCCCATCATGGGACAACTGAGACGATTATGTCCCAGTAGTCCCATAGGACAAGTGGCACTAATATTTTTATCATATTGTTGTCCCAAAAGTAACGTCATCACCGTTGGTATCTCATAAAATAGTCTTTGAAGTTTCAGCCACAACACGAATGAAATGATATGCTGTGTAGTGTGTAAGTTACAAAATAAACCGTCTAGCACAATACGTTTCGACATAATCAAATTAGAAAAACCCTTAAAAAGTAGAAATGTTCTTTCAAATTCTGTAGTTGCCCTCCGCAAATGCGACAAAAAACACTTGTCAGGAATAAGCTATTGAAAAAGAAATATATGTGGTAAATTATGCGAATAGTTAGAAACCCTATCGGAAATATAATAAATAATAAAAAAAATATATAGTGAGAAATTGTGCAAATGGTTAAAAAAATCTATTGGAAAAATAAGCTGCTGAAAAATAAATAAACTGGGAAAATATGAGAATGGTTAGAAATCCCTTCAGAAAACGACGCAATTGATAAAATAAAAAAGTGGTAAAATATGAGACTGGTTAGAAATCCCTTCAGAAAAAGACGCAATTGATAAAATAAAAAAGTGGTAAAATATGAGACTGGTATTAATCGCCACAAGGAAAAAACGATTTTCGGAAAGTGGAGTATACACTCCCAACAACAGTTAATAAGTGTTGTTGTACTTTACGTGTTAGTAAATTATAATTCCCTAATCACAGTCAAATTATGCTCATTGCTGAAAAAGTCTTCCCATGCAAGACCACATTGGTAAGGAATATTATCAGTCTTGGCTTGGCGTGGCGTGATACTAAATATCTGGGCAAGCTGGAACCGATTTAGGTTACTTTTTACATAAACAGATGGTGATATTTTTTAAAATGAACAAGCCGATGAGAATCGGTTTCAACAGACTCCACGCCACTAGTGTCTTCAAGGGCGTCGCCAGCCGAAGGTCCAGGGGGGGGCAAGTTGATATAAATGCAGGATGAGGAAAAAAAGGAAGGAAGGTACAGCCTTGCTTGAGGATATAAAGCTGCACCCAGCACATAAAAATAGAATTGGATTTCGATTTACAGTCATAATCATAGTTGTCATAATATACGGAGATGGAAACGCGAGCGTAGCGAGCGCGATTTTTTTTGGAAGGGGACCGTGAATAACATTTTTAGTCAGATAAAACGCAAAAGTAGCGAGCGAGCGCGAAATTTTTTGAAAGGGGACGTTTAATAATACTTGTAGACAGATAAAACGCGAGCGTAGCGAGCGCGACATTTTTTGGAAGGGGACGGTTAATAATACTTATTCAGATCAAACGCGAGCGTAGCGAGCGCGACATTTTTTGGAAGGGGACGATTAATAATACTTATAGACAGATAAAACGCGAGCGTAGCGAGCGCGACAATTTTTTGGAAGGGGTCGGTTAATAATACTTATGGTCAGATCAAACGCGAGCGTAACGTGACATTTTTCGAGAGGAAGGATCAAAATAAATCTAGATGAAAATTAACGCGAGCGCAGCGAGCCCGAAAATTTTCGTTAGCAATAACGTAAATTGAAAGACATTCAATAAGTATTGATGCAAGTGCGGAAAATCACGAGTCATGGGACCGAAAGATCTTGCCACAAACCGAAGATCCACTGGACGCGACGCCACAGAGCCACTAGAGTAGTTCTATTATTTTATTTTAGTACCTATGGTATGTTTTATAGACCAGTTCTTCTTCGGTACTCTCTACAAAGTGTAACCTGTCAGTGTGAAACACGTCGCCAGTCGCCACTCGTTTCGTAGTGTCACTTTCCGTGAGCTTTACTGACGGTAGCCCAACGATCTTCCTTTAGCCCCTGACCTGGCCTGGTAGTGAATTCATTTGAGTTTCGATGTGCAAGAATGATCGATCAGACAAGTCAAGTGACTGGACATATTTTTGGATCTCTAGGGGGGGGCAGCTGCCCCCCCCTGCCCCCCCTTGGCGACGCCCATGAGTGTCTTGTGTGAGTGCTCCTGTTTCTAAGAAGCAAGTAAATCACAGATTTCGAAATGGTGTGAAACGGTGACGCAACAAATCTAAGCCTACAATAGTCTCGGTACAGTTTTTGTGGCTTCGAAGGCCACAATAATACAATATGATAAACAGTTGAGTCAACATGTGTAGGCGGGGTCGATGCCTCTGTTTGATCATGCATATCATCCAAAATACTCGAGATCAAACTTATCGATTTTTAAATGTTGGTACAGCCTTAATGGTTAAGATAAGACACCCTTGAAGTTTCAACGAAACCATGTCCAACAATTATTGCCATAGGAGGGGTCTGGTTCTGTTCTGGGGCTCACAGTCATAAAAAGCTGTGTACCCTAAGGTAGAGCGAGTGATGTTGCCGTTCGTTCTTATCCATGCCAGGTGGCTAATATGGGCGCAATAGCAAGTGAAGGAATATAATTGTGATTGCATCTTTAGGGAAGTACGACTGTATGTTGGATAACAACCTGGCTCAACCCCAAATGACCTCAAACAATAGATAGGGCTGGCGCATACACATATACGGCAGATAACAGATATTTGTCACAAGCGTTCGGGAAAGAGGGATGTTGTTCCTTTACTGAGTGGATGCACATTGTACAACCCAAAACTACGTCGGATCAGATCAGGTATGATATACCACAGAAATATAATTTGCTGTATTACGTACATAGAAATACATACATAGTAGGTACATACGATACGAGTAAAATAGGTTAATATCTCAGTGATCTCTGGACAAAATCGTCTGGAATGGGAAAGCCAGTAGGAATCAGGCTCTATGCATTCGGTTGCCACTTGCAGAGTTTAAAATTTGAAAATTTCGAAGTTTATGCAGATTTGTATCTATGTGCTTGCATAGATATAAGTAGGTAGTTTTACAATTAAGGATATTTGTCAATGTTTTTAATGTGTGTTAAAGTTATCAATAACCTTAACACACATTGAAAACATTGACAATTTTGATGCACTACAGTCTGTGTTTCTATGAGTTGATGAAATCGCTAAATCTCCAACTGTACTCCCAAACCAGTTTTATCTGCAAAGTAATTAACCGAAAATTATAAACATTGAACCGGTCTGCGCTCTCACCAGCTCCAATCTGCACTAAAAGTTGGAATGGAATCTTGTTCCACCGTTAACTAAATGTTAGAGTTGTCGAAGCAAAGCATATATATAGTTAAGCAGGTTGTGTAAAGATGTTCCCTCACCGCGAGCATTTGCCTGTCACGTAGAAAAAATATATATGGAAATCTCACTTGTTTTTTGTTACATAACTTCTTGTCTTATAAGCGCGTGAGCTGCTGCGTGTTCGCTTTTCCGATGTACAGTAGCGATCAAAAGTATTTTGACGACGGCAAATATATGGTACTAGCTGTGCCCCGCGGTATCACCCGCTCATCCCAAGGGAACGCTAAATTTAATTGGGATGAAAAGTAACCTATGACCTTCCCCGGGACTCAAACCATCTCTATACCAACCCAAGCAGCACATTAGTGAATTGTGCAGCTTATCTTATAGCTTTAAGTTCTAAATGAGTGGTTTAACAGTGTTTGATACAACTTATAGCTTTAAACACAACTCAAAACTGTATATGAGTTCATCCTATCACTTGTAGTTGCATAGGAGCGTTTTTTGTTTCTACTTTATTACTTATGGTGGGATAAAGTCGATTTTGCTACTTAAAGTTGCATGCAGGTTCAAATTGTCACTCAATAAGAAGCAATAGTGCTATATAAGGCCTTAAAATCACTTATAAGCAACTTTTACATATAAGTGGGAACATACCCTTATTTGGAACTAAAAGTTCCAAATGACTAGTACAATAGCGAATTATATCACCAATAGTGGCTAAAGGGATAATTTTACGGCTCTTTTGGAACCAAAAAATATTGCAACTTTAAGGCCTAAGAAGTACCTTATTGCCACTCCAACGCATAAATAGGTCTCAGTAGGAGGTTCTTGGAACCAAAAGCAGTTATTTTCACTTATTTCAAACCACTAACGAACTAAAAGTTCTATTATAGTTCCTATTTGCGCCTTGTCAAAATATATTTAATAGTCTTGCTTGTTTAATAGTCTACAAAAGAGCAAATAATTACTATTGGTAATATCATTCACTGCTTTGCCACTCGCAAGATACAAATAAGTGATTATTAGACTTGATAGTTCCAAATAAGGAACAAATAAGTGAAAATAAACACTGTAGGATTTTTTTGTTACGCCATGTTTACAAATGGAAGCCTATGAAAATTGATTATTTTAACCAGAATTTTATCACACTCACGCATAATCACAGACTTTTGATAGTTGTGACGATGTTACTTTAACATTGTACGTAACCTACAATCATTAGGTCAGGTTTTTAACAGTTTTATTTCTTATCAGTAATCTATTCCTTATTTAATTTAGCACTCTCTTTTTTAATATTCCTGATCAAATGAAGGGCGCGTCGAAATTTACAAAGAAAACATACTATAATTTCACAGTAAAAAAAAAATCGCAAGAATTTCGTGCTTATTTCAATGCTTGTATAACGTAAAGTTTTAATCACAATCAAATAGACATATAAATCCAAAATGAATATGGCAGATCACGTATTACTTTTAATAAAACACAATTTGACAGTTGCCTCGCCACTCGAAGATAATTTTGGCGACTCATTTATCACTCATTGACCGAACTGAAATGTTTTCATTCGTTCACTGCGCATAACTTTCACCCATAGTTCTAATTACCACTTAAGGTAATTGTGGGATCTCTTATGGATTCTATTTAGCACCAAAAATAGGCTGCAATTTTTCTCCTTTTGGTTCTATACTGGTGGCATAAGGGTTCTTGCCACCTATATAGCACTTAGTCATGGTGGTAAATTTCACTTAAGCATCTAATTAGATATGATATACGAGCTATTTAGACCCAGTTGTGCTAATTGGGAAATGTCATCTAAATGGGTTCACCGGTTTAAACGTGAAGAGGTAACAGACAGACAGACACACTTTCGCATTTATAATATTAGTACTATGGATTACTCGTATATGCGATATATTAGTTAAAACTTTAAACTCAAAGGTTACACTTTACACTTTCTGAAGTATATATAGCTCTACAAGTTCATCCGAAATCAATTTTTAAAGTTGCTAGCTGCGGCACAGACAAAGCCTTCTTATAAACACTATAACAGATTTCCGTCTGTAGACAAAGTGCCAGTTTTGGGAAGATAAAAGTCGCCGTCCACAGACGTGATGTCGAACCACCAGGGTCCTATTTAGACATCCTCAGCTCAGTGACCTGTCCGTAAAACTGTTAAAACAGTATCTTTCCTCAAACATGCAAGAGATTCAGCGATACGATAATGGTGAAGAATGAAAATAGATTTGTGTTGTAACATTTCCTGAAACGTTTTCCGCGGTCGCGTCATTTGTGTACCTAGTCGCATGGTAAACGGCCGTGAACTCTATTCGTCGTATGCGATTATTCATACAAACAAATTGGTTAACCAGCCGAAATAAGGTCGTAATTAGTATATAATTTGACATTCAGTTTCTTATATATTGAATACTAGCTGCGGCGCGTGGTGTTACCCCGCTCATCCCGACGACGCGTTTGGCTCGGTTTGTAGACGTGCCTACTGAGCCGGCGGTCCCGGGTTCGAATCCCGGCCAGGGCAAATAATTGTGTGATGAACTCGAATATTTGTGCTTGGGTCATGGTTGTTATATGTATTTAAGTATATATTTATCTATATAAGTACGTATATCGTTGTCTAGTACCCATAACACAAGCCTTCTTGAGCTTAATTTGGGACTAGATCGATTTGTGTGAGGTTGTCCCATATTTATTTATTTATTATTATTTATTGTTTATTGTTATCCCACGGGAACACGGGTTGCCTATGATTTAATCCAGGGTGTCAGCTACCTTTATACCAAAAAGTGCCAAAATTGGTACAGCCGTTTGAGCGTGAAGAAGTAACAAACATAAACACACTCACAAACTTTCCCCTTTATAATATTAGTGTGATAAGTAATAGAATTCAGTAAAATAATAAAGTATCTGCACGGTTTTGTATTGCCGGTACTGTATCCGTCCGGCTTACAATACTTGCTTGCTTCGGGGCTACCTGTAAGATATTTTATATGCCCTTTGTAATATGTTTAAGTTAACCGCAATTTTTAATCAGAATTCACGAATTAGATTTCTACGGGTGCGTCTCATTTCACAGAAAAACAATTAACATATTTTCATATGACCGAACATACGTTTGGTAGAATTTTCAGATTGTATAACAACGTTTCATAGAATGTTCATTTCATATATCGTTATTTCGTAGAAGCACAATTGATAGAAGGTAATTTCTTGTAACAATCATTTGATAGAATGCACGTTTAATATAATGCACTTTTCTTATAACAATAATTTCATAGAATGTACGTTTAATAGAATGTACTTTTCATAGAATGTACGTTTAATAGAATGTACGTTACATAGAATGTACGTTTAATAGAATGTATTTTTCGTATAATATACTTTCGAATTCATAAATTACAAAATTTGAACAAGCGAGCGAGCGAAGCGAGTGAGCAAAACCTTTTAGAGCAGATCCGATGTGGCCGGGTTAGGTTAGAAGGTCAGGCGGGAGCGAAGCGTAGCGAGCTCCCGCCTGGCCTTCGAGGTTATTTTTTTTTGCGTACCGAAAAAAGTTTTGCTTGTAATCATACTGTTTACATACAAGAACAAATCCACCCAACCACTTCCAGGAAAGTATTAAGTTCGGAGCTAAGGCGGAGTACTGGCAAAAAAAAAACATACGAGCGAGCGAGCAAAACCTTTCAGAGCAGATCCGACGTGGCCGGGTTAGGTTAGAAGGTCAGGCGGGAGCGAAGCGTAGCGAGCTCCCGCCTGGCCTTCGAGGTTATTTTTTTTTTTGCGTACCGAAGAAAGTTTTGCTTGTAATCATACTGTTTACATACAAGAACAAATCCACCCAACCACTTCTAGGAAAGTATTAAGTTTGGAGCTAAGGTGGAGTACTGGCAAAAAAAAAACAAGTAATTGAATTTTATACATTTTAATTCATAAGCGCGTAAATGATACAAAATAGTCACTCTCTTGACAAAAAATCTATGAAGTGTGTATTATGCTATTTGTTTATTCTATTTAATGTTTATTGTATGAAATGTTCATTATATTAAGTATGTATTATGTTATTTGTTTATTCTATTAAATGTTTATTATATTAAATGTTCATTATATTAAGTGTTCATTATTTTTAGTGTTTATATACGAAACAAAAAATATATCAAGTGTTGTTATAAGAAATGAAAATATATGAACTGATTTTCTACGAAATGATAATTCTATTAGTTGATCGATTCTATGTGTTGAAATTATATTATATGTTATTCGACGTGATGAACGTTATACCATTTGTTGTTCTATGAATTATTACACACCCAGATTTCTACGCCTGCATTATGTAAACATTGTGAAACGTTTGTGAGGTGATTCGCATATGTTTTTTTAATTAGGTAGGTATTGGAAATTAGGACTATAAGAATTAATGGTGTAAGTTTGTAAGTAGTAGGTATTTCGTTTATTCCGATATTGAGAATATTATACACGCTTTCAAAGTATGTACTATGGGCTGCACAAATGCATGGCCTGATGAATTCATTCATAAATGGGCCATGCAATTCTGCAGCTCATTGCACCCATATTATCTGCATTTGTATTTTGTGCGATTGCATAACTGTCAACAATGTTGATAGCGAGGCGTTTAAATGCTTCAAACAAACTTCTATGAAAAGGTAGGTACGTTTCTAAATAAAGGTACGTACAAAAAATGGTAGACCCGGTAGTCTAGCAAATAAAACGGTTACTCTTACTTAGACTCGGTTCAACCAAACTGGCCAAGCAATGGTAATTTGACATATAAGAAATAGTACTAAAGTGGTTTTTTTTCTACATTGGTTGAATCGAGATTGAAATCTTCGCAATGTTGATCCTCTGTGTCGATATTTAAATAAATCGACCTACTGGTTCACTTCCTATTATGTCAAGGCCGCAGATAGCAATGTGTGTCAGATGTACCTTAATGAGTTATGTGCTCTAAATTCGTCGATAACACTAGTAAATACTAATTATACTTACTCAGTACCTCTGAGGTGGTCTACGCTGCATGTCTGTGACACACAACTCTTTGACGCGTGAGAAATACTACCTGTCACTTCATGTCAATACCGTGCTAGTAAGACGGGGATGCAGAGTCGCGCGACAAGCGAAGTCGCACGCATCTGGCCAGTAGGTAAGTATCATTGGCGTGGTGTCTATAGAACCGAAGTACCAGCAGGGTGCAGCAGGTCAGGCCAGCCTACTTGAAGTCATTTAAGCCTACAACGCTTTATGTTCATTGAGGCCATTTTATCAAAATTTGTTCCAATTATTTTAAGTCACACTACAGGAAACTTAGCATTTTCTATGATACTGACGTATTCTCACGGTGACATTCAGACTGTTACCACCGCGTTGTTTAATTTGGAATGAACGCAAAAAAATGTTGGCAAAAGTTGAACAACAACAGTTAATTCGTCATTGAAATACACGCGATACGATTGCGCGAAAAGAAATGAGATTAGTATTACGAAAGGAAAGACCCACTTTCCAAGAAGCGTTAGACATTATTTTGACGGAGCGAAAAGAGGAACAGTATGAAATCGGGCTTTTGTTATTAGGGTTCCGTACCTCAAAAGGAAAAAACGGAACCCTTATAGGATCACTTTGTTGTCCGTCTGTCCGTCCGTCCGTCCGTCTGTCAAGACCCTTTTTCTCAGGAACGCGTGGAGGTATGAAGCTGAAATTTATATCAATTACTCAAGTCTACTGTCCCTTGAAGCTGTGAAAAAATCAAACTTCTAAGCCAACGCAATCAAAAGATACAGCCATTTATGCCGCAAATTTTCGACACTTGCAAGGGAATCAAAACCTACAGGGTGCTTCCCGTGAACTCAGAATCTTGAAATTTGGTACGAAGCAACGTCTTATAGCATAGATAAAGGAATAATTACGAAAACCATTTTTTTTTTTTTTAATACCTAACTTTGCACCTAATTTATATGGGGCGCTATACATACCAGGTGCAAACTTAACTTAACCACTTAGGGATGGAAAGTGTTTGTACGGAACCCTCGGTGCGCGAGTCCGACTCGCACTTGGCCGGTTTTTTTTTTTTGTCAAAAGCAGTAAGTACCTACCAAAATTGAAAATCATATTAACTCATAATAGTTAATATGATAACTTACTATTCAATCTTAACTTATTAACTAAGTTGCAAATGGAATCTTTCCTATATTTAACAGTAACCCCCTTGAAGAAAACTCGATGCCTTCTTTCGCGTATATGGGTCAAAGAGAAGTGAAAGAAGCTTCGCTTTCGCCTTAAATCTGTTACACGGCGAAAAAATCTCACTTGCTGGCCAAGGCAAGACGTAAACCTTTTGACAAACTACGGACTGTAATTCGTAAAGCTCCAGATCGCATATTTTTGGCCCTCACCTTCGGTTCGAGCCACAAACACCTGCGATCTGGGATATTCACGAATTACCCCCCTATGTTCTATTTCGTTCGGACACTAAAAACTAAACATTGGCTACTCTGTGCCAGAACGGCGGAATACCTACTTGAGTAAATTAGTTCGGTTCTAAGTAGCTGCTAATGTTTTTACTGTTTTCTGCATTTTTAGGGTTCCGTACCCAACGGGTAAAAACGGGACCCTATTACTGAGACTTCGCTGTCCGTCCGTCCGTCTATCCGTCTGTCACCAGGGTGTATCTCAAGAACGGCATCATTTTCACAGATGATGTTTTTTTATTGCCGCTATGACAACAAAATACTAAAAATAAAATAAAATAAATATTTAAGAGGGGCTCCCATACAACAAATTTACAGATAATGGTACGGAACCCTTCGTGCGCGAGTCCCACTCGCACTTAGCCGATTTTTTACTGTATCTAACCATGTAAGTTGTGGATATGAATAAAGAGTATATCTTTATAATATATTATCTAAGAAGGCGCACAATTATGAATAATAAAATAATACTGAAATAATGAAATAATTTTATTACCCTAAGATAATTTTATTACACACTTTTTTTTTACCTATTGAACTGTTTGTTACAGCATGGCAACCACAGAGAGACGGAGACTGTCCACGCATCCCAGCCCCTCCTGGAGCCAGACAGAGAAAAGCAGAAGCCTCCGTTAGCCGGTGAGTCTTTCTTATTTACCACAAATTGCACTTCATGCATTTCCGATTATCATCAACAAGGGTTAGTGCATAGAGCCAGATAGCTCCGTCGCACGCACTTATCTTAAACTCCTTCGATGCTGCACTGCAGGTGTCCAACGACGACGGCAATCGCTTATTAGCAGGTAAAGATGTGCCGTTTTTGCTATGTATGGCGAAAGAACGTTCTCGAGAACATTTCCCATATAATTAAAACATATTGAACCGGGTCTATCACGATATTTTGATTTACTTTCATTGCCTGACGTTTCGGCACAGTTTCACGTGCCGTGGTCTCAGACGTACTGATGAAACAGCGAGTTGTTACTGGAGATGTCGGCCAAATGTATCACTACTCGACGAAATTTGCAATAAAACGGATGGGTAGGATGATAAAAGTTCGACTACCACCCATTTGTTAATATTTATTATCAACGGCACGACACACAACACTCACAATGGAAGATGGTTTTAATTTATCGCCAACTTGGGGACCAGTGATTCAAAAGTTGAAACCACGGGATACACTTCGGATCTGTGCGCGGACATTGTTCTGCGCCATGCTTGGTGGAAATAAAAGCAGTAGCACCACTATATTCAGCTATCTTTGTAGCGGTGCTCAAAATTTTAAATTTAATAAGATTATTTTACAATCTACAAGATCGTAATCGATCGAGCGGTTACAACGCTTGAAAAAATGCTTCCATATCACAATAATAATAATCATGACGTCTGAATCTTTACGGTAGATGGCGCCACGATGCCACCCTAAGGCATGCAAGAAGCAACTGATTGAAAAATTCAATGACTCTCTCATCAAATTCAGTGGTCCAATAGGTAGGATGCCCGTGTTGGCCCGAAAACGTTAGAGACGCAGGTTCGAACCTTGTCTGACCCACTAAATTTTTAAACTTTTCGTTTCATTGTAAACATTTGGTTTACGCTGGCAGACATTACTGCTTGAATAAAAATAATCAAAATCACAGTAGAGCCTGTAGACGAGACGACCAGGATTGTAAAGTATGCATTTATTTCCGTTTTGCATTGCTTATTCCACATAACACCGCTAATGCGTCATGAAGTAGGTAGTCACGTAATCGCCATTAAACATTTTATACTTACTAGGTCCTTAGTTACGAAGTTTCTTTATTTTTAAATACACTTTTTGATTTGAAGATATTGTTATCATTGACCATAAACGCGAAATTATTCACCATTAATTGTTCCTGGTATAACGGCATAATTAAATATGCAATTCTATATGTTCGCTTATTCGTTTCGTTTGCTCTCACGCACGCTTATTATATCACTTATCTGGCGCAGGCCCCGAGGTGGACGACTTGGACGAGACCCCTGCCGCGCACACTCCGTACCCTGGCATCGATGATGGTCTGCTGGAACCGGTGGATAAGACACCCGAGCATGATGGAGGTATGCTCTCTCCGAACACGTATTTATTTAACAGAGTATTGACCCAAGATTCCCTAACTTTATTAGTTCACACTCGCAATGCACTCAGCCCGTCTTGCACAACTAGGCTCCGCGGCTCTTGTCGCCCGATCACTCTCTAACATTACTGCGTAGAAAGAGATAGGTGATAAGCTCTCGCGCGAGAAAGTCGCACAAGTAGTATCTGGTCACTTTCCTTTCAATACCGTGCGAGCATAACGGGTGACGCTGAGTCGCGCGACAAGATAATATGGTGGCCCCGCTAGTGCAGTGTTTTGTATCGGCGCCGGCACAAACATAAAATTACACGACACGGCATCCTGGTACGACGCGACATCGTGTCACGTTGTCGTGTTGTGGACATGAATACATCTAACAAGATTCATTTTTTTTCAATCTTACGACGTCACATCGTGGCACGATGTCGCATCGTACCACGTTGTGATGTTGTTGGCATCTTATAATTATGTTTAGACCCTTTAGCTAGTCAAAATGGGGTGTGGTGTAGGGGTGGAAAAGCAAAAGTGAAGCGTCATACCGACCCTATCATTCAACTTAGAGTGCGTCAAAACATACAGATATATTTCTTTAATACTTACATCTGTAAAATAACATCACCACTCTCAGTGGTCGTGAGAAATTTAACGTTATTTAAGACGATAACTGAGCTGTTATCTATTGGATGCGACCGCAAACCGCATGGTCGATAACGTTGTTTGTTTTAACTCACCTAATTAAGTCATACATTATTTATTCAAATAAATATACTTAAAGTATGACGCTGCTCTCCAGTTTCCGAAACATCGACATCCTTAGGTGACACATTGTACAGTCAGTAACAAAAGTTGCTAAGCTACCAAACGGAAATAACTGTTATTTTGATTTGTGTAACGTGTGTTTTTCGAGTGGGTTTCTGCGTAGCAAGATAGTTAAATTATCGGTTATCGATCTGAAGCACTAATTTTTGTTTCCCATCTGTAACGTTTTGTCAAATTTTCATCTGTCCGAAAGCCATTTATTCCAATATCTTAATTTTTAAGAATAATTATAAAACAAACCTAACCTAACCTAATAAAATTTAGGTAGGTAGTAAAATTGTTTTTAAAGAACCCATTCTCTAATCCTGAAAATATTACGGGTCTCAGGAAAAAAATACTTTAGGACAAATGAAAATTTGGCGAAACGTTTCAGACGGGAAACGACTTTTCGGAGTTGGGATTGTACCTATACCGTAATTATCAAAATCATGTCCCTGCAGGCATAACAAATATTGTTTTTTTTAATCGAATATTATGTAATTCCAAAGTTTGCCAGCTTTAAAAACTGTCTCATAGAAATCATTCTCCTTCGTTTCTTACTTGAAAGAAGATCGCCAAAATAATTCCCGATTTTTAGATAAGTTTGATGCCATGTACGGTACATTAATGTCACCTTGGGGTCGGGAAGTGGTGACCTGTCAACTGGTGATAAGACCGTCCTTAACCAACTTAATGTGACAATGCTATTGTTATTGATAATATTGAATTTAAACAGGCACGCGTAACCGGTATTTTATATGGTAATTTTATTGCGCATCACTAATCAGTAATCATTCTCAGTTGTGTGACTAAGATAGTAACTAGTGGAATGTCCATAACTATAAGGACTATAAACCTTTTAGACATGTTAAGGTGTAACTAAGTATTAATCAGTTAAATTGTATCTCACATAGATCGGTTAATACTCGCATTGATAACTTACATTAAAATAGACTTAAAATCTTTATAAACGGAAATGTTCAGTCGTCGTCGAGGCTGGAAAGTAAGCAATAGATGGACGACATTTAAATAAAACAAATTAAAGATATTTTAGTAGATGGAGGAGTACGTTCGAGTCGAGGGCCGAGCCGTAGGAGGGGTCCACGATAATACAAATCCATCTATATACATAATACTTATCAATGATGATGATGATGATGATGATGATGATGATGATGATGATGATGATGATGATGATGATGATGATAATGACTTATCAATAATAGTGTGACGAAAAAACATTTAATTAAGTATCTTTATTAAAGCAGTAACATCTGGTAACGTAAGCCGCGAAAAATTAAAAAAAAAACGCGTGTTGGCCTGTAAAGCCGTTGGAGACGCGGGTTCGAACCCTGCCTGAACTGTTAAAATTTAAAATAATTCGCTTCATTGTAAACATTTAAGTATCTTTACAAATTTATACTTCATATGAATGTTTGGTGTTCCAGCTTCTTCAGAGCACGACGAGAAGCCCCCGCACAGCGACTCGGACCGGCCCGAGCACGACGATCACGACGAGGGTAAATGGCTGTGGCCGTCCGGGGACGACGTGCCCGATTATCCCGGTGACTGGACGCACTTGTCGACCACCCAGCTAGCCACCACCACTGTTAGCCGCAATAAACATCACTTAGAACACTCCCGCGAGTCTCAGACATATTATAGTACATTACGTAACAAGGGTGGTAAAGGAGAAATAACAAACTAGCGTCTATTAGAAGCCCGAAGGCGAGGGCTTTAATGACACGAGTTTGGAATTCCTTTACCACCAGAGTCACGTACGCCGTTTTTCATCACACTTGAGGAAATAAAACAAAAGTAGTAGTAGTCAATACCAATATTACTTACCGCCCTAGGGCGTAATATACGACTTACCGCCCGCTTTTATAGCATGTAAACCCTTGTTTACGAGCAAGTGTGATGAAAAAATACATACGAAACGGGTTTACTCACGTCGTAGAAGTCGATGTCGCCCGACATGTCAAAACACAGTTTTAGATTGGCCGCCGCCGCGGCTGATAGTAGCTGATGATGAATCGCGTACCGACTCAAAACATGTCTAGCGATATTCGAATCGTAGGTATGTATTTCAATTATGGTCCATGACATTGGCGGCACGTAGCGGCAGCTGTACGTAGAAACGAAAGACCGCGCTTCGATCTTTAGCCTTTTATTCCTACCTATGGCCGCACCGCTCATCATTGCCGCTTGCCGACGATGTTGTGGCGAGGCCGTAAAAATCCCAAAAAAAAATCTATCGAATTTTATAATTAGATCATTATTCGAAAAATTTTGGCAGTTTCAGTAAATTTTTGTGAGAGTTGTTTGGTGGATTTTTAAAATTTTCTAAGAAGTAGTTTGAAATAACATTGTAATTGTACTGGCATTTAGAAAAAAAACTGCAGTGATGTGAAATAAACGTTCGAATGATGACTCAGTGCCGGAAAGCATCGTTTTCTGTTCAAGTGAAACTTGTACAGAGATTGGGAGATAACATAAAGAGTGTATTTTTAACTATGTTTACTCCAAGGGAATCATGTTGACTACACAGTGAAGTTGCGGCTAGCTGGGCTGGGCCTAATGACTTCACGCTGGAAATACAATCTGTTAGCTATCAGTTTGATAGTTTCATATTTACTCGAACAAATATACTTATTGGAAAATCAAAGGCTTAATAGTTAATGGAAGTCATAGCAACGGTTTTTTTTGAGGTTTCTTTTTCCAGGGTGAACTTTATTAGTACCTTTTATTTACGTGATAATGATTATAAGGTTCAGTATCATCCATTTCATACAATCAACCATTATTCAGATGAAAACAGAAATGAGAAGATAATCAAAACAGCCACATGTTAAACGCATAAGCAACGATTGTATTAATTTTATTGCCTTCTATAGAAGAATCTTCAATTCTTTTTGCAGGCCGTCAAAATAACAACAAAATATCTTACCGTTTATGTTTTCATCTATAAACTCATAAAATATCTACAAGAAGGTAATCAATGTCACGTAGATATCATTGGACGAATAGCATGTTGTTTCTAGATCTAGCTGTCGTTGGCGGCAATAAGGTGCCACTGTGAGCTGTGGAATGAATGTTATACCACCTAGAATAAATTTTATTTATTGTGTAAATAATGTAAAGATATTAATTATGCACGGGTGCAAAATTTATCGGTATCGCTACTAGTAATAGTTTGGTATGCACTTTTATATTTTTATCTTTAGCCTAGGATTTACTGAGAATTATTGAATATAAATATTAATTAAATAACGCAATAAACGCATGCTGCATGTGACACCGAGCTAAAGTAAAAAAATATAATAACAAATATAGGACGAATTCTATACCTACTCAATTTCATCATATTAGTCTTAAACGACTGATTAAACCTGTCAGATTGTCACATTAACAGCCTTAATTAGCTGTTAAAAGTTTATTAGCGTATCGCAAAATTAGCAAAACTTATGCATCAATAAGAATGTGCCGTTGTGTACAGTCAGCGACAAAAGAGTTTCATATCAATATTTTTTTTCGTAGAAACTAAAGTTAATTAAGCTTTTTTGTCCTTGATTGTATCATTTGATCTTTGCCTGGCCCAATAATTAATTGTGGTGTGGTGTGGTTTCAGATCATTTTGGTGGAGGCTTAGATCCGAGATTTGGAATTGAGCGGCCCGGATCCCCCTTCCTACCACCTGGGGTAAGGATACCCTGCAATACCACCTACCAACCTACCTAACAATTCATACATCAAAAACTACTAACATTTTTTGTGGCAAATCTTCAATTAACCGTCCAATAGTGCCCTTTCATCTTTGATAAAAAAGTTTACATACTTAAAAATTTAAATGCTATGATTTATCTATACTTTCTAATGAAATAAAGCTAAAAATAGATGTTTCGTTCGCAAACAGTAATCTAAACCATTTGAGCTTGAATTAACGATTGATCCATTCATCAGTTCATCACCATCAGTGGTTTTATTATGTAATAACTTTGACATTTGACAATAAATCTATTTATTTCTTTTCCAATCCCACAGTCAATCCCCGATGTGAACACTTACCAGCAGAAGAAGAATTTGGCGCAGGGTATGATGGACTTGGCACTGCTGTCGGCTAACGCCAACCAGCTCCGCTACGTCCTGGAGTCCTCGACCGCACATCCTTACTTCTACCCTAGCCTTGCCTTTATCTCCATCAGCATCCTACTGCAGGTAATAACTATAATCTTTTAGGAATGGCTGGCCCCACGTTGGGCGCCAGTGTTACTTACCTACAAGCCAAGGCCCACTAGTTGGGCTACGTGTTGGAGTCCTCGGCCACACATCCTTACTTCTACCCTAGCCTTGCGTTGATCTTCATAAGCATCCTACTGCAGGTAATAACTATAAGCTTTCAGGAATGTCTGGTCCCACGTTGGGCGCCAGTGTTACTTACCTACTAGCCAAGGCCCATTAGTTGGGCTACGTGTTGGAGTCCTCGTCCGCACATCCTTGCTTCTACCCTAGCCTTGCGTTGACCTCCATAAGCATCCTACTGCAGGTAATAACTATAAGCTTTCAGGAATGTCTGGTCCCACGTTGGACGCCAGTGTTACTTACCTACTAGCCAAGGCCCATTAGTTGGGCTACGTGTTGGAGTCCTCGTCCGCACATCCTTGCTTCTACCCTAGCCTTGCGTTGACCTCCATAAGCATCCTACTGCAGGTAATAACTATAAGCTTTCAGGAATGTCTGGTCCCACGTTGGGCGCCACTGTTATTTACATACCAGCCAACGCCAACCAGCTGCGCTACGTACTGGAGTCCTCGACCACACACAGCGTTCATCTCTCATCAGCATCCTACTGCAAGATACAATGATCTACAGTTATGGTAATCAGTAGGGGTCGTTGGGCGCCACTCTAAGCTATATATACCAGCCTGGCCAACAAGCTCTGTTGCCTTCCAATTCACTAAACATTTCTGTGGTCTAGCTAAATAGTTGGTCTCTTCATTGAGAGATGTTTCTACGCTGTGTAGCCCGCCCGTAGTACTTTACGATTTATGGACAAAATAATTAAATTCAAAAACTTTTTTCATTTTGCAGATTGCAGTAGGCGTGGGTTTGATAATGAACAGTCGGTACGACGTGAACGACAAGAAGGAAATCTGCAAGGCGGACAAGATCAACAACATGACTGTGCTCGGCGTGTTCCTCGTCACCATCGTGAACGTGTTCATCACGTCGTTCAGCGTGGCCACGCCCAACGGGACGGTGGCCACGCCCACGCGCGGCGTGTAGTTTAAGTGTTCCTTGTTTGTTGCTGTGCGGTGAAATTTAAATCGACAAGCGAATACAGTATGTTTTATTTACCATTGTGCTTGTGACAGATGTCATCTCACTACTAAATTGATATTCAAAAGTTAAAAAAAGTCCTAAGTGAGATCTGTCACATGTACCAAGTTAAATGTTAAATACTATATTATTTATTTATTTATTATTTATACGTATTAATTGATTTATACATCCATGACGTACTGCACAAGTTTCGTTGTCATTTATGTTTTTTTAATATTGGCGCCGTAGTACATTACTTTATGAAATAGGCGCCCGTTGATACGTAAATGACGCTAACAACTTAACAACAACTTAACGCTAGACGATTATGGGCCCGAAATTGTTAGGAATATAAGTACTTACTTGAAGTACTTAAAATAAAAATAAAATTAAACAAAAAACGTTTCAAGTCACCGCCTCAGGACTGTTAAATTAATGAAATCCAGGAAAATGTGACAGCCCTTGAATGCCTAAACAGTGTGAAGCAGCGCAAAATAGGGTAAGATAACATTCGCTTGCACTTTGAAGGATAAGATCCATTTTAAGTCAATGTTCTAAGTCGTAACTAAGTTGCGTTTGTGGCACGTAAAGACTACCCCAAGTAGTTTGGTAAGTAATTACGTATTTCTAAGGTGCATTTCACAACGTACTTAATGTGTGTTAAAGTTAGCGGGATCCTTTAGATTTACTTTATTTTACAAGATGTTAATACATTTCTCAAACGCATAATCATGAAATATAAAAATGTATCAAAAAGTCAACAATAATGAAATGCAAAAAAGTCCTTCTGAGGCCGGACAATCAGCCAAAAAAATAAAAATAAAGTTGATTTTAGACATAGCTGAGGCCTGATCCCGAATAAGCTCATAGATCGTGCATTTATTATTAAAATTAGGTAAACTGAGACCAGAGAGTATCCATATACTAAATGATACAGTCTTAGAAAGGTGCGTGGCGTTGAAAGAAGTCAGTTGGGTATAGCTTTTCACATAGACACGCATCGTTCTTAGAAAAAATCATAAATTCTCTAACTCTCTGCCAATGACCGTTACTTTAGTGACGTTATTTTAGTAATTACTATCTTTAATCGCCCTTTACCTTAAGTTTGTGTCAGTCTGTTATGTTAGGTGTATGTTATGTTAGGTGTTATGCTATGTATGAAACTTAAATATATATAAATATAGAGTTCCGTTTTCCCAGAGGGAACACTTAAGTTTGTAACATACCTAATATATATTTTATATGATTTTTATAGACGAACATATTTATTAGATTTTTTATTTAATGTACGAAAGGTTAATTATTTACTTAATTAACATACACGTAACGGTACTGCCCTAGAATAATTTAGAATTAACTTAATTTTTTAAAATGTACAGTCAATGTGTAATAATATAATTTTTCAGAAAAATTTTATTTATGATTATTGTATTATTTCCAAGATCTGTAAATACCTACATATAATTAGGTTTAAGTGACAACTGTAACAAACAAGTTAATAGAACGATGTATTACACAATTTAAAAATATTAAAATCTTAACTGAGTTTGTAATTTTGATAAACGTGTATTGTGTACCTTAGACTAGAATCTGTTAGATAGACCAAATCTGCGTGTCTGTAGATATAACTGGGCCTTGAGTCTTGGGGGCAACGATAATATATGTATATGCAGTAAAGACCGACATTTTACACCGGAGACACAATTGTAAATCATCTCATCAGGCCCTTCGAAATCATTATAAACGGTTCTCACGGTTCTAATAGTTCGTAAGTTCATATAAATTGTACATACATACAGTGCGTGAGCCGTCAGAATGAAATTCGCGTTTTATACCTGTCTCGCTCGTTCTTAGGCGATCCAAATAAGAACCTCTCAGTTTTCACCCCAACCCGACCTCAGTCTGACAGGTCACTGACGGTGCTATGAAGCTCTAGTGTAGCTTGAATCTTTTATTGGTGCTACTGAATCTCTGCCTTATAATTAAGGGGATTATTTTCCAGCAACTTACTTATAGATAGCGTAAGATCTCATTAACTTATTTTCTTACATGTAAGTACATGGTGTTACCAATTTGAAGTGCCTTGTATGGAACAATCTTGTCTTAGTCACAAATCTGTAGAACATAAATATTCAAACCCTGAAATTGTGTTTTATTTCTAGAAGAAGATTATTTGGGTCAATCAAGTTTTTCTGTTGCTTGTTGCCATGGTCACGTCCCCTGGGTTACTTTAAAACTACGATTTTAGGCGGCAATATTCAACAAAAGTGTTGTAATTGCATCAGTTACATGCCCATTTGACGACGCGTTTGGCTCGGTTTGTAGACACCTGCCTACTGAGCCGGCGGTCCCGGGTTCAAATCCCGGCCAGGGCAAATATTTATGAGATGTACTCGAATATTTGTGCTTGGGTCGTGGTTGTTCTATGTATTTAAGTATTTATTTATCTATATAAGTACATAAGTACTTCGTCGTCTAGTACCCATAACACAAGCCTTCTTGAGCTTAATTTGGGACTAGATCGATTTGTGTGGGGTTGTCCGATATTTATTTATTTATTCTTATTTAGGATATCTCTTGAAAATACCAATATTATAAATTATCAACACTTTTCCAAGAACTTTAATCACCATTGTCTCCTGGGTGACGGGGCAGAATAACAACCAGAAAGTGATCTGGGACACATTCGTCACTTTCACAAAAACGCAATTTTATATCTCTACATAGTTCGCTTTCGGCATCAGTGACGAATGTGTAGGTACCTACTTAAATTAATTTTTTGTGCGTTTTGGTTACTAGTGACCAAACGAACTAAATATAAAGTGGGAAGTGGGGTATAGTTTCATCAGCAGTATAAGACAGTCTCATGTTAATCCACCCATGTCACTGTTAGGAAAAATTGTTTCTACTACATCAGGATCGAGGAACTAAAAAATACAGTCACAGCTCGAGAATAAGGTATGTCATTGGCGTATATAGGGGGGTGGCCAGTATGGTCTAGTGCCCACCCCAGGATTTTGGGTTACCGATAGAAATTCATGGTTTTATCTCATAGGCCATGGCCAGGCCAATTTTTTATTTCATGACATTAGAGGTATCTTTTTTTAATATAAATACAGTACATATATCACGGTAATATTATAAGAAAAAGTTTGTGAGCCTGTTTATGTGTGTTACATCACGCTCAAGCGGCTAGGCCAATTTTAATAAAATTTACTATGGGCGTAGCTGACATCCTGGATTAACGCATAGGCTACTTTTTATCCCGAAAAATTTAGTGTTCCCGTGGGCTGAGCGGGTAACACCGCGGGGCGCAGTTAGTGTTGTATAAATCACCATCAGTCATCATCCCTATTTATGCCATAATGTAACGCCTGATACAAGCGCAGCCGCAACTTACCGCGAGTGTGTGTCAACTGCCAATATTATGCGAGGACGATAGTTCGATAGTATTACAAAAAGTAAAACCTGCGAAGTCGTTAATGCGCGCATTTAGGACTTTCATGCCGATTTATGAGTGGGTGCACGAGTGATCTAGAGCTGTATACTGGGTGTGGCCTGTAGGATGCGCAATAAATTTAAAGATTACATTTTACTCTTCAAAATTAACATTTGGTGTGATTGACGTAACGATCTAATAGCTCAGTTGGGAGAGCATTACGCCGGAAAAGTAGGGTTGCAGGTTCGAGTCCTGCTTAAGTTGTAGTAGATCACACATTTTTCTTTCATAATTTACCTTTGTGTCAAAATTTGGAGATTGCATTCACAATCTACGTGACCCCAGTGATTCGGGTGGCCCACCCGTTTTAATGTGATCACAAGTCTTCTTGATTGGCAAACAAGTAATCAAGTCTTGATTGGCAAAATTAAATGGCAGAACCGATTTTCTGG
The DNA here is from genome assembly GCA_947623375.1 of Apotomis capreana. Classification (NCBI taxonomy): domain Eukaryota; kingdom Metazoa; phylum Arthropoda; class Insecta; order Lepidoptera; family Tortricidae; genus Apotomis; species Apotomis capreana. Next base: position 1,312,454 of record OX392513.1, on the reverse strand, counting down.
TTCACAGTTTGTATCATGAATGGTGGTATTACAACAAGGTGGACCGACGACGTGGTTAGGATCGCGTGAATCAATTAGATGAGGGCGGCGCATGGCTGATCGTTGTGGAAAACTTTGGGGGAGGCCTTCGTCCAGCAGTGGACGTCTATCGGCTGATAAGATGATGATGACTAGTGATTAAATTATCAACCGATTTACGTAATGTTACTATGGAAAAAATGAGAAGTAGGTCTTTAACTTGCAAGATTTGATTAAGTACAAACAGAAAGACAGATAAACAGACGGAAACCGGGCTAGGTTTTTTCTCGCAATTATCTATTTCATTAACAGAAGTAAATACTAGAAAACACTGAGTCGGTTCACTAATGTTTCGCAGAATATTGTTTTACCGAACGTAATTTTTCACATAATGCTCGTTTCGCATAATTGTTATTCTAATGATACCGTACATTTTGCTAAAAAGCTATAAAATAAACCTAACCTAACCTATCCTAATCTACCAGGATACACAAAAACATTTCAAAATATATTTCCCGTTTAAGCGGCAGAAAATTTCTGCGAAATGAGAATTATGCGAAACATTACTTTCGGTAAAACAAATTTCTGTCAGATGAGGGTAACCCCACTGGGTCCCATTTATACACTTTAATTGCTTTATTACACCATTAATTCATAATACATAAGGGATCGGCAAATCAGCATGTCCTATTTGATTCAAATTATAGAGATTTCAACCCAGTTTCATTGTATATCGTCACCTGTAATATGAATTAAGGTAACCGCCAAATGACGATTTTTCAGGAGAAGCCAAAAACTAAATTGAAAATTAAAAAAAGTGCAGTAACATTTTATTTCCTAATCCGATTAAAATGATGAATAGTAGTCATAGCTTAATTTTGTAAGATCTTTCAGTTGATAATGGTCTCAAAAAGGCTGCTATTATAGTTTAGAAAATAGCGTGGCTCTTACGTTAATTTTTTTGCAAAAATGAGGAGTTACGTCAACACAACACAACATTGATTTCAAAAAATGAAGAACTATTTTAAAGTAAGTCACAAAAAGGTAAAAAAATCTAACGTAAGGGACACACATTTTCAAAACGTGGACTTACATTAGCGGAATTCTGCTATGGAATTTTAAAACCTATCCAAATGTAATAAGGTTTAACATAGAGTTATTTCTTGTTTTTCAGTTAATTAGTGGCAGGATAGTAAGTTGTGATAAAAACCGGTTTATGAGCGGGAAACAGTTTTTTTTTTGTTTATAAAAGCCAAAATTGGTAAAGGCACCTTTTGATTTAAAGAGTATTAAAAAAACACTTAATTTTCTTTCCAATCTGATACTTTTTTTTACTGTTTTTCCTCACTTTGCTTTTCTTTCTCCCTTTCCTACAATATTTATGTACCTTTTTTACCTACGACTTTTACTGCACATTCTGTTTTCCCTTTTTCTCTTTCTTTTTTATTTATTTTCTATATAGTTTTCTTCGTATTTATTACTTTCTTTATGTTCCATTCATCAACTCCCTCCTTTTGATTTTAGTGACTTAAGTGTAAACTTCAGCTTTACCTTGTATAATTATGTTTAAATAATGAATTTTGTCTTTATAAGCCTAAGTCCTATTTTCAGTGTAAGGCTTGTCCCTTTCTGAAACTAGCCAAATGATCTTTATTTGATTCTTCATTAGTAATTTGACCATTTCCTGGCAAACTGGTGACTAAATGTTTCGTCACATAATTAGCAACTCACTCTCACATCACTATTATGAACTTGAACGTCAAAGGGTAAATTTATGACTGAAATGCTTCGAATACCTTCGCTATTGGACTTGGGTATCTTTCTTATAGAGCTAAAATGGATTTAGAGATTTTATCATTATCTTGTAAGCTACCGTTTTCCCGCGAACTACTTATTAAATAAATATCAGACAACCTCACATAAATCGATCTAGTCCCAAATCAAGCTCAAGAAGGCTTGTGTTATGGGTACTGGACGACGATGTACATACTTATATAGATAAATATATACTTAAATACATAGGAACAACCATGACCCAAGCTCAAATATTAAAATTATCATTGGTGTCCCGTTATTCGTAGAAAGTATGGCCCAGCTCAACGCCTTTCTCTGGCTGAAGAAAATAATGGTCAAGGGGCAAGCAAATAGTTAACGTATTTTATTGAATCATCGCATCAATACAATGACATTACGTCGGATACGAAGGTTACTGAAAAAAATGATTGGGAGTATCTCAATGTCACTAACCTCCACCATATCACTATTACTACCATCGTTCATTCCTGTCTCTTGTTTTTTAAAAATAATATACATGTATACCTATACATTTTATTATGCCTACATGTTGCTACATGGTACTGGCAGTGACTGATTTTCTCAGAAAAAGTTTTCACAGTCCGTTTAACCAGACATTTAAGAGATTCCCTAAAAATGAAATTCATTAAGCCAGATAGTTTCAATTAAAAGTACATAATTCGAGAATTAGACATGGTATAAGTAGGCATAATAGCTAATTAATAAATAACTTTACTTTAAAAAGTTTAAAACATCAATTTATATTTGATACTGGAAATATCGACAAACTTCATTCCGCCTTAGAAATACGACTCCCTTTTGAGGTGATAACAATTTCTATAGTACTTACTTAATACTTATATCTTTTTCAAATTTCCCTTTATTTTGAAAGTTTCTTTTTGTGTAATTTTATTATTTATTTATTTTTTATGTCGTAGAGGGCAAACGAGCAAACGGATCGGCTGATGTAAAGCGATTAATGTACTTAACTCGTAATTTTTAACTGTACTTATTGATGTATAACAACGCAATGGCACAATAGTCTTTATCACGAATTGTTGAAACCAGGGATCGTTACCGGTACCTATTCATAAAAATTACAAAAAAAATATTACAGATTTTATTTCAAATGCCATTACATATAATTAAAGTATTGGTACAGAACTTTGAAATTAGCTCAGTAAAATAAAGACATATGTAATAATAAGCGAAATACCGAAATTGAATACCGGTATTTGTATGGAGTCGAATAACGGCATCCGATCGGTGGTCGGTACAAACTAAAGTGGCTATCATATCCATCACAACACCAAATCGTAAACAGACGTACGCGGTAGTGTTTGTAATTGCTTCCTACAGGCAAATGTATGGTCGTCTCACCGGTATCTACTCATTAACACTGCAAAGGAAAGAGATGGTCGCAAAGTTCCTGGTAACCAAAATAACGTAAGCACCAGGTTCGTCTCAATTAAGTACATAATTTTAATGTAACCGTCATCACTCGAGGCTTGGGAAGACAAATAATAATGTAAGAGGCATTAATTGCTTTAAAAACTACGAAAACTTTAATGTTACTGACTAAATTATATAATCACCCTGCTTGCAGTAAGCACAATTTGTGACAAGATGAGACTATAATTGACTTTTTAATGGTTGCTTTCTTATAATCTCGTTTAATTTTTTTTTAACTATCTAATCTGAGCATGCAAATCATTTATGTACCTTATTATTTACATGATTTGATTCAAAAACTAAAAGTTTAACCCATTTAATGTAAGAACCATTTTAAAATCTTTATCTAGCTTTGAAGCTAACGTAACAGTCAATCGGTAATAAAGTGCTATAAATTGAGTGATGTAAGAGTCATTTATTTACCGATGAGTCTTACATTAATGACTTTTGTTCAACTTTGGCCAATACTTGTGGTTACGTTAATCTGATATTAAGTTATTTACAAACAATGTACCATACACCAAAATAAATACAGAAAACTAAAAAAAATGGTCAATTTTTGTTTAATGTAACCAACATTTTTTTCAAGATATCGTCATTTTAATAACAGCAATGGATAGATCGTCAAATTTGCAGACGAACTGTATACTTAACTCAATTTCGTCATTTTGGCGGTTACATTAATTCATATTACAGGTGACGATATGGTGTTTCATGCTGATAAAACACGATGACTAAAACACGGCTACATTCTGGCTAACCGCTTTATCTGTATTTCCGATTTTTCATAGGTACAAATATCATTCGATACCCGAACCACAAGCGTAAACCAGATAAGGAACGCTGTACACCGCGTCAGTCTGAAATACCCATCGAAGAGAACGTTTGCGTCTGTGATAAGAAATTAAAATTAAACAGCAAAATGGGTTGCGGTGAATTTTTGGTTAAATACATATTGTTCTTTGCGAACTTATTCTTTGCGGTGAGTTACTATTTTTAATTTTATTTTGAATCGTTTAGTGAAAAGATAGGCTTAGGCTAAAGGTACGTGTCGACAACTAGTGTAGGTTGGCTTCTTGTCAGCAAGGAGACTCGCAAGATAATATTGTGAAGTGTTTAGTTGTCCTTGTTGATGGTGTTGTTCGTCTTATACTTACTAATAAAATATGTCTGTCGGCTCGAAAGGGGCTAACAATAAATATTATTTAACCATTGATACAAAGATCAAAGCTTAAAGAATAGTAGATTGTTCAACAAGGGACTAAAATAAGCCGTAATGACACGAGATGTTTTAGCCACCCGAGCTAAGCGAGGGTGGCTAATAGTTCGAGTGTCATTATGGCTGTTTAGTCTCTCGTTAAACACTCTACTTTTCACTTTGAATGCGAGGAAAATAAACGAGTTTCAATATAAAATTACGATATTTATTATAACAAAGTTTCTTACAATTACGTAGTAGGTACAGCCGTTAATCTAACCTCAGAAAAATTTAAAGGGCAATTTGTACAATTCTTTACATTTAAATGTATGGTTTTCCCCTGTAAACTAAGCTGGGTTGGCGTGGTTTGTAATTGAGAAGTATGTTCAATATTTTCACTCGAAGTCGAAGTAAAAGTAGGAGAGAATGGAGAGTATAGATATAGTAGAGACGTAGACCTTTTCTCAAAAAGGTTGCCGATGGTCATTTCATTAGGCTCATTCTCAACCCGCGATGTTGATGATGGGCGTGGGTCAAATGTTGGTTGTCACTTGGTTGTGATTTTTGCTTTGAGGATATTTTAATTCCTTCAATATAGTATAGCCGTCGATAGATACTGTGTTTATTTTGGATTGACTCCTCTTATAGCCTGAAGGCTATAAGAGGAGGCTTTATTCTTCTTCATTGGAACTATTGGAAGATGATGATTACATATTTTGTCCGTAATTTATAAAGTGACACAGTTAATTGGTCTAATTGGTGATAACAATTCAAGCTTAATACAAGTAATGGACATCTACTCATTCCATTCAAAATTCTAATAGAAAAAAGAAATGTTCCGTGGTTTTTTCTTTTTTTCGTAAAGTGACGCTTTAAATGCTTGCATATTTAGCCAACAGATTCAAACTTGAAAACTATTTTATTTAAGACTAATATGGACTTATGGACCATGCATGATAAAATTACATTCGTATTCGTAATAATTAATCGTGTTTCATTAAATAAAATCTTGAATTTTTGAGCGGTTGTAATTTTGAGGTTATTTTCACGCACCAAAAAGTTTGTATACCTATCACTGAAAATGGCTATAAACCTCCATTCACAAACGTCGTGATTGGCTGTTTAGGGGTTTTTCAAAGTAAATTAAAACAATTTTACTTTAGTCCCTAGAGATTAATAAGGAGTTTTAGTCCCGATATGCAGAGACTAAAGTAACATTTTAAGAGCATGAGAAGTGAAAAAAATTAAATACAGTTAGTTAGTTGAAATAATGTAGTTACCTGGAGGAAGAGACCATATTCCACACTAGATCAATTAAATTTATCTTTAAGCTTTGATCTTTGTATCAATGGTTTAATATAAAAATTGTGCTGTGTACCCACATTTCAAAAATGAGGTATTACATGTTTCATAAATTTATAATAAATACTAGCTTTTGCCCGCGACTACGTACGCGTGGAACTTGATAAAAGGGATTATTAAAAGATTATTATTATTATTAGCAAATGTAAGAGCAATTGTGCTTTTGGTCTAATAATTACATTTCCTACAGGGTCACCGCACCCCAAAAGAAATGTTCACTTACTTTTCAACCTTTTTAGGTATAATTTCTAGGATGATAACTATCCTATGTCCTTCCTCGGATCTTAAACTATTATATATATATATCTATGCCAAATTTCATCAAAATCGATTCAGCGGTTTAAGCGTCAAGAGGTAACAGACAGACACACTTTCGCATTTATAATATTAATATGGATAGATGGATATTTTAAAATAATGTTTGCGGTGATAGAAAATGCAGTATTCGGGGTAATTAGATACGATACAAGGCTATCAGTGATCGCCTTATATGAATTATGCCATGCAAGATAATTTTATTTAGGTATTGTTTTATTCAACTTTGTACTTTGTGAATGTACCTATTTTTGTTAAGGCCTAGGTAGGTATAAATTATTGTTTGGGATTTGCGTAACATATAAAATAAGGATATTCTGCTCGTTTAAAGTTTTATGTCTAGAATGAAATGGACATGAATATAATTAGCGTTTACAAAATACAGGCAAAAGCGTAAAACGTAGCTTCTATTATATAATTAAAGCCTGACCAGTAATATATGAGGACGCGCCATATATTGCGGAATTTCACTGGAACTACTTTCTTACACTGGCAATGATTTTATGATGGGTTGTCAACAATGTCAATGTCATTCGTGGTGGTTCCTTTAAAAGACAAATATTTAAAAATATCCCACGTCTTCCGGTTCATGACTCAAGATGGCCGCATGCCTTTAAGTTTCGTGTTCATTATTTATTCATTTTGGTTGCTTATTGTGCAGTGAACTAACGTATTAGTGAATGGTTAATGAAGAATTCAACTTGAAGCGGTCATAGCCCTTCTTGGATCAAGGCCCGATAGACCGCGTGGTTTTTTAGGGTTCCGTACCCAAAGGGTAAAAAAGGTACCCTATTACTGAGACTTCGCTGTCCGTCCGTCCGTCCGTCCGTCCGTCTGTCACCAGGCTGTATCTCAAGAACGGTGATAGCTAGACAGTTGAAATTTTCACAGATGATGTATTTCTATTGCCGCTATAACAACAAATACTAAAAATAAAATAAAATAAATATTTAAGGGGGGCTCCCATACAACAAACGGGTGGTTGCGTTAACTTTGCACCTCATTTGTATGGGGCGCTATACATACCAGGTGCAAACTTAACTTAACCACTTAAGGATGGAAAGTTTGTACGGAACCCTCGGTGCGCGAGTCCGACTCGCACTTAACCGGTTTTTTGTAAATCGCTATCACTTTACAAAAAGCACACCTCACCGTACAACGTGATATTAATTCTCAATCTTGTCGCCGTGTGCGATTCGTAACGAGTAATTGGCGAAATACCACTTGCTCAGTAAGAAGGTGAAAGCCACAATAAAAAAATAAAAAATAAAATAAAAAATATCCCAAAAAATTCCGAAAGCCATTCACAGTCGTGAACGTAATTATTATAAATAAAGTATACACGTGTTTACTACACGAAAAACAGTCAGGATAAGAGTGCATTCCATTTAATGATATTACGAGGTTACCATAGGAACTGACAGGTATTTAAACTAATGTCATTACAGTGCGGTTGCAATTGGTTGCAAAATTGTTGCCATATAACTCTAATAAATAGCACCCTCTTGAAAATCTTCATATATTTCTGGTCAGGCTTTAAACTCCTTCTAATCAAGAGAAAATACCTAGATTCATGCAATTAGACGTTGCGCTGGAAACTAAGGATGACCTTGGTACGTTCCTACATACGTTTTTGGACCATGAAAATACTGTACTTTCTTTTCAATAGTGGTTTACTAGTTAGCAGGCGTGGTACCATTATTCATATTTAGGGCCCAGACCGTCGGCGATTAGATAAGATTAGCAACGAACGCGCTGATAAAAGATAACAACGACACCGGTCAACGATGCAGGGAAACATTCAGGGAAGTTTCAGCCATTTCCAATGCAAATTGTATCCTATCTAAAAGTACAATTACTCAAAAATTTAACTTACCTACTCCGTTAGCGCAGCGAACCAAAGTGTATCTTGGCCTCCGATACGAAATGAAGCCAACGCGCTAAAGTACAATGGGCTGCACATTTGCACGGCCAATTTATGAATGAATTCCTTCATAAATTGGCCATGTGATTCTGCTGCTCATAGTACAATTGGATGGGATAAGGACAAGGTGCCTCTCGCCTTCAGCCAAATTTTCTAGCGTTTTCAGTAGAGTTATGCCGTTTTCTCTAGAATGTTTTCCGTATCGCGTGAAGTGAAAATGTTTTGAAGAACACTTTCCATACAATACTATACTTCAATGCGTTAATTCTTATAGAATATACATTAATACGCCAATATAAAGAGTAAAAATTCTATAAAAGAAGTAAGATTAGATTAGAAATATCAAACTAAATAAATAATAAAAATAAACACGTTGAGCGACATTCGACTTCTACGACGTGTGTAAGCCCGTTCGTCCGTTACCTACTAATACATTAATTTGCCCCGATATTTTTCCTTTTTTAACCTACCGGAAATACTGGGTTGAATGAAATACATCGTAATTTAGATTAATATTCTTTTGCGTCATCATTTATTCGAAAATAAACGGTTGATATCTACTTATTTATTCTTAGTAATAACTAAGATTCAATGATGAATCATCCCTGAGTCAGTACCTATTCAATTTTGTTATGACAATACGGACAGCACTTATAGCCGTAAAAGATAATAAGCAATAACGATAACATAACGCAATCATAATAATGCTTATTGATAATTTCATATTTAACTATTATTTCAGCACACATCTGGATCAATAATACTAATGACTGACTTAGTTAATATATAATTAGTACTACTTGTATTCTTAATATTGGACATCAACATACAAGGAAAAACATGATTAAAATTTTGATTGATTTTCTTTTTCCAGTTGTCTGGCCTGGCTCTCCTGGGCATTGGCATTGCGATCCAGCTGAAGGTGACGTCGGTGACGAGCCTCATCGATGGCTGGTACGAGTTCGGGCCCATCGCCACCATGGTGGTGGGCTCCGTGGTGTTCCTCATCGCCTTCTTGGGCTGCTGCGGCGCCATCCGCGAGAGCAACTGCATGCTGGTCACTGTGAGTATTGTGTCTGTTCCTAATCGCCTTCTTCGGCTGCTGTGGCGCCATCCGCGAGAGCAACTGCATGCTGGTCACTGTGAGTATTGTGTCTGTTCCTCATCGCCTTCTTCGGCTGCTGTGGCGCCATCCGCGAGAGCAACTGCATGCTGGTCACTGTGAGTATTGTGTCTGTTCCTCATCGCCTTCTTCGGCTGCTGCGGCGCCATCCGCGAGAGCAACTGCATGCTGGTCACTGTGAGTATTGTGTCTGTTCCTAATCGCCTTCTTGGGCTGCTGCGGCGCCATCCGCGAGAGCAACTGCATGCTGGTCACTGTGAGTATTGTATCTGCGCCCTTCAGTCGAACTGAACCTACTCAAAGATAGGGCTGCCATCTCTAAATTCGCTGAATCCGGACAAAGACATATGAAAACCCGAACATTTGGCGTAAATCGCATTTTTTCCCCGGGCGTGTCCGAAAATAATATAACAAAAAAAGCAGTCGCTTTATTAATATAATAAATATTTCATTTACATAAAAAGTGGTCGGGTTTTCCCCGGATACTTATTGATAACCCGCCCGGACGGCCTCCAAAATAGGACAAATCTGGGGAAACCCGGACTCAAAGATAGAGTGAGTTTGCGGGAGGGCTATGCGTGTCCGCAGGTTCATGGATATGGGAGTCGCATCGTGACGCTCCGCAGTTTTGGAGCTACCATTGGGCAAAATTTCAAAGCGTTTCAGTATCAATTCAAATTATCTACTGAAATTCATGTTGTACATTAAAAATATCTGCTTCTTAGTATCGGAACAGCCGCAAAAGCCTTCCTGGCGATCGTGGATAGCCCATTTATTAGGTATTGGAAGTAGCTAGTTATAGTTAGCAATATCGCGTGCTAGCTAGCCTTAGCTCGTTCTAGCTAGTTCGCTACACACACCATTTAGTTAAAAGAGTTTGAGGTCGGTTGTACCTATGTAATAAAATTGATAACATTGTCCAAATCAATGATATCTTGATTGTTTCTTCATTCCAGTACGGGATCTTCATGATCGTGCTGATGATCGTGAAGGTGGCGCTGGCGACGGTGATGTTCGTGAACGCGGACTCGCTCACCACCAGCGTCCAGAACGAGTTCAGCCGCGTGTTCCAGCACAACCAGACCGACTTCCACGTCATCGAGACGGCGGTAAGCTTTAAACGATTTATTTCTTCAATCGGTGCATTCAATTTCATTCTACCAGACGGTATGGAACACCTATTAAAAACCTGTGCCAAGAAACTCGCCAGTTTGTCTCTTTTCATGTCTGAAATAACACCATGCCAAAGTTTTTATATTAAACCATTGATACAAACATCAAAGCTCAAAGAAAAATTTCAATGCGTAACTTCGTGGAAGAGACCGGGATTCGAACCCGGTACCTCTGGATTGCCGGTCCAGTGCGTTAACCTCGGCCACCCTAACGCCCAAGCAACCTTTCGAATTTTTCCTTATGCTTTGTGTATCGATCTTTCATTGTTTATTTGAAAGGCTTTAGCGACCTCTATGGGAATACGTTAATACTCACATTTTACCGGACCATTTTACAGCAGTGAATGAGCAAGCAAGGGAGGGCGCTGTTATTTATAAATGTATGAAACATGTTCTGTCTAATTTTTTTAATGCGCATAATTCATTTAATCCGCTGATACAAAGGTCAGATCGAAGAAAAATTGAAATGCCTTAACCTAGTGGAAGATAAATTAGACAGTATGTACATGTTGCATAAATGTACCATGCCAAAGCTTTAGTGAACAGCACCGTCCATCAACTAAATTGTCGATGAAGTTGACGACCATGCTCATGAAAACCCTTCATTCCAGTTGAAGTGCTGCGGTCCCGAGGGCTGGAAGTCCTACGGGCTGAACATCGTGAACCTCCCCCCCAGCTGCTGCGACGAGGGCGCGCTCGCCTGCACGGCAGCCAACTCGCACCCTGCCTGCAACAATCGCGCAGCAGACTTTATCGCTACCTTCAGCACTGCCATTGGGGCTGTGTGCATCGTTGTGGCCGCTTTGGAGGTGAGCGTCTCGGCTTCTTCATTAGTCTATACTTCTTGTATATATCAAACTAGCGACACGCGGCTTCGCACGGGTGCAATGCTGATAAATTATGCATATATTATACATATAAACCTTCGTCTTGAATCACTATCTATTAAAAAAACCGCATCAAAATCCGTTGCGTAGTTTTAAAGATCTAAACATAGGTACATAGGGACAGACAGACAGGCAGCAGGAAGCGACTTTGTTTTATATTATGTTTTATACAGCACTGTCGCTGCGAGCATTGTTGTTGCTGGTTTGGAGGTGAGTTCCACTTTATCATCATCCATTTAGCAAAGCGGAATAGACATCTCCAATATCCCAAGGGCTTCACGTCCTACTCCTTAAGATTGTGATCCATCTCCAGTAATAGGCATATCATCATCGGCTATATAAAGTATTTTTATAGATAATAGTTGCAGCTAGAAGAATATGTATTTTAAATGGTTTAATATTACATATATACATGTTATTATGGTGTACGAATCTGTAACTACTAGGTGTCTGTGGGTTTTAACAGTTCATAAAAAAAGTTTCATTTAATTAGTTAAGCATTTCTTAAAAATTTAGCCGTAACAATTAAGATAGAAATTAAGGTCCAATATAATTTTCATATTTTGTTACCAATTTTCTTTGTGATTTTCAATACATTGATATCAGATTATGTATAATTGAAAAAGTATAAGCACAACAGAACCTTAATTATCGAACATAGCCAGAACATTGATATAAAAAATAAAATTTAAAATTTAAAAAACCCCTGACATGACAACCTGTAAAAAGAAAGAAATAAAATCTACGAAATGTGCCTTTACAATGAACAGTAGAAAAAGAATCCAAGCGTCGTTGCGTTTGGGGGACCGCTAAGTACCTAACCTAAGTGAAATGAAATATAGAAATATATTCAACGCAAAATTGTAAGTATGCATTTATTTGGGGCTTCCCACTTTACGATTTTAAGTAGGTAGGTACATTGCACTCATTTACTTAGCGGTCCCCCAACGCAACGAAGCTTGGATTCTTTTTCTACTGTTCATTGTAAAGGCACATTTCGTAGATTATATTTCTTTCTTTTTACAGGTTGTCATGTCGGGGTTTTTTAAATTTTAAAATTTATTTTTATTTCATATTTTTTAAACAAACAGAAGTTTCCCGGTATTTTCTACATTTAACAATTTTTTGGTTTTACACCGTTTAAGGTCCATAGTTTCCAGTCTTTCCTCGAGCTTAATCCTTGACTATGTTGTGTACGACAACAGGATCCCAAGCCAGTGGTAACGAAATCCGTTTTCCCTAAGACTGAAATTAGGATATATTTTGATTTAAATAGCCTTAAGCAACATTCTGAGAAAAAAATCGTTAGTCAAATTAGTTAATGCTTATAATGACAAAATGGCTAAGTTATTAGCCAAGACAATCAAAATAATAATATATACTTTAAATGCACTGGATGAGTTGAAAAAACCTGCTACTTAGTTATGGCCTAAAACAGAACCAGGTTTCCATTCTACAGGATCCAAAATAGTAGGTACGGGTGGCTTACTTAGCTCCATAAAAATTGCAGTTGATGCTAGGTAACTTGACTTAGTTTTGAAAGACCTAATCATCGATAGCCCACACCATGGGATAAACCGTAAAAAAAATTACATCCCCAAAATTACGTGTAGGGCACGTACACAAAAAAAGGTTTTTAAAAATTTATTCTACCACTATGTCTCTGAGCTAAGCCGTAGACAGACGAATGGACGGACTTGGTGAAACTATAAGGGTTCCTTATTGACACCAGAATCCTATAAAGCTGTTATTAACTTAGGCGAGTACTTTTGCTAAAGCTTACGTGTCCTTTAGTCGCATTAAAATCTTGCAAGGTGTTGCTATTTCTGACCTCAATCAAAGGAACCTGTTCAATAGTCCTAATGACAATAAATTTTTAGCAGAATTGCAAAACTTAGAAACAGTGACCCAGTATTGTGACAGAAATTAAAAAAGTTTTTTCTGAGACTCGGTTTAATATCGACTTTACTTTCTTACACAAACGTTAATTGCTCATCAAAAACAATCAGACGAGCCCAAACACCATGGGTTTATTCTGTGCTGTTAAGGAGTTCCTACGGCCATCTTCAGCTGCATGGTACCAAATTATAGTACTGTCAAAATTTTATTAAATTGTTGATTACGCTAATAAAACTTAACATTTGAAATTCTTGGCTTAGATCCTTTCACAACTAGATGGCAGGGCTGTATTTACCCCTAGGCCCACAAGGCCCGGGCCTAGGGGCCCAGCTAGTTTAGGGACCCAGTCCCAGACGCAGGACTTGTACCATAATAATGTTCTCCTTATAGGGGAGGGGGCCCCAAATACCAAGTGCCTAGGGGCCCTGGCCCTCTTAGTCCAGCCCTGCTAGATTATTATCATGAGATCTTCACTTAGTGAGTGATAAGGAAAATGCTAATAAAACTTAACACTTATCCAGCGTTTGGAATTATTGGCTTCAATATTGGCTGAGATCCATTAACAACTACCTGGTCATCATGAGACCTTCATTTAGTAAGTGATATAGAAAATGCTAATAATACTTAACATGTAACCAAAATTTGGAATCCTTGGCTTCAATATTGGCTGAGATCCATTAACAACTACCTGGTCATTATGAGATCCTCATTTAGTGAGTGATATAGCAAATGCTAATAATACTTAACATCTAACCAAAATTTGAAATCCTTGGCTTCAATATTGGCTGAGATCCATTAACAACTACCTGGTCATCATGGAGATCCTCATTTAGTGAGTGATATAGAAAATGCTAATAATACTTAACATTTAACCAAAATTTTAAATCCTTGTCTTCAATATTGGCTGAGATCCATTAACAACTACCTGGTCATCATGAGATCCTCATTTAGTAAGTGATATAGAAAATGCTAATAATACTTAACATTTAACCAAAATTTTGAATCCTTGGCTTCAATAGTTATTGGCTGAGATCTTGTCACTTGTTCCAATTAAAGCTGAATATCTTGGAAACTACTGGTCCTACTTCTACCAAACATAGCTAAGAACCATCTCGACGGAAAAGTCTTTCGATTAAAGAAAACCGCACTTAAATTGGTCCATCCGCTTGGGCGCTACGATGCCACAGACAGACACACAGATACACAGCAGCACACACAGATACCCCTCTTTTTTTCGTCGGGGGTTAAAAATTACTAAAATAATTGGTAACAAAATAGCCACTCGATTGCTTCGAATTTTGAGTTGGACTCTATTTATATAATAAAATAAGAGCGGTGACAGGTAGCCGTAGTTACCAAAAGCAATCTATAGTGGATAGGAAAATTATATTGGACCTTAATTGTAGGCAATTTTTTTGATATAATATTAATAGCAAATGTTTGTCTTAAGTTTCTTAAGACTAGGGATAGCAAACTATAAAATCATTTATTACAAGACACACGAAAGGAAAATTTACAAGCTGATCAGCAACGCAGGCTTCGTCGGGGGAGTTTACAACAGCTAATCAGCAACAGGCTTCAGCTATGCATCTAGGGATAACTATTACGACTACTTTTCTTTAAAGTATTACTCTAAAAAACATCAGCTAAAATTGTTATCCTCTCATAGATAAACAGCGGTGTTGTATCTCAGATAACACGGATTTCGCGAAAATTGATCGCAGTTATCGATGTTAAAATCGCAATAAACAACTTTATACTCTGCTGAACTAAAAAGTAACCAGGTACAATAAATTACGTATTACAGTTTGACAATATTACTTATACCTACCAATATTTGCAATGCCTTCTTCACGTTAAGGTAAACGCAGGTATTACCGACCCCCTTAAGGCAATTTCAAGATGAACCATAATTTTTAAGGATGCTGATTGCTCTCAGATTCACGTTTTTATTTTTTTACGTTTGTATTATGTGTAAATTCTATATTTTCTATGTTAAAGGCTACTGAATAAAGGTCTATACTGTATAAAATAATTTATATAACGACGAAGTCGATTGTTGCTAATACCGACTCACAAAAATGCCTGTGAAGCGGAAAAAAACAAAACTCTATTCTGAGGCCATTAACGACTTATGGGTCGGTAATAAAATTTGTAAATGCAAACATATATTATGATGTATTAGCGACTCATAAAAAGTAGGTATTTATTATTAAGTTACACCTTCTGACTATAAATCAGATCGTAATGAATAAATATAACAAGAAATATGTACCCATGCATACAGTTTTAAACAAAAAACAACGAAAGTGTCCGGTCACAAAGTAGGTGAGATATACAATAATCTATATACGATCGGTAATAGCTTCTTACTGTTGCTACTATCGACCCCTATGGATCGCTAATACAATTTGTTAATGCAAACATATAATTTATCAGCGACTCATAAAAAGTAGGTATTTTTTATTAAGTTACACCTTCTGACTTTAAAACAGATTGTAATTAATTAATATAACATGAAATATGAACCCATGCACACAGTTTTAAACAAAAAACAATAATTTTTAATGTAACAATTCAAGAATCGACCTTCCAAAAATATGTAATTATTAGTTCAATTAACAACGTGATAAAAAGAAAGTAGAGAACAATACGTATGTCGCTAATATATTTTTACAAAGAAACGATGTTTTTATTTTATTGGGCTATTAAAGTACCTGTGTTATTGTCATATAATGACATATTAGAGAAAAAAACAAAATAATGAAAATAATAATATTGCTTACATAACTTTTCATATAAGTTTATATCACAAGAGTTATAGAAATAGATGTTAGAATACCATCTTTCCAACCATTTTCATATGAGCTCGTTTTCATGCTTAAATAATAAATACACATCAAAATGTGGTTACGGTATGTATATACATACCGTAACGCCGGCAGCATACTGGGGACCATGCCGCAGGCGGACCTTTTGGATGGGGTATTCCTTTTATGACCCCTTTTTTATTATTGTATTTTAGGTTATTTAGAGTAAGGTTTATAAATATTTATATTTGTTTTAACTTTTAGATATAATTATGTAGATTGAGATATACATACCTAATTTGGAAAAGTTCCAAGAACTTTCAGTCATTCAGTACAATATACGAATAGAAAGCACTATCTATCAGCCACTGTTGAACATGGGCCTCTCCCTCCCCATACATCGAATCCTTGCGATCATAACGAGGTGATCTGTCTACCTAGTCGGGGGCCTAGAAAGCACGTTAACAAAAAAATATCAGCTTGAAAAAAATAATTACAGAGACCGTCGAGAATTGCTCACAAAGTTTTGCAATTTAGGAACGTTAGCTGACAGAGAGAAAATCATAGTTGTAAATCCATTCTCTGCTCCTGTCCTAGTTCTGGGTTCGGATCCCAGCAAGGTTAAATATTTGTATGATGAACTCGAACGACTCGAATGTGTTTTTTCTATATTGTGTTTAAGTATACATGTTACCTGTAGTAATCAGACATTTAAAAATAACACTAATCCACACATGTGTTCTCTTTCCAGCTCGTGGCGGTGGTGTTCAGCCTGTGCCTGGCGAACCACGTGCGGAACAGGGACAGAAGATCACGTTACTGAATATCAGTCTCGTACTACATCTTACGACGCGACAAAGCTTGGCTTGGGCTCCGTGTCGTTTGATTATAAGCTTTATTGCTTTTAAGTGTTTAAGGTGTATAAAGTTACTGGGATTGTTGACAAAGGGAAAAAAAGAAAAAAAATACATTAAACATATATAGATTCGCGGTAAACTGTAGGTCGCAAGAGTTAAGTGAACAACTTAATTTTAACTATATTATTACAGCAGTTTTTAAGGTACATATTAAATAACAGATAAACCACGAACCGCATAAACCTGATGCTCTGTTTGATAAAAGTAGGTATATTTGGAATGGCGCCTAAAATATTTAATAAACTACCAATTAGTATTAGAAATTTGCAAGATATTCAAATGTTTAAAAAATCATTGTATAAATTCTTAGTAAAAAAGGCGTACTATTCTACTCAAGAATATTTGCTAGACAATATTGTTAATGAATATTGATTACTAATGAATTTCGACTACTTATATTTTGTATTTTATATTTTGTATTGCATGCTGCACTCTCTAATTTTGTATACCTTTCGGCAAAACATAGTGATCCTGATTCATTCATAAGACACCTATGTACATTGTACGTACCTATGTTTTACAAAATAAATCATTCTTATTCTTATTCTTAACATTTTGCAATAACTACGCATCAGTTTTATTCAGATTACGGAGGTTAGTGTCTAGAGTGTTACGCTTTTATAAAAATACAGTGCTTGAGCTGCCAGAATGTGATTCGAGTTTAATACCAGTCTCACTCGCTCTTACGCGATCTAGATAAGAAAGTCTCAGTTTCCCCCAAAACCCGAATCCTAATATGGGAGCTCACGGACTGTACGTGCCACTGTAAAAACGATCAACAGAATCATCATGACGTTACTAGTGTTTTTCTTTTGTCAAGTACAAAGTAGGTACAATTAATGTATTTATGTGAGAAAATCGGATAAATTTGTATCTATAGGTAGGTTTTGTATTAAATAAACAATATTATAAATTTTGTATTTGCGTTATTTATTTTATACTGATATGCCATTATTACAAATACTTCCGCGATCGCACGTCTAGCATAACTGCGACACGCGACTCTTTGTCGCGCGACATATACCTACTACCTGTCACCTTCGTTTCAATTCCAAGCGAGCAAGACAGAGGATGCTAAGTCGAGCGACAAGCGAAGCGGCGGCAAAATGTGCTAGCCATGCTACACTCCATTTAAAAAATATCACTTCAGTTAATTTTTCAGGCCCGTACAAGGCGGGTAAAACATCATCATTGTTTTAAGGGTTCCGTACCAAAAGAGTAAAAAAGGGGACCCTAATACTAATACAAATACAAATACAAAATAATTTATTCAGTAACTTATTTTACATTACAGTATCTGTACTGGTGCCTCTTTTTAAGTATACATGATACTTGTGTTAAGAGAGCACCGCTCTTCCGTATGGTGTTGTTACAGCTAGCTTATGCATATAATAATATTTCTACAACATATTATATTAACAAATAATTTTCTTAAATTTAAACAATTAAAATTACTTTACACTAAAATTATTTTAAAAATATAAAAGTTTTGTTTCTTTACCTATATGTGCATGCTATCTAAAGTTTTACTTAGGTCTATCAGCATTAATTTATTTTGTTTATGTGTGTGTGTGTGTGTGTGCGCGCGCGTGTGTGTGTGTATGTGTCTGTATGTGTATGTTGAGTGTGTGTGAGTGGGTACGCGCGTGGGTGTTAGTCATGTAGGTTTTTGAATCAAATTTTCAATGTCGAAATAGCTTTTGGTTTGTAGCCACTTTGTCAACTTCAATTTACAGTCATAAGTGGTGGAAGAATAAATACTTATATGTTTATTTATAATATTGTACAGGTTTGCAGATTGAGCTGCTTGTTGTCTCCTTGCGAATGCGGTTTTCACTATAGGAGCGGGAATCACTTTGGTCTTTTTCCTGCGTGTTGCTGTTGTATCCGGTGTATACGTTGTAGTCTTGTGTGTTTTCAGGATTAGGTGTAATATATACAATTTCCTTACGGGTAAGAGATCACAAAGCTTATAGAGTTCCTCAGTGGGGAATCTATACGGCTTAAAATACATCACTTTTAGCAGTGCCCTTTGAGCTCTTTCTAGTTCAAGGAACTTAGTTTTTGTAGTACCACCCCAAATAGGAATACAATATGTGAGGACAGTTTGAGCTAGCGATATGTACACTCGATTTAACATGTCCTTCGTAATTACATGTCTCAGACTCTTAAAAGTCCATATCAATTTGCGGATTCTGGTCATTATACTCTCTGTATGTAAGTGCCAGGTGAGACTTTGGTCAACTACAACTCCCAGGTATTTCGTGGATTCTACTTTATCAATGGTTGGACAGGAACATGTAGTTTGCATGTTGCCACAATTATGAATTTTGATGGAAAAGTTAGTATCTGGTTGCGTACTAATGTAATTTGTAAAGCAAACATAGTTCGTTTTAACTGTGTTTAGGGTGAGTAAATGTTTTTGGAGCCATCCTGCAATTCTCGCAATGCCAAGTTCTGCGAACAAGCGCACTTCCTCCCATGAATCCCCAGAGAATACCACAGCAGTGTCATCAGCGTACGTGAATATAGTTCCAGCGGCTATGGGCATATTGCATAGCTGATTTATATAGATCAGGAACAGTGTAGGGCCTAAAACACTTCCCTGTGGCACTCCGTATGAAATAGCGCGCTCATCACTAACATAGTTTAGCAGTTTGACCTTTTGTGTCCTGTTTTGCAGATAGCTACTAAGAAGACGTAGAGGGGCACCTCTTAGACCGACCTTTTCTAAAATGCTAACAATAAGACTCCGCTGTCCGTCTGTCTATCAGTATGTCACCACGCTGTATCTCATGAACCGTGATAGTTAGTTGAAATTTTCACAAATGTATATCTGTTGCCGCTATAACAACAAATACTAAAAAAAGAATAAAATAAATACATAAGGGGGCTGCCATGCAAAAAACGTGACCTGTTGCGTTAACTTTGCACCTCATTTGTATGCGGCGCCATACATAACAGGACTAAGTTATTAAGCCGGCCAGTTAAAATGGGATAAGTGTATGTACGGATCCCTCGGTGCGCGAATTCAACTCGCATTTGGCAGTTTTTTTTAAGCTACAGAAAAATGTGTAACTTTTCTGGGAATAACGGGGGTTATTTGTACTACCTATAAACAAAAAAACATTTTCTAAAAATTTCTTTCATTCCCAACACAAGTAAAAGAAAATTTGCTCACAAGAGTGTTTCGTTATTCGTCACTTTCCGATCTACATTCTACCTCTGTAGCAATCGAGTCATTAATTACAGCAAGAAAAAAAACATTATGTATGGGTTTCAGCCCATTCTAAATATTCTGTATTATGGAATAATCAAGCAATAAATTCACTGCGTCCGTTTTCATATTAACACTGAAGGTTAGAATAATAAAGTTAATTTCCAAACTAATTAATCGTAGTTAGCTACTTTAAAAAGTATTTATAATTATACCTGTCGGCTTCTGTCCACTGGCGGCAGACAATCTAACAGCTATCTTATTCACGAAACGGCATTCTATCACAAATTCGAAGCATTATTTCCCATCTGTAACGTTTTGATAACTTTTCATTTACCCGAAAGAATATTTTTCCTGAAGCCCGTAATATTTTCCGGATTTGATTTGTTTTATAATTAACTAGCGACCCGCCCCGGCTTCGCTCGGGTGCAATGCTGCATGTATTATAAATATAAACCTTCCTCTTGAATCACTCTATCTATTAAAAAAAAACCGCATCAAAATCCGTAGTTTTAAAGATCTAAGCATACAGGTCAGACAGCAGGAAGCGACTTTGTTTTTTACTATGTAGTGATGACTATTCTGAAAAATGCACAGTCAAAAAATTGGCGAAACGTTACAGAAGAAAAGGAAACAAAAATTGGGACTTACGATAGGTGTCCTCACAAGTGTCCACGCAGAAGGGTTGCTCCGATGTTCGAAATTTGACACTCGTATCGCGCTGTCTCGCTCAATAAAATACAATTTCACAAAAGAGCAAGAGGGACAACACGACCTTTAAATTTCGACCTTCAGAGTAACCCTTCTGTGCGCAGTGCTGTTGGGATTGTCAAGCCCTTCGTTCTAAAAATCAAGTGCTCAAGATTCTGAGTCGGATTTTTCCTTTAGGCGAGGCAGGTCATCCTCGTTTTGAGTCAATTTCGAGCGGGGTCATATTCTTGGATCTTTAGCTTCTCGGTAGATCATCTTCGCCTCCTGGCAACTTCAAAGGACGTCATATGTTCTCAGCTAGTCAGTTTCTTATTAGGTCATCTTCGTTTCGAGTCAATTTCGAGGAACGTCATGGTCTCAGCAGGCCACCTTCTCAGAAGGTCATCTTCGCTTCTTGTCATTTCTTAGAAGGTCATCTCCGTTCAACTGTTCTTTTCGATATCATTATCGGTCCCTGCTATTAACGATTCATAAAATTACAACTTTCACGGATAAAAAACAAGGTGTTACTAAAGTAAATAGCATAAGATTAGTTAGAAGCTCATATCAGAGAATTTCGTTGAAATAAATTAACTTGGACGATAACTAACCCAGAAAATGACATCCTGCAAAATAGACCAAGTTAGAAGATGACTAAACTAGAAGATGAGTGCAGAGAAATAGACCTACTTAGCAGACGACTAATCCAGAAAATGTCG
Source organism: Apotomis capreana (assembly GCA_947623375.1). Taxonomy (NCBI): domain Eukaryota; kingdom Metazoa; phylum Arthropoda; class Insecta; order Lepidoptera; family Tortricidae; genus Apotomis; species Apotomis capreana. The sequence goes on along the minus strand of OX392513.1, from coordinate 1,290,957 downwards.
TCCTGCGAAATAGACGTAAAACAAACATGACGTTCTACGAAAACGACCTGCGTCGCCTAAAGGGGATTTTTTTTGCAAACGAAAAAAAAGAACAGTAAAATAAACAATGATACGTGAAAGCCCTACCCTTTGGAGCCTATGTCCAACTGCGGACGTCTTTTCACTCCATGATGATGTGAAGAGTAAACTCTTTAGCGCCGCCTCGCTTTCAATGGTCAGGTGCCTTAAAATAGCAAAATGGGAAATTGTTTCCGCGTGTGCGGTAGAAAAAACCGTCATACTGGGCTCATTCCCAAACAGCATGCAATCAGCGATGGAGTGCGCGACGGACCAGACGGACCAGAAAATGGGGCCGAACGGGGCCAAAGATGATGTTAAAACAGTATTCCTCATCGTAAACACATTGCACGGGGCAAGTATAGTAACTTATAATCATTATAGTCCCACCTCGATTCTTCATTTTAAAAAAAGTCTTAAAGAAAAAAAGATATCGACAAACCGTTACCAATGGTTGCCCTTTGCGCTCTTGTTCACAAAGCATATTTTTCAGGTTATAGCCGGCTTATTGCCGCTATCCGTTGCGACAGCGTTGCTGCTCACTAGTGGCCCCAGTCCTGGACATGACATAATCTACTTTTCTGTGACGGGCGTCGTCACCGCACTGCCGATGCTGGGAGTCACTGCGCTGGGATACCTCGGTGCTGTCATTGGCAATAAGATACTACTGCATTATGTGAGTACACTTCAGAATCCTATTATAACATTCTAAAATGAAATATGATTTATTTAAAGAACTTAGATTTGTCTAACTAAGTATGACACTAATGTTATAAAGGTGAAAGTTTGTGAGTGTTTATGTGTTTGTATGTTTGTTACTTCTTCACGCTCAAACGGCTCGACCAATTTTGATAAAATTTGGTATGGACGTAGCTGACGCCCTGGATTAACACGTATGCTACTCTTTATCTCGAAATAAAATTAGTGTTCCCGTGGGATGAGCGGGTAATACCGCGGGACGCAGCTAGTTTAATATATCTAGGAATACCAACCAGATTTTTTTTAATAACAAACACATTCTAGGTTGAAAATAAATCCTAGATAAAAAACAGTATGACCAGAAGGCTGGCAGCATTGCCACGTTGAATAGCAATCCAATGCTGATTATTTGTGCTTAGAAATCGCCAGTTCTCAGGTCACGCGACGCTTTGCAAAGCCTGTTTGAAATATTCCTAAACCTTTTTCAAAATTAATTATCTATGATAAGGGGTCAGCCAGGCTGGGTATTTCAGGAAAAAAATAATAGCCTAGCCTGATGCAGGGTGGCGTACGTTTTGCATGGCCGCATCTTTTTTTGTGCGTTCATCGCGGCAATACGGTTGGTCAGATTTTAAGCAATTTTGATGCCGGTTAAATAGTTAGACACACAAAAACGGTTGTACTTTCTACCCGATTACGGTAAAGAAAATAGGAAGGTTACGCGGATGAATTTGCGGCAACTTTCTAGTAAACATAATATTAATCTGCTTTTGTTTCAGTACACGGCAATGATGGGACTCACAATGCTGGCTTATGTGGCTGCAGCGGTGTCGCTCGGCGTCCCCGTGCCGCATGGCTCTTTCGGTTTTCTTCACTGTTTTATTATGGTGAGGACTTCTTCCATTTATATTGAAAGTCATACCGTACTCTTTGTCATAAAATCGTTAATCATCTTTCTGACTATAAATTAACTGTACAAAAGTTAGGAAATAATTATAAAAACATTGGCTTAGGTTAGGTTCGTTTTATATAACAATCCAGAAATATGTGTGTGTATATCGTAGCTCCTCAACGGATTAAGTGTGGATTTTTAAAGCGAAAGTCTTGTCTGTCGAGATGGTTTTTTTATTTTGTTGTCGATTTCTCTTTTTTCTCGGATTTCAATAAAATTTGGTGAGTTGGTAAAATTGCTTCTTTTTACCATGGCAAGCCCAATTTCACGATATGTCCTACAATTTTTTCTCCATTGAGTTACGCAAAATGTATGACAGAAATTGACTAATGGAACCATTTTTATTTTGTTGGCGAATAATTTATTTTGTATTTCGAGCTCCTCATTTTCAACTAAATTTTAGTACAAAATACGAAATTTAAAACAAAAAAAATACATACATTTTTTGAAACTCAATGGAAAATTTTCTAGGACATATCGTGAAATTGGGCCTATCTTGTTCAGCATAAGCAACTTTACCAACTGACCAAATTTTATTGATTTTTGAGAAAAAACAAAATCGACAATATAACGCGCACTACTCAAACGCGCGGATTGGACGGATCCCCTGCTGCACCGCGGGAGCCAATCGCAGCTCGGAATCGTGCCGTGCCGCGCGTGAGCGAGCGGTTGGATATACGTTCCCGCCGCTCCCGCGCAGTCCGACAACCGACGCGATACAAGTAGTGTCCCTTGCCTTAACTTAAACGTAATTCTGTGTTTTCACAAGTGTATACTGCACAATACTCTAATAAGTTCCCCATGTGTACTAAGGTGCAACTACTTATTGAATAAACTGAAGTCAGATCTAATTTGTGTCGCGTATTCACTCCACATAGCCTTAGAATAGAACCCAATCAACGAGCTAGCCGGCGCTACAACAACAAAATAAAAATCTGCCCAAATAGTTCAGTGAATAGAGACTAAAGTACTATGGGTGACCTTACAAACGGTCCGGTAGTTTTGAATTTTTGATATGTTGTCTATAGGATGGTTAGTCAGTGTTTAAAATGCAAAATGCACAATTCCCCCCCCCCTCCGCGCCCGCCGCCATATTGAAAAAACCGGCACTTTCTTCATATTTTTGCTCATATCTTCCTTTAGGAGCATTTTAGCTAGAAGATAGCTGGAACAATGCTATAGAAAGTTAAATTTACTATATTCTCCATTTTATATTTTGTTTCTAGGACAGAAAGTTACGGAGATATGCACATTTAAAAAAACGTAAAAAAATCGCAATTTCATACGCAAAAACAAACTTCTGGATTATATCTTCGTTTAGGAGCATTTTAGCTAGAACAGACCTTGGGAAATGTTGTAGAAAATTAAATTTACTATAATTTACATTTCATATTTTGTTTCAAGTATGGTTAGTTACGGAGATATGCACATTAAAAAAACTGGAAAAGTTGAATTTTCCGGAAATTTCTCAAATTTCTTGGTTTAGAACGCTGTCATTCAGTTACGGACTAGTCTAGGACAAATTAAAACATGTAGGAAATATAATTGCTTATATAAAACTCATGTCCATTTATACAGACATTTTCGGAAATGGTGACTTAATTTTTTACATATCTCCGTAATTATCTGACATAGAAACAAAATTTGAAATGTTAATTATAGTAAATTTAATTCTCTACAACATTGCGCAAGCTCTGTTCTAGCTAAAATGCTCCTAAACGAAGATATAATCCAGAAGTTTGTTTTTGAGTTGGAAATTGCGATTTTTACGTTTTTTTAAATGTGCATATCTCCGTAACTATCTGTCCTAGAAACAAAATATAAAATGGAGAATGTAGTAAATTTAACTCTCTATAACATTGTCAACGCTTTCTTCTACCTAAAATGCTCCTAAAGGAACATATGAGCAAAAATATGAAGAACGTGCCGGTTTTTCAATATGGCGGCGGGCGCGGAGGGGGGGGGGGAATTGTGCATTTTACATTTTAAACACTGACTAACCATCCTAGACAACATATAAAAAAATCAAAATTACCGGACCGTTTGTAAGGTCAAACTCCTTTATTTACTGAATTACTAGAGACATGACATTCATATTCATAAACTATTGCAATTTCACATAACAGGCTGTTCCGAAGTAATAAATTTTTCATTTTTCATTTTCATTTTTCATTTTTTTCATTTTTCAATAAATCGTAAATCTGTTATTTATTCGTAAATACTGTACCGTTTGGTTTGATTCTGTACATCGGTTAGAAATACCCTAATCAACACGTACTTTTCATGTTTTTCCAGAGGCCAGAGACACGTTGTATATGTACCTATTATGTATATCGGCGTCTATAATTATAGTACCCATCGTACAAGCAATGCTTAGTTTGGGACTAGGTCAATTTGTGTAAGATTGTCCCTTAACAAAAAAAAACCGTTTTAGTTGCATTTTTTTACATCGCTCATTAAATGAGGGTCTCATGATGACCAGCTACTTGTATCGGGGTTACTTTTAATACATTATTTAGGTTATGCATTATTTCCAGATGGCAGCAGTGACACTGTCACAGGTCCTAGCAAAGCAAGCTGGCAAAGATGGCCGACCGAACGCCCTCCCTCCTTGCTCCAAGTGCCTCATCATTAGTTTGGTGGTGATTTCGGTTCTGTATTCAGGATACATTTATAAATTCTTTTTTGATTAGCTTCCATTAAACATTCACGATCAGAGGTGTGTTTTATTATTTCCCTATTATTACAGATCTAGTGAATATATTTTTTCCATCGTATTTTGTAATAAATACGTTTGTGAAACATTGTTCACTGCATCTGTGCGTCGTGCGTCTCTTCCTGACCCTCTCTTTCCAGTTGGTGCAGTGTGAGAGTGTGACAGAAAGAGATGATGATATATCGTGCGACAACAGAAGTCACGACTAGATACGCCCGGCAATGGTCTCGTTTGTCGCGCAATAGATTTATGATTATGATAAAACATCTGTCACTTTTGGACATTTAAGTGCGTCAGAGTGACAGGTACCTTATCTTATCATTTACCTTTATGTATGTACATATATCCTGTACGTACTTTAAGCACCAGTCAAAGACATTCTCGTACCATAAATAAATAGTATAAAATATAAAAGAGGGAAAGGGGTTACCTTTTGAGGTTACGTCAAGTTCAATACATGCCTCAAGTTTACGATATTAAATCTTAATCAATATACACGTTCAATTTTCTAAGAAAATAATTACAAAATCACGATAAGAAAACCACCACAGCACTCCACGCATCATTAACAATTTCTAACTTAAACCTAGACAGGATACCGTAGTGTTTCTCTCTCTAAAATCTCTGAACAATGACAAGCTGAAGTAGAGTTACAGAGATTTGTTACCATATGTCATTACCAATTTTTTTTTATTCGTCTTCATCGCTGACCGATTGCCACGTTGGCAGTTATGAATTTATATAACTCATTTACTTTGCTGTTGGCTTGTGGAACTGTTGCTGGTGTACGGGACTTTTACGCGGGATGGTTTAATAAGGACGACTTACTGGTGGCCCAGGACACGGTGTTCAAGGAACGCACTTTTTACCGCAGGGTGCATGCTTACTATAGCAGAAAATTAAATTGCCCAGTAAGTATGCATTCCGTATCATAAGGCGGACCTTACGTAGACTTCCTTTGTAGTAAATACTTAATAGAAGTCAGAATTCGCATTTTTCCTGGTTCTCGTTGCTGAGATTCAGTACAATTCAGTAAAGATCTAACTGTACTAATTCCCGGAAAAATAAAAGGGGGTCCTTCTCTCACCAGAACGCACGAAGACGACTGTTTTCAAAAGACGCACTATATATAAAAGGGTGCTTTTGATTCGACTAACCTTAAAGGAGCCTTAGGGCTACTGCGGTTAAGGATCAAACAATCAGAAAACCATTTGTGTGTCGCTAACGAAGGACTATCCTCCCACTCCCACCGTCATAATCATACCCCAGAGTTTTCGGTGCACGAAGGATTTGGCACTAGGCCGACGGTAGGCGTCAAATCATTTGTGCACCCAAAACCTCGGGATACGGTTATCGTCATACAGAATAGTTTGAATAAATAAGATTAGCCAGATTTTCTAAATCAATATCTAGAACGTATCCTTGAGCTGACTTTATCGTTATAAAGCAAAGTTAAATTCATACTTACACGCACGTCTAATCACAAAATCGCAGATAATTAAGTTAATATTAACAATTCCAATTGTGCCGTTAAAACCCAGCATATATACGTATAACGACAGTTAAGTATTCAATGTACTTTTTGCAGATATCCTATTATCGTGTACTTGACCGCCTGGGCTCAGGCAGTGGACCCATAATAAGAGTACTTAGAGGAGGTCTGCGGAAACAGTTCCTCTCTCTCCGCATCACCTCGGCATACAGCTTCCCGATCGCTGTCAACATCTACATCGCTTGTCAGAACAGACTGGGCACCGGCCCTATGTTTACGAGGCCACCTTGGACCAGAATGCCGCTTCGAAATACAAAAGCTAACCAATCGACTACAGATGACGGATTGACAACTGAGGCTGGAGCCGGCTCTCAGGAAGGAGAAACAACTGAAGCTGCCACTACTGGTAAGGCTGGAGAAGCAACCAGTGGGGAGGCTGGAGAGACAACTCCTGGTGAGGCTGGAGAAGCAACCAGTGGCGAGGCTGTAGAGACAATTCATGGTGAGGCTGGAGAAGTAACCAGTGGCATGGATAGAGAGACAACAACAAATGGTGAGCTTCAAGAGCCAGTTCAAATTGATCGTCGAATCGATGGAATCGCAAGCAGAGGAAACCGGAGGAGCCACCAGCCTAAAGAGACGACACCTGACGATGAAGTAGGGGGTAGAATTAAAATAACTAATGCAAAGACAATGCTACAGTAATAGTCAGGGTAGAGATAGATCTAACTACCCGTAGCAGTTTCTTAGTTCCGGATTCTCTGTCAAATTTTCGAACATTACGACAAACGAAAAACTCTGAGCTTCTACTATGAAGAAATACCATCGTTGATTGTAGAATTTATTTGGAAGAAGAATTAAACAATGTTCGTGAAAAAATCATGACTCTTTAGAAATAATTCATTCATCGGGCACGATCCGTAATGACACTACAATTTTATTAAAAAAAACGATAATCCTCTCTTTCTGTAAGGATTTACAATCTGTAGCTGTTTCACTTGAATATCTTTACCATGGTATTTCCAAAATATTTTTTAAATTGGCAATTTGACAGCTGGTAATATTTTTGGCTGAAGGGATCTTTGAATCAAAAACTCAATTTAAAATAAATAGTCTATAGTTGACACTTGTCAATGAACTTCATGGTACTGATATTACTAAATAAATAACACAAAAAAGAAAACATTTAAAAAAAAATTAAACTAGACAACTCAATTAAAACTAAATTATAAAAATAACAAGGTTCAAAAAACACCGCTCCCTGTCATTTCTGGCCCAAAGGTGCCCATAACGCTCGCAGCATTTCCACGTTGGATCGCAATGGACACCCTTTGTACCAGAAATGACTCGGAGCGGGGGTCTTCCCCCTTTTGCCTGAGTCTACGGCCTACGTCGCGCACAAAACATTTTGCGTCTCCACCGCAAAGGGAACAAAAATGTAAGACGAACCTAGTGTGACATATTTCTGCCGTTTCAAGTCCGCCTGATATTCGGCTGCAGCTCCAGCCGTGCGGGTGGTACGATTCACGTGGGAGGCAGCGAAGGTGCTCACACACGTAGCGTCCCACACTAAACAACGACCCCTTTCCCATGGTAATAAAGTTAGCCCATCGGGCCGTTTGCCGTCTGTACGACTTAGACCCGGTGGCTCCAGCACGGATGGAACGCCAGCCGACCTAAGCGCCCTCTGAATTATGTCATTCAGTGCGTGGTGACGCGGTACATCGACGGCAACTCATTGCATGGTAGCCGTCAGAACCCACCATGGTACCGCAAATGCACAAATGAGGTTGACATACATTGCAGCCCAAATTTCAATGGTTTGACACTGACGTGTATCAAAATTTCATTGACAAACCGTGGGTTTTGAAGGCAAAGTCAAGAATATTGCGAACTATCATGGAACTCTCCCATTGTTATTTTCAAAAAATATTTTGGATAAGCTATTGTAAAGAAAAAATGGTTGCCTGTAAAGTCGGTTTTACGGGCGAAGGAAGATTTTACGTGACAACGTCTTTTTCTCGGTGGAATATTTATTTGTATCATATCCATTCACAATTTCCCTAACAACATTTTAAGTGTTACTTTCTGAACGCACCCATCACATGTGTCATTAATGTCATTATAGTGTCTTTATTTTACATGTTTTAAATCTAAATATGCGATAATCAGACTATTATGCATGTATGTTGTCGATTCCAAACCCTTATTTAGTCTAGATCTACATGTAATTATTCTAAAAATACCGAACCGACGGAACAAACATCATATGTTTGACAGGTAAGTACGAACAGTTTGTATTTGTATGGGAATATAAAATTATCGTTTTTATTATTTTCCACTCATTTATTCAATATTTTCTCACCGTTTAAACCTTCCCTTGACTTCCACGAATATTTCAATACTAAAATTAGCCAAATCGGTTCAGCCGTTCTCGAGTTTTAGCGGGACATAAACATCGTAACTAGACCCCGTTATCTTGTCGCACTGACATTACTTTTCATTAGAGCGTGAATGCTTTTTTTTATGGACTATCTAAATGTCGATAGTGTATGTCACTAATAATTTCAAAGAGGTGTCACTAGGTACTACTTATTAGTTTCTGACCCACTGAAAAGCCTGAACGGGGTGAATAAGTAGGCCATACTGAACAACTTTCACTATGCGGCTAACCCTGAAATCTCAAAAACATTTTTGGACTTTTCATACGTTACGAGTTTTACGAGAGACACAAGCAATAAAAGTCTAGAGTGTACGTTAGTTAGGATTAATCATATATTCTCCACAATAATTACAATAAATTTTACACAACTGTACATCGTCACCGTAACTATGGGTTAAATAGGGATTTTCGTGATGGCAAGTTCCACATTGGGCGGCAACTGTAAATCCTGCGGAATGTTCTTGCGAAAGATACACTGACCAGCCCCACACCACGTTAAAAAACAAAAGCTTTTTAAAAGTTGTTGGTAATGGTAATAAAAAAATAGCTTTTGTTGTACGTTCCACCTAAAAATAACAAATAGGTACTTACAATCAACGTCAACAAAAATAAAATTTAACAATACAATCCATATACTAATATACTAATATTATAAATGCGAAAGTGTGTCTGTCTGTCTGTCTGTCTGTCTGTCTGTCTGTCTGTCTGTCTGTTACCTCTTCACGCTTAAACCGCTGAACCGACTTAGATGAAATTTGGTATGGAGATAGTTTGAGACCCGGGAAAGGACATAGGATACTTTTCATCCCGAATAAATGTAGTGTTCCCGTGGGATGAGCGGGTAACACCGCGGGGCACAGCTAGTTACAAATAAATACCACTTACAGCATTGAAGTTCCCGATTTGGAGATAACGAGTTACTTTTCGTTGTACATTTTTAATAATGCTACGCATAGTAAGGTTAAATAATGTTACATCTTTTTTTACATAAATTCTATGGAATATTAATAATTCGTCAAAATTATCTGCCATTTTGAAAAGAAAGTACCTATTTTTGAAGTTTCTTGGAAATAAATTCGTGTGCAAAAAAAAAATAAAAAAAAGTAGCCAGTACGAAACAATTTCAAAAGTATGTAGAGGTATACATATATGGACTCATTGCTGTTTTAGCTCTGCAAAGCAAATTAAGATTTGTTCTAAATTTTTTGAAGTCATGCTGCGTCTCCTATTTGAAAAAATCCATTTTAAGAAAGAAAAACTTCTTTCCACTGCGACAGATGTGACAGGAGCGTACTTAAAGAAAAAGAAGTATTGGAGGCTGGGTTTGTATGGATCTTCGTCCATTACTTCTACTTCTAAGCCTCTGTTAAGCGTATCAATTTTTTGCAATGTATTATATCCAACATTCTTTTTTAATGTTAAAGATAGCTTTTTATAAATATGCCGTCCCTTTTCATGCAACACTAACTTCGACAACTGCTTCTTTACGTCGTTTACTACGGCAATTGATTCTGCAAGCTCAATTGATTGTCTTTCTAATTTTGTGATTGCTTGGGATAAAATAGACATGTTTTCCTTTATAAACAGCAATTCTTCTTGGATGTTATCTTTCAACAAGTTTCTTTTTGCTTCTTTAACTATTCCGTTTTGATCTGGCAGTGCATTGATAACATTTGCTACCTCATCAAAATTCTTCGAATAATAGAAACAGGCTTCTAACCATGTATTCCATCGAATTAAAATAGGTTCAGGGGGTAAAGCAAGATTTGGGAACATTTCTTTAAACTTGGCAATCCTAGATGGGGCTTTTAGGAATACTTTTTTGACATTTGTAATCAATTCATTGACATTTGGAAATTGCTTCTGCACAACATCAACTACTCTGTTTAGTCCGTGAGCAACGCATGTTGAATGAATCATGTTTGTATATGTTTGTTTTAGTTCTCTTCCGGCTTTTAACATGTACGCAGCTCCGTCTGTACACAAAAGCAAAACTTTTTCTTGATAATTATTGACGCCTTTATAAAAACAGTCTAAGGAATCAGTTATCAGTTTAGAAATGGTCTTGCTGTCAGTTTTTTCTAGAACTTGGGTGGAAATAATATGCGGCTTACTCTCTTTATTTTTGTACATACCGCCTATTATAACATTTGCTATTTTTCTTTTGATAGCGTCTTGTGTCTCATCAACAGAAATATAGATGTATGCGTCACGCAGTTCATCTTGAATAGCTTTGTATGTATTTTGATATACTTTGGGTAAGTACTGCAATCGGAGTGTAGATTCAGAAGGAACAGATACTGATTCTGCATATTTACCTTTCATGCAATTTTGGATAAACAATCGAAATTCTGTGTTATCCAGTTTACTCCAAGGGATATTGCAAGAAATCATAAACTTTGTCAGATCCATATTAAAATCTCCTTGGTTTGCTTTTCCGCCTACTGTCTCATTGTGTTTCTTGGAATTTAGATGTTTTCTTATGGTGTCTCTTTTTGGAGTGATTTGTAAATTGCACCATGTGCAAAACAATTCGTTTCCTACTTTTATCAAGCAGGGAAAATCTTTAGTGTATTTTGTTTTTAAATCTTCCACTGTAGCATATTATTAGGTACGTACACACCAAGCAATTAAATAAATTCCACAATTAAACTAACACTATTCCAAAGAACTGCGAGTTATAGTGTCTGTCAATGTGACATGCAATTGCAAGTAGGTAAATCATTTATCTAAGGTTATCGCTTCTCGTAAGGCCAATAAGGTTATGTACTTATTTGTAAACAAAAAGTTTTAATTGAAATTGAGTATACACTTAAAAGGCGAAAATTCGATTGCATTATATAAACATCGATATCAAGAAGGTCGATAAAAAAATCATTCACACTCTACTGAAAAACAATATTTATGCGACAAGATAACGGGGTGTAATCGTAACGTGAGCGGGCGTTACACTTTTTCATGAGTGACTCCGAGCGCAACCTAATTTAAGACGTTGTCACGTCAAAATTAAAGAGCGTTTGTAAATAATTACAGCAAGGACTATCGAAAAAAAATATAAACTATTAGGTCTTTTAAAAATTGTACCTATTGTACAAAATTCATATGAATGTATCTTATAGGTACCACCAACATATTGGCTCACATAAAATTGATCCTCCGAATTTTCTTCTACTACCCATTTGTAGTCAGAATCATCACTCTTCCGAAATGTTTACTCCATACATTCGTCCGTCATAAATTTGTACTACTACCAACCGAGTTCATAATAGACAGTTTTCAGAACATCGTAATTCATAATGTCGTCACTAAGATTTTGTGTGTACTCATAATGCTGATTTTCATATTTCTTTTATTCAGAATCATAAATTACAATAAACTTTTCAATCATAACATTTAAACATAGATACAGTTTTTCTTCATATGTTTTTATTCATAATGCTTGTTTTTAGTTATAGTGTGCATACGTGGTTACAATACAAACCTAACCTAACCTACAGTTTTCGGTTTTGGAACCACGTTCCATTTTAGCGCAGCTCGTCCTAACGGTATTATACACTTTTACTTACTAAATAAAGTTTTTCCCGAATCCATCCTGGCTCTGCATTTGCTTATAAAAAATTGTGCGTGGTCATAATACAAACCTAACCTAACCTACAGTTTTCGGTTTTTGAGCCATGTTCCATTTTGTCGCAATCTGCTTATGTAATATAGGATTGTGGATTTTATGAGTACACGCTAGTCTGCTGAAAAAATGTATGACAGTGAAAAATAGGATGAAAAACAGTTATGATGAATAAATGTATGAAAATAAAAAGTAGTATTAGAGATATTTATGATAATTGACAATATGGTTTTAAATGGTTCGGAGTTATGATCGGTAGTAATAGCGCCTAAGTATAAATAGTGACTATTATGATGAAAAATTGTATGAGTAACATTTTCGGAGTTCCAATAATCGGGGTTGAAAAATCATGTGAACTTTGGCGCACCCAAAAAAACAATATTCCCAAAATATTACAAAACAAATAAAAATAGGTGCACGCGCCGTGCGGATCTATTAGCCTTCGCCGCTCCGTGAACAGATACAGGTTGGTAGATCGATCCAAGCGCCAGGCCAGGCAGTGCTCGTCGACATCAATATCCCCCATGATGAGAACCTCGTGAAGGCCGAGAGTGATGGGCCGTTCCCGGGAGTATTCCCCAGGCGGGAATATTCCCGGGAATGTTCCCGGGAACATTTCCCATGAGGGGAATATAGGGGAATTTAGGATTTGTATATGAATAACATTTATTTTATGACATTCTCTATATAACAAAATGTTTATCTATTTAATAGGTTAGCAATTCAATAGAAAAAAATATAAAAAGTCAGCTGTAAATGTAAATTTCCAATGCTCCCGGGAATATTCCCATTGTTCCCCGGGAATATTCCCAATGTTCCCGGGAATATTCTCATTGTTCCCGAGAAATATTCCACAAGTTTTTAAATTACTCTCAGGAATAACATGGTAAAATAAATACCAGTGAGACAAGCAAGTTAATTACTGATAGAGAAGGAATAGAGAAAACACGTGTGTTGTCAACGCAATTAGCAAAATAATTGTATTTTATTTAGTTTATTATTTAGTTTTTGTTATTGTTTTTATTTTTATGTTTTTATTTTTTATTGTTTTTATGTATTTATTTATTTCATTATTTCAATAGTATTTTAAATAGGTAGTGTGTAGTAGTACCAAAGACAGGCATGCCATAATTCATTAATTAATACCCTGCCAGAAACATAAAATAAAAATAAATGAATATCAGTATTTAATCTTTTGCAATATTTGATAAAACTATTTTTCTTTAATCAGTTGGATCCAGGCAGGGTTCCATAGCCGTTATCACAAATATATTACAAGATCAAGAAGAGAAGTCTTGTTTTGGTGCGGGGGGCTCATCCCCCCGAGCCCTAGTTTCGTAAATCTACTCATGACTTGAAAGTTCAAAGTTGTGTTTATTATCTAAATACGGGGGCTCTGCCTCCGAGAGTGTCTCTTGTAGTCATCGTCCCTTCACTTTGGATTTAAGCTATCATGTTTCTGTTCTTGGTAGTTGCTTTGATTTTAGTGCCATCGCTGCTTGTCATAGCTCCACTTGTGACTTCAAAGTTAAATCTTATAATCATCGTTTCCAAAGTTGACTTAAAATAATCAAAAGACTAACTATCTTGTTTCCCATCTGTTAGGTTTCTCCCTTAGGCCCCCCGTATCTTATAGTCTTCGACTCCTCAGTAGATTTTACAGAATCAGAAGACATAAATACTATCTTTTCATTTTTGGATTCGACTGTAACTTTTTGCTGGAAACGTTATTCGCCCCATCAATGAGGCGCATATTCGGCGCACTTTCAGATTATTTCTGCTATGTCTCTGTATCCGAAAATCACGCTGACTGTCTTTCGCTCGGCTTGACGTCTTTAAAGATTCCAGGCCAACTTCTGGTTTCAAAGATCTTCTTAAATGCAGCGTAACCTCGTTTGATCCGTCAGTAGTTTCAAAACCAGCCAAGAGAAGACACATGCATCGATTTCAAATCCGTTAATTGACTTACCGCTCTTCCTTGTAATAGCTGAACAGATATCATCTTGGTCGAAGTTGTTACGCTGTGTGGTACACGTCTTCGGTTTGGAAAACTGCTTCCTCAACTTCAATATGTGTCTGATTCAGATTTAGATTTTGCGCAGTCGATATCTACAACATTGTCATTTCTCAAATGAGTTTGCGGGAAGATAAGCTGTGTTCAAGAAATTTTCAGCTCTTAGAATTATTTCTGCAGCATGGTGTTATTGGAGTAGGAGGTAGCTAGGCTAGAAGCTTCTGAATTAACCTACCAACAAAACCACTAGGCATACTACCGCAAAATGGACACGTACACGAAACCAATCTGATTGTAGATTCATAAAATGTGTCATGCTGGGCCAGATGAATTGTTTTGTGGCAGCGCGTCAGTGTTAATGTTTTTTTTCTGCTAACTGCTAACAAAGTCATACAAGCAAGTTTTACTTCTCTAAGTACCCTTTATGAGTTGGTTAACTATTATTACTCGTAAACTTGTAAAGCCTACCCTAGCAGCGTTATATAGCCAATACCCAAGTACTCCCAAAATTTGCAATTTAAAGTTTGATATTTCACAAACAGATCTATAAATTGTTGCAACAAACCTGCAACATTTTGGAAGGCCTATCCAACGACATATCACACCATGGGGTAGACTAGAAAAAAAATACATCCCCACTTTAGTATAGGGGGAGGTACAGTAAAAAAGTATTTTTCCAAGAATTTGTTCTACCAATTTGTCAAAATGACTAATATGTATAACCATGCCAAATTATAACTTTCTAGTACTAAAAGTTTCTCTAGTACTAAGAAAAGTTCAATATTCCCCATTTTCTTGCTTCTTTTCAACTCAGCCAAGTGTTGCGTTTGTAGTTTCAGTCGAGCGCGTACTCCAATACTTGCGCAATATGTTTTAGGGTCTGAGCTCATAAGCCGTGTGTCTTCAGTTAAGGATCTTGGTGTGGTCTTCGATACGCGTCTCACATTTCATGAGCACATATCGATACTTGCAGCTGACTGCTATCGAAGACTAGGCTTTGTCATTCGTAACTTGCGTGACTTTAATGACCCTTTAGCGATCAAGCTAGTCTAATAACGCCCTGGTCAGAAGCAAGCTGGAAACTTCGTCGATTGTGTGGCTCCCATACGAATCAACATATGCTTTACTACTGGAAAAAGTACAAAAAGCCTTTCTCAGGTTTTTATATAAAAAAATGTATGGGTACTACCCGTTCATGTACCCAACCAAATATCTTCTGGGAACACTCGGCTACAACTCACTAGAGGTTAGGCGAAAGTTTTGTTTGCTGACTACCGCATGTCGAATCCTGCGCGGCAAGTCCGACTGTCCTGAGCTTGTAGGCCGCCTCGTGCGACTGTTTGTTCCTGACGTCCCTAGGATAGCTCTCAGACCGCGGCAGCGCGATCTCTTGATGGCGCCGGCGGCGCGTACTGTGTCTCGCAAAAATTCCCCACTTGTTCGTGCTCTTGTGCTACTCAATGCGTTCCTGACATCAGCACCGGAGTGTGATTTGTTTGCGTGGCGATGGGCGGTTGTGTGCACTGAATGTTTGAGATTTTGTGAGGAATTGGATGATCGATGATAATTGTTATTATTATTATTTGTTTGTGTTGCTGTTTTTTTTATGTTTATGTTGGTTTTTCTATGATAATGTTGTACTAATAATGTAAGTTTCATGGCGCATTAGTTAAGAAACTGTAATGTCATGTAAACGTGTTTTTAATAAAATAAAATAAAATAAAAATAAAATAAAAATTTTGGGGAATATTCCCGCGGCCCATCACTAGCGAGAAGGACAAACTCAGCAAGTACCTTGACTTGGCTCACGAGGATTTATATTTTGTAATAACATTATTATATTTTACTTTTTCCAGTGGACGACTCCGGGCTGATGATGATGATGATTTTACTTTTTATATAAATTTATTGCAAAAACCCTAGCCTAAGATACAAGTGAAATAAAGGAAATAATAATACTCTTTATTGTGCACCACAAAATAAAAAGAAGAAAACAAAAGGAAATAATACATTACAGTTGGTAACAACAGGTTGTCTTATCGCTAAAAAGCAATCTCTTCCAAGTCTAAAAGAGACCCTAAGGTAGTCCTAGTAGTAGTACCTACTAGTAGACCTTAGGGTAGCGAGTAAACGAAAAATAATTAGTTTATTTTTCTAGGTAAAAAAATAATAAACACAACACTTAGGATGTCGAATATTGGGATGGTGGACCTTATTCACGAACGTCAGCACATTCCATTATTAAAATCCTAAATTGTGTGGAAAGCGGAAAAAGTCTTAATAGCGCGATGTGCGAGTTCTATCGTTTCGTAAATGCATTGATAAATATAACGCCTTTAAAGGTCGGAATATTTTTGTGGCTCTGTCGGGTACAGGGAGAGTTCTACCTATGATATTTTTTCCCAATTACGGTATGAAATTAAATTTGCGGGCGACTTCTAGTTTTAAATATTGAGTTATTTCTGTTTTGCACAACGTTCTGTCCGGTAGTCGGTTGAATGTAACGTAGATGAATACAAAAGGAACAATTGTGTCTAAGCGCTCAACAGTGGGCCTGTGGGTCTCGGTGGGCTCAGCACACAGCCCTGGTACCTTGGGCTGACTTGCCTGCGAGCCTGGTTGGCCAGGACGCCCGCCAGCGATACTGACACCAACTGAAACAGAATATACGCCATTCATTTTGAAATCGGTTTATGTGTGGTACAATTAATGCGGTGTACTTTCTTTTGCCATAACAATTTCTTGAGCTTAATTTGGGACTAGATAGATTTGTGTGAGGTTGTCTAATATTTATTTATTTATTTCCTCAACTATTTCATTTCGCAACTGTATGATTTCCTTATCCTCCTGAAACCGAAACAAAACCCTGTCCGTGAATCGTGTATGGATGAGTAGAACCCGGTTATTAGTAAGTAAGTTAGGTTTGTTTTATAAAAGTTCAGATAAGTTTGACGGTTCTAAGGGAAAAATAGTTGTCGAAATGAAACAGTAAGCAGATAAAGCAGCTAGAGAATTATTATAAGATTGGACATTATGGTATCCCATTTGGGAATGGATAATAAATTTCAAGTAGCGCGCTGGGAGTACCTACGGGGTGAACTCGCCAGCCAACCACACACCCATTGGGATCATGTCAATGGTTACGAACAGCGTAAATTACTGACCGATATAACAGCGTGACTCAAGGTGAAACTTATGGGTTGTATCATTTCTGCCTCTGGCCCAAAGTACGAGGCGAGCGCGCGAGTGACCAACACCCCCTTCGCTATCACGTGGATGGTCACGAACAACGTCATCGCCACCGCGTACTGGAAAATAGAGATTTATTATATAGATATACAAAGAGTAAAAATGCTTTGGACCTTCTATGGTCCTCTCTGTTTACTTTAAAAAGCCGTGAACGTGGTATTTGTTTGCATAAATTACTCTAGGGCTTTTTTTCTACTAGAATGGTGAGCTTACGGGCCTCTGCACCGCTGTGTACTGTCATGATGTGCCCGCTACGACCAGCTTGAGATGGTCAAATAGACTACTATATTTTTTTGATTTTGTGAAAGCGTGAGACCTCGACCACATCTGCGTAGATTCTTGAGAATCGTAATTCAAAATATAATGGATACCGCACTAACCCGAAATAAATAGCCCGAGGCTATTTTCAAATAAGTCAAAGAGCTCTAAAACAATTTTGCTGGAATTCTAAATTATTGTTAAAACAACGGGTGACGCAAATTTATTATAGGGATAGGTTCGTTTTGTACCCGTCAATTTCTCGCGTGCTTGTTCAATTTATTACCAAGGAAGCGAGTCAGAAAGAAGGATTTAAGTATAGGCGCATGGGATGCGACACTACGGGGTCTCATAAAACTAAATTGCGCAACCTTTCCTAAATAATGGGGAGAAATCTGAAGCGTGGCAGATGGGGGAGCCACATCTATCTTATTTTTTGTAGCATGCCGAAACGTAATTCTAATGAACTTAGGGGTGTGTCGCGCTAGCTTTGAATCCATGTCCAATGGGTATGGGTAATAGGTAAGGCTAATCAGTTGGGGAGGCACTGTTGACATTGTTCATTTTACTGGAGTGGGGCTTTCTATTTTGCAGGAGGCGTGGTGTGAAAAAAGGTGGGAGACGGGAGAGGAGCGGAAGTTTTGGCAGTTTACGTTTCGAGACCACGCGTGTCGCGTAGAATTCGAAATGGCCAGACATTAAATAGACGCGGGGGAGGGGTGCGAGTCTGAAATTACGCTAGCTGTAAATACGAGCTGTTGTTACTAGATCCACAGATTATATAATACTATACTAGTACAGATGGACGAAGCGGTACAAGGAAATGGAACGACCCTAACTCTGGCTATTCAACTGGCTATTTTCTTTCCGTCGATTATCCAACAGATGGCAGTAGTGAGACTGCGATTTATGCGTCTCGGTCACGCCATCTAAATAAGAAATGGGAACATGATGTGCGTCCTGTCTTGTTCTATAGCCTAACTATAACGTCACATGATCGATAGATGGCGTCTTTTTCTGTCACGCGCGGACGCAAGTCAATGCAGAAAACGTTTTTGCAGGCATCGTACGAGTAGCATCTCAATGTCTTATGCGCACTGACCTTGAATCGTATCGGCATCTCTTTCAGACGGGCCGTACCTATCTATACTATAATATCTATACCTTTTTTCGTAAGCACAAAGCTCAACAGTCACAAACTACAATTTCTCGCGCGAGATAATTGACTGTATTTTTCTGTGCAGTAATCTGGGAGGTTGAAGGGTAGGTAACTGTATTCGTTCGGAGAGTCATTCTCATCAACAAATGTAACTTTTTTCTAATTTATCCTTACCGGGCCATAACTGTTAAGGTCTTAAGCCTTTTTTCTGAGTTTATGTTTAAACCTTCTTCCTTTCATAATCTTGTAAAAACTTTATAATGCAGTCACTTTTCTTAAACATTCAAATGATGTTTGGGACCGGTAAGGATAAAGTTAGATAATAAGAATGACCCTGCATTCCTTTAATATTAAATAAGAACAATATAGGTAAGTACAGGATCATTGTTTGCTTTATTTCATAATAATCACCACATGTCATATTTACACTACTTAAGAGCCCACCCATGCAAAATTCGTCAGGTGAATGATCCTAGATCTCAACTTCCATAGTGATTAAAAATCTGTCCCTTGAAAAAAAGAAACTTAAACAGTTTTTCTTCAATCTTGTCAGCGTGAAAACACGATTAGTAATAATTTTCTCGATAGTTTTATCTCTCAAACATAACCCTTTTTAGGGTTCCGTAGTCAACTACCCTTATAGTTTCGCCATGTCCGTCTGTCCGTCCGTCCGCGGCTTAGCTCCGTGATCATTAGTACTAAAAAGCTGAAATTTGGTATGAGTATGTATTACGCCGAAATAACGGTAAAATAAAAACCAAAAAATAAACTTTTCAGGTACCTACCTCTCGAACACAAAAAAAAATACAAAATGCTTTATTGCACACCAAAAAAAATTTACAAATTCAATACAGAGCAATAATTTTAATAACGGTAGACAACAGGCGCTAAAGAGCGATACCACAGATTATATACAAGTTATGGCGATACCTATAGTGGGGGTGATTTTTTTTTCGTTTCAACACTAATGTGTGGGGTGTCGTTGAATAGGTCTTTGAAAAATAATAGGGGTCTCCAAACATTATTTTTTGATAAAATCAGCAGTTTTGTAAAATTTGCTCCGAAAATTATAAAAATTGTGTCCCCCCCCCCCTCTAACTTTTCAACCACGGTCAAAAAAATATGGAAAAATTCATGAAAATTAGGGTTTATAAGTACTTTCAATGAAAACTATATTGAATAAAATCGGTCGAGCTGTTTTTGAGTTATCGCAAAAATTCACAATTTTCTTTAAAATGACGTAAGTGCCACGCGGAGTCCTTATACTTCGAACGTTACACGTATTAGTTAAGTGCCATACTGTATTAAAACATTTCGCTCAATCTGGTGCGTATAATCGATAACTTCCAGAAGGTAATAAGTAATTACTGTTACTGGCGTTGACGACCTTTTTATAGAACTTGAAATCTTTCTCGTAATTTTCGGCTATTGTGAAGGATGGGCAACTACGGAACCCTACACTGAGCGTGGCCCGACATGCTCTTGGCCGTTATTTTTAGATATTATCGGTTGGATCTTCAAAACCCTTAACAATGTTTTTTAGCTTAATAGATGCACAATTTTATTATAAGTTCTCAAAAACTGTAAAAGTATTTTCAATATAAAATGCACACGTTTATGACACAACTCAAAAAACATGATTTCCGCGCTTCTGAGCATGCACTTCCATCTCGCTCACGTTTACGCTCAGTGAGAGAGAGAGAGCTAGCACACGCACCCCCCAATAACTCCAAATCTATTTAAGATAAAAACATGAAATTTAGCTTATGTATTTAGATCCTTTAGAACAACTAGAACCCCAAATTTCATCAATAAAAGAAATAAAACTGACCAAGTGCGAGTCTGACTCGCGTACCGAGGGTTCCGTACACACTTTCACTTATCTCATCTTAATTAGCCTGTTGAGTTAAGTTTGCACCTGAAATATATGACGCCGCATACAAATGACGTGCAAACATAACGCAACCGACTTCTTCAAATTTGATGTATTAAAGGGACTATATTTTTAATATTTTTTTTACAAATGTATAATTTTCAGATTTGATAAGTATTTGTAGTATGTGACGATATTACTTGCCAAAATTTATAGTTCTAGGTCATCGGGAAGTACCCTATCATTGTGATTCCCTTGAGAGTGTCGAAATGTACATTTTTTGCGATATAAACGGCCGTATCTCTTTTTTCACGCTAACGTAGAAGTTAAATTTTTTCACAGGTTCAAGGAACCGCAAACCTGAGTATATTATGTTAATTTCAACTGGATACCTCAACGCGTTCTCGAAATAAAGAGTCTTGACAGATAGACGGACGGACGGACAACAAAGTGATCCTATAAGGGTTCCGTTTTTTTCGATTGAGGTACGGAACCCTAAAAACCCAGCAGAGTAATTTTGCTAAGAGACTTAAGCTTCGCCGACAAAAGAATTGAGATCTATATGGGCGCCAAGTTCTTTGCACTAATTTTTTTAGATACAAGGACATACGACATACTCAATGCATTAATATTACTTGGGGTGTAATTCAATATCAAGAATTGACTTGGCTAGTTTTCACAAACTGACAAAATTTTATAAAAGTATTGTTATCAAGCTAACAGTATAAGTAACAGCATGAACACTAACTTGCGTACTTACCTTTACGAAAATAGGTTAATTTATTTATTTATTTATTGAAAAAACAGGTTACATAACATTACAGTTTACACCAATGCGTCATGAACCGAATAATGTTTATTTTGACGGCGAAACGGCGGCGTGGCCCCGTTGTTCCGACATCTCGGGTGTTGTATTTGGTAGGTTGCCCCGGAACCGACGAAACACGACACCTTTCGGCCAGAAATCAGCACACGCGATGGTCTCCTGGAGCGGCCGCGGCACGCGCACTACAAACGATTAGACAAATATAATAACTAAGTACCTAATAAAAATTTATATGTAAAAACTTTTTCTTTCTCATTTAACAAAAATCGTGATTTTTGACTACTAATAAATTTTCCAGTAGAAAGTCATGTTAAATGTTAAAATTATAAAAAAATATATGCATTTGTTTAATATGTACAAAAAACAATAAGCAACCGTTTCAAAGAAAATTACAAATATTACAATGTGTTTTATAAATCAACAAAAATTGATTTTTATCTGCAAAAAGTACCAATTCAACTTAATTATTGAGCAAAACACATGTAAGTACATAATTCAATTATAAATTAATCAAGTTTCTCTGCGCACACTTTGCCCCGCCAGCCCAGAATACAGAACCGAACAGGCTTTCAGAGCTGCATCTTGTGACGACGTTATGGACTTGGCCGCAGAAGTGTGAGGATATGAAGGTACTTCACTCGTGGTTGATGGACCATCAACTGACACCGCAGACGATGAAGTTGACAATTGGTCCTATAGCTTCCAGCCATAGCGTCCACTTCTTTGTAATGCGGGTCTTTTTTCCAACTTCATTTTGCACTTTATTTTCAAAATGATTGATCCACAGATATCTGTTATACGCAGTTCATCATGGCTTAAATGTTCTATGGTCATGCTTCCTAAAACAGAAAATTAAGTATCTTAACATAAATAAAATAGAATAATAATAATTATTAGTAGTTTGTTTTTCTATATGAACAGGTCTAAATCAACACAATAATGGTTAAAGGCTAAATAGGATCACTTTTTTCTCTAAAAGAATTCACAATTCACATAACTTGGGAAAAAAAAAAATTGGGTAAGTAACCAATGAACACAACTTTTTTGTAGCGCAGGTCCTGAGAAATATCAATGTACTTAGATAAAATATTTAACATACAAACACCAATAGAATTAACTTCATTCTTTACAAATTGATAAGGCAGTATGAAGTTCTAACATTACAGAAAACATAGCATTTGAAGGTCAAGCAAATAGTTTAATTTTAAGTAAGTGCTCATCTCATTGACTGATATTATCTCAGTGACTTTGTAATTTGTTTGATTTGAATGATGTTCTACTATCCTACAAATTACAATGATTGATTAATAATAATTAATAATAATTACAGTGACTTGTTTATCGATATGTACTTTATTTCAAATGTTAAGTTTCTCTTAAAGACAACACTTACATATATACCTAAGTGGACTCGCCTACCTATATGCTTAAGTAGACCTATATACCTGAGTCCCATCCAGGGGACATAGGACATTAAGTCATATACCTGAGTGGGCCAATATATAGAAAATAAAAACTTACCGCAATTAGACATTTCGTTTGTCAGTTTTCCCAAGATAAGAAGACGAAGGTATTCAGATCCAAACAATGTCTATGAGCGGTTTTGAAGTCGTATCTATAAGAATTTGCTTCAAGTCCGTGTTAGGTGGCGTAGGTCAGTTTAAACAACTTAAAGCAAGGTTGCAAAATAAAATCACATTCAACTCAAACAATAACAGAACAAATCGAATCGCAAGTCAGTGCTGCAAACTCCCACATCACGTGTAATAAACAAGAACGACAACAAGAAGGTCCTACTCCTAAAAATCAGGAGCCAGTCATAAATATCAGTAGGGCTACTCCGATGTTCAAAATTCGACCGTCGTATAGTCCCGTCCCTCTCGATCTTCTGTCGAAGTATATGAGTAAACGGGACAGCACTATACGCTGGCCGAATATCGAACATCGGAGTAGCCATTCAGAATATTCAGATTCGTCAGAATCAGTCGCGTTTCGTTCCACTCACAAATCGGTTGACAATTATCGGATGTCAACGTTGCCAAATGACCGCACACTTATATTAAATATGGTGTATTTACCAGAGAAAGGTGAAATTCTCTAAGGTAGGCGTCGTAAGGCCGAACCTTGAAATGTAGGACATGCAGGCTGAATCTAGATAGCGAAACTGACTCAATGCAGTCAGTAGCATGACAACATTCCGTTTCTAAAGGCGTGTCAGCGGCGGCTGCCGATCACCCTACTACACGCCATGTCTTGCAGATTGACCCACGACCTTGATTTGACCAAATCAAAACCTAACTTACTTGCATACTGATACCTAAATAAAATACGACCCGGGTCTCAGGGGCGGGCTCCCAGCCCATTTAACTAAGATCTCATCTTCGGATTCGAGGCGAATTAAGCGCTTCTCAGCGAGAGAGGGTCAACTGCGCCCCTATAACTCGAAATACGAGGCCAGGTATCTGGTCTACCTGTGCATAGGTCTCCCCTGTGATTGCGGGCAGCCGGTTGTTCACGACGGGAACAAAGCCCGTACAATGAAGACTACTTCATTTGTCCTGGTAACGGAATCGATGTCATTAACGCCGACCTCTAGTAGCCAGATAGTTATGACCGCTTCAGCCTGGATGAACGTAAAGTAGTAGTAAATTCTCTTAACCATACAGTAAGATCAAATTTCTCTAAAAATTATTCAATTACATAGACAGCTTTATACTAGACGATCACTTCACGAGTCGTACCATCACAGGCTACAAAAACGCGCCAATTGTAAAACCCAAAGGAAATTGAAAAATAGATAAGCACATTGACACGAGTTGTTGTTGGTTGCCAATATTTGCCATAGCAGGGTCATTCTTGAGAATCTAATTCTTGATGTGATTCCCTTGGCGATTTTTATTTTTATATTTTTTTACCTTATTGCTAGAAAATATGAAATTGTATTTAATTTTACGCAGATTTATCAAATAGGCACCACTTTTGGTCAATTTGATACAGAAATATACCACTTTATGTTTTCGCCGCCAGGGGAATAAGAAAAGATGACATGGGAATAAGAAAAACGCCAAAGGAATCATAAAAAAAAGTACAGGGGAATAATATTCGGTTCAGTTTTTCTTAAATAAATAAAAAGTTTTTCAAAGTGTAAGGATACAAAAAATCACAGTGTTTTATTCGCATTAATTGGCAATTTTCTTAATAATCGAACCACCGTCGTAGTATGAAAATTGCTGGGAATAAGCATCTTCTCTTGAATTCAGCTCAAAATTATTTGAGACCTGCTGTACCTAAATAGAATAAAATTCTAAATCAATAATTCAGTCATCTGCAACGCGAATTAAAGGGAAATTTATTTTCTTTTCATGAAAACTCAAGAAAACTGTGATTCCCCTGTTCGAAATTAGAACCAGAGGAATAAGAAAAAAGTATGTTTCTTGTCGATTCTGCCGAAACTAAAATTATTATAAGAACAACTATTAAGTCAACACATGCAGGCATTCATGTAGTTTTCTTTTTACTAAACACTATGTACCTATTGCAAATATAAAATTTTATATAAAAATTCAAGGGAATCAAAATCATAGTGAACCAAAGCCAAGTGAATCATATATTAGCCTTCATAGCTAAGAATTCCAGCAACTAGTCGCGACCATTCCCCGCATATCTGGAAGCGTTACTGACGTTTGCCAAGCCCGGCCATTGCAACTGGTCAGATGATGTTTAAGTAGGGATGTGCGCCGTGTTGAATGAGGCACCAGAGGAATCATAGCTTAGCTCTGGACAAACCTTCAACATAGATTTTTTTTTAAATTACGATACACACAGCAACCATATTTTTTCTGCTAAATAAATAACTTATATTCTAATAATTTAACTCAATTCTATACTTTATTTCAATTCACAACATGTACTTTTTGGGGTAGTTTGATAAAAAAATGGCAAATGGACACACCAAGGGAATAAAGTTTTCTGTGTTTAATATTTTTTTACAGTTAATTATACTTAACTTAAACAAAAAATAAATCGTGCTCCAGTTAGATTAGGTGCTAATGTAATATATAAAAAATACTATGGTCAATTATTTCAATTGTGCGGGTACTTTATCCTTCTGGACGCTGTAAATGGAGCCTTTCAAGAATCACCCAGCAATGATATGTCAGAGGAACTGACAATATTACTTCAATTAGAAAAAACAAGTCTAAGTTTGCGATTTGGCATTGAATACACGGAGCCTTCTCCAACGTCTCTTCAACTGACTATGATGTACTAAAAGATGTATCTGCTTAAACATTGTACACCTTATACAAGTTACAAGCGCTTTTAAGAGCGCTTTAAGCGCGAGATATACTATCTATCTCACGCGATCCCTTACTACGCTCAACCGGGTATCTCTAATAGAGATCGATCTATTTCATTGCACTCTGAGTGAATTCAAAAGTGTTGCCTTAAATGTTATTTGTTATGAATCGTAATTTTTATTTTTGAATTGTATACCTTCTCTATCGCTTTAGGATTAAATCCTGTGATGATAGTGTTAAGTGATATTGTATATAAATAAATAAATAAATAAATCTCTTTTTTTACAGTACTGTGAGAGAGTGACGAGTTATGCTATGTCGCGCGACAAGGGTCGCGAACCAGAGTTATGCCAGACGGGCTGGCCCGCGTCGCGCAGTGAGTCAGTCTTGCAATTGTGAAGCATTTCATGAAGTAGTAACTCACGACAATAAGTACAATCCTATGTTCGAGGACAGCCCCGACATATCCCAGCACTGCGAGTCCCAGCAGCAGCAGGCCGACGACGAGGCTGATGCTGATGTCCACCGCCATTAACGAGGCGTTGTCGTTGTAGGCGGTGACCACCGACCGGGCCACGCCGATCGTCACCCAATATACGCCAGCTAGGAGCTGAAACATGAGTGGATGGGTCATTCAGAGGGGTCCCTCCTTTTGAAACAAACATTTCGTTGAATATACTTTTCAGTTCACCGTCTATCAGTACTTAAGCCTTTTCTCTCAAACCATTTTTGAAAACGCCTGACGTAAGGTTTTCCACAAAAAAAAAAACAAAAAAGAACCGAATTAAAAAAACTGAAAAACCTAAAATAACCGGTTCATGTACATTTATTTACATTTGAATCACCTTTTGAAGTCGGTGCCAAACCACTCAATTATGACTATGAAAAAAAATGATGCGCATAAAGCCTTTAATGATTGGCAACATATTTCTTTTAACCATGCTTTTCCCAATATAATAAAGGATTTATTTTTCTCCCATAATTCTGTACGCTCTAACATTTCTGGTACTAGCTCGCTAACGTAAACCAGGGACCTATTTCGAGGATGCCGTTTGAGATATCACAAAACGTTAAAACTATATTAGATAACAGCGATATCGCCTTTGAACTGTCATTAAAATGCGATGAGCTTCGAGTGACATATCTCAATATTTGTATAGAATCTTTTTAACGATTCATATTTTTTATGTGGTATTACCCCATTTTATTTTTATAAATAATGACACAAATGTAAATTAAGAAATAAGCGGGATTCCGCTTGGATTGTAGTAGATCGCATTAAATTTCTCTTTCTTAATTTACATTTGTGTCATTATTTATAAAATGACATATCTCATTTCAATTTTGGAAATACGAAGGCGATAATGACTGTCAAAAATGCTATTCATGCATATTAATTTCTGTTTTGAACGAAACGTAACTGACTAATTTCACGCACTACACGGTCAAGTTAAAGTACGGGCACGCGCCTTTTATTTATGCCGTCACATACAAAGCAAACGCAAATTAAGCGCGACCGGATTGACGATGTTGCGATGTCCTAGGGATATCTGTCCTACGGATGGCGAATAATGGAGAGATCTCCATCATCTCTTTAAAATTGGTCGAATTACCCTCCAGGTATAGCACAACTAGACTTCGCGTTCGCGACTCTTGTCGCGCGACAAAGCATCGCCCGACCCACAGTACTGCGAAGAAAGAGATGTTGTGCTCTTGTGCTAGAGCTGCTGGTCTCCCTCAGTGACGGAGCCATTAAGTAGCTAAAAGTTCTTAATTTGGAATAATATTAATGTACGAGTATTCGACCTGTTTTAATTATTGTGAATGACATACGATCAAAATAAATGTAAACAACTAAACTCCAATTTTCTTGTAAATATAGCAATCACTACATAGTATAAAACAAAGTCTCTTCCTTCTGTCTGTCACTATGTATGCTTCGATCTTTAAAACTACGCAACGGATTTTGATGTGTTCAAATTCAAGAGGTAGGGTTCTATGTATAATGCATGCATAATTTATCAGCATTGCACCCGTGTGAAGTCGGGGCGGGTCACTAGTCATAAATAAAATATATGTAAGTATAGAATTTATGTTCGTATTTTAAGGGAATAAAAGATTTGGACACAAATGTGTTAAAGTTAGGATCACGTTAGAATGTATTTACGAAATAAGACAAGTTTAGGTTAACAGCCTATAGAAACCGGAGGGCTATGATGGGTGCTTTTATCACGTATAACTCGTATAAGTGACGTTTTGACAAAAGGAGAACGAGAGTGACAGATGCTTTGTCACTTACTTGTCGCGTGATAAACGCAACCATAATAGGCCCGCAGAGAGCGTCACTTACCGAACAAATTGTGTTCAAAACTAGGAATAATGTTTTAATATCGTTTTTAGCTTCTGCGAGGCCCATGGCGGATTTGATCGGCTCGCTCGCACTTGTGATTCGCGCTGTGGGCTATTTTCGACTGAGGCCGCAACACTTTTTTGTGATAAAATTGTTTCCAATCTGTTAAGGCACCTGTACCACTGGTAGCGGGAGATCGTTTCTGTTCTATTCGTTGAAAATACGATCTTAATCGCAGAGAGACTGCGACGATGTACACAGTTCAACTGATGATGATGATCATCATGCAGTTATGATCATTATAATTCGGGATCTAATGCTATGCTGTGTTATGCGCTAACTATACTTAAATAGTAGGAGCGAGCTACCACATTTCCATTAAAATTACGTACTGACATATTTGTATGTTCAAAAATATCTCATTGAAAAATTGCCATTAATTTGAAAGAGATTGTGCTTACATTTGCGAGCCGCGCGGACAGGGCGATCGCCCGCAGTGCTCGGTTGGCTGCCGCCGCGACTGATCGGCTCTCCTGATGATGAATCCCGTACCGATTCCAAACATGTCGAGCGATACTCAGCTTCTACGACATGAGTAAACCCGTTTGTGTATTTTGATATGTCTGAGACTCACGGTAGTTTCCAATGTAAAACATTTGTGACTGTCTAAAATATCTCAAATATGGTTTTAATTACCCCCAACGTTTGGGACGTAGCATTATGTAGTAGCGGCGATTATATCCTGTAGTGTTATTGAATATGTGATTAAATAGTAGGGTATGCAACAGTTACATAATGAGAGGTTAAAACACGAGTGTGGTGGGTGTGTGTGTCAACACATATCGATCATGGGTAGGCCTTTACCTAGTAGTGGGACATCATGAGTTTACAATAATAACTAATAATATCCATCACATAGAATTGTCTTTTATACATTTTCACTTGTACTCAGTATTACCAGTAACTCCCAGTGCACGCGATATCGCTATAACATCATCATATTTTGTAATGCTATGAAACACTGACTTTGCTCTCCATACCCCGCCGCCGCAGCTGCATACTAATGTAGGTTTGTAGTATTTGAATTTGAAATTGTTATAGTAATACAACAATATGAATGTCGATCAATAAATTTTGATATGAAACGGTTTCGCTGCACTATTTCTTATCTTGTGGTTTCGCCTACAGTGGACGCGCGCCGGCGCGGCGCGGAGACGGTTCGGTCCTGAAGCCATAGTGTTTTCAGCACTCACGCTAATTAATTGATGAGTGGTCATTATCTCGTGAGGCTCAGGCCGTTGTATTCCGTACAGTCAGCAACAAATTTCGGACGACAGTCATTTTTAATAAGCAGCTCTAAAGTACATAACATATTAGTATGTGAACAACAAAATGTATTTATTTATTTAAACTTTATTGCACAAAACAAAAAGTGTACAAAAGGCGGACTTAATGCCATAAGGCATTCTCTACCAGTCAACCATTGGGCTAAACAGAAACATTTTATGGTGCAGGGCCTGTCAACTATCAACATTATACCAAAAGAGAAACTTATTATATATCAGTAATATAATGAACACAATAAATAAACATACACAAATATGCAATAGAATATACTTACATAAACATTAATTCTTGTACCCAGTGCAAAATATCATAACCGACAATCAGTCTAGAAGCTTACTGGTGAGATGCTTGCGCAACATGTGCTTGAAGGTTTGCTTTGTTTGTGCTTGCCTGATGGAAAGTGGGAGATCGTTCCAAAGCCGTATTGCCTGAACAGTGAAAGAATTTGACATAAAACCGGTGCGATGAGGAGGGACAATGAGCATGAGATTGCGAGAAGTGCGAAGGACGCAACCGGGTCGAGCAGATAGGTACAAATTGAAATTTAGATCCAAGATACTCGGGCGCGGCTGGATCAAATTTATGATATTTTGGATAAAAATTATGGTGTCCTATGAAATCAACATGTTCTCGGAATTAAAAATAGCACACCTACATTTTATATTTATATATAGAAGAGAAAAAATTAAGGAGAGACGGGTGCATTACCAATTATGATATCAAGGCCACTAATCAACGCATCGAATTTTTCAACATTTAGTTTACGCTAGCAGACGTTACTGCTTTCATAATAATTGATGAACATACATAATTTTTTATTAATTATATTTTGCCACAACGATCTCGGTCTAGTAGTGTAGGTGCAGTGTAAATGGATTTCACGCCTCGTCCCGCTTCACGGAACAGCGTCCTTAATTTCTGTTAGACCATCGGACCGCTTTGTAATTTATGGTGTATCGTTAGAAATTTTTGAAAAAAAATCAATTAATTACAAAAATATATCTTACTGAGAATTCGGTATTTTTTCCTATTTCGTTTTAAGCATTATACAAAATCAGCGCTGCGGCACCGTATAAAGCTGCGGTGCGACTTGTTGCGTTGAAATGTGGAGTTGTAGTGGTGTTGTGTGGAGGAAGATGATTGTCAGAATTAATATGAACGTCTTTTAAATGATTATTTTTTAATCCTATTATTCATTTGAGCTAATTTACTTAGAATCTGAAATGTAGTACGGATAGATTTCATTAACATATATAATACTTTGCGGTTCTAACAAGGACAAGGATGCCAAAAGCATACGGCTGTATAGTTTACGACAGTAGACAATGTAGCGTTCACACTGGAAAGGGATAACAGATGGTGTTACAAGAACCGCTCCTGCAAATTCTATTTGTGAAAAGAGATTTGTTTGTATTCGTCTAATTTTGGTGGAATTGTTGAGAGCCGCATCCCTACTTCCTAATGTATTCGCGTCTCGTACCAAGTCATCTCGTGCCATTTTTGCGCAGCTGTCCGTAACTTCGCTTGTCTCGGGAAGTATCAGGAAATAATTGTCGAACGATATAAATTCGCATGATACAGTTGCGCAGAAAGGTACTAATATAATACGATCTAATCAATATTACTAACCGTTCGGCAACTATTTATACTAAGCACGGTCCTAAAACAGCACGCTGCAATCCCTTAGGAGTCACTTCTGTTTTAGATTTTTTGTTTCGCTGGGTCCTCTCCTGTACAGTAGGCTTAATACGAAGCTGGATATATATCCGCTCAGCTACGCGAAATGTAAGAAAACACTCCGGGAAGCACTACAAAATGTGTCATACGAAGATACAGAGAAGTTATTGATTGTTCTAAGTTGATTTTCTTGTATTCATTCTAAGTAATTAAATATTATTGTATCCGATCTATAATTTATCATTTAATGTGTATGATTATTTATTTAAGAAATTGTTAATAAGTTAGTCCTCTTTATAATACGGCGAATAGAGACTAAAGTACTATGTGTGACCTTACAAACGGTCCGGTAGTTTTGAATTTTTTATATGTTGTCTAGAATGGTAAGCCAGTGTTTAAAATGCAAAATGCACAATCCCCCCCCACCCCTCCGCCATATCGAAAAAACCGGCACGTTCTTCATATTTTTGCTCATATCTTCCTTTAGGAGCATTTTAGCTAGAAGAAAGCCTTAACAATGTTATAGAGAGTTAAATTTACTACATTCTCCATTTTATATTTTGTTTCTAGGACAGATAGTTAAGGAGATACGGGGGGGGGGAATTGTGCATTTTGCATTTTAAACACTGACTAACCATCCTAGACAACATATAAAAAATTCAAAACTACCGGACCGTTTGTAAGGTCAAACTCCTTTATTTACTGAATTATTATGCCTGAAACACAGGGAATCCTAGTTCAGGCGCATGTAATTTTTTATTGCCAAGTAGAATGTCTTAGGCTATAGTTATTATTACTGTAAAATAAGTTATTATTCAATAAATATCTTATCTTATTATGGTTATGGTTCCATTATCCGCATTTAGCCCGTGTTTAGTCGGGCCGTTGTGCGTGGGGATTACGCCAGCCAAGCCAGCCTAACCGTATCCAGAAGCGGAGGATTCTCCAGCCTGTCAACCGCAACTATATATGCTTCGCGACTCTTGTCGCGCGGCATAGCGTCACCCGTCACTCTCTCACAGTACTGCGCAGAAAAAGATAGAGAAATATCTCGCGCGAGAAAGAGTCGCATATCACAGATGTGCTTGGTGTCTCCAAAGGCTTCTCGAAGTGACCTCGGTGCTTTGAGGATTTCAGCCCGCTGTTTGACTACGTCAACGCAATCCAGGATCATGTGGTTAGTTAGTCTGTTTCATCTACCGACAGGCATTCTACACAGGGGGCTATCGGTCATTTCTAGAACATGATTATAAAATGTTTGTAAAGTGCATTGTCAGACACGCGTCCGGGTACGGTACTGTTCCCAGGAGTGTCTCCGAGGTACGAACGATAGACCATCCAGATGCTTCCTCGATGTCGCCACGCTATATTGAATGGTGTAATTTTGTTGTGGACATAGCAGTGCCGTTAGGTATATTTACTAATATACCTACTATACATATAGTTAATCATATTTAATTAAAATACTATAATATTGTTTTTCTACTCCAGTACTTTTTTCTGTCATTTATATAGTTACTAACTCTAATATAAAGACATAAATTATGAAAGTCTGTAATAGTCTATACTCTACTGCCCAAAAACACACTGCTAACCGATGTTACAATGTCGCCAAAAAAGCATCACTTAGTACCACAGATTACAAGATGAACAGCTGCATTCACACAACTTGCTAATTTAAAAAAAACTTATTGTACTAAGGCATTGCTGCCAAATTAAAAAAAAGTTTTATCTTCAGTGCATGGATGTTTAGTATAGTGAACGTATACCTTTATGTATAAGTTTATTTTTTTTACAGATGTTTAGTATGGTGATCGTATACCTTTATGTATAAGTTAATATTTTTTTTGACAGATGGATGTCAATAAAAAAAAAGTTTATCAGAGACAATTTTTCTTTTTAATTTTTGTTGATTCCGAGCGGGAACATTTAATTATTTTCTTTGTTGTTTATTTGCATTTTATTTATGAAATGTCGAGTCGTAGAAAAAGTATTGTCTGCAACGTTGTATAAGTAGGTCAAAAAACGCTCGTGGCATCTTTCTTACGATTTTCGCTACGCTCACATCGTAACCCATGCCACTCGCGTTTTTTGCCCCCTCTTATACAACGGTTGCATAAAATACTATTTTAATTTTATGATCTGTGATCTTTGAACTTTTACACAAGTTGTTTCTCTCTTTCTCTCCAGTGCCTGATTTACTCCTTGATAACTACGGATAACTCTTTGTCAGTGATAACCAAGTTCAAGGCGTCCCGAAACCGAGTTCATCAGGGGTATCTCCGCAATGTGACGTCGCCAAATCAGCGTTAATTCTGGATACTTAATGAAACAGAGTTTCCGATCACGTAATAATGTCGGCTCAGTCGAAAATAACCCGCGGGAGAGAACACACTGATCGCGCTCTAAGGAAATAAAAATATATACAATATGGGTTGCGGTACGTGCGTGAAAATCATAGTTTTTGTTGCCAACATATTATTTGCGGTGAGTAACGGGTTTTTTATATTCATGATGCATTCTTTTACAAGGGAAGACCGATGAAACTGATGTCTATAATAGTTCAAGGTCTTGTCTAAATTTGCAAGTTTTTTTATACCAAATTCAAACGTCTGTTGTAGTTTTCAAATGTGTCTGTAATTTCCAGAAATTCCAGATACTTTGAAAGTGGAGATGTGAATTGTTTACTGTTGATGTTTTTAATGGGATGGCATATTAGCGTAATCGGGGCAAGGTCGGGAGTTTTGTTAGGACAATATTGAAGATAAGTGCGTATTTTTTGCTGCTATTATTAGAGTTAGTACGTTTGTAGTATTAGCGAAGTCGGTCTCATAAATGATGAATATTGTAATCTACGAGTACGTTTAGTTTTAATTCGGAAACAGCTAAGTATATCCAGGAATAACTGTTCAACTGAAAGTGCAGTGCTTAAAGCGATTTCCATAATAGTGTCGAAATATAGGTACGTTTTTTGCGTCATAAGCGGTCGTATCTTTTTTTTTTTTCTTTTGAGGTCCGGAACCCTAAAAATAAGGTAAATATAATTGAATATGGTTTCCTTGGTATAAAATAATAATTAAATAGACCGTCAGTTAGATTATCTAAAATGTTGGATACGACTTTTGTTTTTAGTCAATCAACCAAACTATAACTATACGGGGCAAATATTTGTGCAAAATATTTGTTCTTGGGTCATGGATGTTATCTATATATGTATTTATATATTATGTATATCGTCGTCTAGTACCCATAGTACAAGCTTTGCTTAGTTGGGACTAGGTCGATTTGTGTATGATTGTCCCTTAATATTTATAATTATTTATAAGTAGGATAAAGGGCATCAAAGTTTGAAAGAGGGGATTTGTGACGTCACGCCGTGCTAAAAAATGTAGTGGGGCGTCACGCGGAGCTTCATCTTTTTTTGTATAATTAACAAAAAGTGTCCAATTCTTTTGATAATCTAACTGTCCGGCTAACTATATGTATTATTTCTGAAATTAGTCTATTAAATAAAGTTTACGTTACATTTTACGTTGTTTACACCAGACACAGTTATGATTATGACAGGCGTAGGCGCCATTTCGCTTAAAACATAACATTTGGGCTAAATAGTGGTCCGTCAATTATCTGCAAGTGGTGACCTCATGGATGAGGATACCGATTTAATTAATGCTCTGTCCCGACCGCTGCTAGTGTCACGTGTTCGGTGGGACCGTTATTAAATGGTCCAAATATAATTACTTATGAAACATGTATCTCATCTCATTTCATTTTTAATGTGGGTACACTCCACAATTTTTATATTAAACCATTGATACAAAAATCAAAGCGCAAAGAAAAATTTAAATGAGTTACCTGGTGGACGAGACCGGGAATCGAACCCGGTACCTCTGGACTGCCGGTCCTGCGCGTTAACCTTTCCGCCACTCTAACTCCCAAGCAACCACTCACTCCTTATGCTTTGTGTGTCGATCTTTGCATTGTTTATTTGATTCCCGATCTCGTCTACCAGGTAACTTAACAGGTAACATTTAAATTTTCCTTTGAGCTTTGATCATTGTATGAATGGTTTAGATAATTTATGCCATTTTTTAAAGCGTCATTATTTATTGCGTCATAAACATATGTTGTTATTGTTGTTCGCGGCCCTAGATGTCGTTGTTATAATATGCAAAAGCTGCACCACGCGAACGTTGTGTGTCGCTGTAGATTGTTTTAAGGCTTGAGAATTTATTTTCTTTTTTGTCTCAGACCGATAAAAAAAGAATTGCTTTTGTAATGGTTTACGTGTAGTATACGTTAGCCCTGACTGATATTTCCAACTCTTCAGACATCTGGTCTGTGACCACTTTTCAGGACTTCTGCCAGTAGGTCTTTTACCTTTGATTTTACCTGTTAACATAATATGAATATGTATTAACACACATAACAGGAATATGTATTACCTATACATAATGAATACTAATAAGAGTGGTTCATGTCCTCAGTTGGCAAGTTTGGCGCTAGTTGCTGTCGGCGTGGTGCTACTACTGGCGGTTGAGAATGCTGTCCCCATCGCTGTCATCGTGGTGGGAGCCGTGGCCTTCGTGATTTCCTTCCTTGGCTGCTGCGGAGCTATTATGGACAACAAATGCATGCTCTTTACTGTGAGTTTTCCCATCATAAAATAGTGTAGTACATTGCAAAAATTACTTGTTTGAACTTTGAAGTCAGCGCCTGGTCTGCGGCTGGACGGATATTCACCAATTTTGAGACAAGGATAACTGATACTTACCCAAAGATGATCGTTCTCATTATTATGGACAACGAATGCATGTTCTTTTTTGTGAGTATTCACATCAAAAGATTTTGTCTTTGAGCGATCATCAAAGATACAAAGATATTTTTTATTTCTACCCGACTACGATCAAGAAAAAAGTTTGATGCTGATAATGTTTTACGTTCTAACTAGTTTATTTAAATTATTAGGATATCATTGCTAGCTAGGTCATAGTTGACATGCCACTATTTGGTTGCAGTACTCCATCCTGCTCATCATTCTGATGAACTTGAAGACTGCGATGGCCACCACGATCTTCCTGTCTCAGGAGTACATCAATAAGACCCTCAACGCAGCCCTGGAGGACCAGTTCAAACATCATCGAGACGCTTTTCCCAAGATTGAGGACATGGTGAATATTTTACATTCTTTTTTTTTTTATTTTTTTTCTTGTATTGCATATTATGTACCTACAATTGTTTTTAGGGTTTTATATTTTAAAAGGAAAAATACGGAACCCTTAACATCACAAAAAAAAGTTCAAAATATAATCTTAATAAAAGGGAGCTACTTCTAGAATGCCTTCCGAGGAGAGGAAAAACAGAATAAAGACTTACAAAAAAACATCTCAAAAAGGTCATGATGTGTGCAAAAAACTAGGACATTCTGAAAGTATACAAAAATCAAAAAGCAATTAAAAGACAAGGTCAAGGAGTCGTGGAAAATAATAAACAAAGGATATTTCAGCTATACCAGATAAATGTACAAGGACTCACTAATCTTATACAACAAACAACGAAGAAATGGCTGACACATTCAATACCTTCTTTACATCTGTTGCTCATAGGATAAGTGGACATCTAGAATTATCACCAGAGAAATGTATGACATATCTAAGTAATTTTAAAGTGCCGACGCGCTTACACAGCCCTAATACAGTTAAGCCGAATAAAGGCTGTAGGTATACGCGCTTGTGCATGCAGCTTATTTACTACTTGGGGAGTGGCCAAATGGAATTTAATCCAGTGACACCCAATGAGTCAAGGACAATCAATAATCATAAATATGTTAAAAACTAAAAAGGCAAATGATTTGGCCTAAATGGATACGAGAAATACTATATACGAGATTCCTCAAAATACTATATTTCAATGACAATATAATGGAAGTGCTCCTTAATAGTTTAAACAGCTGCATTGAGGAAGGAGTATTTCCATATACTTAAACATGGCCCAGTAGTGCTCTTATTATTGTTCTTGGCCATAAAGACCGTTTCTATGTCAAAGGTTTCTAATCCTCACGTGCACCTTCAACACATTGTTGACATAACTACAATACCATGCGAAGGGAGCCATCAGACCCCGGGATATTTACAGCTAGTTCCGGGTCTAACGGTCGTCAGGGCCACGGGCACAGATTATATACAAGTTACTACGTAACAGATACCCCACTTGTTTGGACGGCAGGCGTTGCCACCGCTATTGATGCCCCCTCCCGCGGGTGACGCAACGTCATTGGAATGTGCGCTAGGGTTGCCTCCTTTATGTAAACGCTAGCTTTTTCTCGTGCCTTCGCTCGTTTGGTCAACCAGTCTAGTCAGCAGAGGCGTGGCGTCCAGACAACCCGATTCCCACTGGGTTGCCCACTTCAGGACGATTGAACACCATTCTCTACACCTTACACCGGTTACCTTTGCATCCGACCGTTCCCTCTTTCCGCTTCTCTGCTTTCCGTTCTCCGCACGCCGCTCTCAGATCTCCGCACGCCACTCTCCGCTCCCCGCTCTCCGCTCTCCGATCGCCGAATTAATTAATCGATTAAAAATTTAATCGCTAAAAATTAATCGACAATTAACTTAATCTTTCGAGATTAAATCAATCGGAACTCGTACGATTAGATTAACTAATCGTCAATTTTAATCGTTAATCGAGATTAAAAAAGTTAATCTTAATCGTTAATCGATTAACTTTTGCCATGAAATCATGTTTTTTCGGTTGAATTATTAAAATAATACAGATTTTGAAAATGTAAGACGTATACATTATAGTTAACATCTCGTTATGTTATTATTAAAAAAAACTGATAACTTTCCCTGCAGTATTTATGACATACTAAGGGTTTATGTTGCTTTTTTGAGGTAACTTTAAAAAAAAACTATCGAGGAAACTACAAGTAATCGTGTTTCTAAAACATAACGAATAATAGAGTGAATCTTTAAATATTTTACTTATTGATTGTATAACTAAACATTCAGTAATAACAACACAGCATGGAATCAAACCAACACAATTAATTCGAAAAAAAGCTAGGCGCCCCCATAAAGATTTTTAGAGAAATACCCAGACTTTAATAGTTACGCGTCAATAGTGCCCCAGTAAACGTTAATTCTTAAACAAAATATTTTATTCCGGAGAGTTTAATGTGTTCTGGAACAAATGAAATCATTTTCAATCGCCTTTGTTGTCACAAAAACAATATGCCCGACTTTTATTTTTCGACATCGTACAGCACAGGTTGCGCGGGAAACGTTAACTGTACGCCGTCCGCACGCCGCGAGCGCGAGGCGTGGCAGCCCACTGGCATTTTGTCGCGCGGGGTAGCCACTTAGAGATCGGAATGTTTCGCGCGGTTGAAACGCGTGGGGATAGCCTGCCACGGGTCCTAAACAAAACCTCCATTTGACCAGAGGGATAAGAATAAATATACCTTTGATGAAATTCGACGAACCTTATCGCATCTATTTGAAATATCACACCTATGTCTTATTTAACGACCGTCGTAAGTACTTTATATAGGTATATATTAATGCGAATTGTTGTAAGCTATACAAATAATACACAGATACGTTTAATTCATATAATTTAGTAGTAGTAGTTTTCTATGGAGAAGGGTCATTGTTTCAGGAAAGATCGTAACAGCGCGATGCAGGATCTTTATGGGCGCGGCGCTGGCCGTGCAAGTCCATCTGTTGGTAACATCATTTTTGATCCTCATCGCACCGAAATGGCTGAACGGATTTTAACCAATTTTGCTACAGAGATAGCTTGACATCCAAGGATGGTTATAGGACACTTTAAAGCCGACAGTAAAATAAATTGCGCAAACGAAGGCATCTTCTAGTAAGTAATATAATTGTTAAAACTCCAATGCCAAATTATCCGCAACAGGTTTCGTCGACCTTTAAACCTATAAGTTAATTAATGAACATAATTATTAATGTTATCAGCTATAACTTGACAATTCACATTAACCTAATGCGACTCGCCGATACTCGGACAAAATTGGCATAATTTGTATTGTTACATCTAATAGGTATATGGCGTCCGGCGATATGCTATTAATTTGAGCGCTGAATTGCGAATATTATTAACCTAAAATAATACGTACATCCACGTGTTCATGATCGAGTATGTTTGAATTGTTCTCTCTTGATATTGCAAACCCTCGGCTTCGCAAGGGCGGGTGAAATGAAATGAAAATTTTCAAGTCCTGTTTGGCGGTATTACGAGTATGAACGAATCTTCTTTTATACTGAGTATTAAAATTACATAAATGGGAATGTCCTTGAAATCGCTCGAGTACATACTTATAAGTAGTATACTTAGGTAATAATTGAAAGATTCTTT
Organism: Apotomis capreana; assembly: GCA_947623375.1. Lineage (NCBI taxonomy): Eukaryota > Metazoa > Arthropoda > Insecta > Lepidoptera > Tortricidae > Apotomis > Apotomis capreana. Next base: position 1,251,540 of record OX392513.1, on the reverse strand, counting down.
ATTTAAGCATGCTGTGTCTACTATTTTAGGGTGTACAAAAATGTAACCGATACATCATAAATTATGTTATGATAATTTTGTGTTATCCAATTTGTGGACCATAAATAAAAAAAAAAAAAAAAAAAAAAAAAGAAATATACCTATGATCCGAACAACTATAGACTAGTCTGCATTTTACCAGTATTCAAAGTGTTGGAGATGGCTCTCAAATCAAGAATATGGGCATTCTTTGAGGAAAACGATTTATTCACCTCCCTGTATGGATTGAGACGCGCAAAATCCACAGGATTAGCTTTCAGAAGTGTAATGGTGGACTTCATACTTGAATCCTTGAATAGGTCACAGCAATCTCGCTCTCGCTTAGAGATAAGTTTAAGGACATTAATATAATGACAGTGCATTGTCAATACATTTATGAGAATCTTATGTATGTACATAAGAACATTGCCAATTTTAAGAAGAACTGTGATATACATAATATTAATACTAGAAATAAGCATAAGCTCGCAGTGCCTGCCACTAGGCTCCATAAAATAAGAAAATCATTCATGGGTAACTGTGTAAGATTTTATAATAAACTTCCTAGAAGCGTAACTGACTTGTCTGTTGGTAAATTCAAGAACTACGTAAAACGTAAACTTATTTCTAAAGCTTATTATAGCACTCAAGACTACATGAATGATAACGTGTCGCGGGATTAGTGAAAATCAAGCAATGTTATGTGTAATTATTGTAACGAGTACCTACCTATCAGCGTACTGATATTTTAATTTTAATAATTCTTATTATAATTTTTGACATTTAGAATTTTATTCTAGAAATATTCTAGCCTCTAGTTTTTTATTTAATATTTTTAATTATTAATTATTTTTTTTTTATTAATATTTTTTTTATGTGTTGACGATCCTTTTTTGGATTTTTCTTTTATTTCTATAATGTTGTTTTTTATGTTTTTAGGGTTCCGTACCTCAAAAGGAAAAAACGGAACCCTTATAGGATCACTTTGTTGTCCGTCTGTCCGTCCGTCCGTCCGTCTGTCAAGACCCTTTTTCTCAGGAACGCGTGGAGGTATGAAGCTGAAATTTATATCAATTACTCAGGTCTACTGTCCCTTGAAGCTGTGAAAAAATCAAACTTCTAAGCCAACGCAATCAAAAGATACAGCCGTTTATGCCGCAAATTTTCGACACTTGCAAGGGAATCAAAACCTACAGGGTGCTTCCCGTGAACTCAGAATCTTGAAATTTGGTACGAAGCAACGTCTTATAGCATAGATAAAGGAAAAATTACGAAAACCATTTTTTTTTTTTTTAATACCTAACTTTGCACCTTATTTATATGGGGCGCTATACATACCAGGTGCAAACTTAACTTAACCACTTAGGGATGGAAAGTGTTTGTACGGAACCCTCGGTGCGCGAGTCCGACTCGCACTTGGCCGGTTTTTTTTTATTTTATTTTTAGTATAAGTTTATCAATAAATTGCTCTGCTCTCTGTAACTGACGATTCGAAAGTGCTTGTAGCTAGGCCTACTTGAATAAAGAATATTTTGACTTTGACAATGTGCAAGCATATTCTGTGACCTGTCAAAGGCATTTGACTATCTAAGGCATGATATTCTACTTAAAAAGCTAGAGTATTGCAGGTTCAATGAATCAGCATTAAGAATGATGGAGTCATACTTGAAAAACCGCTGTCAAATTGTGCATGTTAGGTCAAGCAAATGTAAGACTAAAAATAACGATATTGGAGGACCGCAGGGTTCTATTCTAGGCCCCGTGCTATTCCTAATCTATGTAAATGATTTACCATCTAACATTCCGGATTGGGCACAAGTCAGTCTCTTAGCTGATGATGCACATGTTGGAATAAGGCATGAAAACATAACGGGTTCCATATTGGGTTGCATACATTTTAAAGCCATAATGTCGGTGCGCATAACCACTTTTGTCATAATAGTCCTTGCGCATAAGGTGTATGGTCATTAATTGATCCGCATAAATTTTATAATGTTTTTACGCATAAGTAAGGAATGTCATATTATTTTGGAGCATATCAACCTGAATCATCGTCATAATGTTCTTATGCATATCGTGCATTGGCGCATAATACTGAAGAACATAAATATCAAGCTCCTATTTTTTTATTTCAACATCAGCCTGGTTTTCTGGCAGCAGTTCATTTCTGAGGGGGTCGCAGTTCTTTCAAACCTAACCTAACCTAACCTACTTTTCTGGCCGATGTTCGTATTTGTAGGTTCACAATTCTAACCTAACCTAACCTACAACAAAGAGGTAGAGTGGAGAAGGATTTCTTAATACGGGGGCTTTGCCCTCCGAGCCCCCCTTGTGGGGGGCTTCGCCCCCCCGTCACCCCTTTCTGTTTTTGTGCTCATGTAACTTTTGTATCATTATTTCAAATGTTTTAAAATATTATGATTGGTACATGTAATATAACTTATACTATATAATTTCTATTGCCATTAATTATGAAAACCATAATTTATGCGTTGCTCTTCTTCGTACTATCAATTATTATGACATTCAATAATATTACTTGAAATTTTATGCCATACTAAATTATGCTTATGAAAAGCCTGCCAAACAATAATTATGACATATAAAATGTTATGCAAATAATAATTTATGACAAATAACATGTATGAGGAAAGCCATTATGCGAAATGAGTTATGACAATCAAATTTATGACAAGAATTTTTATTCCACTAGAGGTGATCCCAAACATAACGTCATGGAGGCTGAAATGATACAAATCAAACATACTTTCCATTTCCAACAATGGTTTGAATCATATCACTGATGTGAATAGGTAGGTATGTACAGAAAATGTGCAGTGTCAGCACTATATTACCTACCGTGCTTAGCGCAAAAGCGGTAGATAACTCACTAATATGGCTTTTTCTCTGAGATACAAAATATAGTGAATAGTGTTGTGCCATCGTATTTTTGTCGGGTAATCTCTTATTAAATGTTTATCTCTATCTAATCCACTGAAGCAAACTGAGAAAGGAAGTTCAATATAAGAACTCCTCCGAAAAATATTAGAAAGTGAAACATTATTGCCAGATATGCTCTTTGTCTTTAAGACGGCAGTAGGTATAAGAAAAACAAAAATGTATCTTGAAGAACAAAACTGTGGGAACATTTAAAATGAAAAACTGCATTCACAATTTTATACAAAGGCATAATTTACATACACGTGTGATTCCTTTTTTAGCTGGGAAGGTATGTTGGGACACCGCGACCCCAATAATGATAAAACACTCCCAATCTACCTATAAGGATGTCTTTACGTCGTATTTTCTTTCTCGTCCATTTTAATGCTTAACACACACACTTAAACTTTCACACGCACGCACACGCACGCATGTACATAATAAGTAATTTATTGTTGTATTGTATTTTTCCACTTTATGAATTCTTTGCGTTAACGGCCTTTTTAGGGTTCCGTACCCAAAGGGTAAAAACGGGACCCTATTACGAGACTTCGCTGTCCGTCCGTCCGTCCGTCCGTCCGTCTTTCACCAGGCTGTATCTCATGAACGGTGATAGCTAGACACTTGAAATTTTCACAGATGATGTATTTCTATTGCCGCTATAACAACAAATACTAAAAAACCGGCCAAGTGCGAGTCGGACTCGCGCACCGAGGGTTCCGTACAAACACTTTCCATCCCTAAGTGGTTAAGTTAAGTTTGCACCTGGTATGTATAGCGCCCCATATAAATTAGGTGCAAAGTTAGGTATTAAAAAAAAAAAATTATGGTTTTCGTAATTATTCCTTTATCTATGCTATAAGATGTTGCTTCGTACCAAATTTCAAGATTCTGAGTTCACGGGAAGCACCCTGTAGGTTTTGATTCCCTTGCAAGTGTCGAAAATTTGCGGCATAAACGGCTGTATCTTTTGATTACGTTGGCTTAGAAGTTTGATTTTTTCACAGCTTCAAGGGACAGTAGACCTGAGTAATTGATATAAATTTCAGCTTCATACCTCCACGCGTTCCTGAGAAAAAGGGTCTTGACAGACGGACGGACGGACAGACGGACAACAAAGTGATCCTATAAGGGTTCCGTTTTTTCCTTTTGAGGTACGGAACCCTAAAAATGAAATAAAATAAATATTTAAGGGGGGCTTCCAGACAACAAACTTGTTATACCTATATATACATATATATAGGTACGGAACCCTTCATGCGCGAGTCGGACGCACTTGCCCAATTTTTTTCAATTCCAATCGAAATACTGTTGTTCCAGTTCCCAAAATACATGTCCCTAGTTTGGGGCCGTTGGATACTTATATTACTTCCTATGTGTAAATTCCAGTGTACATTCAATTTTTATTAATACAAAATAAAATTCAAGGAATACAACTATTAAAATACTTACAATAAAACTAAACCTAAAAATTAAACTAAACTCGAACATAATAAAGTTAAACTAAATCTAAAAATGGCCCCTGCGGCATTTGCCTATAGTGAAAATTAATTGTGTCATTGAAACCACTAAACACAATTCCAGTGTGTAACTGAAATATTAGTTAAATGTTCAATAGTAATGAGTTTTTGTTAAATAAGTTATTTGTATCTGTTACCTTGCATTAGTTACGCCGAACATAAAGGTATGAATAATGAAGGCAGCTTAGTATTGTTATAAATCTTGTAATTTCAGTTCGGCTGCTGCGGCACGGAGGGAGCAAAGTCGTACCCGTCCCTCACGCTGCCTGCTAGTTGCTGTGAGGAGACGAACTGCACGATCCTGAACGCATACCCTGGGTGCATCCACGTCGCCGACCACTTCGTCCAGGACTTCGGTTATGGCATCGCTGGCATTTGCATATTTCTGGTCGCTATTGAGGTGAGTAACTGCTGAAATTACCCCATCAATCTCCCTGTCCCTCAAGCCGCCTGCCAGTTGCTGTAAGGAGGCGAACTGCACGTTCCTGAAAGCATACCCTGGTTAAATCTCCGTGGCCGACCACTTCGTCCAAAACTTCGGTTATGGCATCGCTGGCATTTGCTTCTTTCTAGTCGCTATTGAGGCGAGGAACTGCCGACATTACCCTATCCCTCATGTTGGGGATTTTCCTGTCCCTCATGTTGCCTGCAACTTGCTGCCTGTCTACTGAAGCAGAGCGAAGAAATTTAACCAATCAGACTGCGTCTTTATGAAGTCCGAACTAAGCCCAAATTAAGTGTATTTAAATCTGAGGAATGTGATTGGTGCATTTTACACAACTTCGCTTCAGTGGACTGGCTTATTGAAGTGACAACCTTATTGTTGTTCCAACTATCGCCTTGTAAGAATCTAAAGAGATGGAGCAAGGAGTTACTGACACCGGCTACTGTGATGAATCAAAGCACGCGATTCACGATTTTTTAATTAAGTTCAAAATGTAATCTGTTATTATCTAAAGACTTGTTTAACGAGTTGTTTGGTTAACCTGCAACTTACAGACAGAATCTAAATGTTGATTTGCCACTTCCGCATAAAATACTACGCATATACGCTAATTTGCAAACCTTAGGAGTGGCCTGTTTTAGGCCAGATATACTCCTATTATGTGGACCTCGTTAGAAAGAAAAGGCACATTAAATAACGAAAAATTTTATCTCCTTCTTTCAGTTGATCGCGGTCATCTTCGGTCTCTGTCTGGCGAACCGGACCAATAAGTACAAAGGCCGCTACTGAGTCTCCCGCGCTGGCTCCAGCAACGAAGACCGACTTAACTTAGGATGTAATGAGTGGAATCAAGTCAACGGTCCTTACCGCCGTATCATCGGATTCAAGTCGTTTTTCCTCGGGTCCGAACCTAAAAGGAACTCGTCATGTCATGTCCTTAACCCTAACTGCAGACGTTCGGAATTTTCATTCGGCTTCCTAAGGGAATGACGTCAGAAAGTGCCTCTGTCTCTGTCTGTCATATGGCAATGTCCCGCTTGCTGACGTCATTCCGTTAGGGAACCGGACCGGAATCCCGATCGTCTGCTGCCTGACTAAGGCTGTCTGTCCACTGAAGCGGACCGGAGAAATTAATAAACCAATAAGGCTGCGTTGTGTTGCCCAAAGAAGTGCGTTTAAATCAGAGGAACGTGATTTGTTCAATTTGCACATCTCCGCTCCGCTTCTGTGGACAGGCACCTTTACAATATGATCCAAGCTCGATGAAAACATGTAAACTATTATTATCTGCTCCTTAGGAGCAGAGGTAAAATCGAGATGATGGTGTGGTAAAGATTCAGTGCAGAAGCTCACTAAACTTACTTATTCAACAAAATATTCATCGCTAAGTATTGTAAATATTAAGCGGTATAGGTACACTCACGTGAATTGTCATATGAGTTTGAAACATCGAGCCGTTCCTGACAATAATTAAAAAAGTCTCACGAAAGTTTGAATAACATTCAACTTTATTTTCGTCTCTTGAGATCTCACCACTATATGTCTACGAAATCATTCGGTGTAGCCATTTTTCGTTTTTTTTCTGACGTCGTTATTTTGAGAGACGTGTAGAATTCAAGACAGATAGAGCCTTATCACACTTGCGATTTGCGAGCGTATTTTGTATGAAGGCGTACGCGCAGCGTGTTCGCCGCGTCGCTTATTTGTATAGAAAATACGCTCGCAAATCGCAAGTGTGATAAGGCCCATAGTCATATCGCTGAAAAAAATAATACAAGCCAATACAATTCTGCCCTACTTTGCTATATATAGCTACCCTTTAAAATAAAATAACCACTTATTGATGTCATTCAATGCAGCTCGAATAACAAGAATGGATATAAGTATGTATGTCCAGTCCAGGCCATCTTAAGCTATATTGCTAAATTAGGAATATCGGGATCGTTGAATGCGGGTCGTTTAACGAAAGAGCATTTACCTCATTGCTTTTAATGATACATGTATTTTTGTGAATTGATAGAATAATGTTTATGCCTGTTTTAGGCTAGTTATAAAAAAGAAAAATATACCTCCTTAAAAACAAAAAGGCGTTATCTATTACTGATATTATACTCAATACATTAGAATGTATATGATATATTCCTGTGTTTCGAAAGAACGAGGATATAACGCCATAACTGGGAGATATTTTATATGTAAGCAGATACAGATAAAGTGCACAATGTTTTACCATCGTATTTTGTTGGGACAGTTTGGTCGAATCGCGCCTCACAGTACTCATCATTGTATAGGTTACAACGATTAGCACCTGCTTTCTGTTTTGCCGTGCTAAGGTAAAAGGCGACCTTATGGTATGGAGACCTATAGCAAAAGGTCGCCGTTTACCTTAGCATGGCAGCGTTGACTTCAGTCTTAGTGGCTAGCGGGGTGGCGAGCGGCGCGGCGGGGAACAAACAGCGGCAACCGCGCGCGACGGCTCCTGGCGTGCTTCATATATAGCTATTGTTTTTATCACTCGCCGCTGCCGCTGGTCGCGCGTAGTCTTGGCCGAGCCGTGAGGGAGCGACCACCCTAAATGTTTGTTATTTTTTGTAAACAATGTTTTTTTTGTGAATACTACATAATAAATGGTATTAAGTATGTAAAATACGTCTTCGTAGGTTAGTGTTATTATCTAAAGACACGCTATTGTTTTATATTTTGTAAGTATATTGGCTATATTAAATTTATATTTAAACGACTGATATTTATGATTTGCCATATCTCTGCTTCTGGTTCCAATACCGGATGTTATTGAATAGATACCTACCCAGGTAAGTAAGTTGGTACGTATTATGTTAAGTGGGTAGTAAACGCCTGTTTTCGTTTGCGTACACGTCTATTAGCACAGAATAAAGACACCGCATTAGTTTCTAAGTTCTTTGTTTTAACAAATAAATAAATAATAATCTATATAATAAATATTAAAGAAATAAATATCGGACAATCTCACAACACAAATCGATCTAATCCCACAGTAAGCCCTAGTAGGCTTCTGTTATGGGTGCTAGTCGACGATATACATACTTACTTAAATAAATATATTCATACTTTAATACCTACATAGAGAACATCCATGATTCAAGAACAAGTTCATCGCACAAATATTCGCCCTTGCCGAGATTCGAACCCCCAGGACCGTCGGCTGAGTAGGTAACAGCACTACTCCTTCGCTGCTTCGCCAGATGGTGTACATAGTTATATGTATAGATTTAGCCATGACTTCATGTGGGAAGCCAATGAGGTAAGCATAGCATCTTAGCGTCACTTGTTTTCGAGCTTGGAAAAGGAAAATACTAGATATAATTGTCTGCGTGGGTGCGTGGGTCTAAATAGCACCAACTTACGAGAAAAAGATCTTACATTAGATTGTTAGTGCTACATTTGCATCCTTTTGAGGTATGGAACCCTATTTAATAATAGGACTCCACTACAATGTGGCGCTCGCTCCAGAGCTCAATTACCAATTCTTCTTCACTCTAAGGATGAGTATATCAATCCAAGGGTTTTTCGTATCAGAACTTGTCAAAATCAAAATGTTTTTTTTCTGTAAGTAGGCCACAAGGGCACTTCTTTAAGTCTGAATCTAAATCTACCGCGCGGCATTTCACAAGAGAAGACCGCTCAGGCGTCCGGTATTACTATAGTATGAATCATTTTTGTAGGTCAAATCTACTTACCTTTAACTGATAACAAAGCCATTGTTTCTATTCGCAGACTAACCGCAGAGTTGTCTGGTAAAATTTAACACAGGCACCTTATATTTGAAATGCGCCTTTTAGTCGAAATAATAGGGTTACAGATTCGGCTTACAAAAATGATTCCTGCTGTATAGTATGCAAGCAAGTCGGATTTTGTGTGAGAATACGAGCCCACTAACGGGAATGTCTCGATGCCACAGGAATGAGTGCCAGAGGGAGAACACAGCTGATTTATAGAGATCCTGCCCGTAAGATCTGATCTTGAGCGATTAAGTTAAGAACATGGATTTAGGTTAGCGTTGATCCTTAATTGTAACCGTTACTTAAATAATTGTGAATTCAAAATAAACTTTTCACTTCTTCTGCTCGTGGCTAAAAGCCATTAACGATTACAACACTTAGATTATATTTATACTCGCTCGCTTCACTCGCTTGGCCTAATTACTTCGTGTCACAATGAAGTCAAATAACTACCTACTATCAATTAAATTACCTACGTGGATTTGTGTTTTGATCCTTATTAGTGAGACGACATGAATGAGTACAACCATTTCCAATATGAGTCAGAACCTACCATATTAGACCATCTACAACACTATAAGAGCCATACACCGCATCTACAGGATCTTTTGACCTCAATCTCAGTTGCAAATAGTCAGTATCGCAGGATAACAAGTAACAAACGTCAGGCCCAACATTTTAAAAACAAAACTATCCAACATGGGTCTGGCCAGTATTAAAAATGATATAAAAGTATTATTATTAATTGTGAACTCACTATGCGGGGTAAGTAGATATTTTAGATAAAATAACTAACTAGACGGTTGATTTAAGAGCAGTTTCACTACACAGTATAAAACAAAATTGTTTCGCTGTCTATATGTATGTCTGTCTGTCCCTAATGTATGCTTGTAAATATTCTAGCCTCTAGTTTTTTTATTTATATAATTTTTTTATGTGTTGACAATCCTTTTTAGGATTTTTCTTTTATTTCTATAATGTTGTTTTTTATGTTTTTTTATTTTATTTTTAGTATAAGTTTATCAATAAATTGCTCTGCTCTCTGTACCTGACGATTCGAAAGTGCTTGTACCTAGGCCTACTTGAATAAAGAATATTTTGACTTTGACTTTGACTTGGATCTTTAAAACTACGCAACGGATATTGATGCTGTTTTTTTAATAGATAGAGTGATTCAAGAGGAAGGTACTTACTCGTATATATGTATAACACATGCATAAGATAGCATTGCACCCGTGCGAAGCCGGGGCGGGTCGCTAGACTCGCTAGTGTGAGATAAAATGGACCGAGCGGACGCCAATCACGAGCGGAGTGACTCTGTTTCTGCTTGGGCATGAAGGCTTTCGTACGTCCGGTCGTCCGGATGCCCGCCTGTTCTTGTCTACGGGTCGCATTTCTTACGCTACTCGTAGGTATTCTCGTGAAAATTTGTGAGCAGGTTCAATAATTGTATGGAGTTTTTTTTCCATTTACGAAAATGTTCATAATTACCGAAATTCAGGGCCAAAAAACGTAAGAAAATCATATTGCAACTATTTCTAAACAATGTTCAAATGCACATTTATTCTCGCGACCTCTAACACTCATAAAACACCACAAAGTTTTAAGTGACTGTTTTGTTTAGTTAAATATTAAACTTAAAGAATAATTTAAAATTAGTTATCTTATTGAAGAGACCGGGAAAGAACCATTTCGCCACCCTAACTCCCAACCAACGCATCGAATTTTTGATTATACTTTGTCAATCTTTGCATTGTTTATTGTGAAAGGCTTTACACCTTAGCGACCTCTTTGTGAACACGTTAATATTCACATCTTACCGCACCACTTTACTGCAGCGAAAGAGCAAGCGAGAGAGGGCGCTGTAATTTTATAAATTTATGAAACATGACTGTAGTCTTATTTTTTTCTTTAAGCTTTGAGCTTTGTATCAATGGTTTAATATAATAATTGTGGTGCGTTGATTACATGTTCATTAATGTATACAGTCAAATATCATATTGATTGAGTTTGCAGCTTTTTACCGGGTTACTGACGGTGGCTGCAGGATTGGCAGAAGAGATCGTCCTGCTGATGCAGTTCTCCCCGGTCCCCGTGGCTGCCGTCGCGGCTGGTCTGCTGCTGCTCGGGATCACGGCCCTGGGGTACTGCGGAGCTGTCCTCGAGAACAGGAAAATGCTTATTGCTGTGAGTAAAGATGGCGCCCGGTTCATAACTATAGCTCATGACGCATAGACAAAAAAACCGGCGTTATATCAACTGACTGACTACATATTTCTGTAATAAATCTGGACGATCATATATATTTTAAACACTCACTAACCATCATAGACAACGTATCGAAAATTCTAAACTACCGGACCGTTCGTAAGGTCACCCCCAGTACTTTATAGTCTCCATTCACCGAACTACTATGCACTCTGCGTTATCCCCACGACGTTTTGGACATTGAATAGATAATAATTCTTATTATTTTGAAGACGGACATAGTCCTCTGCCTTACAGGCCGGCCAAACCACGACGTTTCGTAAGCCTATAGGTTCAAAGTCGGTGACAGCCAGACAAAACCTTCAAAGTATGTTATTTTCTTTAGGTTAGTAGTTTTCTTTAGTCATTTATCATCCAGTGTTAAATACAAATTTTGTTCTTTGCAGTACTCATTAGTGATGGGGGTGGTGTCGGGGTCCGAGGTGGTTGCGGTGGCGCTGGTGGTCGCAGGTCAACCTAAGATTCAGTACTACGAGGAACCTGAACGACCACCCCACTTGAATCCCTTCCTGTCAGTGATTTTTACAGGGCTAATTCTACACGCTGCGATAACGGTGAGTTGTTTAAATTTAAACCCACTCCTTCCAAACGTTTTGTGTATTTTGCGCCATTTGTTTGACATGACCAAAAACCTTTAATACATACAAAATATTAATATATCATTTATTATGGGTACCTAAAAGAAATCGCGGTAATGTATTTCGTAATTATATTCCGAAATACATTACCGCGTCTCATTTCCGTCTCCGGATTTAGGCGATGATACCTACCCGAGAAAAACCGAATCGTTAACTGATTTTAATCGTATTGTAATTGTCTTGTAGTGTCAATGTTGAAACGTTGCAATGGGATAGTATCGAGGATAAATTCGGGAACTCTTTATACCACGCTTACCTATTTAAACAAATTTTTGTTTCCCATCTGTTTCGGCAAATCATTTGTCCGAAAGCCATGTTTTTCCAAAACTGTTAATTTTTCAGAATTATAAAACAAACCTAACCTAACCTAAGGGTTCCTTAAAACAATGTTTATAAAATCCTGAAAATATTGAGGATTTCAGGAAAAGAATACTTTCGGACAAATGAAAATTTGGCAAAACGTTACAGATGGGAAACAACATTTCGAATTTGAGATAGGACACCAAGTAACACCGCTGCTCAAAACAGCTGACGGTGCGTTTACACAGTGAAGTATTGTTATGCGTCACGCTTTTAGCGCATACCTACTGTTAGAGTAACGTAGGTGTCAGTGTATTTATGTAAGGTAATGATCTAATGACGTGGCGCAAAATTACACCTTCGTTACCTTCTTTAAAATTCTGCAACTTAAGAATAAAAAACACCACTCACATACTTTTATTTATCCTTGACAAGAATGTGTCGTGCGTAACCCTAGCCCCTTCTGTTTCAGCTGGTGGCAACGGCGCTAGCGGCCATCTTGGCAGAGCTAATGCAATGGCCGACCCGTGCACGGCGTTCACCGGCCGACCCGGAGAGCCCGGCCCTGGTGGTCAAATATTGAAGGACACATATATAAATACATAATAAATAAGAGAAATAGGGAAGGCGGACATATTTCGTGACTTTTTCTTTAAATAAGATTTTCATCTCAAAATATAAAGTACCTAATGGACTTTAAGTTACCACTCAGTTACAGATCTTTATGTAATTAATATTGAAGTGAAACTTCTAATTAATGCGACTTCCAACAAGGTTGCGTTAAATGTTTAACGTTTAACGCTGCCGTGGAGGGGGTAGGAAAGCACTGTTGCGTTAAACGTTCAACGCAACAATCCCACGGACAATGCGATGGATTTAAGGTTATGTCAAGGTACGTCTCTTGTGAATATCAATTGATTGTTAGGTTTCTCTTTTGAAATTACAATGTCTACCCCTTCCTATTTTCATTTCCACATTACGAAGTTTCACTTCTTTCGCGCGGAGAGTCTCCACGCACACGGAAAAATGCAAGCAAAATCGACTGGAATTATATATAATAATAATAATAATGTGTTTATATATTTTGTGATTTCTTTATTGTATTTTACTTTTAATATAACTTTATTGTAAAAAACCTAACTTAAGATTTTAAATGAATAAAGGAGATAATAATAATAATCCATTTATTTCCGATACCCATCCAATATTCAATATCCAATAATCATATGACTTCTATAAATTTTGCGCGCATTTCACGAACCCTGCTTACCTATAAGTTTTTGATTATTATTATTATGTTGAACGATAACATAGCCGCTCGATTAGCTCACCGCTAGTGGACGGAGGCCGATGATTCCATTTTTGACAGAAATTACCTCTAATTAATTAGAGAGTAAGTACACTTTATTGTTATAACCTTCGGTTTCAATATCTGTATGAGTTACTCGTACGTGTAAAAATAGTTATTTTTAACAGGTATAACAGGTTGGTAGCACATTTAATTAGTGTTCTAAAACTCTTATTAAGTATTTTATTAAAACTTTCGTGAGACATATTTAATTATTGTATTAAGCGGTTTACACTCCTGACAATTCCTGACAATTTCACGTGAGTGTAAACCGCTTAATACAATAATCTTATTAAGTATTTACGTCTGTGTTGATGACTAGTGTATGATAATAGTTAGTACTTAAGGCGACTCCTAATCCCAACGTCCTTGAGGATCTGGGCGGAGCCTAACGTTATTCCCCCCGCCGACCGTGCGCCCCCGGAACATTACTTCGTTCATAATCTCGTTGAGTGGCGTCCAAGCAGCTTCATACACTCGCATAGTCCGAGCGAGAGTTGAAGATCAACAAACGTTATAATATTTAAAGGCATTGAAAAATCTCGAAGTAAAATAAATCATTTAAACAATGATATAATTATTGCGGATTACTAAATATCTATTTACCCACTACAGTAGAATATTAAAAATAAAATGCGTTAAAGCTATTTTCCAAAAAAATAAGTGAAATTGGCCATTTGGAACTCTCGCATCGAAAAATACTTTTTAGTTTCTTTTGTATGTACCTACCAAAAATAGTTAAAATGCCGACAAGATTCGTGATTATACGTGTAAAATCATGCAGAAATAAAAAATATCGTTTTTTAATAAATAAATCATATCGTGACCCAGCGGATGAACCGATATTTTAACATAGTAGTGGAGGTACAGCTTTATCCCCCGCTTTTAGCGCATACCTACTGTTAGAGTAACGTAGGTGTCAGTGTATTTATGTAAGGTAATGATCTAATGACGTGGCGCAAAATTACACCTTCGTTACCTTCTTTAAAATTCTGCAACTTAAGAATAAAAAACACCACTCACATACTTTTATTTATCCTTGACAAGAATGTGTCGTGCGTAACCCTAGCCCCTTCTGTTTCAGCTGGTGGCAACGGCGCTAGCGGCCATCTTGGCAGAGCTAATGCAATGGCCGACCCGTGCACGGCGTTCACCGGCCGACCCGGAGAGCCCGGCCCTGGTGGTCAAATATTGAAGGACACATATATAAATACATAATAAATAAGAGAAATAGGGAAGGCGGACATATTTCGTGACTTTTTCTTTAAATAAGATTTTCATCTCAAAATATAAAGTACCTAATGGACTTTAAGTTACCACTCAGTTACAGATCTTTATGTAATTAATATTGAAGTGAAACTTCTAATTAATGCGACTTCCAACAAGGTTGCGTTAAATGTTTAACGTTTAACGCTGCCGTGGAGGGGGTAGGAAAGCACTGTTGCGTTAAACGTTCAACGCAACAATCCCACGGACAATGCGATGGATTTAAGGTTATGTCAAGGTACGTCTCTTGTGAATATCAATTGATTGTTAGGTTTCTCTTTTGAAATTACAATGTCTACCCCTTCCTATTTTCATTTCCACATTACGAAGTTTCACTTCTTTCGCGCGGAGCGTCTCCACGCACACGGAAAAATGCAAGCAAAATCGACTGGAATTATATATAATAATAATAATAATGTGTTTATATATTTTGTGATTTCTTTATTGTATTTTACTTTTAATATAACTTTATTGTAAAAAACCTAACTTAAGATTTTAAATGAATAAAGGAGATAATAATAATAATCCATTTATTTCCGATACCCATCCAATATTCAATATCCAATAATCATATGACTTCTATAAATTTTGCGCGCATTTCACGAACCCTGCTTACCTATAAGTTTTTGATTATTATTATTATGTTGAACGATAACATAGCCGCTCGATTAGCTCACCGCTAGTGGACGGAGGCCGATGATTCCATTTTTGACAGAAATTACCTCTAATTAATTAGAGAGTAAGTACACTTTATTGTTATAACCTTCGGTTTCAATATCTGTATGAGTTACTCGTACGTGTAAAAATAGTTATTTTTAACAGGTATAACAGGTTGGTAGCACATTTAATTAGTGTTCTAAAACTCTTATTAAGTATTTTATTAAAACTTTCGTGAGACATATTTAATTATTGTATTAAGCGGTTTACACTCCTGACAATTCCTGACAATTTCACGTGAGTGTAAACCGCTTAATACAATAATCTTATTAAGTATTTACGTCTGTGTTGATGACTAGTGTATGATAATAGTTAGTACTTAAGGCGACTCCTAATCCCAACGTCCTTGAGGATCTGGGCGGAGCCTAACGTTATTCCCCCCGCCGACCGTGCGCCCCCGGAACATTACTTCGTTCATAATCTCGTTGAGTGGCGTCCAAGCAGCTTCATACACTCGCATAGTCCGAGCGAGAGTTGAAGATCAACAAACGTTATAATATTTAAAGGCATTGAAAAATCTCGAAGTAAAATAAATCATTTAAACAATGATATAATTATTGCGGATTACTAAATATCTATTTACCCACTACAGTAGAATATTAAAAATAAAATGCGTTAAAGCTATTTTCCAAAAAAATAAGTGAAATTGGCCATTTGGAACTCTCGCATCGAAAAATACTTTTTAGTTTCTTTTGTATGTACCTACCAAAAATAGTTAAAATGCCGACAAGATTCGTGATTATACGTGTAAAATCATGCAGAAATAAAAAATATCGTTTTTTAATAAATAAATCATATCGTGACCCAGCGGATGAACCGATATTTTAACATAGTAGTGGAGGTACAGCTTTATCCCCCGCTTTTAGCGCATACCTACTGTTAGAGTAACGTAGGTGTCAGTGTATTTATGTAAGGTAATGATCTAATGACGTGGCGCAAAATTACACCTTCGTTACCTTCTTTAAAATTCTGCAACTTAAGAATAAAAAACACCACTCACATACTTTTATTTATCCTTGACAAGAATGTGTCGTGCGTAACCCTAGCCCCTTCTGTTTCAGCTGGTGGCAACGGCGCTAGCGGCCATCTTGGCAGAGCTAATGCAATGGCCGACCCGTGCACGGCGTTCACCGGCCGACCCGGAGAGCCCGGCCCTGGTGGTCAAATATTGAAGGACACATATATAAATACATAATAAATAAGAGAAATAGGGAAGGCGGACATATTTCGTGACTTTTTCTTTAAATAAGATTTTCATCTCAAAATATAAAGTACCTAATGGACTTTAAGTTACCACTCAGTTACAGATCTTTATGTAATTAATATTGAAGTGAAACTTCTAATTAATGCGACTTCCAACAAGGTTGCGTTAAATGTTTAACGTTTAACGCTGCCGTGGAGGGGGTAGGAAAGCACTGTTGCGTTAAACGTTCAACGCAACAATCCCACGGACAATGCGATGGATTTAAGGTTATGTCAAGGTACGTCTCTTGTGAATATCAATTGATTGTTAGGTTTCTCTTTTGAAATTACAATGTCTACCCCTTCCTATTTTCATTTCCACATTACGAAGTTTCACTTCTTTCGCGCGGAGCGTCTCCACGCACACGGAAAAATGCAAGCAAAATCGACTGGAATTATATATAATAATAATAATAATGTGTTTATATATTTTGTGATTTCTTTATTGTATTTTACTTTTAATATAACTTTATTGTAAAAAACCTAACTTAAGATTTTAAATGAATAAAGGAGATAATAATAATAATCCATTTATTTCCGATACCCATCCAATATTCAATATCCAATAATCATATGACTTCTATAAATTTTGCGCGCATTTCACGAACCCTGCTTACCTATAAGTTTTTGATTATTATTATTATGTTGAACGATAACATAGCCGCTCGATTAGCTCACCGCTAGTGGACGGAGGCCGATGATTCCATTTTTGACAGAAATTACCTCTAATTAATTAGAGAGTAAGTACACTTTATTGTTATAACCTTCGGTTTCAATATCTGTATGAGTTACTCGTACGTGTAAAAATAGTTATTTTTAACAGGTATAACAGGTTGGTAGCACATTTAATTAGTGTTCTAAAACTCTTATTAAGTATTTTATTAAAACTTTCGTGAGACATATTTAATTATTGTATTAAGCGGTTTACACTCCTGACAATTCCTGACAATTTCACGTGAGTGTAAACCGCTTAATACAATAATCTTATTAAGTATTTACGTCTGTGTTGATGACTAGTGTATGATAATAGTTAGTACTTAAGGCGACTCCTAATCCCAACGTCCTTGAGGATCTGGGCGGAGCCTAACGTTATTCCCCCCGCCGACCGTGCGCCCCCGGAACATTACTTCGTTCATAATCTCGTTGAGTGGCGTCCAAGCAGCTTCATACACTCGCATAGTCCGAGCGAGAGTTGAAGATCAACAAACGTTATAATATTTAAAGGCATTGAAAAATCTCGAAGTAAAATAAATCATTTAAACAATGATATAATTATTGCGGATTACTAAATATCTATTTACCCACTACAGTAGAATATTAAAAATAAAATGCGTTAAAGCTATTTTCCAAAAAAATAAGTGAAATTGGCCATTTGGAACTCTCGCATCGAAAAATACTTTTTAGTTTCTTTTGTATGTACCTACCAAAAATAGTTAAAATGCCGACAAGATTCGTGATTATACGTGTAAAATCATGCAGAAATAAAAAATATCGTTTTTTAATAAATAAATCATATCGTGACCCAGCGGATGAACCGATATTTTAACATAGTAGTGGAGGTACAGCTTTATCCCCCGGGTCATGCTGCAAGCAAGCAAAGCATCCCGCCCATTGGCTGCTATATAGAGGGCATAATATATGTGCGTAGATATAGTAGGGGTCCAAATAAAATAAAAAAACATGTATTTCAGACGTGAACTATCCATAGTAGGTTCATAACACACCAAGACATAATTACTATGTTAGTACACGATTTGCTGAAATCAAATAAAAATTAGCTATAAATAGGTATAGCCTGAAAGTTTTGGGGGAAATTTAAAAAATCTGCGGCTGGTCACACTTTATGTAGTATGAATTATGGTTTTGATACTAGAAAATATTTTTTGATTTTCAATGCACACGTAAGTACCTAAGGAAATAAGTTAAATATATGTTGACGTGTACTCATAGTCAGCTCACATAATTTCTAACACTATGTACAATACAGTACAGTCCACGACAAACACATGTTTACACTTTCTAACCATATACAAGGCGAAAAATTGAATGTAGTGTACCAAAAAAATTACCTAAGTTCTATGCCAAATTTCGACTCAATCAGAATGTTAGAACAAGTACATAAAGTATCAAAATTATTCATAGAGGACCCACCTACTAAATTGTTTATATAATAGACAATTGGTGATACCACAAAGAAATAATTATGTGTCAACATTATTTGGCTAGCCAAACTCTACATGCCAATAAATATTACAGAGCAAAGTACTTACACGATTGCGTCCCGGCGGTGCAGCAGCTAGTCACACACGCAAACAGAACTTTAGCTCTACTTGGCCCTGCCTGCCAATAAGTATGTAGTTACCTTATTCCTACCCAGTATTTGGCTCTACTTCTACCCAATTGCTTTATTCGGAATACTAAAATACAACTGCAGAATATTTATGCAATTTTAAAATGTACTTTAAGTAAATTGTAATGTAATGTTTAAATGTATACGTTAAAATCCATCTATAACGTAGCAATTTTATTTACTCTAATTAAAATCCCCGAAGGTGATAGTTTAGCATTCAGAATAAAATCAATTCTATAGTTCTTCCCAAAATACTGCTTCAGGCAAAGAAGTAAATAGGTACACGTCGAGACTACAATGTGTTTATTATAACACGAAAGCAAGTGAGGATCCATACACTATAGCGATGGTTTCACTACCTGTATATGCTTGTAACGAAGAATGCTGTCGTCTTCAGTCGTGGTGGTATTCGCCGTGGCTGTGCTTCAACAGCCAGAAGCTGTCCACTACTTTTCCTTTCTGCTGGACCACCTACCAACAGTCCAACACAAACAATCATATTTTATGAATAGATTTGCAAATTAAACTATTGTAAGGGAGCCAATGGGGGAAGAACCAGTATTTTTCTACTTCGGAGGTGGCAAACAAGCGTACGGCCCGCCTGATGGTAAGTGTAAATAATAATAATCTAATATGTTTATAGCGAATATGTGAGTTGTAATTAACCTACTCAATTAGCAATAAATAATGTCTATGTCTAAGCGGTTATCGCAGCTGGGACGGGGATAAGCATGCGTGTTGCCAAGCCTTTCCAAATCTGTACACCCCTTTTTTGAAGAACGTGTTAACAGAAACATTTTGACAAAATTTGATGATGCTACTACTGAGTAAGAAAAACCGGCCAAGTGCGAGTCGGACTCGCGCACCGAGGGTTCCGTACAAACACTTCCCATCTTAACTGGCCGGGTTAAGTGATGTTTGCACCTGGTATGTATGGCGCCGATACAAATGAGGAGCCAAGTGAACGCAACCGACGCAACACGTTTGTTGTATGGAGCCATTGGAGCCCCACTTAAATATGTATTGTATTCTGTTTTTAGTATTTGTGGTTACGGTGGCAACAAAAATAGATCATCAGTGAAAATTTCAACTGTCTAGCTATCGCGGTTTATGAGATACAGCCTGGTGACAGACGGACAGACAGACAGACGGACAGCGGAGTCTTAGTAATAAAAGATCGTTTCGTTTCATCTGCATTGGGTCGAAACGTGAACTGCTTCTCCCATTCTGCTTATCTTCGATGTCTCATGAATGCGACGAATCCTATGCCAAGAATGTACCTGTTCTATATGAACATGTGTGTGGTTGTGCGCCACGAAGCGAGTGTACCCGTAGGCTGCTACACGGAACGCGGACCAGTCCGCGTGGTGTATCTGTAGGTTATTATTATATATAACCATTTATGTAACAACAACAACTTTGCGCAGAAAGGTGCATGGCAATTGCGTACAATAAGACGCGCGAGCGTGGGTAAAAAGGTGAACCAACCATTTGTGGCAATCCATAAGAAAATGGTCCTTATGGCGGTGCCACATTTAATCAAGATTGTGGGAAGTCGGGAAAAACATGATAATGATATTAAAAACCATTTCATGTCCATAACCGTAGACGGCTTTTGTACCTGACTTAAACCAGAGAGGATATTTTTATCAGGCATCCAGGCATCCTAAACCAGTAAATCATAAATATTGACCACTGCGACAGCTAAACAATTTACACATTATGTAAATAGAATCTTTTTATCGATTTTTATAGATTGTAGTAGATCGCATTCAATTTTTTTCTTTCTTAATTTACCTTTGTGTCATTATTTATAATATACACATTGTTCGCAAAGCTTCGGCGGTCCTTAGCGCTTTGAATAGTGACGCGCAATTTTGCCGTATTCTGTCAGTTGTTAGCCGCTTATTACGCCGTTTAGCCAACTGGAATTAATCAGTCTACAACTAACAGAGCATGATTAAATTTAGCCTCACAATATGCATTTGCTGCTGATCCGCTCCTCTCCCATTTTCCGAGTACTTTTGACACTGTAGGATCCTAACTAGTTCTTGTATTTTAAATGTAAAACGAACTTTAATAAACTCACTGTTGTAAGGATAAAGGTTCTCCTCGCATCCAGCCGATCCAGTTATAAATGTGGACGGGGGCGCTGTGAAATACAATACAGAATTTCATGCAAAAGTAGAGATATTGAATCAGAATATTCAGAATTTAGCATTCAGTATGACAGCTACTACAGCATAAAAATCGTAGTTAAAACCGACTTAAAAAAAGGAGAAGGTTCTACGTTTCACTGTATGTGTTTTTTTATGTGTATCCATATCTCCGCCAATTGTGGAACGATTCTCAAAATTCTTTTTTTTTATTTGAAAGAGTACTCCTGAGGTAGTCTCATCGTCGCCTAGTCGGGATCTGATGATTGAATCTCAGGAAATTGACGGCAACCTTCAAATGTTACAGGCACTAAAAATGTTTTTCATATATTTTGTAAAGTTCGATCATCGTGTCATAATGCTGAACTGATGATGGAAAGTATATATAACTCCTTAACAGTTAGTAGTTAGGGGATAATTCAAATGAGATGCAAACAAGACCTCTCCGATCACCCCTCTGTTAGTATTTTATTTAAAACACTACAAAAGCAAAAAAAAAATACCGACTAAAATAAACTGAAAACCCAATAATAACCTATTCATGCACATATTACACATTTGGATCAACTTTTGAAGTCGATGCCTTC
This sequence comes from Apotomis capreana, assembly GCA_947623375.1. Lineage (NCBI taxonomy): Eukaryota > Metazoa > Arthropoda > Insecta > Lepidoptera > Tortricidae > Apotomis > Apotomis capreana. The sequence continues at coordinate 1,229,984 of OX392513.1, read as the reverse complement.
TTTAGTATAAACACTCCGAGCAATGGATTGCAGGATTGTACAATAAAGTGGCAATGGGCGGCGCCTGTAGAGCACATGGTAGTTCGGGTAGGTAAACGAATATGACGCATAGAAAAGCACAGTACTGTACTGAGTACTTTTGACACTGTAGGATCCTAACTAGTTCTTGTATTTTAGTTGTTAAACGAACTTTAATAAACTCATTGTTGTAAGGATAAAGGTTCTCCTCGCATCCAGCCGATCATAGAAAAGCACAGCGGACTAGAGCCGGGTTGGATGCGATTTGCGCAGGATCGCACTTTGCTCTGGGGACGCCTATGTTGAGCAGTGCTCGTCCGAGGATAAATATATTCTCTCTACCAGCTCACCCTGCCCACCCTATAATAATCTATATAATAAAGAAATAAATATCGGACAACCTCATAACACAAATCGATCTAATACCACAGTAAGCTCAAGTAGGCTTCTGTTATGGGTGTTAGACGACGATATACATGCTTAAATAAATAAATTCATACTTAAATACATAGAGAACATCCATGACCCAAGAACAAAATAGACCACTTCATGGCACAAATATTCGCTCTTGTCGAGAATCGAACCCAGGACCGTCGGCACAGTAGGTAGCTGCACTACTCCTTCGCTGCATTGCCAGATGGTCTACATATGTATTTACATAGATTTAGCCATGACTTCATGTTGGAAGCCAATGACGCAATAGCCCGTTTTCGAGCTTGGATAAGGAAAATACTAGATGTATTTATCTGCGTGGGTCCAAACAGCACCATATTACGAGAAAAGATCCTACATTAGGTTGTTAGTGCTACATTTGCATCCTTTTCAGGTATGGAACCCTAATAATAGGACTCCACTACAAAGTGGCGCTCGCTCCAGAGCTCAATTACCTCTTCTTCACTCTACGGATGAGTACCTATATCAATCCAAGGGCTTTTCCTATCAGAACTTGTCAAAATCAAAATGTTTTTTTTCTGTAAGTAGGCCACAAGGGCACTTCTTTAAGGCCTGGGTCTCCTATTACACGCTACACGCAGCGTACAGCGTCTTTCCATACTAAGCATTGTGTTATTAGTATGGAAAAATGCTGCACGCTGCGTACAGCGTCTAATAGGAGACCAAGGCCTTAGTCTGAATCTAAATCTACCGCGCGGCATTTCACAAGAGAAGACCGCTCATTGCAGGCGTCCGGTATTGTATTACTATAGTATGAATCATTTTTGTAGGTCGAATCTACTTACCTTTAACTGATAACAAAGCCATTGTTTCTATTCGCCGTTTAACCGCAGAGTTGTCCGGTAAAATTTAACATAGGCACCTTATATTTGAAATGCGTCTTTTAGTCGAAATAATAGGGTTACAGATTCGGCTTACAAAAATGATTCCTACTATACCCGCAAGTCGGATTTTGTGTGGGAATACGAGCCAAGTAACTGGAATGTCTCAGTGCCACAAGAATGAGTGTCAGAGAGAGAACACAGCTGATTTATAGAGATCCTGCCCGTAAGATCTGATCTTGAGCGATTAAGTTAAGAACATGAATTTTGGTTCATTTTGATCCTTAAATGTAACCATTACTTATAATTGTGAATTCAAAATAAACTTTTCACTTCTTCTGCTCGTTTATATTATATTTATACTCGCTCGCTTCACTTGCTTGGCCTAATAACTTCGTGTCACAATGACCTATTTTATCGTCAAATAATCTACTATCAATTAAATTACCAACGTAGATTTGTGTTTTGATCCTTATTAGTGAGACGACATGAATGAGTACAACCATTTCTAATATGAGTCAGAACCTACCATATTAGACCATCTACAACACTATAAGAGCCATACACCGCATCTACAGGATCTTTTGACCTCAACCTCGGTTGCATATAGTCAGTATCGCAGGATAACAAGTAACAAACGTTAAGCCCAACATTTTAAAAACAAAACTATCCAATATGGGTCTGGCCAGTATTAAAAACGATATTAAAGTATTATTTTTAATTGTGAACTCACTATGCGGGGTAAGTATTTAGCTACTTAAGATAAAATAACTAAGTAGGCGGTTGATTTACGTGCAGTTTTCGAGATAAAATGGACCGAGCGGACGCGAATCACGAGCGGAGCGACTCTGTTTCTGTTTGGGCATAAATGCTTACGTACCCGCCTGTTCTTGTCTACGGGTTGCAACTCTTAAGCTACTCGTAGGTGTTCTCGTGAAAATTTGTGAGCAGGTTCAATAATTATATGGATTTTTTTCTCCCTTTACGATTTTTTTTAATTACCGAAATTATGGAGGTCTTAAAACGTAAGAAAATCATATTGTAAACTATTTCGAAAAAATGTTGCGTGCATTTACGTTTATTCTCGCGAGGTCTCACGCTCATAAAACCACTACATCGTAAATAAGTACCAGTTTTTCTTTTTTTTTTTATCGGACAACCACACACAAATCTTTGTGATATTTTGTACTGGGTACAAGAAATAATGTTTATGTAAGTATATTGTATAGCATATTTGTGTATGTTTATTTATTGTGTTCATTATATTATTGAGATATAATATTAATAAGTTTCTCTTTTGGTATAATGTTGATAGTTAACAGGCCCTGCACCACAAAATGTTTCTGTTTAGCCCAGTGGTTGACTGGTAGAGAATGCCTTATGGCATTAAGTCCGCCATTTGTACACTTTTTGATTTGTGCATTAAAGTTTAAATAAATAAATAAATCGATCTAGTCCCACAATAAGCTCTAGTAGGCTTGTATATGGACACTAGACGACGATAAGTTCACCACTCAAATATTTGCCCTTGCCGGGATTCGAACCCAGGACCGCCGGCTCAGTAGGCAGCTGCTATGCCACTACGCAAACCGCGTCGTCAAATTTATCACCAATTTTTAACCAAGTTCAAAAAAGGCTCTCAGTTTGACCTGTAAGTATGTATGTATGTATGTGTGTATGTATGTTTGTCCGCGATTATCTCGCGTTTGGCTGAACCGATTTTGATTGGCTTTCCAGCTTTTTACCGGGTTACTATCGGTGGCTGCAGGAGTGGCAGAAGAGATCGTCCTGTTGATGCAGTTCTCCCCGGTCCCCGTGGCTGCCGTCGCGGCTGGTCTGCTGCTGCTCGGGATCACGGCCCTGGGGTACTGCGGAGCTATCCTCGAGAACAGGAAAATGCTTATTGCTGTGAGTAAAGATGGCGCCCGGTTCATAGCTATAGCGTCATAACGCATAGACAAAAAACCGGCGTTATATCAACTGACTGTTACTACATATTTCTGTAATAAATCTGGACGATCATATATATTTTAAACACTCACTAACCATCCTAGACAACATATCAAAAATTAAAAACTACCGGACTGTTTGTAAGGTCACTTTAGTCTCTATTCACCGAACTACAGTGCACTCTGCGATTACCTACCCTGCGATAACGCAGTGGGGATAACGGATAACCCCACGACGTTTTGGACATTGAATACAGAATAAGTCTGACTATTTGTACTGACATAGGCTCTGCCTTAAAGGCCGGCCAAACCACGACGTTTCGTAAGCCTCTAGGTTAAAAGTCGGTGACAGCCACATGTTATTTTCTTTAGTTCCAGTCATTTATCATCCAAAGTGTTTTAAATACAAATGTTGTCCCCTGCAGTACTCATTAGTGATGGGGGTGGTGTCGGGGTCCGAAGTGGTTGCGGTGGCGCTGGTGGGCGCAGGTCCACCTCATGAGGTTACCACGAAAATCCAGTACTACGAGGGCTCCCCGGACCCTCAGTACTATGAGGAACCTGAATCACCACCCCACTTGAATCCCGTCCGGTCAGTGATTTTGAGAGGGCTAATTCTACACGCGGCGTTTACGGTGAGTTGTTTGAACCCACTCCTTTCAAACATTCTGTGTAGTTTGCGCCATTTGTTTGACATATCTAAAGGTTAACATCTCTAAAAATTTTATATGATTTAATTTGAATTTGAATTAGGTGCAATTCCGTGCATCACGGCCAGTCGCAGCCAGGCACACGCGATCGGTCGCATGCGGCTGCGATCGGACGCAGTGCACGGAGCTGCACCTTAATCAAGTTAGCTGTCAATAAAATCGCAGTAATTGTCTTGTATTGTTAATGTTGAAACGTTGCAACGGGATCGTATCTATGGTAAATTCGGGAACTCTTTAAGTAGCACGGTTACCTATCAAACTACTTTTTGTTTCCCATCTGTTTCGGAAAATTTTCATTTGTCCGAAAGCCATGTTTTTCCAAAACTGTTAATTTTTCAGAATTATATAACAAACCTAACCTAACCTTAGGGTTCTTTAAATCAATGTTTATAAAATCCTGAAAACATTGAGTTGAGGGTTTCAGGAAAAAAATACTTTCGGACAAATCAAAATTTGGCAAAACGTTACAGACGGGAAACAATATTTCGAATTTGAGATTCCTATCTCATTGGTGTCCTCACCAAGTAACACCGCTGCTCAAAACAGCTGATTATGCGTTTACACAGTCAAGTATTGTTATGCGTCACGCTTTTAGCGGATACTGTTAGAGTAACGTAACGCTGTGGTGTCAGTTAGGGTAAGGTAATGATCTAATGACGTGGCGCAAAATTACACCTTCGTTACCTTCTTTAAAATTCTGCAACTTAAGAATAAAATATACCACCCACATACTTTTATTTATCCTTCACAAGATTGTGTCGTACGTAACCCTAGACCTAGAGCCCCTTCTTTTTCAGCTGGTGGCAACGGCGCTAGCGGCCATCTTGGCAAAGCTAATGCAATGGCCGACCCGTGCACCGCCTTCACCGGCCGACCCGGAGAGCCCAGCCCTGGTGTTCAAATATTGAAGGACACATATATAATAGTAGTTTATGCAACTGATACATAATGAGAGGCCTTAAAACACGAGTGTTTTAAGGCCTAATTATGTACAGTTGTATACACTACTCTATCTACACACGTATCATAAGTACTCTAAGATGGGTTCAGAAGCCATAAGGAAATGACCGGCACCACTAGTGCTACCTGTAAAATATCTATAAACGACATATACTAATGCAGTAAGAAATAAATCTCAACAAATACATAAACATTGTAATTTACATTTACATTGAAACAATATTTTCAACTAAAATGTGAATTACAATAAACTTATCACAATTATACTTTCGTAACAGCAAAGAACCAACAAACAAATGACAACAATAATGGCGGCAATTCGAACCTCCGTCAAGACAAATGTATTTTTTTTCTAAATCGTATGTATCCATATTCTCATGTCACTCGAGATCAAATGTCGTGCGGTTTTAATAAAAAAACATACTGAATTGACGTTTCGTATCGATAACAATATTAATATCTATGGATACTAGAATAGAGACCTACTTTAGTTTTGACAGCTGCTCCAAATTTAAACTCATAACCTTACAAAAATTGATACTGTTATATAACATTACAGTACAGATTTTACCTACTGCCACAGATAAGAAAGTTCTCATAGTAAAATTGGTTGTAGTAATGCTGGTCATTTCCTACGGTTTCTGAACGCATTTTAGAGCACTAATGATATGTGCGTAGATAAATACATAATAAATAAGAGAAATAGGAAGGCGGACATATTTAGTCACTTTTTCTTTAAATTAGATTTTCATCTCAAAATATAAAATATGTAATGGACTTATAACTTACCACTCAGTTACGGATACAAATCTTTATATAATTTATTTTTCTTTTCGCTAAGTCCGATTGTGATAGGTAATAGGTAACACACAAAATTACACGTTGCGGTCCCGGTCGCCATCTTCATACTTCAAACTTTTTTTTATTATCATTTCATTGACAATCGACTTAATTATTTCAATATGTTTTTTCTTTATTATTGTTTCATTGGCAATCTAATTATTTCAACTTGTTTTTCTTTATTAATTATTTCATTGTCAATCAAATTATTTAAATCTGACATTATTGTATAATAATGTATTCTTCAAACTTAATAAGATAATAAGCATAATAGATATTAAGGTGCGCCCAGACAGCCGCTTAAAATACGGTGACGGTACGGAATCGCAGTGACGCATCGTATCCGTACCGTTTTAATTGCCAAACCACTCGACTTTTACTATGAAAAATGATGCCGCGCAAATTTTTGTTCGATATTATATATTATTATATTCTAGTTTACGTGAGGTTTGGCACCGACTTCAAAAAGTGATTCAAATGTAATCTGTACATGAACGGGTTATTTTCGGCTTTTCAGTTATTTTGAAGTCGGTTATTTTTTTATTAAAAAAAATTGCATTTTAAACACTAACCATCCTAGACAACATATTATCAAAAATTCAAAACTTCTGGACCGTTTGTAAGGTCAAACTCCTTAATTCACTGAATTATTATACAATGGATACAATGCGTCACTGCGATTCCGTACCGTCTCCGTATTTTAAGCAGCGGTGTGGAGGGCATGCGTTAAAAACGGTACGGATACGATGCGTCACTGCGATTCCGTACCGACTCCGTATTTTAAGCGGCGGTGTGGAGGGCATGCGATAAAAACGGTACGGATACGATGCGTCACTGCGATTCCGTACCGTCACCGTTTTTTAAGCGGCGGTCTGGGCGCACCTTTAAGGAAATGTTTTTGTACGCCAAGTGGCAAAACATAGTGCAACACAAGGAAATGTAACATATCTGTATTTATGCAGCCATCACCTATGTTTAACAAATAAAAAACTTCGACTTTGACTTAGAAATTGGAACGTATATTCATTGTTTATGAGAGAAAACCTAAAAGTAGTGCATTTTGGATGATAAAGTCGGAAAACAATCGTCTCATAATACTAGGATTTTAATATCTTTCATAACTGACAATTTTCATCACGGGAACGCACACAATATGTACGAGTAGTACCTATGTACAGTTCCCGAAAAGTACTGCTGCACCGTGACGAACCTAGTCTTATTAATTATAAATTTCATGAATAATGTGTAGGCACGCAGGTGTTAGTGTACTCACATGTATTAAATTTAATTTATATATTGGATTATGATTATGAACCATAATAATGTATGTATGTGAAATCAGTCGCCATTACATCTTATAACTAACAACACGTAGAGTCTAACCACGCTAACTATTCGAAGCAAATGAACTGTCAAACCATACAAAGTGAGTCAGTTTGTATGGTTTGATCATTTGCTTGGAAGAGTTACCGTGGTTTGACTCTAATTTACTTAATAATCCTCTAGCCTTCAGAAGAGCTAGTGCGGGTGCGGAGTACTTTAACTTAACCTTGACTAGTAAAAAACATGAAGCCCGTACAATATGACATCGATAAAAACTGCGATAAAAAAGCCGCATCCCCTCAGGAGCCAGCCACGTGGCGTAATCTGGGAATCCGCGCGAGCTCGCTTCGCGAGGATGAACGCCAGCCCCGCCACCGCCAGCTGAAAAAAACAGTTCTTATTGCCATATTGCCATATAGATATAAAGACCAACACGCTAAGAAAAATTAAATTCGCTCGTACGTGGTAAATATCGGGATTCAAACCCAAATTTGAATTACCGGTCTAACGGTAATTGTTCATAACATTTAGCTTTAGCTCGCTTTCCAAAACTCCATGCGTAACCTACTTCTGACCAGAATGCAGATGCTCTTTAGTAGCATATCTGTTTGACTTTATTTGTCTGTATCTACATTTATATTTGTATCTTAGATAAACGCATATATTTATTATATACATTCATCTATTAAATCCTGTTTTTAAGTTAGCTGCACTGTCCACAACTTATCTGCTTTGCCCAAAGTTTGACTGGTAGGGAATGCCATTAAGTCTGCCTTTTGTACGACTTGTTTTTAATTAGTGCAATAAGGATCAAATAAGTAATAGTTCTCACCGTGGTGTAAATGATAAAAAAAAGGAATATAGGGTAGACAGTGTAGACACCATAATAAATCCTGCCGCGAGATGACGAAATGTAATACACGTGCGCCGTCAGAATACACGTCGTCACCGACAGCAACCCGGTTATCGCCGAATACTGCAAAATAAGTATTCAATTGACATAATAGTACATTACTGCAGACGCCGGGAAAGAAGGGCTTGTCGGGTAAGTTGGTATAGACGGCCGACGACGAGGCCGGATAGTAATACGAAGCTAGCAAGCCCTTTTCAAGGCATGTGCTTTTCTCAAATATATGCTATGTAATAAAAAAAATACACCACAATATAATTCAGCTGTTCATGAACACAGATGCCATGTTTAATAAAGTATTACTTCCCGGCCTAGGCCTTCAATTTTGTATGAAATTCCTTTACTGTTCTCTCGAGTTGTTTCGCCCGTAACGTGATACTTCGAAGCCTGTTGTCCCCGTAAATTAACCTAATTGTTTATTTAAGATCATGTTTATTCAAATTCAAATTCAAAGTTTTTTATTTCAGACCACATGATCCAAATTTGTTAGTAAAACTTAAGTAACTAGAGTTGTTAGTATCTTATTATTAAGAAAGATTTAGTCCTCTCTCTGAGTTTCCCCATCAGAGGACAATCGATTTTATTGCCGATCATATGTAGAATGCTGTTGCTGCTTCTCCGCACCCTATCCAAAAGTGAGGCAGTTTTTTTCCGCCACACAGCATCGAAGCCGTCCGTGCGCGCCTCGGCTAACATTGATGATGCACTGCAGAACTTCGGTAGCCGCAACAGCACCCTAAACGCATTATTGTATTGGATACGTAGGGCATTGTAAGCCCGCTGCGTATACGTGAACCACAGACTCGACGAATACAGTGATGTACAGAAAGCCTTGAACAGGGTAATTTTCACAGCTTCTGTACATCTACCAAATCTGCGGGCCAGCATATTCGCACGGACTGACAGCGCCCTACGCTCCCTCTCCATGTCGGCGTCGTCCTTTAAATTACCCGTGAGCAAGTGAGCAAGTGTCTTTTTCACATTATAAGACAAGCCATGGGACGCCGCGTAAGCTTCACAGACAGCAATCAATTGACGCAGTGCACTGACTGAGGGGGCCAGTAGCACCATGTCGTCTGCGTAACTTATGTTGTTGACACAAACACCATCAACAAAGCATCCGACATGCATACTACTGAGCCTCTCAATCAGCTCGTTCACGTATAAATTAAAAAGCAAGGGTGAACTTAAACCCCCCTGCCTCACACCACACTCCATTTTGCATGGAAACGAAAGTTCACCTGCCCACTTCACTCGGTTCTCCTGATTTAAGTACCAGTATCTGAAGAGCGAGATCAACTCTGGCGGCAACCCAGTTTCACTCAGTTTACGCCAGAGAATGTCGTAAGAGACCGTATCGAAAGCCCTGGAAAGGTCCATAAAACAGGCATAAATGGGTGTAGCCCTATCTGTGTAGTACTTGACTGTGTGCTTCAAACTCAGAAAGGCAGATTCCGTCGACAACCCAGGTACGAACCCGAACTGAAATATAAATCCTGAAAAGATTACGGTTTTCAGGAAAACATACTTTCGGACAAATGAAAATTTGGTGAAACGTTACAGATGGGAAACAATGTTAAGGAGGTGAGATAGGAATACCCCTTTTATGTTTAAAATATATACTTTTACAATCAGTTTCATACTCACAATGACAAGGAAAACCTTCTTGTCTTGAATAGCTCCGGAAAAGCCGAGCGCGGCGAGCCCCAACATAGGGAGCCCCATCGCCATCCCGCTGATGGCGAACATTACTTCCAGGTCCGATAGCGCCATTGCCATCCCGAGGGATAACGGGAATATACCAGTCGCCAGCTGAAAATTTACCAGTCCGCATCAAAGGGTTAGTTTGAGGAGTAAAACGATTAGGACAGACCCCGATCTCATGTTCTAGAATGAGGTAGTAGGTATAATTAGCGATGAAAAACTTGGAGGATTTGATGCCATAAGAGATTTTCTACCAATCAACCACAGGGCCAAATAGAATCTAGCAATTGGTGCAGGATCATAAAAAGACGAGAAAAAAAATAAACAAGAGATAATGAAATAATGAACTTTATTCTGCAAGTAGGGCACTTTTACATGTCTGAGTCTATCGGCATTTCACAAGGGGATGATTTTATTTCAAACAGAATCCGATAGAAGCAAGTCGATTTTGTCGATAATCCGGGTCTGCTGTAGTAAAAACACAAAAATAGTAAAAATGTATACTTACCGCATTAATTGAGTTAACAGTTAAGAATAATATTTTAATATCATTTTTAATGCTTTCTGAACTCATGTTGTATATTTGAGTTGCTACGCGGTCTCTATCTGTTTGCACCTCTACCGATCATTTTCAAATGAGCGCCGCGCAAATTTTAGTGGGGACAGTTTTCATTCCGCTATTAAGGTACATGCCCACTGAACTGAAAGCGAAGCAGGGCACGCCGAACCGAACACGCAAAGCAGTAAAAAAATGCAAATGTAAATATTGTCTGCTGTAAGACGGTAGATTGTGACACTCTTCAACTGCTTTATATCGCACAATCAATCAATAAATGATTTCTGATTTCTAAAAAAATTAATACTAAGTATCAGTATACATAACGTATCAGTGTACTACCATAGGTTTATATTAAATTATTCTAGGAGTCACAGATTATATAATACTATACTAGTATAGGAGTCAATATAGACCCGTTCTAGAATAATTTTTCGTCGAATGGTTCATTTCGCCGTAAAATCATTTCTTAGCAAGTTTTATTATTTGCAACCTTTTGCAACCGTAAAAGATTTGAGATTGTTATACGAGTAAATCAAGCCTAACCTAACCTAATGTGTGATTACGGAGGAATAACAATGCAGTGAAATGATTTTTTGGCGACATGTAATATTCGACATTCGAAAGGGCAGGGAGCCTTCTCAATGTTGTATAGCTACGGGACCGTAGGACTCCGATTAACTATATTTCCCTGAGCTAATCTAGTATACCTACTATAACATACGCGTCTCAGCAGTATGACATACCTGTCATACTGCTGAAACGCGTAGGATAAACCGATTCAGAAAAAAACGGCGGATTTAATGTAACTTGGCATCTGCCCATCTTTTAAGCAGGGAAAAATGCAAGCAAAATCGATTGAAATTATATATGACTTCTATAAATTTTGCGCGCATTTCACGAACCCTGCTTATAAGTTTTTGATTATTATAATTATGTTGAACGATAACATAGCCGCTCGATTAGCTCACCGCTAGTGGACGGAGGCCGATGATTCCATTTTTGACAGAAATTACCTCTAATTAATTAGAGAGTACACTTTATTGTTATAGCCTTCAGTTTCAATATCTGTATGAGTTACGTGTAAAAATAGTTATTTTTAACAGGTACAACAGGTTGGTAGCACATTTAATTAGTGTTCTAAAACTCTTATTAAGTATTTACGTCTGTGTTGATGACTAGTGGATGATAATAGTTAGTAAGTACTTAATGTAGCAAGCAAAGCATCCCACCCATTAGCTGCTATATATATAGAGGGCATATTATATGTGCGTAGATATAGTAGGGGTCCAAATAAAAAAAAAACATGTATTTCAGACGTGAACGGTCCATAGTAGGTTCATAACACACCAAGACTTAATTACTATGTTAGTACACGATTTGCTGAAATCAAATAAAAATTAGCTATAAATAGGTATAGTCTGAAAGTTTTGGGGGAAATTTAAAAAATCTGCGGCTGGTCACACTTTATTTAGTAGAAATTATAGTTTTGATACTAGAAAATATTTTTTGATTTTCAATGCACACGTAAGTACCTAGGGAAATAAGTTAAATATATGTTGACGTGCACTCATAGTCAGCTCACATAATTTCTATTTCTACCACCATGTACAATACAGTACAGTCCACGACAAACACATGTTTACACTTTCTAACCATATACAAGGCGAAAAATTGAATGTAGTGTACCAAAAAAATTACCTAAGTTCTATGCCAAATTTCGACTCAATCAGAATGTTAGAACAAGTACATAAAGTATCAAAATTATTCATAGAGGACCCACCTACTAAATTGTTTAAATCATAGACAATTGGTGATACCACAAAGAAATAATTATGTGTCAACATTATTTGGCTAGCCAAACTCTACATGCCTATAAATATTACAGAGCAAAGTACTTACACGATTGCGTCCCGGCGGTGCAGCAGCTAGTCACACACGCAAACAGAACTTTAGCTCTACTTGGCCCTGCCTGCCAATAAGTATGTAGTTACCTTATTTCTACCCAGTATTTGGCTCTACTTCTACTCAATTGCTTTATTCGGAATGCTAAAATACAACTGCAGAATATTTATGCAATTTTAAAATGTACTTTAAGTAAATTGTAATGTAATGTTTAAATGTATACGTTAAAATCCATCTATAACGTAGCAATTTTATTTACTCTAATTAAAATCCCCGAAGGCGATAGTTTAGCAATCAGAATAAAATCAATTCTATAGTTCTTCCCAAAATACTGCTTCAGGCAAAGAAGTAAATAGGTACACGTCGAGACCACAATGTTGTGTATTCTAACACGAAAGCAAAAGTGAGGATCCATAGGTACACTAAGGCGATGATTTCACTACTTGTATCGAAGAATGTTGTCGTCTTCAGTCGTGGTGGTATTCGCCGTGTCTGTGCTTCAACAGCCAGAAGCTGTCCACTACTTTGCCTCTCTGCTGGACGTCCACCTACCAACACAAACAATCATTTATTAATAGATTTGCAAATTAAATGATTATAAGCGAGCCAATGGGGGAATAACCAATAGGTATATAATAAACTGAACGTGCGTCTGATGAGTTTTTTAAACCTCGGACGTGGCAAACAAGCGTACGGTCCGCCTAATGGTAAGTGGTTACCGCAGCCGGGACGGGGATTAGCATGTTGCCGACCCTTTCAAAATCTGTACACTCCGTTTTTTGAAAAACGTGTTTACGGAAATATTTTGACAAAATTTGATTTTGCTCCTGATTACGGAAAAATTACCGTTTCATTTCATCTGCTTTGGTTTGAAACGTGTATTGCTTCTCCCGTTCTGGTTATCTTCTTGATGTCTCATGAACGTGTCGCATCCAAGTACCTATGTGCTGTTCCTGTGCTGTACCTGTTCCATATGAACGTGTGTGTGGTTGTGCGCCACGAAGCGAGTGTACCCGTAGGCTGCTACACGGAAGGCGGACCAGTCCGGTGACGTATCTGTTGAAACCATTTCCTGTCCATTACCACAAGTGTTTTATACCTGACCTAAATTAGAAGGTCAGCGGATCTCTACTTCAGGTATTCTAACCCAGTGGGGGAACGCTAACTTATTAACGGGAATGCTTCCCGTGACCGCTTATCAATTTGCAAATGGCAAAGTCTCGCTAGTCCTTGGTTGGAGAGCTTTTAGTTATGATACTCATATTGCACTGTATTCTGTTAATTGTTAGCTTTAGTCTCTGTTCCGTTTCTTTACTCCTGTGATTTGGCTAAGTCTCACACACGTTTTTGTATGACATATTTGCTGTTTATTCGGTCTTCTCTGTTTACGAGTGCATTTCATTGCTTGCGCATTGTATTTGATTAGAATCCAAAACTAATAATAAATAACGAGAATAAACCGGTATTTTATGAAGATCTTTAATTAACTTTAATAAACTCACTGTTGTATGGATCAAGATTTTCCTCGCATCCACCCGATCCCGTTATAATGTGGACGGAGGCGCTGTGGAATACAATGCACACTTGACACTAAAGTAAAAAAAAAACGTTACGGTTACGGTAGCTACGATTAAAGTCTTAAAAATAAACATGATTACTGTGATGGTACGGCTCGTGAAGTGATCGTCTAAGTTATAGCTGTTTACGTAATTGAATAAATTTGAAGAGAATTAAGGCTTACTGTAAGGTTAAGAGAATTCGTTACTACATTTACACACATTCGGGCTGAAACAGTCATAGCTATCTGGCTACTAGAGGCCGGCGTTAGTGACATCGATTCCGTTATTAGGACAAATGGAGTAGCCTCCATTGTACGGGTTTTGTTCCCGTCGTGAACAACCGATCGCCCGCAATCACAGGGGAAACCTACGCTTGACAGACCAGATGCCAAGCCTCGTACTCGAGTTATAGGGGCGCAGTTGACCCTCTTTCGCTGAGAAGCGATTATTTGCCTCGTATCCGAAGATGAGGTCTTGTTATTGGGCTGTGAGCCCGCCCCATTCGACCCGGGTCATAGTTTATTTAGGTGTCGGTATGCAAATAGGTTAGGTTTTGATTTGGCCAAATCAAAGGTCGAGGGTCAATCTGCAAGACATGGCGTGTAGTAGAGTGACCAGCAATCGCCGCTGTCACGCCTTTGTAAACGGAATAGTTGTCACGCTACCGACTGCTTCGAGTCAGTTTCGCTATCTAGACTCAGCCTGCATTGTCCTACACTTAAAGGTTAGGCCTTACGATGCCTACCTTAGAAAATATCACCTTTCTCTGCCAATACGCCCTTCGCCTCCAACTGGTCCGGTACTCGCCGCCCTCAGTAGTCAACCGCAGCCCAGTGTGATCCATAGTTATATACTTACGTAGAATGAGTAGGTAAATGTGTAAGCATTCGCCTTCAGGTGTCGCCCCGCGTCTCCGCGTCAGATCAGTAGGTAGTAACGGGTATTCTAGGAATATCCTAGTGAGTATTGTCCTAAGAGGGCTTCCTACATGAAGGCCTGACCCAAGGTCCAAATTCCATTGTCTCTGATTTACTTGACTGCCTGCCACACAGTTTAGATTCGTCTCTAGATCCAACTAGGTCTCAAAGAAATGATTCGACTGATATCATTTTAGAACGGAAATCGTAATTGAGTATAAGATACGGGTTTTGGTATCGGAGGTTCAGTCCTAAAGAAGTCGCTCTGGCTGTAACAATCATTAAACAATCTAGCTATGTACTATAGGCTTTATGAACCACGACCTTAGTGGGGAACCTCCGTTAACAATCCCGAAGGGTACCTACCAATGGGATGAAATAAAAATATGGAGTTGTGCAAAATTAGATTTATTTTATCAAAATTGTTTATCTAAATTTATTTCACTTTTAGGTAAATTTGCAAAAGAAACTGTTCGATTAATTAGACTATGGTTGATGGGTTGCATCAATGACATAGCCGAGTGTTATATTCCTACCAGCCATACTAATTTAGAGGGAAAACATAACACTCAAATTAAAAACCCTCTAGGCTCTTAAACCTAGTTATACACACATGCACACAAAAGTTTACAGTCTTAATCTAAGAGTTGTCCCTAACTACCAAATTCAAGAGGAACAACAGTAAGAGAGGCTAACCTTCAACTTTACTTAAATCTATCAACACAAAAGCACGTATTTACAGCTAGAGTGATTTCACACTTGCACTCCTAATTTCATTCTAATTAATAACGGACCATTTCGATTTCTATAGTATTATTTTCCCCGTGGGGCGCGGCGCGAGTGATCTGACGCCACCAACCACTAAATCGCACCCAAAGGTAGGCGCAAATGATTATCACTATCATAGCCAACAGTATCCCTAAGAGGACTGGCAATTCCCAAGGCGTAGGGCCGGGGTGGGGGTGCTTGTTGTGGCCTAGGCGATGCAAAACATCTAGAGCACCCTCCGCGTCCATACCGGAAACTCGCGTGAATAGGTTCTACTGACTTTAATATGAAAGTGAGATGCAAAATATGAATCACTCTAATCGTTGTGGACAATGATGGTATTGAAGTACATTACCAAATAATTCGCAGTCTATTCGAGCTGCTAGAGTTCGCCAATGCGCCAACTCGTCTCCTTTCGCAGGTCGGGTCGCCTCCCCGCCTTGCTCGTTCGACACAAAGTCCTCTTAATCACTAATCACTTAAACTATATTTCCTTTACTTTATTTAAAACTTATTAATATTTTACAAAGAAAAAGTGACCACAGTTGACGCTAGTCTCGAGGAGATCCCGAGTGCTCGCAGCGCGGTTCAAAACGTAACTGTCCAAGCCTTGCTCCCGTCCGAGTCGAGCGGCCTCCTTCCAGGTCCATGCCACACCTCCTGTAATCCAAAATTTCTCCCGCCAGTCAATGTGAACAATGATCCGAACCCCACCCCGAACTAGTCATGCTTGGTTATTGGTCATTGGTTTCAGCGTCAAGTGACACGCCCTTAGATTCATTAGAATTACGTTGTCTGTTTGTCTCGACGACATTAAGATTAATGCTTTGCACATGTGCGCAGCTTCAAATTTCTCCCCATCGCTCTGAAAAGGTTGCGCAATATAGTTTTATGACGCCCCGTTGTGTTGTTTCTAGAATTGCCTATATTTAACTCTTTTTTCTAACTTGCTTCCTTAGAAATATATTTAACAATCTGTGAGAGAGTTCGGCAGTTAAAAACAATTTATTGCGTAATAAATTTCCCGTCACTCTTTGTCTTAATGACAATTTAAAATTCTAGCGAAATTGTTTTTAGTATTAGAAATAGCATCGGGTTATTTATGGTCGCGCAGTATCTATTATATTTTGGATTTACGATTCCAGCCTGCCAGATGTGATTTCGAGGTCTCACGCTTTCACAAACCCAAAAAAATTATAATAGTAGATTTGACCATCTCACACTCCCCCAAATAGATTTGAATTTGGCCAGGAATTCTATGCTCCCATACATGTCCTAGACCAAATTAAAATCTATTTCCAACTCTTCATGTGAAACGGCAAATCTCTGGTCCGTTAGTTCCCACGACTATCCCTTGTTTTCCCACGCTCATCATAAAATTACGTTGTGGTAATAAAACCCTAAACAGTCTAAATTCCGCATTGTTGTCCGAGTCGGTTATCCTATTGTTTTTTTTTTTTTCTTCGGTGGCGCTTACACTTCGCAACCTCTTTGTTAGTCAAGTCCTAGTCAACATTCTACCTGCAGGGCTTACGCGTTTTTGTAATAACGAAACAGGTGGATTGCATTGTAATTTCCCTCGACCCTGTTAGTGCGCGTGTCTATTAAAGTGTATACATTGTTATATGGCACAGCTCCTATTGTGAAAGGTCCCTTATACAAACGCATGAATTTTTTTGTTTATTTCTTATCCGCGTCTGATTTAGCGAAAGTTTTAAGTTTCACCAAATCGCCTATTTCGAATTGTATCAATTTATGGTTTTTGTTATAATGGAGTTCCCTACTTTCCGCCGCTTTCATTATATTCTGCCGGGCCTGTTGTCGAATATGTTCGAGATCCTCAGGTGGTTCTCCTACCCCGCCTAAAATGCCGTTTCTGATGTCTGTAGACAATAGGGTCCTTTTTCCCCAAACTATCTCATTCGGTGAATAACCTGTTGTGGTGTGTACCACCTGATTATAGCAATCCTCTATTTCCGGTAACAGATCTACCCAAGAGCGGTGTGATTTGTCGCAATAGGTTCGGAATAGCCTACCTAACTCTTTATTTACTCTCTCCGTCGAGTTCGGCCGCGGATTCCTAACGGATGTATGCGTCAGTTCGATACCTAGCTGCCGCACACCTGCCTCGAAATCCTTTGAAGTGAAGTTAGTGCCCCTATCTGAACATAGAGTCCTAATCCTCATCTGTACATGAAACTTCTTTATGCATGCTAACGTCGCCCTTCCACTTGCTCGACGTAACGAATATAGTTTAATCCATTTGCTATAAGCGTCCTGTACCACAAATATGTATTTGAACCCGAAACGTCCCGCTGGTAATGGTCCATAAATGTCGCAAAACACTTTCTCCCCTATTTCCCTTGCTATCACAGTCTTAATCGGTCCCGTATGAGTTTCCCGCGCGTGCTTCGACTTTTGGCACGCCTCACAAGCTCTTACGATTTTACCTATTATGCGAGACATATCAGAAAAATAATACCGACGCTTCATTAGTGCATATACCTTGTAACGTCCAAAATGACCTATCTCCTCATGTATGCTAATGATCAGATCTTGCTGTAATTCCTCGGGGACGTAGAGCCTAAATGTATCCTTATGTATGTCCGATCTATAAAGAATTCCCTCTTTAAGCACGTAGTACTTTGACTCGGAGGTACCTATAGTCTCCATTCGACTAACTATTTTCCTAGCCGCCTCATCGCGCTCCTGATAATTCCTGATCTCCTTCCACCTGCTCTGTACCACCCGTCCTAACGGTACTTTGAATAGGTTCATCTCAGGCCCTACTGCCTTATTAGTTAATACGTCGGTGGTCCCTTTTATATGCCGGGATAGTACGTCTGCTACCGTGTTGAGTCGGCCTTTCACGTGTTCAACAGTGTAGTCGAACCGCCCTATATAATGTACCCATCGTATCATCCGCGCGCTCAATAATTTACATGTTTGTAAGAATATCAAACTTTTATGATCGGTCCTAATGATTAATCGCGCGCCTCTCAGGTAAGTTTCAAATTTTGACAAGCTGAATATGATCGCCCATAGTTCTTGTTCCGTAACAGTCCATCTACGTTCAGTCTCCGATAGTGACTTACTACAAAACCCTATTACCCTCTCTTCTCCCTCGCTTGTTAACTGATAAACGTAACCCGAAACTCCTAAATTGCTACTATCGGTCTGCAAATAATAAGTCTGTTTAGGATCCGGGTGTGCGAGAAGTATCGTGTCTACAAATAACCTTTTAACCCTTTCAAAACAGTTATTTATCTCCAGTGTCCAGGACCATTTTGTATTTTGTTTCAATAGGTCACACAAAGGCCTAACTTCCTCACTATATTTGGAGATAAACTTTCGAAAGTAATTTATTAACCCTAGGAAACCCCGTAATTGTTTCGCCGTCCTAGGTACGGGGAAACTCATTATGGCTTCTACGCGTTCGGGATCCATACGCACCCCGTCGGTGTTTACTATGTGTCCTAATAATTTCACCTCTACACATAAGAATCGACATTTCCCTAATCGGCCCGTAAGTCCAGCGGCTTCTAACCTGTCTAGTATTTGATCTAGATGCGCTAAATGTAACCCTATATCCCCTGTAGTAAATATGACAATGTCGTCCAGATAGTTCACGCAAAATTCCCGTGTCCCTGCTAATATCGAATCCATCGCTCGCGAGAACCCTGCCACGGACGTCTTTAACCCTTGAGGCAAAACTTGATAAGTATAGGTCCTACCCATAAAAGAGAAACCCGTGTATTTCCTCGAATTCCGATGCAATGGTATTTGAAAATAAGCATTATTTAAGTCGATTAAACTGATGTAATTTACCCCGTGAAAAGATTGCAAGATTTCTGACGTGAGTGGCGGTGAACCCGCATCACCTATCATTTTCTTATTGAGCTCCCGCGCGTCTAACAATAGCCTTATTGATCCATCCCGTTTCTTTGTAAACGTGAGCGGGCTGCAATACGGAGTTGCCTCTTGCTTAATGACGCCTAATCTCTCCAATTCATCTAATTGTTCCCTAACCTGCTCTCTATGCGCCAAAGGTACCGGGTAACTATGTCTCACGAAAGGGGTTTCGTCTAACAACTCGATAACATGCTCGTACCTATCAGTTAATCCCAATCTGTCCGTGAACACCTTACGATGCTTGTCTAAGACAGGTAATAAAAGTTCCTTTTGTTCGTTACTCAAGGACGAATCGTCTAAATGGTATTCCTTTCCCTCGCTGTCTTGCCCTATTGCGCTACTCGACATAGTATGTCCTACTATCCCCGCTCTTTGATCTAATATTGCATTAATAGTGGCGGCATTCGCCTCTCCCCCTAACCGTTCGATTTGACAATCAGAGTTCAGTCTAACGCTAGATCTAACCCCTAGGTGTTCGATCGTTAGTGTACGCTCTAACCCGCAATTTACCACTCCTTTCACTCGTTCAAGCCAATCATATCCCAATATCAAGGAACGAGGTAATCGTCTCATAATGAGCACCGGTGCCTCGACGAAAGTACTACCCAATTTGAACTCTATTAGTACTAGCCGATTCGTGCTTTCACTCCGCGACCCGAACGCCCCTTGCACCTGTATAGCGGGGATAGCGACCTCAGGTAGATCACCCCTTTCCCTCAAAATAGAATCGTACAATTCTCTAGTTATCCCGCTGATCTGGCTCCCAGTATCTATCAGTGCGTTCATGCTTCTCCCATACAACCACACACATACCTCAGGTAACCTAGGTAAGGAATAATCCGCTCCGGCATACATCGGTTCGTCTAACTCATGAAACATGGTGTTCATCTCCTTGCCCCTCCTAGTACAAAATTCGCACGTCACCCCTATCTCGCCGCATTCGATCACGTGACTAAATTGGTTTTCTAATAAGATTCCTACCCCACGAACTAACGCCTGACAACTATCTTCGCGATCTCGCGCACCGTCCTTCAGCAACCGCTTCAGTCCTCCTTCTCCGACCCCCAGACTCTGTCCTGGCCTCCATCCTTGGCTAGTAAGAATCTTATAGGCTACCCCCGTCTTCTCGCCTTCCGAAGTCCCTGCTCCCCCTACGTTACACAACAACAAACTATCGGACCTCGCTGGTGTAGGGGACTCTAGTTTTTTGACTGGCCCTCCCCCACAGTTGACGACGGAGTGGAACTCTCACCCTCCTTAACAAAAGTGATCGCTGGCCTCGAACTAGGTCCTGCCGGCTCAAACCTAGGCGACGCTGTCCTATTATAATTTGTCCCGTAGCCTCGCCGACCTTGACGATAACCCCGTCCTCTTGCTGAGCCTCCCCTACCCCATCTCCTATTTTCTGCAGAAATGGTTGCGGTAATAGGACGCGACAGCGACGTCTGTCTGACATAACGGCCCCCCCTGAACACTCTGCCGACTACTTCCCTAGCGACCTCCCTTGGTTTCTCAAATATATTCTGCTCCATACTCCTCAGGAAATTCGCCCCGCTCATTATGCTAACTTCCTCAGTCCTAGTAAACCACAACCTCTGTATATCAGTAGTATAATGTCGCATGATGGAGTTAACTATGTCCCTTTCGCTGAAAGCAATGGTCAACGACTGCATCGACTCGACCTGTACGGCAAAATGTTCCGACATCGTCATACCTGAGCTGTTAGAATATTTTGAATTTATTAATCTACACCTGACTGACTCCTGAATCTGTTCTGTCCAATACGTACGCCTAAAATCT
This sequence comes from Apotomis capreana, assembly GCA_947623375.1. Lineage (NCBI taxonomy): Eukaryota > Metazoa > Arthropoda > Insecta > Lepidoptera > Tortricidae > Apotomis > Apotomis capreana. The sequence continues at coordinate 1,208,879 of OX392513.1, read as the reverse complement.
GCCTCGAAATCAGCGAACGTGGTCCAACCCTTCGAGTACAGATCCATTACCTTACGCGCGTGTCCCATAATACACCCTAGTGCGATATCTATTTCTCGATCCGACCCATTTACCGCCCTTATATACTTTTTTAAACGCTTTAAAAATGCAATAGGGTTATCGAATGGTTTCCCATCAAAAGTTGGCTTGCTAACCGATGGCTGTATTACATATAAGTTTCGCGTTTCTGACGATGTTACGATTGAATTCGCGGACGCGGGGCTATTCGACCCCCGCCTATCTACCCCGCCGGTACCGTTACTCTCCGTCTCTATCGCCCCGTGCGTGGAACAGCTCGCTCCTCTATCCCGCTCGTCTCTAACACTTGAACCTAGCTCCGTTAGTTTCCTTTCGAAATCACTGATCTTTTCCAAAATCATATCTAGTGTTGCACTACCCACAACCGTGGTTCGCTCCCCCGAATCTATTCCCGCATCGTTGGTTTCGACTGACCCGACCTGACCTAACCCACGCTTTCCCTTCCTTGTATACATGTTCCGACCGATGCTATTATATCTCTATTATGTGCCGCCCTAGTCCTATCACCTGCTAATCTCCTAATACCGAATCTGGCGCAACCTTTTATACAATGGGGTCAATTTAAAACAACACACAAAGCCAATAATAAAGCAGATAACACAAAGTAAATGGTTCAATTGTATGCAGTCTCAAAGCGCAAAGAAAATTTAATCTAGTGAATAGGTAAGAACTAGTGTCTCTTCCACCGCAATCTCCTTCCAAAATCCCTGTAATTTCCAAATTATTAATTATATAGTTCTCCCCCTCTCCCCCAGACCTTACATAATAACATGCGCAATGTGTCTCTGCTCCCCCCCAGACCTAGAGTAAATGTAATATAATTCTTACATAATAACATGCGCAATGTCTTAACCTCTCTCCTGAAATTCCTCTTATATACTCAATTACGATTCCTACGTTGTGTTTATTTTTAAGCTAATAAAAATCCAGTCGTAACGTTATTTCGAATACGTACATGGATCCTTGGTCACGCGGCATCAAATTCTGTGATGGTACGGCTCGTGAAGTGATCGTCTAAGTTATAGCTGTTTACGTAATTGAATAAATTTGAAGAGAATTAAGGCTTACTGTAAGGTTAAGAGAATTCGTTACTACATTTACACACATTCGGGCTGAAACAGTCATAGCTATCTGGCTACTAGAGGCCGGCGTTAGTGACATCGATTCCGTTATTAGGACAAATGGAGTAGCCTCCATTGTACGGGTTTTGTTCCCGTCGTGAACAACCGATCGCCCGCAATCACAGGGGAAACCTACGCTTGACAGACCAGATGCCAAGCCTCGTACTCGAGTTATAGGGGCGCAGTTGACCCTCTTTCGCTGAGAAGCGATTATTTGCCTCGTATCCGAAGATGAGGTCTTGTTATTGGGCTGTGAGCCCGCCCCATTCGACCCGGGTCATAGTTTATTTAGGTGTCGGTATGCAAATAGGTTAGGTTTTGATTTGGCCAAATCAAAGGTCGAGGGTCAATCTGCAAGACATGGCGTGTAGTAGAGTGACCAGCAATCGCCGCTGTCACGCCTTTGTAAACGGAATAGTTGTCACGCTACCGACTGCTTCGAGTCAGTTTCGCTATCTAGACTCAGCCTGCATTGTCCTACACTTAAAGGTTAGGCCTTACGATGCCTACCTTAGAAAATATCACCTTTCTCTGCCAATACGCCCTTCGCCTCCAACTGGTCCGGTACTCGCCGCCCTCAGTAGTCAACCGCAGCCCAGTGTGATCCATAGTTATATACTTACGTAGAATGAGTAGGTAAATGTGTAAGCATTCGCCTTCAGGTGTCGCCCCGCGTCTCCGCGTCAGATCAGTAGGTAGTAACGGGTATTCTAGGAATATCCTAGTGAGTATTGTCCTAAGAGGGCTTCCTACATGAAGGCCTGACCCAAGGTCCAAATTCCATTGTCTCTGATTTACTTGACTGCCTGCCACACAGTTTAGATTCGTCTCTAGATCCAACTAGGTCTCAAAGAAATGATTCGACTGATATCATTTTAGAACGGAAATCGTAATTGAGTATAAGATACGGGTTTTGGTATCGGAGGTTCAGTCCTAAAGAAGTCGCTCTGGCTGTAACAATCATTAAACAATCTAGCTATGTACTATAGGCTTTATGAACCACGACCTTAGTGGGGAACCTCCGTTAACAATCCCGAAGGGTACCTACCAATGGGATGAAATAAAAATATGGAGTTGTGCAAAATTAGATTTATTTTATCAAAATTGTTTATCTAAATTTATTTCACTTTTAGGTAAATTTGCAAAAGAAACTGTTCGATTAATTAGACTATGGTTGATGGGTTGCATCAATGACATAGCCGAGTGTTATATTCCTACCAGCCATACTAATTTAGAGGGAAAACATAACACTCAAATTAAAAACCCTCTAGGCTCTTAAACCTAGTTATACACACATGCACACAAAAGTTTACAGTCTTAATCTAAGAGTTGTCCCTAACTACCAAATTCAAGAGGAACAACAGTAAGAGAGGCTAACCTTCAACTTTACTTAAATCTATCAACACAAAAGCACGTATTTACAGCTAGAGTGATTTCACACTTGCACTCCTAATTTCATTCTAATTAATAACGGACCATTTCGATTTCTATAGTATTATTTTCCCCGTGGGGCGCGGCGCGAGTGATCTGACGCCACCAACCACTAAATCGCACCCAAAGGTAGGCGCAAATGATTATCACTATCATAGCCAACAGTATCCCTAAGAGGACTGGCAATTCCCAAGGCGTAGGGCCGGGGTGGGGGTGCTTGTTGTGGCCTAGGCGATGCAAAACATCTAGAGCACCCTCCGCGTCCATACCGGAAACTCGCGTGAATAGGTTCTACTGACTTTAATATGAAAGTGAGATGCAAAATATGAATCACTCTAATCGTTGTGGACAATGATGGTATTGAAGTACATTACCAAATAATTCGCAGTCTATTCGAGCTGCTAGAGTTCGCCAATGCGCCAACTCGTCTCCTTTCGCAGGTCGGGTCGCCTCCCCGCCTTGCTCGTTCGACACAAAGTCCTCTTAATCACTAATCACTTAAACTATATTTCCTTTACTTTATTTAAAACTTATTAATATTTTACAAAGAAAAAGTGACCACAGTTGACGCTAGTCTCGAGGAGATCCCGAGTGCTCGCAGCGCGGTTCAAAACGTAACTGTCCAAGCCTTGCTCCCGTCCGAGTCGAGCGGCCTCCTTCCAGGTCCATGCCACACCTCCTGTAATCCAAAATTTCTCCCGCCAGTCAATGTGAACAATGATCCGAACCCCACCCCGAACTAGTCATGCTTGGTTATTGGTCATTGGTTTCAGCGTCAAGTGACACGCCCTTAGATTCATTAGAATTACGTTGTCTGTTTGTCTCGACGACATTAAGATTAATGCTTTGCACATGTGCGCAGCTTCAAATTTCTCCCCATCGCTCTGAAAAGGTTGCGCAATATAGTTTTATGACGCCCCGTTGTGTTGTTTCTAGAATTGCCTATATTTAACTCTTTTTTCTAACTTGCTTCCTTAGAAATATATTTAACAATCTGTGAGAGAGTTCGGCAGTTAAAAACAATTTATTGCGTAATAAATTTCCCGTCACTCTTTGTCTTAATGACAATTTAAAATTCTAGCGAAATTGTTTTTAGTATTAGAAATAGCATCGGGTTATTTATGGTCGCGCAGTATCTATTATATTTTGGATTTACGATTCCAGCCTGCCAGATGTGATTTCGAGGTCTCACGCTTTCACAAACCCAAAAAAATTATAATAGTAGATTTGACCATCTCATTACACAGCTCAGTTGGACAGAGCCAGGAAATATAGTCCGACCACGCTAAGTCTGGCAACCCCACCCGTCCAGATTTTTTAATAGAATAATGCCAGGATCTTTGCAGACCTCTCCAGCATCGCTGGACTCGACTAACACTACAAATGTTATCAGACATTCTCTCTACCTGGGAGCTAGTAGGTACCTATTTCGGTTACTTTAGTTCATCTGCGAAAATCCTAATTTCTGGTTCTATTATGCAAAGAAAGATTAGACAATTGAGCAAATGGCCGTTGCGGTAGTAAATAACGACCACGCATAGGACGCATACATCACTTCTGTGGCGCGGAGATGATCCCATTAGTGGATTATACTCCCACAAAAAACAGCCCTGATACAGTTCGTTCAAGTCATGTTTAAAAAAATAGGACGCATTGGAAAGCGTAGCGTAGGTTGACCCCCCGACTAGGTGGACGGATGACATCTTGAGAGCCGCGGTAGATGCGGTCTGCGCAGGATCGTACTCTGTGCCAAGCTGTGTCGCCTGTATTCCGCAGTGGACATTCGTATCTAAAAATATATTATATCAAACATGCAATGCAATGTCATCATAACTTGCGTTATAACAGTCTTCGAAGTATCACGTTTCGGGCGGAACAACTCGAGAGAACTGTAAAGGAATTTCATACAAAATTGAAGGCCTAGGCCGGGAGGTAATTTTTTTTAAACATGGCGTCTGTATTCAAGAACAGGCTAAACAGTTGAATTCTATTTTCTTATGTTTTTTTTTTTATTTCATTGCATATGTTTGAGAAAAGCACTATACATGCCTTAGCCGCGAAAAGTGCTTGCCGGGTGACTAGGTATAGACGATATGACGACGGATAGTGATCCGAAGTCTTCTTTCCCGGCGTCTGCGGTAATGTAGGTACTATTTCTCTACCTGCTCACCCCGGATTGGTGTAGGGCTCCTCCCGCGACCCGTTGTACACGGTGCCGTTGTAGACGGGCCAGAGCCGCTCGTACGAGTGTTCATGTGCCCAAATAGCTAAGTCCACGCCATACTTTTTCAGCAGCGGCTCCACACCTGAACATTGCTGACACTGTTAGCTACGCTAGTGTGTGCTAGTGCTTATAATTAAACCCTAGAAGATGGTGACCCTTTGTTACGTAAATTTTACGATTTCATAACGACAAGATTCGCACAACTCTAGAGCTGCTGCCAAGGCACTACAGTACACGATGCTCTACAAACGGCTACTGATAGGAACAGATAGACGATGGTGGCGGTCTCGGATGATGATCCGAGAGAGACTTTCGAGAAAATTCGTGGCAGTTTTTCCTCAACAATGAGGGAAAATACATCGGTTTCCTGGGGATCAATTTTAAGATTAATTTTTCTGTAGTCTGATTGATATAGTTTTTTAAATGCATACTGTGTCCGTATACTGGATGTCCGAACCGCGTACGCTCATGCTTGCACTCCTTCGCGTCTGCCCTCTCGCTGTTGCTGCAGTACATGGGACGGTGGCCCACCAGCACGATCCAGGGACGAGAGGTCCTGCGGACAAAGATCTCTGTCAGAGACGTCTTCTGTATTTATATAAAAACGTCAATAATATTAGACAAATATTATTGGCGTTTTTAATTCTGCTAGAGATAAGCCTCTCTCATGGCACGCCACTAGCTCGATATACAACCCTACTACCACTTCAGCATGCTGATGCTTTGAGCTCTGATACTTTGTATCGGATTTGATCCTGAAGAGACTATCACCACATGCACGTGCCACGACCATCTAGCACATGCGATCAAAATATTCGAGATACGTACCTGTTTTCCTTATGGCTAGCCATAGCCAGATCACTTTCCAGCCAATTGTATTGTGCAGGTAGCATGGTCTCAGCATCATGGTCCTCATAGTAGTACTCCGTGGAGATGGACACGAAGTGAACAGGGCCCAAGTCGAAGCTGTAGTACATGCTCTCGTGCCCGCCCGGCATCGAGAAGCGCGCGCGGTAATTACTGAAGTTGCTACGGGACATTTAAAGAATAATCTATTTGCAAACTGACGACGTAAATGATTCCTTATCGACATTACTGAAAAATCGTTAAACAATAAGTCATCACGTCATCAGACATAATAATATAATAGGCATCAGGTTCAGGACTCAGAAAACAGAAAATGTCTTTCGCTTCAAAAGGCACACGTGAAATGTTAAAATACATACGAAACGAGTTTACTCACGTCGTTGAAGTCGAATATCGTTCGACATATTTCGGCTCACGTGAGGTTTTCTGATCCCTTGCAGAAGGTTTCTCACAAGATGGGTGAATGTGACAAAGGTATTATCCTTGAGAGACCTTAGTTCCGTAGGTACTCACTAGGCGGCCTCGTGGTTACCGGGGCACGTCATGTAGGGCACCATGGCGGCGATGGGCTGGATCTGCCGCATGAACTGGTCACGTTGACACTTGTCTCGGAGAGACCTAAGTTCCGTAGGTACTCACTAGGCGGCCTCGTGGTTGCCGGGGCACGTCATGTAGGGCACCATGGTGGCGATGGGCTGGATCTGCCGCATGAACTGGTCGCCTCGTGTTGAGTTCTCATCGTGCATGTCGTAAGCGAAGTCACCCACGTGGAGGATCACGTCGAAGTGACCTTCTTCAGCTTCCCTTTGCAGGAATGGTAGCGACTGAGGATATAAACAAATCGTAATAAGTAATTTGGCTGTCAAATTTCTGACCACTGATTACCAACAGATCCAACGTTTCCCAAAAGTGACCGTGGCAAATTCTGGCTTGTAAAATCCATAGTGCGTAGTGTGCAAGGTTTGTACGAGAAATATTGGAGTGGCGCAAAACATTATATTTACAAAAACGGTGTGTAAAATTTGACCACCTCTTTAACCACGTATTACCTAATACGAGTAGATACATAGTAAAACTTGTGTACTTAGTAGTATGATATATGACTGCCCCACGCCAAGTTTCGTGGCAATTAATATATTTCATTGGCTTTTATTGCGGCACAGGTGTTATATAATCAAAACATAGAACGCGCGTATGCTAGTATAGATAGCACAGCAGATATCAAATGTAAAAATATTTACGTCTAAAGTCGACAATCAGCAGGGATAGCGATTTCAAATTTTTTTAAAGTGTTCAGCTTTTTTAGAGTGTTCAGCATTGCTGTCCCTTAAACATAATCGCTCTGCAATAATACTCACATGTGCGTTCTTCACCCCCAAGTCCCCGTAGATGGCAGCACGCACGGGCCACTGCGTGCCCTCCGGCGGAGCGTGGAAAGAGAACAACTCGGACACGCCGTAGTCAGAGCCCACGTTGTATACTAACATGGAAAAAAATATTATATTGCTTACACGTCTTCTTAAATATTGAGCATAAGCCGAGCAACACGCTTTCTCAAAAATATTTGGGTTGCAAAGAAGCCCTGCTTCGTGGGGGCTTCTATTTCCGCTCTATATTGAGTTTAAGGTTTTCTTTTCTATGCTTTTAATTGAATGATCTGGCGAATTAGATGATTAGATGATGTCACTACATAGTATAAAACAAAGTCGCTTCCTGTTGTTTGTCTGTCCTTATGTACGCTTAGATCTTAAAAACTACGCAACGGATTTTCATGCGGTTTTTTTTAATATGTATATATGTATAGTGATTCAAGAGGAAGGTTTATATGTACCTATAATACATGCATAATATAACATTGCACCCGTGCGAAGCCCGAGCGGGTCGCTAATTAAAATTAATATACCTTTAGCCGAGCAACTCGCTTTCTTCAAAAACTTACTTTAAACAGTCTGGTTTTATATTTGGCTTGCGTCGTGGGGCTTCTATTTCCGCTCTATAATGAGTTTAAGGTTTTCTTGTCTCACACAATTGCTAGCCAAAAACCAGTAGGTACTTTTCTATACTTTATAATAATCGAATGATCTAGTGAATTAGATGATTGGATAACAACAAAATATAAATGAACTAACCGTACGAAGTATTAAACAGTAGTAGCTCCAATGTGACGCGTTGTATATATTGCGTACGGCGCTCACTGCCCCCGTCCACGAACTTGGTTCGTGTGCCGACAGCCTGCTCGGTCAGCTGTCCGACCCCGAACATCACCACGCTGGCGTTCGTATCCTCCCCTGTGCTCCATGTTACCACCAGCTCGTCGGGCTTCTCTGGAATCATGCATTCTAGGATTGCGCCAATCAATTTTTATGCGCAGATCATCCCTTGAACACCAAGAGACGGCGGGAAAAACTGTTGTAAAAACACCACGACGACAATCGCCGCTACCAAAGTGGTTTATTGTTAGGCTCAAAAACTTAAAGACCTATACTTGTCCTTAAAAACATTTTTGGTAGGTGTCACTTTATGGATATAGATTGAAGGGAGGAGAAAGAGAGGAAGACCAAGGAGAGCTTACATGGACCAAATAAAAGAGAAGGTAAACGTCGTGTCGTACCAGGCTGTCAAGGAGAAGGCGCTAGAACGAGATGCATGAATATGGCTCCACTTACAAGAGCGTAGCTTTTAAATTTATGATGATGAGTGTTTATGGATAAAACCACCCACCTATAGTTATGACGTTGTCTCGAGAGTACGGGTGGGAAGACATCGGGTGGAACGGACGTCTGACCCGCTGGTGCCAATGAGTACGGCTTACCTAATTTACCTATGGGTGCTATGGGTGATCTAGGGATCACTACAGTAGGTATTTTATGAGTTGCATTTACCTCCATACGTGATGTGAATTTGTTCTGGCTGGCAATGTTCGCAATCGTATCGGAGCCCTAAACAGCCTACTGCTAACGCTAGAACAATCAACACCCTCATAATAACCAACGTACACTACGACACTTTATTACGGAAATACGAGCTTGAACAACCAATCAGCGTCAAGAAAAGAACACCGAACTATAGCGAGACGTGTGATGGTCACCAATAGAATCCTACGTAAGAAAAACTCTTCCTATCTAAAAATAGGATCATTGGTAATCAATCTTCAGGAACGTTTTTATATGAATACAAAGACAATTACTTTTGTATCCACCTTGTGGCAAAATAGGTGAAAATAAATGCGACAGCAAAAGTTGTGTGTATGATGCTGACAATTTCTCTGATTTCACATTGGATCATGATTGCTTTGGCTTAGCAATTAACTTTCACGGACACAAAACCATTTTGAGAATTGCGTGATAGGTACGGCACAGATATTGTCCGGCCATAGACGTACTATCTATTGGAGAAATATCGTATCTTGAGATGCCTAAGACGCGATTTCGGTATTAACGGCCACAGACGATATCGTGTATGCATTTGATCCGTCCATGGACGTAGTATCAAGACACGAGGTCCTTAAATGTGTGCGCGAGAGTGGTAACTTGTGTACTATAGCATAAGTGTTTGCGTGGCACTAGCGATTTGTGTCTAATGCGGCTATAACACTTTCCTAAATCAGTGACTGACGAGAGGGATGCAGTAATACGAAGGAGTGAGATGGAATTATATCCATACGTGTCTCACATATTGCTGCATCCCTCTCGTTAGGAAAATGTAATAGCTGCATAAGCCAAAAACGGCACGGGGGCCCTCTGTGTTAAAATTATCGGCCACAGACGTAATACCGTATCACGACTGACTATCATTAGGGGACTAACAAAATACGTCTCTCGACGTAGTGCCCGTGTAGGCGTGTACGTGTTAACTTTATATCCATTATTGTGCAGTTTCAACAAGTTGATTACCGTGAAATAAGCATAACGTTATTCGTTATTTATTTGTAATCAACCGTAAGTCATAATAGCAACATCACATTTTGTTTAAAATTGATAACTGAATTGAGCGTTCATTTATAATTAATTATTTGTTGTAATTTCATTATACTTAAAGTCTATAACGATTAGATGATTGTATATCTAGGTACTTAATTCTAATTGCAGTAACCTAAACACATGACCCTTTACGCAAAGCTTATTGAGCAAGCCGCCTGGGTAAGTAACACTGTTTTAACAAGTCTTTAACTTAAGTTATAGGCTATAGGACATCCGAGGCGTGGCCATGGTGTCAAACAAAAACGGGGCAGGTTTCGCTTACTTTTTCTTCAGTTGCAATACATAATGATGAACCGATGCCCGTTGGGGCACAAAGGTTCTTGAAGACGCACCGTAGAAGGCCCTCAACAAGCCGAACCGACGACATTTTTATGATAGCGGAAAGCAATTGGATGAGGGCAGTGCACGACTGATCGATGTGGAGAATTGAGAGAGGCCTTTGTCAAGCAGTGGACCTCTATCGGCTGATAAAATGATGATGATGGTTGATTTTTAAACGTATAATTCTAAAACTTGATTATATTGTTACAAGTTAACCTACTTACTTCTAATAAAAACGTGTTTTTATGAAGTTTTTTTGTGTAACAGGCATACTTACCTATTATATAAATATATATATCTGAGTTATTTTTACAAGAATGAATAAATAACGGCCAAATACTTATCAGTCTCTCGCTAGATGGCTGGAGCAAGGGTCGGAAGTCACTCCTGGACACGGCGCGCATCACGATGAGGTCCCTCTCTCTACAGCCCTAGTAGCGGGTAGCTGCAACCCTGTCCCTCCGCCGACGGCAACTACTAAGGTTAGTTTTTAGGGTTCCGTACCCAAAGGGTAAAAAAACGGGACCCTATTACTAAGACTTTCATAAATTGGTTAAACAGACGAGAACGAAATCTCGATTAGTGTGGAAAATGAGCAGCTGTATTTCCTCCTAACACATTTTAATTTTAATCCTTATTCTCTCGTTTTCGTTGTCCAAATGTCCACCCTATTTATTGTGATTGTTTAATGTTCAATACAGTTTTGTAAACGCCTATGAAATATTGTGTAGCAATAGCAATGTACTTACTTTAGATGTTTCAACCACTATTTTTTACTTTAAGATTAGTTCGCAATGGAATGGCTTTACAAGTTGATTCCTAAAAGTTTGCCGGCAACCATACAAACTGCTAAAGGTATTATCTCCACGCTACAGAAGTAATTTGGGCGCATGAACTGGGTCGTGAAAAAACTGAACCGGGTCTGTCTAGCAGAGGAGAGATGTTTTTTCTCAAACATGCAATGAAATGTCGTCATAACGTGCGTTATATAACAGGCTTCGAAGTATCACGTTTCATGAACAGGCTAAACAGCCTCGTATCACTATCCCAACTGTCTGTAGGTACTAACTCACCCGGCAAGCCTATCTTTCGCGGTGTCTGCAGTAATGTACTATTAATATTTTCAAAATTGCTTTCTTGGTGTTAGCTATGAGTATATTACGGGTTATTTAGCGTACGTTTCATAATAGTATTTTATGCAACCGTTGTATAAGAGGGGCCAAAAAACGCGAGTGGCATGGGTTACGATGTGAGCGTAGCGAACATCGTAAGAAAGATGCCACGAGCGTTTTTTGACCTACTTATACAACGTTGCATACAATACTTTTTCTACGACTCGACATTTCATAAATAAAATGCAAATAAACAACAAAGAAAATAATTACATGTTCCCGCTCGGAATCAACAAAATTAAAAAGAAAAATTGTCTCTGATAAACTTTTTTTTATTGACATCCATCTGTCAAAAAAATATTAACTTATACATAAAGGTATACGATCACCATACTAAACATCTGTCAAAAAAATTAAACTTATACATAAAGGTTACGTTCACTATACTAAACATCCATGCACTGCTGAAATAAAACTTTTTTTTTAAGTTGGCAGCAATGCCTTAGTACAATAAGTTTTTTTTTTAATTTGCAAATTGTGTGAATGCAGCTGTTCATCTTGTAATCTGTGGTACTAAGTGATGCTTTTTTGGCGACATTATACCATCGGTTAGCAGTGTGTTTTTGGGCAGTAGAGTATAGACTTTTACAGACTTTCATAATTTATGTCTTTATATTAGAGTTAGTAACTATATAAATGACAGAAAAAAGTACTGGAGTAGAAAAAAAATATTTTGACTGCCTTTTATCTGCAAGAGCCCAAACTTGGTATGTTTCGATAGTATGTTTTCCAAATATGTAGCTGTCCCTAATTTAATAATGCAGTACGTATTTAGCATCAGCTTATGAAGCCCTTTCACTAAACCCCACACGATAGGAAACAGAACAAAAAAACGTACCAAAATTTTATAACGTTGACGCTCTTCCTGCAATAAAAAAAATCAAGATGGCCGTCCTTCGGTATTATATTAATCTGTGCTTCGGGTTCAGAAGCTTCATCCTGCGAAAGGAGCGGAGCGGAGTGAACACCGTCTACTTTTATCTTATTTGAACTAATCAAACCTATAGCAGTCGAGTTTTATCAACTTATTTATGTGTATTTAAGCTGTAATAAATCGTCAGAGATAAATTTGCTGTATTGTTTACCGTAAACTTTATTATTTTAGAGATTATTGACCATAATCTCTAAAATAATGATACTAGTCATAAATACTTGTACCTACTGATAATAAGATAAGTATATATTGTAAGGTTATCATTATCACTCGCAGAAATTCCCAAAGAAAGACATAATACCACTCCTCATTTTTCCGACACAGATCAGTTTATGCTATTCAGACTATTCAGTCCCTAAAAGTTCCTAAAGATTGGTTAAGTTTTGGAAGAAAAAACAGACGTGAACGAAACCTCGATTTGTATAAACCGGTTACGTTAAGTTAGGTCCTCATTTGTATCCTACGCCATAGTTACCAGGTTCAAACGAAAAAAGGAGCAGTTATTATACATCCTCTTAAGACGTTCACGGACACAGGACCATTTTGAACGTGGCATGCGGCACAGACAGAACCTCATACGACAATAGTTCTAGTACTATGCGAAATATTCGTCTGTAGGTTAGATTGGCAGTTTTGCGAAGACAAAAGTCGCCGTCCACAGATGTGGACTGGTTTCGTATCACGAGAGTCCTAATTTACGTCGAGACGTACCGTCCGTCAAGGAGTTTTTTTTTTATTTATTTATTTCAAAAAAGCATGGTACACATTTTACAACAAATTTCGCCAAACACGAAGTTTATTGGCGAGTATTGCACTCACTTTTTTAACAATAGTACCATTCAAATCTTAACTAGGACGCCTTTTAACGACAACGATCCAATCCACACAAAAAAGATGATGTGTGTGTGTGTGTGAAACAATTTCCAATCAATTAAATAATGACGTTTAGGCCACCTTACAGTTACCGTGTTCAATTGTTTTATTTAAATGTGTTACAGTCGCGGAAACCGAAGAAAATATTATGATAACATACAGTAAATATGTACTGCAACATATCTTATCTGTGGTTAATGGTGGCAAGACGTGTTTGAAAAGTTGCGAGATTTAATAATTATTTTTGTTCGCGCCTCCTAGCGACATCTAGTGGCCACACGACGACATTACTCCGAGCGCCCCACTATACTTGAAAATCTTCGGGTTTCATTTCGCCTTACGATCGCCGTTACACGCGACACAAACCATACTGCTTATTTATAATTTTGATGGTTTTAACGAAATAAACTACATTCGAAAGTTTAAGTAAACGCCTTCATTGAATGGACCCTGAGAAGCCCCCAAATCCTGCACATAATTTGGTTCTTCGAACACGGATGCAGCGAGAGAAGTCATCTTCGTCAGGAAGTCGAGTTCCCTAACGAGAGAAGACACCAGCACCTCGTCATCGTCTACAGCAGCGAACGGTCAGGCCTATCTATCCCGTCTATTCCTCTCCTAATCGAATTGTGTTAAAACTCGTGATTTTGTGCATTCCAGTGTACTCGTTACGTAAGAGCCACGCGGCAGTGGCGTGCACCTTATAAAGACAAAAAGACACTGCCTACCCTAGTTGATTACAGAAACGTAATATATTAATTATTGTTACAAACATTACCTTTTTATAAAATTATATAAAACAAATGTACAAAAATAATCAATTTGCGATCCGCGCCATCTATCGAGTCGGTGCGCCAAAATTACGTACGTATTGGTCGATTCCGTGGAGATTGACTTGAACCATTCCGCGGCACTAGCGCCGCTACGCGCCGTAAGCGGTAAAGACAGGCGATTTTCTGTCTAAATTTATATTTGTGTGCCTCGTGGTAACACGGACCGCGTGTGTGTGCGTTCTTATAAAAATATTGCACACAATAACAAAACTCACGCACACAAATACAGAAGTAAGACATTGTCTCATGTCTTTTACTTCCTTACGGAACTAGGATGTTTCCGATCCGCGACTCGACACCGAACAACATTCGGTGCGAGCGAGGCGCGAATACCGCGACGCCCGATGTTAAGCGAACAATTCCGAACGGGTAGCCTGTCTCGCTCTCTCCTTAGCTATTATTTGTAGATTCGAACTTCCGATGTTGACTATGTAACGAATTTAAAAAGGCGCTTTTTTGTAACTTTAATTAGCGCAAAAACAGTACTATTTAAGTTAGTCGTATTTTTGTTACCTATAGGTTTTGCATACTTGGACGCCATTATTTGTTTTGATTATAACGTGTGATAGTGGTGACTAGTAAATAAGCGAATAAATGTTTTTAGTGTATTCTTAAAAGTTGTCTGAAAATTGATAATTTTCATTGTGATAGTTGTGGTGGTGTTTTTTGTTTGCGGTCGTCAGTTAATAGAGGAAATTATTTAGAGATGGTCGATTTGCTTGATATTTGAGAAGACGAAGAAAAAAAACTGTCCCGCAGTATTTCTGTAAGTTATTAGGTTCTCAAAATTTTGTGTCTACCCTGTCGTAAAACTCTGTGCACGCCACTGCCACGCGGCATCATTATCATCTACCGCGCAGTCATTATTTACACGTAAGTTATTCCATTTTCTCTTTAATCTTGCAAAATGAGTGAATCGAAAGAATTTGGTACGAAATTGACTGTTCCTGGATCGCCTAGGAAAGATGACAGCCTTTCAGACCTCCGCAAACAAAGAGGTAACATGAAAGGCCGGCTAACTCAATTTAAAAAATACGTTGATTCTTTTCAAGCGGATTCTCCCTCTAAATTACAAATAGCAGAATTAAAATTACGAATGCAAGCAGCAACTGAGGTTTTTCAAAAATTTAACGTAATCGAAAGTGAAATTGAACTTTTTACCCCTGACTCGGAAATGTGTGCTAATTATGAATACATAGAATCAGTAGAATTATTATATTTCGGTACTATGGCTAGTGCTAATTGTTTAATCGAGGGTGTGGAGATAAGTAACGGTTCTGTAATCGCGAGTTGTGGTCATACCGTGAATAAATCAATGTCGAATTTGAAGCTACCTCAAATTAAACTGCCTATTTTCGATGGTTCCTATGATCGTTGGCTAGAATTCAAAAATTCCTACGAAACCATGATTCACAACCATTCAGATCTTGATGTGATTCAAAAATTCCATTATTTGCGGTCATCACTCAGCGGCAGTGCATTACAAGTAATTAGTGCATTAGAGTTCACGGCGTCTAATTACACTGAAGCATGGGATTTACTCGAAATTCGGTTTCATAACCCTAGACTTTTAGTACACAATCATGTAAAGTCATTGTTCAATCTCTCACCTCTGAAACAAGAATCGTCGACTCAAATACGAAAACTAATAGATACTATATTACGTAACCTACGCGCTTTGAAAACGTTAGACGAACCGACCGATTCGTGGGATACATTAATAATTCATTTAATTGTATCAAAGTTGGATGCGCTTACGGAACGCAAATGGGAGTCGCACATAGGTTCTATTAGTAATCAATCGAACAGTAACGAGCCTAAAAAACTTAAATTAGAAGATCTCTTATCGTTTCTCCGAAACCGAGCTGACACGCTAGAAATGATAAATTCGAATCATTCTAAGTCACCTGCTACGACTAGTAAGTAAACCTAATTACGCGTCTAATAAGCCTACTCAGGTAGTCAGCTGTGTTTCTGCGAACGTCAACTCCGCTAAGGCGAAAACTTTTAATAATAAACGTTCTCGTAACTGTGTCATGTGTAACGAAAATCATGCGCTTTATACGTGTGTTAAGTTTTTGAATTTATCGATCCAAGATAGATTAAATTTAGTTCGTGACAAAAACTTATGCAATAATTGCTTACGCGAAGGACATTCCTTAAATGAATGTTTATTTGGCCCTTGCAAGCAGTGTCAACAAAAACACAACAGCTTGTTGCATATCGAGAGTAATCGCGATAACAATGTGTGCGTGAAGCCGTCGAATGCGCCTGCACACAGTGGATCGATACCGAGTACAAGTAGCTACTGCGCAACAGCTGATCGCGCGCCGATGGCTGAGTGCAGCGACGGCGAACCGGAGGGAACGCGGTTCATTCCCCAGCCAGTTTTGCTGTCGACTGCGTTAATAGAAGTAGCCGACGCGAATAATCGCTTCCATACGGCACGAGCTCTTCTTGATAATGGTAGTGAAAATTGCTTCATAACGGAAGAATTACGTAATCGATTAAACGTCACAAAATTACAGTCCACTATTCAGATTTCGGGTGTAGGGCAATCTGTCACCCAGTCGAATAACTCATGCGAAATTAATATACGTTCAAAAATAAACGATTATTTTACTTCAATAAAATGTTTTGTCTTGCCGCGCATAACTTCAAGTTTGCCCTCGACTAACATCGATTTCGATCTTATACGTATTCCTGATAACATTCAGTTAGCAGACCCGACGTTTAACGTGCCTTCAAAAATCGATATACTTATCGGTGCGGATAAATTTTGGGAACTTTTAGACGAGAATAGAATACGATTATCAACCGGGCCATATTTACAAAATTCAAAACTCGGTTGGCTTTTATATAAATACACGGAATTTGCGCATTAATAATCAAATCCAGTGTAATTTTACTCAGACCATAGACGTTCAACTCCGAAAGTTCTGGGAACTTGAGGATATTTCTCCAGTAGGTAGTGTTCTCACAGCCGACGAACGTAAATGTGAGGATCTATTTATTAATACGACTAAACGCGAAGACGATGGTAGATTTTCCGTCCGTATGCCTCTAAAAGAATCAGCTGATTCACTCGGGGATTCTTACACGTTAGCAAAAAATCGATTTTTATCCTTAGAGCGTAAACTCGAACGCTTACCGGAATATAAACGTTTATATTGTGACTTCATGCGAGAATACGAAAAGATGGGTCACATGACTCGTGTAGACAAATATGGTGCACCGAATTACTTTCTCCCGCACCACGGAGTATTTAGACCTGATAGCAGTACTTCGCGTTTACGCGTAGTGTTCAATGGAAGTGCTGTTACAAACTTAAATAAATCGTTAAACGACATTCAGCTGCCGGGACCAGCACTTCAAAACGACATTTTTTCGATTTTATTGCGTTTTCGCCAATATAAGTACGTCGCGTGTGCTGATGTTGCGAAAATGTTTAGGCAGGTTTTGATTCAGCCAGATCAGAGATCCTTGCAAATGATACTCTGGCGTGAAAAACCTACGGACCCGTTACACGTGTATGAACTCAATACTGTCACGTATGGTACAGCGTCTGCACCATATTTGAGTATGCGGAGTATACGACAGTTAGCGTTGGAATGTAATGATGACGTCATCGCTCGCGTTATTAATGAAGATTTTTTCGTAGATGATTTAATTACGGGACATGACGATTTTCAAACGCTTCTTTCGATTTGTGATAAGACATATAAAGTTCTGCAGTCAGGATGCTTTCCTCTTCGCAAATGGACATTTAATTGTGACGTCACGCGTGAGAAGTCTAAGGACCATTTCATCGGCGAACACACTCAGAACAAAACACTCGGTTTAGGCTGGGATAATACGAGCGACGAATTGTATTATACCACAAAAATAAGTCCTATACCTAACTCGTCTCAATTAAATAAACGAACTATGTTATCAATTATATCGCAAATCCATGATCCCTTGGGTCTCGTCTCGCCCGCAGTAACAATTGCCAAAATATTACTACAACGACTTTGGCTATGTAAGATAGACTGGGATTCTCCCGTATCGGAAGATATCGCACTTACATGGAATAAGTTCATGAATACGTTGAACTGCTTAAACGAATTAAGAATACCGCGTCACGTAAGGAGCGAACACACAGGACGTACGGAACTTCACATTTTTTCAGACGCTTCTTTACACGCTTATGGATCCTGTGCGTATGTACGGTCATACGAAGAAGGTTCAGTCGTTTCCGTCAAATTATTATGCGCTAAAGGTAAAGTAGCACCTTTAAAATCTCAATCAATTCCAAGGCTGGAACTTTGTGCCGCGCTAGAAGGTGCGCGACTTTATAAGAAAATAACCGAATCCTTAAGGCTAGTGTTCACTAACGTTTACTTCTGGCCCCTATTTCACCACGGCTACAATTGTCAGTGACATATGTCGAGCGACAATTGTCAAGCGACAGGTGACATATTACAATTTTATGAAAATAAATCTATAGAAATTCATACAAACGTGACAGGCATTTTGCTACAATTGTATGTATTACAATTATGTTGTGAAACAAGAATTATTATTTCCAGTCGACATATTTGAAGAAATGTCGGTGAATCTTGACATGAGGATGAAGCTGTGTCGAATTGCGTTACAATTGTAGGATTTCGTGATTGGCATAGGCACGCGTAACGTAGTTCAAAATGGCTCTCTATGCGAGTAGTAGTGACGCTAGTGACAGTAATAGTGATATTGATGATTTTGCATATAGAAGAAGATATAAAGAAAGAATTAATTTTTCCTTTGAAATCACGGATTTTTCATTTAAAGAAAAATTCCGTCTTAGTAAAATCAGTGTAGAATATTTAATAAATAGAATCGGTGCACGTATTGAACATCCAACCACAAAAAACAAAGCTTTGACGCCTAGCCAACAAATTCTTTGTACACTGCATTGGATGGGATCGGGGCCTCAATATCACGTTAGCGGAGATAATCACGGAGTTTCAAAGGCTACCATCCACCGGTGTATCAAACGAGTTACGACTGAAATTGTCAACGAAATGTTTGGGACCGAAGTGCGATGGCCGGAGAATTCAAATACTATCCCGGATTTTTTTAGGGAAATTGCAAATATTCCAAGAATTGGCGGAATCATTGATGGGTCTTTAATACCCATTGATTCGCCTCGGCAGCATGAGTACATGTATGTTGACCGCAAAGGTCAGCATTCGATTAATACAATGGTTGTTTGTGGGCCAAATTTAGAGTTCTTTTACGCCAGTGCTAGATGGCCGGGCTCCGTTCATGATGCAAGAGTGCTACGTAATTCAACTTTGGCTCAGCAGTGGGCGAATGGTTGGAGGCCGTTCCCAAATGCAATTTTGTTAGGAGACAGTGCATATGCTATGAAAAAATGGCTCATTACTTCAAACATCCCTGTTGAAATACCAATGACAGAAGCAGTTATGCGATTTCTGCGAGCTTTTAAAAGTACGAGAAGATTAGTTGAAAACGCTCTAGGAATATTAAAAGAAAAAATCCCTTGTCTTAATCATCTCCGTGTGCAACCTTTGACAGCATGCAATATATTTCTAGCGAGTGTCACCCTTCACAATTTAGAAAAACGCCTAGGAGTGCAATATTATATTCCGTATCATTATCCTAATGACGAACCCATTGATGACGGTGACAATGACGAAGATAATGAAGATAACGGTGATAATGCCATTGACCCTGAAGCGATTGAAGTGTTAAGAGGATTAATACAAATCTTTAGTTAAGAAAACTTTAATGTACATATTATTATAATCAACGAAAATATGTAGGTACACAGCCAATAATCCAAGGTTCAAATTAAGTTTAAAAAGATTAAGCGATAACTATAAGAAATTATATAATTTTAGGTTGTATTTGCTCTAGGAAGTTGAACGTTTTCTTGTTCTATGTCGACTATTTGAACAATACCTATTTGTACATCATTTTGCTCGTGGTAAGGTTCAGTATAAGAAGATTGTGTTACTCGTATGTTCAATTCTCTCTCTAACTTAAATAATTCTAAATCCAATTTGTATTTTTCTCTCTTATAAATTTCAGTTTTTTCTTTAATCAACAATATTTCGGCCTCTAATTTTTCCTTTTTTAAACGTATAACGGATTTACAGTGCATATTAGTTGAATTCGCATTATTTTGAGAATTTTGCGGAATAGGTTGACTTGTATCTTCTATTTGAACAATCGCAGCCGCCTGAGTTCCTGACGATTCTGGAACAGGCAAACCCTCTAACACTGGAGTGTTCTTCCCTATTATATTCAGAATAATGTCATCAGTTTCATCATATTGCCACTTTTTGCCTCCCGCAGATCCTGTTTGCTGACGGTTATCTCTTTTTTCCTGAAAAAATGATTACGATTGTCGAATAAAAACAATAAGTAAATAATTTTTCACCTCACTAGCTCGGAAAACCCAGTTTGTTTGTTTGATATCTATTGAGAAAATCGCTTTTTATCCACATGTGGAGAAAGAGTTTTGACGATTCAACGCAGCTGAAGTAAAATTTGACATGAGCTTATTTTCTGAAAAATCCCGTTTAAAATACCTACATGAAAGCTAATTAGACCTTAGTTTTAATAAATGGCAAATTGGTTGATTATTGCAGATATTTTTCAAAGATATAGTACAAACTTATTCTTTTTTCCTCGCTGTAGTGAGGTGAAAAGTTTTGTGTTATACACGGGCGAAAAGTTATTTTACGTCTCGTGTATTGAAACACTCGCTACGCTCAGGATTCTATTTTGAACCACTCGCTTCGCTCGTGGTCAATCATAGGATCCTTTCGCTAGCTTGTGTTTCAAATAAACACTCGCGGGTAAAATACAACTTTCCCCCCTTGTATAACAAATAACTATTCCATATAACTACGAAAAACTAAATTAATATTTGGAGTCAATTTCCTATAATTAGAGTCAGACCACGCTAACTCTGCACAGCAAATGAACTGTCATACAAAGTGAGTCAGTTTGTATAGTTTTACTAGCGTGGTACTATAGTCATACAATTATTAATGACGTGACCATAATACATATGTAATTTTGTATTATGGTTACGTCATGAATAAATGTATTTCATTCTTTCTTTTCTTTTTCTTAGTTGGACCGCTATTTATGTTCGTGAACCTTTTAAATTAAATTTTGTAAATATGTACCTATGTAAGTTTCAAAACAATATTACCAAAATATTATATTAAATGTGTAGCAAACTATGAATGTCTGACATTTATTTTTATCATTTTATTGCAATAAACACGAAACGCTATTGACCACTTCGCAACATTATTATACTGTGTATCATTTTTAAACAAACATTTGTCACATCACAGCACCCATATAACGTAAATCTACGCGACATATTGAATTTCATAAAAAAAAATTGCTTGTTTTTTTAAAAAACAAGCAATGATACAGTGGTTTTTCAAGTACAGTCGAGTTCATTTACATCTACACGCTTACGAGAACAAAAATATCTGAACACAACCCTATTGTCAGGAGCATAAAGTCGTGTTCAGATATTTTTGTTCTCGTAAGTGTGTAGATGTAAATGAACTCGACTGTATCTATAAACGTTTTTGACTTTCTATTCAGTTCATGTTATATTTTTTCGTATCACGGTAAGTATTGAAGTATTTAACGATAATAAATCATTACTCAAACAGTTACGCACTCCGTATTTTTAGGGTTCCGTAGTCAACTAGGAACCCTTATAGTTTCGCCATGTCCGTCTGTCCGTCTGTCCATCCGTCCGCGGCCTAGCTCCGTGATTATTAGTACTAGAAAGCTGAAATTTGGTATGAGTATGTGTATGTATCACGCCGACAAAACGGTAGAAAAAAACAAAGAATTTTTTTTTCGGGTAAGTACCTCCTCGAATACCTAAAGTTAGAATGGTTTTTTTTTTTTTCATTTCTACGCTAGTGTGTTAGGTGTCGTTGAATAGGTATTTTAAAAATAATAGGAGTCTAAACATTATTTTATGATAAAGTCAGCAGTTTTGTAAATATTCGCACTGAAATTAAAAACTAACCCCCCCCCCCCCGCTCTAACTTTTAAACCACGGGTCAAAAAAAAATAAGGAAAAATTCATGAAAATGAGGCCTTATAAGAACTTCGAGAAGGTAATAAGTAATTACAGTTACTTTGGCGTTTACGACCTTTTTATAGAGCTTGAAATGTTTCTCGTAATTTAAATCTCGGGCTTAAAACAGCGGTTTCAAGCCCGTCTCTTTGTAAAGGATGAGCAACTACGGAACCCTATACTAAGCGTGGCCCGACATGCTCTTGGCCGGTTTTTAAGCTGTGTTGTGACTACATCTTGCGTTTAGATTCATGTGCTATTTCTGTAAATTGGTAGAAATCGATTAAATCGACAAATTTATAACCTAAGGGAAGAACAATAAAACAAAATATTATTTTACATAGAAAGCTCCAGTGAGTCCGACGAAGGCTCGTAGCTCAAAAAAAATATTTGCTAAACTACAAATATCAACAGAGAACTGTCAAATATGTGTTTAAAAATCATACATTTATTAAATATAAATATCTTAAGAAATACTAAGTACTTATGAATGTATCTAGCTAAAATTACATTTTAATTAAGACCCCCACTAAAAACGATGTGCGTATTCTAAATACACCGAATTCTAAATTCAAATAGTGTGAAATTTACCATAAATTATTAATAATTGGAACTTGTCAAACGGATTATATCGCGTATATTCATTATTTGAGTCTACTAATTCAAATATGTTTTATTTAAATGGGTGACAATCGCGGAAACCAAAGAGAATATTGTTAAATAAATACTTACTATAGTCCTCTTTCTCCAATTTTGCCAAGTGGTATCCCTTAGATATTTCCAGTCTTTGTCATACACACCCATTTCATTCAAACGTTGAGCTATTTCTTTCCATTTATTAACTTTCATTTCGAAGGTTAATTTGTTATCAAATTTACCAAATAACACAGATTTGCTGTCGGAAATCAATTTTAAGATAGCCTTCTTTTTTGTTATATCCATACTTTTTGCCATGAAAATTTTGAAATTAAATAATGCTAACAAGCACACAAATAATACTCGTTTCACGCCTGAAATTGCAATATGGCGGGAGAAGACTTATAGTTTTAAATAAGTTTTATCAAATAGAGCAAAGACATTTACATTCAGCCCATCCGTACCGCGTGAACCGCGTCCAAACCGCGGCCTCCGTAAAGGACCGCCGAACCGCGGTTCGGACGTGGTTCACGCGGTACGGAGCGCTGTGAGCCATCTTTTAATGTAATTTTCATTCAAATTATTAAACTTACCTGAAACATGATGATTATTATTCATACTTTAAATATTTTCCGATTAATTAAATTTACTTAACTAACTTTTAATTATTTGATTCATTTTTTTCCCTTTAAGTCGTGACAATTGTTTTCTACAATTGACAACATTTCATATTTATAACAGGTGGAAATTAATATAGAGATCGACAGGGCTTTATGTCGTGTACCTTAAAAAAAAATATTGGAATTTATTCTTCTGTATTTAAGGAAATATAAGAAAACTAGAGGCCCGTTGCGGCGTCGAACCGCCGCTAGAATATGGAAATCCGGTAGTGTTACAGAAAATAACTACTTTATCGAAAAGAAGTTTTTGGCGAACGAAGAATAAATACTGTAAAAAAACACGTTAAAATAATGTTTTAAAAACGTTGAAACATGCCAGGCTAGAGCTAGGCCTGATAGCCAACTGCCAGTTTCATCGTGACAACTTTTTCAACTCTTTTGTAAAAATAACTTGTGCATTAATGACATGTGATCTGCTGATCTGTTCCACAAATAAAATGTATATTATTTTTTATGGAAAAATTTAATTCATAAAAATAATCCCATATCTTGAAAAAAATATTGACATATTTTCATAGGACCGAAGATTGGTAGAATTTTAATTTGTTGTTCTTTCTTCAGGAAAGAAGAATTTATCAATTTGATCGATTTCTATCAATTTCCAGAAAAAGCACATGAATCGAAACGACAGATTTGGGCACTCACTACGCAGGTTTTAAAAAGGAAATCATGTAGTGCGTAACTGTTTATGTATTCATTTATAATAGCTCGTCCACAATGCCAACTCGTCCACATTTCCAACTCATCCGTATTCCCACCTCGTCCACAATGCCAAGTCGTCCACATTACCAACTCGTCCATACACCCAACTCATCTACATTGCCAACTCGCATTCATTTCCAACTCATCAACAATGCCAACTCGTCCATATTGCTAACTCGTCCACAAATACAACTGGTCCACATTTCCAACTTGTCCATAGGCCCAACTCGTCCACAATTCCAAGTCGTCCACATTTCCAACTCGTCCATATTCCCAACTCGACGATACACCCAACTCGTCTATAGAAACTCGTCCTTATTATCAGCCCGTCTTTATTGCCAACTCGTCCATATTCCCAACTTGTTCATTTTGCCAACTCATCCACATTCCCAACTCGTCCATATTCTCAACTCGTCCGTATTACCAAGTCGTCTTCATTGCCCACTCGTCCGTGTTCCCAACTTGTTCATTTTGCCAACTCATCCACATTCCCAACTCTTCCATATTCCCAACTCATTCACATTGACAACTCGTCCATATTACCAACTTGTCCGTATTACCAACTCGTCTTCATTGCCAACTCGTCCATAATGCGAACTCGTCCACAGGTGTGCAGGTGTCTATGGGCGACGGTAATCGGTTTCCATCAGGCGATTCGTTTGCTCGTTTTCACCCTATGACATAAAAAAAAACTGCCCACTTTTCCATGTTCCCAACTTGTCAATTTTACCAACTCATCCACATTGCCAACTCATCCACATTTCCAACTCGTCCATATTCCCAACTCGACGATACACCCAACTCGTCTACAATACCAACTTGTCCTTATTATCGGCTCGTCTTTATTGCCAAATCTTCCATATCACCAACTTGTCCGTATTACCAAGTCGTCTTCATTGCCAACTCGTCCATATTCTCAACTCGACCACATTTCCAACTCGTCCATTTTACCAACTCATCCATATTGCCAATGTAGATACATTCCCAACTAAGCTACTTTGTCAAGTCGTCCATATTCTCAACTCGACCTCATTTCCAACTCGTCCATTTTACCAACTCATCCATATTACCAATGTAGATAAATTCCCAACTTAGCTACATTGTCAACTCGTCCATATTCTCAACTCGACCACATTTCCCATCCCGTCGACATTCAAGCGGAAGGACTTAGTTTTTTCTAGTAAAATACTATTTAATTTACCATAACTCATGCTATTTGCTTTGGTTTCTTTTTTGATGGACTTATATAATCATATTTAAAATAATCTATCATAAATTTACTTATTTGAATGACGTTTAGTTGTACTTACTACATTTTTTCTGCTTTGATTTATTGTAAAACTCGCTTATAAAAATAATCTATTCTTGAATGACGGTCAGTTTTTCTGGTCTTGCGAGCACCAGTCCAACTCGCACTTAACCGGCTTTTTCCTCCACATTTTTAACATGCGAAAAAAGTTTCCATATCAACATTTTAAAAAGAAAAACAACCTGGCAATTTAGATCATTGACATTATAGCCCCCAATAAAAAATACATTAAAAGTTGTCAGAATATGATTACTGTCATTCATTGTCAACAAACTGTAAAATTATTTTTGCATATTCGTACATGTTTTAAGTGTTGCGGATATTATGTTGCCGACTCAAAAATAATATTTCATCATACTGAACAACTTACTACAGGTTTGTGAGCAAATCATGCTTATTATTATTTGGTCATCTTAAGTCAAAATAGGGATCACAGGTCACGTGGTCAATGTCACGTGGTTAGCGCACAGTAGTTTTTTCAAATCCATTTTTCAGTACTTTTTCGGGAAAAAATTAAAAATCCAAGAGTTTTATGCACATCTCCAGCATGGGACGAATCTAATGACATATCATTTATCAAAATCGGACCATAACTGTAGATCTGATGGGATGTACAAAAATCGGCCTCGCGTAATATATATATAGATACATCAAATAACTGCAATCTAAGACAATACGGGCTGAATAGGGTTGTTGTCTAAACCAAAGAGCGAAAACATAGATTTTTTTTTATTTGACGTTGACAGCAGATGACAGATGCATACCGAGATTTATTAAGTTTTTTTTTAATAAGAAAACCGACTAAAGTAACCGTTCCATTAAGTTCTGGTTTTGGTGTTGCCACATTTTAAAATGAGTATGTTTTTATAAATTAATAATAAAATAAATAATCATCTCAGAAAATAAATAAAAACAGAGATTACTTCATCTTTTTAAGCAGAATTCAGAAAAGTAATAAAATGATAGTCTTAAAATTATGAAATGTTGTCAATTGTCGCACCTATCGTCAGTCAGCGTGGTGAAACCGACAAATTCTACATATGTCATATTTTGTGACAATTGTCACACCTGTCGGCGTGGTGAAATAGGGGCCTGGACTGACTCGACAATAGTCATGGGTTGGATACGAATGTCTCCTCATTTATTAAAACCGTTTGTTCAGAATAGAGTGACCGAAATAAATGAACTCACGGGAGACTCGACTTGGTTACACGTAAAAAGCGAGGACAATCCAGCTGACTTACTGTCGAGAAGTCTAGGACTCGATCATTTAATAAATTGTAATTTATGGTGGAACGGACCATCATTTTTACATGACACGAATTCGAATTTTACCTTTGAAAATTCCGGTCAAAACACTACATTCGATAATTTGCCCGAGCTACGATCAAAAACTGTAAGTTTAGTTTGCAATCCGTGCAATTAACTCTTTGATTTCAATAGATGTTCATCATATATAAAACTAACTCGCATCGGCGCGTATGTACTCCGCTTTATACAAAACTCCCGTATAGATTCTGAGCGTAAACAACTTCGCCTAACTGGTTCCTTATCAGTAGATGAACTGAGCGCATCGCGGCGCATGTTAGTTAGATTCGCACAAATGCAATCATTCCCGGACGTTTACGATAGTTTATTAAACAATAAACCGATTAAGACAAAAACAAAACAGTATAATCGTATTTCAGGTCTTAACGTATTTTTAGACGAAAATAAGTTTCAAGTGATTAGAGTCGGTGGTAGACTGTGTAACTCGACTAGTTTCGATTATAATAAAAAACATCCAATGTTTTATTGTGCAGTAAACATAGTTTCACGGTGTTGTTATTCAAGTACGAACATAATGGCTCCTCTACACAATCGGCGATTACAGACGATTACGAGCGAGCACGATCGTGTAGAGGGCATACTCGGCTGTACTCGCCGATCATCGTCTATGATCGCCTGCGATCCGTGATTTGTCGGTTTTTCGGGCACGCATCAAAGGGAATCGCCGCGCGTTGCGTTGAGCTGCCCACACGATCGCCGATCATTCATTCGAAGTCGGACAGTGGAGTGTTGCGGACGTGCTTACCTGATTCAAATATGGCTACTGCGTGGTCTAACGAAGAAACGTTTAAGTTCATAGAACTGTACCAGACCTGTCCAGAAATTTGGAATCCAAAACACAAATATCATAAAGATAAAAATAAGGTAAGAATTTACATGTCTACTCATTTATTCAAATTCGTACATTTAAGCTATAGAGTACCGGTAAGCACCCTTACTCTATTTTGGGCTATGATCTTTCCAGCTATGGACTCACAACTAAGACTAATATACTTAGATAAATTAGAAAACATTCAATTAAGATTCTTGAAACTCCTAGTTAACAACAAAACTAAAAATAAATGTAGATCGGACTATAAAGAACTCTTTGAAATTTGCAATATTTTACTGGTTAGCTTAAAACATAAATATCTTCTTGCCATAAATAACCATAGCCGCCAAGAGTATAGCTCAGAAGCATCCATAATCCAACCTGTACAACATATCCATAACACCAAGTCTATGAGTTCCGGTAAACTATTGGTACCAAGGGTAAACAATTACTTTGGGGATAGAACCCTAAAAAAACGCATCCCGTACCTATTCAATAGTTTACCGGAGGAAATACGACGAGAGCCAAACAAAAACAAGTTCAAAAGAATATTAAAAAAACACTTTTTCACACTTCTACCGTAATGCTACCGTAATACATAGGTACCATGTACCTAAACTAGAGATTCCACAAAGATCCCACAGTCAAACCAGCTACTGGTTTTGTGGGACAGTGTACTTAGATTTAAGGAAATTGTAAAGTTCCTTTTAAATAAATAATTAAATAAATAATAATAATAAATTAAAATTATACGCGGTTATTATACCGGTGCTAATAGTGCAACGACCTGGCAACCGAACTGTCTTCGAGGATCTCTCGGTTCTAACCTAACCTAACGCGTCCTAATTTTAACTATACGATAAATAAAGCAAATCACGTCAACGGATTACCGTTTAAATATTTTTATATCACCCTTGGCCGTAAAGCGGGATTTGTAAAACTTGTAAAACTTTAGACAAACCACGGGCGGTAATTCGTAAAGCCCCAGATCGTACACACAAACACCTGCGATTTGACACATTTACGAGTTCACCGCCCTACATATGTAATATACTTTTGTTTAGAGGTTAGTTTTGTTTTAAGAGGTAAAACTTTATAACTACCTATTTTGTCGTTTAACTTAATATTTAATATTAAAGATATACTACTTACCCGTATTACTGTATAGACATTTTCATCACACTTGCTTGTAAATTAAGGGTTTGCATGCTAGAAAACCGGGCGGTAAGTCGTATATTACGCCCTAGGGCGGTAAGTCATTTTAATGGACACTCGTTAGTAATTCCTCATTTACAACCCTTGTTAGGTAATGTACTATGTCTTGTGTGTTAACACTGATGGAAATAAAGCCAAACGGTAATAATAACTAGGTACCTTACCTACTTTGTTGTTTTACTTCGTATTAACGCTATTCTACCTACATACTTACCTACTTGTGTCATTACAGGTTAATGATGCGTGGACAAGTATCGCGGACGAGATGCTGGTACCAGTAGGCGAATTAAAAAAAAAGAAAGACACTTTGCTTGCAGCTTTTCGCCTCAACCATAAAAAGGTAGTCGCATCTAAGAAATCTGGTGCCGGAGAAAGCGACGTCCATAAACCAATATGGATATTTTATGACGCCTTGGCGGCTTTTATGAGCGACGTGTATGGATGCAAGGTGATTATTACTACGGAAGACAGTGCTGATACTGCTGATGTAAGTTAAACAACCGTTTTCAGTAAATATAATTTATTATTGTCTTATTAGTAGGTTGGTATTACTAGGTAGGGTACACTATTTAAGTATTATTAATAGTAAGTGTTAGGTAGGGTGAAGCTTGGCTTATCGACGACACGAGTTTACTCGAAGTTACAATTTCAAACTAGCTTTGACTGAATGACTTTGTGTCACCGATTAGCCAAGGTTTGCCCTATTCTTAATTACACAAACACTTTCAAGTAGTAGAATTATTTAAAAAAATCATAAAGCTTTCTCTTATTTGGATAGCGTTATTTCTTGCTCTTCGAGGTTTTGATTGTAGGGGTGTAAATCCTCTATCTATGTTTAGTCTCCAAGAACCTGGAGAGACGAGTTGGCCATTGACATATGTATCAGCAGTACCTGGAGGACTGTACAATTCCCTAGATGTTTTACTTTTTCTTAAGAAATTATGCAATAAAACGCATGTCATAGTAACAACAGAAGCCGTGACATCACACAGTTGCATAGGTTTTTTAAAAACTCTGAATCTACTGGCCATTATGCCGAAAGTATTTTCAACTACTACTCGGGAGCGAGAAAGTTCTTGATTAAACAACCTTTGTGGGGTACCGAGTGCATGGTATCCAGGAAAAGGTTTCATTAAATTTGTACTTAGAGGGAATGCCCCATCGCCCAAAAATACATAAGGTAGTTCAATATTACAGCCTGGAAGTGGGCTAGGTGGCGGCAAGTTAATGGTGTTACTTGTAATTTTATCTAATAACACGCTGCTATTAAATACCCCCCCATCACTAATCCGTCCTTTTGCGCCTACTTCTGCAAACATGAAAGAGTAATCGTAGTCTACTAAAGCTAGTAAAACAATGCTGAAATATCCCTTGTAATTGATATAGTCTGATGCACTGTGAGGTGGTGGTAGTATATTTATGTGTTTTCCATCCAGAGCCCCTAGGCAGTGAGGAAAAGGGAATTTTTGTGCCTTTGCAAGCCATTCTTCCGTAGTACTTGGTATCTGGAAATAAAATATTCCAAATTAATAACATGAATGCTATTGTATTTATTTTAGGTACAAGAAGATGCTGATGGTATTCCGGACACGCAGAAATCGCCGCGGCCGCAAGAAACAAAAAATCCATCACAACTAACTATCCCAGTGCAAAAGCGGCGCTCTAACAATCCTCCAGAACTAGCGGAAACTAGTGCGCAAATGAAAACAGCACTGTCTTCACTAAATGCTGCGTTAACTGGAAAAAAAACCAGAGCTGAGAATGTTGTCGACGACGATGACTGCGATCTGTATGGTAAGCTGCTGGCTAAAGTCCTAAGAGACTTTAGCGAAATCGACAGATTGGAGCTTCGACATGAAATCGACGGCTTAATTATTAAAAAAAAGCGCTCAGCTTTAAGTAGCCGTCACTATGTTGCATCGCCATCACAAATAATTTTAAGTACTAATAATCGCAGTCGCCCTTCAACTTCGAGCAGCATGTATACCGAGCAAATGACGGATGAATATCCATCATCCCCGTATGTCCAAGAAAACCGTCGCATACATCGACCTTCCTCGTCGAGGAGTATGTACAGCTCTCTTTCACCATCTCCCAGAAGGATACAGAATCAACAAAACATATCTAGACATGTTTATGCAGTCGCTTCACCTCCTGACTTACAGACTATGGAGAGTGAGCAAAACATGTCTCAACATGGTTATGGAGTCGCTTCACCTCCTGACTTACAGACTATGGAGAGTCAGCAAAACATGTCTCAACATGTTTATGGGGTAGCTTCACCTCCTGACTGTCAGACTATGGCGAGTCTGCAAAACATGTCTCCACATGTTTATGGAGTCGCTTCACCTCCTTATCAGGAGGATCAGTCCTCGGATATCTTACTCAAAGCTTGTAAGAATGCTAAAATTTAAAAAACATTTTTTTTTTTCAATTATCTTTTTTGTTTGAATGTCAAAATTTATTACCGTATATGCCAACGATTTTTTTTAGGTCGGTGCCAACTTTAGTAGCAATGTAATATTTATATCGGTAATACCTACTGCATAGGCATTTATTTCCTAGTAGGTATATACACATATGAAACTAAAAAGTTATCTTAAATACCACCAAGTTCATAAAACTAATAAATAAATATGACACCGACTTCACAAAATAGTTGGCATATATACTTGAGATTTTTTAAAGATAAAACTTTTCGTTCTTCCTTTTAAGTGGTTATTAATTATATAAATTACAATTCGAAAATCTGTTTTTACTTTCATTGCTTACCTTAACTATATCCTTCAAAACTTTAATTAGTGCTTGGCATACTTCAGGAATAATACGAGATATAATTTGGCTAGAAACTTTAAACAAATAGTGCAAGCTTCTATAGCTATCCCCAGTAGCCAAAAATCTCAATGTAATGGCAAGTCGTATTTTAACTGGTATAGACTGTCTCCAAGTAGTGTCTTGTTTTGCGACTAATGGGGATATTTTTCGCACCAAATAGTTGAAATCGCTTGATGACATGCGTATAAAGTTTTCAAATTCTCCAGAAGGTTCTGCCAATAACTCAGCAAGCATATGATCCATGTTTTCTCTGAAAAAAAAATCTTACATTACCTACTACAAAGGCAGAAATTTTGTAGGTACATGACCTACTAAATTTTATCGACCGAGCAAGTGAATGAGTGAGCGTCTATGCTTCACCTCGCAGAGCCACTATTAGTCTAAATCGGTTCAGCGGTTTCAGCGTGAAGAGGTAAAAGACAGACACACTTTCCCATTAATAATATTAGTATGGATTTATTTAACTAGGTACTTACCTTGTTCTATTACGGTGAATACTCACACACCACCATCTTCTTTTCTTCCATTTTTTTTTCACAACTTTTCGTTGGAGCACGTTGACGTAATGGTTGTATACCGCCATTAAATAAATGGTTGCAGCAGCGACACATTCCACGTCCATCTTGTACGCTTGCCGATCGTCAACTACTGCAGACGATCGTGTGGATGCTTGTACAATGATCGCGCCGATAACGCACGATTACTCTACGATCACACGATCAACGATCATCGCCGGTTGTGTAGAGGAGCCGTAAGCGACTGCTCCATGCTGGTCCGCAACTGTTGTTGTCAACAATGCGCGAGTGTTGGTGGCCGTTAGGTGGACGGAATCTGGCAAGGAAAACTGTTCGGCAATGCGTTACATGCATTCGATTAAAAGGTAACGTACTTAGTCCTATAAAGGTGGATACCCATTATACCGTATCATGCTATGACCGTAATATGAACGTATCAGGCACGGAATGTAACGCGACACGGACCGCTATGCCCACTACAACGTGCCCACATCATTTCATATCCGTGCATAACGAGCTTAGTGACCGTAGTGTCCGCGTATCATCCCCGTAGCATAAGCGAGTTTAGTGACCGTAGTGTCCGCGTATCATCCCCGTAGCATAAGCGTTCATACCCGGTGTTACAGTTCTATGTAGTTTCATCTATCTGGAAGAGCAATCGAATACTTTTGACAAGAAAATTATTCCTATACTTACCTATACTTTTACAATGCCTATTAGAAAATTTACCATGAGGGAATTAGTAATGATAGCCCTTATCTTAGACTTGGAAGATCAAGAAAACAACAGAATTCATATTTCCGGTGTCCCCTTGTTTCGCAGACAGAAATCTCACAGAATTTCGTTTCGCAGAAAATGTTTTAATGAATATGTGGATCATATATTTTGAGTTAAAATATTATTGTTTTAAAGACTACTTACTTGAAAGAAACATATTTTACAGAAACACAAATCAATGAA
The DNA here is from genome assembly GCA_947623375.1 of Apotomis capreana. Classification (NCBI taxonomy): domain Eukaryota; kingdom Metazoa; phylum Arthropoda; class Insecta; order Lepidoptera; family Tortricidae; genus Apotomis; species Apotomis capreana. The sequence continues at coordinate 1,175,940 of OX392513.1, read as the reverse complement.
TTTTATTATCTCTTTTTTTTATTAATAGACTCATATATTATATTAGTTGAATATAAATACTTTTATGTATGCTTAATTCGCTGATAGTTTTTTTTATTAGAATATTGTTTCACAGAAACTGTTTTATATAATGTTTAGTCCCAGTATTTTTCTTTAGAATATTATTTTTTCAGCACCGCTTTACTACAAATTATTTCGAAAAACCTAAATCAAATAAAAAGGAGGCGTTAGTAGGTTAAGTTAAAGACCGTAAACTGTAGGTTAGGTTAGGTTTGTTTTATGACTATGGATAGCGGAACGGCAGAATGCTTGCTTGCATGGAAATATATTAAAATTTAGCAGTTAGTAGGTAATAAAATCTATAAAACTGTAGTATATGAAACAACGTACAACCCATATTTTCGAACAGCCTCAATCAATTTTTCGTCATCCATTATAATTATCCATTATAATATATAAGTATTGCAAATAACGAGCGTCTTCTAAACTGACGGTATCAGACTGGTAAGAGCGGGTAGAAATATAACAACGCGTTTATAACGTGCTTAGAACGGTCACCATACGCGGTTTTAATTAACCCGTTTGGCCGCCTGCACGCACCGTTCTAGCACTGTTGCGTGCCATTCACGGAGCGTTTCGACACCGGCAAAATATCCTCGCCGACAATATTTGACGGTCCGTGCATGGCACGCGACGGGTATGGTTGGTGACGGAACGGGCTAGTATGCATAGTCTCATACTTTGTAATACAAAGAATATTTTTTTGCCTGACACGTTCATAGCACGGTCATAGCATGATACGGTATAATGGGTATCCACCTTAAATAGAAAAGGCAGGGGAGCTCAACTTATTAAATCGTATGTTTGTTTATTCATATGTATGGTCACACGAGCTGTCCACTTAGAACTTGTTACAAGTCTCTCTACTGCTGATTATATTTTAGCACTTAAGCGTTTTATTAGTAGAAGAGGAAAACCTCATACAATTATTTCGGATAACGGAAAAAACTTTGTGGGCGCGGAAAAAGAGTTTTCCGTCCTGTTAAAAAATAGTTCAAAGGAAATAGTCAATTTTACTGCCAATGATGGTATTAAATTCAGTTTCGTTCCTCCCTATTCACCTCATTTTGCTGGATTTTGGGAGGCTGGAATAAAATCGTGCAAATATCACCTTAAACGAATAATAGGTAATGCGAGATTAACGTACGAGGAGTTTAGCACGGTTTTAACACAAATCGAAGCTGTCCTAAACTCCCGTCCCATGTCACCGCTGTCCACAGACCCTAGCGGCCTATGTCCTCTTACGCCTGCTCATTTCCTGATCGGCCGCCCGCTGACGAGCCCTGCGACCGAGGACCTGATAGATGAGCAGCCTTCCCACCTGTCACGCTACGCCAGGATCGAGTCACTGCGTCAACACTTCTGGCAACGCTGGGCCAAGGAATACATCGCAGAGCTACAACTTAGAACAAAGTGGAAGACAAAGAAAGCTGACATAACCTTGGACAGTCTCGTCCTAATCAAAGACGATAACCTGCCTCCACTCAAATGGCGGTTAGGGCGCGTCACGCGTCTGTTCCCAGGCAACGATGGCGTATCCCGCGTCGCGGATATCCGCACGGCTACGGGCACTGTACGACGTGCCTTTTAAAAAATCTGCCCGCTACTACCAGAGCCGGCAGCCCTGAACGAGTGAAGGATGACGAAGGTTCCTGTTGGGAGTTGGTGCTCCCAAGGCCGGGGGCATGTTCGCGCCTCCTAGCGACATCTAGTGGCCACACGACGACATTACTCCGAGCGCCCCACTATACTTGAAAATCTTCGGGTTTCATTTCGCCTTACGATCGCCGTTACACGCGACACAAACCATACTGCTTATTTATAATTTTGATAGTTTTAACGAAATAAACTACATTCGAAAGTTTAAGTAAACGCCTTCATTGAATGGACCCTGAGAAGCCCCCAAATCCTGCACAATTTTAAATATTTTAAGCGAGTTAATCACTTATATTGTGCTTCAAAATAGTTTTTGAATATTGTAGCATTGTTTTTTGATATCAATAAAGGGATCCCGACTGGCTCAGCCGGGATCCGAGCAAAATGTCTCATGCTCCCGGTAATAGCAGCAGTTCTATTGAGCACCCGTCACGGCCAATATTTTCATGGAGTGGTTGGAAGAACGTGCTTTAAATAGCGGGCCTATCACACCTAGATATTGGTGGCGATATGTGGATGACGTATTTGCTGTTGTCTCGGAGACCGGCCTACTGGAATTTACGGGGTACCTTAATACATTACATCATAAGGTCAAGTTCACGGTGGAGAAGGAAAGTGAAGGACGGTTGCCGTTTTTGGATGTTTTGGTGATGCGTAGACCTTGTGGGTGGCTGATGACTACAGTGTATCGTAAACCAACTCATACTGACCGGTACCTTAGGGCGGATTCACATCATCACCCGAGTCATTTGTCTTCTGTGCCTAGGACGTTGATCAATCGAGCCTTATGTCTGTGTGATCCTCAGTTTGTGGATGGTGAACTAAGTCACGTGAAACATGTTTTGGAGCGCAACGGCTACAACTGGAGGCAGAGTAATCGGGTTGCGAACGCATCGGCTCGTCCCCGCCCAACTGCAGTAGAGAGGCTGCCTTTATACTTGCCTTATCTTAAGGGCGTGACGGATAAAATCGGATACTTGTTACGCCGTAGGTATTGCATCAAGACGATTTTCCGCCCTCATATACAGCTCAGGCAGTTGATGCGTTCCCCCAAAGATAAGGAACCTCTAAGTAATCCTGGAGTTTATATGATTCCGTGCTCCTGTGGGAAGAATTATATAGGAGAGACTGGCCGGAACATTTCTACAAGAGTGACTGAACACATACGTAGTATGAAAAATCAAGATACCCGGGGTTCTGCGGTGACGGAACATTCACTGAATTCGGATACGTCTCACTATATTCGGTTCGATAAGGTAATTGTGCTGGCGAGAGAAAAGTTTTGCATTCCGCGGAAAGTACGGGAGGCTATCGAAATTAGTCGTCATCCGAATTTTAATCGAGATTGTGGATGGTCAGTGCCCCCTAGTTGGAGGACGGTTTTGGATACTACATCGGTGGTTAGTGTGGACGAGACCTTAGTAAATGACGTAGTGAGTGTTGTGTGCAACCCGACAATTGACATTGTGCGTGATGATGAGGGTAGTTTTGCGCCATCGCCGGTGACACCCGCGTCGAGCGGCCGCGCGGACAGGGCGCGTGCCCGCAGTGTTCGTTTGGCCGCCGCCGCGGCTGATCGTCTCTCCTGATGATGAATCGCGTACCGATTCGAAACATGTCGAGCGTTATTCGACTTCTACGACGTGAGTAAACCCGTTTAAGTATTTTAATATGTCTGAGACTCACGATAGTTTTCTATGTAAAATAGTTCTATTGAGGTTCAGTTTTCCGATGCCGTAATCGAACAAGGACGCGATGATGAAAATTCTGTATGTAGTGAAATCTCAAATTTAAATGTTGCGGATATGATAGATGACGGACTAAATAATAAGAGAAAAGTTGGCGTCGATAATTCTTCTGAGGAGTAGTGGCAAAGAGTTTCGCGCCAGCGTAAGGTTCGCAGATATACTCAACAAGCTGATGTCGGAGTGAGCTCTATGGTGTCCGTGATTTGTACTGATGCTTTACCTAAGCAATTTGCATTAGCTCGCCTGTTCAAAGACAATAATATAAAAGGGGTAAGTCGAGTGAATTATGTTCATAATCATAAGATACTCGTATCTTTCGACGGAGAGGCGGATGCCGATTTCTTTATACAATGCAAGGCGTTGAATGAACTTGGATGGCGCTGTCAAAAGACATCTGAAGTCGGTATTTCTTATGGAGTGATTAATAACATCGAATTATCGTTATCTGATGAGTACATATTTGAAAACTTAATGTGCGACGGCATTGCGAAATTAGTTTCAGCGAAAAGATTGAACAGAAGAGCGGGTGATGACGTCGAGTCCACTACGGGCTGGGTGAAGAGTGAATGCGTTCGTCTAGCATTTCAAGGTTCGTTTTTACCACCCCATGTTTTCATTGATAATTTGAGAGTGAAAGTTGAGCGTTATATCTTTCCTGTGACGCAATGCTCTCGATGCTGGAAATACGGCCATGTTCGTTTGTTATGCCCTGCAAAACGACCCGTTTGCCCAAAATGTACAAAAAACCATGAAAACTGCGAGGCGACTACATTCCGCTGTGTCAACTGCACTGGAGATCATCTAGCCCTTCAAAAGATATGTCCCGTATACAAGAAAGAGAGGAAAGTACGAGAATTAATGGCAGAGTTCAACTGTACATATAGACGGGCACTTACTCTCTATGTTCCGCCTTCTCCAACTCCCTCGAGAGCTGTATCGCCATCTCCAGTATGTTATGCTACTGCGCCGCCTAAAACAACACGTACAGCACCTGTTCCACGCGACCCTGTCATGACAGATGAAGCTGCTCTTCCTCCCAAAGGTAAATTACTGATGTCACAACTATTTTCATCAAACTAAAATACAGTTCAACAGCCAGTTCAAAAACCAGTTCCAAAGCCTAAAAAACAGAATAACAAACCTAAAGCTCCCAGACCTCCGTCGCCTGTGCTTTCTCATACAGAGTTTGATTGGATTAATGAGATGTCGCTATCAGAGTGCTCAGATGATTACAATCGAGATAGGAACGAATCCGACAAAAAACCGAAAGAAACAAAATCAAAGAAAGATTTTGGTTTTGTTCGTTTATTAATGAAGCTTAATAGTGTTATCGCAAGTGAAGTGTGTTTAGAGGTTAAAATTCAACAGGCTGTGTCAATTTGTGAGGAGTGGTTAATATCTATACTAGTTGGCAGTTTCTCAATCGGATCTTGGCTAAATAACTTTATGTCTAATAATGGCCAATAATTATAACAAAAATGTGGATGTCAATATTATACAGTGGAATTGTCAAAGTTTGCGGCCCAAATTCCTATCTCTAGAAGCGCTGTTATCTCAAGAAAAGGTTCACTTAGCGGTCTTAAGTGAAACTTGGCTTGAACCTGAGAGTTATTTTAAATTAAATGGATATAATACCTTTCGTTTGGACAGGTTGGATGCTTATGGTGGAGTAGCTATTTTAGTGCACAGTTCATTCCAAGCTAAAGTTTGTTCGTCAGCTTGTCCTAACGCAGGTATAGAACTCTTACATGTTAAATTACTCAACTGTCGGCATATTGAGAACATTATTTCTATTTACTGTCCTTCTACTGTTAACACTACTCAAAATGATTGGGATTACGTATTTTCACTTGTGAATTCTAAATCGTTAATTTTGGGAGATTTTAATGCCCATCACACTAATTGGTCATACAAAACGGATCGTAGAGGCGAACAAATTTTTGATAGTATGTTAGATCATAATATAGTTTATTTAAACGAAGGCGATCCTACCAGAGTTCGGCTAGTAAATGGTAAGTTACAACAATCAGCTCCTGATATCTCATTCGTAACGTCCGATTTAGTTACACTTTTTTCCTGGAAAGTTACCAATGAAACTCTAGGCAGCGATCACCGTATTATTGAATTATGTATAACGATAGATTTATATCGCGACTTTATTCACAAACGTAATTTTAAGAAAAGTGACTGGGAAGGTTACTCCTCATTCATTGCAGAATCATTTTCCAATTTTAATATTCCTATTGACCCTCAAGATTTTTACGACAGGTTTGAATTTACGTTACAGTCAGCTGCCGACAGGTTCATTCCGTATACTAAAATCCCTCAACATATCTGCAATAAATTTAAACCTAAGCCATATTGGTCTCCTGAATTATCCAAAGTGGTAGCCGAGCGCCGTCTTGCTTTGGCTAATTTAAGAAGATGTCCGTCTCCGGCTAATTTGGAAATATTACAAGAGAAAATTCGTAATGCTCAGAGAACCATCCGGGCGGCCCGCAGTAAGTCTTGGCATGACTTTTGCTCCTCTGTTGATGAAGCTACTTCAGCTTCAGATATGTGGCGTAAAATGAAGTGGGCTAAGGGATATCATTCGGCCACCTCTAATCGGTGTGTTGACGGTGATAAAGCCGAACAACTTTTAAACAATCTTACCCCTGATTTCACGTGTCCTCCCCAGCCTATTTTTAACTCGTCTAATTCTAAGTTGGAGTCTGAAATAATTTTACATGAACTATTGAACTCTATAAAAAAAAGTGACACTGCTCCGGGCAGTGACGACATATCTTTTTCCATGATTAATCATTTACCATTACCAGGCAAACTCCTTTTAGTAAAATTGTATAATATTTGTTTATTTACCGGATTTGTGCCCTCGCAGTGGCGAGATGTTAAGATAATTCCCATCCCAAAACCAGGTAGAGATCCAAATTCGTCTTCAGCCCTTCGTCCAATAGCTCTCTTATCATGTCTACCTATTAGGATATTTAGGTTTCGAATCCTTAGAGATGCGTAGATCTATAAGCCTGCTCTTATTTATATTGAGCATTTTAAGGAATAAGATCGACAGTGTAAGTCTTCTGGAGAAGGTACTTAAGCTAAAAGTGCGCGACGACTACCGCAACAGGCGGCGGGAAGTGCCACTTCTAGCAGTAGCTCCCTCACGTACAAACCTGTACCACCACTCGCCCATCCCCCGCGCGACCGCTCTGCTCAACTCGGTACTCGCAGCGTCACCGCAGTGCGATGTGTTTGTGACAGCGATAGCGCGACTGATGATCGAGTGGAAGAGAGTGATAGAAGGACGTTAGCATGGATTTGTGTTTGTGTTAGTTTTAAATATTAGTGTTAGCTTAGATTAAGAATCGATGTAACGCAATGGAGAAATCTGTAATGTTACTCATTTAATGGTTCTAAATAAATAATAATAATAATGTCTCTGTAAGATTTTTCATTCTATTCTCAACAAACGTTTAGAGTGGTATATTGAAAAACAATTAATGTTCTCTGATGATATGGTAGGTTTTCGAAAGTCAAGATCTTCTCTCGATAACCTTACACGATTGGTTTCTCATATCCAACTGGGTTTCTCTAAAAATCTTCTTACAGTCGCATGTTTTGTTGATATTGATAACGCCTATAACACCGTGGATGTAACCTGTCTATTAAGTATACTAGATCAACTGGGCGCTGGCTCTAAAATCTGTACATATCTTTGGTCTTATTTAAATAATAGAAAACTGAAAATTACTGCCGCTGACTATAATGGCACAAGAAGCACAAGTAGAGGATTGGCTCAAGGGGATCCTTTATCTCCATTGCTATTTAATATTGCTACCATTAATATTTGTAAAAATATACAAAACGTAAAGATATCTCAATATGCCGATGATTTCGTTTTATATATATCTAAAGCGAATGTGATACCTGCACTTTTAGAGCTTGAACTAGCTTGTAACGATTTAAATTCCTTGTTGAATAATTTAGGTTTAGTTATATCAACATCTAAATGTAAATTTTGTGTTTTTAAAAAAGGTAGTACTCGAAATTTGGCTCTCCTGAGTCTAAGGATTTGTGACAGTTCTTTGCCGATGGTGAGTCATGTAAAGTACCTAGGATTATGGCTGGATAGTTCATTAAGATGGGGAAAACATATCAGTGAAACAATTCAGAAAGTGTTAAGATTTATGAACCTTTTAAAAGTATTAGCTGGACCTGGGTGGGGTATTCATCAGAAGCATTTGAGACGATTGTATATTTCCATCATCCGCAGTAGAATTGATTATGCTAGTTTCCTTTACGATAATAGTGCTCAGTCAAATTTGTTAAAATTGGATAGGTTACAAAATCAGGCTTTGCGAGTCAGGTGGTTACATCCGTTCTACACCGCTTCACGTCATGGAGAGTGAGTTGTCTCTCGCTCCTCTTCAATTTCGTAGGAAATATTTAGCTGGCAAGTTCTGGTTAAAGGCTAAATCATTTCTTGATAGTAGCACCATCAATATATTAGATTTACTCTCCTCGACAAGCAATTCCCGTTTTTGGTCCAATAAAAGAAATCCTTTACTCATGTCTGTTCATAGCTATTTAGATTTATTGCCTATGTATAGAAGTGTCCAGCTTGAGATGTACTCTTTAGACACATGGGTTAGTAATATTAACATACATGATGTAGTCGTCGATTCCATTCCACTCGTTGAACACTCAAAACGATTTTACACCTCTAATAAACTTAAATCTATTTGTATCGATTACATTGAAAAAGAGTATATATCATGGTATAAAATCTTCACTGATGGGTCAAAAGATAAGTCGGGTGGTGGTGCAGCCTTTTTAGATCCTTCTCTTCAATGTAATTCCAAACTAAGAATTGATTCTGATATCTGTATTATGCATATTGAATTGATTGCCATAGCTGAATATCTTTCATATATCGAATCTGTACAATACAATAAATTTGTTATTTTGACTGATTCCAAAAGCGCCCTACAGCACCTTGTTCGATCTACCACTCACGTTAGAGCGACACCAATTGCATATCGTATTTTGGAATCAATTTTGAGACTGCAATCTTTGAATATAGAGGTTAAACTGCAATGGATCCCCGCCCATGTTCAAATAAAATACAACGAGGATGTGGATTTACTAGCCAAAGAAGCTGTAGAGGACGGTGTTCCATTCACAGTTTTTCCACTTTACACAGACCAACTAAAAATTGTTAAAAAAACGTGCTTTATGGATTGGCAGGAGTATTTCGATTTACGCTCTAGAGAAAAAGGCATTTGGTTCCGAACTATCCAGCCTCAAGTGAATCATTGTCCTTGGATTGACCATATTTTATTTATTAGAAATAAACTTAAAACTGCTCTCAGGTTGCGATCTGGTCACATTCCATCTAAATTGTTCTCATTTTTGATGAAAAAAGTTCCTTCGCCACTGTGCGATGATTGTGGAGTGGTTGAAGATGTTCTACATATATTGATGGAGTGTATTCGGAACGATCCGGTGAGATCCAAATATTTTAATAATAATTCCCGTGAAGTCGGTCTTGTGAACAGCATTTTGGCTTCACCCATATCGGACGACGCTGAAATGCTGTACAATCTAGCCGATTTAGCGTTAGTTGTTCCTAAGTGATTTATTTGTTTCCTTTTTGTATTTTGTTTGTAAACTGTTTTTACGGGGCGATGTGGTCGCTTAGCGACAAAGCCCTTTCAATAAATAAATAAAAAAAAAAAACAGATAACATACAGTGTTTAGAGGTGCTAATAATAGTCGTTACTTTAATGAGTCACGTTGGTTTCCGCCTTCCGCCTACTCGAAATCGTATCGTATCGTATGATAACTTATCAGCTAATCGCTCTTTCAATGGGAAATGCTCCGCTTTTGTCTCTGGAGATTGATAAGTCCACAAATTTAGCGTGGCATACAATACAAAACATGATCGTCAGCCGTGATAGGTTCTTGATTGATGAGTACGCACGAGAAGTTGTGGATAGACCCCCTCACACACACAACGTAATCTAGTAACCTGGACGTGGGCGGTGGAGGATTCATTATGGTGGCGTACCTAAGGGGGAGCCTATGTCCAGCAGTGAACGTCTTTTGTCTAATGATGATGATGACATATAGCTGACGATAATATTTGTTTAATTTCGCAGGAATCGAATCGATCGTTGGATTAGGTCAGCGCGTGAACATAACCAGTTCGTATGGAGATCTTTGGGAAAGCTTTTGTTCAGCCGATAACGTTTTCGATTTTATGATGATGATGATAATGATCATCATCAGATTCCAGGATAGGGTTTGATGATAGAGATTTAAACTTTATTGCACAGATCAAACTAGTACAAATGGCGGACTTAATGCCACAAGGCATTTTCTACCAGTCAACCAGCTAAACAGGAACATTTAGTTGGTGCAGGGTCTACGAGTATTTGCGGTAGTGTGCCTAGAGCGTTCCCGTGACCTTGCTCTATAGCACAGAGGCGGCAAATAGAGGGGTTTTAGTGGGTATACCATAGGCCTCATTAGCCAACATGGGAGTCCCACATAACCACCAGGGCCCGTCCCGCACCTTGGTGGTATCCGTAAAGCATTTTCCCTTCTTAAAAAAAGGATCTACGAGTATAACGTTCGGAGACAAATCATTTCGCAGAATTTTTATGCGGTCGCAGTAGTGATCAAGCTGACCAATAAAGAGATAAAAACATAAAGTGGGGATAATATCTTAGTATGTGCCGCGTTGCGGGATATCGGGTAGGTCGTTCATAAATACCATTATCCTGTACACGGATCCATTTGCAATATTAATATTTATATTAAGCTTTAAAGATTCTAAATATTTTACTCGTAAGATACAATTACCATCTCCATTTTTTCGGGCAAGGTGGAGTGGATTCAGGGCCGTATTTACCCCTAGGCCCGCAGGTCCCACAAGCAGGACTTGCCCCATAATAATGTTCTCCTTATAGGGAGGGGGCCGAAATGCATGCCAAGTGCCTAGGGGCCCTGGCCCTCTAAGTCTGGCCCTGAGTGGATTGTGTGCTTACTGATTTCATGTGACTGGTGGCAGACGTAGCCAATTTTTGCAACCATGTGCAGTCACACTCGGCCGATGCCACACTCGCTGCAAGTCAGTACCCCACCGACAACATTGTTATTGTAATCGTGTCTTTAGCTCTTTCTTCTTCCACTTTTCGTCTCGAATTCTTACAAATTTTCTGTCACTGTACGCAGCTTTCTCACTCACTATAGTTAAAAGTACAAATTCGAGGTTTAAAAAAAACAAATGGAAAGACAAAAGGAAAACTATCACGGCCAGAATCCATTCTTTGTTCAATTATAGGCGAGCTGAAGGACTTTCTACCTGTTTAAATCGTTTCTTCATGTGGCTATTCTTTCATTTAATATTTTTTGTTTCCACTTTGGAAATTTACTTACTCAGATACTCACTTATCTGAATGCGTCTCCTACTGCAACGTTAGTTTTTATTTGCTACTGATAAGTATGTTACATCTTAGATTTCTATAATTAATGATTATTATTAATTAATAAATTATTATTATTTTATGAATATGTACTTTGACATACCATGTAATGACCATGTTACTTTATGGTGAACTAGCTTTTGCCCGCGACTACGTCCGCGTGGAACTTGGAAGTATGGAAGCAACCTCGTACAACACGATAGATATCCACCTTATCACCTTAATTAATAAAAGGGGGCGCCTAAGCAAATGTAAGACCAATTGTGCTTTTGGTCTAATCATTATATTTTCTACAGGGTCATCAATGTCACCATGAATTACTTACTCACTTTTCAATCTTTTTAGGGATAATTTCCAGGATGAAAACTATCCTATGTCCTTCCTCGGATCTTAAACTATCTCCATGCCAAATTTCATCAAAATCGATTCAGCGGTTTAAGCGTGAAGAGGTAACAGACAGACAGACAGACAGACACACTTTCGCATTTATAATATTAAGTATGGATAAATGAAATCTGAAATCTGAATCTGTTTAATGCAAATCCGTAATTGGCCAATGTTAAACAAATATGTATCTGTTTCAAGAAATATTGTAATTTGTGCTGTGGATTTTGTATTAATAAATAAATAAATAAAATAAATATTTGTTCTTGGGTCATGGATGTTATCTATATATGTATTTTATATATTATGTATATCGTCGTCTAGTACCCATAGTACAAGCTTTGCTTAGTTTGGGACTAGGTCGATTTGTGTATGATTGTCCCTTAATATTTATTTATTTATTTATATTTTTATTTATTTTAAATAAAATAAATAAATATCTATAATTATATTATTATAAAATTCTACATTTGTATTGAAAATCAGTTTTAATGGAGAGGGGTCATGGTTTGCGGAAAATTCTTAATAGTTAGCTCGATGCAGGATCACGTTTATTTTGTATGCAAGCGCGGTGCCATACCTGTCTCGCGCCGTCTGTTGGTCAGAATTTCTTTCAGCTGCTGCTGCAACAGCTGGATGAAATTGAACAAATTTTCGAATTTTCTTACGGGGATAGCTGGACATCCAAAGATACGTTTTACCCAAATACCGTAAAATAATTACGCGGAAGAGGTTGCAATCATAAGGGACAAATTATAAAAATAAAAAAATTGGTAATAATGCTGTGAAAAAAAAAACGTTATTGTAATATACATCTAAAGTCGTGATTGTAATTCGTTTTCGTACACAATGATGTACAGAAATATATTTTAAATTTTAAAATCCTTATTTACATTTATATCGGGGATTAGGATTTTTCTTCACGGACCTTTTAAGCTTTCAGGAATTTATGGGCTTTTCTTTATTTCTACGTTAGGTCAGTTAGGTACACAATTTTCACAACTTACAACAACACAACTTTGCGTAGGACAACTGGACTTTAAAATAGAGCTCACTAAGTAACTATCGTATAAGAACGATATGTCGAAGTTTACTAACGCAAGGTATATTTGATATAACCGCAAACTTTACGGGGTCTTAGTATAGGCATTTATTAATATATTGCACCGTAAATTATTAAAAAAATGGAACTTTTTTTTTTCATATTTTAAAATACAGTCTAATTCAGCACGCAATGTATTTGTTTGTTGACACTTAAACATCGTGATGTGAATGTGACAACTGTCACTAGTAATAACTACGCCATACATTGCGGCTCAGAAAATTTTCAAAAATTAATTACGCTATGGCAGTTAACGCTTAATTAATAATTGTTATGAATATCAGATTATAGCACTAAAATCTCCGTCTGACCACGTCTGGCTTCAATTTGCGGTTATATCAAATATTCACGCTGTATAACTAACCAAGTTTTGCCGATGATATATAGTAGTCTATGTGTCAATCCAATATTGTGTTAAACCAAAAATTATCAAAATTGGTCCAGCCGTTTGAGCATAAAGAAGTAACAAACATACACATAAACACACTCACAAACTTTGGCCTTTAAAATATTAGTGTCATACACGCGTTCTGCTTGGAAATATGGGAAATGAATAATCACTCGACCGTGGCCCAATCTCACCATTCTGTTATTCATATCTACTACGTCACACCAACATTTGATTGTTATAGATATATGTAGATTATTGTAGATAAGCCTAACTGAAGTGTTGGGTTGATAAATATCATGCCCTGCCGATAAATATCAGTACTCGGTATACAACGGTGGGAGCCGGTAGACAAATAGAGTTGTCAAATTTCAAAATGTGTCTCGCGGCGTTTGTTGTGAAATATGTCCTGTTCTTCGCGAACGTTGTGTTTGCGGTAAGTTATCATTTAAAACTAACCCGTGCTCAGTTGGGTGCCGCTGCGACTAATCGGCTCTCCTGATGATGAATCGCGAACCGATTCGAAACATGTCGAGCGATAATCGACTTTTACGACGTGAGTAAATCCGTTCCGTAGGTATTTTAACCACAGCAAGTGTTTCACGTAGCTCGCTAGTTCAGTTTTTACACTCTATGTGACCAGGCCAGAACTGGAAGACTGGAACTGAACTGGACTCTTAGTCGTTCTTTTATGGCGGAGGCTCGTGATCGTTGGAGCGAGCAAGGGCCAAATGGGCTGCCCTCTGCATGGAATCACAAGCATTTTTCACGGTGCTCCTGCCTTCGATTTGGTCTGAATAGAGAAATATTATTTTTCAGGTTGTGCTGGTTAGATTACAAAGTTTATGCTCAAGATACTTACCTTCGTTATCGTAGTACCATCGATTTGGACACAAAGACCAAACCGTTGAAACATATCACTGCCAAATAATCATAATGCAAATAGTCAAAAGTCCCTCTACTTCTAACTTATTGGGCAAAAGCGTCACGCTTAACCCCTTTTTGATGGTGTTGTAACTCAACATGGCTTATTGATAGCAGCAGTTAACCTTGGCTTTCTGTAAAGTAGGACAAGGATACTCTTCTTGCCAAAATATTAACCACCGTGTGTGAGCTGTCAGAATGTGATTCGAGTTTTCTACCTGTCTCGCTCGCCTATACGCCATCCAGATAAGAACCTCTCAGTTTTCACCAAAACCCGAGAGCTAAGTGATATGAAATAAACGCATATTCTGTTCAATAACACTTACAGATAACTTGAAATATGAAATGCTTAAAAAAATAACTCATGATTCACCTACTTGAAACTCGGACTCTTTGTGTTTACTTCAATCTTCATCATCTTCGAATGTAAATTTATCGATAAGGTTGTTTATTTACCACTTATGATAAAACATTTTTTCTAGTCTAAGAAGAATGACGGGAACCTGTACTTGAGGGAAACGTAAATTTTCCGTGGAGTTGTTTGATAATAATCGGCTGAAATAATAAGGATTTTAGCTCCTCTTATTTCTACTACAGGTTTAAATTACTTTTCTTTACAACTTCAATACCTGTTTCCCGTCATGTTTTGCTTTGTATTCTCCAGTTGGCGGGCCTAGGGCTGGTGGGTCTTGGCATCGCCGTGCTGGTGCAGCTCAGCGACCTGCTGGAGTTAATACCGGAGCTGGTGAAGACCATCCCGATCGCCGTCATCGTGGTCGGTGCCGTCGTCTTCCTCATTGCCCTCTTCGGCTGCTGCGGCGCCATCCGGGAGTCCAGATGTCTGCTTATCATGGTTAGTAACCAGCGTTGTAGCTGGAGCTGATTCCTGAGCTGGTGAAGACGGTCAATAGTCGGCCGGTAGCTAAATTGTGTAGGATGGAGACGGTTTTCAAAAGAAAAGAAAAATTCAATTGAGTGAACAAACTGAGTGTACTTTATTTATTTATTTATTTTATTTATTTGGAACATCAACAGCATTACAGAACATATATTATAACAATGCTTATAGCTAGAACATAAAACCAATAACAGATGTCCACAGATATGCAGTTAACGAGGCCTTGAAAAGGTAACGATATCAGATTTTAATCGGTATAAAAATTAGGTAAGGTACATATACACTTAAATTAAAACAAAAGAAAGCTAGCAACCACCCCAGGTGTGTGAGTGTGTGTTCGTGTGTGTGCGTGCGTGTGTGTGTGTGTGTGTGTGTGTGTGTGTGTGTGTGTGTGTGTGTGTGTGTGTGCGTGTGCGTGCGTGCGTGCGTGCGTGCGTGCGTGCGTGCGTGCGTGCGTGTGTGTGTGTGTGTGTGTGTGTGTGTGTGTGTGTGTGTGTGTGTGTGTGTAATATATAAGCATGTCGTACGCAACTCCACGCTACCACATAATCAACCTTGCAAAATGAGTTTTCGAATACGGTTTTTCAAGACCGACTTGGAACAGTCAAATAGATCGGCGGCATTAAATTTACAATTGTATTCCCTCAGAATACGTACAATTGGGGAGTTTTGAGCATACCTAGTGTTTACCTTGGGAATGCTGAAAAATCGACGCTCGGAGTGCCGGGTTCTGATGGTTGGCACAGAAAAGCCAATTTCGGCAAGAAGTGAGGCACTATCGATACGACCAGACAGGATATCATGTAGTATAGAGACATCAAGCAATATACGACGGTCCTCCAGGCTCAGTAAGTGACAAAATCACGAGGGATAGAAGGAAAACATACAGAAATTGTTTATTTTGGTTAGTATTGAGTATCATATGTATCATCATCATCATCATATCAGCCTATAGACGTCCACTGCTGGACAAAGGCCTCCCCCAAAGTTCTCCACAACGATCGATCTTGCGCCGCCCTCATCCAATTTCTACCCGCGATCTTAACCAGATCGTCGGTCCACCTTGTTGGAGGCCTTCCAACGCTGCGTCTTCCGGTCCGCGGTCGCCACTCAAGAACCTTTCTGCCCCAACGGCCATCGATTCTACGAGCAATGTGCCCCGCCCACTGCCACTTAAGTTTGGCGACTGTCTGAGCTATGTCTACAACCTTGGTTCTCTTGCGTATCTCATCATTTTGAATTCGATCCCGCAAGGAAATTCCGAGCATAGCTCGCTCCATTGCCCTTTGAGTAACTGTGAGCCTTCTTATGAGGCCCATTGTAAGCGACCACGTTTCAGTGCCGTATGTCATCACTGGCAACACACATTGGTTAAAAACCTTCGTCTTAAGACACTGCGGTATTTGGGACGAGAAGACATTCCGCAGCTTCCCGAACGCTGCCCATCCGAGTTGGATTCGACGAGTGACCTCTTTTTCGAAATTCGACCTACCCAACTGGATCGTTTGTCCAAGGTAGATATAGTCGTCTACAGTTTCGAGCTCAGAGTCTCCAACTTTAAGTGGAGTGGGTGCCACATGGGAGTTAAACATAATTTTCGTTTTCTCCATGTTCATTTTAAGACCCACTTGTTGAGAGACCCTACTGAGGTCGTTGAGCATTTTGCCGAGGTCTTCCAGGGTCTCAGCCATGACCACGATATCATCAGCAAAGCGGAGGTTGGTGATGTATTCGCCGTTTATGTTGATGCCAAGTCCGTCCCAATCCAGAAGCTTGAAAACGTCTTCCAATGCAGCTGTGAACAATTTAGGAGATATAACATCTCCTTGCCTCACACCACGCTGCAATTGGATAGGTTTCGAGTCTTGGTTTTGGACGCGGACTGACATAGTGGCATTCTCATACAAACACCTTAGTACCTCAATATACCTGTAGTCAATTTGGCACCGCTGGAGAGACTGCAGCACTGCCCAGGTCTCGACTGAATCGAAAGCCTTCTCATAGTCCACAAACGCTAAGCATAATGGCTGGTTATACTCTTCGGTCTTCTGTATAACCTGCCGCAGCGTATGGATGTGGTCTATGGTACTAAAAGCTTTACGGAAGCCGGCTTGTTCGGGAGGCTGGAAGTCGTCAAACCTGCGTGCGAGACGGTTCGTGATGACTCTCGAAAACAGCTTATAAACATGACTCAGAAGCGAGATGGGCCTGTAGTTCTTTAAAAGAGTCTTATCGCCTTTCTTAAAGAACAGTACCACTACTCTTCTGTGCCATGCCTGTGGCGTTCTCCCCTCGAGTATGACGGAGTTAAATAACTTTTGCAAGGCTTTTAAGACCGGTTTTCCACCTGCTTTTAGAAGCTCTGAGGTAACTCCGTCATCACCCGCCGCCTTATTATTTTTAAGCTGTTTGAGAGCCATACTAATCTCGTACAGGCTGACGTCCGGGATTTCTTCTGTGTAGTGTCGGGTCAACCTAGCTCTTGGATCTTTAGCTAGGTTCATGACAGGTGTCCGCGTTGTCGTGTATAACTGTCCGTAGAACGCCTCGACCTCCCCCAGGAGCTCAGGCCTAGACGACACGATTCTACCATCCCCTGTCTTCAGCTTTGTCAGCTGGCTCTGTCCCATAGACAAATCTCGTGCGAACACTTTGGAGCCTTTGTTCCGCTCAATAGCCTCTTCAATACAATTTGTATTGAATTGGCGCAGGTCGCGAGTCAGAGACTTTGAGATTTGTTTGTTGAGCCTTCGGTACTGAGAAGCATCATCAGGGGAATGCAGAATCATACCGCGCCTCTCCTTCATGAGCTCGAGAGTGTGATCAGAGATCTTTTTGGTTCTTTTTGAACGGTGGGTCTTAAAGAACTTAGATCCCACCGTTAGGACAGTTTCCACAACCCTGTCGTTAAATTCGTCCACGTCTTCGCAATCACCCAGGCATTCGAAGCGATTCTGCAATTCCAGTTGAAAGGGTTCGGGGTTTTGGATTTGTATCGGTGTTGGCCGGAGCATAGACTTCATAAGCCGATAACGTTCGAGCTGAACATTAATGTTTAATGTGCCTCTTACCATCCGGTGGTCGCTCCCGGTTTTAACGGCATTGATCACAGATACATCATTAAACACTTCTCTCCTAGTCGACATTATGAAGTCTATCTCGTTCTTTGTGACACCATCGGGACTAATCCAGGTCCATTTGCGGTGAAGGCGCTTCTTGAAGAAGGAGTTCATCATATAGAGTCCCTCCTTCTCCATAAAGTCCGCAAGTGTTTGACCCCGTGCGTTCCGATTCCCAAATCCAAAAGGTCCCACTTTCAACTCACCATCGCTTCGTCTGCCCAGTTTTGCGTTGAAGTCCCCCATGACAACGGTGTAGTGAGTTTTGGAGGTATGTATGGCTTTAGAGATATCCTCATACATAACCTCCACCTCATCATCAGGGTGTGTCGATGTTGGTGCGTATACCTGTATGACCTTCAGCGAATACCGTTTGGTGATTCTGAGTATCAGGTACGCTACCCTTGTAGACACACTCTCGATCTTGACAACGTTGTTCACGAGGGACCTGTGGACGATAAACCCGACACCACCTTGGGACTGCTGGTCGCCCTCCCGGAAATAAAGCAGGTTGCCGGACTTCAAGATTATTGAGTCCTCTCCCTCTCTTCGGACTTCGGATAATCCGACGATATGCCACCGCAACCTACTTAATTCTTCCTCGAGTGCAGTGATCTTCTCGTCAGTACGCAGTGTGCGCGTATTGTATGTTGCCAGGGCCAGAGGTCGTCGGTGGTGGTAGCCAGATCTTTGCCGGAGATTCTTCGCACCCCTGACCCCGCCAGTACCCTGACTGCTACCGTCGCCGGGGCACCGGGGGTCGCCGGAACTCGGGGCCGTGGCTCTATTTTGTTTTTTCATATTGGGGGGTTTTGCCATAATCGCCACGCTTGGCATGCGGGTTGGCGATCGCAGTAATGTCCACCGTACGAAAACAAGGATGCTGCTGCCCATCCTACGGTGGTCTTGGGCGTAGTTTTAGGACATACCCGGGTCCGGTCATATGTATACCTACTCAAAAAAGAGTGTTAATGCGATGGATCTTAAAGAGATGTTCTGCATGCTGTGTGAATTTGAACGGTTATAAAAGAAGAGAAAGACCAAAGAAGAAGGATGGATTTAATGAGAAAAGATAGGATAACCTTAAGCTATGAAGAACAAAAATAACCTTCAAGAGATCTGCTTGTCATAGTCAATAGCAGTAACGAATACTCTAGTCTAGAATATTGAACATGAATGTGGAGGGTTGTAGTCTTCTAAAACCCTCTTAGCAGAGTTCTAAGAGGTAAGAGTGTAGATCAATTCTGCGCCCTGGAGTTGACTTTGAGCCCCTTGAACTTCTTTACTATCGTAGTACTATACACAGTGATGCACGGAAGAGCTATAGCAATTTAAATGTGCACTGGACAAGTGCCTTTGCGGGACTCTTGTAAACAAACAACTAGATATAGACAACCATAACATTCAGGTATGTACTGACATTCTCAGAATTCTATTGTGCACAATAATCCTTACAAACAAAAGCAAAATTTATTTTTATAAGGAAATCTTGCATTCATAATACCAATAAGGTATGTCATCTAATTATTAAGTATTACGAATATGAACCTTGAAGTTGTTTCAATTAAGATTACAACGAATAACGTGCACATGGGTTTTTTCGAATGAATCAACTAGTCAGCTCTGTTTTGAAACAAAATGACGTGCTGAAAGTACAAGATAAGCACTTGACTGACGACTTGCTGGAATTAATTAATCGTATACATTAGCTTTATCGCATAACTTGTAGATATGAAATACTGGCGGCTTAGGCTTGTAATTATAGCGAATTCTAATGTATAGATAAAGATCGAGTTCGGTTTCCTATTGATGATCATTTAGGTTTAAAGATATAATTATTTTTTATGCATGCTGGATACCTTTGTGCTTCATTAATGGTTTACTGATGAAGAGCTGGTTTTATGGGTATCAAACGGCTTATTTACGCAACTATTCATTTCGCCAGCTAAGTTTTTCTTAAAATCGTCACTTTACATAATTTTTATAAACGCGATGATTTTAAAATAATATCCGGTAAAGTTTTTCTTTTCGGAGAAATAGGTGACTTGGAAAATTAAACATTTGGGAAAACTAATAGTTATACGAAAAGTGTTTATTGTGTACTATTGAATCTGTTGGCAAAATGCATGATGAAGTCTGTAAATAGAATATGTACCTAACTACTTACGCAAAAGTAAAAAATAACATTTTTTGCAGTACTCAATCTGCATGATGATCCTAGCTGCCGTCAAGATCTACCTGGCCGTGGTGATATTCCAGTCTCTGAGCGACATCTACAACACCGTGGAGGGCTGGATCCGGGACGCCTTTAACAACCCTAACATGAGGGAACCTTTCCATGTCGTGGAAGTTGCTGTGAGTATCCATCTCTTCTTTTTCTCGTTTTCTCTGGTCTTGGGATCGTGACCAACTAATTGTTGTGTCCCTCAGCCCTCTAGGGCTGCCAATGTATATGTGCTCCCGCTAGATACAAACCTCAGAATGTTTCACAGTGGCCGACCCTGCTTGATAAGTAACAGCTTTGTAAACATACTTCTTTTGGGGCGGTGGTCCTTGACTAAGCCAAGTAGGCCAACTACAATACTTCTTTCATGTGTGCTACTTGCAACCAAGCTACCTCATCGATGATACTTTCTCTCTCGCACTCAAATTTTTACTCGGATGTGGACTCTGTCATTAATTCATTATTGATACTAGCGGTAATAAAACCAGCGCAGTTTACTAGTTCATGTATCTGCTGGTACCTGTTATCGGACAAATTCGTAATATTATTACCCTCCTAAGTCTAATACAGGTATTGTTAATATTGCAAATCTAATCTCCCGTTATCGTCCCATCCAGTGGAAAGTTCTGATGATCGTATAATTAATAGCATCATCATAAACATGTCGTTTTCCTTTTCCATTGTTTCTATACGGCCTAATACGGTCGTAACTGCACACGGCCACACATAATAATATCTACAATATTTTCTTAGGGAATGTAAACAAATGCAAATTATCCTTAATATTTTATTACTGTCTTACCACACGGTTTATTTTTATGCATGCTGCTTTAACTTCCAATTCTATATTACCGTATAATATCAGTTTCTAAAGTGAATAACTTTTTTTGCATTGCTTTTTTGTAATTTTTTGTCATAATAATATATAATTGAATTACACCTATGTTGTCATCCATTTAGACTTAGCTCAGCTAGTTAAGTGAACCGACAGCTAAAATTTTAATTAATTCGAACACTACTTGCAAAAGGTTAGTTTCAACCGCTACAACTAAGTAATGCGTCTGTCAAGAGTAGCTTGCGTACAGGATTGCGCTCCCCTCTTAAGACTGCTGATTATTTTTTTTTAAATATGTAAATTGTACACTGCAATAGTTTTTGTTAAAATCATCGCTCAGATGGTCCGATATTAATTTATTACTAGCTGCACTACGCGGTGTTACCCGCTTATCCCACGGGAACACTAAATTGTATGGGATAAAAAGTCTAAGCCTATGTGTCCAGAGTGTTACCTACCTTCATACCAAAATTTGTCATAATTGGTCCAGCCGTTTGAGCGTGAAGAAGTAACGAACAAACACAAACACACACACAAACTTTCCCCTTTACATATAAGTACCTGGGCGACCGAGCTTTGCTCGGTTATTACTATTCATTGTAATATGGTGGTGTTTAGGTGATAATCTACACATAGTTAGTTTTTATGGCATTATCCGAGAAACTGTGTTTAAAAGTTTAAAATTTGTATCGGTAAATTTTTCGTTTTGCACTATTGCTTCATAAGTCTCAATAAAATAAAAACTCGAAAGCATAAATAATTCAGACATATTTATGAGAAATATATATCGTTATCTCAAACATTAACTTTTTTTTTTAAATTGTTTAAAAACAATAAAAATTATATATAAACTTGAGCATAACAAAAAAAAATAAGTTACTGAGCGGGTTTTAAACCCGTAACACCTGTGTTTCTTGCCGTCCGCGTCTTAACCCGCTGAACCAGACGGACAGTGGCCGGCAGGACGAAATTAGCGACCATATTGTGCGTGGAAAGAAAAACGCATGAAAACTCGAAAACACGCGTTTTCCCAAACATAAGACTAATATCTAGATCGATTGTTTACCCCCAAAAACCCCCATATACCAAATTTCAGCGAAATCGTTAGAGCCGTTTCCGAGATCACAGAAATAAATTTATAAATATACAAGAATTGCTCGTTTAAAGGTATAAGATATTAGTGTGATTCCTTCGTCTTCAGTTCCAGTGCTGCGGTGTGAACGGCCCCGGCTCGTACGACGGGATCTACCCGGCCCTGCCCCCCTCCTGCTGCGCCGTGCCCGCCAACATCAACGACGTCAGCACCTGCCCCGCGGAAGACGCCTTCGGCGGCTGCGCCAACATCGTCGCCGAGTGGTTCGAGATCTTCGGTGACGTCATCGGAGCTGTGCTGATCACCGTCATCGTTGTTGAGGTGAGTTTGGTCTTCCTCGTATATTGGCGTATTTAGGAGGGTGGCCGGGTGGGCACTGCCCAACCCAATATGGTTTAGTGCCCACCCCAGGATGTTGGGTTACCGATAGAAATTCATGGCTTCATCTCATATGCCATGGCCCGGCCTCCAGCCAAGCCCCGCCTCATGAATAATCTTAGATACGCCAACGTCTCTTCCTCTGTGGAGTTCTGCAGCAGAAAGCACTTAGTCGCAGCAGACAAACTAGGCTTCTTTGGGGAGTTCAAAGCCATCATCATAATCGTTGTTCAAGTGATGTCATAGTTCAAAGTTCAAAGTTCAAAGTGCTTTATTTGTAAACATATGAGCAGTATTAATCACACACAAAATACAAATTAGCAGGACACGATAAATAATCATAAATTAAAAAACAAAGTTATTGTATTAGAAAAATCATTATAGACAACGCTTTCTTGCTTTAATGAAAATTAATATTTATAGTGTGAAGAGAACATAATTATTTAGTCCCATAGCATAAACAAAGGTGTCGGCGCCATTACGATTTATTTGGCCTAATTGGAAATTAAATAAAAGTTTATTGGCCCCTCCCTATTGTCTTACGTAGGTACTATTAAAAAGGGTATCTCATACTCATTCGTGTATGTCTGTCTCTTTTCAGCTGGTGGCCATGATCTTCGGGCTGTTCCTCTCGAATAGAATTACGAACAAGAAACATGCATTGTACTGAAAAAGTTAAGTTTAATATGTATTTTTAGTTATTAAGTACCGATTAAATATATTTTTACACTCTGATAACCTTTTGTCTCTATTTCCATATACATATTTTATGCAGTTTTAATGATGTGGCAGTCGGGCTATGCGGCCGTTTGATCTCTATATAAGTTGAATATAAGAGAAAAGCACGTCAATAATCACGGGGTGACGAGCAGCAGCGTCTTCCCGGATTCATTGTAATCATGTATGTATCATCTCGGGAAAGTTTCCCGATTGGTATGGAGAGAGAACGTTTTCGGGAAAATTTCCTATACAAAATGAGGAAAGTTTCCGGAAATTCTTTCGGAGAACGGTACACACGGCGGTCGCTGTCATGAAACATCTCAGAATGATGACAGTGATGTGTTGTGTTGTTCGTACACTCAGTGAGTTGTTGTTTGTACTACAACGATTACCAATCCTCTTGCCATAGATAGCCATTACCCATTATGTAAAGCATTCTGAATGTAGTAAATGTGAAATTTTGTATTTTACTTTCGGACCGAGTATAAGACCACGTTAAGAATTCCTGAGGGCATAAGCCAGTTTGTTTTTACACATACGGTAAATAATACACTTTCAAATGCGTATGTCAAATGTTTTTTGTAATATTACTAAGGTAAACGCGGGTATTACCGACCCCTTAAGACAATTTCAAAATGAACCATCATTTTTAAGGATGCTAATTGCTCTCAGATTCACGTTTTTATTTTTTTACGTTTGTATTATGTGTAAATTCTATATTTTCTATGTTAAAGGCTACTGAATAAAGGTCTATACTGTATAAAATAATTTATATAACGACGAAGTCGATTGTTGCTAATACCGACTCACAAAAATGCCTGTGAAGCTATTAACGATTTTTATGCAGCTATCACCGATCGTAAAAATCTATATACGATCGGTAATAGCTTCTTACTGTTGCTACTACCGACCCCTATGGATCGCTAATACAATTTGTTAGTGCAAACATATAATTTATCAGCGACTCATAAAAAGTAGGTATTTTTTATTAAGTTACACCTTCTGACTTTAAAACAGATTGTAATTAATTAATATAACATGAAATATGAACCCATGCACACAGTTTTAAACAAAAAACAATAATTTTTAATGTAACAATTCAAGAATCGACCTTCCAAAAATATGTCATTATTAGTTCAATTAACAACGTGATAAAAAAGAAAGTAGAGAATAATACGTATGTCGCTAATATATTTTTACATAGAACCGATGTTTTTATTTAAATTGGGCTATTAAAGTACCTGTGTTATTGTCATATAATGACATAATAGAGAAAAAAACAAAACTCTATTCTGAGGCCATTAACGACTTATGGGTCGGTAATAAAATTTGTAAGTGCAAACATATGATGTATTAGCGACTCATAAAAAGTAGGTATTTATTATTAAGTTACACCTTCTGACTATAAATCAGATCGTAGTGAATAAATATAGTACGAAATATGTACCCATGCATACAGTTTTAAACAAAAAACAAATATTTATAAATGTAACGATGCATGAGTCGACCTTCCAAAAATATGTCACTATTGGTTAAAATAAAAGCGTAATAAAAAAGAAAGTAGACAACAATACGTAGGTCGCTAATACATTTTGACAAAGAACAGATGTTTGAATTTCAATTGGTCTATTGAACTACCTGTGTTATTGTCATATAATAACACAATATAGAAAAAACCGAAACACTATGCTGAGGCCATTAACGACTTATGACTCGGCGATAGCTGCCACAACTAAAACTGATGAAGCTAAGACCGTCCTATTTTATTTTAAGGTTTTATCGTTTCAAATAGCTTTTTTTTCAATAAAATGTGGTATGAAATCCAGAACTGACACTCAACGGAACATATTTAATAACACAACAAAAAGTATAGCACTCACTTATTCGAATAAATTGCTTAAGTAGAAAAGTCACGTCCTGATGGATTAAGGCCTAGTACGACGTGAACTGCACCTACGCTGTCTCCGCACAAACTGGGTTATTTTGTCTCTTTTTTGCACTTTCACACACACTATCGCAAAAGTAAATGATGGTCTAGGAACCAACGTGTGCGTAGCTTCAGCTATCTATATCTAGAATAGTACAGGAAGCGTAAAAATTGACTTTCAATTTATAGGTCGGTATCGGTATTACCTGCAGATTTTCGATGGGTCGTTGATACCTGCGTTTACCTTAAGTATGATTTCACGGGGAAAGTGGCAGGGAAAGTGATGACGTCATAGTAGTTACTAATCCATTTATCACGTATCCACTCCTTCAGTGCTAATGTGATGTTTGGACTTCAGGCTCACGCGAGCCGAACCTTTCGTAAAACCATGTGAATCTGTTTTACAGACATCAATTTTTTTCATCGTATTTTGTCGTATAAGTAAAATACTTTTTATATTTTCATCTCAACTTTCTCACCGAAGTAAATAGAGGAAGCACGCTAAAATGAAGTTTTCCGACAAACATTGGCCACTTCATCAGTCTGTAAGTCCATAAGTCGAATAGAAGTGATCCCAGATTAAAGGGGATTCGCCTTTGTAAATATACTTTTTAGTTATAGTTCTATTTGTACTGCAGACTGCAGATCCTATTTAATGTGCAAGCATTTACACCGCAGAATCAAGGAATACTACACGTTTCTTAAACTTTGAATTTCTAACTTTACTGTTCCTAACGAAAAGAAAGGGGTCTTATAAATAACAAAGAAATAGTAATGAAAATAATAATGTGTAGCAAAAAGTAATAAAACACATCTCTGCAATGCAGTTGCAGTTTAGTTAGTGCTGGGAACTGGGAATAGCTGCTCCGTCGTCAAACCCCAACAGTTTCGCTGCAGGTTTGAATTTGAACGTATGCACATACTGGTGGCTCGAATTATAATGTTGACGTGTGTAAATTTATCTGTAAGTCTGTCTGTAGCATTGGATCTCATAAACGCACGATTCGATTTTGACATCGAAACATTTCCTTATTTGGTATTCTTAGCATCAATCAATTAAAAAAGTCGTTCAACCCGGGGAATGAAAAACCGGTAATTTTTTCATAGTGTTATGTATCAAAAACGAATGGAATATTTTTATCGATCTGGCATTCCCTAACTTAGCCGTTCAAAGTTTCTACACTTTGCAAGTGTGTTAGTGCTTCTATCGTTTCAGCGATTATTGTATTTCTATGTTTTTTTGTTATATATATATATACCTAACCATTGTTCAGTACTAAGATAGCGTCGTCCTCGTCATTCGCCTACGGCGTGAAAATGACGACTAAAGCCAGCTAGACAACATATCTTGTGTCTTGTTGGTTACCAACGTCCCAGAGCAAACGTGTAGGATATACAGAAATAGGTGTCGGATAGAATGACCCGCGAGTAACGGCTCGACCGGTCCGGTGACCGCGCGCCGCGCTGCAGCGCTTACTAACTACATTCGACGTCATCTTACATTGCAAATATACAGTTGACTGTGTATGGGTATGGGTGCAATAAGGTCCCACTCGCAAAACGTCCCTCTACACTGAAATAAATAAATGACCCAACTAGTTTTACCCTTTATTTGGCAATGTCACCAGGATGTACATACTCTTTTCCTATCTTTTTTCTTATTTTTTTCGAACGAAACTTGAACTAAAGATCTTCGTTTTTTTGTCAACTTTAAGGGTTAAAAAACGTTGAGAAATATCCAAAATGTGCTTAGTTAGTCATCAAAATTATGCTGATTTTACATAACTTATTTTGATTACTAGTAGGCTAGTAAGTAGCTCTCAGTTTGTCAATCTCCCGATTTATGTACATAATAACATTTGGGCTACTCTTAGCTAATCTTTTTATTTTCAGTGTACCAAAATTACGTTCCATTCGCAAACCGTCTTTCTTTCAAACGGTCCCTTGTGCAAAATACCCCATTCTCGAAACGTCCCTTTCTCAAAAATTATGTCCCTTCCTGCTGTAAAAACCCCTTTCGCCGATCGTCCTTACTCTATTTAATATTAAAATAAATCGTCCTTAATACATTTACAAGTGTCAAACTTAAAAGGAGGATTCGACATATTTACCTGTATTAACTTTAGTTAGGTACAAATATATTTTTTTTATTTTTATTTACCAGGCCTTACGCAAAATTATCCATCTACGAAATACCCATTCAAAAATGTCGCCTTAGCAATGCTTGTTTAAATACAGAGCAACTATTAGGCCTCATCTCACAGGTCCTCACAAAATTGTACCGTATTGAACAAACAGAACACATGAGCATGTTCTTTGCCAGAGTCTAGCTTGGCAGATCATTATCTATTGCGCGGCAATCACGATCATAGTTCCACAGGACACCACAGTCCCGGGATCTACCGGATCCAGCGCTGAAGCCGCTGCGCAGACGCCGACGCCTCATCGAAATCGGATCGGGCGCCATTGATTACAAAAAGCAAATTCACACAAAAACTCGTCCGAAATGTAGCGCCGGCGTAACGGGACGGCCACGCGCGGCGCACGCGCACCATCCACAGGGTTGCCAGCTTGATTAATTAGGCCTTGATTTGACATCGTCCACAATAATCTAGAGCTTATTGTGGACTAGGTCGATTTGTGTGAGGTTGTCCGATATTTATTTTTTATTATTTTTTATCTATTGCAATGCTGCGACAAGCTGAACAGATGTGATAAGATCTTATTTAAACTTTCGTGAGACATATTTAGCGGTTTACACTCGCGTGAAATTGTCAGGAACAGGCCGTTCCTGACTGACAAGGGGCGAAGGAAATACCTTTTGCTTATGGACAATGGGTTTGCATTTTACCTGGTGGAAAGCGACGACAAAGTCTACCACGCTGACGATAGATACCCACCAGAAAGGAATTACAATCCAGAGTATTGCGAATCAGAAATAAATATCTCTTTACTAAATCACAGCGTTATGACTTGGAGCGAATTCAACCACATGATGACGGTATCCCGCGGAATATCCTCATGGTGTCTATAATTTCGATTGAAAAAATTGGAATGCGGGGATTTTTAGTTCATATTCTCCAAAATGCACCTAATAAAATACTGCGAATCGAATCGCAATGTTCTGCTCCAAATTTCGAATTTGGTTTTAGCGAACCACGAATCAGGACGGTGATGGATCGAACGAGTCCCATGTAACTGATGAAAATGTTGAATGTGTGTCTGCGGTAGCCCTAGTTGCAAGGTGCAACGGGTCAATGGCCGACAAACCAATGAAGCTTCACCTTCCCGTATGTCATACAACTTCGCATAAATTGCGGCCCCTGAAAAAAAAACCAATTCAATTATTTTATTTTCCAAATCGAATATTAAGTATACATCTTTTTCGAACGGGGAATTTCCACTGTGGTACACGACTTGTGTTGTAGGCCTTTAGTCGGTGATATCATTTATGCGTTTGTTCTCTGACAATTCTTTGTTCGTTTGAAGTCTGACATTGTCTAAAAATATTACTTACATGTTTTTAAATTATTTACCTATTTACTTACCTGGACCACTAGGTGGAGGTGGAGTGGCGTCGGCCGTTCAAGACACACGTTATATACAATACAACGAACGTATAGAAAACGCTATACTTAGAGTATTGTTTCTTAGTTAATGTCTTGATACCTTTAATCAAAACGGAAAGGCATACATTTTTATCGACAAGCTAATAATTAAAATTGGTAAATGAAACAGGTGAAGAGACACAATTACCTGGACACTGAACTGAGTTCCATTCCTTAGCGCTTCGTAATAGAAATGTTGATCCAAATCGCTTCATGTTACCTATTCAAATCGTATTGATAACGTAGAGATGAATTCGGTCCCAAAAGCTGGATGGCCTATGGTCGAAAGTGGATCATTAAACTTTCAGGGTCTTTACTTAAAGGTATATCCTAACTACGGCAAAACCGGGTAACTTTTGTATGGGAGTATACGGGAACCTTTGATGACTCGGGTGCGAAAGAAAATCAAGCAGATTGTCACGGAAAATTAACAATATAAAACCTTAACAGGGAGTTTCATTGTGTTGATATTAGTAGAATAAATGGATCCGTAATGTTTCATATAATGTCAGATAAACTAACATACACTTGATATACAATCGATTGATAATAAGTTGTTTCATATAATGTAACGTTTCATATAATGGTGTTTTCCTATATTTTGCTTTTCTCTAATTATCGATTGATATAATAGGCTAAATGACATAATTGACAATATGCATAATTATACTTTCGTATAACATATTTATCACATAAATTTGTTTAACATACATACTATTTAGAATAATAGCGTTTTCATATAAATACTGCCTTAAGGTGAAATAGGTAATGTTAGGAATCGTAAACCAAGTCGGACCTGCGCGGCTCGCTCGCTTCGCTCGCTCGTTAGGGTCGCAGTTCAACCTAACACTCCTCCTCGCTTCGCTCGTCGTCGTACCTAACCTAAGCCAAGTCGGACCTGCCTTATGGTGTAATAGGTAATGTTAGGAATCATAAGCCAAGTCGGACCTGCGCGGCTCGCTCGCTTCGCCCGCTCGTTAGGGTCGCAGTTCAACCTAACACCTCCTCGCTTCGCTCGTCGTCGTACCTAACCTAAGCCAAGTCGGACCTGCCTTAAGGTGATATAGGGGGTGACAGCCTAATATAGTCGGAACCACCTTTTTTGGTTATAGTAAAATCAACTTATATCTTCTGTAGTTTATAGCATTGACGAATTATATCAAGTAAGTCATTATGATAAATACGTTTTATACCAAGTAATAAACATAGTAAATTTACATTATACTAAAAGTAATTATACCTATAAACCATTATATCAATTGTTACATTAGATCATTTGAAAATTATCTAAAACAACATTATACCATTCGTTACATTATACAAAGCAATGGTATATCAAACCAAAATAGATTAAGTGAAGTTATATGAAACGTCGGGCACCCAGAATAAATCCACTTTAATATATAATGACGATCATGAAAATAAAACACGACGTTCTTCATAATAAAAAAGCACCTACTCTTATGACAATAAAAATCGTTAGTATGTCCGTTTGTCCGGATTTTTCTATCAAATGTCATAAAATTTTATGAGGAAGTTCAATATTTTTTTTTTGCCGAGCCAGTTTTTTTAATGTTTCAATGTGGCGGAGATGTATGAGGGTTGACAACGTAAAAAAATCAAACTTGTTTGATAGATGATTTATATAAACCCTCGAATCCACAATTATCCAGAATTAAGGATACCGCGTAGGGAGCCCTTTGTTTCCTATAACTTATTTCGTCGAAAAATCATTTTGCACAATTTTTATTCTTATGTAATCATAAAAATTTCATAATTCTTGCAAATATCATCCTAATGATTAGGTTATGTTTGTTTTATAACAACCTTAAATAGTTTACGGTTAATTAAAATTACGGTTAATTCGACGAAAAATCTATCTAGGAGTCAATCTAGACCCTGCCGCGTACCTAACTACCTAAAATGCTTCTTCACAAGCCTGCATGAGAACAAGTGCTCTTACAACAGCAGAGCAACAAGATTAAGACTCCGGGAAACAGAACGAGTTTCGATTTCCGAATTTCGAAGTGTGCTGTCTCGAAGGGATAATAAACTCAAAACAACTAGTTTTGACATAGCGGTCGTAACGGATTCGGATATTCGATCAAATATTTACATCCCAAACCGGCAGTCACTATGAATACATTTGAATAATTAGTTTAATGAGAACAATTAATTACCCTAAACGAAGGCAACCGTTGGAGGTTTCTGAACTTTGGTTCAAGCAACAATGTTTGACCAACAAATATGAAGAAAACTTCTCCGGTCTTGTTTGAACTGACGCTTGAAAAACATAGCGTGATCCGTTTGGTAAACTTAGGTGTAATTCGACGATGTATTTTAACGTAATAAATAACATTTATTCTGTATTTCTGTGGAAATACATAACACCTTTTATTTTGGATAATAATTGACTGAGCGTTTCAACTGGGCTAAAAATTCTTTCGTATATTGTTTAGATGTTCAGACGTTCGGAAGTCCAAGTACCTATCCAGATTTCCGGTTTATTTCTCAACCGATTCTCATGAACTTTTGTGAGTAGTAGAGACTCTGAAAACGTAAAAAATGGGCCTATTAGAAGGTTCCGCAGCCGTTACAACTGCTGGTATGATTTTATGCGACCTTATTTCGATTCGGTGTTCCAATAACTGAATCCAGTAACATTCGTTCCAAATTTTCCATTCTCGATCGTCACATATTATTATTTTTATGCACTACTTTTATTTATGTGAATGTGCACTGAAATGTAACATTTGGGATCCTTTTTGAGGTTCTAATGTAAAAAGTAAGATTCTGAAGTAAGTTGCCTCAAAAAGTACATGTTGGTTACCAACACTTTTTTGGAACACGCCCAATTACCCAGCCCTCTAAAAAGGTTGTGGGCCCCATACAAAAATAAATCTGACTCGGTCCTCGGAGACGACAGAGACCATACATATCAGCTGAAAAACCTAAATCAGGTTATGGGCCCATATTGCGCACAACGGTGGATCCGCGCATGCGCTTTGTTAAGATAATAACACCGTGACACGTTAGTACACTTGCCGCGGTGGCTGCGCGTCCCTGAAACAATCACAATGAACTTTCCCCGCGCGTGCGCAGTTGAATATGCATGAGCGACCTCTGACCGCTTCAAGGTTGAAATGAAAGTCGGATATCCGTCTAAACGACTGAAAGGTTTAGGGCAACGTGAACCTTCAGGGAGTCACCAGTGATCCTCCAGTGATGATTGTATGACTGGCTAGCGCGAGTCAGGATTTTTTTAAATCGAGGATGAAACTTGGCACACAGATGCATCAGGTCATGGATTAAATAAAACATAAGATACTGAATAGGTACCTTATAACGAGGACAAGCCGCAGTTCAAGGAATATATATCTTTGGGATGCTCCGATTCCCATACACTTGAAAAAAAAAATAAGTTCGCATATTTCTGCTTTGGTTAATAAATAAATATTTAGGGACAATCTTACACAAAACAAGCTAGACCCAAACTAAGTAAAGCTGATGGTACCCATAGTGCAAGGTTTGCTTGGGTGACGATATACCTACATAATATGTATACTAATAGGTACAAAATATATACCATAACACAGGAACAAATATTCGAGTTCAACACTGAAATATTTGCCCTGGCCGGGATCGAACCTAGGACCGCCGGCTCAATACGCAGGTGCACAACCATCTGCGCTAAACGCGTCGTCAAATAACCTTGTTTGAAGTCCGTTGTACTTACCTAATATATTTTTAAAGTAGAAAATTATTAATTATCTAAACACTAATAAACATTTAGTAGTAGTGCAACTCCTGTTGTTATGAAAATCCTTAGAGGAGGCCCTTGACAGCGGAGGATATCATTCTACTCAGCTGGGCCCATGATTTCCTTTGCTCTGCTTTGCAAATCAGTATCCAAGTCCAAGTCTGGGAACATGTTTAAAAACATATCTTAAAACTGGCTATCTTTCTTTTGACGTAGAATATAAAAGTGCCTAATATATTATTTTAACTTAATTAAAGCAAAAACACAAGGCTACGACGTCCAAAAAAATTACGGTCCCAAAACTACAAACAAGTGTGCCGCTTGAGCGCTTGCTGATAAAACATAATGACTTTATTATGCAAACGGTATCGTATCAGCGAGATCAGCGCTTAACAGCATCAACAGCAATACGAGAAACAGATGAACACAAATAATGGCAGGTTATCGAGCGAGTAAACAGTCGGACCGTTAGCCGTCGTATAAAGCCGCGGCCCTGCCCGCCGGCCGCAGTCGCCGCTCCGCCACCATGCGCTCCCTCGTGCTCGCGCTCGCCCTCGCCGCGCTGCTCGCGCCCGCTACACCCGCCTCCATCCCCCAGTCGGAACCCTTCGAGAAGAAACTCGCCGACGCCGTGCAAGAAGTCCTCGAAACTGACGCGAAAATACAGAAAGCCGACGACGTCGAACAACCCAACACCGTCAAAGACGTCGACAACCAACTCCTGAAGAAAGCTCCGGAAGACATCCCGGTGAAAGTCGTCGTCGAAGACGTCCAGCCCGCATTGGAGGTCAGTGGAGAGAAGAAAGACGACGAGAAAAACGAGGTTATTTATAATGAAGTAGACTTGAAGCACCCCGGCGAACCGCAACGACAGGAGCATGAGACGCAGAACCCAGAGCACCACGAAGATCAAAACAGCGCTCTGACTGCTTTGAAACAAATGATCGCAGACAGTCAGATCGTCTTCAACAATGGCTTCAAAGACGTCAGCGAACACATCGCGGAGTGGCTGCGTGACAACAAACCAGAAATTTCGATCAAAGACAGCATCGATAACCTTCAAGAACAATTCATGGAGAATATCGACAAGCTGAACTCCACCATTCAGAGCTACTGGAACCAGGGCGTCGATGCAGAGAAACAAGAAGACATCAAAAAAGTACAATCCGGCTTGAAAGTACTGGAAGAGAAATTTGAAAGCGGAGTGCAGAATTTGAACAACGGCGTGAGGACCCTCGCCGTGTTGAAAACAGGTCGCGATGACGCCACCACCGCCAAGCCCCCCGGCAACCCGTTCGGGTTCGTGACCGACATGTGGCAAACTATGACGAGCCAATTCGGCAACATGACGAGCCAATTCCAAAATATAATCGGACAGAACAATGCCACACAAGCGGCCGAGGGCGCCCAGTCCGATGATCCCTCCGGAACGACGGCCAAGCCCGGCGTCTGGCAAACCATCCAGAGCCAGTTCCAAGGATTGTTCCAGAACAAACCCGGCCAACAAGGAGTCCAAAACGACGAACAGCCGTCTCAGAGCGGGCCGTTCGCTCAAGTGATTCAGAACGTGCCCTTGCTGCAGAACTTCGTCAACTTCATCCAGCAGCCGAAGCCTCAGTCCGCGGAGCCGAGTAAGCCGGTGGAGCCTGCAAAGCCCAGTGAAGGGAGCAACGTCGTTCCTGCTGAATCCCAGGCCTCCTCCGACCCCGTCCAGCCTACTGACCAGCAGCAGAAGAAGCCAGATGAGCAAGTCCAGCCCGCTCAACCTCAGAGGCCGATTCAACAGATCATCCAGAAGAACCCCATCGTGCAGAGCATCACTGGCGCAGTCCAGAAGATCCAGCACTCCATCACGAACCCTGAGAAGCCTCGAGAGGACGCAGTGGAGAAGGAGGCGGCAGAAAAGGGCGGGTTCTTCCCTTACTACGGCCACGGGCACCATGGACACAGACCCTCAGACGGTATGTAATTCTTTAATTAAACCCTTGATTATGGAAAAGCCCTTTATAACCTCCATCCATATTATCCAAACGAACATTATTTTCCGTGAAGTTAAGAATCCTAGATATATTTTTCTTATTATATTATATAGATAATAGTAATTTCACTGAAACGCTTTATTCAAAATATCAAAACCAATTATTTTAAGTATTATCGTATTACTTATATGTAAAGATCATAATTATTCTCCATATATCCATCCTATTAAATTTTATGTAAACGTGTTTATTACATTTACCACTTTTATATCCAAAACAGAAATTAATTCTTACTATACACACACAAAACGTCGCTCGAGTTAAAATCTCGCATAACAATTCAAAACAACACAAGTCTCAAATCGCCAGCAATTGTAACACAAGACTCGCTAATTCTAGCTAAACATATGAATACTAGGTTTCAACTCGACGCGACGTTTACCGTTATGTTTCCCCATAGTGGCGGCCTGGTCGGCATTCGTAACCGGTTTGATAGGGTCAATAGGGGCCACGATCAACGGGACGGCGCAGGCCGTGTCCCAGGCGGTCAACAGCGCCATCAACACGCTGGGAGGCAACATTCAGGTACCGGGAGCTGGCTACGTTGTCAATAAAACGCACAACCGACCCGATGAAGAATGGGATGGTAGAGCAGCGGAAATTATTCGCATTTCACAGATTGGTCTTTTAAAAGACATTTTCGGAGCAACATATATTCAATATCCTGGCTGGAATAGACAATAATGAAACCTCATTGAAATCGGTTCACGAATTTAAAACTACGGAACCATAGAGCCAGACTAACATACATACTCGTAGGCTTCAAACATTAAGGATGTTATTGTTGAAGCCTGATGGTTAATAGTCTGTGGCATTTGTTTGTTTTAACAAAAAAACTGTTATGAAAAACTTAATAATACGACTGTTTTATATAAAAACCTCAAATTGACAATGGAATTGACAACTGAACAAGTAACTATAAAAATCACCGGAATCGTCATAGATGTGCCTATATTTTATTTGAAAAGGTCCTTCGATACCTGAAAGATTTCGTCATCAGATCTTCACCAAAATTTTGTAAGGTAAGACCCAAGTTGGAGGTGCCTACTTTCAAAACAAAAGATATATTCTCCCGATCAGTTCATAAATAACGGAGTCCTGAGATAGATAAAAAAAAAGGAATTGAGAACCTTTTTGGAAGTCCGTTGAAAAACATTGTTAGGTCCTTGCTTTGATGATGAGATCATAGAAATGCGAATAATTAACGTTGATTTCTAGTCCCAGTTTGGGTTTCGGAGATATATAACTAGCTTTTTGTGTCGTCGTTGTCTAAGTACCAGAATTCGACATCAGAAACAAAATGATGCCAAATTTTTCATTTTGCATTGTTTGCGAGTGAAAAACTAGGCTTTTCTATGTGTTTTCGAGCTATGAGTTTCATGCTTCGTGTCAATAACTTGTTTCAGCAGCTTTTTGTGTCGCAAGCTTTTTGTGTGTCGATGTGTTCGACGTCGCCTTACTAAGTACCTAACTGTATTTAGAAATTTAATAATCATGTACGGCCTGCCTTGTTATAGTGAAATCACTTGAGTGTATTCCTTATTGAAAAAGACAAACCTTAATTCAAAGGTTTTAAGTAAGTAATCTATTTATCAGTTTATTATGTTTATATCTATGTATTTTCTTATCATTTATTAATCAAATATTAACAAGAAAATTTACCGCACAGGAAAATATCTTGCTATAAAATAACAAAATATATGTTACTTATTTGTAAATATGTTACTTCACGACTTTCACAAATTTCTTGACCTAGGTCGGAGAAAATTATGTTCGTTCTCTAAAATTGTACGAAAACAATAGCTACTTTCAGCTCCGCAATATAGGTAAGTTAGGTAAGTAGGTACACCGCTGGTCAGTCGGTCGAGAGAGAGAATAAGTACAGTTACCAGTGACTCCATGATTGTCCATTAACTGTGTCATTATATTTGTATATACAATACTCGACACAATAGAATGTCAACTATATTTGCTTAAAAGTTTATGTTAACTCTCTTGTCTTTTCTAACTCGTAGGTATTCATAGTATAGGTTATTTGGACTCAGAATCTTTCTTTTTTTAACTACCTAGTCTGTGTGTATGTGTCCCACTGCTGGGCAAAGGCCTCCCCTCTTTCTCGCCAGTCGTCTCGCTGAAGAGCAAGTTCCTCCCACTCAGAATCTACAAATAATTTATTTTTATGTCGCTTGATATTTAAAACCGTAATCGTGACATTGACAGTTATTTTTTAGGGTTCCGTACCCAAAGGGTAAAAAACGGGACCCTATTACCAAGACTCGAATGTCCGTCTATCCGTCTGTCTGTCTGTCACCGGGCTGTATCTCATGAACCGTGATGACAGTTGAAATTTTCACAGATGATATATTTCTTTTGCCCCTATAACAATGACTACTAAAAACAGAATAAAATAAATATTTAAGGGAGCTCCTATACATGTAACAAACGTGATCGGTTGCGTTAACTTTGCACCTCATCTGTATCCGGCGTCATACATACAAGGTGCAAACTTAACTTGACCCGGCCAGTTGAGATGGGACAACTGTTTTTATGGAACTTGCACTTAGCCGGTTTTTTTATTTGCCTTACTACTTGGTCATCTTATCAATAAAATTGCATCAACACCATTGAACAATGTTTAATGCTATCTTCTTTCCGCAGGGGATAATAACGACAGCGGAGTCGGGCTAGAGAAGAGTGTGCCCGTTGAGGCCGAGAAGCGTGCGCCCGTAAAGGTTCCAGGCGCCGAGGCCGAGAAGAAAACGCCCGTGGAGGCCGAGAAAATCGCGCCCGTGGAGGCCATAAAGAGCGCGCCAATCGAGGCACAGAGCGCGCCCGTCGAAGTTGACATCTCGCCAATCCAGGCCGTAAAGAGCGTAGTAGTCGAGGCTGAGAAGACCGCCATCGCCGAGCCAGTGAAGAGCGCGCCTGCTGAGGCCCAAAGCACGCCCGTCGAGGCCGAAAAGCCGGCCCTTGCCCCCGTCAGCCAGGAGGTCGTGAAACAAGACTGAACCAGTCACAGTGTGATATAAGATAGTATTTATTAATTAGTGTTAATGTAAATAAATAAGACGAATGATATAATTTTATATCTCCATATTGTTGTTTTTTTTTTCATGTGATAGTTGCAATTCCTAAAGGTACGCAGCCACCGCGAATTTGTTTCAAAAAAAATATTTTTTTTTTCTTTTTCTATCCACATATCTTCGCTACTTTGAAACATTGCGAAGCTCAATCGACAAAAAAAATCTAGATATAATACTTTATTGAACCTACGTCACAAAATTTCATGAGAATTTTGGGCCAAGCTGAAACGGAGATGCTTCTCTCGCTGCGTTGGCTCTGTCGATTATAGATATGTATATTATGTATACCTAAAATTTGTTACTTAAGAATCTCAAGATAATTTCCGTTTTTAGGGTTCCGTATACCTAAAGAGTATAAACGGGATCCTGTTACTAAGCCTCCGCTGTCCGTGCTTCTGTCCGTCTGTCACCAGGCTGTATCTCATGAACCGTGATATATAGCTAGACAGTTGAAATGTTCACAGATGATGTATTTCTGTTGTTATAGGGGCCACCCTACAACAACACATACAGAAAACAAAAAGTTAAATATTATTTAGTTGTACGAAACCCTCGGTGCGCGAGTCCGACTCGTATTTGGCTGTTTTTTAATAATCATTGCATATCAGTAGGTGCACTTTAATTATAAATGCACTTGTATCTCGCGTGCTGAACTCTGGACTGGATCTAGGACTTCCCGCCGCGAACGAAGCCAATTATTATAATCGATCAGTTTCCTACAGTAATTTTACTAAACGAATCGACACCATTCATTCATAATTTATATTCATTAATTTTTATATAACTTTACAGTTTTTATACCAATTCAATATTTTAAAATTAGCAAAACCAATTAAAAGGAAACTATTTGACTATGCCGATTAGTGATGTCATAGCACGTCCTTTTCTTAGCGTTTTGAGCTTCATAAAAAGTTATACTTGATCTCTATAAGGGACAGGTCCTTGGTCGACAGGCATTGAGGGCATTTCAAGAACAAGTTGGGTTGGGTGATTGAATTGAAGCGCCTGAATGTTTCTTAATTTATTTAGATTTTAACTACTATACTATATCTATGGATTTTAGTCACTTCTTGTTGTTTTTAAGTGTAGTGGAGAGGTATTTCGCCAATTTCGACTATCCTACATTTTTGAACTATTCGTTTTGGAACGAAACTAATATCTAGTCAGCTGTCAAGAAATTCAGCTGTCAATCTGTCACTTAAATTACGTGTTGTGAGAGCTGAGAGGTTATGTTTTTGTTGCAACGTTCACGTTTTCTAATATAATAACAGTTTTTAACTAGATACCTTCCTTATAATGAATGAATTAAATTTAAGAGTAAGTGGAGGAATCGGTGAAAAAGTCAAGAAACCCGCAGCGCCGATATCTATGCCGTATTGGACCACGGAAATACCGGGTTGGGACACTTTGTTTATTTTCACTTTTAAAGTCTAGAAGTTGCTTATAAATCTTCGTTATTGATAACGAAGATAAATTACAAATATATTGCAAGTTTTCAATTCATGAGTTTCGTTTGTATGAAGTTGAAAAAGTTTGTTATAACTTCCTAAACTTAAAAGTGAGGTTTACTAGTATTATTATCCTACAGCAATTAAATTTTAAATGAACACAAGTAATAACTCATCAATTAGTACATTAAGTCAACTGCTT
Organism: Apotomis capreana; assembly: GCA_947623375.1. Taxonomy (NCBI): domain Eukaryota; kingdom Metazoa; phylum Arthropoda; class Insecta; order Lepidoptera; family Tortricidae; genus Apotomis; species Apotomis capreana. The sequence continues at coordinate 1,136,854 of OX392513.1, read as the reverse complement.
TTAACCATTAAACATTTTTAGGGGCTGCCAGCGATTTCTTCAGTAACTTTTTGAGTTGTAATAGTGCTGATAGCCAGTTGAAGTTACTGAAAACCTTCCTTAATAGCCACAAGGATGAATGCGAGCAGCAAACCATTCAATTCCTTGTTTTGCTGTTCTGGCATGCTGATGCCAAACATCCGGTGAAAGGGTTTTTAAAGAAGTAAGTATTCAACTTAGAATACATACACCTAGAACCAGTCTTCATACAACAGATGTACGAAAGAAGAAGCCGATTTTAGTTTTATACATATAAACTCATTATTATTGGTAGACGTTTTGCTTGTGACATAGACATTGTGTCATGTGCGTACATGGACAAAACTAAGCCTGTGACAGCCCATGGCTTACTTTAAGCTAGCTTAAATTTTACCAGCTGACTAGGTTTTAGGCGTATTGATTCTAAGTAAAAGTAAATTTCAAGTAAAAGTAAATTTGGTATATTTTTTAGTCATAATTTACTTTCATCTTAATTAGCCTATAAAAATGTCCTCCTGCCAAAAAGTCTTTGTTAAGGCTAAAAAGTGTTATCCTAAGGGCTAACTGCTGAATAATTATTACCCCCTTCACAACTATTTCTCTAATTGGTCGCATCACATATAATTTCAGACATATAACAGACTCCCGAACACTCTGCCAACCGTTTACGGAAGTCCTATCTTCAGTAATCACAACGGAGATCAAGGACTCTGTTAACCTGCTCTTTGGAGACTACATTGGCCCAGTGAGCCGACTCGATGCTTGTATAGACAAGTTTCCCCCGGGGGCTGCTGCCGTCAGCTCCTTGGAGATTGCTGTTGCTACGTACCTTGTGTGTTGCTTAGAGTCCTGTATTAAAACACTAGGTGTTACGGATGATAATAATCTTGGGTATGTTTTTTCTTTTTGAACTTTTAATAACTTCCTAGTGTCCTGTAACTCAAAGTTTCTCTAATATTTTGTCTATGTTTGTAAGACTTAAGTTACATGTCCTTGTTATGAATTATGTTCAGTGGGTGATGTATTTTATAAATCATACTTTCAAATACAAAGGTTGATAAAACTAACTGAAATCATTGTCTTTTAATATCTTACCCACCCACTCTCTGGAAACCCACTTAAATATTATAATATTTACGTTTTTTTCAGCAGTGAAACTAAATCTGAACCCTTAGCCCCAACAGAAATAAACAAAATCTATGACTTAGGTCACCTAACTCTGCGTCTCCTCTTGTACATGATACAAAAGGTAACGGACAAGAACCGGGTCCAACTGAGCTCTATGTTCACAAGGATAAAGGCCATTATAGCTCAACTCATGTTGGGTAAAGAAGTGCCCATGGATACTAAGTCTGTCAGTGGAATAATATATTTGACTTTGCATTTATTTCAAAATGGACCTGAGTCTTGGATTATGGTGAGTATTTTTCCTTATCCTCTAAATGTAAATTCGGGTGGGATGATAGTGAAGTCTAAAGATTAGCAAACATTTATTTGATTTATTTATATCTTAAAGTTCTTAATTAGGTATTTTGTCTGAATTTTACGATTCTTACTGTCTTGCTTTAAAGATATGCGCAGCAGAATCTGACTCTCTTCTTAATTTATGAAGGCATAATTGAATAACAGAAACTCATAAAAAGGTCTATGGCTAATTATTCAAAATTCTCTTATTTTTCAGTTGTTGGAGGAAGACAGGACCAACCAGAGTGGAACCGTAAACCTGGTGGTGTACTCGGCCATAGCGACAGTGGTGCCACCTGTCGAATTAGTTGCTACTAAGCTCGGAAAACAACCTGCAGTCCTGCCCCTCACTGACCACATCCTGGCTATTGGAGACAAGTAATTATTCACTCAACTTAGCCTACTCTAGTTTTATTTACGTCGAACACTGACTTGCACAATTAACATATTAAGTTAATCAGCCAATCAAGCTACATCTGGAGAGTACTTTTCACCGTACAGGTGTATGTCATATCGTCGTTTCTATGTAACCAGTTTCCTTATTATTTTCTTTATTTATTTTAAATCTTAGGTAAGGTTCTTTACAATAAACTTATATCAGAAATAAAATACAGTAAAGAATCTACAAAATATAAATACATTATAAAAAACCTAACCGCCGGCAAAGGGGCAGGGCCCTTATTATAAATTAATCCGGGAATAAACAATCACCAGTTTCTTTGGTAATAGGCAACAGATTATCAGTTGACATTGTCAAACTAATGAGCAGACGCCCTGTTTGTCTGACTGTTGACTGTTACTCTGATGCAAATGTAGTTAATAATGTTTTGATATCGTTTCTCGTTGGGTAAGCTTGTATGTGAAATGAAATGAAATGAAATTAAATTAAATGAAATTTATTTGGTGCTGAACATGAGTTTTTACATAAATACATATGTGGTCTTAAATAGTATTACAACTTTGGTTCCAGTACATAACATGTTCTACTGTATGTACAGTTTGCACTTACATTTGACACTTAATAACAAGATATTTTAATTAAAATAGTTAATCAAATACATAATTTAAGTATTCCGTGACTGAGTAAAAACTTTTGTCTATTAGCCATTCATTTATCCATTTCTTTATTATTATCGAGTTCCCTACAGAACTTGGGCAGTTTGTTGTAAATTATGATAGCCTGATAGGCCACATTTTTCCTATACTCGTAGATGTACGTATTTGCTTTGGGTAATGCAATGGTGTGCTGTCTTCTTATTGACTTAACATTATTAAATAACTGTGGATTCATTTTCACAAATATACATATTTCTTTAATGTACATACATGGAAGAGGCATAATTTTGTGCTCTTTAAAATAAGGTTTGCAGGATTCTCTGTTATTTATTCCGAATATTGCACGCACACTTTTTTTTTGGGCCCTGAACGCCTTTTCTACGTCAACGGAGTTTCCCCACATGATAAGTCCGTACCGTAGTACCGACGCAATGTTACTTCTGCCTCCATATTTTTCACTATAGTTAATTGAGAGAGCGCGATAAATACGAACTTTTCAACAAAAAACGATGGCATAACATTTGTATTCAAACTCCACATACACACACATTTGTATACATAAAACTATGTTTGTATCCGTATGCCAGTGTCTATAACGTGCCAAACTTTCCAGATACTCCTCAGAATCGAGCCACATGTTGGCCGTGGCCCGGACCGTCCTCGCCATTAGCAAGAGCCTGGAGCAAGCCGGCGGCCAACTAGCGGAGCGGCTGGCGAGGTTCTGCTGGGCACACATGGAGCACCACACCGATAGTGTCAGGCATTTAGCTGCGCAAGCTATGGCTCGAGTCGTGCACACTTGTGTGGTTTTGCAGAAAAGAGGTCAGTGAGCCAATACGCCTCTACAAGTTCCCATATCTTATCTTATCTTATTACAGGGGTCCTTACGGATACACTTCGACCGGGTGGGATCTTTTGTGTAGTTACCCCTTGTTGCACCTACTCAAAGGATTGTTCCACCACCTCAATATATCGGATGATGGAACCAGTTTGGAATTCCTTTCCTGAATTTCATTACCGATGAAGCCTTCATGCCCTGGGAGCCATACCAGTTGCACCTTATTTTGCCTTCCAAGCTTGTTCGAAGCTTGGACGCCATTATACACAAGTCTATATTCCACTTTGGGCGTACCTTATAGTGCTTAAAGTTCCGCTTGACTGTCACTGAGTATGATGAGCTTCACTCTGGTAAGTCTATCTATGTTATCCTGGGCACAGGCGATTAGACATGTTCCCATAACATAATATATGTATTTGCAGGAACATACCTACACACAAGCACACATATTCTTACATTGTAAGTCTTTCTGTTGCTCGCCCACTTCTCCGTTTTCATCGTCGTCGCTTATTTTGCAACTCATCAGTCTACATTTTCTAAAATTTCTCAAAGTGGTGATCTTCGCAATGGTCAACAAAGAAAGTAACTGTGATTTAAAATGATCTTCCAGGTGACCCTTCAGCCCTGGACAACCTGTTCGCCTCGCTATCCACCCTGGACTGCACTCGCAAGAGCTTCTACGTGACTCTAACGGCGCTGGCGGAGGAGTTGGGAGGCGGGGTGCTGGTCAGGCGTCCTGACGTCATCCGTGACGTCATCGCTGCGTTGCATACGCAAGCAGTGCAGGCTTGTGTGAGTATACTGACAAAATTAATATATTTGGGGTGGTGGTCAAATTATTATCGGGTTTTGACATTAGGTACTATCCGATCCCCCTCCGCCTTCGTAGAATAATGTAGACTGGACACATACATGTTTTGATCCGCAAGGTCTTACCTCTCATTTTTAGGGTTCCGTACCCAAAGGGTAAAAACGGGACCCTATTACTGAGACTTCGCTGTCCGTCCGTCCGTCCGTCCGTCCGTCCGTCTGTCTGTCTGTCACCAGGCTGTATCTCAAGAACGGTGATAGCTAGACAGTTGAAATTTTCACAGATAATGTATGTCCATTGCCGCTATAAAAAATACTAAAAATAAAATAAAATAAATATTTAAGGGGGGCTCCCATACAAAAAACTTGTTTTATGGTACGGAACCCTTGATGCGCGAGTCGGACTCGCACTTGCCCAATTTTTGGATTCTGTAGTCTTTGCTTCTAATATTCGAGGGTGGAAGAACTTTTTTCTTGTTGTTATCCCGTAACCCAGGATACAATTGTGATTACTGGTATTGTCAGGAGATAGTCGAATCTACATAAGAATGGGCTTATAACTGTCGCAAATACAAACTTTCCGCCGTAATCGTAATGTTGATCGAAGCTTTAAAGAATAGCCCAGGGGTCATCACCATATCAACGAGCAACAAAAAAAGTGTATCAATCCTCGAACGTTTTACAGGCCACGACGTTTTTAGAAACCCTCCTCAAGAAGCACATGAAGGAGGCAGACACAGAGACTATATACCAGGTGTGGATATGCATAGTGCTGGAGGCGGTGCGGCGCGAGTCGGAGCCCGCCGTGCTCGGCGTGCTGGAGAGGATCCTCGCCAAGGCTGTGCAGTGGGACGGCGGGATATTGGACTACATGTAAGTTTGCATTTTTTGGAAGAAGCACAAATAACAAACTTTATCGGTTATTTCTGACTCTTAGAGCACTCTAAACGTAGACATTTCGTCATATAGACCTCAATCATCCTCCTAGCCTTTGTCCCATTTTTTGAGAATGAATTCTCAATCGGGGTCGGCTACCTAAATCCCAAGATGTGGCGTAGGCACTAGTTTTTACGCAAGCGACTGCCATCTGACCTTCCAACCCAGAGGGGAAACTAGGCCTTATTGGGCTTAGGTGGTTTCCTCACGATGTTTTCCTTCACCGAAAAGCGAGTGGTAAATATCAAATGACATTCCGTACATAAGTTCCGAAAAACTCTTTGGTAGGGGCCGGGTTCGAACCCGCGACCTCCGGATTGAAAGTCGCACGCCCTAACCACTAGGCTACCACCGCTCTAAATATAGACCTCAATATGATAATGAAATTTTAAAAAAATCATCATAGCTATTCAACTTTATTCCCCACTTCTATACTTACTTACTCACTCCGATGGCTCAGTGACCCAAAGTGAGTGTTTGCCTCCGATAAGAGGTTTCGCCCCTCCTCACGATTTAGTGCCGCCTCTAGACAGTTATCGGCCTTCAACTCCGCCAGATCTGCCTCCACTGCGTCTCTCCAGCGATATCGCGGGCCTTCGTCCAGTCGGTCGACCCGATTATAAAATTCAAAATTTATATCGAATGTCAACTTTCTATGGAGATGTTTTCAGGAAAAATCTCAATAGCGTGATGCAGGATCGACGTTTGTTTTTTATGGGCGCGCAGCGCCATACCAGTTTGGCGCTGTCTGTTTCATAATTTCCTTTGTTCTCGCGTCCCGCCAAAACAGCTGTATGAAATGTTAACCAATATTGGTACAGTTGCCATTGAATATATCGTAGCTAAAAGACGTTCATAAATATCTGAACAACGACTCTTATTTACTGGGCGTTACGGTACATGTTCAGATATTTATGGACGCCTTATGTTCCGGCTATGCGAGCAATACCAATACTGCGCGCCTCCACTTATTGCTATTCAAAACGTCTAGGCGTTTAACCATCGTTATTGACAATCGAACTTGCTATGTCACTTGCTAACCGATCTCTTTACTGTACGCACCGTACTTGTAATTAAATATGTAATAAGTTATTTTGAGTTTCATTGAAACTGCATTATGTTCGCCAAACCAAATTGGTGGCCCATGAAAAATAAAATACGAAAAAATATACAAAATCAAGCGGAATATACGAAGATTCGAGTTCCATGACTTCTACGGCCGGCGGCAAGTACATTCGCGGGAGCCGAATATTAGTTGAAGAATGGATCTGAGGAGCAACTGAAGAGAAGGTTTTCATTATCTGGACATCTAAAAGTCACGGCGAGGCTCAGTGAGGCATCAAAAGTTTCACACTTCGAGTGCAGTCTACAAAAAAGATAAGTGCCTTGGATTCCTTTGTTTCCTAAATCTCTCGTATTATTCCCAATCACACATCATAATAACATCATAACAAAGTAGATTGTTGTTAAATCAAGCTTCTATTTGAAAGTACAAAGTGGAAATATACATTAAAATTGTAATTTATAACGCAAAGATATTTCAACATCCCGTTAGTTTACGTCTACCGGCCATACCTACAAAGAAAAAATATTATTGAAATTTACTTCGTTTTATCGTTAAATTTATAGAAAATTGGTAATAATTTGATATAAAATGTATTTAATCGTCATAATTAAGTATTTAATGAAATAATTAACGTTGCAACGAGACTAAAACTGTGATATTTACGTAGTTTTTTCGAGATTGAAACTGCCTTGATTTTCAATTAGTTAACTGTAAATTATTTTTATTCCACGGCTATTGCAGAGTTGTTTCCGCTATTCTCACGTATTTGGCCGACTATTCCAGCATCTCCTGGGGGCGGGACGCGGCGCGCCAGCTTGAGTGAACGCGAAGTACTTCATCAGCTGTGCCAGCGCAACCGGTTTCTCGAGCCGGCAAGTGCAGTTCGTGAGGAGCGTGAGATAAACACTTTATTTACCTAATTACCATTAGTTATTTCAAGAAGGCGTACATTAATATTTTGTCACAATGATTGATCCTGCGGATATTACGCCTGGTACTTCTAAAGATCGGTTAAAAAATTTATTTACCATGCGTAGTTCTGCTAAAGGTCAAATTACCAAGTTTAAGAACTACTTAAGTACAATTACAGAAAAAACACAATTAACAAACATTGAATTAGCTGAATTAAATTTGAAACTTGGTAAAGGATTAGCAGTGAAATTCGATGGTTTGCAAAATGAGATCGAAGTTTTAAGTTCTAGTAATTTATCAAACGAAATTGATGAGCGAGAAAAAATTGAGCATGACATCATAGTGAGCATCGCGACAGCAAAAACATTAATTGAAAAACACAATTTAATTGAGTCCGATATCCAAAGGCGCGGGTCTATTTTAGAAGCTCAATCTTTTCTTGACCAAAATGAGTTGGGGTTCAAGTTACCTCAAATTCAAATATCTAAATTTGATGGTTCTTTCTTTCGCTGGTTAGAGTTTCGCGACACTTTTGAAAATTTAATACACAATAATAATCGCATCAAGCCGATTCATAAATTTCACTATCTGCTTTCTTACCTTGAGGGCGACGCCGCCAGAATCGTGTCAAATATTGAAGTGTCATCAGCCAACTACGCCGAGGCCTGGGGGCTGCTCGGTGAGCGATACAATAACAAAAGGTTGCTCATCAACCATCACATTAGTGCACTTTTCAATATAAACGCGCTCACTCGAGAATCTGAAAGGGCTCTGCGGTTTTTGGTTGACCACATAACAAAAAATTTGCGTGCACTGGCTAGTTTAGGCCAGCCCACAGATAAATGGGATATGTTGCTCATTTATATGTTAACCTCTAAATTGGATAGTCAGACGCTAACAAAATGGGAGGAGTTCAGGAATACACTTGACGATGTACCAACTCTGGATCAATTCCACAAATTTTTAATCAATCGCGCAGATGTTCTTGAAGCCTTAAGTAGAAATAAAAGTGAAAATTATTCTAAAAACACGTCGTCCGCATCTCGGCCAGCACCATCGTCGCAACAAAATAATAATAATAATAATAATTTTAATAAGCATGATAGAATAAATAATAATAATTACAATAAATATGATAAATATAATAACAATAATTATAAGCATGAGAGAATTTCTAGTACGAAATCCTTTGCATGTGTCAATCAAAATAGCAATAATAATAATAATAAACCTATTGTGTATCAATGCATTATTTGCGATCAAAATCACAAAATTTACGATTGCCCGTCATTCAAGGCCAAATCCATTCCCGAAAGAATGGCTGATGTAAATAAATATAAATTATGTTACAATTGTCTAAAACAAGGGCACCCCACAAGCGATTGTCGCATGGGGCCATGCCGTGAGTGCAAACAGAAGCACAACAGCCTTCTGCACGAACAATCAACAGTCAGCAACGCCGGAGTTGTAGCCCAGCTTCAGCCGTTGGTTGACTACTCCGGTCAAAGCAGTCAGGTTCTTCTGTCCACTGCATTGATTGAGGTAGCTAATCCAATCACAAAAGAGAAACTAAAGGTTCGCTGCCTCCTTGATAGCGGCAGCCAGTCCACATTCGTTACAAAATCACTAAAAGATAAATTATCTCTAAAGTCTACCCAAATTGACACTCTAAAGGTCATTGGTATTGGCAACAACTGCACCAACAAAATTGAGGAAAGTTGCATTGCCCATTTTAATTCTCTAAATAGTCAATTTAACGTCGTTTCGTCGTGTTTAGTACTAAATGAACTTACAAGTGAGATCCCTAAAGCTCCTATAGATGTTCAAACGCTAAAATTACCAAAAGGAATACAATTGGCCGATCCTGACTTCCACCAACCTGCTCCTATTGATGTACTCATAGGTGCTGATTTGTTTTGGGATATAATGGGTAACGAACAGCAATCTCTTGGCCCAAACAATCCTAAATTGCAATATACAAAATTTGGTTGGTTGGTATGTGGTCCTATGGTCAGAAACACTTCAAATCAAAATCAAACAATACATTGTAAACATGCAATTATAACAAAAGATACACATACTGAAATAGATAAATTACTTACAAAATTTTGGGAATTTGAAGAGCTTCCGACCAAAACTAATTATAACAAAAGTGAAGCAGCGTGTGAAAAACATTTTAAAGAAAATACTCAACGCCTACCTACAGGCCAATTTTGTGTAAAACTACCATTGCGTGACTCTCCTGACAAATTAGGAGACACTTACCACTTAGCTAAAAAACGCTTCTTAAGCCTAGAAAGAAAATTCAAGCGTAATCCTACTCTCAAAGCTGAGTACTCTAAATTTATTCAAGAATATGCTAATCTTGGTCATTTATCCGAATCAGCCTTAAGCAAACCAAGTCCATGTTACTTCTTATGCCATCACGCGGTGTTAAGAGAAAACAGTGAATCCACTAAACTCCGTGTAGTTTTTGATGGCTCCGCTCCCTCCTCCACTGGAATTTCGTTAAATGACATAATGATGGTGGGTCCTAACGTACAAGACTCTCTTTTCGCCATACTAATAAGAGCAAGACAATATAAATATCTTCTCGCTGGTGACATCGAGAAGATGTACAGAATGGTACAAGTCAATGATGAAGATCGTGACTTGCAGCTTATCCTATGGAGAGAAGACGAGTCTCAACCCATCAGAACCCTACGTTTGAATACTCTGACTTACGGGACCGCAAGTGCGAGCTATCTCAGTACGCGTTGTTTGTCACAGGTGGGAGAGGAGCAGGAGGATGAATTAATTAAAAACATAATCCAACGAGATTTTTATGTTGATGATTTAATAACAGGAGCTAATAGTGAACAGGAGCTACGTTACATACAAACCTCAGTGTCAAAGGCCCTAAGTGCCGGAGGCTTTAACCTACGAAAATTCAAAAGCAACTTACCTTCATTGTTCCATGATTCCAGCATAAATACAAAAGAGAAGCTTACCATAAGCGAGTCGTCAAGTACTCTCGGTTTGGGATGGGATCCTTCCAGCGATAGCTTGAATTTTCCTGTAAAAGATCAAAATCCATGTAATGAAATTACTAAAAGACATATAATGTCAAACTCATTCAAAATTTTTGACCCATTGGGTCTTTTGAGCCCTTCCGTCATTCAACCTAAAATTCTATTACAAAAATTGTGGATACAAAAATTGGATTGGGATGAACCCGTTCCAATTGATATAGAACAAGAATGGAAAAAATATGTAGAAAACTTACCTTATCTCAAAAGCTTGCAGATTCGCAGACCAGTCCTTTGTCACTCACCTAAAATTATAGAAATACATGCTTTTAGCGACTCCTCTATCAGTGCTTATGGCGCTTGTGTATATGTCAAATCGGTTGACTCCAACGGCGCGGTATCTGTAAATTTATTATGTGCAAAATCTAAAGTTTCGCCAATAAAAGCTACAACAATTCCGCGACTTGAACTCAGCGCCGCCTTGCTGTCAGCAAGGCTCTGTAAAACCGTTGAAGATGCACTTAGGTACAAACCCGATCGCATTACTTACTGGTGCGACTCGACGATAGTTTTAGCCTGGTTAAATGGCAACCATTCTAACTTAAAAACTTTTGTAGCAAACCGTGTGAGTGAGATCCTCGAAACCACCACATCATCATCGTGGCGGTACGTTCCCACATCAGTCAATCCCGCTGACTTGATTTCAAGAGGAGTTGATGCCGCTCAGTTAGTGAAACTAAAGTGGTGGTGGTCGGGTCCTGAGTTCCTAACTAAAGATGAGTCTGAATGGCCAACAATTAACTTAAAACATAATATTGTAGAAATACCTGAAACAAAATCAAATGTAATATCAATTGATAAAAATGAATCTGTAATAAACTTTAAAAACTATTCTAAACTAAATAGATTAATTCGATCTTTAGCTTATGTTAAAAGATTTATATACAATGCTCGAAATCCTAAAACTAAAATAAGCGGAAAATTAACAATGAATGAACTCAACGATTCATTTCATGCGCTTTGCGTTTTAGCTCAAGTTCAATCGTTCCCAAATGAACACGATACGCTTGCACAAAATAAATCGTTAAGTTCAAAATGTAAAATCTTACCTTTATCGCCATTCATGAAGGAAAACTTAATCAGAGTTGGTGGTCGAATTAGTGCTGCAGAATGCGCTTATGAAAAGAAACATCCCATTCTTTTACATTCTTCGCATCATTTAACCAAACTTTATTTTGAACGGGAACACATAAAAACTCTGCATGCTGGCCCACAACTATTGTTGGCGTCAGTCAAAGAAACAATATGGCCTATAAAGGGAAGGCACCTTGCCAGACGCACTGTAAATAAGTGTATACGTTGTAAACGCGCACGTGGCAAAACACTTTGTCCCAAAATGGGTGACCTCCCTCCACAACGTATAAACCCTGACTATCCCTTTTATTCTGTCGGGCTGGACTTCGCTGGTCATTTCAACATTCTAAATAGAAAAGGTCGAGGCAGTAGGCTGATAAAATGTTACCTATGTTTATTCGTCTGCTTGCGTTACAAATGTCTACATCTTGAAGCAGTCAGTGATTTATCGTCAGATGCCTTTATTATGACGCTTAATAGATTTATTGCGCGAAGAGGCAGGCCAGCCGAGATCCACTGCGATAACGGACGCAATTTTGTAGGCGGTGCAAACGAAATAAGTAAATTCCTAAAAACAAACACTGAACCTCTATCTGATTTTGCAGACAAAGAAAACTTTAAATTTGTATTTACGCCAGCTTACGCTCCTCACTTCGGCGGCATTTGGGAAGCTGGGGTTAAATCCGCGAAATATCACATAAAACGAGTTATGGGAAACAACCATTTAACTTTTGAGGAAATTTCTACTTTGTTCTCTCAAGTAGAGGCAATACTCAACAGTCGACCTTTGTGTCCTTTGTCCTCGTCACCCGACGATCTCCTATCCTTATCTCCAGGGCACTTCCTGATTGGAAGACCATTAAATGCTTTACCAACGCCTACTCTAGTGGACTGTAATGAAGGAAGACTGAACAGATACGAGCGTCTCGAAAAGATCAGACAACACTTCTGGAAACGTTGGCAAAACGAATACATATCAGAACTGCAGCAACGAAGCAAATGGAGAACGAATACAGGCAAGCTCAAAGTGGGTGACCTGGTCATTATTAAAGAAGATTACGTACCTCCACTAAGATGGACTCTTGGACGTGTCTCTCGCCTATTCCCGGGTCCAGATGGGATTTCAAGAGTAGCCGACGTCAACACTGTCAGAGGATGTGTGCGGCGACCACTTGTACGACTCTGCCCTTTAACGACGGATGAAGATTGAAAGATCCTGTCATCTTTCAACGAGGCGGGAATATGTTCCGGCTATGCGAGCAATACCAATACTGCGCGCCTCCACTTATTGCTATTCAAAACGTCTAGGCGTTTAACCATCGTTATTGACAATCGAACTTGCTATGTCACTTGCTAACCGATCTCTTTACTGTACGCACCGTACTTGTAATTAAATATGTAATAAGTTATTTTGAGTTTCATTGAAACTGCATTATGTTCGCCGAAACACCTTATATGCTGCGATATATTTGATGGCGACTGTACATGAATTCTCCGACTCCCTTGTCGCTCCCTCATAACTGAGGATCGTAGTGATCACTGGATGGCTTACACTTGGTGTGAATGATTTGCGTTCATCGAGTCCCGTCTATTGCTTCCCTTACAACCGAGCAAAACTTGGAGGAAGACGTGTCCTTTACTTGGTCGGTTCATCTGGTTGGGGATCGTCCATAAGCTCCGACTACTGTATAAAACAAATACGCGTTCGATATAGTTTTTAGGGTTCCGTACCCAAAGGGTAAAAACGGGACCCTATTACTGAGACTTCGCTGTCCGTCCGTCCGTCCGTCCGTCCGTCCGTCCGTCCGTCTGTCACCAGGCTGTATCTCAACAACGGTGATAGCTAGACAGTTGAAATTTTCACAGATGATGTATTTCTATTGCCGCTATAATAACAAATACTAAAAATAAAATAAAATAAATATTTAAGGGGGGCTCCCATACAACAAACTTGTTATAAATTAAGTATATATATGTATAGGTACGGAACCCTTCATGCGTGAGTCGGGCTCGCACTTGCCCAATTTTATTTTTTCTGAACTCGTGATGACGGAAGCCTTATGCGGCCGCATCCGCTAGTCAATAAAGTGCGGGGGGGGCGGGGCTAGCCGCGTACGAAGTTGCGGGCACCTTTTTAGGGTTCCGTACCCAAAGGGTAAAAACGGGACCCTATTACTGAGACTTCACTGTCCGTCCGTCCGTCCGTCTGTCACCAGGCTGTATCTCAAGAACGATGATAGGTAGACAGTTGAAATTTTCACAGATGATGTATTTTTATTGCCGCTATAACAACAAATACTAAAAATAAAATAAAATAAATATTTAAGGGGGGCTCCCATACAACAAACGGGATTGGTTGCGTTAACTTTGCACCTCATTTGTATGGGGCGCTATACATACCAGGTGCAAACTTAACTTAACCACTTAAGGATGGAAAGTGCTTGTACGGAACCCTCGGTGCGCGAGTCAGACTCGCACTTGACCGGTTTTTTATATAGGATTTTTCTATAATTTCTATAATTCCCAGGTTGCCGGATCCACGCGCGCTGGAGTCGTGCCGCGGCCGCGAGCTGAAGTGCGCGCTGCTGGTGCTGTGCGTGGCGCGGCGCGCGGGTGCGCACGCGCCGCCGGCCCGCGCGCCGCCGCACGCCGCGCACGACCCGGACGACGAGGTACGTGCTGGTGCTGTGCGCGGCGCGGCGCGCGGGTGCGCACGCCGCGCACGACCCGGACGACGAGGTACGTGCTGGTGCTGTGCGCGGCGCGGCGCGCGGGTGCGCACGCGCCGCCGGCCCGCGCGCCGCCGCACGCCGCGCACGACCCGGACGACGAGGTACGTGCTGGTGCTGTGCGCGGCGCGGCGCGCGGGTGCGCACGCGCCGCCGGCCCGCGCGCCGCCGCACGCCGCGCACGACCCGGACGACGAGGTACGTGCTGGTGCTGTGCGCGGCGCGGCGCGCGGGTGCGCACGCGCCGCCGGCCCGCGCGCCGCCGCACGCCGCGCACGACCCGGACGACGAGGTACGTGCTGGTGCTGTGCGCGGCGCGGCGCGCGGGTGCGCACGCCGCGCACGACCCGGACGACGAGGTACGTGCTGGTGCTGTGCGCGGCGCGGCGCGCGGGTGCGCACGCGCCGCCGGCCCGCGCGCCGCCGCACGCCGCGCACGACCCGGACGACGAGGTACGTGCTGGTGCTGTGCGCGGCGCGGCGCGCGGGTGCGCACGCGCCGCCGGCCCGCGCGCCGCCGCACGCCGCGCACGACCCGGACGACGAGGTACGTGCTGGTGCTGTGCGCGGCGCGGCGCGCGGGTGCGCACGCGCCGCCGGCCCGCGCGCCGCCGCACGCCGCGCACGACCCGGACGACGAGGTACGTGCTGGTGCTGTGCGCGGCGCGGCGCGCGGGTGCGCACGCCGCGCACGACCCGGACGACGAGGTACGTGCTGGTGCTGTGCGCGGCGCGGCGCGCGGGTGCGCACGCGCCGCCGGCCCGCGCGCCGCCGCACGCCGCGCACGACCCGGACGACGAGGTACGTGCTGGTGCTGTGCGCGGCGCGGCGCGCGGGTGCGCACGCCGCGCACGACCCGGACGACGAGGTACGTGCTGGTGCTGTGCGCGGCGCGGCGCGCGGGTGCGCACGCGCCGCCGGCCCGCGCGCCGCCGCACGCCGCGCACGACCCGGACGACGAGGTACGTGCTGGTGCTGTGCGCGGCGCGGCGCGCGGGTGCGCACGCGCCGCCGGCCCGCGCGCCGCCGCACGCCGCGCACGACCCGGACGACGAGGTACGTGCTGGTGCTGTGCGCGGCGCGGCGCGCGGGTGCGCACGCGCCGCCGGCCCGCGCGCCGCCGCACGCCGCGCACGACCCGGACGACGAGGTACGTGCTGGTGCTGTGCGCGGCGCGGCGCGCGGGTGCGCACGCCGCGCACGACCCGGACGACGAGGTACGTGCTGGTGCTGTGCGCGGCGCGGCGCGCGGGTGCGCACGCGCCGCCGGCCCGCGCGCCGCCGCACGCCGCGCACGACCCGGACGACGAGGTACGTGCTGGTGCTGTGCGCGGCGCGGCGCGCGGGTGCGCACGCGCCGCCGGCCCGCGCGCCGCCGCACGCCGCGCACGACCCGGACGACGAGGTACGTGCTGGTGCTGTGCGCGGCGCGGCGCGCGGGTGCGCACGCGCCGCCGGCCCGCGCGCCGCCGCACGCCGCGCACGACCCGGACGACGAGGTACGTGCTGGTGCTGTGCGCGGCGCGGCGCGCGGGTGCGCACGCGCCGCCGGCCCGCGCGCCGCCGCACGCCGCGCACGACCCGGACGACGAGGTACGTTGCGGTGCTGCGTTGCAGGGCGGTATCTATCCAGATATTTTTCTCATAATGACCTCTTCGCGAGTAAAAAAAAGTAGTAAGTAAAATTAAAGGAGGTCCTCATACTCATATACTAAACGTGTACACCCTGGACACCTCTTGATTTGCGAGCCGGGATAACCCTGGACAACGCTCTTCTTTTCTTGAGACTTGTTTCTTCTTATGGGCTTCTTTCATAATTCTTCTTCTTTTTTCAAGTTAATTCAAATCTTCATTCTTGATTTATATTTTATTTGTCTTGTTTTTGTATATAAATTTTATTCTTCTTTCTTGATAAAAAATTCAATCTTCTTTCTTGATCATCTTCATTATTATTCTTATTATCTTCTTTTCCGCTCTAGCTCTATAAATTCGTAGTTTGGTATGCAGGTTCTTGTCCTATCACGGTCGCCATGAAGTATGATGGTTCTTCATGAAAAGTCAACAATTATTTCAGGTTGGTTTGATATATTGTTGTATCAAAGATTGTAAAGTAAAGAATCTTAAAATTAGTGTTTTTATTATTAAGATTTGCCCACTCAAGCAATATATGTTTATGTTGTTGTAAACAACTAAGTTACTGTAAAACTGTAACTGAGGCATACACTACAGTGTCTTTCTAAGTTTTCCTAAGGGTAAGTGGTAATAGGTAAACTCTTTAAATTTGCATAGAGTATATAATGATAATTATGTATTACTGTAGCCAATATAACAAATACCAAAAAAAGAAAAAAAACCGGTCAAGTGCGAGTCGGAGTCGCGCACCGAGGGTTCCGTGCAAACACCTTCCATCCTTAAGTGGTTAAGTTAAGTTTGCACCTGGTATGTATAGCGCTCCATACAAATGAGGTGCAAAGTTAACGCAACCAATCGCGTTTGTTGTATGGGAGCCCCCCTTAAATATTAATTTGATTTTATTTTTAGTATTTGTTGTTATAGCGGCAATAGAAATACATCATCTGTGAAAATTTCCACTGTCTAGCTATCACCGTTCTTGAGATACAGCCTGGTAACAGACGGACGGACGGACGGACAGCGAAGTCTCAGTAATAGGGTCCCGTTTTTACCCTTTGGGTACGGAACCCTAACAAAAATGATGGTACGGAACCCTTCGTGCGCGATTCCCCCGCTTCCCCTGAGAGCCCAAGAGCCGCGACACAATTATTGTTATGACGATGTTTGTTATTGTCTCCAGACCCGCATCCTGGGCCTGTCGCTGGTGGCGGAGTCGGCGCGCTCCACGGAACCCTTCTCCGGCGCGGAGCTGGGGCTCGTGCTGCGCTTCGTGGAGCACAACGTCAACGCGCAGGCGCCCAGCTTCCGCCAGCTCGTGCTGGCGAGGATCAAGAAGGTACACACACAGATTCATGTTTGTTTACGGGTGGATCGACTTTTTCCGTGTTGTTATTCTGTCCCCAAATACAATAGTAATTGGACTTTTAAAAAAAATGGTGCTGTCTGATACTACTGGTATCGTCAGGAGATAGCCTACATCATAATGGGATAAGCCAGTTTATTGCAAAACTGTTAATTATTCGGAATATTTATAAAACAAACCTAACCCAACCTAATGATGTTCTTTAACCACTAGTTTGCTTTTGGTAACTACGGCTACTTGTCACCGCTCTTATTTTATTATATAAATAGAGTCCAACTCAAAATTCGAAGCAATTGAGTGGAACGATGTTTATAAAATTTTGAAAATATTATAGGTTTCAGGAAAAGAATACTTTCCGACCTATGAAAATTTGGCCAAACGTTACAGATGGGAAATAATCTTTCGGGGTTGAGATAGGATACCGCTACGAACTGGTGCTGCCAATTCAAATCTTTCACCTGATTATCATACCTCGGGGTTTTCGTTGCACGAATGATGAAATTATTGTCGCCCTAGTGTGAAATAATGAACTTTATTCTGCAACAAGGGTACTTTTACGTATCTGAGTCTACCGGAGGACACCACTGTTGAGAAGAAACGCCGAAAGACTCAATTCAACAGTCTGTATTTTTTTAGAAAGGATAAGTACTTTAACTATTACAGTAATATGAACTTAACTTAATTTGTCCCTATCTTAAGAATTTGGGCGTACCATACGTAGTCCTCGAAGAAAGCATATTGAAAGTGTATTTTAATGTATAAATAAGGAAAATGTAAGAATATTTAAAATGGAAACCCCGGGTATACTGATCTTACACACAAAGCGGTATCTTATCAGTAACGTAAGCAAGAGTCGGTACCCAAGTATCCGTCCTTGTTTTTTGGATAGCGAAAACACTGATAACTGTATATTTGAAAACTAATATAAAACTTAGTACGACGTGTTCATTTATTTAAACTTTATTTCACAAAACAAAAGTCAGTACAAATGGCGGACTTAATGCCAAATGGCATTCTCTACGAATCAACTATAGGGTCAAACAGAGATGCTAGAAGTTGGTGCAAATCAGAAATAATCCAATTGTACAGACAGCATCTAGCAACGTGTTAAGGTCTACGGGTGTATCTTCGTTTGTACTAGCGACCTGTCCCGGCTTCGCACGGGTGCAATTCTGATAAATTATGCATGTATTATACATATAAACCTTTCTCTTGAATTACTCTAACTCTTAAAAAAACCGCATCAAAATCCGTTGCATAGTTTTAAAGATCTAAGCACACATAGGGACAGACAGCAAGAAGCGACTTTGTTTTATACTATGTACTGATTAGGTCTAGTCATAAACTTTCCATAGTTGAAGTAAAAATACATTCCATATTCCAGATATTAAAGCGCCTGGAAGACAGCTACACAGTGCTGCAGAGGCAAGAGGCAGAGCATGCGGCAGAGATAGCGTACTACTTGAAGTTTTCGAGTGACCTCCGCGAACAGTGCTTCAGTAGCTTAGTAGTGGGCGGGAACTACGGCCGCCGGTGTACTGCGCTGCAAATGTTGGCCTGGCTGCACTCGCTGCAGATGACCTGTGACAGGTATGCACTATGTTTTTTTTTTTTTTTTTTATGTCATAGGGGGCAAACGAGCAAACGTATCGCCTGATGGAAAGCGATTACCGTCGCCCATAAACACCTGCAACACCAGAGGAGTCACAAGTGCTTGCCTACCCGGAGGACGAAGATAGAATGCCTCTATGCTAGTAATTTCACCGGCTATCTTACCACCACACCGGAACACAACAATGCGAACATTGCTGTTTGGCGGTGGGTTAGCAGGCAAGACGGTAGTAACAATCCGGACGGACCCTGCACGAGGCCCTACTACTCCAAAACTACATACTTACTTACTTACTGTAAAGGGTAACAGGTCGTTTTAATACATACGGAACTCTTTGCGGCTCATGTGTTTCCTCCTTCCCTTCAAACGAAGCGTGAAATGAAATGAAATAATTTATTCAGTAAGTAGGCCCCAAGGGCACTTTTACAAATCAGATTGTGAATCACCCGCATTTCCCAAGAGGAGACCGCTGTTGAGAAGAAAGACGAAAGAAACTCAACAGTAAGTATTTTTTTCGTAAAAAATACTTAAAACAATTTCATTACAATCAAACGAAGCGTGAAATGAAATAATTTATTCAGTAAGTAGGCCCCAAGGGCACTTTTACAAATCAGATTGTGAATCACCCGCATTTCCCAAGAGGAGACCGCTGTTGAGAAGAAAGACGAAAGAAACTCAACAGTAAGTATTTTTTTCGTAAAAAATACTTAAAACAATTTCATTACAATCAAACGAAGCGTGAAATGAAATAATTTATTCAGTAAGTAGGCCCCAAGGGCACTTTTACAAATCAGATTGTGAATCACCCGCATTTCCCAAGAGGAGACCGCTGTTGAGAAGAAAGACGAAAGAAACTCAACAGTAAGTATTTTTTTCGTAAAAAATACTTAAAACAATTTCATTACAATCAAACGAAGCGTGAAATGAAATAATTTATTCAGTAAGTAGGCCACAAGGGCACTTTTATAAGTCAGATTGTGAATTTACCGGCATTTCCCAAGATAAGACCGCTGTTGAGAAGAAAGACGAAAGAAACTCAACAGTAAGTATTTTTTTCGTAAAAAATACTTAAAACAATTTCATTACAATTGTGTTAATTTTGACGACGCGTTTGGCTCGGTTTGTAGACACCTGCCTACTGAGTCGGCGGGCCCTGGTTCGAATCCCGGCCGGGGCAAATATTTGTGCAAATATTTGTTCTTGGGTCATGGATGTTATCTATGTATTTATATATTATGTATATCGTCGTCTAGTACCCATAGTACAAGCTTTGCTTAGTTTGGGACTAGGTCGATTTGTGTATGATTGTCCTTTAATATTTATTTATTTATTTAATTACATGGGTACACGTAAAGGAGATGTATAGATTCTCCAAATCAGTGTTAGGTAGGTACATTAAAAAAAAAAAACTATCAATTTAAAATTATGTACCTACATGTAAAATTATGTAATACATACGGAACTCTTTGCCGGCTCATATGTTTCCTCCTTCTTACAACATGGGACCCTTCAAACGAAGCGTGAAGAAGCATCTCTCGGGCCAGCATAGCAGTATCAACTGACAAGGTACCGTTGGTTTCTTACCAGTTGCCATTGCGACTCGGGCTCCCCTTTTTGCTTACCATCAGGCGAAGTGGGGCCACTATGTTGAGCCGTTATAAAAATAAAATAAAAAAGGAACGCCATAACTCATAAAAGGTTGGCATTTTTGACTTTTATACAATTTGACAAAGAGTCTTTCGACCCTACAAAACCTTTTGGGATCTTGACCTTCTATCTTTTGTTAGTTTCTCTCTCGTGCAATTAATCTTTGAGGTTCTGGACATTATTTATGTATTTTTGAAAACTAAAATTTAGTGTTCACTAGGTGTGCCGTAGGCAGTTAAATGTCTCTCTATAGCAGTAATCGCATTGAAATTTTTGTAAACAAAATAATCCAAATATAATAAAGTAGACGTTTAGGCAGTATCAAAAAACATATATTGTTTATTCAATTTTCATATTTTAGAATTGAATAGTCTTTATTGCACACATAAACATTCTTTTATTCTTTATTAAACATAATTACCAATAGAAGTAAACAATAGGCGATCTTATCGCTTAAAATAGCGATGGCGATAATCATAAATGAGTTCTTAACTTTTATACAAAATAAAATTGACTTACTCGACGGTGTGGCAATCGTCCAGATACTCGTATGTGCTACAAACTTTACTGATGCTGAAATAGAGGCCGGCAAACGTATCCTGTACGAAAATTGTGGGGAAGGACTCCGCAATATTCAAAGGAAGGGTGAAGACAAAAGAAAAAAGAACATTAAGGATGTCATTAAGATAATGCATGAAATTGACCTCGAGGCACTGCCTACCTTTGTGGCCAAGGACTTAAGTCGATTACCGCCGGTGTCCTTTGACCACGTAGATGTGACCCGCCTTTTGAAGGACATAACTATGATGAGGTCGGATTTAACTGATTACCAGACGAGAATAACAAAAGAATTAACTGACCTAAAAGCGACTGTTAGTTCGCAAAAGGACAAAACGAGTAGTGATAATGTGACTAAAATGACGACACCGAAAACAACAAGGTCTAAAACCGCGTCATCTTCCGCGCTTAGACCACCGCACCAGGTGTTTGCGCCGAACGAAAGCATTGAGACGGTACACACTCCGACTTATCGCAATATTGTATGCAACGAGAAGGGTTCGCGTCAAGCAAAACCAGTATCTAATCAACGTACGGCTAAGGCTGTGTGTGTGTGCGTCACACCGAATAGACGTGCTTCCCTGTCCGCGCGATGTTTTAATTGTAAAATCGGTGTAAACTTCACGCAGTTATCATGGAAGTGACGAATAAAGATATCGTTAAGAAGCTAACGCTACTTACAGACAAAATCTGTACTCTGACATCGCGCATTGAAGTGCAAAACCAGAAAATTGAGAACCAGCAACAGCTCATAGAGCAACTAAAGCGGGTAGTTGGAGAACTCCCTCATAGAGCAACGGCTAATACACCGGCAAAACTCGCACCGAGCGAGAAGAAAAACATCCCGACAGACGTGAGTAAGAAGAGCTCCGCCTCGACGCCGACGTATGCTTCGGCTACAGCGACGACGACAACATCCGAGCGGGCCCGACGAGCGGCAATGCGCAGTGGCAAACAACCCGCTGCAAAACCTCCCGAAGTACCCGTGAACAAGAAGAAGACGACTATACCTGCGAACACCTCGTCGTGTAGCAGCGTTTCTACGAGTATGACGTCGGAACCAAAACCGATAGCCGAAGCCACTAACATGGTTGGGCCACGAAACGCGCAAGCGGAAGAGGCAATTTGCCAAGACACTGAATCCAGCAAAATCATTGACAAGGGAGCTGGACAAGAGTGGAAACTTGTTGGACCGCACAAAAGGCGCAAGCCCAGACCTCTGGTAATCGTTGGTGAAGGAAAGAAGGACTCTGAACTCCAAACGGTCGAGCGGTTGAAGTATATTCAGGCATGGCTGTTCAGACCAGAAACGACAGCAGACCAAATTACGCAGTTTTTGTGCAAAGTGCAACATTCAGATGAGTATTTTGTTGAAAAACGTAAGATTAAAACTGATAAACACGCAGCGTTTATTATCGGCATACCCGAGAACCTGCATGCGCGACTAACGTCGCCGACTGTGTGGCCACAAGGCGTGCGCTTCACGAACTGGTTTCTCGTTCGGCCCCGCGATCGGCGGGGAGCCGAACGACTCTCTGCCGCCGACGGTGCCGCACTCGGGCCCAACACTCAGTGAAGATGCGCGCGCGTCGCCGCCGCCCGCTATCACTCACAATCTAACGAATGACGCGCCAACACCACGTAAGATTGTTATTTGTCACCAAAATGTCCAATCACTGAACAACAAAACGGACAAATTAGACGTTCTGTTAAAAACGGATTTAAAATGTGATGTACTGGCTTTAACAGAGCATTGGCTCACGGAACAAAATATTAAATGTATACATTTAGACGATTATTCTCTAGTGTCGTGTTTCTGTAGAACTCAAACCATTCATGGTGGATCGTGCATTTTTGTCAACAATAATGTTAAAGCTGTTGAAATGACTGACATACAGAATCTGTCTACAGAATTATTTTGTGAAATATCAGCAATAGAATTATTAGAACATAACTTAATTGTAGTGTGTATTTATAGGACAAACATGATTAGCGCTAATGATTTTATGACTAATTTAGAAAGTGTGCTCGATAAGCTAAGCGAACTCGACCAAGACTGTATAATAGTTGGCGATATTAACATAGATTATTTAGACGAAAATGCATCTCAACAAAAACTAGTAGAAACATTGTCGGTTAATAACTTCAGTTGTGACATTGATTTTCCTACAAGAATTACTAGCCACTCGTCTACGTGTCTAGATCACGTCTATAGTAGCCGTCCATCCGCAGTAACAAGCGTGTCTCCTGTGACCACAAATATAGGAGACCATCTCGCGGTGCGATGTGAAGTGCTGCGCACGGGCCGCGCGCCGCCTGCGCCGACTCGCCTCTCTCGCAGCTTCACCCATGCTAACAGGCATAGTTTCGTCGAAGCTGTGTACAGTATAGACTGGGACGAGGTGTGGAACCGTCGCGGCCGCAGCGCGGCGCAGATGGCCACGGCCATAATAAATATCATTAGTAATAAGTTCGACATTTGTTTCCCGATAAAACATATTAGTAATCCAAAAATTAGGACCTGGTTATCAGACGAAATACTTAATTGTAAATTATTTTTGTTTGACATTATTAAATTAGGGTATAAATTTCCAAATAATGACAATTTAAAAAATATCATTGACATCACACACAAAAAATATAGCGAGCTAATTAGATTGAGCAAATCTGATCACTATGTAAACGTAATGGAAAACAGCCAAAACGTTTCCAAAACTATGTGGCAAATTGTAAACAAGGAGAGAGGTCAATCTTTACGCCCTGTTTTGGATTTCACGGAAATTGTTGTCAATTCGCAAGGGACTAAGTTTGAATCCAAACAGGATGCAGCAAACGCCATGAACGATCGGTTCGGTCACGCGGCGGCGGCGTGCGGCGCGCCGCGCGCCGACTTGCTGCGCGTGCGCGCCGCGCTCGACAGCGCCCGCGCGCCGCCCGACCGTTGTCTGCGCCTGCGACCATTCACCGCAGCAGAGGTACTCTCCATAATAAATAACATCCCGCACAAACCGACAAAAGACATCTATGGCGTGTCAATGGAGATACTGCATCTTGCCGCAGCTCCATTGTCACCGGTACTGACGGAGTTGTTCAATCGATGTATCTCCGAAGGAAAATACCCCCCTCCTCTGAAAGTCAGTAGGATTTCACCTCTGTTTAAAGGTAAGGGCAAAAGGGAAGACATCGATGGTTACAGACCCGTCTCCATCATACCGGCAGTAGCGAAGGTGTTGGAGAATGGTCTCAATTCGCGCCTTACTGACTTTTTGTCCGACACCGGAGTCCTGTCCGAGCGCCAATATGCGTATCGAGCGGGACGCTCGACGACCACAATGACGCGCGAACTGGTGCGCCGCGTGGTAGACGCCCGCGAGCGGAGGCAGCAGGTTGCAGTGTTGTGCTGCGATCTGTCGAAGGCCTTTGATGTCGCCGATCACAGCGTGCTCTCGATAAAACTACGTCATTATGGCATCGACGGGACAGCACACAAATTAATAACAGATAGTCTGCACGGAAGATCACAGGTAGTGGTGAGTGACGGAGGGAGAGTGAGGTCTGAGCCACTGTCTACCGTAATGGGAGTTGCGCAAGGATCGTCGGTATCGAATATTTTATTCTCGCTGCTTCTCAATGACCTACCTGAGGCAGTACCAGCGGCAGATATATTTATGTATGCCGATGACGTTGCCGCAGTGGTGTGCGCACAAGACATCATCGAGCTCGAGCAACGTCTCAACGATGCCTCAGAGCAAGTGTCACACTATTTTCAGGTCAACGGATTAGTACTGAACCTCAAAAAAACACACTTCCTCCATTTTCACCTGGGGGGCAGTGCTCCAAAGAGTCTTGCGGTCTTTGTAGGCGGCACTAAATTAGAGCAACTGCAGAATACCACATTTTTGGGCATCGAGCTAGACAGGGGTCTCCAATGGGGATCCCATGTAACTAAATTATGCAATAAGCTTGGGGGCGCCTGCTTCGCGTTGCAACGTCTTGGCAGAGTTATGCCCAGAAATGTGGTACGCTCATGCTATTTTGCCACCGTGCACTCGCTTATTCAGTACGGCGCAGAGCTGTGGGGGCGTGCCGCAGACTGGGAACGCGTTTTCCGCATGCAAAAGAGAGCTGTCCGAGCGATTGCACAGGTGAGCCAAAGTGCCTCTGCAAAACCGCATTTTAAAGCCCTTCGGATACTCACACTACCTGCCGTAGTGATACTCCAGGTGGCAACGTACGTGCGGTGCCACCTGGATGAGTATGTGAGAGGGTCAGAAGTGCACGGACGCAACCTGCGAAATGCCCACAGACTCGTGGGAGTCAGGCACCGACTGGTGAAATCTGGCAAACTCACCCACGTGATGGGGCCGACGGTTTACAACCGACTGCCTGCACACATCACGGATGCGCCGTCGCTAACCAGCTTTTAGTCGCGCCTTAAAAGCTGGCTTATCGAACACACTTTCTATAGCTATAACGAATTTTTATTCACTGAGTACCAAATAGGTAATTAAAGGATTATTATTTTAATTGTACTTATCTATGTAGTATTATTATAATTTACGGAGTACCAAATAGGCACTTTACATTATATGGGTATTTAATTGTATAGCAACACGATCGGTGTTCATTGATATACGTATTAATATTGCTAATTTTTTATTTTTTATTGTTTAATGTGACCCTATTTTTTATTTTCGGTACATTGTAACTGATTAAATGATTATGATATGATATGACATGTAATATAATGATTATGAATAAAATGAATATGAATATGAATATGTACGTCGTCGAGTTCAGATTGCGTGATCTCGAAGCCTGTAACTGCAAATACGGTAATTACGAAGCCGCCTCCACAAGGCGAAGTTGACACCAAAAATGAGGATGCATCATTTACATTAGTGGGACCAAAAAAGGCGAAAAAGAAATATGTAAATATGCGAGGAACTTTAACATCTAATAGCGGTAAAATACAAGTGTCGGAGTCGCAATGTTCCATTTATGTCTCGCGTATTAAGAAACATGTAACAGAGGCCGATATCATGGAGCATATTAGTGACATGGGGGAGCAATGTGTGTTACTTAAACAGTACCAGGAAACGACGTTTAGCTCGTTTAAAGTAACCATCATAAGTAGTAAGATAGAAAAGTTTCTAAGTACCGACTTCTGGCCTAGTGGCCTAGTATATCGTCGTTATCGTGAGCGTCAGGCTCGAGCTGTCTCTAATATAAATAAGAATGGATAGGTCGTCACAAAACACATATATTAGGATGGCATCTTTCAATTGCAAGTCTATTAAACGATCAGTCGAGCAAATACGCACTCTGTGTACACAGGCAGACATTATAGCGTTACAGGAAACTTGGCTCCTGGGACACGAATTAGGGTTTGTGAATGAAATACATGACCATTATGGGGGATTTGCGAAAACTTCCGTTGACTCGTCAGCTGGCATTCTTAAAGGGCGTCCATATGGCGGTTTGGCGTTGCTTTGGAGGAAGTCTGTATTTCGAGACGTATCCGTCGTAGGCTGCACAGAGGACAGGTTAGCTGCTATCAAAATAGATCTTGATGGCCGCTCAATTCTAGTCTTCAGTGTGTACATGCCGGTCGACATAGAAGAGAACTTAACGGACTTTACCGACTGTCTTGCCAGCATCGTTGCTACCATTGCGGATAATGAGGTAGAAACCGTATATGTGCTTGGTGATTTTAATGCACACCCCAGCGCAAGATTTGGCCGGGAGCTCGCACACTTCTGTGATGAAAACTCGTTTGTATGCGCGGACCTAGAGCTCTTGAATGAGGAAACGTATACATTTGTAAGCGACGCAAATGGTGCGAGACGATGGTTGGACCACTGTATGCTGACTCTGGCGGCAAAAATGACTATAAGAGATCTGTGGGTGAACTACGGAGTGTTTTGGTCGGACCATCACCCTCTTATGATGACATGTGATCACAATGTTGTGGCTCATAAATCCGTGCAAAGTGATGAAAAGTTACAAAGTGACTCTTCTAATGTGCGTTGGGGTAATCGAGATGTGGAGCAAATAAATAGTTATGGTAAAATCTGTACCAAGAAATTGCTCAACATTGAGTATACAAAATCTAGTCAGTGTATTAATAATACGGTGAATAGAGACTAAAGTACTATGTGTGACCTTACAAACGGTCCGGTAGTTTTGAATTTTTGATATGTTGTCTAAGATGGTTAGTTAGTGCTTAAAATGCAAAATTCACAATTCCCCCCCCTCCGCGCCCGCCGCCATTTTGAAAAAACCGGTACTCTCTTCATATTTTTGCTCATATCTTCCTTTAGGAGCATTTTAGCTAGAAGAAAGCTTCGACAATGTTATAGAGAGTTAAATTTACTACATTCTCCATTTTATATTTTTTTTCTAGGACAGATAGTTACGGAGATATCCACATTTAAAAAAACGTAAAAAATCGCAATTTCCTACTGAAAAACAAACTTCTGGATTATATCTTCGTTTAGGAGCATTTTAGCTACAACAAAGCTTGGGAAATGTAGAGAATTAAATTTACTATAATTTACACTTCAAATTTTGTTTCAAGGACGGTTAGTTACGGAGATATGCACATTTAAAAAACAGGAAAAGTCGAATTTTCCGAAAATTTCTCAAAATTCTTGGTTTAGAACGCTGTCATTCAGTTATGGACTAGTCTGGGACAAATTAAAACATGTAGGAAATATAATTGCTTATAAAACTCATGTCCATTTTTACATACATTTTCGGAAAACGTGACTTTATTTTTTACATATCTCCGTAATTATCTGTCCTAGAAACAAAATTTGAAAAGTAAATTATAGTAAATTTAATTCTCTACAAAATTGCCCAAGCACTATTCTAGCTAAAATGCTCCTAAACGAAGATATAATCCAGAAGTTTGTTTTTGAGTTGGAAATTGCAATTTCTTAAGTTTTTTTAAATGTGCATATCTCCGTAACTATCTGTCCTAGAAACAAAATATAAAATGGAAAATGTAGTAAATTTAACTCTCTATAATATTGTCGCAGCTTTCTTCTAGCTAAAATGCTCCTAAAGGAAGATATGAGCAAAAATATGAAGAGAGTGCCGGTTTTTTCAATATGGCGGCGGGCGCGGAGGGGGGGGAATTGTGCATTTTGCATTTTAAGCACTTACTAACCATCCTAGATAACATATCAAAAATTCAAAACTACCGGACCGTTTGTAAGGTCAAAATCCTTTATTCACTGAATTATAAGTGTAATCATAATATATGTATTGACCACTTTTATTTAGTAGATGAATATTATGAAAATATTGTTAAGACCCTACAGAAAGCTGCCATAGTTAGTAATAAGACGGTACGCGGTGCACGTTTGAAAAGAAAACAGATTTTGGGGTGGAACTACCACGTTAGAGATAGTCATCAACAGGCTCGCCTCCACTTTAACTGCTGGGTGGAAAGCGGTAAGCCGGATTCAGGTGAGTTGTACCGCAGAATGATAGACAGTCGCAAAACGTTTAAGAGTAAGTTAAAGTGGTGTCAAAATAATGAGGAGAACATTCGGCTTGATATAAGAAAACAACTTTAATAAATTTTGGCAAGCAACAAGAAAATTAAGTTATAAATCGAGTGTGCCCATTAACGTAGAAAAAGCTTCGGATCTTTGTAAGATTGCAGAATTATTTTCACATCATTTCAAAGTAAAACCTCGACCGGTATGCGAAATACTACCACAGGCAAAACTTCAATATGTGAATGATGAGTCAATAAAGTTCACACCTAGGGACGTCATGATGGCTGTCAGGCGAATGAAACGCGGCAAATCTCCTGGCTTTGACAACCTAAGTATTGAGCATATATTGTATACGGGTGATACAGTATATTGTGTGTTAGCCAACTTGTACAATATGTGCATAAATGCCGGGTATCTGCCTGACAGTCTCATGAAGACTGTGGTAGTGCCTGTCCCGAAAAACAGAACCGGTGATCTCTCTAGTCTCAAAAACTAACGACCGATTTCACTGGGTACATTATAGGAAAAATATTAGAGAGGTTACTGCATCCAACTGTAAAGCAAAATTTGGAGTTGAATGACGCGCAATTTGGCTTTCGTACTGGGCTCTCAACAGATTCCGCGATATATTGCCTTAAGTCTACCGTGGGTCACTATTTACGTAGGGATACGTCGGTATACGCATGTTTCTTGGACCTCAGTCGCGCTTTTGACCTTGTAAACTATAATTTACTATGGGAAAAATTAGCGAAGTCTGACGTACCAAAGCAAACCGTGGATCTGTTGAGATACTGGTATGAAAATCAATCAAACGCAGTGAGATGGGGCGACTCCACGTCTAGCGAATATAGGTTAGAATGTGGGGTTCGTCAGGGGGGGTTAACCTCACCGGACCTTTTCAGTTTGTACGTGGATGATCTGATTGAGGAGCTGAGGGGTACTAAAGTTGGCTGCCATATTGGCTCAACATGCATAAATAACATAAGCTATGCAGACGATATGGTGCTTCTTAGCCCCTCAATCAGGGGTTTAAGGAAACTTTTGGGTATCTGCGAGAGGTATGCTGCAGATCATGGTCTACAGTATAATGTCAAAAAAACCCAATTCCTCGTTTTCAAGTCTGGAAAGGGTCCGGATAGGGTTCCCCCAGTTTACCTGGATGGAACTGTAGTTGAGAGGGTGGAGCAGTTCAGATATTTAGGACATGTGGTGACGGATAACCTACGAGACGACAACGATATTGAGCGGGAACGTAGGGCCACGGCAATCCGGTGCAATATGCTCGCGCGGAGGTTCGCGCGGTGTAGTGACCCAGTGAAGTTGACATTGTTTGGGGCATTTTGTCAATGTTTCTACACATGCCAGCTGTGGGTTAACTACACCAGACGCGCAATTAACACCATAAGAATACAGTACAATAATCATCATCATCATCATCATTTCAGCCACAGGACGTCCACTGCTGAACATAGGCCTCCCCTTTGGACTTCCATATATACCGGTTGGAAGCGACCTGCATCCAGCGCCTTCCGGCGACCTTTATAAGGTCATCTGTCCATCTTGTAGGTGGACGTCCCACGCTGCGCTTGCTGGTCCGAGGTCTCCACTCGAGCACTTTTCGGCCCCATCGGCCATCTGCTCTGCGTGCTATGTGGCCTGCCCATTGCCACTTCAACTTGCTAATCCGGTGAGCTATATCGGTCACTTTAGTTCGTCTACGGATTTCCTCATTTCTGATTCGATCAAATTCAAATTCATTCAAATTCAAATATTTATTTGCGAAAATACAGTCAGTATGGTGTTAGGGTACAATTTCGTTTCCATGTATTTTTACTTGCAAGCAAGCGTGCAAATGTTTGTCAGTGGGGCCAAAAACTAAATAATATTAAATTAATTAATTAAAGAATTAAATTATACAACAATTAGCAAATTAAATAATATCAATAATAATCATAATCAATAAACATAATTACAAAATTTCATCAGTTATTCAGTCACATTAAATTCTAAATATTCCTTAACGCTATAAAAACACTTGTCAAGAAGCCAGTTTGTTAGGTTACGCTTAAACTTATTTCCCTGTAGCAATTTTAGGCGTTCCGGCAAATGGTTATATATTCTTATGGCCATTATGTATACATTTTTGCCATACATCGCCTTGTTACAGAGAGGTTTACATATACGATTCATAGTATTTTGTCTAGTCTGTCTTTGAATGATCACGTAGAGACACCCCGAGCATAGCTCTCTCCATTGCTCGTTGAGCGACTTTGAGCTTTGAGATGAGGCCGATAGTGAAAGACCACGTTTCGGTGCCGTAAGTCATCACTGGTAACACACATTGGTTGAAGACTTTCGTCTTGAGGCACTGAGGAATGTCGGACGAAAAGACATTGCGTAGTTTCCCGAACGCTGCCCAGCCGAATTGGATTCGGCGGTTGACCTCTTTCTCGAAGTTGGACCTACCTAATTGGACCACTTGTCCTAGGTAGATGTATGAGTCAACAACTTCGAGTACCGAGTTTTCAACAGAAACTGGGATGGGCATAACCTTGGCATTTGACATGAGTTTCGTCTTGTCCATGTTAATTTTTAAGCCCACCCGTTGAGAAACTCGATTGAGGTCATCGAGCATCACGCTGAGTTCCTCCATCGACTTTGCCATGACTACGATGTCGTCGGCAAACCGAAGGTGAGTGATGTATTCGCCATTGATGTTGATGCCAAGTCCTTGCCATTCCAGGAGCTTGAAGGCGTCTTCCATAACGGCCGTAAACAGTTTCGGGGACACAACGTCCCCCTGTCTTACGCCTCTTCTCAATGGAATGGCCTTTGTGCTCTGCTCCTGAACTCGGACCGACATGGTGGCGTTACTATACAAACACTTCAACACTTCAATGTACCGATAGTCAATATGGCATCGCTGAAGTGACTCAAGCACCGCCCATGTTTCCACCGAATCGAAGGCTTTCTCATAGTCCACAAACGCTAAGCATAATGGCAAGTTATACTCTTCAGTCTTCTGTATAACTTGCCGCAGCGTATGTATGTGGTCTATGGTACTATAGCTTCTTCGGAAACCGGCTTGTTCGGGAGGCTGGAAGTCATCAAGTCTATGTTCGAGACGGTTCGTGATGACCCTCGAAAACAACTTATAAACATGGCTTAGAAGCGTGATGGGCCTGTAGTTCTTCAATAGGCTGTTATCACCTTTCTTGAAGAACAGTACCACCTCGCCTGTATTCCATGCTTCAGGCGTTTTGCCCTCGGACAAGACGGAATTAAAGAGCTTCTGGAGGACCTTAAGTACCGGTGTTCCACCCGCACTCAGAAGCTCTGCGGTGATTCCGTCTTCGCCCGGCGCCTTGTTGTTCTTAAGCTGCTTCAGGGCCATCCTAATCTCGTACAGACGGATGTCCGGGATGTCTTCGGTATAATGTCGGGACAGCTTGGCTCTTGGATCGCCTACCAAGCTGTCAACGGGCTTTGCGACTGAAGTGTATAACTGACCATAGAACCTCTCGATCTCGCCTAGAACCTCTGCTTTGGTCGACGCTATGCTGCCATCTTCCCGTTTCAGCTTAGTCAGCTGGCTTTGTCCAATAGACTTGTCCTTTGCGAACACTTTGGAGCCTTTGTTCTGCTCAATGGTCTCTTTAACACGGTTCGTATTAAAGAGCCGCAGATCATGTCGCAAGGACTTCGATATACGTCTATTAAGCTGCCTATATGACCTCGCGTCACCGGGAGACTGCAACTGTAGGGAGCGTTTAAGGTTCGATCAGACAATTTCTGAGGTCTATCTTTAAGGCGGGGTCTGAAAAACTTAGACCCTACCGTGTGTACAGTTTCCACTAGCCCGTCGTTGATCTCGTCCACTGAGACAAAGTTCTCCAGACAAGCGAAGCGGTTGGAGAGCTCGAGTTGAAAGCTCTCGGGGTTTTGAATATGGGCCCGAGTAGGTCGGAGCGTAGACTTCATCAGACTGGACCTTTCCAGTTTGACATTGATATTCAGTGTGCCTCTTACGAGTCGATGATCACTGCCGGTCTTTACCCTATTGATCACAGACACATCACTGAAAATCCGTTTCCTGTCGGTCATGATGAAGTCAATCTCGTTTCTCGTGGAACCATCGGGACTTATCCAGGTCCATTTCCTATGAGGCGGCTTCTGGAAGAAAGAGTTCATCATGAAGAGTTCCTCTTTCTCCAGAAAGTCTGCCAGCCTCTGTCCCCTAGGGTTCCGTTGCCCGTATCCAAATTGCCCCACTCTCAACTCATCACCGCTGTTCTTGCCTAACTTTGCATTGAAGTCCCCCATAACAACAGTGAAGTAGGTTTTGGAAGTATGTATGGCCCTACTTACGTCCTCATACATAGCCTCTACTTCCTCATCAGAATGTGACGAGGTCGGTGCGTATACCTGAATGACCTTCAACGAATATCTTTTGGATATTCTGAGTATTAGGTATACCACCCTGTTCGACACACTGTCGATGGTAGTTATGTTGTTAACGAGGGACCTGTGAACGAGAAACCCGACACCGCCTTGGGACTGTTGGGCGCCCTCCCGGTAGTAGAGCAGGTTACCAGATTTCAGGGTTACGGTGTCCTCCCCCTCTCTACGGACTTCGCAGAATCCTACAATGTCCCAGTGTAACCTGCTCACTCGAGGATAGCGTCGTTTCGGGATCGCATTAGCTCGTCGGACAACGGGATCCTCCGTGCCCTGTCTGAACGTCTGGACTGCCAAATCCTTAAGTACTGGGTGGACGTGCATCGCGTACCAAACAAAAAATAGACGAATCAACGATAAATTGTATAAAACATTGTTAAGGTCTAGTGTTAATAAGTAAGTTAGTAGTGTAAATTTTGTAAGTAGTTATTTGTAACATTGTATTTTTAATTTAATTTTAATTTTGTATGTTTAAAATATGGGTACACTGTCTGAAATAAAGACTATTATTATATCTAGACACGCGGCAGCGTGTCCAGCCAAGTTCACCGCAGGAACTAGCGAGCAGCAGCCGTGTGTTATATTACACGAACCGTTTGGAGCCACTTTTGACCCCCCAATAACTCCAAATCTATTTAACATAAAAAAATGAAATTTGGCTTATGTATTAAGATCCTTTAGAACAAGTAGAACCCCAAATTTCATTAATATAGGTTAAATAGTTATCGAGATATTAAAGTCCAAAAAACGGTATTTTTATCACTGACTGACTGACTGACTGACTGACTGACTAGTAATCAAAAACCTAACCCACATCCAGGTGACCTAGAAAGGTGAAATTTGGCATCCAGCTTAGTAATTGTGTGTGTATACATATAAAAATCGAAAACAGTGATTTTTTTATGTTTTTTTATTATTATTATTATTATTGATGGTTGTTGCCTCAGAACTCTGTCATTTATAAACCGATTTGGAAAATTATTTTTTGTTTGAAAGATATACTAGAATAGCATATACACTCACACGCACACACTTACACATACATGCACATAAAAATCCAATACGTACTAACCGTTTTGGAAAATACTTTGTTTGTTCAAAACTTTCAAAAGATGTACTAGAATAGCACACAGAACTAATTAACAAATAATAATTAAGTAATTTACACATCATAATAATTTCTGTACAAAAAGTAATGATATCCCATCAAAAACATAAATGTAAAATGAGAGCCAAGTTCAATATCGCGTGCACTTCGCTGACAAAAGAATTGAGATCTGCAAGGGCGCCAAGTTCTTTGCCCTAAAATTTTTAGATACAAGGACATGCGACATACTCAATGCATTTATTTTACTTGGGGTGTAATTCAATATCAAAACTTGACTTGGCTAGTTTTAAAATATAAATCAAAATCAATCAAATCATTAACCTATTTTCGTAAAGGTAAGTACGCAAGTTAGTGTACGTCTTGTTACTTATAGTGTTAGCTTGATAATTAACTATGACTATGTTACTTTTATAAAATTTAGTTAGTTTGTGAAAACTAGCCAAGTCAAATCTTGATATTGAATTACTCCCCAAGTACAAATGCATTGAGTATGTCGCATGTCCTTGTATCTAAAAATTTTAGGGCAAAGAACTTGGCGCCCTTGCAGATCTCAATTCTTTTGTCAGCGAAGTGCACGCGATATTGAACTTGGCTCTCATTTTACATTTATGTTTTTGATGGGATTATTATTATCTCCTTTATTAATCTTTCTTCTTAGGCTTGGTTTTTAACAATAAATTTATATAAAGATAGATAATTAATTTATATATAAACTTAGTAGGTACTTATAATTATGTTGACATGTAAAACTATGTTTTATCAAAATAAAAAAAAATAAAAAAGTAAAATACAATAAAGAAATACAAAATATATAAACACATTATAAAAAACCTAACCTAGGGTGCCGCCGGCAGCGGGGCAGGGCCCAGGCTACCGGTGGTTAGGGCTGCAGAGAGAGGAACCTCCTGACAATGCGCGCCGTGTCCAGGAGTACCGCCTTCTGTATCTGGCCCTTGATCCAGCCATCTAGCGAGAGTCTCTTAAGATGTTTGTCGAGACTCTTCGCTATAAGACCGTTCGCCGAAACGACTATCGGAACAATGATCGTCGAGTCAACATCCCACATGGCAGTCACCTCGTGAGCCAAGTCAAGGTACTTGCTGAGTTTGTCCTTCTCGGCTTTCACGAGGTTCTCGTCATGTGGGATGGTGATGTCGACGAGCACTGCCTGGCGCTTGGATCGATCTACCAACACGATATCAGGCTTATTGGCTACAATAGTCCTGTCCGTGATGATAGATCGATCCCAATAGAGCGTGGCACGACCATTCTCGAGAACTGGCATCGGTGCGTACTTATAGTACGGCACCTCAGACTCCACAAGACCGTATCGAAGAGCAAGTTGCTGGTGAATGATCCTGGCTACTTGGTTATGTCTGTGCAAGTACTCGCCGTTAGCAAGATGAGAACAACCGGAGATTGTATGCCTGAGTGACTCACCGGGACGGCGGCATGCCCGACAAATGTCGACCGTACCGTCCTTCAGGATATATCTCCGGTAATTGTTCGTCATCATTACTTCGTCCGCAATTGCACAGACAAAACCTTCGGTTTCTCCGAAGAGATCCCCGAAGCGTAGCCAGTTCACCGACGCAAGCAGATCTACATCGGGCCCCGTAAGGGCCTTGTAGAACCGCCCGTGTAGCTCCTTGCTCTTCCATACAGCCCTGCGGTCATCGGTGCTAAGCACCTTTGGTCTGCGCCAGTTCTCGTTTGCTAAGGAGAGAGAGGTGAGGCCTTTGTCAACTGCTACTACATCGCGATGAATCCCACACTCGTTGTTTAGGAAATACTCCCTAAGACTGCACACCTCGCGGTTATGGAGGTCCTTGGCATTTAAAAAGCCACGGCCCCCACACTTACGCGGGATGTACATTTTCATAACTGACGAGCGTGGGTGCCTCATGCGATGTGTAGTGAGCAGCTGACGGACCCTCGTATCCAGGGCGTCCAGCTCAGTCTGAGTCCACCTTAGTATGCCAAAGGAGTAAGTGAGCAGAGGCATGACCCAAGCGTTGAAGGCGCGCGCCTTATTGCCACCGGACAAAAGACTGTTAAGTACTTTTGTCAAACGACAAAAGAAACGCTCCTTCAACGCCTGTCTAATGTCTCCGTCCGCAATACCCAATGACTGTGACATACCAAGGTACTTGTAGGTTTCAACTTCGGAGATTGACCTGAGGGACATTGTCTCAGAAAGCTGTAAGTTCGCGGAATTTACGACTTTCCCCCGCTGTACATGCATGACCGCACACTTGTCTACACCAAACTCCATTTTGATGGCAATCAATCAATCAATCAATCAAATCGTTTATTTGCTAGAATACAGGTAGGTAGGTACAAATGAGGTCTTATATTCTAAATTGTTCCATGTATTCAGCCTGCGTGCAGGCATGCAAACATTTTAAGTGCACGCACGTTACATCAAATCATAATTAAAATAAAATAAATTCTTATAACAAATTAAATTTCTATTATTCTTACTTTCAAATTCAGTTTCATATATAGCACCATGTCAAAAAGTATAAATAAGTATAAACAAACAGACAATTCAAAAATAGAAAATAAATAAATTAACAATAAAATAACAGGCATGTCAGACTTAACTATAATAAAAGATTAACTTACAGAAGGCGGGTTTAAATAGTCTTTTACGCTATAAAAGCACTTGTCCAGCAGCCAGGTGGACAACTTGTGTTTAAAACTGTTACCCCGTAGCAGCTTTAATTCGTCAGGTAAGTTGTTAAACAGTTTTATACACATGTTGAACACGTTTTTGCTGTATATCGCCTTGCGAGCCGGAGGTTTATACAACTGACACATGACTTTCGGTCTGGTTTGCCTGTCCCTTATTTCACCACGTGTTTTGAAGTGTGACCGGTTGTTACAGACAAACACACACACATCTCTAACATATAAGCAGGGCAGTGGCAGTATATTTAATTTTTTAAATAAGGGTATACAGCTATCATCAATCCGAGCATTGCAGCAGACGGCCCTGACACATTTTTTTTTTTGCACTACTGAAGGCTTCAGTTACTTCCAGTAGTTCCACCAGATCCTGGCGTTTTGGTGCATACAGCTTAAGATCATCCATGTACAGCAGATGAGAAATGACCTCACCTCCTCTTCGAAGCCGGCAACCTAGTCCTGAATCCTTCAGCAGAGTGCTGAGCGGATTCAGGGCTAGGCAGAACCACAGAGGACTCAAACTGTCACCCTGGAAAATACCTCTCTCAATCCTTATCAAGTCCTGCGGGCCAGGGGGGCTATCTCCGCCACCTGGTTGACGAAGGACTGTGGTCCACTGCCTCATGCATGCGCCTAAGAGGGATCTCAGAGCTGTATCAATTTTATACAGCTCTAAGATCCTCTCCAGCCATGAATGAGGCACCGAATCATAGGCCTTCTTATAGTCAATCCAAGCGGTCGAGAGAGACCCCCTGTTCCGCCGGACTTGTTGGCAAATGGTCGTGTCAATGAGGAGGAGCTCCTTAGTACTACGGGACCCAACCCTACACCCATTCTGAGAAAAGGCCAAAACGTTGTTTGCAACAATGTGCGTGTTAATTTTAGTTCTCAGAATGGACGTAAGGAGCTTGTATAAAGTGGGCAAGCACGTGATGGGTCTATTATTATTATTATTATTAAAAGCGATCTCTCCCAGACAACCGTTGGGTAGCGGATTAATAAATGAAATGAGTAGGCGATGCAAAATTAATCAAGAAAACTACTAAATATATATTTTCATATTTTATTTGAATTGTAATATTTAATTTTAGAATATGGACCGAGGAGCACGCAGAGATATTGTACAATCTGTTAGATGACAGTTACGAGAACAACAAAGCTCTCGCGTTGGAAGTGCTCTCCACCTGCCCGACGGAGCTGATTAAGGTAAATATATCCTGTATGCTGTATTATTACCTTGCCTTGACGGCTATAGCTATAACAGACGCGCAGACAGACTACGCGAACAGACGACTGTTACGCCATTAGACGTAAAAGAATTGCGTCTGCTTGCCCGCGTGCGAGGCAGCAACGGCCTCCTGAGGACATTATCAGAACGCCTTGATTACTGTCTCTTCAAATACTTGATGGAGGTGACGTCAGGCAGGGCTAAATAGGCTGTTGTCTCCGTTTTAGTGTAGTGTAACTGTTTTTGTTTTGTATATACTAACATAAGTAATAAGTGCTTTGTAAGTAACAAAATATGTATGTAGGTTTGAAATAAACATATCCTCACTACTTTGAAAAAACTCGTATCTGAAAATCATCAAGTTTTTAGGAGGAATTAACACCCTGTATTTTGAACTGATCAAATAAGTTCTTGTTAGTTTTATGAGACACTTTGAAAGCCAGTAATTAATTTTACATAAATTCGAATAACTCACAAAACATTTTTTATTAAATTTACAGTTATTTCGTTAGATACAAGTTTATGTTCTTGGGTTACGATAATTTTGCTTTAAATTATTTGGTACAAAATGAAAAGAAATGTTCGGTTGGCCGCCGCCGCGACTGATCGTCTCTCCTGATGATGAGTCGCGTACCGATTCGAAACATGTCGAGCGTTATTCGACTTCTACGACGTGAGTAAACCCGTTTATGTATTTTAATATGTTTGAAATGAAGTGTATATTTTTTGTTTATCAATTTAACCCTTCGAGTGGCAGAAACCGGGAGCCGGACCCCACGTCAAGTGGCAGGCATCCGGGAGCCGGACCTGACAAAACAAGCCGTTGAGTGGCAAGGTTTCTGATTGCATGACAGGAGAAGTGGCACAGCCATCTTGGCAAAATATACCGTTAAGTGGCGGGCCTCCCACGGGTGGTCATCGCGAATTTCCGCATGTTACAAAACATATCTTTTCTCAAAGAACAAAAATAGATGTTGTATATAAACTATATATCGTTGGATTCATCATAAAATGCCATATTTATTGTATAGAAATTAATGCCATTCCATTTATGGAAATTTTGCTAGTCTTGATCAATCGTCGAATGACTAAATTTTAACCACTTTATGTATAAAAATAACTATAATTAGGAAAAAAAACAGTGAACCGTAGAAAAAACTAATTTAATGGCAAATCTATATATTTATTTACACCTATAACCCTTTTTATTACACCTCACTATACAATATTTTCTAACCACAAGGTTTTTAAAATGCTTACGGCTCGGCGGTCGACGCGTGATGGTCGGGGGGGTCGGGAAGATGACGCAATTTCTAACGAACTTTGCTTTGCGCGGCAATTCGACCGTTAGTGAATGCCGTCCTTGTTTAGTGACGAATGCATCTTGAAAGTGTGAGCAAGCAAGATATAGTTTTAACGGTTTTATTTCGGGTGCGAAATAAGACATCGCACAGGGTCCGGGAGCCGGATCCTGCCACCCAACGGCTTGTTTTGTCCGATCCGGCTCCCGGATCTCTGCCACTTGACGTTGGGTCCGGCTCCCGGTTCCTGCCACTTAACGGTAAATTTTGTAAAATAGACGCGCCACTTCTCCTGCCATGCAACTGGTGGCGCTGCCACCTGAAGGGTTAACTAAGTAGACTCTCGTAGAGTAAGATCGGCGCGAATTATTTTTTCTCAACTATACAAGCAATAAACTATCGTAAAATTTATGGAAGCTTTTTGGCCAAATCGGCTTTTGAGATTGCAAATCATCAAATTTTC
Source organism: Apotomis capreana (assembly GCA_947623375.1). Taxonomy (NCBI): domain Eukaryota; kingdom Metazoa; phylum Arthropoda; class Insecta; order Lepidoptera; family Tortricidae; genus Apotomis; species Apotomis capreana. The sequence continues at coordinate 1,097,310 of OX392513.1, read as the reverse complement.
GTGTTTTAATAGGGACGGGTCCAGAATATAGCTGAGGAATCGCTTGATGTTCTGAACTATCATTGAATCTTTGAGGTAGAATAGTCCAGATGTCATCAAAGCTAAGTTTAAACTCAATCGGACTGTGAGGTGTATATTTGAAAGCCCTCAAATCTACCACACATGAGTCACCTGCTCTCTTTAAAGGTCTAATAGATGTATAATACTTATGTGTCGCATAGTTTTTGAAAAATTCCATTGTACATATTTTACATTGTACTTTTTAGTCAGAGATGCCTCTGTTATTACTTTTACATTATCGGCAGGCACATGAAGATCTCTGTATTTTTTTTACTTTTCTCTATATCATTGTGCACAGTGTCGCATTCCATCTGTGTGTGGCCCTTTATAAGATATTTTTGATAAACAGTACAATTATTAGAATTACAACGGCGGCCATAGGTGGCGAGCGGGAGCGAAAGGTCCGAGCGGCATACGAGTGATGGGCCGATAGGATGTTGGTTTTATCGCTCGCCGTGTCACGCGTAGTCGTGTCTGAGTTACACCAAGATGCTGTGTCTGTGACGTCAATTGTTTGTGAACAAAGTGCAGTCACCATCATCCTCAACTCTATCTAAAGTCCCGTTCCTGCGTCCAAATTTTGATGTTATTTGCAAATAGCATAGCATATCGTCTTAAATTGTAGTGTGGACATGTTTCGGGTAAATGAATGGTGGTTTAACTCCAGCCAGTCCAAGCCTCGGGGTTCCTGGAGGAGGTGTTGTCGCAGGCGGCCTCGACGCGGCCGGCGGACTGCGTCGCCGCCTCCTACAAGCTGCTGCTGCTAGTGTCGCTGCCGGTGCAGCTCGAAATATATCACAATTTTCGGTGAGTGTGTGTACTTCTCTGCCATTTAAATCTTCTGTCTATGTTTGGGCTTTAAAATGTGTGAAGAAGACGGAAATAATGGTCTGATCCACTAATGCCGGTTGACATCAAACTCGGGGACCACTCAATGAAGCGTGTAGACCGCTTCAGGTATCTGGGAAGCACTTTAATGTCTAAGTGTCAGAATCGCAACGGCTGCTGCTGCCTTCAAGAAAGATCGTCAAAAGGTGTTCCGTTCACACGACTTAAAGCTCCCAACCAAGATCTGTATACATGGCTATAGTTCTGCCCAATATTCTGTATGCCTCCGAAACTTGGTGCCTTTATCATGAACTCTCGTGGAAAACGGAAGCAGGGAGGTCAGTATCTGCGGCATAAAGACGTCCTCAAGCGCCACCTCACCGCTTGTGGTATACCGACTGATTGTTGGGAGGGAATCGCGCTGCAAAGATCGGAATGGCGCTCTACTGTCTCGAAAAAAGTGGAGAAATTTGAACGCCAACGGCTGGAAGACCAGGATGCCAAGAGACATATCCGCAAGACTCAACCGAAGCCCTCCTACACTTACACTTACGACCTTGCTGGACAACTTCATTGCATACCTTGTGATCGCATCTTCAAGACGAAGTTTGGTTTTGCGAGTCACATCAGAGCCTTTCATAACCCGGACACGAATAACTGACGAAGTCGCTGTCGCCGGATACGGCGAGGAGGACTATATATATTATCATCTCTTGTTCAAAAACACGGTCTAATGTCAGCGGCATTGAAGCCTACCTGATGCGACGACAGCTACGATGGTGTGGTCATGTCTCGAATGTCCGAAGAGCGAATGGCATCTATTACGCAGAACTGCAGGAGGGCAAGCGTAAACAGGGCCAATTCCGTCGGTACAAAGATGCGCTGAAGCGCCATATGCGGAAAGGGGACATTGACTCATCGCATTGGAAGAGCTTGGCACAAGATCGACCAAAGTAGTGGCAGTCCGTGGCGGTTAATGTGTAAGCCTTCGAGGAAAAGAGAAGGAGCTCGATGCGAAGCGCGAGGAGATAAGGACAGAGACAAGACCCGACAACCAGTTGTCATTCATTAGAATTTTGTTGGTGGGTGCTGACTTACAGCGAGTGTGCACATTTGTTTCAAAACTTGGCTACGTCAGTCACCTGAGAGTTCATGAGCGACGCTCTCGTTAAGCCAAATGGCGTCACTTAGTGTCCAGTTGCCGTGGGTGAAATCGGTCAGGATACGATGATGATAAGTAACGTTCAAATTGGTTACTAGGCCGACATGAACAACAGTATGTACTCGTAAAAGTCGTAGGATCGTCTCATAACCCGAAATGTTGCGATAATTGTAGGAATATCGCGAAAAAAGGGACTACTAGACAATGGTGAAGGAATGAAGGCGGTTCTGACTGACTCTGTAAAAAGTAGGTATTATTTTACTAAATCGACGATCGCGCGGCTCCTGTTTCTGGTCATTTTGCCTTTCGGCCATTTGAAGATACCTAACCTCTAACTTATCGGTCAATAGTATCAGCATTGTCTCGCGTGAGATACATGACCTATCCCTTTTTAAGCAGTATTCTGAGAGAAGAGTGAGGGGCGTGCGACAAGAGTCGCGTAGCATAGTTGTGCTAGAGGTACTGGCACAAAACAGAAAGGTACAGACATCAATCTACGTACAAGCGCGCTCGAGCAAACGCACGCATAGACATTGCTCACGGACACGTCAAGCGGATGGCATTCTGACTCGCACTGTTCTGAACTGGTCCGAGATATCGTGTCCGTGAACAATGTCTATGTGTGCGTTTGCTCGAGCGCGCTTGTATGTAGATTGATTTCTGTTTTGTGGTACTGGTGAGCTGATAATGGGTGTGATTTCAGAGATATCCCGGAGCACAAGTGCTACGTGGTGCTGCGCCGGCTGCTGCGCGCGCTGCGGGGGCAGGCGGCGCGTGCGGCGGACGTGGCGCGCGCGGCGCGGGACGCGCCCATGCACGGGCTCGTGCACTGCCTCGCCAGGCTCCTCGGGTGTCTCGATGCCAGGTTTATACATAAAAAAAATGTATATATATAAAAAAAATGTACTTAGAGTACGAACATTGTCATGATTTCATTTAAAATCATAATATCGCGATGCAGGATCGACTTTGTTTTTACAGCCGCGCGGCGCCATGCCAGGCTGGCGCCATATGTTGGTCATAATTTCCTTTGTCGTATCATCACGCCGAAACGTCTGGACGGATTTTAACCAATTTTGGTGATAGCTGGACATACAGAGATGGTTATAGGTTACTTTTTACCACGCCAAGGCACACAAACAAAATACGCGGAAAAAATTCCGGCACCTCCTAGTAACTTCGTCAAAAACATCTAAAATCCAACTTCATATGTCAAGTCAATCTGAATACTCATATTCAACTTTCAGGAAGCTACAAGTTACACATTATAAGTGGAAGTGCATTTACAACTTCTTATATTAGAAAGAGACTTCCACTTATAATTGTAACTATTAGCTTCATGAAATGGGCCGTAGATCATATAATTTTCAAACGACTTCTGACTGCAAGACAACTTTTGATGAAATGCTAGATTATAGGAAACTTCCCTGTGTTTTTCCCCAGGGCGATAGCAAACAACGACCGATGGTCTGCCTTAATCAGCGACATCATAGCGACATGCGAAGTGGTGAACGGCCGCGTGGCGTGTGTCGTGAACGCGGCCAGTCCTGAGGGGTTGCTTCCGGAAGATCTGGCTGGTGAACACGCTGATAGTAGCGGGTGAGAGGCTTTCTTAATTACATTGCCTTTACATTACAATGACTGAGTCCTCTGGACTATAATCAAGAAGCTGACAGATCTACGTCTGCTTTTTTAGTGTCCTAAATTATTAAGTTGTCAGATCTTTCTTATAGATCGCCGGAGCTAGCTTGTCCTAAGGTTGTTATGATCTCCAGATCGGTCGGATCGGTTAGTACACTTGTACAGTCAGCATCAAAGTAACTGTTAGGCGGTTGTCACACTGCCACCGCGTCTCGTTGCGAGACGCGGAGCTACGGACTCGCATGCGGAGACAACGCACAAACGTCCGCGTTTTCTCAGCATCTCCGTCCGGAGCTGCGATGCACGACGTCCCGCGTTACTTCCGTCTCGCGTTCATTTCACATTCGAACGTTAAGGTGAAAACCGTTCCTATTTGTCGATAAAATGGAAACGGAACTTATTCAGAATGCTGCGGTGATACTTTCAGCTTGATTTTTGTACAATCGAGTCATAAATTCTGGGTACATTCCTATTTAGAAACCAGACCGATAAATGGGTCTTTTGCTAGAGATTACGAAGATTTAAGGCAACGCGAAGAAACATTTTTTAATTGCACCCGCATGTCAACCGCGTCATTTGATTATTTGCTAAGCAAAATTGGAGTGATTATTACTGGCGCGGACACAAATCGACGTTATATTACAGCCGAAGAAAAGCTTTAGCTTACACTCAAGTACTTAAGTAATAATCTACTAGGGGGAAGTCCCCTAACGCCGGACGGCACCTAACGCCGGACACTCGAACTATCTCGGCAACTAGCAACGCGAGCGAATCAAGGACAAGTGGAAGGGGCGCGGGGGTCCCCGCCCCTTCCACTTGCCGAGTTGCCGTTGCCGAGCTTCCAGTTGCCGAGATAGTTCGAGTGTCCGGCGTTAGGGGACTTCCCCCTATGTACTTCAATCTTCAATTATACTATTATAAGAATTCTCTAGATTTTGATTATGATTAAAACCGATACTTACTATAAAACTAAATAAATTTGGAATTAAAGAAAAACAGTATTTAACTCAGCCTTTAATATTTTTAATAACTATTCACTAATTGAGCATAAATCACAGATCATATATTTACTCTAAAAATACTTAATAAAAATATTTGTTTACAAATTACTATAATCTTGTTTTACCTATACTTTGTTAAATACGTCCTTCTTGAAGGTTCTACATACAAAGTTAAAAAACGCATCAACGGACGCCGCAGCAGTGTGACAACCGCCTTAAAAAGATATTCGATTTAATTAAAAAAAAAAAAATTCAGACCTATAGATTCATCCAACTAGCAAAACTGAACCAAATTTAGCTGTAAATCAGTGACAGACGCAGTTTTATATCCGTGATAGAAACATCTCTATCACTGGGAAGTGGCCCCAGTTTTACAGCTATTTGATGATATATCATGTCTATTTTGGCACCGCACGTCACTACTTTGATGTATATCCATGATACTACAATGTTTTATGAATCTCTTTAGCGTTACACCAATGGTGCCTGAATCACTATATCACTAAATTATGATAAGAAAGTAACAGCAATGCTGATATAGAGCTGTTTGTTGTTATATTGTTAATAGGGATTCTTTTATATCGCATATCGTTAGTGCTAAATACTGAGTGTTATGTGTAAATAAAGTTGTATGAAAAAAATTGCCTTACAATTAACAGTTTTGTAAGTATAATAAAATAACTATTATTATTTATAAACTATTTTTGTGTTAGTAAGTAGTGTCAAGTTGCTGTTAGGTGCGTGCATAACGGGTAATTTATCATGCGCTCAAAATTTTATTGATGAAATAATAGCATATTATTTGTGTTTTTTTCATGCCCCTATTAAATATTGAATATTTAATTAAATAAAAAATATTTAAAATATCAAATTATTTAAAGTCACCAATATGTATCTAAAATGTGTTCTGGTTACCGATATATCACAAATTTACAGTTTCCCACCGCCATTACCAAACACTTTCGGGTTCCTTAATAAAACTAGTAAAACCCCCACTGTACCTACCTTTAGGTAATAAATAAAGTATCTTCAATATTGTTCAACTCATTTGCGTTAAATGAAAGTGGTTATATTTTTGGTCAATTACTGTTTTTCAAGCAGAAGTAATTTCATAAAACTCAACAGATTTGAATGGCTGTGGAAGAATATGTTTTCATCTTCTCCATTGTCATCAAAATTGTCAGTCGCAAACAAGTCATCTTGGTATCCTGAACAAGGTTCTGTTAAGATTTCATTTTTTGTATCTACGGAACCAACTTCCGAATTCTCGACGCTGGTTTGACTATCATAAAGATCCTATAAATGAGGTTACAACAGCTGATATACATTTATTTAGCGTTCTATTAGTAAGAATAATGTTTATATGTCACTGATGATATAAAAGGTCTTAAAAAGTGTATTTGCAACTGTTTAGTGTTAATGTAGATCTTTAAACAACTTTATGCTGCTGGTGTTAAGGAAACGCCATTATATGATACTTTAGACGCATATCAGCTGCGTTATGTTCTTATATATCTCAAGTTAGCTCCATTGTGCACTGATATATCACCAGCGATATTGCAGCGCATTGAAAGCCACAATAGAGTTATTTAGCTGTATACAGGCACTGTATATATCTGATATGCAACGAAATTGCTCTAAATCACAGTTAGGGATACTGTTGTGCAGCTGTGTTATATGTGCCGTATTAAGAAGTCCAGTAAACGTTTATGTCATCAATTCTTATCACGATATAGCTGTATAAGATTATACAGCTAGATGATGATACAAGTCGCCAATATACAACATAGCAGCTCCGAGTTGCTATTTTATGACTTTTATATCATTATTTAGTGTTAAAACATTTTATTTTATCACTACTTTGCTAGGTGAATGCTTTTGTTAGATCATCGAATACTCCACCACATTTATTGTCATTATTTAAGTGTAACATTATTTCCGATACTAGATTCATTACAGCTTCAGCAGTATTCTTCCCTTTTCTGAAAATGTTGTGGTTGCAGCGGCGCGCGGCTGGCGGACGGGCGCGCCGTCACCGCGCAGATGGTGCTGCTGTGCGGCTGGAGGTCTGTCAAGGAGGTAACTCTACCTGAATGCGCAATCTCAATGTTTGCTTAACGGTCACCATGGCCTAGCTTGTGTGGGAACGCTGATTAATTGTGTCACGTTGATGACCGGGAGGTAGTTAAAGAAGGAAAGCAGGAACGGAAGAAGAGACAGGAGACAGGGCAGAAGAAGGTATTTATTGTATTAATTAATAAAGGCACCTGCGAACAAGCAGATACAGACTTAAGTTCTAGATTTAAGTTAAAGAGATATTGACATTAAAACGGTTATAAAATACATGGGAACTTACGTTTACGTGCCTTGTCTTTAATTTAATTGACAGAATCCAGCAATTAGAACTTAGAATCCAACAATTAGAACGTAGATCCAGCAATTAGAACTTAGATCCAGCAATTAGCACTTAGATATCACAGCACAATAGCACAGTCAAACTTGGAAACATAGAAAGACTGATGCTTAAGTATTGAGGAAGAGCAGGATTAAAATAGTCTTGTAGGTATCTGTTCAGCTTGAAAGCTCTCAATAGAATGAATGTTTTTCACATGAAACGGACAAGTGTGGAATTTAGAATGAATTATGAATTTGAATGTAAATTTTTAAGAAAGAGTGTGTAACCAGACAGTCCAAAAAGTTATCAAGAACGAGTTGTAACGCAACACGTTACAATTGTACAATTTATATTGTCTTTTTAATAAATAAATTTTATTTTATTTTTTATTAGTACTACCTACTCTGAGTGGCGTAATTTAGGTAAGGTAACCAAGGATCTCTACTAGGGCCAAATAAAAAATGGCGCTATATCGAATTATGTTAGCGACAAAGCTCAAGCTTGGAGACGTTGCAGTTAGCCTCCTGGAAGATGTGTGTTTACCGAACAATTTTAATTTTCAGAATGTTTTAATTTTTTACTCAAATCAATTGCTTTTTCCTTATGATAACTTATGAAAATCGTATCATCAAATTAGGATAATAAAATTGTCAACGATTCCAGACGTCCATCCTCCTGGGCTCGATGGTATCCCGCCTGAGCATCGAGGGCGAGGAGCCAGCGTGGACGCTGAGCGCGGAACAGGTGGAGCATGTTGGGGAGCTGCTGATGGAGCTGCTGGCGAGGGTCAAGCATCGCGGGGCCTTCGAGCAGGCCTACGTGGGCTTCACCATGCTGCTGGCCAGGTCAGTGTGAGCCAGCGTGGAACAGGTGCAGCATGTTGGGGAGCTGCTGATGGAGCTGCTGGCGAGGGTCAAGCATCGCGGGGCCTTCGAGCAGGCCTACGTGGGCTTCACCATGCTGCTGGCCAGGTCAGTGTGAGCCAGCGTGGAACAGGTGGGGCATGTTGGGGAGCTGCTGATGGAGCTGCTGGCGAGGGTCAAGCATCGCGGGGCCTTCGAGCAGGCCTACGTGGGCTTCACCATGCTGCTGGCCAGGTCAGTGTGAGCCAGCGTGGAACAGGTGCAGCATGTTGGGGAGCTGCTGATGGAGCTGCTGGCGAGGGTCAAGCATCGCGGGGCCTTCGAGCAGGCCTACGTGGGCTTCACCATGCTGCTGGCCAGGTCAGTGTGAGCCAGCGTGGAACAGGTGCAGCATGTTGGGGAGCTGCTGATGGAGCTGCTGGCGAGGGTCAAGCATCGCGGGGCCTTCGAGCAGGCCTACGTGGGCTTCACCATGCTGCTGGCCAGGTCAGTGTGAGCCAGCGTGGAACAGGTGCAGCATGTTGGGGAGCTGCTGATGGAGCTGCTGGCGAGGGTCAAGCATCGCGGGGCCTTCGAGCAGGCCTACGTGGGCTTCACCATGCTGCTGGCCAGGTCAGTGTGAGCCAGCGTGGAACAGGTGCAGCATGTTGGGGAGCTGCTGATGGAGCTGCTGGCGAGGGTCAAGCATCGCGGGGCCTTCGAGCAGGCCTACGTGGGCTTCACCATGCTGCTGGCCAGGTCAGTGTGAGCCAGCGTGGAACAGGTGCAGCATGTTGGGGAGCTGCTGATGGAGCTGCTGGCGAGGGTCAAGCATCGCGGGGCCTTCGAGCAGGCCTACGTGGGCTTCACCATGCTGCTGGCCAGGTCAGTGTGAGCCAGCGTGGAACAGGTGCAGCATGTTGGGGAGCTGCTGATGGAGCTGCTGGCGAGGGTCAAGCATCGCGGGGCCTTCGAGCAGGCCTACGTGGGCTTCACCATGCTGCTGGCCAGGTCAGTGTGAGCCAGCGTGGAACAGGTGCAGCATGTTGGGGAGCTGCTGATGGAGCTGCTGGCGAGGGTCAAGCATCGCGGGGCCTTCGAGCAGGCCTACGTGGGCTTCACCATGCTGCTGGCCAGGTCAGTGTGAGCCAGCGTGGAACAGGTGCAGCATGTTGGGGAGCTGCTGATGGAGCTGCTGGCGAGGGTCAAGCATCGCGGGGCCTTCGAGCAGGCCTACGTGGGCTTCACCATGCTGCTGGCCAGGTCAGTGTGAGCCAGCGTGGAACAGGTGGGGCATGTTGGGGAGCTGCTGATGGAGCTGCTGGCGAGGGTCAAGCATCGCGGGGCCTTCGAGCAGGCCTACGTGGGCTTCACCATGCTGCTGGCCAGGTCAGTGTGAGCCAGCGTGGAACAGGTGCAGCATGTTGGGGAGCTGCTGATGGAGCTGCTGGCGAGGGTCAAGCATCGCGGGGCCTTCGAGCAGGCCTACGTGGGCTTCACCATGCTGCTGGCCAGGTCAGTGTGAGCCAGCGTGGAACAGGTGCAGCATGTTGGGGAGCTGCTGATGGAGCTGCTGGCGAGGGTCAAGCATCGCGGGGCCTTCGAGCAGGCCTACGTGGGCTTCACCATGCTACTCGGCAGGTCCGTATGTGACACTAAGCTGTCATTTTGTCTTAAGTTCTGATTGTGGACTCTTCAGACGATTTAAACAAATGTTTACTACTGAAACGAGTTCGTATATACAGTAAAGGAAACTGAAAAGCGTACCTTTATGACTCTTATTGCCATTGTGTCGGAAGCGAAAAAGTTACGTGTTTCTATTTCCTTTACTGTACGCGATTCCTCGAGATAAAGTATCGGTGATGTCATCTATAATTCTAGGTTTAGACTAGTTTAGAATCGTATGGAAATCGTTGCCATCCAATACTAGATAGGTACTTAGTTTTCCTTGTAACCAACTGGTATTGATCAGTCTGCCAGCTCAGTCAACTGTGGTTACGGGCATGATGGAACCGCTAGTCTGATCCCCCTGTGTATTCTGGTTTAGCATTGCGTGGCAGTTATTGTTATCGATCAAAACCTCGTGCCCAGTCCTTGTAGCCAACTACGATTTTAGATGAGGACCTAGTATGTGTAGTTCAATCATGAACACCACAAATTAGGTTGTAACTCCAAATGTTGCCCGAATTCCCACATGCATTTAAATAAATTATTTCATTCTCACAGACGTGCATGCAGTATCTAATTGTGTGCTCCCTTCGCCTTCTGCTGCACCTACTCTGTATTAAGCTAAATTTTTCATCAATTTCACTACCCAAAGTTTGTCTGGAAGAGATCGCTCTTTAGCGATAACACCGCCTGTTGTCTACCGTTATTTATGAATTGTATTTGCCTTGTTTCCTTTTGTAAACTTTTATTGGTGTGCAATAAAGTATTGTTGTGTTTTTTAGTAAGTCAATGTTTTAGTGGATTATTCTGTATGTCGTCTAGATTGTGGAAGTGCTCCAGCTCTCGCCTGCATCAGTTACCTCTGCAATGGTTTTCGTCGATCGAGCGCGGGTTTGTGTTGCCGGCCGCCGCTCACGACGACCTCACTGCCGGCGAGTACTGCGCCACGCGGCGCGGAGCGGGCTTGCCTTTCATGATTCAGGTGAGTGCTTGGTTAGGGCTCGGAACCGATCAGATTTATCAGTAAACTAGCTTGAACATTGGCTGATTCTTTACAAACTCCAGATGCTTTTAAGAACACTTGAAACTGCTTGAGCCATTTACGCCATGAGACAGCGCGACTCGCCGGACCGCCTTCTAAGGTTAACTCGGCAGGCGGACGTGCGTGTTCCATTGTTTATTAGGATATCAAGCACTGATTTGCCGAAATGACTGTAAACAAAGTTAAACTGAAGCACTTAACCAGTATTTTGTTAATTATTTCTTAGCACCGCTGTCACCATGAAGTAAACACAAAGATGGCTTTGTATAGACTGATTTATTATTTCTCAAAATCTACCCACACATATCAATATTTACAAATACACTACAGGGCTATCCTGTATAACACCCGTTTAAATGATAGTACATTACTGCAAGCGCCGGGAAAGGAGGGCTCGGCGGGTAGGTATAGACGGTCGACCGTAGGGAGGCGGATAGTGATACGAAGCCGGCAAACCCCTTTCACGGCTAAGGCATTTATAGCACTTTTCTCAAACATAACATATGCAAAAAATAAAATAATACATCACTTTAAATCAAATATGATTCAGCTAATCAGCCCGTTCATGAACACCCATATGTTAAAAAATTGAGCAAGTGCGAGTCCGAATCTTGCATGAAGGGTTCCGTACCATAATCTATAACAAGTTTGTTGTATTGGAGCCACCCTTAAATATTTATTTTATTCCATTTTTAGTATTTGTTGTTATAGCGGCAATAGAAATACATCATCTGTGAAAATTTCAACCGTCTCACCGTTCTTGAGATACAGCCTGGTGACAGACGGACGGACGGACGGACGGACAGCGAAGTCTCAGTAATAGGGCCCCGTTTTTACCCTTTGGGTACGGAACCCTAAAAAGTACTTTCTGGCCTAGGCTTTCAATTTTGCATGAAATTCATTTACAATTCTCTCGAATTGTTCCGTCCGAAACGTGATACTTCGAAGCCTTTTATAATGCACGTTATGAAGGAAGACCTTTCATTTTATGTTTGAGAAAAGTACATTATTTAACTTAAATATTATTAACGGATATATCTCTACGCCCGTTAAAAATAAATTGATAACGAGCGGGCTCGCTTCGCTCGTCGTCGACCCGTTCATTCCCGCGCACGTGACCCCCAGGCTCTAGTGACTAGTGAGCTGGCGGCGGAGTCGTCTGCGCCGCGCGGCCGGCTGCTGGCGCGCTGCTTAGAGCTGTGCGTGCGCGTGGCGCGCGCGCCGCCCGCGCCCGCCGACGCGGCGCGCGCGCACCTCGTGCTGCGCGCGCTGTGCCGACACACCGCGCCGCCCGCCGCCGCCACCGCTGAAGCTATCATGGTGGCCGTGAGAGGGTTCGACGCTGACACTTGGACGGTAAATATTTTTTTCTACTCCAGTACTTTTTTCTGTCATTTATATAGTTACTAACTCTAATATAAAGACATAAATTATGAAAGTATGTAAAAGTCTATACTCTACTGCCCAAAAACACACTGCTAACCGATGTTATAATGTCGCCAAAAAAGCATCACTTAGTACCACAGATTACAAGATGAACAGGTGCATCCACACAATTTGCAAATTAAAAAAAAACTTATTGTACTAAGGCATTGCTGCCAACTTAAAAAAAAAGTTTTATCTACAGTGCATGGATGTTTAGTATAGTGAACGTATACCTTTATGTATAAGTTTAATTTTTTTGACAGATTTTTAGTATAGTGAACGTATACCTTTATGTATAAGTTCATATTTTTTCAAATTCAAATTCAAATTCAAAATTGTTTATTTGCATGAATACAGTTTTCACATAATAGATCTTAACATTAGGTACGTATAAACGTTCCTCCGCCATGTATTCTGCCTGCAAGCAGGCGTGCAAACATTTGAGCGCGCTCCATTAATTGAAATTAAATTAAATAATAATTATAACAAAAAGTATAATTAAATTAAATTAAAATAAATACAATGTCAGAAAATAATAATAATAATAATTCAAATTAATAAATGAAATAATAATAAATAAGCCAAAATAACAATAGAATTAAATTTTAAATTTTTGACAGATGAACGTCAATAAAAAAAAAGTTTATCAGAGACAATTTTCTTTTTAATTTTGTTGATTCCGAGCGGGAACATGTAATTATTTTCTTTGTTGTTTATTTGCATTTTATTTATGAAATGTCGAGTCGTAGAAAAAGTATTGTATGCAACGTTGTATAAGTAGGTCAAAAAACGCTCGTGGCATCTTTCTTACGATGTTCGCTACGCTCACATCGTAACCCATGCCACTCGCGTTTTTTGTCCCCTCTTATACAACGGTTGCATAAAATACTATTTTCATCACACTTTGCTCGTAAACAAGGGCTTACATGCTAGAAAAGCGGGCGGTAAGTCGTAAATTACGCCCTAGGGCGGTAAGTAATTTTTCTCACACTAAGTTATTACATGCTAGAAAACCGGGCGGTAAATCGTATATACCGCCCTAGGGCGGTAATTCGTACATTACGCCCAAGGGCGGTAAGTAGTTTTGGTATTGACTACTACTACTTTTGATTTATTTCCTCCAAAGTGTTATGAAAAACGTCATACGTGACTCTGGTGGTAAAGGAATTCCTAACTCGTGTCATTAAAGCCCTCGCCTTCGGCTTCGGGCTTCTAATAGACACTCGTTTGTAATTCCTCGTTTACCACCCTTGTTACGTAATATACTAAAACACTTGACGATATTATTGTGTCGATCTTATTCCTCAAATAACAACGAAGTCCGCTGCAAAGAAAAGACAGGTAAGTTTCAAAAATTGATGCGATGCAACTTTTTCAATCTAACATCCCTGAAAATCTACACGACATTTATACGAAAAAAATTCTGATATTTTTTTTGATTATCCACCGTTTTCAAATACAGTATAATTTTATTAAAACCGCTTAATACAATAACAGTATAATTTATTTAGTTTTGAAGTGAAAATAAATAATAAATATCAGACATCCTCACACAAATCAATCTAGTCCCAAATTAAGCTCAAGAAGGCTTATGTTTTGGGTACTAGACGACGATATACATACTTATATAGATAAATTTATACTTAACCACTCAATTGCTTCGAATTTTGAGTTGGACTCTATTTATATAATAAAATAAGAGCGGTGACAGGTAGCCGTAGTTACCAAAAGCAATCTAGTGGATACATAGGAACAACCATGACCCAAGCACAAATATTCGAATTCGTCACACAAATATTTGCCCTGGCCGGGATTCGAACCCGGGACCGCCGCTCAGTAAGCAGGTGCTTGCAAACTGAGCCAACCGCGTCGTCAAGAGCACAAAAATCAAAAACACTTCGTAATCCCCGCCTACGGTTTTTAAGCTTACCCTTACATATGTTGTTTATTTTCTCTACAATCTCTTATTGATGAGTATATTCCAGGAGCGCAACTCGTCGACCCTCCTGTTCAGCGCGCTGACCGTGCGCGTGTTCGGCGTGCTGCGCGCGCGCAGCGACAAGCTGTGCGTGCGCAACCGCATGACCGGGCGCATCTTCTTCCTGCGCTACCCGCCGCTGTACGACTTCCTGCTGGTGAGATTACAATAAACCACCAACACCAACTTAATTCTGCCAATAAATCATGTCAATACATAAGTTTATTGAAACGAGATTTAATTTTGTTTAAATGGTGTTTATTTAATGATTTAATAGACTTGAGGATAAGACTTCGTTGACAATCTATTGTGTCATCACTAAGTAATTTTGACCCAGCCCCCTGACAATACGGTATTTGATTGTAGTGAAAATTAATCGTATAATTAAAAAATACACGGAACCAAATAAACTACGACTGACTTTTGGACATGATACTATTTTAAATAGGACAAAAACTAAAAAGAAAACGTGTTTTGAGTATTGATTATAATGACGTCACAAGGGTATCTTCATAAAAACTTTATACTAACAGATCGTTTTTGACATTTCATAAATAATAACCGATTTAAGCTGTCATTAAATACCGAGGTTTTCCCCGGGGGCTCGCGGTTCTTCAAGAGGGGAGTGAACAGGTTCTTAAAGTGTCGGTGGGGGGCTCCTGGCGTCGCCAGCGTCCATAGGCTGCAGTGACTGCTTAACATCAGGCGGGCCGCAGGCTTGTTTGCCACCGTCGTAGTATAAAAAAACTGTAGGGGGAAGTCCCCTAACGCCGGACGGCACCTAGGGCCGGACACTCGAACTATCTCGGGCGAAACTCGAACTAACTATAAGGGGCGTGGGGGACGTACCGATGCCCTTCCACTTGTCCTTGATTCGCTCGCGTTGCTAGTTGCCGAGATAGTTCGAGTTAGGAGACTCCCGCCTATTTATGATTGAAACATTATTTCAGGAGCAAGTGAAGTACGCATCAGCAGAGTGGAGGCTGCGGCCGTCGCTGTTCCCGACGCTGGTGCTGCTGGCGCGGCTCTACCCCTCCGCGCTCGAGGGCTCCGTCTCCAGTCTGAAGGTAGCTGTCTGTGTCTGAACACTTGTGAAGCAGCATCAGCAGAGTGGAGGCTGCGGCCCAAGCTGTTCCCGACGCTGGTGCTGCTGGCGCGGCTCTACCCCTCCGCGCTCGAGGGCTCCGTCTCCAGTCTGAAGGTAGCTGTCTGTGTCTGAACACTTGTGAAGCAGCATCAGCAGAGTGGAGGCTGCGGCCCAAGCTGTTCCCGACGCTGGTGCTGCTGGCGCGGCTCTACCCCTCCGCGCTCGAGGGCTCCGTCTCCAGTCTGAAGGTAGCTGTCTGTGTCTGAACACTTGTGAAGCAGCATCAGCAGAGTGGAGGCTGCGGCCCAAGCTGTTCCCGACGCTGGTGCTGCTGGCGCGGCTCTACCCCTCCGCGCTCGAGGGCTCCGTCTCCAGTCTGAAGGTAGCTGTCTGTGTCTGAACACTTGTGAAGCAGCATCAGCAGAGTGGAGGCTGCGGCCCAAGCTGTTCCCGACGCTGGTGCTGCTGGCGCGGCTCTACCCCTCCGCGCTCGAGGGCTCCGTCTCCAGTCTGAAGGTAGCTGTCTGTGTCTGAACACTTGTGAAGCAGCATCAGCAGAGTGGAGGCTGCGGCCGTCGCTGTTCCCGACGCTGGTGCTGCTGGCGCGGCTCTACCCCTCCGCGCTCGAGGGCTCCGTCTCCAGTCTGAAGGTAGCTGTCTGTGTCTGAACACTTGTGAAGCAGCATCAGCAGAGTGGAGGCTGCGGCCCAAGCTGTTCCCGACGCTGGTGCTGCTGGCGCGGCTCTACCCCTCCGCGCTCGAGGGCTCCGTCTCCAGTCTGAAGGTAGCTGTCTGTGTCTGAACACTTGTGAAGCAGCATCAGCAGAGTGGAGGCTGCGGCCGTCGCTGTTCCCGACGCTGGTGCTGCTGGCGCGGCTCTACCCCTCCGCGCTCGAGGGCTCCGTCTCCAGTCTGAAGGTAGCTGTCTGTGTCTGAACACTTGTGAAGCAGCATCAGCAGAGTGGAGGCTGCGGCCCAAGCTGTTCCCGACGCTGGTGCTGCTGGCGCGGCTCTACCCCTCCGCGCTCGAGGGCTCCGTCTCCAGTCTGAAGGTAGCTGTCTGTGTCTGAACACTTGTGAAGCAGCATCAGCAGAGTGGAGGCTGCGGCCGTCGCTGTTCCCGACGCTGGTGCTGCTGGCGCGGCTCTACCCCTCCGCGCTCGAGGGCTCCGTCTCCAGTCTGAAGGTAGCTGTCTGTGTCTGAACACTTGTGAAGCAGCATCAGCAGAGTGGAGGCTGCGGCCGTCGCTGTTCCCGACGCTGGTGCTGCTGGCGCGGCTCTACCCCTCCGCGCTCGAGGGCTCCGTCTCCAGTCTGAAGGTAGCTGTCTGTGTCTGAACACTTGTGAAGCAGCATCAGCAGAGTGGAGGCTGCGGCCCAAGCTGTTCCCGACGCTGGTGCTGCTGGCGCGGCTCTACCCCTCCGCGCTCGAGGGCTCCGTCTCCAGTCTGAAGGTAGCTGTCTGTGTCTGAACACTTGTGAAGCAGCATCAGCAGAGTGGAGGCTGCGGCCCAAGCTGTTCCCGACGCTGGTGCTGCTGGCGCGGCTCTACCCCTCCGCGCTCGAGGGCTCCGTCTCCAGTCTGAAGGTAGCTGTCTGTGTCTGAACACTTGTGAAGCAGCATCAGCAGAGTGGAGGCTGCGGCCCAAGCTGTTCCCGACGCTGGTGCTGCTGGCGCGGCTCTACCCCTCCGCGCTCGAGGGCTCCGTCTCCAGTCTGAAGGTAGCTGTCTGTGTCTGAACACTTGTGAAGCAGCATCAGCAGAGTGGAGGCTGCGGCCCAAGCTGTTCCCGACGCTGGTGCTGCTGGCGCGGCTCTACCCCTCCGCGCTCGAGGGCTCCGTCTCCAGTCTGAAGGTAGCTGTCTGTGTCTGAACACTTGTGAAGCAGCATCAGCAGAGTGGAGGCTGCGGCCGTCGCTGTTCCCGACGCTGGTGCTGCTGGCGCGGCTCTACCCCTCCGCGCTCGAGGGCTCCGTCTCCAGTCTGAAGGTAGCTGTCTGTGTCTGAACACTTGTGAAGCAGCATCAGCAGAGTGGAGGCTGCGGCCCAAGCTGTTCCCGACGCTGGTGCTGCTGGCGCGGCTCTACCCCTCCGCGCTCGAGGGCTCCGTCTCCAGTCTGAAGGTAGCTGTCTGTGTCTGAACACTTGTGAAGCAGCATCAGCAGAGTGGAGGCTGCGGCCCAAGCTGTTCCCGACGCTGGTGCTGCTGGCGCGGCTCTACCCCTCCGCGCTCGAGGGCTCCGTCTCCAGTCTGAAGGTAGCTGTCTGTGTCTGAACACTTGTGAAGCAGCATCAGCAGAGTGGAGGCTGCGGCCCAAGCTGTTCCCGACGCTGGTGCTGCTGGCGCGGCTCTACCCCTCCGCGCTCGAGGGCTCCGTCTCCAGTCTGAAGGTAGCTGTCTGTGTCTGAACACTTGTGAAGCAGCATCAGCAGAGTGGAGGCTGCGGCCGTCGCTGTTCCCGACGCTGGTGCTGCTGGCGCGGCTCTACCCCTCCGCGCTCGAGGGCTCCGTCTCCAGTCTGAAGGTAGCTGTCTGTGTCTGAACACTTGTGAAGCAGCATCAGCAGAGTGGAGGCTGCGGCCCAAGCTGTTCCCGACGCTGGTGCTGCTGGCGCGGCTCTACCCCTCCGCGCTCGAGGGCTCCGTCTCCAGTCTGAAGGTAGCTGTCTGTGTCTGAACACTTGTGAAGCAGCATCAGCAGAGTGGAGGCTGCGGCCCAAGCTGTTCCCGACGCTGGTGCTGCTGGCGCGGCTCTACCCCTCCGCGCTCGAGGGCTCCGTCTCCAGTCTGAAGGTAGCTGTCTGTGTCTGAACACTTGTGAAGCAGCATCAGCAGAGTGGAGGCTGCGGCCCAAGCTGTTCCCGACGCTGGTGCTGCTGGCGCGGCTCTACCCCTCCGCGCTCGAGGGCTCCGTCTCCAGTCTGAAGGTAGCTGTCTGTGTCTGAACACTTGTGAAGCAGCATCAGCAGAGTGGAGGCTGCGGCCGTCGCTGTTCCCGACGCTGGTGCTGCTGGCGCGGCTCTACCCCTCCGCGCTCGAGGGCTCCGTCTCCAGTCTGAAGGTAGCTGTCTGTGTCTGAACACTTGTGAAGCAGCATCAGCAGAGTGGAGGCTGCGGCCGTCGCTGTTCCCGACGCTGGTGCTGCTGGCGCGGCTCTACCCCTCCGCGCTCGAGGGCTCCGTCTCCAGTCTGAAGGTAGCTGTCTGTGTCTGAACACTTGTGAAGCAGCATCAGCAGAGTGGAGGCTGCGGCCCAAGCTGTTCCCGACGCTGGTGCTGCTGGCGCGGCTCTACCCCTCCGCGCTCGAGGGCTCCGTCTCCAGTCTGAAGGTAGCTGTCTGTGTCTGAACACTTGTGAAGCAGCATCAGCAGAGTGGAGGCTGCGGCCGTCGCTGTTCCCGACGCTGGTGCTGCTGGCGCGGCTCTACCCCTCCGCGCTCGAGGGCTCCGTCTCCAGTCTGAAGGTAGCTGTCTGTGTCTGAACACTTGTGAAGCAGCATCAGCAGAGTGGAGGCTGCGGCCCAAGCTGTTCCCGACGCTGGTGCTGCTGGCGCGGCTCTACCCCTCCGCGCTCGAGGGCTCCGTCTCCAGTCTGAAGGTAGCTGTCTGTGTCTGAACACTTGTGAAGCAGCATCAGCAGAGTGGAGGCTGCGGCCGTCGCTGTTCCCGACGCTGGTGCTGCTGGCGCGGCTCTACCCCTCCGCGCTCGAGGGCTCCGTCTCCAGTCTGAAGGTAGCTGTCTGTGTCTGAACACTTGTGAAGCAGCATCAGCAGAGTGGAGGCTGCGGCCGTCGCTGTTCCCGACGCTGGTGCTGCTGGCGCGGCTCTACCCCTCCGCGCTCGAGGGCTCCGTCTCCAGTCTGAAGGTAGCTGTCTGTGTCTGAACACTTGTGAAGCAGCATCAGCAGAGTGGAGGCTGCGGCCCAAGCTGTTCCCGACGCTGGTGCTGCTGGCGCGGCTCTACCCCTCCGCGCTCGAGGGCTCCGTCTCCAGTCTGAAGGTAGCTGTCTGTGTCTGAACACTTGTGAAGCAGCATCAGCAGAGTGGAGGCTGCGGCCCAAGCTGTTCCCGACGCTGGTGCTGCTGGCGCGGCTCTACCCCTCCGCGCTCGAGGGCTCCGTCTCCAGTCTGAAGGTAGCTGTCTGTGTCTGAACACTTGTGAAGCAGCATCAGCAGAGTGGAGGCTGCGGCCCAAGCTGTTCCCGACGCTGGTGCTGCTGGCGCGGCTCTACCCCTCCGCGCTCGAGGGCTCCGTCTCCAGTCTGAAGGTAGCTGTCTGTGTCTGAACACTTGTGAAGCAGCATCAGCAGAGTGGAGGCTGCGGCCCAAGCTGTTCCCGACGCTGGTGCTGCTGGCGCGGCTCTACCCCTCCGCGCTCGAGGGCTCCGTCTCCAGTCTGAAGGTAGCTGTCTGTGTCTGAACACTTGTGAAGCAGCATCAGCAGAGTGGAGGCTGCGGCCCAAGCTGTTCCCGACGCTGGTGCTGCTGGCGCGGCTCTACCCCTCCGCGCTCGAGGGCTCCGTCTCCAGTCTGAAGGTAGCTGTCTGTGTCTGAACACTTGTGAAGCAGCATCAGCAGAGTGGAGGCTGCGGCCCAAGCTGTTCCCGACGCTGGTGCTGCTGGCGCGGCTCTACCCCTCCGCGCTCGAGGGCTCCGTCTCCAGTCTGAAGGTAGCTGTCTGTATCTGAACACTTGTGAAGCAGCATCAGCAGAGTGGAGGCTGCGGCCGTCGCTGTTCCCGACGCTGGTGCTGCTGGCGCGGCTCTACCCCTCCGCGCTCGAGGGCTCCGTCTCCAGTCTGAAGGTAGCTGTCTGTGTCTGAACACTTGTGAAGCAGCATCAGCAGAGTGGAGGCTGCGGCCCAAGCTGTTCCCGACGCTGGTGCTGCTGGCGCGGCTCTACCCCTCCGCGCTCGAGGGCTCCGTCTCCAGTCTGAAGGTAGCTGTCTGTGTCTGAACACTTGTGAAGCAGCATCAGCAGAGTGGAGGCTGCGGCCCAAGCTGTTCCCGACGCTGGTGCTGCTGGCGCGGCTCTACCCCTCCGCGCTCGAGGGCTCCGTCTCCAGTCTGAAGGTAGCTGTCTGTGTCTGAACACTTGTGAAGCAGCATCAGCAGAGTGGAGGCTGCGGCCCAAGCTGTTCCCGACGCTGGTGCTGCTGGCGCGGCTCTACCCCTCCGCGCTCGAGGGCTCCGTCTCCAGTCTGAAGGTAGCTGTCTGTGTCTGAACACTTGTGAAGCAGCATCAGCAGAGTGGAGGCTGCGGCCGTCGCTGTTCCCGACGCTGGTGCTGCTGGCGCGGCTCTACCCCTCCGCGCTCGAGGGCTCCGTCTCCAGTCTGAAGGTAGCTGTCTGTGTCTGAACACTTGTGAAGCAGCATCAGCAGAGTGGAGGCTGCGGCCCAAGCTGTTCCCGACGCTGGTGCTGCTGGCGCGGCTCTACCCCTCCGCGCTCGAGGGCTCCGTCTCCAGTCTGAAGGTAGCTGTCTGTGTCTGAACACTTGTGAAGCAGCATCAGCAGAGTGGAGGCTGCGGCCGTCGCTGTTCCCGACGCTGGTGCTGCTGGCGCGGCTCTACCCCTCCGCGCTCGAGGGCTCCGTCTCCAGTCTGAAGGTAGCTGTCTGTGTCTGAACACTTGTGAAGCAGCATCAGCAGAGTGGAGGCTGCGGCCCAAGCTGTTCCCGACGCTGGTGCTGCTGGCGCGGCTCTACCCCTCCGCGCTCGAGGGCTCCGTCTCCAGTCTGAAGGTAGCTGTCTGTGTCTGAACACTTGTGAAGCAGCATCAGCAGAGTGGAGGCTGCGGCCCAAGCTGTTCCCGACGCTGGTGCTGCTGGCGCGGCTCTACCCCTCCGCGCTCGAGGGCTCCGTCTCCAGTCTGAAGGTAGCTGTCTGTGTCTGAACACTTGTGAAGCAGCATCAGCAGAGTGGAGGCTGCGGCCCAAGCTGTTCCCGACGCTGGTGCTGCTGGCGCGGCTCTACCCCTCCGCGCTCGAGGGCTCCGTCTCCAGTCTGAAGGTAGCTGTCTGTGTCTGAACACTTGTGAAGCAGCATCAGCAGAGTGGAGGCTGCGGCCGTCGCTGTTCCCGACGCTGGTGCTGCTGGCGCGGCTCTACCCCTCCGCGCTCGAGGGCTCCGTCTCCAGTCTGAAGGTAGCTGTCTGTGTCTGAACACTTGTGAAGCAGCATCAGCAGAGTGGAGGCTGCGGCCCAAGCTGTTCCCGACGCTGGTGCTGCTGGCGCGGCTCTACCCCTCCGCGCTCGAGGGCTCCGTCTCCAGTCTGAAGGTAGCTGTCTGTGTCTGAACACTTGTGAAGCAGCATCAGCAGAGTGGAGGCTGCGGCCCAAGCTGTTCCCGACGCTGGTGCTGCTGGCGCGGCTCTACCCCTCCGCGCTCGAGGGCTCCGTCTCCAGTCTGAAGGTAGCTGTCTGTGTCTGAACACTTGTGAAGCAGCATCAGCAGAGTGGAGGCTGCGGCCCAAGCTGTTCCCGACGCTGGTGCTGCTGGCGCGGCTCTACCCCTCCGCGCTCGAGGGCTCCGTCTCCAGTCTGAAGGTAGCTGTCTGTGTCTGAACACTTGTGAAGCAGCATCAGCAGAGTGGAGGCTGCGGCCCAAGCTGTTCCCGACGCTGGTGCTGCTGGCGCGGCTCTACCCCTCCGCGCTCGAGGGCTCCGTCTCCAGTCTGAAGGTAGCTGTCTGTGTCTGAACACTTGTGAAGCAGCATCAGCAGAGTGGAGGCTGCGGCCCAAGCTGTTCCCGACGCTGGTGCTGCTGGCGCGGCTCTACCCCTCCGCGCTCGAGGGCTCCGTCTCCAGTCTGAAGGTAGCTGTCTGTGTCTGAACACTTGTGAAGCAGCATCAGCAGAGTGGAGGCTGCGGCCGTCGCTGTTCCCGACGCTGGTGCTGCTGGCGCGGCTCTACCCCTCCGCGCTCGAGGGCTCCGTCTCCAGTCTGAAGGTAGCTGTCTGTGTCTGAACACTTGTGAAGCAGCATCAGCAGAGTGGAGGCTGCGGCCCAAGCTGTTCCCGACGCTGGTGCTGCTGGCGCGGCTCTACCCCTCCGCGCTCGAGGGCTCCGTCTCCAGTCTGAAGGTAGCTGTCTGTGTCTGAACACTTGTGAAGCAGCATCAGCAGAGTGGAGGCTGCGGCCGTCGCTGTTCCCGACGCTGGTGCTGCTGGCGCGGCTCTACCCCTCCGCGCTCGAGGGCTCCGTCTCCAGTCTGAAGGTAGCTGTCTGTGTCTGAACACTTGTGAAGCAGCATCAGCAGAGTGGAGGCTGCGGCCCAAGCTGTTCCCGACGCTGGTGCTGCTGGCGCGGCTCTACCCCTCCGCGCTCGAGGGCTCCGTCTCCAGTCTGAAGGTAGCTGTCTGTGTCTGAACACTTGTGAAGCAGCATCAGCAGAGTGGAGGCTGCGGCCCAAGCTGTTCCCGACGCTGGTGCTGCTGGCGCGGCTCTACCCCTCCGCGCTCGAGGGCTCCGTCTCCAGTCTGAAGGTAGCTGTCTGTGTCTGAACACTTGTGAAGCAGCATCAGCAGAGTGGAGGCTGCGGCCCAAGCTGTTCCCGACGCTGGTGCTGCTGGCGCGGCTCTACCCCTCCGCGCTCGAGGGCTCCGTCTCCAGTCTGAAGGTAGCTGTCTGTGTCTGAACACTTGTGAAGCAGCATCAGCAGAGTGGAGGCTGCGGCCCAAGCTGTTCCCGACGCTGGTGCTGCTGGCGCGGCTCTACCCCTCCGCGCTCGAGGGCTCCGTCTCCAGTCTGAAGGTAGCTGTCTGTATCTGAACACTTGTGAAGCAGCATCAGCAGAGTGGAGGCTGCGGCCGTCGCTGTTCCCGACGCTGGTGCTGCTGGCGCGGCTCTACCCCTCCGCGCTCGAGGGCTCCGTCTCCAGTCTGAAGGTAGCTGTCTGTGTCTGAACACTTGTGAAGCAGCATCAGCAGAGTGGAGGCTGCGGCCCAAGCTGTTCCCGACGCTGGTGCTGCTGGCGCGGCTCTACCCCTCCGCGCTCGAGGGCTCCGTCTCCAGTCTGAAGGTAGCTGTCTGTGTCTGAACACTTGTGAAGCAGCATCAGCAGAGTGGAGGCTGCGGCCCAAGCTGTTCCCGACGCTGGTGCTGCTGGCGCGGCTCTACCCCTCCGCGCTCGAGGGCTCCGTCTCCAGTCTGAAGGTAGCTGTCTGTGTCTGAACACTTGTGAAGCAGCATCAGCAGAGTGGAGGCTGCGGCCCAAGCTGTTCCCGACGCTGGTGCTGCTGGCGCGGCTCTACCCCTCCGCGCTCGAGGGCTCCGTCTCCAGTCTGAAGGTAGCTGTCTGTGTCTGAACACTTGTGAAGCAGCATCAGCAGAGTGGAGGCTGCGGCCCAAGCTGTTCCCGACGCTGGTGCTGCTGGCGCGGCTCTACCCCTCCGCGCTCGAGGGCTCCGTCTCCAGTCTGAAGGTAGCTGTCTGTGTCTGAACACTTGTGAAGCAGCATCAGCAGAGTGGAGGCTGCGGCCCAAGCTGTTCCCGACGCTGGTGCTGCTGGCGCGGCTCTACCCCTCCGCGCTCGAGGGCTCCGTCTCCAGTCTGAAGGTAGCTGTCTGTGTCTGAACACTTGTGAAGCAGCATCAGCAGAGTGGAGGCTGCGGCCCAAGCTGTTCCCGACGCTGGTGCTGCTGGCGCGGCTCTACCCCTCCGCGCTCGAGGGCTCCGTCTCCAGTCTGAAGGTAGCTGTCCGTGGCTGAACACTTCTTACTAGCAGTTACAGCGTGGCCGGGGCTACAAGAGGCTATACTGTCTATAGGTTTATAGTATCCATAGATTTAAGCTGTCTATATTTTTATACTTTCTATAGGTTTATCTAGTCTAATAGGTTAATACTTTCTATATTAGTTTAAGCTGTTCATAGATTTATACTGTTCATAGGTTTATATTTTCTATATGTCATACTTTCTATATAGGTATAGGTTTATGCTGACTATAGGTTTATACTATTAATATGTTTTTTACTGTCAATAGGTTTATACTTTCTATATAGGCTAATAAGCTGTGTGTAGGTTTATACTTTATATAGGTTTATACTTTCTATATAGGTGGAGGTGCCTTTTTTAATAATCCATAATTTTGATAAAAGTGTGGCGAAATAAGAGTAGCCCACGGCACCAGTGGGGAAGGGAACTAAATTGGGAAAAATATAAAGGCAAGTGGACTGTATAATTGAGATTAACCCCAAACTATGCAGATAGGAGCTAGGAAGCCTAGGACAAAGGGAAAGACATATGCACTAACCTTTTATACGCTGCGTGCTGTCTCCTCTTGCTGGCAAGTCATCTGCACGTTCACGGGTATGTATAATAGTTTATTAAATAGATTTGTGGCACATCACATCAGTTCGTAGCACATAATTCAAACACCAGGCGGCCAAACGGGGCCGCACAGACAGCAAGGTAAAAATGGCGACTTGCGACTGTCGCTCACGGCGGGCGTCGATGATGTACATATGTCAGAGGAATGGGATTTGACAGGTTTGGGAGAGAATTCAAACTACCCCACATACAAAAATATAAAACGAAATCCAACATCCCCCCGGCCTTGAAGGAACCCTTCAAAAGAAAAAAGAGCGAAGCTGCTCTATCATAGAACGCGGGTGCGATTATTGTGCTAAGCGGTAAGTGAATAGTTAAGAAACTTAAACTAGAAATATTTAGCGAAAACTAAGAAAAGCACAGTAGTTTGTGCGCGAATATAAGTATGTATGAAAGAACTCTACAACTAAAATAAATCTTAACTAAGATTGTCTATAAAGACGCGGGCTTAAAATAACTAATCTAAATATCTTAAATTAAGATTGACTCATTGAGTCGGGAGAGGGCAAAGTCGCACGACTGGCCGTTTGTACGTGCCAACTTTCGTCCTTACTTCCGCAACGCGCGTTATTCCGTCCTTACCGGGATATACGTTAGTGATAATTCCTAACGGCCATTGTAAGGGTGGCGCGTTATCTACGTTTAACAATACCACTGTACCAATCGTTATTGGATTAGATGAAGTATTCCATTTCTCGCGTTGTTGCAAATTATGTAAATACTCAGATTTGAACCGCTTCCAGTATGACTGTACTAGCGAGTCCATCAATGAAAAACGAGACAACAAATTGGTTCGTTCGTCGGATAAGTCGGGTGCGGGAAGGTACTCTAGTGGAGATGTAGACAAAAAATGAGATGGCGTGAGCGCCAGCGGCTCCGAGGGATCCGAACTTAGAGTATAGAGCGGGCGGCTGTTAAGCACTGCCTCAATTTGTGTAAGCACGGTCGACATCTCCTCGAAGGTGAGAATTTGTTTTCCTATTACGCGAAATAATAAAGATTTAGCGCTTTTAATATTAGCTTCCCATATGCCACCGAAATGACTGGCAGTGGGAGGGTTCATCTTCCACGTTATGCGGTTTTTTGCGAGTTCATTACTAAATGTTTTATAATATTCGTCAGATCGTAAGAATTCGTGAAGTTCATTAAAATAAGCCTTTGAAGAAACAAAATTAGTCCCGTTATCCGAATAAAGGCGACGTGCATGGTCCACGTCGCGACGTAAAGCGTTTAAATGCATCTATAAAACCTACGGAAGTCAGACTCGATACCAGTTCTAAATGAACGGCCTTTGTCACTAGACAAATAAAAAGGCATAAATATGCTTTGACACTACGTACGCCGCGCTTGCGATAGGGAGTAATATACAGCGGTCCCGCATAATCTACACCCGTGTGTAAGAAAGCCTTGCATTGCTCTAATCGACATTTAGGTAGATCGGACATAAGCGGGAAAGTAGCTTTAGGACTTAATCTGAAACAGCTATTGCATTTTTGCACGCGTTGCCTAACAATACGACGAGCGGCAAGTATCCAGTACCTAGTTTTTAAGATGCCTAGTAATAGTTGCGGTCCTGCGTGAGAATTATCGCGGTGATAAGTGTCAATAATTAAGTGCACCACATTATCCTTTTTAGGCAATATCATGGGGTGCTTAGACGCGTAATCTAACGACGAATTCGTTAAGCGACCTCCGACACGTAAGATTCCATTTTCAATAAACGGAAATAGCTTTTGTAGTTTTGATGAGCATCGTTGCCCCTTTGAAATATTTTTAATATCGTCGGAGAAATATACAGATTGCACTACACGAATTATTTCAAATTCGGCGGTATTTAAATCATTAGCAGTGATTACGTCGTTTCGCGGGAGCTTCTTCGAGAAGCGGAGCACATAAACAAAAGCTCGAAGAAGTTTATTCCAGGAGGAACATCGCGAGGCGAGCGTCAGAACAGGATGTTCTATTTCAGTGACACTCGTGGTCACGTGAGCCACAGTCTTTTCCTCTGGCAAAGATGAGCGGTTAGGTATAAATTTTTGTACAGGCCAGTGGTTTAAAGGCTGTGCTAACCAAGGCGGTCCATGAAACCACAACTCATGCTGTATGAGCTGGGAGGGAGTGAGACCTCTTGAATTACAATCAGAGGGATTAAGAGAGCCAGCAATATGATATAAATTGTCAGGCGAAATATTTGTCTGAATTTGTGAAATGCGGTTAGCGACATAAGTGTCGAACCTATGAGGCGAAGCGACCGACCAACATAGGGCGACTTCTGAGTCAGAAAATGCAAAAATATTATCTATTTTATGTCTTTTCGATAGCGTGTCATTAACTTCGCGTAGAAGCCGTGACATTAATAAAATACCGTTGAGTTCTAAACGCGCTAACGTAATCTTAGGTCTGGCAGAAGCTACTCTTGACTTGGAACAGATAAGCGTTACGATCGGTGGCTGGCCTGGGTTAACAACATGCAGGTATATTACACAGCCATAGGCGGCTTCACTGGAGTCCGAAAATCCTACCAAGGAGACTTGAGCTCCGACTTCTACACCTAGATGTCGGGGGAATTTAAGCTGGGATATCAGAGGCAACTCAGATAAGTACTGTTGCCATAAATTAACAATGCGAGAAGGCGGTAAATCATCCCAGTGCAAATCCAAAAGCCACAGTTCCCGGATTATTAATTTAGCGTATAAAATAACCGGCCCTACGAGTCCTAGTACATCATATAGTCGGGCGGTCGCGGATAATATAGCACGTTTAGTACACAAGGTTGGCGGTTTAGAGGTATCGAACACGAACACGTCCTGCGTGGGCAACCAGCGCAGACCTAAAATCTTAAATGTATTTCCGTCATCGAAGGAAATAGATCCAGACTTCCGGTGTGACTCTGGTATGTGCTCGAGCAGTTCGCGCGAGTTGGATGTCCATTTTACTAGGGCGAACCCCCCGGCCTTGAAGAGGTCGATCAGTTCATCAGCTGTCTTAACTGCTTCCTCGAGAGAAGAAGCAGAAGAAGCGAGGTCATCCATATAGACATCTCTTTCTAACACGGCGGCCGCAGTTGGCCATTGATGCCGTTCATCAGCAGCTAGCTGACGTAGGGTCCGTAGCGCCAAAAAAGGCGATGAACGCAAACCAAACGTAACCCGCGTGAAAGTGTATACCTCTAGCGGATCAGTATCCGAGAAACGGTATAAAATTCGTTGATATTTATGATGTGATTCATTTGTGTGAATGCACAAGTACATTTGTTTCACGTCAGCAAAAAATGCAATCTTGAAAATGCGGACATTTAATAAAATGTGAAATATATTTGCCTGTAAGTTACAACCGGTATATAAAATATCATTTAGTGACAACCCTGTGTCACTTTTCGCGGACCCATCCAGGACGGGCCGAACTTTGGATGTCGCTTTGTCATTGCGAACTACAGGATGATGCGGTAAAAAATAGCCCGAAGAGAGAGACTCCTCAGGTGCGGAGCGAGAGAGAATACATTCATTTAGGTAATCGCGTATAATGTTATCATAACTAAATTTAAGTGCGGGATCTTTAGAGAACTTTCTCTCGAGAAGTAAAAAGCGCTTTTTTGCTGTTATGAAAGAATCTCCCAATTTATTGGGATCATCTTTGAATGGCAGGTCCACAGAATAACTGCCGTCATCATTGCGAACAGTAGTTGAAGTGTATATACTTTCGCATTTTTCGTCGTCGGGACTTAAAAAGGTACGCGAAGGTATCTCCTCATTCGACCAAAATTTCTCGACGAGTTGATGAAGCGGGTCACAGGTCACAGCTAAAAGCACAGAGCGTGTGCGGAGCGGGTTGGGAAGAAACTATAGGAGCATCCCCCATTAAAATGTACCCTAAGGTAGTTTCATAAGCGTTGGGCATATTCTCGGATGGGCCTCTAATTTTGTCAAACAATAAAATTTCGCAATAAAGTTTCACACCTATAAGCATATCAATCGGTCCCGGTTGTGAAAAGTCATCATCTGCGAGCGGTAAGTTCTTAATGTACCCGAGCGACGCGTTATCTACGCGCGCACTAGGCAGCTGTGACGTAATGCGCTCGACTACCAGCGGGCTGGCAGTGTATTCGCGTTGGGTCCCTACTCGCGGCGTGAATTTAAGTGAAGTTACACCTAATATTTTTTGCGAAGTCCCACCGATGCCTTGAACTTCAGAAAAGCGGTTTTGTTTTTTAATAGGCAGCGATAATCGCTTACAACAAGCTGCTGTTAAGTAATCACTTTGAGAGCCAGGATCGACCAAGCATCTCAAAAAGTGAGTGCGGTTAAAAGAATCAATTATTTTTATTTTCGCGGTGGCCAGTAACGTCGTCGTTTGAAGACGGCTAGAACTGTCGCACGAAATTGTACAAATGCTACGATCCGATGAGGAATGCGGGGTGCTTTGGTCGACGTTAACTGCAGTAGTCATATTAATATTATCAACATTAGCAATATCAGAATTAGTAAATTTATTTTCCTCATGAGATAACGTAAACATGCCAGGGCCGGACTCAGGGTGTCCGATTTTTTCATGTTTAAAATTACGAGCGGGGTTTGAAACAGTTGTTCCCATGTTACAATTTGACTTCGAACTCACGTTAAAATGCAACAATGAATGATGCCGTGATGAACAATGAGAACAATTTTTCTTCGAAGTACAAGTTGAAGTTTTGTGACTTACACTTAAACAATTGTTGCAATATGCGTTTAATTTGATAAAATTGTATCTTTCGTGCGGTGTCATTTTCATAAAAGGAGAACAAGAATACAAATGTTCATGTTGTTTATTTTTACAAAGTCCACATTTAATATTATTATCGGAACCGCCTGAGTCCGCGCCTACGAACGTCTTTGTAACGGCCCTAGGTATGTGCGACTTGTTAGGGGAGTTAAAGATCGGTTTATTAGTAACTGCATTTGGAGATCGAGATAACACTTTACTCTGCTCCTTGACAAATTCAATTAAACTATGATACGACGGGATTTTCTCCTTACGATAGGCGATCTCAAATAATTTAATTGTTTCTGCATCCAATTTTTGTAATGCCAAATGCAGGAAAATGAAATCTGTCAAATCTTCGAGTTTCATTTCTTTGAGCGCTTTGACGGATGTGTCAAAGTTATTTATGAATGCGTCTAAACCGGTCGAACTCGCGGTAGTTAGCGATTTAAAATGCAACAGCTGCTTAAGATAAGTACATGCTAGCGTGCGTGGGTCATCATACTTTTGTATTAAAGCATCCCAAATGATGCGATAGTTCTGTGCGGTTGGAGGCAAACCTGCGCAAATATCTCGCGCAGTGCCAGTTAATTTGCCAATTAAATAATAAATCCTTTCACTATCAGACAGTGATGCGTTATCATGTATCATACTCTTAAATTGCTGATAAAACAGCGGCCAGTTATGTGGCTGTCCATCAAATGAAATTAATTCAATTACTGGCAAGCGAGGTTTCGACTTCGTAACACTGGGGGGTTGAGTCTCAGGAACACTATGGACTTTATTTTCTGACAATAATTGTTTAATATAGCAATACATTTCCTCAAATGATGTCCATGACTCATAATCTACGTCAGCGCCTGGGTTCAGTTGTAAAAACAGCAAATTATACGATTCTAAAACCTTTTCGTAATCATCACGCAATGTGTCTATATTTAATGCACTTGTCCGAAACGCCTTACACTGTTGGTGATCAGTTTCGGCTTTGTATGCTAATTCTAGAATGTTTTCTACGCGTTTATAGATAACATCGCGCCTGACGGTATATATAGTCAGCTGATTCCTACAAGTATCATAATCGACTCCCTGGCTGAACGCGTCACTCCCTTTTCTGCTACCTTTACCCATTGTAAATAGTAGTTACGAACTTGTAATCGATAAATAAAATAACAATTCGCGGTATGCTAAAGAATTCTATAGAAGGTCGTAACTCACGACGATTTACTGAGAACTTAAGACTTTTTATTTAAGTGGTGCAAATAGTTTTGCAGTAAATATAAAAGACGTAAGCGACTGGGATTCTATATGGACTTATGACTTTTTATATTAGACGTATGAGTATGATAACAAATTGTTCACTTTTTATTAGAAGTATGATGATATTAGCGTATATAAAAGTATTATATGTATTTATAAGAACTTATTTATGTACCTAACTGCGGGAATAGAAATTAAAATGTTAGTTAAATACTGTAACTAAACTGAGCGGGACACAATAGGTAAATTGTGATAAATGCGGGCGGAAACGTATTTACGTATTTAAGAATAAGATTCTGATTGAATTTTATGTGCTACCGTGATTGTAATGTTACCGGGCGGTGAAATAAATGAACTTAACCGAACCAATTTGAGTTGCATTTACAATTGCATATGGCGGACAGGTAAAGTGGTATGGTTAAGAACAAAGGAATGTGCGATCACGTGTATCGAAATTGATCACGAAAAATGAAATATATTAGGAAATAACTAGCAATATAACGTACTATGCATGCGGGTGCGGAAATAAAGCGAAATAGTCGCCGATCTTGTTAATATTTTAAGATTAAAAATGACAAACTATTTCAATACCTAGCACAATAATCGCATAAGTTACCCCAATAATTATCATTAAATTTATATATTAATCACATAGGTATGATTTAATGCGGATGGAAATGACCAGAAAATGGTTTAATTCGGTAAGAAGTGACCAGAAAAAATATGGAGGTGCCTTTTTTAATAATCCATAATTTTGATAAAAGTGTGGCGAAATAAGAGTAGCCCACGGCACCAGTGGGGAAGGGAACTAAATTGGGAAAAATATAAAGGCAAGTGGACTGTATAATTGAGATTAACCCCAAACTATGCAGATAGGAGCTAGGAAGCCTAGGACAAAGGGAAAGACATATGCACTAACCTTTTATACGCTGCGTGCTGTCTCCTCTTGCTGGCAAGTCATCTGCACGTTCACGGGTATGTATAATAGTTTATTAAATAGATTTGTGGCACATCACATCAGTTCGTAGCACATAATTCAAACACCAGGCGGCCAAACGGGGCCGCACAGACAGCAAGGTAAAAATGGCGACTTGCGACTGTCGCTCACGGCGGGCGTCGATGATGTACATATGTCAGAGGAATGGGATTTGACAGGTTTGGGAGAGAATTCAAACTACCCCACATACAAAAATATAAAACGAAATCCAACAATAGGTGTATACTTTATATATGTTTATACTGTCTATAGGTTTATGCTGTCTATAAGTTTATACTGTCTATAGGTTTATATTGCTTATAGGTTTATACTGTCTACATAGGTGTGTACGGTCTATATTAGGTTTATACTTTCTGTAGGTTACCGACACCAAATTTAACGTTGCTGAACCCATAAAATCTATATTCATCTCGCTTGAAGAACTCCACACTGTTATTTCTCGGTAGACATATAAACAAGAGAGTTTGACAGGCACGACATTGTTCACAGTTGGAGCGTTTTCTGCCGCATTTGGTATCGCTGGGCGCGGCGCGTGACGTCAGCACGCGGCGGCTGGCCGCGCGGGCCGCGGCGCCGCTGCTGCCGCCGCACAGGTCAGTACAGTTAAAAATTGGGCAAGTGCGAGTCCGACTCCCGCATGAAGGGTTCCGTACCATAATCTATAACAAGTTTGTTGTATGGGAGCCCCCCTTAAATATTTATTTTATTATTAGTATTTGTTGTTATAGTGGCAATAAAAATACATCATCTGTGAAAGTTTCAACTGTCTAGCTATCACCGTTCTTGAGATACAGCCTGGTGACAGACGGACGGACGGACGGACGAACGAACGGACGGACGTACGGACGGACGGACGGACAGCGAAGTCTCAGTAATAGGGTCCCGTTTTTACCTTTTGGGTACGGAACCCTAAAAATCGAAGTCATCTGGCGTTAGGGTGGTGGAGAGGTCTCTTCCGCCAGGTTTCGCATTTAAATTTATCTTTGTGCTTTTAAATTTGTATCAATGGCAAAAAAATATGGATTTTCCCGTTCGCTTGTGTATACGGTAGCTTCCAAAACGCCGGAAACTAATAATTTACGCTATATAATCCGCTTTGTTTTGTGAGATTTGTTATTTGAAAATCACTTATTATGGCCTTCTTTTCTACGGTAACGAGACTGTAATGGTAATGGTTCACTCCTCACCGCAGATATGTCCCGCACATGCGGTCGCTACTCGAGACTCTCGGCGACTCAGCCGTCAAAAGGAACCTCTGCCACGGACTTTTGTGTCAGGTACTTACTTACTAATATCTTCGTTTTTACAAGCTTTTATTTAACTTGCAATGTATGTATGTAACTCAATTTTGAGGCAAATATTTTCAACCGATTAAGCTTAAATTTTGCCTACAAACTTATCCTTGATGACAATACAATTAGTACATTATAGGTGAATTTGTGAATGACCTCACCTTCGGTTCGGGTCAAAAACACATGTGATCTGGGGCTTTACGAATTACCGCTCGTGGTTTGTCAAAAATTTTACGTCTTGCCTTGGCCAGGTAGCAAGATTTTCTCCTCGCATAGCGGGCAGAAAATCCCACTTACGGCCTACCTTAGGTGGGGTAAAATATGTTACCGAGGGGCTGGTCTGATGATGGAGCCAGAAGGTGGCCCTAAAGTACAGACGGCTATAAAAGCTTGTCTAATTCTAATTTTAAAATATGGCTTCCATCAAAGTTAATGATGATTTCGCCAATTTCGAGTTTGCTCGTAGAGCATGCCGTTGTTCAGTGAGGTTTTGCTTGTTGTAAAGTGATAGCGATTTACAAAAAACCACGCGGACTATCGGGCCTTGACCCAGGAAGGGCTATGAACGCTTCAAGTTGAATTCTTCATTAGCTATTCACTCATACGTTAGATCACTGCACAATACGCTATCAATACTACACATTGAATAACAAAAATGAATAAATAACGAACAACAAAACTTAAACGCATGCGGCCATCTTGAGTCACGGACCGGAAGCCCTAAAAGCTTGTCACAAAAATTAAATTTTGACCAGAAACCTATTTATTAGTTGTACCCTAAATATACTTATATTTTTTTATCACTATTGCAGTTGGGTGTTCTACTGGACCTGAACCCAGACTTCACCATAGACGAGCAATCCAAAGCCGAGCTGTTGCAAGCGATCCGCGGAACATTCTGGATCGCGGAACACGCGGCCGGACAGAAGCCGTGCTTCGTCGTGGCTGACGAGTGGCTTAAAGTCCTCAACCTGATTCTACTGAGGTATGGCTACGGAGGGCAAATTCTACAGTTCCCCTCATCATCACAAACTTAAGAGCTCTTGTCGGTG
This sequence comes from Apotomis capreana, assembly GCA_947623375.1. Lineage (NCBI taxonomy): Eukaryota > Metazoa > Arthropoda > Insecta > Lepidoptera > Tortricidae > Apotomis > Apotomis capreana. Next base: position 1,063,517 of record OX392513.1, on the reverse strand, counting down.
AAGCAATTTCCATTTTTCTCTATCTTCAGCTTTCTTCTTGATTTCCTGATACGACACGCTGTTAACCTTCTCCTTGACTTGGTCTATATATCTCCTAGGCCTTCCTCTCTTCCTCTTTCCCTCAAACTTTCCTTCCATGATAATTTTAATCGTCATGTCGTTTCATGTGTCCAACCATCTTAGTATGTCATTATAAACAACAGTTCCTTTAGGATATCATTAACCCAGAGCTGCCTATATAGACGAACAAACTAAAGATGCACTATTGGCGCGATGACGTAATGTCTTGTGACGTATGGCTTATAAAGTATAGTCGGTGAATGAAAAGGTTCATCACTATTCGACTTTATGGGATGGGACCAGCTTTAAGGTCCAAGGGACGAAGCTTTTCATTTCGGGACTGTACTTAACTTAATCCTGCTGAGATGCGTAATTATAAACGCAAAATCGAGTATATCGAGTATAGCTAACATGGAAAAAATGCATGTTTCGAGTGAGAGTCTGGGGCCTATCAGCTCGTTTTTAAACAAAAACAGTGAACAAAAGCATTATCTCCATTATAAGACGACATTTGACTTTCATCTTTTTTCTTTTTATAAAGATTTAATTTCAATAAACATATGCATTTTCCAGGTTTCCAAAACTCTTAGACGCCGATATCCCCTCGATATCGACACATCTGGAAGCGGCCCTATTTTCCCCGCCGCCCGCCGTCGCCAGCGGCCGAGAGATATTCCTCTCCAAAGTTGTATACATGTTATTGATCATGACCACCACACGTGACAGTACCGTCCATCTTGTGATGCGCTGTCTGAAACATACTGACTACGAAGTTAATTTATCTGTTTTAAACTATCTTCTTCTATTACATGGCAATAATGACGATCCCTGTCCATTCTTGGAACATTTATCAAAGATATCACAAAGAGATATATTACAGGATATTGAAAAAGAAGAAAACTACGTTAAAACACTATGCAATGTATCCGGAAATGGTTATTTGGAATGCAAGCAGAAAGCGCTTAGAGCTTTAGCGTTAACAAACAAAACCCAGAAAGAGATAGTCAGGTTAAAATTGGGAAAAGACGTAGAATTGAACGACGAAGAACTGGTTATGGAATTGATTGATTCCATTAAGAATGGGCCCGCAAGCTTAAGTTGTATTTACTTGGATAGTTTACTGCGACTGGTGTCTGTGTCTGGTGTGTCGTTGGAGGTTGTTCGCGTGTTGCTGGCGTGTAGCTCGGCGGGAAACGAGGACGACACGCGACGGTCGGCGGCGCGCTTCTTGGAGATCAATTTGAGGACTTTGTTGAAGACCGCGCCGAGTGCAGACGACAAAGAGATGTGTGAGTGCTTATGTTGTTATTATTTCTCAAAATAAGTTCACCCTTGTGTTGAATCTATTCGAGAAGACTGCCTGAAGACTTATTTTAGGCGGTTGCACCATGCTTCCACCGGTTTAATGTCATGAGACCGCAATGGTATACTTAGATGGCGTTATGACGGCTACCTCTATCGAGTCCCATACAAATATACTATTTGAACATATACATTTTTCACCTCACTACGGTGGTGAGGAAATGCGATGCAAAAAAAACAATAAGAATATAAAATTAATAATATTTAATTTTTCCCTCTATTCAACGTATCAAATTTAAGTCATAACACACTCAAATCCAAACCAAATAAACAAGCGAAAAGCACACATATTAATTTTTTTTGAAAAATTGCATGCATCACAGAGAAACACAATTATCGTGTTCGAAATTCAAATGACTTTTGCACGCTAGCCGATAAAATAGACTTTAGCACGCAGATTTCGCGCTATAAACGGAGGTTTTCCAAGCGAGTGAGGTAAAAAATGATTTTCTAAATTGACAAAACAACTGTAGGTAATTAAAGATTTTTTTCTCAAACATGCAATGAAATATTGTCTTTACGTTCCTTATAATAGGCTCGGAAGTATCGCTTTTTGGGCGCAACAACTCGAGAGGACTGTAAAGGGATTTCATACTGATTTTCAGGCCTAGGCCTGCAAAGTAACTTTTTTTTTTGGTTTCAACAACAAGGTCATTCACACAGCTTGACAAAAAGCAGGTTTTGTTTTTAAAGGTTGGTTGTTAGACTAAAATGTCCTATTTGTCAATTAATAAAATGTTGTTCTTTGAAGTATATTTTTTTATTTCATTGTATGTTTGAGGAAAGCACTAGGTATATGTACATGCCTCGTCGTGAAAACGGATTCCCGGCCTCGTATCACTATCCGGCCTCGCTCGCTCGCTCGCTCGGCCGTATATACCTACTTGGCCGGAAATCCTCATTTTCCCGGCCTCTGGTGTAATGTACTATATCATATCTTTATTGTGTGTGTAGTGGAGTGGCGCGCGACGCTGTGGGCCGCGACGGCCATGTTGCTGGAGGACGACGCGCCCGCCGTGCGGCAGCGCGCCGCTAACGCCGTACTTGATGCTGTCGATACAGGTTTGTCGACTCCTATCATCATCATCATCATTTCAGCCATAGGACGCCCTCTGCTGGACACAGGCCTCCTCAATAGATTTCCACATGGGCCGGATAGCAGCGACCCGCATCCAGCGAGTCCCCGCAACTCTAACCAGGTCGTCCGACCACCTTGCGGGTGGTCGTCTACACTGCGCTTGCCGGTACGTGGTCTCCACTCGAGAACTTTTCTGCCCCAACGGCCATCGGTCCTTCGAGCTATGTGCCCCGCCCATTGCCACTTCAGCTTGCTTACCCGGTTTGCTATGTCGATGACCTTGGTTCGTCTACGAATCTCCTCATTTCTGATTCGATCTCGTAGACAAATCCCGAGCATAGCTCTTTCCATAGCTCGCTGAGTGACTCTGAGCTTCCTTAAAAGGCCCATAGTTAGAGACCACGTCTCGGCTCCGCAGGTCATCACCGGTAATACGCACTGGTTGAAGACTTTCGTCTTCAAGCACTGAGGTATGTTGGACGAGAAGACACTTCGCAGTTTCCCGAACGCTGCCCATCCGAGTTGAATCCGCCGATTGATCTCTTTCTCGAAGTTGGACCTGCCTAACTGAATTGTTTGTTCCAGATAAACGTATTCGGTTGACTCCTAACTTTTATTAATTTAATCTGTAGAATATACAGAGATGACAGGTGCCACAATACGGTATTTGATGACTGCTAAAATCAGCTACTCTTTATTAAAATGTAAAAACGATCTGTTAGTATTGTGGCCTACACACATATGGAATATTTGACGAAAATTCACTTCGGCATGCTCCGAGTGAATCCAACCTCCTCGGCGCACGCGCGCCGGCGCATCTTTGCTTCAGCAGTGCGACCCATGGTATAAGAAAACAAGGTGGCATTCCGACAAGTTAGACTTGTGACGTAGACTGATTAGTTGCCGCTTTATGGTAACAAAATAATTATAAGGAAAAGATGTTCAACACCAGTCGTACAAAAAAAATTGCATGACAATAGTCATATTTTTTGAATAAATATTTTTTGTCGTAATCATTGATTTTAAACACTTGATTATAAGACACTCATACAGGTAGCAAGGTAATTGGGGAATATTATGATATGCTACTGGCAACACAGAAACGGATTGACAGAACCAACCAACCAATGATAGCGTGATGACGTCACAAGTCTGGCCTGTCATTCCGGCCCGTCATGGCGACCTCTGTAACTATTTGCATTGTACAGTACCTACCGTTTGTGACCTAATAGATACGTACCTAGTTACGCACCCAAATAGTCAAATAACGTATTCTCGGTTGCCGGCGGGTACTTGCATGAATCGCAATGTATTTTTAATTTTTTTATTACAATTTGTAACTACTTTTAATCAGTTTATCTGCTTAGCCCAAAAGTTGACTGGCAAAAAACGCCCTATGGCATTAAATCCGCCTTTTATACAGTGTTTTCTTTTGAGAAACAAATAAATAAATGAATATATATTCCCCTGACAGAGAGCTCCCAGTGGTCGCCATGTCTGTCGTCGCTGGCGGGCCAGCGGTGGCGGCGAGCGGCGGCGACTCAACGCGATGCGCCGGCGCTGCTGCTGCTGCTGGCCGCGCTCGACTTCTGCGCCGACGTCCACACCGGGGACGAACTCGGCGAGGAGGTAACATACGAGGTTTTTGAACCATCCAACCGATTCAACGTGTCAACCACTCTACCACCCGAACACCAGAATACCTTTCGTTTTTTTTTCTTATGCTTTGTGTGTTGGATCTTTGCATTACAATTCAATGTAATTGATTATTTTAAGTATTATTTACGAAAAAAATACTTGCTGTCGAGTAAGTTCTTTCGGCTTTCTTCTCCACAGCGACCTCCTCTGGGAAACGCCGGTAGATTCACGATCTGACGTGTAAAAGTGCCCTTGGGGCCTACTTACTGAATAAATTATTTCATTTCAATTATTTTTTTCTTTGTTTTTAATCTTTATATCAGGACCGATAAAAAATTGCAGTTCTTCAACTTGAAAAAATAAATAAATAAATAAATATCGGACAACCTCACACAAATCGATCTAGTCCCAAATTAAGATCAAAAAGGCTTGTGTTATGGATACTAAACGACGATATACGTACTTATATAGATAGATATATACTTAAATACATAGAACAACCATGACCCAAGCACAAATATTCGAGTTCATCACACAAATATTTGCCCTGGCCGGGATTCGAACCCGAGACCGCAAAATAAGAATTAACATTTCACACAAATTTTTACAAGGTATTTTTTTAATGGAGTATTCGCACTTGTTTTACAATACAAACAATATTTACTTAAATTTTCATCGATTTAGGCTTCCTTAATGATCCTACTTAAATTTCAGTGCCGAGTGTTCGACCAAAACGAAACTCACAACGTGTACCTGGAAGAGTTCACGTGGACGAGAGACTGCGCCGTCGAGTTGAAGCGGATATACACACAAACATACACCGACACACACACCATACACGAATTTCTGCAGTCCGTGCTATCCAATCCGACGTATAAGGATACTATAGAAAAATTGTGCATAGAAAACGTTGCTGAATGTTTAACGGGGAGCTTGAAGTCAAGTAATCCGAAAATAGATTTATTTTTAAAGATTTTATACAAATAAAAGACAAGAAACGGTAACATACTTTTTTATTCCTGCACTTCCTCATAAGTCATAATAAACCCACACAATTAAACATTTTTAACCACACACTTCAAATAGCCGTAATTTATGAAATACCACTTAATTTAGTTACCATTTAATCAATCACGTAGAAATGTTTATTTCAATAGTTCTGAAATAAACATCAGAACACGCTTTATTTACAATTTCCGAATCAAACCTGGTAACATCCATCACCGTTTGAGACAAAATAGGCTAGTTTCCTAAAGACCATAAAAATTAATATAATTTTCAAAATCCAATATATACACGGTACAATCATATTGCAATAATAGGCATGTTGACTATTTTTTTTTGAGGATGTCAATCGATTCTATTTTTTATCGTGATCAAATGTCTATATGGGACTGACTACATTTAAACTGCTCTAAAAGTCAGAAATGACCGTCAAAGTTCAACATTCCTACGTAGCGCTAAAAACGCTCCATACAAAACGCGTCATGCTAGTGACGTCACAGGCCGGTATAGGTACCAATAATTGTATGGAGAAATTAAGAAATTTGCCATTTTCACCGTGAAAAAGTTCGTTTATGTTCATGGTTGTCTTACAATTATTGTTTTGTAAAATTATGAGGATTCTGAAAACATTTTCAAAATTTCTTTTGGATTAAAAAAAAACATAAAATGCGTACCTTTGAAGTCACATATTTCCAAAAAAGATTTATTTTTCTGGTTTTTTTTCTTTGTTTCGTGATATATTTAGCTAATTTTATTCGTATAACTACAGTACGATGTAGAATTCAACATCAGTCAACATGTCTATTGTCGCCTATTTTAAAATTATCAAATTAATGGCGGTAATTTAACCGTAGGTGCAGGATGGTGACGTAATTCAATACTATATCAGCGTTTTGACGTTTCAAAAAAGTTGCTGATTCGATCTGTCAGGAAACTAGCCTGTTATAACCGCAACTTATATAAACTGACATCATTTTTTTGATGATCACACTTGACTTTGCACTTGAATCTTGATCACACTTGAATCCGTATTTATAATTATAAAACACGGCCAACCAGATATAAACAATTAAAAGAGAAAGATGGGAGTTAAGGACTGATGCCGTCTTATTTGATTTAGTGTGTTCATTTTTCCAAAAAAATATTTATGCTAGTATCACCAGCTTTTTACAACAGTGCCAAAAACAAACAGAAGGAGAATAAAGTGGCTTGGATCAGAACTCTAAAGAAAGGTTTCTGCTTTTTTCGTTTTGAGGTATGCAACCCTAAAAACTATATTTTCCTAACGGCAATGCTTTTAAAAACGCCCCTAAACATTACGATTACCAAACAACACTCATAATACCTTATCCCGCCTTATCCTGTACACTTCACTAGCGACCTGACTGTTCTTAAACTTCATCTTCTCTTTCTTTTCCACCGGCTTCTCTTTCCCCTTACTTCTAGCCAGTCTGTCCAGCTTATTCTTAATGTCGTTGCTGATGGGTTGGTTGTCTTCCTCGTTGCTGAACAAGTCTTTGACGGAGACAAGTCTCTGGGAGTTTCCGACTCGGAGTAGTTTTTTGAGGCCTCTGGAGGCCTTCTTCTCGACGAGGCCGAGCAGGCCCCAGTCCTCGGCCTTGCCCCCTTCGAGCCCGGCCTCCAGCTGCCAGGCGGCGTTCCTGACTTCCATTTTTAATCGTTCACACTCCTCATAGCTGACGTTTCTGCTTACGTTCAAAGCCTAAAAAAAGGAACTTAATTTCAGAACATGCTTTGAAAATTAACATGAAATAAAAATTAATACGATACGGTTATAGGCCAAATAAATTATCATAATATAAATGTTATTTAAAACACATAATAAGATATGAGTACATTGTAAAATATCAATTTATTAACAAATAATTCATGGGTAAGTGAGAACTTTGTAACAAAGTACTATCAGGAATGTACTACCGGGTATACCAGCTTTTCGGATATTATTTCGTACAATGTTGACAAAGCCTGTGGCGGGTATTATTTGTATTGTAAAGTTTTGCCAATTAAAAAAAGTAATATTTTTTATTTTGAAATACACAATCATTGATATCCAAAACCATTAATATAAAGCTGCTGTATCCGTGTAAGATTTACGGAGATGCCACGACTTTACGCGACCAGCGGCGTGATGAGCGGTTGAGCGAAAGACTCGAGCGCGGCCGCCTTACGTGTGAGCGAGACACAAGTACCTACTTCTAGACCGAGTTCGCGGCATCTCATCTCCCTTACCACAAAACAGATAGGTGCAGAAATCAATCTACATACAAGCGCGCTCGAGCAAACGCACACATAGACATTGCTCACGGACACGATATCTCGGACCAGTTCGGACCAGTGCGAGCGCGAGTGCCATCCCCTCGACGTGGCCGTGAGCAATGTCTATGTGTGCGTTTGCTCAAGCGCGCTTGTATGTAGATAGATTTCTGTACCTATCTGTTGTGTGCCCTTACAAAGCCCCAAACTGTTGGTCTAAACGACTCACTTGTTCCAAAGGATTGACGATGTACAGCGGCAAAGCATTGGGCTTCCTGACCGCTCGCCCCTCGTTCAGCGAGATGGCCTTGTCCGCGAAGTCGAATTGCGCGTAGAACTCGAAGAACTGCAGCAGCAGCGTCTCGAGCGACGCGTCGCTCTGCGCGCGCGCAGCCGGCGGCAGCTTGCTCGCGTCGCGGAGGAACGTGCAGTTCAGGTTGTCTTCCGCCATCCGTATGTCTTGTTTCTCTGAAAGTGAAAGTATTTGAAGATAGAAATAGGTGGGGATCAGAACGATTGGGAAATCGATAGGGGACGTAATGCGTCTGTGGTCGAAAGGTTAAGATGTTGGCCCGGTAATCTAAAGATACCGGGTTCGATTCCTGGTGTGGACTACGTGTGAACGCAATTCAATTTTTCGTTGCGTGTTCTTTGTATCTTTATATAGCAATGTGCCGTTCTCGAGAACGTTTCCTAAAAAATTGTGTTAAAGTACCCAAATAAAAAAAAAAGCGGAACATAGAACGGTGGCCAGTAATTGACGATTTACCCTAATTGTATTTCGAAATACTCGTAAATATAGTTTACAATTAGTTTAGAATTTGAAGTTTAAAACGCTTCCATGGGACTCCGATCAAGGTCATGTCAAAAAGCTGTCCTTTTCCAATTGCCGGTTTATTTACCCCGTCGCGAAATCTACCACCTGTTCTTCTCTCCACAAATTTGTCACTTAAGCTGACTCCTACCGCTCCGCTCCGCATGTGGAATGAATCATGCGGTTCAAGAGGGGAGTAAATAGGTTCTTAGAGGGTCGGCAAAGCGCGTGTGACGCTCCTGGCGTCGCAAGCGTCCTTAGGCGGTGACTGCTTAACATCAGGCGGGCCGCATGCATGCTTACCACAGTCGTATAAGAAAAAACTCACCAGCCATATCGACGAGCAGCTTGACGCTGGGCAGCACTCGCTGCTGCTGCAGGAAGAACAGCACGAGCAGCGTGAGCGGGAAGTTGGTGATCCAGCGGCCGGGCGCGCTGGCCGTGAGCTGCGCGGCCGCCGCCCAGCGCCGCACCGCCAGCGTCAGCGGCCGCGCGCGCGCGTCCAGCGCGCCCAGCAGGCGCAGCAGCTCCGACATGTAGATGCCGGACCTGGGGTATACAGATAACACACAACTGTCAAACGGAACTAAAGTTCTTCTAATAGGACATGGCACGATGGCACGGACGTGAGCACTTTTACTAGCCCAACAACTACCATCGCTTCAGAAAATGTGAATAGAAACGCCGCGAGAAACTCGTCCCAATAACTGATTAATAATATTTTACTATATTCCTTTTTAAACGATAGATAATTATATCTTGTTATAAATGTTATAATGCAACACTCAAGGCCCCACGTTGGGCGCCAACATCACGGGATTGAATTGAAGTGGCGACGAGGTGAAAAAAAGGAATCGGTGATCGATTAAGCGATCCCTTTTATGAGGTATATATTACAGATCAACAAAAATATGTATATTAATGCGGTAAATAATAATCAATGCCCTAAGCCTTTTAAAGTTAAGAATACAGAGATCGCCAAGTAATACATTATTTGTTATTCTAGAATGCCATTCATGTCCAAGACACTCCACAACTCCGACTTATGTATTGTTGAACTCACATGTTGCCTAAGCCTTTAATACAAAGTTGCTCACATGTTGCTGTAGCACAAGTCGCAGTCGACGTCGGTGATGTGGTGCGCGAACTTGACGATGGGCACGCGCGCGTGCAGGATGCGCTGCACGCGCGCCACGCCGGGCGCGCGCGCGTCCAGCAGCTCGGCCAGCAGCTCCAGCTGCCGCGCCGGCCGCCCCTCCAGCTGCTTGTCCTGGTACACCAGCCGTTTGGACCCGTCCATCTAATAATGACACAAACGTCTAATTCTCTTTTTATAAAGTACTAGCTGTACCCCGCGGTGTTACCCGCTCATCCCATGGGAACACTAAATTTATTCGGGATGAAAAGTATCCTATGTCCTTTCCCGGGTCTCAAACTATCTCCATACCAAATTTCATCTAAGTCGGTTCAGCGGTTTAAGCGTGAAGAGGTAACTAACAGACAGACAGACACACTTTCGCATTTATAACATTAGTATGGACTAGAAGGTGCCCGCAACTTCGTACGTGTAATTTTTTTTTACCGTAGGCGGGTATGAAGTATCCTATAACCATGTTTGGATGTCCAGCTATCCCTGTACCGTAATTGGTTGAAATTTGTACAACCGTTTCGGCGTGATGCGAGGACAAAGGAAATTATTAAAACAGATGGCGCCAGGTTAGCAGGCGCGCCCATACAAATGACGATCCTGCATCACTCAGATTTATCCTGAAATCATGACCCCTCTCCATAGTAAACTAATTTTCACTACAAATCTACAATTTTATATCAGATGACCACACACAAATTGATCTAGTAGTACAGTGAACTCAAGCAAGCTGATGTTATGATTTAGATTTAGATTTATTTATTTCATAATAACAAATTTACAGTATAAATTATCCTAAGTTAATTTACATGAATCAACAATATGGGCAGGGCACTAGACGACAATTTATAATATATAGATAAACACATAGACATCATCCTCATCCATGACCCAGAACCAAATATTGAGTTAAACACAAAAATATTTGCCCTTGCTGGGATTCAGACCCAGGACCGTGGGCTCAGTAGGCTGCACTATGTTGTCAAAACCATTTTATTTATTTATTTAAACTTTACTGCACCTTAAGTAATGAAGTCCGCAATTTGATTTTTTCTATATTTCAGTCTCTATATCGTTGCATAGCAAATACTTACATAAAACAAAGCTTGTATCTCAGTGTCAATGTACTTACTAGATACGAGGTTTTAAAGAGCAGTGACAGAAATTTTTGTGAGTTTTGGTTGTCACCAGGCGATATATTATTTTCAATATTTTCATACTCTACCAGTCAGCCACAGAGTTAAACAGAGATATTTGTAAATATTTGTATTTGTAGTCAATTTCCATCAATAAGTATATGAGTGACAATGATAACCTTTCCCATAGCTCAAAGCCAGTATTGTTCAGAGATTGGACAATACCATGACTTTATGATGAAATTTATTTATAAATTTAATTTTTGCTTACCATTTCATCAGTCAAAGTGTTAGTCAGCACTAGGTCCAGATCGCAGCCCATCCTGCCGAAACCATTCACTGAGGAACCAAACGGCCGCACCTCAATATTGGCATATAGACTCTCTAGGATCATTTCTAGCTGAAATGGCAATAATGAAACAGACAATATGTAATGGTCAAATACTGTGACATAAAATATAGTGAGTACATGTAAAATTGTGTTGTCATATTATTCAAGTATTATTTTTATTTTGGTTGCAAATTGTTTATGCGGTAGTACTCTACAGACAAAAAACTATAAATGCTTTTTTTAGGTACAGCTTTCCATAATGTTGATTTTAGGAGATACAACAATAAGCAAGATTTGAACAGAAAATATATTATAATTTTAATCAACATCACAAACCTCTCTGGCCACTAAATATCTTAACCGAACTCCAAGATCATTCAATATAGTCCTATCATACAGCAGCTGTATTTGATCAGACACTGTTTGAACACCCATCAGTTCCTCAAACAATATGTCTTCGCTACATGGGGAACTTCCATCTTTCGATACAAGGGACTTGTTACAAGGTCCATATTGCTCCTTTTTTCCTGCAGCAGCACGGAACCAGAGGAATGGAGACCGTAGGGACATGACATCAAGGTCTTTTTGGTGCGAACTGCAGCTTCGGAGTACATCTTTGAGGTTCTCTTCAGTTTTGAATTCAATAAGCATGAAGTGCTGAAATCATAAAATATTTATCATTAGAAAAGAAATTATAACATTCAAACTGCATTCAAATCGAAGTAGAAAGAGCTGATGATGATATTTTCTTATTTTCACTACTAAATAATTTAGTTTTTTTTTATGATATTATGCATCTCATTTGAATAAAAATATATTCCAACATAGATAAGCAACACTTAACACAATACTAAGCTAAAATACCACCATAATTAATTATAAGAATACATTATTATTACCTCTCCACCAGAGTTCTTGTAGTGATGAATTCCCTCAACGTCTGCGTATTTGGAGCAGTAGCTGTGTAGCTCGTTGAAGGACGCATCCGAATTCACCTGCACCACGATGCTGCGCCGTGCCTCGGCTCGCCGGGCCGCCACCACCTCCTCGAACTTAATAAATTTTCGCGGAACATCTAAAATGTACACATAACCTTAACGCACCCTTCATAACTAAATAATTCCACTCAACTTCTGAAGGGATACCTGAGAGTTTTCTTATGAATAAACATCTACATGACGAGGCTGATTTCTTAAAGTTTCTGTATGAACACAGTCTTCCTGCATTTATAACAGTTTGAAATAACACAGACATTTTCAGAAAAAAAATCTAATTGGCCATTTGAACGAAGAGCGTTCTGATATCAAGTTCATGAAATGTCAAATATGATAACAGAAATTAGTTATGACTACCATTTTATCAGAGTAGATCTTACGCTAAAGATTAGGTTTGTATATTTTTTATTTCAAAACATGGTTACTTTCTAAAAGTACATACCATTTCAGATCAATATTATCTATCAAGCTCATAAAATAAAAAAATACAATATGGTTTCAGATTGTCAATATAAAATGCGTTTTGTTTCTCGATAGTGTACCGATTTAGACCAGATTTTTCGAAACACAGTTATGATACTTATGATAAAGATATTTATTTAAATTCAAATTACTAGACTCAAATAGAAGTCTGGTGTATGCAAATGTGCAAGCATTTAAACAGGAGTAATTTTTACAAGATTAGTAAAATATAACCTAACTAAATTCTTACTTTTATAAAACGTCAAAGCGTTTTATTCGTTTGTTATTCCAAAGATACTGTTTAGAGGTTAACTAATTTATTGGTTACAAAAAAATAAAAGCAAGAATCGAAATCTGACTGAACAAGTCAGTTACGGTAGCTTTAAAGCACGTTAAAAATGAACACACGGATTTTGCAACGATTGATGGTACCAGGTTATGTAAACGCATTTAAACGTTTCCCTAACCTAAACGCCGAAAGGATAGTCGCAGCTAATAATTTAAACATTACGGCAATTCGAAACTATGCTAAAGGAAAAGACAAAGGGAAGGATAAGAAAGGTAAAGGAGGTAAAGTGGACATCAACCCGCTTATGATGTCAGAATTGATTCCAGTAGACAAGCTTAAAGAAAGATGTAAAGCAGCTATAGAAAATATGAAAGAAGATTATGCTAAGAATTTGTCACTACGTTCTACGACGGGATCCATAGAATCCCTGCCAGTGAAATTTGATGGTAAGGAATATGAGCTTCAGGAATTGGCTCAAATAGTAAGGAAAAATCCTAAAACTATAGTCATAAACTTTGGCTCATTTCCTCAAGCTATCCCAGACGCTTTGAAAGCTATACAGACATCTGGTTTGAATTTGAATCCTCAGCAAGATGGCACCACACTGTTTGTGCCTGTGCCAAAGGTCACAAAGGAGCATAGAGAGCAGCTAGCAAAGAATGCCAAAGCCTTGTTTATAGATTGTAGAGATACCATTAAAGATATTCAGAATGACTATATTAAAAAGGCCAAGAAGCAGACTAGTGTGTCAGAGGATCTGGTCTTCAATGTAACGAAGCAGATAACAGCATTGTGTGAGACCTTCCACATGGAGGCCAAGGGAGTTTATGATATCAAGACTAGGGAGCTACTTGGGGAAAAGTGAAGAATAATTCACTAAGCATTTAACTATTTAGGATGTTTTGATAATAGGCTCTTGCTTTGTAGATAAATATATACTTAATATTAACACTTATATATTAATACAGTTAACTAATTTAAAATTTGTTTCACTTGTTTCCATTTTAATAGATTCCTGTTGTTCTGTAGCATGTATTTTGCTGTGATTAGTGCTGGGCTGGGTCATAATAGAAAAACTACACAGCAACGGTTACATACTACTACTAAACCTACACATAATAACAATTTCATAGTAGCAGCTACTATAATAGTAATAACAACGCCAATAAAAATGGGATTTACAATGTAGAATGCTTTAATTTAATTTAAGATGGCATGACCTCCATTTGCCATTGCCGTACTTGTTTTAAACAATGCTAGTCTTGACCAGGGAGTGACAAGCATCATAAACTACAAGGAGTACTAAGGATACTGTAAATAACACATATGTGCATAGCATACTTTACTTACTATAAAAAAGTACAAAAACTCTAGCATCACATTAAGCCGCATCGCAGTTCGTTAATTCAACTCATTTTTATCTCATTCATTATTTATTTCATATATATGTACATACTCGTAAGTACACATTAGCAAGATTGTAATAAATCTTTTTCACCTCACTAGCTCGGAAAGCCCAGTTTGTTTGTTTGATATCTATTGAGAAAATCGCTTTTTATTGTGGCTTGCCGGTGGAGTGTGTGGCCGTCTTGAGGCACTGGTACAACAATCAGACCAATCAAGTTAAGTGGGCTAATACTCTGTCTAGCGAATATAGGCTGGAATGTGGGGTTAGACAGGGAGGGATCACGTCTCCGAAACTGTTTAACTTGTACATTAATGAGCTTATAGAAGGGCTTAGCAGCATGCATGCTGGTTGCTACGTGGGGAGCACCTGTATTAATAACGTCAGCTACGCCGATGATATGGTGCTGCTCGGCCCTTCTGTTGGGGCCATCGAACAACTGCTGGCTACTTGCGAGGTGTATGCCCGGGCTCATGGGCTTGTGTACAACCCCACTAAAAGTGAGGTCATGGTTTTTACGGCGGGTAAAATCAAGCCCTACCATGTACCGCCAATTTGGCTAAGCGGTAGTCAGTTGTCGGTCGTGAACAGCGTGAAGTACCTGGGGCATGTTATCACGAGTGATTTAAAAGACGATCTGGATATGGAGAGGGAGCGCAGGGCGCTAGCGGTTCGTAGTAATATGCTTGCCCGCAGGTTTGCTCGATGTTCGTATGAAGTAAAAATAACGCTTTTTAAAGCCTACACACAATCTTTTTACTCGAGCAGCTTGTGGGTTAGGTATACAAAGCGAGCCTATAGCGCCCTGCGTGTGCAATACAATAATGCTTTTAGAATGCTGTTGGGGCTGCCGAGGTGGTGTAGTGCCTCAGGCATGTTTGCCGAAGCCCGTGTAGACGGATTCCAGGCAATCATGCGCAAAAAGATTGCTTCTCTTTTAGGCAGGGTGAGAGCAAGCGACAACAGCATTCTAAAGGCAATAGCTTGTAGATTTGACTGTCCAATTCTAGCTTTCTGGGTTGGACAGATCAAGAGTGTGGCCGAATTCATTATTTAAAAAAATTGTAATTTATTGTGTTAGTTGATAAGTGTTACTAATCTAGTCCTAAGTAAATTGTTACTAACACACTATGGATGTAATTGTCCGAAATAAAGAATTATTATTATTATTATTATTATCCACATGTGGAGAAAGAGTTTGACGTTTCAACGCAGCTAAAGTAAAATTTGACATGAGCTTATTTTCTGAAAAATCCCGTTTAAAATACCTACATGAAAGCTAATTAGACCTTAGTTTTAATAAATGGAAAATTGGTTGATTATTGCAGATATTTTTCAAAGATATAGTACAAACCCTTATTCTTTTTTCCTCGCTGTAGTGAGGTGAAAAGTTTTGTGTTATACACGGGCGAAAAGTTATTTTACGTCTCGTGTATTGAAACACTCGCTACGCTCAGGATTCTATTTTGAACCACTCGCTTCGCTCGTGGTCAATCATAGGATCCTTTCGCTAGCTCGTGTTTCAAATAAACACTCGCGGGTAAAATACAACTTTCCCCCCTTGTATAACAAATAACTATTTCCACACTGTGCCCTTTTCACGTTGAACTTGCGCTTTCGTATATTGCGATCTCGCTCGCATCGTACAAAAATGAGCAAGATAGCAATAGACGAAAGCGCAAGTTGAACGTGAAAAGGGCACAGTGTGGACATAGCTTAAGGCGAATGTGAATATCTGGTATCTCAAACTATTTACCACGTTTACAC
The DNA here is from genome assembly GCA_947623375.1 of Apotomis capreana. Classification (NCBI taxonomy): domain Eukaryota; kingdom Metazoa; phylum Arthropoda; class Insecta; order Lepidoptera; family Tortricidae; genus Apotomis; species Apotomis capreana. The sequence goes on along the minus strand of OX392513.1, from coordinate 1,047,754 downwards.
ACTCGCGTGATGTACAGCAGACACTCTACGAAGCTATATCTTCGGTAGTTCATTTCCTAACTTATCGAATTTCGTCATACCGAGTACTTACGCAATAAGTTTATCCGTTATCTGTACAACTTATACATATATGAGATGCAGCTATTTGAAACGGCACAACGGTTCCTTGGGAAAAACGTGAGTAGGTACTTGGCGATTCCTCAGATACCAAGACTTTTGCATCCACATTTTTGCATGCAATTGCAATTACATCCATCTGTCCCATCTCTGATCATATGGAATCTTTGATGGATTTTAGTTCTACACAAACATTATAATATAGGTAGTAAATAATAGAAAGAAAGAAGAAAGAAATATTTATTTGCAAACACACGAACACAGTAGTACATACAAACAAAAACAAAAACATTCAGATTTGAGCCGTGTGCAAGCAAAAAGGGCCAGCCTCAGCATGTGCTGCAGCCCGCAGGCCGCAACGCTGATTTTCAGCTAGTAGCTTGTTGGTCTCTCCAACGGTGCAAAGTTGACTACCGGTATATCGAAGTGTTTATACGAGAACGCCACTATGTCAGTCCGACTCCAGGACCAGAACTCGAAACCCATACCACTGCAGCGGGGAGTCAGGCAAGGAGATGTGATCTCTCCTAAACTGCTTACCGCTGCACTGGAAGATGTTTTCAAGACTCTGGACTGAGTAGGGCTAGGCATCAACATCAACGGCGAGTACATCACTCACCTTCGATTCGCCGATGACATAGTAGTCATGGCTGAGACCGTGGAGAACCTAAGTACGATGCTCGAAGATCTCGGTAGAGCCTCTGAGCGAGTTGGTCTAAGGATGAACATGGAGAAAACAAAAATCATGTTTAATGCCCGTGTTCAACCACGACCGGTAAAAATTGGAGACTCTACGCTCGAAGTTGTGCGGACAGCTATGTATACCTTGGACAAACTGTCCAGTTAGGTAGGTCCAACTTCGAGAAAGAGGTCAATCGTCGAATCCGACTTGGCTGGGCAGCGTTTGGGAGGCTGCGTACTATCTTTTCGTCCAATATCCCGCAGTGTCTCAAGACAAAAGTCTTTGAACAATGTGTGTTGCCAGTGATGACATACGGAACTGAAACGTGGTCGCTCACGATGAGCCTTATATTATAAGAAGGCTCAAAGTCACTCAGAGAGCAATGGAGAGGGCTATGCTCGGAGTTTCTTTGCGAGATCGAATCAGAAATGAAGAGATCCGTAGAAGAACCAGAGTAACCGACATAGCCCGAAGGATAGCAAAACTTAAGTGGCAATGGGCAGGGCACATCGCTCGTAAAACCGACGGCCGCTGGGGCCATCGAGTTCTTGAGTGGCGACCACGCACCGGACGACGCAGCGTGGGTAGGCCCCCCACAAGGTGGACTGATGACCTGGTGAAGGTCGCTGGAGTCCACTGGATGCGGGAGGCGCAGGACCGGTCATGGTGGCGTTCTCTGGGGGAGGCCTATGTCCAGCAGTGGACGTCTTTTGGCTGATGATGATGATGATGATGATGACCTTGTTGGTGACAAAACGACCACACACAGAGAACATTGGGCTAAGACAGCTTAAATAAATACTATTAAAACATACAATACAAATTACAATTCACCTTACCTAGTAATGTAAGTATATGTATATGTGTACCTATGTGTATAATCACACTTCAGTTCTTGAACGTAACATGCGCTGCCCTTGCAGATAATAATAATAATATTATAATGATATATAAATTATTATTAATAGAAGTGGCTTCTCATTCTAGTATTTACCTACCTTTTTTCAATGTATAACTACAAAATTTCAGTCATTAAATAACAGATTCGTAAGTATGTACCGAAATACATAAGTAGCCATAGTAAAATACATTTCATTAAATGGCAACACCATTGGTTTACGCGGGAAATTACCCTTATTTGTTTATCAGCAGTTAACACAATTTCCCAAGAAGTACACATTTTTACTTTATATTCTCTAGTAATCTTAGAATTATTTCTCAACCCACTGGGATGGACGTTTAAAACTTGAATTACTCTATATTAAGACTATAATTACTCTAATTAGCAACATTTTTAGGTTCCCTTTGCGATCTACTAAGTGTTTGTACAAACTTTTCATGTTGAAGCCATCTTGAAGAGAATTGACTTTGTACTTTAAAATAAATTTAAATCCCTAAAAATGAATAAACACCGGGATATATTGGATCCTTCTTGGATGTGCTTACGGGGAACATTCAACGAACAAGTTTTGAAGTTATTTCACCTCGTACGACTGCCCAAAGCAGAAATAGAAGAAGACCTACTCTCTTTGTTTAAAGATGTCGTAAACACGTTGGGGACTCTCTGGCCAGGTATTTATTTGTGGAATATAACACTGTTTCCTATTTAAACAATTGTACTGGAAAGTGAAGGGATTGTGAAATAGTTTAGAAGTAACTAGTACATTTCGAAACTATTGAATGACTTGAAAACAGAATTAATAACTTAAAAAGATTAACCTAACATTAACAACAGCTAGTGTTCTCTATGAAAAAAGTTGTCCGAAAATTATGATACTTAAGTAACAACTATGCTCAAGGAAGTTATTGTTATTAATTTCGAAGTCGAGATAAAAAGATCCCATCAAAAACATAAATGTAAAATGAGAGCCAAGTTCAATATCGCGTGCACTTCGCCGACAAAAGAATTGAGATCTGCAAGGGTGCCAAGTTCTTTGCTCTAAAATTTTTAGATACAAGGACATGCGACATACTCAATGCATTTATTTTACTTGGGGAGTAATTCAATATCAAGATTTGACTTGGCTAGTTTTCATAAACTAACTAAATTTTATAAAAGTAACATATTCATAGTCATAGTTCATTATCAAGCTAACAGTATAAGTAACAAGACGTACACTAACTTGCGTACTTACCTTTACGAAAATAGGTTAATGATTTGATTGATTTTGATTTATAATATAAATTTATATTTTAAAACTAGCCAAGTCACGTCTTGATATTGAATTACACCCCAAGTAAAATAAATGCATTGAGTACATTGACTTAATAATTACATGGACACACAATCAGACGGAAAAAATGGCACCCTCCCAACTAATGCAAAATCACAAATCGCATTACTTGGGCGATCAGTCTCGTTTAGACCATGACACGTGACGGGTCTCAAAAGTGACTTAATTTTCAGTGAAAAATTACAGAAATAACAACTATAAAATAAAGGAACAGGACGGAATATAATTTTTTACTTAAGTTTTATTGATTAATTAACGAATCCTATGTAAAATCATAGCAATTTTTGTATTAGAATTATTAACTTTGTCCCTACAAAATGCACCTCATCACAGAACAAAAATCGAAGGAGTCGCTATAGTTTTATATTTTATTAATAAATTAAGGAGTGCAATAAATAATGATCCTATTTTTTTATTCAAGATTCCCATTCTCAACAACGTAAAAATGGAGATCACATTTAGCAAGAGACAAACGCGAAGAATGATTGAAGCCAAATAATTCGTCTCTCGTGTGTTCGGTATAATCATATTTTTTTTCTATGTTAATCAACAGAAGCGTAAAATGGTGACATTCATAAATTACTAAAAAAATAGCTCTGTTGTTATTGTTTTATTTTGTCACAGAGTCTAGACACTGTCAGTTTAAACCTTTGAACGCCAAGAACACATAAAGGCGACGGCGACGTGTGCTGCCGTGCATACCACGCCACCGACAAATAAGATCAAACTTTAAAGGGTTATAATGTCAATATTTTGCACTTGTCTTACTCTCATTTCACATACTGGAACAAGGCGAAATAATGTCATTATTACTGATCCCTTCTATCGGAAACTTTTTATGCATTTGTCAATAAAAACGTAACTAAATTTGATATTAACAATTTACAATAAAAACGTAACTTAATTAATTATTAACAATTTACGAGTTTATTTAGTTCAAACAAAAAATATATTTTTCACTTCTCATGCTCTAAAAGTTCGATTTTATGCTGTGCGTAGGCGACATAAAGTGGCTTTTTATGCCCTAGAGCATAAAGTAAAATCGTCGTCGAAGACCAAGGCGATCGGCTCAACAGCCACACGAACAACTTAAAACTTCATAGAATAAACTTTATTTTATTTCGTTTCGTTAGTATTCTAAGACCAAGGCAAAAATAACAACAGCCAAAGTACAAAATTAAACTTCTTGAAATACACTCCTAATTTTTATTTACTATCATTGATTACTTTTTAAATTAATTTTTATTTTAGTAAATCAATATAAAGCCTGACCAGAAATATATGAGGATGCTCCATATTGCGCAATTTCACTGGAACTAATTTCTTACACTGGCAATGATTTTATGATGGTTTGTCAACAATGTCAATGTCATTTGTGGTTGTTTCTTTAAATAAAAATATCCAAAGAAAATGCCGAAAACCATTTACAGTCGTGAACGTAATATTATAAATAAAGTGTACACGTGTTTGCTACACGAAAAAACAGTCAGGAAAAGATTTAATTCCATTAAATGATATTACGAGGTTACCATAGGAACTGACAGGCATTTAAATTAATGTCATAGTGCGGTTGCGATTGGTTGCAAAATTGTTGCCATATAAAACTTGTAAATAGCGCCCTTTTGGCAATCCTCATATATTTCTGGTCAGGCTTTACTATATATTTAAACTACGACAATAATTTATCATAGATATAAAAAACAAAATTTTTGTTTTTAATTATAATATTTACATGATGCAGTTTCATTTCCTCACAATCGAAGTGAAAAGTAGAGTGTGCAACTCGTCCATGAAACGCATTTTACACTAGACTTTATATTCATCCTCGCTCGCAAGCTCGCTCGGATGGATAAACGCCTCGTGTAAAATGGTGCGTTTTATGCACTTGTTGTACAATCTACTATTAATACCTAAATAAAATAATAGTGAAAATATTTTTAGTATGTAAAAATATTAAAATCTGATCCATTCGTGCCATGTTCCAAGTTTGACAAGAGAATTCAGTCAGAATACGCTAAAAAAGTTAATTTACACGTAAAATATTTGTGGTAATAAGTAATTAAGTCAATTTGACACTTAAACGTTTTAACAAAGAGTTCTTTTGTACGAAGTCAATTGTTGCTGCAAATTATAAATAAGCGTTATTGGCATCTACTTGAACATGACAACAGTGCCACTTTATTTGACACTTTTGTTCGGGTCTGTGGCTCTATAATAAATAATACCTCAATGATTGAGTATGTCGCATGTCCTTGTATCTAAAAATTTTAGAGCAAAGAACTTGGCACCCTTGCAGATCTCAATTCTTTTGTCGGCGAAGTGCACGCGATATTGAACTTGGCTCTCATTTTACATTTATGTTTTTGATGGGATATCATTACTTTTTGTACAGAATTTATTATGATGTGTAAATTACTTAATTATTATTTGTTAATTAGTTCTGTGTGCTATTCTAGTACATCTTTTGAAAGTTTTGAACAAACAAAGAATTTTCCAAAACGGTTAGTACGTATTGGATTTTTATGTGCATGTATGTGTAAGTGTGTGCGTGTAAGTGTAAGTATATGCTATTCTAGTATATCTTTCAAACAAAAAAAGAATTTTCGAAATCGGTTTATAAATGACAGAGTTCTGAGGCAACAACCATCAATAATAATAATAATAATAAAAAACATAAAAAAATCACTGTTTTAGATTTTTATATGTATACACACACAATTACTAAGCTGGATGCCAAATTTCACCTTTCTAGGTCACCTGGAAGTGGGTTAGGTTTTTGATTACTAGTCAGTCAGTCAGTCAGTCAGTCAGTCAGTCAGTCAGTGATAAAAATACCGTTTTTTGGACTTTAATATCTCAATAACTATTTAACCTATATTAATGAAATTTGGGGTTCTACTTGTTCTAAAGGATCTTAATACATAAGCCAAATTTCATTTTTTTATGTTAAATAGATTTGGAGTTATTGGGGGGTCAAAAGTGGCTCCAAACGGTTCGTGTAATATAACACACGGCTGCTGCTCGCCAGTTCCTGCGGTGAACTTGGCTGGACACGCTGCCGCGTGTCTAGATGCTATTGTTCAACTGGCGATAACAACATTCTTGCCGAAACTAAATGCATTTACATACTTATTTGCAGAATAATCTTGGATGATGTTTGAAATTCTTAAACTTGAACTGAACCTGAATTAAATGATCATTAACTACTTAGTTAACTAGGTTTCACTGATTACAATGTATTAAGCTTTATCAATAATTCAATGTTTCCATACTTATTACTTATTAAAACTGACAATGATTATACTAAATCAGTGATAAAATTACCGATTCATTCTATGAGAGCATTTAACCTTTTAGGTGGCTATCTTACATTATCGAATTCTTCAAAAAGCAAGTAGGTATACCCTAAACACGTTGCTTTAATGATTTATTTTAAGTACCTACCTACTAGTTTATTATCTTATTTTGTTCTATAATTGTATGTTATTTAATAAGAATCAGATCAGTAGTCAATATCCATTCTTGTTCCCACAAGTGGAGATCTACGCTTGTTTTCATTTTCGTAGTAGATTAAATATCAATAGAAATTATTTATATGATTCCAGGGTGTGAGTTAACGCCATACGGCTCCCTATACCAAGGCACTGGATTTAAGACCAGCGATGTAGATTGCTTCGTCCAAATTCCAATCCAATACAAGACTACAGACGCCGCGCTCGTAACTTCAGCCAGGGACGTCCTCAGTCGCTGTCCTGATATCTTCGCAGAAGTCTACGCCACAACTAACGTTCCTGTGCCTATCGTGAAGCTCTACCACCAGCCAACTCGCAGGGAATGTGATCTAACCTTTGACTGCCCCCCTGGAGTCCATAATAGTAAATTATTATGGTACTTATTGAATTTAGATGAACGGGCACTGCCTTTAGCAGTCCTTGTTAAGTACTGGGCAAAGGTTCACAACTTCACAGGACCTTATCTGTTGAGAACTTATACTTTAATTCTAATGGTAATATTTTACCTGCAGCAGTTGGATATTTTACCGACAGTACAGAGACTGCAGATGAACGTGCCATATGTCCCTTGGCGTATTTGGAATGTCGCTTTCGAAAAGTCTGCAATCACAAACATTAATATGTTGTCTCTTAAGCAGTTACTAGGAGGCTTTTTAGAATTCTTCAGCATTTACAACTTCGAAAAGAATGTCATATCTCCTTTTGTTGGGCGTTCTATTACACGAGGGCATTTTAAGCACGTTTCTAATATTCCGAACGAATTCAAACTCTATAAAAATAATCTGAAAAGCAAGATTTGTGAACCACTCAAACTTGACACACCAATGTGCGTGCAGGATGTTTTTAATCACGGTTCTAATTGCTCCGTAGGTGTGCTTCCTGAACTCGCTCAAAATATAAGAGAGCGTTTCAGGGTGGCAGCAAAGCTGTATAAAATTGAATCAGACGAGAATTTCCTTAACGCAATTCTCAACATGCATCGCTAAATCGTTACGGCCGTTTTCCAAATAATAGATTTAGGTCTAAGGATGCCAAATGTAGACATTACAGCTCAAAAGAAACAATTAATTCCAGTTAACTATAAATTAAGAATTTTACCGTGAATTATATGATTATGTGTTAATACACTATTCATTACGCAACTCTTAGTCTTAAAAAAGATTAGCTACATATTGTAAGTTAATAACAAATTGAAGTTATGGTTATGGGTTATGGGCTCCGCTTTCGGCACTTAGCCCGTATTATGTTCGGGCCATTGTGCGTCAAATTGAAATTATTATTATTAGTTATTTTTAGTTAGTAGCTTCCTATATTTTATTTTATTTACTTATACCTTAAACAGTTTAACCTATAACTCTAATAATCACTACGTTTTGAACTAACTTAACTTTGTTTATATAGATTGTATAGATGTTTATATAGTTTGTGTAGATTTTTATACGCGTTTACTTACACTATCTATTATCAACTATTATCATGAATCTTAATGAAATATTTTAATTATTTTATTTCTACAATAAACGTTTAGTTTCTGCTAACGGTTTTTTTTTTACTTCATGTTTCAAGTATCACGCTTGACAGCACTTCAGTGGCTCACATAACAGCTGTCATAACAATATCTCTGTTTTGAAATCTGTAGAATAGTGCCATTAGATGTTCTTTCTATGGATATTCATAAGAAAAACAGAAATAATTACGACAGAGTGATGTCGCGGGCGTTCAACCGGTCACGTTCCAGCTTAAGATCTAGCTCGAATGTTACACGACACGACGTGCCATCGTCAGTACGCGTTGGCGCGAAACCATCTGTTTCCGCCGTGAGTTCGAGTGTTTTCAGTGAACTTCCGACGGTGTTAAATGACTATGTACCTGATTTGGATGGTGATAAAGTAGTAAAGAGGCCGTCTGTAAAGCCTCGAAGGACTTTGAAGTCGCTAGACCCTGGCAAAGCCAAGTCTCCGCCGCGACCGCCGCGAGGCCGTAGTGGTGGGATTCGGAATGTTAGGGCTCGTAGCTCAGTACCAGTGGTGCTCAGCAACAATGGAGAAGAGTGGTCCGACTCTCACGTTAGACAGTGCTACTCTAGCAGGTCTCATACTAGACTGAAGGAATTAAAGGTAAGATATAAACAATCAAGTAAAGTTTGGATGGAAGGAAATACTTTAGATATTTCGGCACCTTTTAGTCTTATGTACTGGTATCATTCATATGGCAGGACTTACTGCTTACACAATTTATGTTCAAATAAGAATGTGACTAAAAATAAATAATTAAAAGCGATATATGTAAGTAGGTATTTGAGATTTTAAGTACTACTACAATTTAGCCTTTTATTATATTTATTTTGTGAGCCATAAAATGCTTGGTATTTTATTATGCTCTATACATTTCTTAATTAAGTTTCATTTGTATACCTACAGGATGAAATAAAAGCATTCCGCGATACAGATAAGCTATTGAAGCTTCGCAGTCACTTGTACAAGAGCTGCGGTGTGGTGCTGGACGATGTTGGGAATGTGGCGCAGGACAAGGCAGTCCAGGCCGACCCGGAACCCGGTAAGTAATCATATCTTGTCATCTATGAAGCAACATAACTATTCATTGATACTATTTTCCCCTTAAAGCCACTGTATCAATTAAATATTAGAAGACTACAATCAACTGTTTTGTTCCAACTGCTTTGTATCGCACAATCAAGCAATAAATGATTTCTGATTTCTGAACTTGATAATACTTTTAATTGTCAATTTCAATGCCTGAACACATCTTAAGTAGTGTTTTGATTCCCTGTTTACTTACTGTACTTTAGGATCTGTTTGACAACATATTGCTATTTTAGATATAGAAATACTTTCTAAGCATCATCATCTTCACTGTAAGTTGAAATGAGTTTTTATATTCAACCACCTTCCAACTTTCTGGTACTTTTTAAAATAATTAGTAAGAAAAATATTTGTATAGAATCTTTTTTATCGATTCTATATTTTTTATGTGGTAATACCACATTTTTATTTTTATAAATAATGACACAAAGGTAAATTAAGAAAGAAAAATTAAATGCGATCTACTACAATCCCCCCGCTATTACCCCGCTTCGATTGTAGTAGATCGCATTTAATTTTTCTTTCTTAATTTACCTTTGTGTCATTATTTATAATAATAGTAAGAAAAATTTAATATTTCCAAGGAAATGATGATAAAGCAATAATTATATCATTAAATAAAGTTAGAAATGTTTATTCTTTACTTTATTTGTTTCTAGCTTGCTGCCTACTGTTGATAGTTCAGTCACTAACAGATAGATGGCGCCAGTAGTAGCGTTTGCAGGCTAAATGAATAAAGTATTGATTTTGTCCTGCATATACTTGATAACTGTAATTATTTTGGGTTTAGAAACAATTGGTTGCATTGTGACGTAAAACATAGTGTAATTGAGATTATAACGATATTATTAAGTTTTTTGAGGAATGTGACTGTGATTTTTAGCCCTCACCTCAACTGGCCGAAATAGCTCAGTTGGGAGAGCGTTAGACTGAAGATCTAAAGGTCCCTGGTTCGATCCCTGGTTTCGGCAGTCTTTTTGCATGTTTTTCATTTATTCAAGCGATTATCGTTTTTGTTAAAGTCTGTCAAGCTATTTGGTGTATCTTCTAGACTTGTATAGCAAATGAAATATATTAAAATCTAGGGGTTTCGACCCAAACTTGTCCACGAAAGCGTAATATCGTATTAACAATGTATTTTCTTTTTGGTTCCAGATGAGAAAACGTCTTTAAGGTACGTTACTTAATATGGCCGCAGATCAGTTTATGGCTTCAATATTGTGATAATATTAATTTTAATTCCTTAATTATGTCGATGGCGGTCAGACGATCTGGTGCATTTATTTACGGTAGGAAATTACGTTACAGGTCGTCAATGTTATGACCACACCACCATCTTCTATCATCTTGACACTAGGCCGACACTGCCGACAGTGGGGTCAAATCATTCGTGCACCTGAAATCCTGGGATATGGTTTATGACATGCAATAGATCTATGAAACCTGGACATACTTCTTCTTTTTATTTAAGGCCATGTTTAGGACTAGTAAAATCGGGGCTTAGGGGCTTGGCTTTTTTATAGCTACTCTTGGCCGTTGGCCGTAAGTTTTTCATTAAATATTTTCACTGGGATATTTTTTTTCTAAAGTATTAACGTAACGGGACCTTGTATGGCTTGTATGTGCTTCTTCGTCGTTAGAGTTGTTTTGCAGTGCTAACTGTTTTTAAAGCAGCAAAATAAAATTAACATTAGTGCAAATACGGTTCATTATTCTGTGAATGTTAATTTCGTGATTTAAATAAAAATGCGCAAAACAGTCGTTAAACGTTATCGGAGGTGCCAATAGAATGGGACCGTATATTTGGCGACCGTAAGCATCGCCTCTTTAGCTCAGTGGTAGAGCACTGGTCTCGTAAACCAGGGGTCGTGAGTTCAATCCTCACAGGAGGCATCATGAATTCCACTTTTTGCTTTTTATTTTGTCATTGAAATTAAAATAAAAGCTTTTTGTATAAAAGTTGTTATTCTTTTTTTTAAGGTATTTTAGTTTATTTTTTCTTTATTATTGTTTTGTACTTGTAGTGTACGTAACGTATCCATTTTATAACAAGTATAACCTAAAAACTTTCATAAAAACATTTTATATCAATTTCACTGCCCAAAGTTTGTCTGGAAGAGATCGCTCTTTAGCGATAAGACCGCCTGTTGTCTACCGTTATTTATAAATTGATTTATCTTGTTTCCTTTTGTAAACTTTTATTGCTGTGCAATAAAGTATTGTTGTATTGTATTGTATTGTGTTGTATTAATATAAAAAAAACAATACTTATTGCTAGGTGGCACAGCAAAGGTGAAAATTAAATACTCGTTTTGGAACCGGCCCCTACAGTTGTCCCGTTACGTTACCTGCGTGCACCGTTAGCTTAGGAGCAGGAACTCGATGATTGTTTATGTACATAAAGTACTTACCCCGAAACCGTTGGTTTTACTCGGTGTCGGGTGTAAGGACTGCACTTGTGCAAGCGCCCTGGTCGGTTCGCTATCTACCGACTTTAAAATTAATAACCAACTTTGAAAAACAAGATTCAGTTTTTTTATATGCCATGTATACAGATTTTTATCAGATATTACCTATTATTATACAATTATAAATGTGTATTGAAAATAATAATGTATAGAGGCGAAATACGCCGTGGCGCCTGGGGAACAGCTTTTCGTCAACGTGATTCGCCCCTTTAATGGCGCTCAGAAGGTTAAAGGCGTTATGCTTTATTTGTATTCCATCGACCTTAACCAGGTCATCAGCCCATTTTGTTAGGATTGGGGTACAGTTGAGCAGAGCTAAATCAATTCAACAGTAAGGCAATGTTTAGTAAAATCTCAACGTCAACAATGTTAGAGCCAGATTCCGCGCGACACTGCAGTACTAATGTTACGAGCAGTTTATTGACTAACATCAAGAACACCCATTCAAAACCGTCCACAAATATACACTAGGATAAAAAAAAACATTTTAAATTATATTTGATTTTATATATCGGAATAGGACTCTTGATAAATTAGACTTTCTAATTGGACTCTACCATTTTGCTGTCTCTGAAAAGATCGTGTGCTTATTTTAGAAAGTAGGTTTATTCTTTAATATTTTACGTTTGTTTTTAAGTGGACAAGCAATCGGTATCAGTAAGTTTTCCAGAGGTAAAAAATACAACTTATATGTGTTATTTAGAATTTACAAATAGATTTTAAATCTTTGGAAAATATAACACTTTATACTCTCGCGGTTTGAACACATAATTCAAACTGAACCGAACCGGGTTTTACCTTCATTGCCTGACGTTTCAACACGGTTTCACGTGCCGTACGCCTGGGAACACGGCACGTGAAACCGTGTTGAAACGTCTTTGGAAAATGTTGTTCTGTGATGTAAAATCAAACCCTTTCATTTAATAAGTACATGAAATACATTTTCATGATCTCAGCTTGCAATTGGAGGCCGTTCCTACTTGACTTGACAAAGACCCTTCCTGTGAGGATAGTATGCCCTTGGGTATATTTTGTTACATACCTATACCTACCTACATTTCAATATTCTTAAATGTATGCCCATGCTTTCATTTCATGTGGAAATCAGAGACAATGAACTGGAGTACTTGTACTGCTGTTGCACATCAACAGCTACAACAGTTTAATGGCGTCGGGCGTCATTTCCGTTTCCCGCTGGCACGGGGCCAGCTCGACGATGCGATGCCATCGGCGGCGACTGCGTCGACGAATTCCCCCGTCTCCGTCACCCTTAGTACAAAGATACAGTTAAGTTACCATACTAGATTTAAATGGACAAATCCATGCGGATTATTCCGAGACCGCAGCAGGAGAACCTTGGTTGCCGTAGCTGGAATAGTTTGACGGGAAAGGTACTTGAGTAAGGTCCACGTATCGGAAGAATAGTTAGGCCAGAGACGGCGTTTCACGTCGACGCAAAGCCGTGCCCCTGATCTACGACGTCATTTGCCGCTTTACAATGTACTACTATCTGTTCTGTTAGCTTGGCGTCTGGGGCACATCTTTCCATTGACATCTGAGTGGTTAAAAGCTTAAAAAACATCTTCCTTTTTTTAAACTTGGGTACATATATATCTTGTCCACTAATTCTTTCTATCACCATTCACATTTCCATTCCACTCGTCTGACGCCATTCACTCTTAATATGTAACAATCACACTCTCAATCTCACACAGTGACGACATCGCTAGCCCTTGACATTCCTATTTTCAAAGTCTCCATTTGAATCCGGATCACACGATTGACCAGGCTAATAATTAATTGATCGGAAACACTGCCAAACAGGAAATTCCACATCTTAGCTGGCTGTTTACAATACGAATGACTACTAAAACATGATAATTGATTATCTGCTATATTATTCATAACACTGATGCTCGGAATATGTTCCGGATATCATATTGCGCACACTACACCCAGCCTTTGCAGAGGCAGAGGGATTACTCCGAAGTTCATATTTCGTTCACTCTCGCTCTCAAGTTAAGAAACATTTAAATGGACGCGAAGACACGACGCGAAATTCGAATTTGGGACTTTGGAGTAATTTCCTGGGCCCTTGCCAAATTTCGGCTATCCACCAGCCCTTACTACCATATTAGCACATTCATTGATTCCTCTTGACGTACTCAATGACCGTGACGTCACTAGAAACGTAAATAATGCCCTGTCCCTGTCATCTGTTAGGGTGAGAGGGAGACTGTGGTTTTGGCGAGGAATTGTCCGAATATATTCGGACGCTGACTCAATCTGCGGCGTAGATTCTTGAGATGATAATCGATCTATTCATGTGTTGACTGTTTACTGTTACTTGTTTCATTGTAGACCTACTTTTGGCATAAGCAATGAACTTTTAATAGTAGTTCCCTAACGCTTTCGAAATTTTATAACACTTTATATACTCTCGCGTTAGGCTTTCAACGTCTCGAAAGCAGTTGCACGATTCGAAGAGCCGAAATTGTATTGTATGTTGGGCGTAACTAATTACTGTTGTAATTTTATTACTAATTCAATTACATGTAATTCAATTAAAAGTAATTAAACGCGTCGTAGCCGTGAGTATACATATTTTATTCACCTTGACTTGTTTTTGATGACAAATAGTGACAGCAAGCCGATCTAATTGCTTTTTCTGCTATAATCATGACATGAAATACGAGATTACGAATGTCGGATCTGCGTCACAGAAAGGAGTGAAAATTGAAGCTATCATTCACATTTGTTACGAAACATTATGTAATTTATACCCTCATTCTAATCTAAACTATATAACATAATATTTTAGGTTATTTTTACGATTGTAAGTTCGTGCCAAAAGTTGAAGCGCAGAACTCAATCAAACGCACAAGAAGACAATAAAAACGTGCCAGTCCGCCATAATATAACATTAAAACCAGGATCCTCTGGTAGTAGTAGCAGGTATTGTATACTTACTTCTTTATAAAACTATACATAAACCTACATACAAGCGGCTTAGGTCCTATCTGGTATATAATTAGGATGTTGAACCACTAATTTGATCAGTTCCGATCAGATCCAGGAAATCGGAGTGAAGATCATTCGTTTTTCTAGGCGTAGCGGGCGCTGCGGGCGAGGTGTATCGAGCGTAATGTTTCAGCAATAAGTTGTTCCTTGTGTCAAGTTCCCCAGCTGCATAGTCAGTGCTCGCAGGACCGGTCAGGGCGGTGCGCGGCAAGGCAACAATAGCTAAGGGCGCGGTCACTGACCGGGTCGCCGGCCCCGACGAAGGCCTTTACGTCTTGGGCCTGATTACACGGGTACTTATGGGTTATCACGTTCTGAGACTTGAGAATGATCTTAGGTTTTCAAACTGTGAGGAGCACCTAAGGCGATCGTTATAATTCGGCTGTGCTGAAGACTTGGTTGGTTGCGTCTGGTTGTACCTGATTTACAAGGGTAGTAGTTATGGGTTATCACTTTACGTTCCGAGTCTTGAGAATGATCTTAGGTTTTCGAATTGTAGGGCGCTACTGCGAAGGATCGTAATATTCGAAATACTATTTAAAAGTAGTAATCTAACAAATATGACCGTGTCGCCCTGGCGAAGTCCTTCTTAATTCTGGTCCCTGGTTCACGTTCCTCATCTTGAGAAGAATCTTAGGTTTTCAAACTTTGGCCTGGGCGTCTTGGGAATCGTAACAATACTGAAAGGGCGTTATACAATAATGCAATACATTGTGTTTAGTTAGCATTACTACTGTGTTTAGTGATATGTTTGCAAGCTACTCCAGCTTTTTCCATTGTTTCAATCTGAAAGCGAAAAACCCCGCGACTTCCCTTGAAAGATGGTAAACGAGAGCTATTTCAAGCCTGTTGCCGTATACGGGATCGTGTCACGTTATTTTAATTCTATTTACAGTGCAGCTTCGGGAGTCGTGCTCCTGCGCATGCAGAATCAAAAGGCCATAAATGCATGTAATTTCAACGGAGATATGTCTTTTGGGGTCAGAATATCAGCACAATTCGGGCGAACTTTCCAGAAGTCCGCTCACGTCGCGCCACGTGCTCTGAAAACTGCCCCGCAATTCTAGCATTTACAAGAAAAAGGTACGAAGTGGCATGAGCCTAGTGTCAGATACATCGTTCCTCTTCTGTAAATAGTTGGGCAGCAAAGGGCGTGCGGAGACTGGAGATGTGCGAAGTTGGATTAGTCCCTTAATTTCTTTCGCTGAATGCGATGGGACTAGGTTCTGCAAATGCATTTGTTTGTACGCAATCTGCGATAGTCCGCGATGTGATACCAATTATTGGTATTGTTCGGATAAAACTATGTTATAGAATTTAACACAGTTCATCTTTGTTCTTATTTAGTAGAACGTTGATGTTGGGTTCTACCACGTCCTATTGGATAAGAAGGAGGCAGGAGACGTGCTGATGGGATATCTAAAAGATTCCCCAATAAATTTGACAAACTTGTAATGTCTTATTATTTTTAATGTGGATACAGCTCCATTTTTTATATTGAACCATTAATACAAAGCTTAAAAAAAATTAAAATGCGTAACCTGGTGGAAGACACCGGGAATCGAACCCGGTACCTATTGATTACCGGTCCAGCGTGTTCCCATTTATATTTTTCGTTCGGCGTTGATCTTTGTAACAATAGTTCAACTCCCCAATTAGTTGTAATTTTGACATTCTTCATACACGTCGACTTGACTCCTCTTATGTTTTTTTATTAGAGCAGTAAAGTCTGCTAGCCTAAACCAAAATGTTTTATTTGAAGCGAAAAATTCAAAAATTCATATATTCGAGCGGGATTCGATCCCACGCCTCCGATGGCTTTCCAGGCCAACACAGGCGCTCTATCCACTAACTAAGTGCTATGCAAGAGCTATAGACTCCTCAACTTTAAAGTTGGTTGAAAACATTTTTAAACAAATACCTGTTCTGTAAAACGCAAGACGTTCTCGAGTGAAAGGCGAGCATTCTTGGTCGTGACCCTCCCATTGTGGTTATCTAACCCGAGTCATGATTATGATTTACGATGCGTTCGGTAATGACACTGTCACGAGTTGGGAGCTCGGTGAGAACAGGACCCTGGCTAGATCGTGGAACAGAGGATAGATATAGGTAGATAACGTGACTACATGTTTTCATTTTCACTGACTTCAAACAATAGGAGGCTCTTCTTTTTTATTTAAAATCTTCTTGGGCTTATATAGTCACCAAGTGGGTGCCGCAAGATGGGCGGCGATGTCAAGGCAGACCGAGAAATTCCTAGTTAACTAGCCGGAAGCAACGTCCAATAGGGAGTTGTAGAGATCTTAACGAGAGGCCTCTACCCAGCAGTAGAACACACAAAAGGCCTAACTTAAAAAAAAAACTTAATCCCCCGATCGCGCACGAACTGTAAATGTCAATTTCTATTAATAAGTAATAAGGTGAAAGATGAGGATTGGTGGTTCGAGTTGGCAGCACCTTCGTTGTGCAAGAGAACGTGCAGGAACTACAGATAGGTACCTACTAGGTAGTATCACTATCAATGTTACGAGTAATATAAAGGTAAAAGATTCGAATTCGCGACGAAGACGTAGGAAAAAGAACGAGTATCTTCAATCATCAACATTCCTTTACACCACCTTATCTATCATCGGTGTTCTGGTCGTTTAATCTCTTCCTCTCCATATCACTATTCACATAATATATCGATTCCTCTTCTTCCGGCATACTCGACGTGTTTTCATTTGTGCTTATAATAATTTAGATTGTCTTGGTGTGGCATACATCTCGTCTCGAGCCAGGTTCGAAGTTGCGTTCGTACTGTGAAGCCAAAAAAACTGTTAACTAGTTTAGTTAGAAAAGAAGAAAGTTTAGTTAAAAACAAATTAAATGAAGGAGTAAAATTGAAAATGCGAAAGTTTAGTGATTTTGGTGGTTCAGATTTTCAGCTCCGTTCAATTCAACTTGAATTAGATATGCGATTTTGTTTCCGGCGAAAACAGTTTCATATTTTTAATTTCAAATATCAGTCAATGTATGTATGTACATTTTATCTCTAAAGTGACAGTTTGGCATCAATCAAAATCATTTCCGTATAGAATGAAAAGGCAAATTCTAACTGCATACATATTGCCATACTCAGAGCAAAATTACCATTTGTATTTCTAATAGCACTGATTTCTGACTGATCTGGTAAACATACCTAAATAGTATTATTCTAAAAAGGCAACTTTGAGCTAGTAACGAAAATTATGCTATGGCTAATTTAAATACGTGTAGGAATTTGCATCAAACGCTTGCAGGCGTTGTGTTATCGAGTTATGTTGCTAAAGAATAAAACAGTAGGAACGCTATGGTTTTATACCAAGGATAGATCCTTTTTCTTTTGGCATTGTTGCCAAAGCCAAGGCTGGCGTCGCGCCAGCTTCCGGTGGATTAGCTAATGCTAAGGAAAGGAACTACAAACCGAACTAATTAATGAACGCACAAACAATGGAAATAATTTGCTAATCGCGCGTTTGGTTCGACAATAACTTCCGTCAAATCGAAGCTAATTAATTGTGATGTTATTGTTTGTTTTCAAGACCAGGATGAATAAACCTGTAGTAATCTTGTGGAAATCTGCAGCGATAGATTCTAAAACATGGTTATCTGCCGTATGCCGTATTTGTAGCTACTAGACACTATCCCCAGATAGTACGACGTTTGCACGGAGCGCCTAGGAGGTTAAAAGATTTCAAGTCAAAATAAGATATTCTTTATATTTTTTAGGCCACGATAACTATGTACGTCTTGGAAAAACGTTCGCTGCTATTGGTAGATTAAGAGAGCAATGAATAAGCCAAAATAATTCGATAAATACCTACCATTTTTCTCTATGGCCTAAGTTATTTACACACGATGAGTTTTGCTTGCGAGTGGTATAGCGACAAGTAACAACGTACGAGTAAGTTTCTGCAAAGCCTCTTACTTTTGCACAGTTTAGTTATATGATAATAGATATGAAAACGTTTATTATAACAACTCAACCATTTAGCATGTCCAGTTCTAGTCTAGGCAAACTTGCCATTTCCTTTACCTACACATTACACAATCACTTTCGGCGTAAACAATCCTTGAAGAGGCACGGGCGAGGCGCATATTGCGTATCGTTCAACTTATTGCCTATTAACTAGACCTTGACTTTGACATTACTTGCATGCAAACTGCCGCACTGTAGCCAATCGCTCATTCCTGGCTTATCAGTTGAATAATGTGACCAACAATGGCTTCCCATAGAGGTTCAATGTCATCATCGTGACCATTGTTATTTATCGAAATTGCTAGTTCATTCAACGCCATAAACATTCAGTTAATCTCCGGCTATTGATTTTTCTTGCAAGTTTCTCGGAACACATTCTTGAATACCTACCCTTTCCAATCATTAATCAATTTAGCATCAACAGTCAGTTTATGTTTACGCTTGCATTTAAATTACAGACAAGTCATAAAGTGATATGTTTATACATTATAGGTCGTTACGTAATTCATATTGTTGTTATCAATGCAGCGTAAGTACTCATTATTTCTCGACAGTAAAAGGCGTTGCATTATATCTTCATTTCTAAATGCGTCGTAGAAAATATCTGCGCAATTTCTGCAACATTTCTGTAGTTGTTGTATATGTCCTTTTAGATAAGGTGCAGTCGCAATCATAAGTCTGAAAGCGTCACGCTTGCAGACAATCGAGTATGGTACGGGGAATACCAATAGAGGGCTCCACGTCTCAAAACTATTGGTCTTATGTCTTGTACATCTAGCTAATGCACCAGACAAATAGACACTGAGGTTATAGAGCAGTTTGTACGGAGCACACGTATCTGGCGGAGCGGTGGGTGTCTCCGGACTGCCGATGAGCGGCGACAGGGACGACCACAGCCGGCTGCTATTGGTCAATACGGATGCAGCTCAAGGCGCTTCGAAAGTATTGTCACGTTGGACTGCAATTTTGCCCTTAACGTGATAGCTTCCGAGCAGAAGCTGACTACGCAATTGGTTTGCTTCCGGAGAATAGCAATCGTGGCTTTGTCTACTTTTCATATGTTGTCTTTTCTTGCATTTAACCGAATTCAAAGGAGGCTATCTGTTTGTCGATACGTTCTTGTTTTTTGGTATGAAATAGTAATTCCTTTCTAGTTGGTCTCATTGTCATTAGGTCTTGATCTCGTGATGGTATTGTATCAATATTGTAACTCTTCAAATGTACTTAGGTATGCTTGTAGTATCTATTGCGATTTTGATATGTATCATCGGAAATATGTAGTGTATACTGTATGTCGTTGTATTTGGTTCTTTCTTTGCTAAAAGATGGTTGTTTTACGCTGATGTGATGTTAGTCGTCTATTGGGGCCGGCTTGGCAGCGGTGCCAAAACGCGGTCCTTGAAGGAGTGTGGTTTGCCATTATTGTCCTGTCGCCTACATGCCTACCCGTCGAGAATACTTAACATGCTTATACTTACATTTTAAGTACCGCTGCAGGCATAAAGTCTTACGGGTTTTTACGCTATAGTGACTCGTAATGCAGCTTATATGTTTATGTTGTGTATTGTACCCTTATATATGTAGTTATAAGTGCGAAAGTGTGTTAGTCGGTTTGACCATGTTTCTCGCATAACTAATAACGGACCAAATTGAATTCATTAAATCATAGGCAAGTGACATTTCTGCGTGAACATGGAATAGCATGGCGCGGCGGTGTCAGGTTACAAACTGATCGTTGACTGACGGATAAATAGAGGCTTTGCGTTCGACCTCCACATGCAATGGGTGAGTGGTTTAAAAAAAAAAATAGTTTCCTTCTATTTTTACAAACGAAACTAAGACAAACTGTTAGGATAGGGATAAAGCATCGATTAGTGAGGCTGAGGTTATGGATATGGAAATCCCTAGCTGTCACCAACCTGGTACCCTTCTGTACCTATTGTTTTATTCTGTAATCCTAGAAAATTACTTCTAACTATATACCAAAACCTTTCCAGCTAGATAAGTGATACATCGACATCGCATTAGGATGCTACCGGCGCAGAAGGTTGCGCAAAGGATGCAGCCCATTGCTATTCAGCGCCGGGCGACACTTCCGAGGATCGGTAATTGCTTCTGGAAATGCCCACAGTGCTAGTGGTTACTGCGTTAGAATATAGAAACGTTATCCATTGAATATTGATACGGTAAAGTCTTTCCTCATACGGACTATAATACGTGTATCAGATTTGCCGTGTACGTTTATTAAGTATAAGACTAAAGTTGTATCGAAAACCATATAATATATATTGCATTTTATTTCGCATAGGAATTTATTACTGCGCCATTTATTTATCAGCATATTTACAACGTATTAGTCCATGCGCTAAGTGCGCCCGCGTCGCCTCCCCAAATCACTCCAGTGCTGGCGGAGACATTCCCGTTAGTGGGTTTGTACTCCCACACAAAGTCCGACTCACTGGTAGTTAGGGCTAACCAGATTAGATAGAGTTCAATTCATACTTTAAAGAATACCATTTATTGGTCGGTAGGTATATCTTAATCTTAATGGGCTTATCTCCTCAAAACGGCTGGATGGATTTTACTAAATTTTGGAACAGACGTACTTACAGTCGCCATCAGATATATCGCAGCATATAAGGCGTTCATAAATATCTGAACACGACTCTTATTGACTGGGCGTTACAGTACATGTTTAGATATTTATGAACGCCTTGTATGCTGCGATATATCTGATGGCGACTGTACCGGGACCTCTAAAGATGGTTAAGTATAGGATACGTCTACTTTTATGCGATTGTGGTAATAAAGGAGGGTTGGGTGGATGAAGTCACAGGCATCTAGTGATTGTATAAAATAAATAAATATATACATATCTACAAACCGCACGTCTTATACTTGACTGTATAAAATAATTTACTTAGACATTATTTGTGGTCAATATGTACGCAAAGTGTGTTTTTGTGAGATGTGGTCAGCGTTGCGCAATAAAATTTTGTCCACACGCAGACTTTTATTAAAATGACATAACGAGATAACTGTATATGATGACATGTGCTCTTTTTGCGATAAACTACTTTATTTTATTCTCTAGGAAATATTCAGGGCACTGCGGGGTTAAAAAACCAGGAAAATTAGTTGATTCTGAACAAATTTGTTTTTTTGATACTATTTTAAGGCTCTTCACATTTGTATTAATTCTTAACGAAGCTCTCGGACACGTGTAATATTAAAATAAAATTTATTTGTCGCGATTACATTTACTTTATACATGTTGACATTAAGTACAGGGCAAATGTCAGAATACTGAACACCGGATTTTCTATTTCTTGATTTGGGGAATCGCTAAGTGCCATGCCCTGCGACTGGGTCCTACCTAGACGGTCCTTCCCTACTCGTTTTTTTTGGGTTCGAATCCAGGCTTGGCGTCCGTACCCCAAGATTGGTCTTATATTTGAATTGTATATGCGAAATATCACCCAAATTTTACTATGTAATTCGACGTCACTTTACCGAGGGTCGGTGTGACGAATTGTTTCTGGATAGCAACCGTTTTAAGTATAGGGCTGCTGTACACCGTACTTCGTAGTGTCGACTGGACAGGAACACCGTTGGACAGAGAAGCCTGGTGTTAGTCATCAGAGTTCATCCTCATATCGGTACCTCAACATTGGTTTTATACACGCGAAGATTTGGTTTCTGGTAGTAAGGCTGGACAGTAAATACTGTATGTAGGACCGACCGCCGTACACTCTGTTACGTGCCGCCAGAAGACAGGCCTAGTGGTCTTAGACTTGGCATCCAAGATCCACTACTGGTCGTTGTGTAATGAAAACTATAGAGTTAATGCAAATTAAGCAAAAAAAAAACAATTAGCACAAATCAAAGCCACAGAATCCACGGATCACCTGAAGCTGTGTTACGTTATCGACTTGACAAAAAAACAGGCCAAGTGCGAGTCCGACTCCCGCACAGAGGGTTTCGTACAAACACTTCCCATACTGGTATGTTATACTGGTATTTATTTTATTCTGTTTTTAGTATTTTTTGTTATAGCGGCAATATAAATACATCATGTGTGAAAATTTCAACTGTCTAGCTATGACGGTTCATAAGATACATTCTGGTGACAGACGAACTAACAGACAAACGGACGGAAAGCGGAACCTTAATAATAGGGTCCCATTTTTACCCTGTGGGTACGGAACTCTAAAAACTGTGTTCGATGAAGATGTCTGGTGTTCGCGGAGGCCAATATCCACTTCAGGTCGTTGCATAAGCAATGTAACTCGTAATCCGAACTAGGCATTTAAAACAGCACAATTCATAGCCCCAGGATCACGTGGAAATGATGTAACGCAGCGTTATCGATGGAATGCAGTAACTTCCACGCGCCGCTCTTATCGCGACCTTGGCAATGACATAGGTGTCGGCAATCCGATGAAAGCCTGGAACTGGTGTACCGACTGTACCTACGTTTTTGCCCGAACGTATTGTGCATAATTAGATTTACATATTTAGCAACCCTAGACCTTCTATTTTAGCATTGTCTATGTTTCCTATGGTATCCAAATCCAACCTATATAAGGGCTACGATTCAAAAACGCCTAACGATATCCCAAATATTGGCAAAGGGCAGAGGTATCGGCAATCAGAGCCACTTTGTCAGCGTGACTAATATATACAGGGTGGTACATTTGTAAAGACTGAGCTGACAAGATAGTGTCATCTGAGTGATCTACAATCGACCTATTATAATTGTAAAGCTGGATTTAAAAGTAAAAAAGTCATCAAAATAAAATATTTTAATATCAGTGACAACCCTACTAATTCAAAGGTTTTATTTAATTTTAAATTGACACCTGTCTAACTTAAGCGATTTTCAAAACATGCTAGTGATGCTAGGGTTGATATGTGCAGATTTTTACACTAATGTTTAACAAACTGTACCTATCAAAATAGAAATGTTTACATAGTTCATTGGTGAAAAATGAAGGACTCAGTCTGAACAATTCCCTGTTTGCTTAAAAGTCCTTTGATCTGTGCCATCCTGTATATCCGAGCCAAATTGCAGCTTTCTAGTCCGAACAGTCTCTGAGCTAAGCTACGGACAGACGGACGGACATGGCAAAACTATAAGGGTTCCTTGTTGACTTACGGAACCCTAAAAAAGCAGTTGACAGTTGACACTTTGTGACAAGCATGTAAGTGCGAGAATGATGGATGCTTTATCATTTATTTATCGCGTAAACGCAACTACTATCATTATCAATCATACACATCATATTCCATAGACAGACCGAAAATATCGACCGGCTGGCTGTTCCATAATTGTTTTTTGTCCACCTTGCTCTAAGGACACGTTTTGCTCCAAAGCGTAAGGACACCACAAATCAGTACTTAGATATAAACTTATCTATCATGTTCGTTCACACTAGTGATGTGGCGTATAATTTTTTTTCTGGTCTGAGATTATATTGTCTTTTACAGTCTAAAAATTAATTAAACTATAATAAAGTGTACAAAAAATAAACAACATACGTATTAGTGTTAGAATTGGTTGGGAATTGGGTTCTTTCTATAGCCTTTATGCCTATAAGGAGTGTCCCACTGCTGGGCAAACGCCTCTCCCTTTGTTTGATTTCCACGGGTCTTCCCTGTCTGACACTTCCTCCGACCAGTTGCTTTGAAATGCCTCTATGTCATAGCAATTATTACTTAACGAATTATTAAAAAGTAGCACATTCTCAAATTCTGCAACAACGCAGAATTCGCAACCTGAGGCGCCACTACTTATTGCGTTGCATTAAATAAAATGCAGCGTGTTTTACAACCGTTGCAGTTGCTAACATTTTTATATGTTTGCACAGCTAATGGATTTGTATTTTTCCTTCACAACATACCTATACTTACCCGTACAGATGTTGAAAGGATCATTAATGTTGTTTTTAATTGATTTCTCTCTAATCGTTGAGGTCTGCTTTACACTTCTATCTAAATAAATATTAATGTAAGCGAAGCTGCACATTAACCTTTCTGACGTAGTCGGGTAATAAGTATTTCAATAAGACAGAAACGAACGAAAATCTAGCCCATCTTACTACATAGTCCCACTTGAGCCCCACCCCTAAATATTTCAGAATTCTAAGAAGAAGCAAATACGGGGTAAAAATAACATAGCATCATAAATCATTAAGTGTTAAAAGTGAAATAAGATGATGATGAATTTTTAAGGGGCAATAGAAAATGCTTTGTTTTTATGAAACTGTAACAAAGTACTGGGTAAGCTGGGTTTTTATCACGCAAAACTTACTTTAGTCATCTTAAAACACAATTGATTAGTAGCTTGGTGTACGATACGAGTATAATTCATCACAAACAGAGCAATATTACGGCAATTTCGGCGCTCGAAATTCACAGTCTCATCCCCTTCGCTCTCGTGTGTTTGAATCATTTGAATGAACGGGACAGTGCGACACGAACTTCCTCTCCAAACCCCTCAGACTCTACGTGCGGTGCTTCGCGCCATTAGCCTAGCGTCGCTGGGGCGCTTGTGTGCGCCGTGTTCAGTGGGTTGGCACGCCGCCTGCCGAGCGCATGCGTCGGCCATCTTGATTCTCGCACAGTCGCACACTGGTGCAGAGGAAAAGCGTTGTAATAACATTTGTCAAGGGCATATTGATCCTCGCGCGCACACTGGTGCGAATAAAGCGTTGTAGGTTGTAGTAACTCTTAGTCGAATCAAAATGCACTGTTGTGTGCACGGTTGTACGAGCAGCAATAAAACAAATAAGAATATACGATTCTTCAGACTACCGTCAGACGAGGAAAGGTAAGATTTTTTACTGAAATTTGATTATGGCTAATAAATAATAATTGTTTCAACATAAATATATATGTGTATTTTAACACGCTCTTCATATTGTTACTTACTACTACGAAACGGTACTTTGAGAAAACAGTTTGTTGCCGCTGCCACGGCAAGAGTTTGTTTTATCAAGGGTATGTTGACGAAGGGTTATCAATTCACTCGCTCTCACCCAACCCAGGGTTGCTAAAGGATATCCTGTCGTATGTTTTACTAAATCTCTTCAAGATATAGATCTTGAATTCTTGAGTATACAAATACATACATATTTTTTTATAAATCTGTTTTTGTTTATAAACTGTTTTTAGGACGGCTTTATTCAAGTGTGGCAGAATGAAATTGGTTTTCTATGTTTTCAGACGGCGGTACTGGTTAGAAGCAATCGAAAGATATGATCTATTGGCCAGAAAAGACTTAAATGCTAAAAGTTATGCAGTTTGTTTTTTACATTTCGACGATTCTTCTTATCATGTAGTACGACAACTTAAAGAAGATGCGATACCAAAGAGATGCTTACCTAACGAACCAGAAGAGAGCAGCTCTCAAACTGAGACTCCACAGAAATCATTTGAAGCTTGCACTCAAACTGATTATAATCCTGAATCTGAAATATTATCCAACATAAAAATCGAAAATGCAGCAAGTGATACTATAGAAGTACCAATAATCCAAGATTTCTCCCAAACAGAGACACTGGCATCAACATCACTAACAGGTCAAAATCCACAGAAGCGAAAACTTAATGGAGAAAAGAAAAATGTTAAGAAAAAGAAGTCCGAATGTTGGTGGAAGAAATAAACAAAAACATATAGAATTTTGATCCAAAAGGTCTTAATGGTTGATGCATTGGAATGGCCGAAAACTTCAGGAACCAAAACTATGCAGATCATGCGAGTACGAAGTTCTTGCGACAAACTGACACTATTAGCACGTACGGCGACCGATGTCCACAAACGATATTACCGTTTTCATGATAAGTGTTTATTATTAGTGTTTAATATGTATATGTGTTAGATTGTAATGTATACGATTGATTGTATAATATGTATGGGTCTTTGAAGCATGAAATAAATGGACTTGATTTGATTATGTCTTCAAATAAATTTATTGCTTGGGTGTCGAGATTTATTTTATTATTCAAATAAGTTAATACACGACACAGTACTAAAACCAAGGCACTGTGATATACAAAACAAATTTTAAAACTATACTACGATTTCTAATTCAACACCAAAAAAACTACTACAGATACGTCACTGTCAAAATTTACATTTGCACCAAATGCTGAAGTGTTACAAGTACAAATACCAGATTTTGTACCAAAAATTATTATCTCCTCTCGTAATTATGCAATAATAAATATATCTAGTTATTTTGTTAAAACATAGTTAAAGTTACCAATAAATAAATTATCTTAGCGAGTTTAAAAAAGACAAAGGAATTTACTATTGTAAAAATATTTTGTTGTAGTGGCAACCTTGTGGTAGTTTTTTTGGTCTTGAATTAGAAATCGTAGTTTAGTTCGATTTAGACGACGTAACTGCGCGGCTCCGTTGCGTCGTCTGCTCTGGTGGCTCTGCCCGTCTAGCACAACACAACTACGCTTTACGACTATTGTCGCGCGACATAGCGCTACCCGTCACTCTCTCACATTACTACATAGAAAGGGACGGGTAATTAATCTTGGGCGAGACATAGTCGCGTATGATAGACGTGCAGGTGTAAAAATCGTGATTTGGGACATATTTTGAGGTCAAAAAGGGGGGAAATGGGGGGAGGGGGGGCAAAATTCGGCTTGGCAACATTCAGAACCGAATTCAGCAGGCTTTTTTACATCGGAAAAGTCATGTTGCCACAATGGATCCCAAAATGCCGTTAGGACGGTAAAGGAAGCAGATATTTAGAATTTTCTACCAGTCTATGAAGTTCCGGAAGATATTGCTCACGATCACGAACCACAAGGCCTACAAAAAAAAATTATACACCATGTGATAGGAAATTTTATAGAGGTCATTCTAGTCTTTGACACTTTTTTCTAACTGTAAGCCTTTTTGTATAAAACCGTAAAAACCTTGATTAGGGGCATATTTTGAGGTAAAAAGGGGGGAAATGGGGGGAGGGGGGCAAAATTCGGCTTGGCAACATCCAGAATCGAATTCAGCAGGCTTTTTTACATCGGAAAAGTCATGTTGCCAAAATGGCTCACAAAATGCCGTTAGGACGGTAAAGGAAGCCGATATTTGGATTTTTCTACCAGTCTAGACGATCCACGTGTCAGTTTTCGAGATACGACCAGTACGGTGGAGGAAACTAAGACGCATACGTTTTTAACCCCTATTGACATTGTGGCAAGGGTGATCAAGCAATGTATTTCAATTTGCATTACTGTACACAAATAAAAGCTAATTCTATAATTTAACTACCGACCTGGCGTTATCATAGATCGTGGTTGCACGTGTACCCATTACGGCGTATCTTTAGACGGTGGAACTAATTTCTTTTCCATAACACATTCCTGACTGTCGACGCGATTGGCGCGGTGATAGTTCAGCTGCTTGGGTCATGGATGGTTTCTATATATTTAAGTTTGTCCCCTTATGGTAAAAATGAAAATTTCTAAAAGTATTGATATCCTTGAAGATGGGTTTAAGTTTAACTGCTAAAATCGGATCTGCAATTCTGCACTCAAAATGTGGTTGCATTACGGTTAGCTCCGAGAACCTCCCATAGGTACTCGCAGCACAGTGACGCAGAAAAAGAAACGAAAGACACTAATTCGAAAGAAGAAGAAGTGTTCCGGCTGGTACCCTTTGGGTATGGAACCCGATTTTTTTTTATATTTATAAATACCAATCCCCCGCTGTACGTATATCTGTCACGGGACTCTTGAGCCGTAATGTTTCATGGAATGTATGCTGTGGACGCTGCAACACCTATCTAACTGTAGTAAATAAAGTAATAGTGTCCAGTCAATATAAGCTGAGTACTTTTCGTTGTTTTTTTAAATATTTGAAACCTGAAAGTATACATACATAGGTACAGATATTTTATTTTTTGCAGAACCCTTCGTGAGTTCGTGAGCGAGCCTCACTCGCACATAAGGTTTTTTGTACATTCCTAAGGCGGTCACCCTATTCTACAATACAATGATGGTTGTTCCTATGTATTCAAGTATATATTTATCTATATAAGTATGTATATCCTCGTCTAGTACCCATAACACAAGCCTTCTTGAGCTTAATTTGAGACTAGATCGATTTGTGTGAGGTTGTCTAATATTTATTTATTCAAAAAAAAACAAAAAACAAAAAAAAATTATAGAATTCCTGAGGTTTTCAATTCGTCTTTGACTGCTGACTGGATTTCCCTACAAGAATTCCCCGTCCACATTATCATATCGACGTTCAGTTATGGCGAAGTGAATACAATGACCGCCGTGTCTGCGGCTACACCTTTTTCGTTGGCTTCGACAACGGCTATCGCTTTTATTGGTATTCCACGTGTGTTTTTTGTAGCCATTATTTGTAATTCTCAACGCATGCTCGTGGCTTATTTAGTTATGCTTTTATCACCATCCCGGTATTGTTCGTCTCACAATGCTAGCCTCTTTGTCTTGGCCAAGGTCACACAGGTGTGAGTCATGGGCCCACACTTTTATATCAAGAGTCGCTGCGAACTTATCAATGCCATTGGCGAAACTACACACGCGAGAATTTAACCTTTATGTCTATGGAGGATGGTTACATCGATGATGTCAATAGTGCCTCGTTGTATGTAAATGTAATTTTGCGTTTGAGCACATCGTAAGGCCGAGGAAAATAAAACAAAGCGCCATTTGCGAAGGCTGTTGTTTTATCTGTAAGGCACCAGTAATTGCCTAGTGAAACTCGCGGTGAATACCAATAAGGTGTTTTTATAATATTATTTGAAAACATATCGCGGCGTGCACATACTTCCAGGCTAATTTGCATCAGTCGATTGTATAGAGTTTCTTTCGATGATTTATGGTTTTATGTATAAATATTTCATATTTTCACTCGCGCTGTATTCGGCGTTGACAGGCAGCTCATCGATCAATCGCTACGATTACTCGGATACCGATTACACAACTCATTTCGTTTCCCGTGTCGTGTACGATACAGACGTGACCTTATTTCATTGAACTAGCGTCGATCGGCATTTAGAGGGGAGCCTGGGCCCCTTCACGTCACTCAAGTGGGCTAAGGCCGGCCAACGACCGGGCGGACCCGTCGTCCCACCAATCAGACTAGACCTCCAAACCACCACAAAAGTCTACAAGCTCTTCAACGAATACACTGCCTCATGTGTTTCGTTAAGCTGGTCTCGAGGATAGTGACTGGTATTTTTAAAGTGCGTGGCGTGAAAGGAACTGCAGCAAAAGAGAAAGGAAAGCGGTTGGACACGTTGAGTCGTAACATTTGTTGTGGGTTTAATTAGGAGCTCGGCGTCATCGTGCGACCGTTATACCGCTCTCAGAGTGGCGCCAGGAACGGCACTGCCTCGCGCAAAGAAGATTGCCAAGGCATAACTTTCGAATATACATCACTCAGCTATATTTCTACCGTAACATATGTTTTTATTAGTTAGTGTACATTACAAATCCTTAGATGAAGAAATTGCTCGAATTCAAGGATTCTTCACTGGGCTAGCAAACGAGCAAAGCTATCTATGTATATATTGTTTATCACCTGTAGTATGTACCTACAAGTACACGTACGTTTTCACAATTCTACGTTTCTTCAAGCTAGTTGGTGTTTTGTAAACAGCAGTATAAGGGAAACCGAAATTCCGCGTACATTATAAAAGAGACACATCATCAATCGATCTCTATTTAATGTTCTAAATTCTAAGTATATGCATGGGTAAAGGTAGAGACGCAGAGGTTGTCTGGAAGAGATTGCTCTTTAGCGATTAGACCGCCTGTTTACCGTTTTCAATGGGTGCGTATTTATGTTTCTTGTATAAATGTATTTTCGTGTGCAATAAAGCATATTTGTGTTGTATTGTATGTTTTGAATCATATTCAAATAGAGTATAATGCTATTGTTAACGGACATAGCTTTTTTGTAGTAGCCGTACATTTACAGAAAAATCCTTATGCGATTCAAATGCACTTCCAACATTTATGCAAATTTTATAGACCAGTAGTTCTTCCGAAACGACCATAAAAGCGGCGACGTCTGCTCTAGGAAATGCCTTTACCGGGTTCCGAGTACCTACAAACTGTTGTAAGCATGTTTATTTATTCCATTTTAAGCATATGTCACTGTTAAAGAAATCCTATGTTGTTAAATTATGCGCCTCTGACGGAACTTGAAGTTGAACATGTGTCGATCGATGGGAATATTTTTTTGTGTTATAATAACATAAAGAATACTTGAGAATCTCTGCCTCCTTTTTTGAAGTCAGTTGAAAAATTAAGCGACTAAAAAACTCCGACAGTAAACATATATTCATTTGAACAATCGGCAGCCCTGAGAGACCATGGGGAACAAGAGACGCTCCAATTTGGATATAAAACACTGAAAATTCTTTAATTATTACAAATTAGAATCGTGTCATGAATCATGATCCTTTTGTTTCGTGACAGGACACTCGCTAAGTCTCCATGAATACATGCATCACGCAGCTGCCATGCAAAACACGGTATTGCATCATCCCGAACGGATTCTAGACTCGACACAAACATAAATGTAAAGCACTTTAGTTAGGTATAAACGATTAAACTCAGGTTTCCGCGCCACGGTTTGACTAATTACAAGGTTGTGCACAATATTCAAGTTTTATCTGTTCTATGTCTCGTATAAGTCTATGGGTCTGTGACGAGCCTGCGACCCTGCTTCTGCGCCCAGAATCTCCAGGATTCGGGATTGGAGGCCACATTCTCAATCTTCACTCTTTATCACTTGGGGTGAAGTTCTGAGGATGATGAAGGACAGTATGAGCAATATGACACTTGAGATAAAGGAAACTTGCAATAAAATTTTCTCCACTTCTACTGCAAAAGCACCACAGTTAATGTCGCGATGATAGAGGCCGAGAGGGTTGCTCGTTAGTTTACGATTAAAATAAAATGTATGCTTCATGATCATGATTGTCTTCTCAAACCGAATCTTGAAGTTGTTGTTTTTCGGAGAGAGGGTGTCTATCTGGTCAACTAAGGAAAGCTTATACTTAAGCTTAATTGGATATGAATAAAAACAGCTTCAATAGGTAGACGACTTTTTTATACTTTTTCTTATAGCTAATAGCTATACATAAAACATATCAGAAGAAATTTGAGAAAATGAAGACACTTTATTTTAATTTAAAATACCTTAAAATAATTTAATTTGTATTTTTATATTTCCTCCTAAAAGACCAACTTCTGACATGGCATCGCTATAACGCCGCGCCTGCCCCTCACTAAACAAGATTGACTTGGCGACTCCAAGCAAATCTCGTTTTAGAAAATGTCAAAATGTTTCGAGGAGTGTGACGTCACGCGCTATTATTGCTGTTCGCGGTCATGTGACAAGTTTAAAAATATATTCTAAATACCAATAAGTTCTAGTGTCATATCGGTTATTCTTTATCATATACGAGTATGTACTATTCGGAAAATATATAGTTACATTTACATGGTGATTTCGATTTGGTTTCGCCAAGCCGCTAAGATTGACTTGGCGACTCCAAGCAAATCTCGTTTTAGAAAATGTCAAAATGTTTCGAGGAGTGTGACGTCACGCGCTATTATTGCTGTTCGCGGTCATGTGACAAGTTTAAAAATATATTCTAAATACCAATAAGTTCTAGTGTCATATCGGTTATTCTTTATCATATACGAGTATGTACTATTCGGAAAATATATAGTTACATTTACATGGTGATTTCGATTTGGTTTCGCCAAGCCGCTGGCGATAAGATTCTGTCCGAAAGTGTCTGCTGGTATGGTAGGTACTGTAATGAGCGTAAGCGTCATGCGTTGTCTTGTTTCGGGCAATGAGGTAAGGTGAAACAGCTGGTTACGTTGCCGCGGACGTGTCGGCGAACGGGGACGCGAGGGCCGCGGAGCTAGGGTTGCCAACAAAAGAGTTTGTTTTTGACAATCTTACTTAACTCGATCTAGTGCGGAACTAAAGCAATGCTCGGCACTATTGGTACTTGATAACGATAAACATAGCATAACTACTGAGAAATCATACATGAGACAGGAAAACTATCTTGCTTTTTATATCATCGATTATACTTTCTCTTTCCAGCACCTTCGTCACTACACGTTCTTCTGTTGACAGTCTGTAGTTAATCAAATATTTGCAGGCCCAAATCAGGAATAAGTTAGGTACTTAAAATCAAACGCATCAAACCGGTCAGATGCCAAACATTGATGTTGTTAAATTCACAGTATCGCTTCGTCTCACAAAACTGGTCAGTATATTTGAGTGATTAGATCTTTTCCCCGAAATCGTTAATTCCGAGTAGCAAACTTTCCATTCGCATTTTTCCCCACTCGAACTTCTACCCGCCACTTTTTTTTCTCATTTGCTTGCTTCCTCATTCTCAAATATGGCCAAACGACATTTATCACAATATTTCTAATTCTTAAACGATATTTTTTCTATAGCAAAAGTTTCCCAGTTGCTTCTTTTTGCAATAGTTTTGTTTCTTACGAGATATTTTTCCTAAACTCAAAGATTCCATGTCAATTTTTTTCCCAATGTTTTGATTTCTTAAGCGATATTTTTCCGAAACTCAAAGTTTCCATGTAATTATTTTTCCCAAAAAATATCCCACTCTTTTTTTGCAAAATTTGTATTCCTTAAGCGATAATGTTACTATTCTAAAACTGCAACCCTTTCAGAATAACGTCAATGTATAACAAACTCACACACATTGCCGCGAGTCGACAATCGAGATACACGGCAATGTGTAGTTCTAGCCTTAGAGCATAGACAAATGGAGAGTTCGTAATGTAAACTCTTCGAACAAATTTTTTCGCTAATTTTAGCGGGGGCGAGGTAAACATGTACAGCACACCGCCAAAAGATGAATAGCTCAATAGACACAATTTTTGCTGTTGCGATAAACGCACACTACAGAAAAATTCACCACATCAAGAATGCCAAGCACACAAACACAGTTTTCAAGTAACTATGCAGCATACATACGAACAAACTAGTGATGGGACACATCTAAAGAATGAGTCAAATCAGTTTGATGAATGAACTGCATTGTCTTATAAGAACTTTTTAGTGCGGAATTTTTTAAAGTGAAAATTCTGTTTGTAGAAGATGTTATCCAAAAACTCATATATTTGTTTCTTTGTCTGTCTATATTTTGTGACATTGTGTCCTTATCACTCTCGCACAGCTAAACTGAAATGAAACTGCCGCCCGTGGTTTCGGGCTTAAACAACCACTGACTTCTAAAACAACTACGCTCGACGTGATATTGTCGTTGTCAAAATGAAACCAGTTGATTTTCGCCATTTTGGCTGATAGCTATGTGCAAGCTGTGTTAGCGTCCATGGATCTAATATTAGTGATTCACAGATCGTCACAGATCAAACAGCCGTTTGTATGAAATGTCAATTTTAGTACCCGAGGCGTTCATGGAATAATTAGTTCAACGTGCTAGTAGTATAGAGGTCAGTGAACATAACATTCAAGAAAAGAACGTACGCCGATGCCGATCTAAAAACCCAGCAACACACTTGAAACCTTTCTTGCTGTTGCCTTTCGATAAATCAAATAAATGATAAGAAAGTATTTATTCTCATCCTTTATTTGATTTTATCCGATATGTTTAACAAATTTATATTATATGGTAGAGTGGCATTTGTAAAAACCTATGTACTTATATGAAACCACTTATGAAGTTATTTAAACATATGAATGAGCAAAAGAGAAAACAATAAATCAAATTGTTATTAATTTAATTAGAATTTACCACGTATAAAAAAATAAAAAATAAATACCTAATATTTATCTACCTATTCTATCAGCAACAGCCGAACATAGGCCTCGCCACAGACTTGCCACAACGCTCGCTACGCTGCGCTTTCTTATACGTGGTCGCCATCGCCATGAGCTATTCA
The DNA here is from genome assembly GCA_947623375.1 of Apotomis capreana. NCBI lineage: Eukaryota > Metazoa > Arthropoda > Insecta > Lepidoptera > Tortricidae > Apotomis > Apotomis capreana. Next base: position 1,013,152 of record OX392513.1, on the reverse strand, counting down.
TCTTTTGGCGGTGTGCTGTACATGTTTACCTCGCCCCCGCTAAAATTAGCGAAAAAATTTGTTCGAAGAGTTTACATTACGAACTCTCCATTTGTCTATGCTCTAAGGCTAGAACTACACATTGCCGTGTATCTCGATTGTCGACTCGCGGCAATGTGTGTGTTTGTTATACATTGACGTTATTCTGAAAGGGTTGCAGTTTTAGAATAGTAACATTATCGCTTAAGGAATACAAATTTTGCAAAAAAAGAGTGGGATATTTTTTGGGAAAAATAATTACATGGAAACTTTGAGTTTCGGAAAAATATCGCTTAAGAAATCAAAACATTGGGAAAAAAATTGACATGGAATCTTTGAGTTTAGGAAAAATATCTCGTAAGAAACAAAACTATTGCAAAAAGAAGCGACTGGGAAACTTTTGCTATAGAAAAAATATCGTTTAAGAATTAGAAATATTGTGATAAATGTCGTTTGGCCATATTTGAGAATGAGGAAGCAAGCAAATGAGAAAAAAAAGTGGCGGGTAGAAGTTCGAGTGGGGAAAAATGCGAATGGAAAGTTTGCTACTCGGAATTAACGATTTCGGGGAAAAGATCTAATCACTCGTATATTTGTGCTATAGGCTAGGGCATATTCCTGTTCATAAGTCTTACAGTTGAACATAAAATTCCTAATATCATGTAAAACATGTGTGCTACAAACGTCAATAAATGCATTAGCTTCAAATCTACTCCGAGGATCTAGACCCATTAGCGAAACGATATTGAAGACTTTAATTTCACGAGTATCTAGGTAATTAAAAAAAACATGTGACGTCGTAACAACGACTGTGACGAGTGGCCAAAATTCCAATCCTCGCGATAACTTTGAAGTGGCTACCCTGCGCACGAGGCCATCGACCCGATGCGCCGTGACGTAAGCACCAACTTTCTAACCGCGACGTCAGCGCAGCGGCATTTTGGTTAAGGCCGCACTCTGGCCGTCCAACACCACGCCACCACCAGCCAACCGAGTATCGACTCTCTGTGAACACGAAACAACATTGTCAGATGCGCGTTAATCGCGGCTGCGCCTCGGGCCGTTGCTCCCGGATGGACATGTTTGTTATGGTATAGTTTTAACCTTATCTATCATTGCTCAATCCGTCTGTCGTTGTTGACTGTCGCTACGCTTCCTTATCATGTTAAATACTATGAAATTTTAGATTGTGACGATTTGGAGACTCAAAGCGTACTAAACGTTTCGTTTCAACTTCTCGGTTACCTCATAATGATTTTCTTCTGTGCTGCAAAACTAGCAATACCGAACCTAACTATAGGATTCTTAAGTTTTCCACCAGCATTATGATCAAACTCTTCAAAACTACAAAATTAAATTTGTAAGTGGTGCAGGGAACCACACTTCTTTGACATTAGACTTGATTGGAAACCGTAAAATTAACTTAAAGTTCTTCAAGAAATTATTCATAAGTATTATGTGCAATATCTCAGCTCTGTTGTGTAAGATGGCCAGACACAGCTAGGAATACTCGTCGCATCGTACAGGGGACCTTCACGTTGTTAGCCCTTGGCATAATTAATTCAAAACCAAGGAAGGAAGTTTTACAATTGTTCACGATCCTCTGAAAAAGATGGACAACTATGGCTTCACCTCATATGGGTTTGTTCATCGCAACAGAAAACTAAGACTTATCATAGGTTTCAAGTTCGTGAATAACGATAATGTATATATTTCTTTATCCGCCATTTGTCCCAGTCTTTTCCTCGGCTCCTCTTTTATCCATGCTACAAACAGCGTAGATCGCATTAGGTTAGGGATCGAGGACAGTACGTGACGGCACTACGTCACGCGCGTGATGCGCCGGCGGCGGCCGCGTCACGATTCTATTACTTTTTATCTAACTCTCAATTTAACGCTGAGGATTGCTCGCTATAGTCGCTACAGATTGTCGTGTTAAGACAGGCCAGACATCTTAGATTGCAGTTTTGGTCTGAAACTAGGATATACTTTTTCTTTGAGCTTCAGTTAAACTTGTACGTTACTAACTAAGAAACTAGCGCTACTTCCGAATCAGATTTTTTTAACCGACTTCAAAAAAAGGAGGGGGTTCTCAGTTCGGTTGTATGTTTTTTTTTTTTTTTTTTAATGTTTGTTACCTCAGAACTCCGTCATTTATGAGTCTATTTGGAAAATTCTTTTTAGGTTCATGAATAGACATCTCAAGGTTGGTCCCATAAAATTTTGGTGAAGATCGGATGACGAGATCCATGAGGAATCGAAGGAATTCCCGAAATTTTATAGGCACTTATAATATTTTTCACATATTTTATAAAACTATTTAAGTATTTGCATATGGTAGTCATCATCTTCCAATGCTGAGCTGATGATGGAAGGTACAACTCCTCAACGGTTAGGAGTTAGGAGATAATTCAAACGAGATGCATGCCTTTAAGACCTCCCTGATCACCCTGCCATAAGTGTTTTTAACAATCACTAAAAAGCAAAAAAAAAATTTTTTAACAAAAAATAGGACCGACTTCAGTAAAACTAAAAAGCCAAAAATAACCCGTTCCAGTACAGATTACCTTTGACTCACCCTTTGAAGTCGGGGCCAAACCTCACGTAAACTATAAAATATAAATATAATAACTGAGTGGTTTGGGATCGACTTCAAAGGGTGAGTCAAAGGTAATCTGTACTTGAACGGGTTATTTTTGGCTTTTTAGTTTTACTGAAGTCGGTTCTATTTTTTGTTAAAAAATTTTTCAGTCATTGCAAAAGGCACTAGGAAAACACCTGTTATATTTATGAAATCCCAGTATACCAATTTTATACTGTAGTTTACTCCACAAAACTTTAACGTCAAATGCCAACATATTCGTTTTGGGCAAGTTTTTGGGGACAACTTTTTAACGTTTTGTATTACATGCCTTAAGGAAAGTCTTTATGATATTGGTGTTTGAGATGCATTGGCGTAGGTAACGCCGAGTTGAAAGATTTGGAGAAGTACTCCGAAATACGGAATTCAACTCGCCGAATGAATATTTTGCTATGACAACACAATCCCTCTAATGTCCTCTGCAAAATTGTGCTGTTCCTCGATCCGTGAAAGAAAGGATAATCAATAAATTTAGGCGTTCATTAGTAAGGAAAACATTGAATAGTTCTCTATATCACCTCTTTCCAGAATATTAGGTCTGCTGCCAAGAAAAACAAAAGTCGGAAGATATCGCTCCTTGGTAATAAGACCGCTCTAGGTACTGTAGTCATCTGTATTATCTATGTACAGTTTATACTTCTTTCTTGCCGGGGTGTGCAATAAGGACTATTCTATTTTAGTTCAGATCTCTCTTTAGTAAATAGACCGTCTACGTCTGTTATAGTATATTGAGGTTCTTCCGTCTTAATATTATTTAGGGGCCATCCATAAATTACGTAACACGTTAAGGGGGAGGGAGGGGGTCGACGAAGTGTGACATTGTGTGACAAGGGTGTGGGAGGGGTCCTAAATTTTGTGACGTCACATTTCAGCTATGCCAGTTATAAATAATTTGAAGGAATATAATTCTATAAATATTTTTCGTTTTTTTAATTTCTTTCATTATCATTAATACTTAGTCAATCGTTTTTTGTTTTGTTAATTGTATGATTTGATGTATATTTTTTATTAAAAAAAATATTTAAATGGAAATAAAAGTGATATTGGAACATTTGGATCCGCTATTTTCCTTCAATAATTTCTACTTAAATGTAAATTTGCAAAATATGTGACGTCACACTAGGGAGGGGGGGAGTCTCATAAATGTGACCAGCTGTGACAAGGACGGGGGGAGGGGCAAAAAATCATGAAATTCGTGTGACGTAATTTATGGATGACCCCTTAGCGCTGAACGTGCACAAGTTACTCTCACTCTTGGCAGTTCGTCGTATTTTTAGAACGGTTTCGAGTGGAACATTTTCAATTAGGTTTAACTGCGCGCAATTCGTTCCAGGCCGCCGTTTCGTCTCAATGAGTTCTAACTTTAGACAGAATGACTAACTATTCCGGTACAAACTGCTCTGCAAATGTTTGCTTAACCCAAGATTCCAATTGTAAAGTTTTAGGGCGCTCATGAAGACTGCTAAACTTTTGCAGCTAATCTACAGACTAAATAGTAGAATTTGTAGCTAACTATATAGACGTTCTTGAAGCAATGGCCAGATGGAAGACTTCATCCGGAAATAAATGAGAGATAGAATAGAATAGAATACTCTTTATTGCAGACGAGTTCTTTAAGGACAACGAAAGTATATAATATAAATTTATTGGTCTTGTTGAATTAATGTGTTGTATTCTATTATGTGGAGTATGTTAATCTTAAGTAATTGTAGTTTTATTAAAATTAGCCTACTGATGTTGCTTGTGCCCTTGCAGGGCGTCACATGTATCCCTTGACTTATTTATAAATCCACCGATGTCTGTAATGTGATATGCAATAAATGTTCTATTCTATTCTATTCACCTCAAGAAGAAAGAAATACAAATACAGATGACACTTAACATTACAATAGAGGCAAACAATAGGCGATCTTATCGCTAAAAAGCGATCTCTTCCATACTACCTTTGGAATGAGATGAGTAGGCGACGCAGTTAAGGAGAGATGTTACTCATTAAGGAGTTTATAAAACGGAGCATTCTTATTCTAACGATTTTCGGCGAAATAGAAAGTTCCCAGTTTCAGGCCGTTTGTGGCTTTGAAATATCAATTCGACTCGATAAGAGACCCCAAAATGAGAGGTGAGTTGCTTCACTAACTGAATCATATCACTAACTGAACGTCAATCCGGACGTCTCTGTCGCTGCCGCTGCGGACTCGATAGCCATTATAATTATAACGTTTTATAAAAATTCATCTGATAAAGACGAAAGGTGTGATGATTATGATATTTGATGAGCCCGTTGTGTCTACGTGACTTAATGTTGAAACTCCCGAATTAGGCTCGTAATCCCCAGCCTCGTGTCGTGATGTGCGTAGGCCGTGGAGAAGAAAGTCCGGCACCGTTCGTCGACCCACATGCAGGCGCGCGCGCCGCTGCACATGCGTGAAGGCAGGCCTCTATTCCGCACCTGCAAAGGTAAAAAAGTTCTAAGAGTAACAGAGTACTTATCTTAATTGGGAAATACACCCCTGTAGCCAGTATTAACAGTAATACGAGATATACAGTCTATTTAAACTACTGAGCAACAAACAATATTATCAAAAAAAAAAAACTGAACACGCCTCAACACCGAATAAAATAGTCGTGTTCACATGCTTTCGATAAATTGTTTGCTGTTTCGTCTAATATCGACACTTGTATAATGCTAAACTACTTTAATCGTAAATATTTACTTATTTAGAAACTTAACCTGCCATAGCGTTTAATGTCCCGTCAATTTTTATACGCACACATAATATTTATGCCTACTTTTTGATAAACTTTACACTCAAGAGCAATGAAACTTTGTACAGAGATTCCATAATTAACCGAACGAGCGAAGCGTCTCCGTTTCAGCTTGGCCCAAAATTCATTCGTATGTTTGGATGTCCAGGCGTTGTCAAGCTGTTCTCGCCTAGAGGTCACATTTCTCAACCGATCCTCGTGAAATTTTGAAACTTAGATGAGTATTTAATTCGTTGCCAGTTTGTCTATCCTCTTCTCGTATTCACTCAACAGCACTTTCGACACCCGGAAGAGAACCCTTTTTAGTTCGCCTCTGTACCTGTTATTAAATTTGTACTTATTTCTTTTTAATGAAAAAAAAAAATACTTTATACAACTATGTAACTACAATAAAGCGTTTACTTATACTTTTTTTTTGTCGCGTCAGTTATTCGAAAATTCGGATGTAAAAAATACAAATTCCAGTAATTTCGAAACAAACTCGCGAGATCTACAGCTACCTATACAGAGCCTCTAGTGTATAGGTACTTATTTGGTTTCATCTGCCTCGTGCTCTCAACAGTGCAGCATGTTGCTCGTTGCATCATTTAAGATATGAAAGCGGAACAACCGTCCAAGATATCGTCTTGAAATAAAACACAAACATACCCGGCTCCACACTATCCCCAAGTTGGCCGAGGCGAAGTTGTCCGAAGTATGAGTTTCCACAGCGGAGTGCCTCTCCACGCTATCACATTCGATCAACTTCCCGAGTATTGTGGAGCCGCAAATACACGAGAAATAAATTAATTTACATGGTATCTACAAGCTGATAATAAATATATTACTATAGATAATAAAATGTAAACAATTCACAGTGCAGCATTTGCGTAACAGTCTTTAAGATTCTTGATACATAGCAGTTGCAATTATGTAATTATTCTCTGTTTCTTGTGTCATATCAACTATTTTAATAAGTCTATGATTATGATTACACTACAATGACGCACTGTCATGTGATACTACATATTATACTTATACATTAAGGCTTGGTCACACCGTCCATAAAAACTAACAATTTATTTTAAAATAAGGACTAATACTTATTATGCTCTCACAATAATTACTCCACATCCAAAGATTTTTATGCATTTTGACGAACAAAAAAAGGAAGATACAGGAGTGAAAAGAAAAGTCGTCTAGAGGTAAGAAATTCTTGCATCAAAATGACAACAATAATGTATTCCATATTGGTAATTAACACAATTAAGTTTTTTGAAATGATTTTTAATGTGTGTAAATTAACACCACATTTTTTTTATTTTTTTAAGACATTGGACCGGTAATCCAAATATACTGGGTTCGAGTCCCGGTGTGGCCACGTATGAGCGCAATTTAGTTTTTCTTTGTATCTATATCGCAATTACATAAAAACTCACCAAGATTCGAATTCAATATGAATATCCCTGTAGTACAGATAGTACTTTGAGTTTGATGTTTATCAGCACTATCGCGACATTTAATAGCGTTTACCCTTCTCTAATATTTGCAGTGCGAATTCCAAAGATAGTCCCAAGCGATGACGACAATCATCAGACCATAATCACTTGTTGCTACTAACCGATCGTGTATTAACATCATTGGTGTCGAAAGTAGGTACATCTAAATATAAAAGATACCTAATTTAAAGAAAATCGATTGAGGTGCGATACTTTAATTCATGACTTAGTGTGGGGAGAAAATCCCACTTCCTTAATTTATAAACATGTAATGTCTCAGTTTTTAATGTGGCTACACACCACAATTTTTATTTAAACCATTGATACAAAGATCAAAGCTTAAAGAAAAATTAAAAAAGGAGTTACCTGATGGAAGAGACCAGGAATCGAACCCGGTACCTCTGGATTACCGGTTCAGCGCGTTAAACACTTCGCTACCCTAACTCCAAGCAACCTGTCGAATTTTTTCGTGTGTCGATCTTTGCATTGTTTATTTGAATTTGTTTTTTCAATTTTTCTTTAAGCTTTGATATTTGTATCAATGGTTTAATCTCACTTCCTGGCCACGGGAAGACGTAAAACTTAAGCCAAGCACGGGCGGTAATTCGTAAAGCCCTAGATCGCATATTATTTTCACCTTCGGTTCGGGCCACAAACACCTGCCATCTGGGACATTGACGAATTCACCGCCCTACGTATGTGATGTGCTAAGCATCACCTGTGTGTGGTGAAGTAGGAGAGGTTAAGCTCGTCTCTGTGCTTCTTACCTTAGTAAATGCTCAGTAAATACTTGTATCTCATACTGGCACAATGAAATTTCTGCTCTGCACCAATTCAATTATCACTGTTTAGCCCTATATCTGGTAGATAATGCCATTTGGTATTAAGTCCGCCATTGGCACTGACTTTTTGTTTTGTGCAATAAATTAAGACAGTAACTGAAATAAAAATGCTTCTGGAAAGAAGAATCAATCAGACGACATCATCAGTGATCAAATTCTCGCTCTGGGTTTCTTCCGAAGGGCATCCAGTATGAAACTGAGTTGGTTCAAAGATGGTCATCAACGCTGCAAAGTTGATATTACGCTGATTATTATTTTGTTGATCCTGGCAAATAAAAAATAATTTACGCAGGTACCAGATACATAACCTTTCGTCGTTTCAGTTCAGGTCACACACCTACTATTCGTACAGTTATCTAATATATTTTAAATATAAACTATAAACGTTCTACGTTCTTACAACTTCCATGAAAACATTACAACAATCGTATCCAGCGATCTGATGCAAATAAAGGCCCGTTCACACGCACCCGGCGGAGCGGCGCGGCGCGCGCCGCGGGCCGTGACGCGCCGCGCTCGGCCGCCGGCACGATGACTCGCATTCGCTCGCCACTTGGTCATTTTTTATCTCAACCTCAACCAACGTTATTACGGTCGTAGATCTCGCTTTTTAAACCCGCTCAGTTTTTGCATTGTTTCACTGTAGATATCTATACCGCTTTCTGTGTTTATCATGAGGTATATATTTATATGCCTCTGTCACACTATGTTTACCTATCATTTCAAAAGTTATCATTATCACGATACTTGCGTTAGTCTTCACTTCACACTCTTGTGGTTCCGATATTAGCATGAATATGAAATGAAAGGTTCTAGTACGAAATTCTTGCTAATTAGACGTAATTACGGCAGGTTGCCGAGCGTGACCCGCGTGTGAAGACTGGAGGAATAGAATAAATTATATCCCACGGTCCGGTTGCGTTTCGAAACGTCTTTGTTCCGTTGCACTGTTGCTATGTAAATACTGGCTTTGTGGACCCAGGCTTGACATAAATGTGGTTAACCTTCTTTTAACAGATTTGTGTGCTACAATGCTACTGGTTATTACATAAATGGAACTAAGAGGATGATTGAAACGGGAAAGGTTCAATGAGTAGAGAGACTATACTATAGACTATTAGTGAAGAGATGTTTTTCACGTGATTGAGGCGAATCTGCATGAGATTGCTGCCAGTGACTGCTTTTGTGTGTGTGAAACCAGCCAGTACCGACCGGAATACCAGGTTTTAATGGCGCCGGTCAATGCTAGTTTTGGTTCGGTGTGCCAATATTATGTAAGTATATTTAGTTAAATAACGTTATATTTGCAATGGCATGCGCCACAAAACGCCTGCCTTACCATTAAATACCTTTCAATGTATGCAAATGAATGTAACACGTTCGCCGAGACCATTCTCAAAACAGCAAATTATACAATCCACGTGCATCCCATGGCTTCCTTGACATAACCAATTAAGACGTATGTCGAGCGTGTCTAGAAAGCGCGTCGTCCCGCGCGCTCGGCGTGACGCGACACGCCACTGACCGAGAGTCGCTGGTGCGGAACGTGGGGAAACGCCTTTGTAGCGCCTTTCCTTGAGAGCTGGCTTTTTATCAGCGTCATCACGTGATCAGGCTATTCTTGGATAATTGAAGAGAATAATATTTTTCTAGTAAAAAGTGCTATATATAGCAGGTATCTATTACCATACCAGGTAGTTTCTTCATCCATCATAACCAATTGAAGCATTTCAGTTGGATATGCCGATCTCATATCGGTCTTTTCGGTCATCAAAAACAGTGTTTCGCAACAGACTGAAGGGCCTGTGATGATGACAACTAGACAAAAATGTTTTAACACATTCAAGAGCGGGAATCAAATCCAACTCTTGTGGGTAAATATGTACTTATGTATACAAATCGTCTCCGGTATAGCAGGCTGTCGATTTAGTCCAACTTAGCAGGAACGGTTTTCTATTGGACTATGTCAATCCAAAAGCTCTTATCTTGTTCCTAGACTTTTTCGGTTATACTTCGGTACATCCTCATAAACCAAACGTTCCGAGAACATATATTCCCATACAAAGAGAAAAATATTCTCGACAACGGCACAACTTTAAGCGGACCGCGGCAAATATATTGCCATTGGAGGAAATCAAAGTTCACACCATTCCATCCGTCGCTGGCGTAATACTATATGTAATTTCGGGAAACTAACGCAGGGTCTATAATTTCCCCTCGTGTGCCCATAAAAAGGTACGTGTGATTGTGGGGGCGGAGGTGCTCCCTACAAACACTAACGTCACAGAACACAGAGACAGTTAGTTTCCTAGATACGTTTTTGAATGTTACTGGACTTACAAGTTTAATTTATGTGTCCAAAATTCCAAATCTGTATCCTGAGTTCTTTTTCCCCCGGTACAGTTCGTATAGGATCCTTTAATTCCTATACTGTACGTACACTCTCACGCACACTGTAACCTAGCTGTATGGTATTTTCGTATGAATTCTATGGTATCTGCTAGATTCGAAATCCTGACTTATTAATACTGGGACTTTGGGGATCGTGCGTGTAAAGTGCACATCCTAATAGGGTATGGCTAATGCGCATAAGCATTCCAAAAACATAATATTTGACGCAGAGGGCGCTCCAATCGCGTAAAGAATTAAGGGATGAAAGATTTGGTGTGATAACTATAGCGATCTATTAGCTCAGTTGGAAGAGCAATGCGCCGGAAACGCAGAGGTCGCGGGTTCAAATCCCGCTTAGATTGTAGTATTCAATTTTTCTTTCTTAATTTACCTTTGTGTCATTATTTATTAATACTGGTTCAATGCACATCTGATAAAAATAATATAAATCGAGTTCTAAAGATAGCAGCGACGTATATATCCGTTCACCGTCATACAAGTTTGTTACTAGGTCCTGTGGCAGTGAATGCGCTAAAAATCGCTCTGAGCACGGATTTCAACTGATTACAAAAAAAATTGATCCTATTATCATTACTGACAACATATTCGACTATTCAAATAAAACACAACCAATTTAGCTATATTGAAAGTGATGGTAGTAAGACTATGGAGTGGAGGCTCTGCAGTCGCCGGGCGCATCTGCCCGCGCGGCCTTCGCGCGACGCGGTCGGAATACCAGGGCTGGAGCAGGGCCGGACTGAAGAGCTATTTTGTTATTTAGTTTATAGTTATTGAATTCGCCCGACGTAAGTTTGTGCGAAGATAGCCTCAAATTCCTAAAGCTGAGCCTGGCAAACTCCTTTGACGTAGAATTAGCTTTTAGCGTATAGAATTTTGCTGCGACGACGCTGGTAGTGTGGGGTCTGCCTTACTCTTAATGACACAACTATACTAGTAGGTAGCTAACGGAAACGTACGTGTTGCGGATGGTGATAGTGCTTCCATAGGGTACAGGATTGATTCGTTCACTAATGAGTAATTTTTGGATTATGAGCAGAACTTCTGTGGAATTTTCATTTTTAAATGGGCGAGTTGCCGGTGATGTTTTGGTTCTCTCTGTCTCTGGTTCAATCTGGCATCGCTATCCTGTCCGACCACGACGGAAATATAAGCGATGGTATCATAACATTAATCGAAGGATCTTTTATTGAGTGATTTGTACTCAAAAGAAGATTTCTTCTTTAACTAATCAAGTAATCACTCCTTTGGAGTATCCCACTGCGATAGACTTTTGTAGGTTTTCGTACCCACCATGTGGCTAGGTTTAGGTATTAAAAAGGACGGTTTAGAGGTAGTGTCAACCGTAGTTTTGGTAGTAAAAAAAATCTTAGTATACATGTTCCATTTTACCTTCCTTGAAACTTTAGCCACAATGACGATAGTTGTAGGAAAACCAAACTGACTCACGAACTTGAAATGAATTCGAAAGAGTCATCTCACTTTCACATTTTGAAGACATTTAAAAACCACATGTTGAATGAATAAATTTTGTACTAAATCCCACGTCCATATTTATTAGCACGTGGTACGACTCGATTAGTATACTTCTAGCGCATAAAACACCCAATAAAATCGTTTCATTCAGCACTAGAGTAAACGTCGCACACTGGTTTCCTGCTCTAAAGAGACAGTATTTCTATTGAAGACTTGGTCAGTTATACCTCTCTGTGCCTGGTGGGCCTATCGTCCGCCACAATCATCGCCCACGCCCATCCGCTGTCAGTGATAACACGTATTGGCACGAGAATATTTGCGAAGTTTATTAAACGACGGGTAAATCCCGTTCCCACCGCAGTCGTGAGATGTGGGTTAGAACGAGAGTAGTATTTTGGCAACAGGTGAATTATAAGCCAAAATATTAAGAATATAGTTTTCTTAATTGTCCTATTTATTCTATGGAATTGCCTCGAATGTTCTCCGATATTTTCCTAAATCTAGCTGGAGATAACAAAGACGTATTTCTAGAACATTCGAGTACATGATACGAGTAGATGATACGAGTTGTATGATGGAAAGACAAGACACTTTAATCAAATGTTTGTATGACAAAGCTACGTCACGTCAGTACCTAGTTGAACTTGACAAAAATCTGCGGGAATTTCTCACTGAACATTAAAAGTGGCCGGATATGTCACCTCCCCACTAACCAAGATCAAAAACAAGTTAATTAATAGCACCATCCGAAATCAGATTCGTCATCAGATCACATGTCATCGACTCCGTGTCATCGCATTAACACACTCTTCCGATAATTGGAGACTCGTTTGCACAGGCATGGCACCGCAAACTTGTTTACCATCGGCAAAGTAAATGTTGCCAAGAATTGGCGATTTGCGTCAGTTGTCTTGTTATGCATGCTTTTTAGCGGATGGACGCGAACTAGCCTAACTTCTCTGGCAAATGGTTTTTTGCTTAAATTTAATGAATATTCAACGAGCTGTCGACAGCTGGGACATTTCCAAACATGATTGCAATAGACCAGGAATGACGAAATAGATTGACACGCGTGGTCAAAACAGTACGGCAAAAGATCCGGGCTCGGAGAAATCATATACCTATGTAAATAGCTAGCAGTGGAAGTCTTTCGGTTGACATATGTAAACGGGTATACTACAAAACTCCGACGTTTTATTTGTCCGAATGCATCACTATTCTGAATTTTCATAATTCCAAAAACCATGTTCTGGTGAAATATGTTGATTTTTTTGGGTAAACATATGTATAACCCTAACCTAACCTAAATAATTAAATTGTGTCACATACCATCCACAGCGAATATTATCATCGTTTGGCGTGATAGCGCTTTCGGTATTATGAAAATTCGGAATTATGATGGATTCGGATAAATGAAACTTCGGAATTTTTGGGTGTTCCGCGGAAAGGGTCTTAATGTGTAAAGAGTTGAGTTGATTTTAGTTAACCACCGAAAATATAAATACAATGCAATACATTATAAACATGAATTGATTCTCGAACCCTTATGTAGCTCATCCTCAGGAATGCGGTCACATCGGAAACATGTAGTCATTCCTAACACATAGCTTACATAAATATTATTAAATACGAAAAAAGTAAGTTATGCAGCCAGTCGACTGCTACTGGCGAAAGTTTATGGAGTTCCTTACTTCTTACACATCTGATACCAATTTAAGCAGCAGAAGAATAACCATACGATATGATGATGAAAACTTCAAGAACATACTTAAGTTTTAATAATTCCTGGCGCCCCAATCCGCCCCTGGGCTCCCCCGACACGCTCTGCACAGCAATGACGTAGCGTCGCTACGTTTCGCGACTGGCACGTCCGCCGCATACTGATGAAGGGGCTGGACGCAGGCCGCATGCGCGATGAGCTCCATGATGGATCGCCGAAGAGCTGAATACCGGAATTGATTATGAGAAGATTTGTGACTTTTGATTTCTACGTGGTTATCATCAGCTCAGCTGAATCGATTGCTGGACAAAATGCCGAAAGACCTCCCCGATGCGAGAACCATAGCGGATCACCCGCCTTAGCTAAATATTATAGATTTTTGGAGTTGGAGCGTTGAGAACATGTTAAACTTTCGATTTTATGTGGTCTCATTGCCATATCAGCCAAATCCATTGTTGGACAAAGGTCTCTATAGGATCTCCATAATGCAGCATTGGCCACATACTGATGAAGGGGCTTGACGAGGGTCCCAGACCCTTAGCTGAAATGACCTGGAAATCCCGGAATTAATTTCTATGTGCTCTCGTCATAATCATCATCTCAGTGGACTATGTGTTAAATGTTAGAATATATACCATTAGTTTTAAATCCTTTGAGTAATATTTGAAAGGCGAGGTATTTGTACTGCTTATCTCTGATCAATAAGTATTTTTTGAGGAAGCAACCGTCGACTAAAAATTCCAGTACGTACCTTTTTTTGACTTTGAAAACCAGTGGAAGCAAAATGCGAAATTGCCATGCACATAACGATTAAAACACGATTCAATTTTATTATAATGATCATGAATATATAATGTCCATATTCTAAAACCCAAGTTAGATTTTTTATTCTTTTGTTAGAATACGATTACAAGTCCTTAATATTCTTAAAGCTAAAATCTTTGATCTTTTCACTCTTGACAATACAGTACTGCTGTAACACAACACATGCTAATTATATGTCATGTGATGTTATGCAAGCTCAAATAAAACAACAGTAAATTCGCGGTAAAGTTCTAACACCATTATCTAATCTCAGATAATTTTACGATGGCAACACAGCCGTTGCTCAATATAATAAATCTGATAAAGCCATTGTTTCTCAGATTGAAAAAGTTTTTATCACTATCACTGGGCAAGATTAATTAAATGTAAAACATTTATCTTAAAAGCCTCGCAATTTGTAAAACTCTCGACAATATCTGTAATACTTTTAAGATTCTATATCCAAATAATAAGACTTCACTTCAAAATTGCCTTTGTAACTTTACGATTAAATCTAGTTTCGAAAGTCTTCACAAATTCTCTTGACGCGACTCCAGATGTTATTATAATAACAATAAACTCTGATTTCCATCATCCCATGTTGTAACAGTTATTAATTCAAGTCGGGCAGGTGGAATCAACCACATTGACCCTATTCCCACGATGAGCAAAAAATTTACCTGACAATATCACCCTAACAAGGTTGCCTTCCTGACCTTGGCGACAGCTGCCCGGCAGATGGCGCTGGCAAGGGTTGCGCCGGAAAGGGCTTTACACAAAGAAAGCAGGGCTTGGAGAAAATGTCTTGTTAATGGCATCCTTCTGTATGTTATTATGTTTTTTGAGACGTTTTTTGGTATATCTAATTTGAATGTACTAGATTGGTCGTCCAGTTGTCTTTTTAGTGGTTTTTTTTTTTTTTTTAAATAAAAACTGAACTTCGGGTGACATTTTCGACGACTTGTATCTGCCTGTGGCATCGTAGCACGTTTGCTTTTTTTTTATAGAAAGCCTTGTCTTTCTTTCGATATCGTTCTTAGCTGTGTTCGGTCGAAATAAAATCGGTAGTCTCCAAGAAACCCTGCTTTCGTTAGATCTAATGACCTGGTTGAGACCTGGTCAATTTTGAAGAATTCCAAATTTATTGGTTAAATATAATTATTCAGTTTTAGTAGCATATTCTATATCACGCATTAAATTAGTATCATCAAAAAAGTTGGGAAGTGATTTTTTAGGTTATTCAACGATGAATTTGGGTACCCTTCTTGACTCGAATATTTATGTGATAAAAAGGTACCTCTATTTTTTTTCTGTCACGCTCCAATTCGTCGTGCAAAAATCATCGGTCTGTGACTCCACTACTCTCTTGTAAGTAAAATTAAACTAAAACAGTGAAGCACCAACCAGTACAATAAAACTATCGCGTAATCTAAAAAAAAGATAACATAATATATATTGAACTGTTTCCATTAATATTGCTTGAAAAGGGAGAAGCCAGAATCTATATATAATTTTTTGAAGTAAAATAAAATATTGAAAACATACAAAAATGGATGACGACGGCAGTGGGGGAGTTAAAAGTGGAGTGGAGGTCCCAGGTTG
Organism: Apotomis capreana; assembly: GCA_947623375.1. Lineage (NCBI taxonomy): Eukaryota > Metazoa > Arthropoda > Insecta > Lepidoptera > Tortricidae > Apotomis > Apotomis capreana. The sequence goes on along the minus strand of OX392513.1, from coordinate 997,396 downwards.
ATGGAAAAATCTTTCTTAGTGAAGAATGCCTGCTCCGTCTTCACAATAGGGCCCTGATATCTCTTCTGGTGCCTCTCACTCTCATGGAGACGGCTCGTATTCGTATGATCGAAATTTGAACGTTTACTTTAAGCCAGAAAATTATTTGTGAATATGATTTTTCCCATTGGGATGATAATTTGCTGTTTTTTTCAAGAAATTCATATATTCTGTCCCTAAGCCTCCATCACAAGAGATTACGAATGGAGTAAATGAGGCTCTTAAGTCTTCTGTGGCTCGGTCATATTTTAAATGTTTTTCTCGGCTGTGTCTCTGTGCCGTTTTTTGCCATGTAAGGTTGCTGTAGGATGCGTCTGCATTAACTTTGCGAACGTCGAAGAACGCTTTCCTAGCAGGTTCCCACACACTATTGTAGCACTTGCGTCACGCATTATAGAGGTTCAATTGTGCCAATTGATGATTTATAACATTCGGTATTTTTTATTGGATTGTTAATTCCAAGGCCGCCCAACTTCACTGGCAGGCAGGGCAATAGTTCTTGTTCCTATTACGAAGTGATTTCTCTGTCAAGAATAAGGTTTTTAATGTTGACATTATCGTCTCGTTTAAGGTGCAAAAATCGTCGTCGGTTTTATCCATTACTGTTTGCAAATATCTCCATCCGCATTGAAGTGATTTTGTAACGGCTGTATCTGTATACACTAATTGTGGGTTTTTTTTGCTAGCTTTTGATAGTAATCGTATGCAATTGGTCCATTCATTTATTTTTTCTTTGATATAGGTATTGTTTATGTTCTAAATTTTCGAATAATTTCTTTGCCTCTTCACTGGATTCATTTTTTAATTATTAGATAGCTTTTTGAGAAGCCAGAATGATTATGTCATTAAGGGGCTTCTAAACGGGCCATGTTTTGCTGCATTTTGTGGCCGGCCATTATTTGCATCTTGCTCTAGCGTAGGGTGTCAGAGAGGGACGGCCATAGTTGCCGGCCACAAATTGCAGTAAAATATGGCCCGTTTAGAAGCTCCATTATAATTGGCCTCAGTGTGTAAATAGTTATTGCAACCTTTACTTGAAGTCAAAGGTGACGCTTTCGATAGGAAAGAACCTGTGTATTATTAATATTTAGACATTGAACTTTGCATTAAACGTTCACTTGAGCGCGTAATAATGGGTCCTTCATATCCTGACTGCCAAATGCCACCGTTGAGTACACTTCAGCTATTGTGCGTCTGTGATGTAATGTCTTTAATACGAATTACAGAAAACACGCGATAGGATAATCTTGTTATTTTTAGTACTTCCGCTCTCCTTGACCAACATACATATGCAGTGTACAATTGGAAAAGAAAAAGACGTCAACATACAAACTTATATTGAAATTGACTGCGTAGTTTGAATTTTACTAGCAAAATGTTGTAAACATGTTTAAGTATAGATGTTTTTATGCGTTGTAAGTATTGTCTATAAATATATGAATGTAAATAAACATCATTTCGTCAGTCTAGAGGTAATTAGAAACTTAAGAGCATATTTCATACAGATGCTTCGAAGTATTTTTTTTGTTTTTGTAGATAATTGAGCTAAAGTCCACTCCATCCAATCTGCCTTAAATGGGAGCTGGTTGGGCCTCGTTATCAGTGGAGTCGTACTTATTAAGACTATGTACAAACTCAATAACGGGAATGTCTACCAGCAACGGGAGTGACTGTATTACACTGAAACGTCCGCGCGTCCTCAGATGACGCAAGTATCCTTGCCATCATGCTTATTTGAGCTGCATCTTGCATCGTTATCTGTGACGCGTGCGCTGAAACAACTGAAGTGAGCCTTAGTTTCACCAGGATACGTGTTGTAAGTTGTAAGCAACGTGCGTGCGTGGCGTGCCTAGATCAGATCACTAAAGGTCTTTCTCTACAGCGCTTAAGTCTTCATTGTTTCATTTTCGAGGGTAGTTTCATGTAACGATATCTACAGTGCAAATTATCTGTGACGCGTAGTCTGATGTAACAGCTGAAGTGAGCCTCAGGTTCATCAAGATACTTGTTGTAATTGTAACCTGTCAGCTACGTGCGTTTGTAGCGCGAAGAGATCAAAGATCTTAAATCACTAAGGGTCGTTTCATACAGCGATTGAATTTTCATTTATCATTCTGAAGAAAATCTTTATGTACTTATTTATAACTATTAATTATAATTACTTAGATACAAATAAATCATAATTAAAGGGCCCTAGTATTGAGACCGTCTGTGGCATCGTCCCAAGCACGCTTGCCGCGTTTACCCTTTGAATCAGGAGACTTAGTCTTTGTGCGAAAAATGAGCCCGCTCTTATATTGCCCGCCCTTCGTGTACCTACTAGAGCTGTAATACTTACTTACTTTCATCGTTCAAAATATGTCTACCGCTGGACATTCCCCGCTCCTAAGCCCTACTGTAATTAATCCATCACTACTCTCATCCAACGGGCAACCTACACACAAATCCAATTGAATTGTTGTCTATTCTCATCGAAGAGTTCCTCTTTGCCTCCTGAATAACATGCTCTATCAGACTCTATAGATTACTATTTCAACGTGTTCACTGTAGCATTTCTTCTTTTATTGAAGTTGGATTAAACGGGACTTAATATACGAGAAAATTATTTTATCAATGTGGCTATACCTTTACAGTGTCAAGTCCCAATATATTAAAGTTGACAGGGCATTGGCTTGTTTGTGTACCCATTATTAGGGTGATGCGCGTGAGTGCTTATTTGGACAACTATGAGCGATGATTTGATGGCCTTGTTGTGAAGGGTCCAGAACGACATGTTTGCTGATTATGCTTGTCGAATGACGTCAACTCAGTCACGATCACGACTGCATTTATCAACGCCAAGATCAACAATCAAGGTCAATGTGATGACTAGTTTGATTGCATTTAAACTAGTTACGCATGCGTGCCAAGATGAAGTAAACTCGAAGTAAACTTAATGTTCTAAAAATAATATATCAAAATCAAAGTTTGTTTTGGTTAGATCGTGTTAGTTTCATACACCCGTGGCTTAAATGCTAAGTGATACAAGGAATTCACGAGCTCCAGCAATTTACGTTCTTTACAATTATGTTCTTTCTTACAAATCGGTGATCATTTCCTAGGAGCATGACGTACTGAGAGAGGTGAACTCAACAACTTCATACTGTTATGATGACTTTGTTTGTTTATTAAACGATCTTCTCACTCTGAGTTCATTAACTTTTGGTTGGTTTACATAATTCAAGTATATCATTAGCTCGACAGCCGAAAGATAATTTTCACCTTCGGAGCTATTCTCCCCTATTCCAGGACACTCACATAAGTTTAGTTTTTTAGGTTTGTTTATTTTTGTACACCTTTAAAGTTTAACTTTGTTTATCTTAATCACATTTAACAACAAACCACCTAATGGCTAACCTCGAACGCCAAACCTGTCACCTTGTCAAAGGGACAGCCAGAATTCTACATTTTTTAAACATTATTCTATATTACTTATCTACGCCAGGACCGCTCTGTCATGTAGCTGCAAAGACTAAATACCTCTTTACTACAGTGTCATACCAAAAATACTCTAGTCAATAGTATCGCTATAAGCCCAGTTGGTAGTATTACTGGGTTAGCTGGAGTCCCCCGAGTCCACTAGTCGGACTGGCCTGACACATGGGCCGCGTCCACGTGACACGGTTTCGCGTAAACAAGGATGTTGGCTCAGGTGCGGTTTACGTAACGAATGCCCTGTTGTTGGCCGCCTCCGTACAGTAGGCTTCCTTCGTCACTGTCGGGACTTCTCCATGTACGTATTTCTCAAGATCATATAGTTGTCTTACTTCTCAGATCATAAATCACAAAAGATTCATTATAAATTATAATACTTACCTACATAGCACGGGAAGGTAGAGGAGGAGGATTCAATCAACATTTACATTTCCTTCCTCTGCATTTACTCTTATTGTCTATTGATTCTGGTTAATAGCTAGTTATAAAATTTGGTTGTCTACGGAGGCCAATGGTTTATAACTTACAGGATACAGCATAAACCGTTGTTTAAGTAATTACTTGTCTTTTGTTAATAATTCAATTTGGTATTCGAGACAATATCATCATCAAGACATAAAGATCTAATCCGGAGCACGATGCGACGGCGCAGGTCGTCTGATTCCCACCATTATTCTACGTAGGTAACACGAGTTCTGACCGTTTATCAGTTATATAAAACCGTTGCACTTAATGACTTGTACTCATTAGATTATGACAATCTGTACATTATAATTCCATAAAAGATATGAGTAATGGTTACATTTGCTGATATATTTAAATAGTTGCATCTTCTTTAAACTGATCGGCTACCAATCGGATTCCATTTGACTGCCACAAAATAGAAAGTCTTAATGGAATGAAACAGTTAACTTATGAAGATTGTTTTAAAACAAACCTAACCTAATGTGTTCTATTATAAAAATAATAATAAATAAAAAAATAAAAATGTATTTATTCAGTAACACAGAAATTCAGCTGACAAACAGTGTTGGTACCCCTTTTTAAGTATTTCATACTTTTTAAGTATTTCTATTAGACAAGTTCTTCAAAAAAGTCTGTAAAGTGGTACCAGAATTATAATTTTGACTAACGATTCTTTGATAAACATTGCATTATGCCTCATTTTTTTTTTAAAGCATGACTTGAAGTGTATATTGACTGGTTATTGGCCTTCACTACTATTGATTCGGGCTCCGTGTGAATGTCTCCGCAGGAGTGGAGCGCAGGTTAGGTATGCCTCAATTATTTTAACTAACAAAGGGATTCAAATGTAATTGACATGTAAACTGGCCTACTACACCGCTCTCCGCTGTGCCTCAGTACACAGTAGTTTACGTGGACGACGGTGAGTCACAGGCGACCAGTAGCTGTAACGGTTGGGAAATGTACTGGTGCTGAAACGAAAACACAGACGTTGATGCAATGCGTTTTGAGTCAACACGTGTGGAATGGAATGTGTTTTGAGAGTTCGACGTGTAATGTGTAGGGGGCCATTTATTACTTACGTAAGGACAATTTCGTTACTCGTTACTCAGAGTAACGAATACATGGAAAAAGTTTTGGAGGTACAAAGAAATCCTAAAAGGTCAGATGCCATTAAAACTAAAGAAAAAAGTGGTAATTTGCCTTCTACCATCACTAACTTATGCCTGTCAAACCTGGAAGTTTACTCGACGAGTTAAAAACAAAATAACAACATGCCAGCGAAGTATGGAGAGAAGCATACTAAAACTTAGAAAAATCAACAAAGTGCGACATTCCATCATTCGTCAAAAAACTATAGTAACCGACGCTCTATCCTACTCACAGGCATTAAATTGGAGATGGGCCGGTCACGTGGCTAGAATGACGGACAACCGCTGGACTGCACGACTAACTTCTTGGACGGGACCTACAGGACACAGAAAGCGAGGAAGACCCTTGACGAGGTGGACAGACGACATTACACTAATCGCTGGTAAGGACTGGATGCTCGACGCTGCCAACAGGGATCACTGGTCGTCACTGGAGGAGGCCTTCACCTTCACTAAAGAGGGGTTCTTGCAAGCATGACATATTAAATCTTTGCATTTGAATTTATAACATTTTATTTTTAATTATAACATTTAAATTTATTAATTTATTTTAAATCAAATTTATGTCAAATCAAGGGTTTAATTTAGGAATTTGTGATTGTTTATAAATAAGTAATTAATTAAGTACAATATAATTGAAATGAACTTGACATTGTGAATATTGTGATTTGACTATATTTTATTTTTATTTTGTAATGTAATTTTTATTAATAGTAAATTCAAAAGTGCATTTAATTTTAATTTTTATTAATAGTAAACTTAATTATTTAATTGTTTTCTACAATGTTTTTTTAGTTTGCGAGAAATAAAGAGGCTTTTTTATTTTTATTTTTATTTATTTATTTTATTAAGGACAATTTTGGTCATTATTCACGCCTCCTACCGCTTCGCCCTACCAACATGTCAGAGATTCCTTATCATTATGTTTTAAGTTTAAATTATTTTTTAAATTATAAGCACGGATCGATGGATAAATGGCCCGTAATGACGGGTCGTGATCCTGAAGCGACCTCCGTACAATAGTAGTTATTATGCAGTGCTTTCATTGTCCGACTTGCACTTGACTGAATTTTTTATACATACATGCTTACCGACGCCGCGCTTATTTACTTATTTACAAGATAATCCAATAAAATTACACCCTTTGAAAAACAGGCCATAACTCTTGCCATAAAACGCCCAAATTCTGGTAACAAAGCCCAAACTAAAAGTGAAAGTTTGTATCGTAAAATGTTAATTTGGAACCGTTTCATTAACCGTTATCCTTCGGGCGGTCACTTTGTCGGCTATATAGATGAGTTATAGTGGAGACGTGCGGACACCGCTTAGAATCTAAACGACTCTAGGAGGATAAAGTATGGGAATTGGTTGCCATTAAGGATAATCGCAATGTGGAGATCTGATCCTGACGCTTTTAAAACTTTGATTAAGAATAGTTTTCATCGTCATTTCCTTGCTCTTGTCCTATTTATTTGGAGTCGACCCAGTATGTTCTTTTCTTCCATCTAAGAACAGTTATAAAATACAAAGTCTAAAAAAAACACTTGTTGCTGATCAACATGGCTTTTATAAGCGTAGATAATGTATTCTTCTGTTTTGTTTTCATTATTTGTGATTGTTTATGGCATTTGTAAACGTTACAGTTTTTCTGTGTAGCGCTACAATTTTGGAGCTTTTGTTTCTTTCTATACATTGTCTATGGAACAAAGGTTCAGTAACCATTTCTACTAGTTCATACAAATCGTCATAAACTTCAACTTTCGCTTCTTTGCTCCATTTGAGTGTTGTTTTTTCTGCAATTTCCTTAAAAGGGAAAGGTTGTTTATGATTGTGAACTTTCAGATTTGTTTTATTACCGTATTGTGAATTTGTGAATACGAGTATAACTGTTAGCATTGACACGCTTTCGTTGTTTTTATTTTAGTTCCTTTCAAGATGAGACAATGCAACACGTCAGTTACAACCATCTCGACCTTGTCGTGAATTCGGAGATGCGTCACTAAAAACGTTCTGTTGAAACGTTGACATCCTTAAAGCCGTACCGTTTTACAGCTACTGTATGAGCTATATTTTGAAAATTACATTGTAATATGCACGTTTTTCTATACCCTCACTTGCACTACTCTCATGCGAACGATTGCAACGTCACAATTCTGCGACCTTTTCTTCGTTCAGTAGACATCTCTCACTTTAATCCATAATAGCCCATTTCTGAAGTTTGTACTCACTCATGGTGTCATAATCACATTGGCCAGTAGGTATGGGACATTCGTATGCATCACATTTAATTGGTTCAAGTTCCCAAAAATAATACGAATGAGTTTTCAATACCATAAAAAAAAATATTCGCCTTTGTAGCTACTGCAAATGAAGCTACGAAACGCCATATGATTCTATATGTACCTAACAGTCATCTACAGTTAGCCAGTCAGAATAGAAGTTTTAAAAGCTACTTTTGCTGAAAGAGAGCACCTGTCACTTTGTTTCACAGATACAGGAACAACTATCTTTAGTGACGTGTATAGACACGTCGATACCGTGGTTTCATAGGTAACCGACGCAAGTTTGAAGCCAAATTCCCACTTGCCCTTTACTTTCACGGTATGCGCGCGCGCCGCTGAAATCACGATCGCGACCCCGGCCAGTGCCAAGGCTAGTGAATGCCGGTCACTCCGCCATTGCGGGGTTCGCTCATGTCTTCGATACTATACCGTGAATGTCCCCGCGGTTTAAATATATGTTATATATTAGTAAAGGATTCAAAGGTAAGGTATTCACTTTTTAACCTAAATTTAAATACGTACCTACCTCATCTATTTGCTAAGGTAATCATTCGAACATTTTTATTTTGTTTATTCTAAGTCCAATGGGATTTGGTTTACCCGCTAGGACAAAATTGGGCGGTTTCACGGTCATAAACTTGTAATTAATTAGTGGATGTTAAAGATAAAAATAAGATTTTGTAAGGATCCAGTTCTCTCTCATTTGCTCAAAGGTTAACTAAAAAAAACCTTACAGCGATTAGTTCGCCTTTGTATGTATCTATTCATTTATTTATTTAAAGTTTATTGCACAAAACAAAAGTCAGTACAAATGGCAAACTTAATGTCAATGGCATTCTCTACCAGTCAACCATAGGGCCAAACAGAGATGCTCTATGGTTGACTGTCTATATGTGTACTTATGGTGTGTCATTGAGGTATTATTAATACGTCAATGTGGTGTGTTTTATGTTTTTGTTAGATTGTTGTTTTTTTATGTACAATAAAGGGTTTACTTACATACAATTTAAGCTCTTATTGCCGACGCGGTTGGCTCAGTTTGTAAGCACCTGCCTACTGAGCCGGCGGTCCCGGGTTCGAATCCCGGCCAGGGCAAATATTTGTGCTTGGGTCATGGTTGTTCTATGTATATAAGTATATATTTATCTATATAAGTTTGTATATCGTTGTCTAGTACCCATAACACAAGCCTTCTTGAGCTTAATTTGGGACTAGATCGATTTGTGTGAGGTTGTCTGATATTTATTTATTGCCGACTGTGCTTTTTGCACAAACGTCAAGTGCTCTAAGATCATAAATCATAAAGTAATGAGAGCACAAACACGATGGGTCTGCGTAGGTAGACCGTAGATTCTATAGCCACCTATTTCTGGCTGTATGCATGTGGGTCTACGGTTACTTTTATACACTGGCAGTTAGGCATTTAAAGACGGTGGTGGATGGTGGAATACTTTTTACTCGCCTACGGTGAAACAAAAAAGTTATGATTTCCGCGTGAACAAAGTGTGGGCACTTTTTAGTTATTATTATAGATAAGGCACAAATTAATCCACTAATTAAAAGTATTAAAACACACACTTTATTACAAAAATTACACACTCACAATTCACACAAACTGTACTTAAAACGTTAGCGCACTAATCACTTAAAAGTCCTTCGCTCCGACTACCACTTTATTCGCACTGTATCGTAGTTAAAACTTAACTACCGGCGTAACAATATGTTCACTCAGTATCAAAATCATCCGACAATTTTAGTAATACAATACAATTTGACATATGCCAGTAAATGTATCAGTTAGGTACCCTTGACGCTGGCCGTACGTACCTACCGAACCTTGAGTGTTGGGAACAAAGACAAGTGTCCCAGTGCCGCGGGATACGTGTTACACTCACATTCGTTAATGGACAAAGTGCTTAGAAACACGCTATCCGAAGTGGGCGGTAATTTTGACATGCGATACTCACATATCATTTTGACGACGCGGTTGGCGCAGTGGTTAAGCAACTGCCTACTGAGCCGACGGTCCCGGGTTCAAATCCCGGCAAGGGCAAATATTTGTGTGATGAACACGAATATTTGTTCCTGGGTCATGGATGTTCTATGTATTTAAGTATATATTTATCTATTTAAGTATGTATATCGTCGCCTAGTACCCATGACACAAGCCTTCTTGAGCTTAATTTGGGACTAGGTTGATTTGTGTGAGGTTGTCTGATATTTGTATTTGTATCATTGTCTAGATTTCTAGAACCTAGACAGGTACAGCCGGTACTAATTGTTGACCCAACTACTGAGCAAAATCTCTGGCGAAACATTTTTTTTTTCATTTCAGTCCTCGTCTTTCGCGCATCTGCGCAGAGAAGAAAGCTTTACCAATCAGGCAATCAGTAATAATTTAATGAAATAAAATATGTAGATAAATATTAACGGATAATCTTACACAAATCGACCCAAAATAAGCAACAAAATGGGTACTAGACGTCGAGAATTCGATATACAGATGTACACTATTATAAAATTCTAGATTTGTATTGAAAATCATGGAGAGGGGTCATGATTTCAGGAAAAATCTTAATAGCGTGATACATTTGATTTGTATGGGCGCGCGGCGCCGTGCCAACCTGTCGCCATCTGTTTTCATAATTTCCTTTGTCCTCGCATCACGCCGAAACGGGTGGTCAAATTTTAACCAATTTTGGTATAGGGATAGTTTGGTATTTCGGATAATTTTTATCCTTCTTCGTTAAATAAAAAAATACGCGGACGAAGTTGTGGGCACCTCCTAGTACCTCATAAATAAATGTCCTATTATATATCTATTATAAAAGGAAAAACAAACAAACAGTAAATAAAAAGCTTAAATACTACTAACAACTAATGTACAAAAAAGCTAAAATTAACATACTTAAACTAAAACAAATTCAAAAAATTACTCCCCTGCGGCATGGTACCGAAAATGCTGGCAGTATTTCTTCGCTGAACAGCTATGCTGATCGTTGTGCGAGGAAGCTGCCAGCTCTTCGGTCCCCAGTGGTCTCTGCAAGCCTTTTGGATAAGTCTTTGTTAAGCTTGCGGGCACTGGGACCCCATGGACATGAAATTGTAGGTATTCGAGGCCGAGACCCCTATACTTGGTGCTTTTTAGTTTTTCAGCCGCTTCAGCAGCTGCACCCGCTCTGCCAGATGTTCCGTGAAGGTGGGACAGCGCCAGTGTGTCTACACAAGTGGAACCAGGGACATCCCGTCCGGTCTCTTGCCATCGTCCCTGGCGATGCCCGATGGCTCCAGTAACGCCGGCACACGTTGACGGTGGCAAGAGAGCGGCGGATAATGTCGTTCAGAGTGGCATGTCTCGAGAAGCGGCCTGCAGTTTTCTGGCAAGAGAGGCCATGGTGTCCCAGTGTAGGTATCGACCGCGCTGCCGCAGGAGCACCTATGAGGCGCACAGATTCGCACTCCGGGTCGCAGGCAGGTGGATATGCAGAGGGTCTCGGGCTCTAGAAACGTATATATAAATACATATATACCTCTAGATAACATCCATGAATGACCCAGGAACAAATATTCGAGTTCGTCTCACAAATATTTCTCCTTGCCGGGATTCGGCCCCATGATCATGACCGTCGGCTCAGTAAGCAGCTACACTACAAACTGCGCCAACCGCGTCGTCAAATTAACCACAGCAAGACGTTTTAAAAGTTTAAAGAAAAAAAAACGAAAGCAGCTGTTCTGACATTTTGCATCATTTAAAGCTCTCGCCATACAATGACGCATCTGCTGGTTTCCTGATCAAGTTAATATTTGCGCCGGTAGTAAAAACGAAAAAACAGGCAATAAAGTCAGTGGAGAGATCATCTGTGCACGCAGTAGAACCACGAAGGAGCCACTTAACACCTTTTTTGTTAATCTAGAACCTCATATTAATAACAAAAATGTAAAGAAAATAGAGCATATATATAATGTAAACGTGCAAATTGAAGATCCTAAGAGAAAGATCACTATAGTCCAGTGTACTACGTGTCAACAATATGGGCACACTAAAAACAACTGCATGAGGCCGCCTAGATGCGTGAAATGTGGAGAGGGACATAAATCTAGTGAATGCCCTAAAAAAGATAAAAATACACCAGCTACTTGTGCCCTGTGCCTAGGAAATCATACTGGAAATTACAAAGGCTGTCCTGTATATAAAGAAATATTAAACAGAAAACGGCAAAGAATTTTATCTAGGAAGCCTCCTCAAATTTTAAATGCTAAAGAGAACAACATAGCCAACATAGCAAGTTACACAGAATATCCTGAACTACGTGCTACTAAGCCCATTCCCACCTACAATAACAGCCAAACTTGGAGTGTACCAAATAGGATGAGTAATGCTGAACCAAATACTACAGTGGACCCCAGGGAACAACCCCAGTCAAACAATACAATTGAAATTCTCCTAGTGAAACAAGCCGAAAAGATAGACATTCTACTTAAAAACATGAGTACCCTAATGGGCTTACTAACGACCCTCATAGCCAAGCTGTAGTATTCACCAGCTACCGTATAGCCACTTGGAATATAAACGGTTTGTCACCGAACGAACAAGAAATAAGATTATTCTTAAATCATAACAAAATAGATATTCTACTAGTGTCGGAGACACACCTAACTGACAGTAAAACCATTATAATACAAGGATATTCATTGTACTCGACTAACCATCCAGATGGTACAGCACATGGCGGAACAGCGATATTGATTAAAAATAACATCAGACATCACAGTTTGGTGGAATATAAAGAACCCCACATCCAAGCGACGGTAATCTCAGTAAGTGACTGGCAGGGTGACCTGTGCGTGGCAGCCATCTATTGCCCACCTAGACATCGTATTGAAGAAGGTATGTTCACACATTTCTTTTCTGGTTTGGGTGTGAGAAGCATTGTGGGCGGAGATTGGAATGCGAAACATACAAACTGGGGGTCCAGGTTGATAACAACCAGAGGAAGAGAACTATATAAATGTATACAAAAAAATAAACTAAGCGTACTTTCCACTGGTGAGCCTACATATTGGCCCACAGACCCCAATAAGACCCCAGATTTACTGGACTTCTTCATAATCAAAGGAATCTCTACTCTCTACTCTTCTGTAGAGTCAAACCTGGATGGTTCCTCAGATCACACAGCAATAATAGCCACAATAAGTACAGGGGTTATATACAAGGAGCCTAATGAAACATTGTACAACTGCCAAACAGACTGGGAGAGCTTTAGTGACTATATTGACACCAGAGTAAATCTTAATATCCCACTAAAATGTGAAGAGGATGTTGATGAAGCTACATTTTATATAACAAATTTAATTCAAGAATCGGCGTGGAAATCAACACCCCCACTTGAGCTTGGACAGAGAGGCGCTAACCTACCTTTAAAAATTAGAGAAATGATAAACCAAAAAAGAAAATTGCGTCGTCGTTGGCAATTAAGTCGAAACCACAATGACAAGACAGCTCTAAATAAGGCAAAGAAAACGTTAAAAGACATGATAGCACAACATGAAAATGACACACTGCAGGACCGACTCCTATCACTATCACCAACAAAATCAAACAAACATTCTCTATGGAAGTTTACCAAGAGCTACCGAAGGCCACAACCAATAAATCACCCTATAAAATTGGCCAATGGGAGTTGGGCCAAAAGCTCTCAAGAGAAAGCCGATGTATTCAGTGAATTCCTCGCTAAAACATTCAAACCAAATAACCCTTGTACTGGCACTGTAGAGCAGGGACCGGAACCGGTTACCTTAACAAGGGTTTTTGATGAGGTTATTTTAGAAGTTGTTTTTAAAAACCCTTACATATTGTTAACCCTATGATGTGGTTGTTTCAATGATACGGTTACTGTTTTGTTGCAGTTAACGCGGTTAATAACTACCTTAACTAACCTACCCCGTCCCACTAACCGAGTCTTTAGGGTATTGAACCGAATTCAAACGAATCTGATCCTTAAGTAATGTGTTATTAGTTCCGTTTTTGAATAGCAGTTATAATAACTACTAACCCTAACTTAATAACCTTAACGTAAGGGTTTTTGAACGAGTTCGAACGAATATGATCCCTAAATTATGTCTTATTAGGTCAGTTTTTGAATAACAGTAACTCAGTAAATTTCTTATCTCTTGCAAGTCATAAACGTGTTTGGCTTGCGAGGTTTGTAACAATATGCTATAAAGCGTCAAATCTGTCAATATTCAACTTTAAGTCTTTGGTGTAGAAACTTCTTATGTTACCATGGTAGCGTTGCTTAACTCGAGCGGCGAAAACAGTGTGTTGTTTGTTTTTTTTTTCATATTTCATCTTTGCCTTTGGGCCTTGGGGCTTGACAAATAACTAAGACGGAAAAAATAAAAGTAAGTCATTCATTTATTTTTGCCGTCACCATTGATATCACATATTGGTTTATCCCAAACACAATTAACTATCATTTCCTTCATTCCCCGTAATACATTGTTTCGATAAAAAAAATATAACAATTAATGCGGCATTCAGTTAAGGCACAACTGCATTTTGATTATTCTTAAAACAATAATAATAGCCCGATACGCGAACAGTTCTGAACTTCAATAAAATACAAGTGCGTGATTTTTTGTAGTCAGTTAGAGTAGATTGAGTACTAATGGGTATCAACATTTTCTAACAGATTTTGAGTGTGCGTTAGGTATAAAAAAAGTTTTTGTAAGTGACCTCTGTAAATCTTAGAAAAAAAATTCAAGTTAATTTCTTCTGCACTAGGGCATCGCATTTCACAGTTTTAACATTCCGTATTGTTTTCTAACAGATTTGTCGAGAGATTATGTCAGCGCAATACGAAACGAATGAAAAAATTATAAATCCCTGAAAAGATTATACAAGTGACTTTTGGGAACGAAAATGTGTTTAAAACTATGAAATGTAATGACAGTTTTAATTTATAACAGATTCATCAATAGCTTTATTTTATATAAACAATTGAATTTTTAAATCGTTCTCTAGGCCACAAAATTTTACGCGAAATTGTCAAGTCGGCGTAGTGAACTCATTTTCATAAAAGTAATCTATTAACATAGAATTCTAACCAATTCACCCACGGGAACAAATTATATTACTTCATTAGTTTTACGCGACATTTAAATTTGAGCGCAAACGCTTTGCATCAAGTTATGACTGCGCCGAGCGTTAGCGACTAACCCATAGAGCGCGAGGAATGCGTATTTAGATCGGCGCGCGGCCGCCATTGTAAAAATGTATGGAGAATTAAAAGCACTTTTTGATAAATCTGGACCTTAATACCAAACAATAATTGAAATATTTGATGCGGACAAATTGTTATCTAAATATTCATGGTTCTGTGGATATTCTTATTATTCAAATTGATTTGAACAAGAATATTACTTGTACTCTGTGTCTTGATTAAATCATGATGTTTTTTTTATTAATAGTTAAAAACGTAATAATTATAATAACATTAAAAAAAATGTTTTAAGTAATTAATTAAAATGTTATTTGAAACAAAGTTTTTGTTATATAATGTATTCTATAACTTTTTTTTTAACTATAAAAAGAAAATTATTTACACACAGACAGTCATTTTGTCCGGATTTCCGGCTGGTCTCGCTTAGGGGTCGCATTTCTCAACCGATTTATGAAGTCTAGGTTAATTAATTATATGAAATATTTGTGTCGATAAAATTATTTGAAACTTTTGAAATGGCAGGTATGAGGTTTGAAAACTAAAAAAAAAAAACAATTTTCATCCATTTGGAAGAAAAAATAAAACAATTTAAATTAATAATCAATTAAATTAGTTAATTGTTATGTTAATTAGTTTAGGTATGAAACTATATTTGATAAGTTGACCAAACTAGTATCATGGACCATCGTTTTATTTAATATATTTTAAATTTGAATTTGAATTAAGTAACAAAGGTTCTTTGTTAACTGCCATGACTAAATCCCTTTCGCTTTCCGCTGATATTAAAGGGATAGCATACGTTGTTAGGAATAGTAAAAAAAGATCTGAAATTCAGTTGCCTATTGTTAATACTCTTACTAGTATCTTGTCGGTACTTATAATGTATGTACGCGGTAAATCTGTTTTTTCAGTAGACAGTTATAATGAAGTTGTGATGTGACACGAGATATTGCAGTTTCAATTGTACACTTAAAAACAAACCATCAGACCCTACAGCTACACTCGAAAAGTATACAAGCAACCGTTAAGGAATTCCACTATCCAACTCCTGACTACACCATACGAAATTAGTCTCCATATTACCAATTCATTAAAACAACTAAACAAGTGGCTATGTAAGCGGTAAACCTCGCGACTTTACTTCAAAATGGTTGTTATTTGTTATTTTTTACATTAGCAAACCCCATATCTTCGCCATATTGAAAAATTATGAATAACTGAAGCAACAATTCATATGAATCGGACCTCTAGTCGACAACAGCCGGAAATCCGAACATCTGGACATATGAAAGCATTTTAGGACAAGCTGATACGGAGATGCGTTGCTTGTTTGGCAAATTACCTTGGTATGCAAAGGATATAACATAATATATATATATATATATTTAACCATCAAAAAGTAGTGCCGTTCACTTTCTAGTTTCATCATCTGATCTTTATCACCGTTTTGAAGATACCAAAAAAATACTCATCACAATACCTACTTAGGTAACAAAATCTAACCGACTGTACAATAAAATTAATCCAAGTAACGTTATAATTGAACGTTATTTGAAATGTATTAGTACCTATAATAATTATTTTGTCTTTTTTTTCTTTAATTAATAAAATAAGAATTCAATTTTTGTGTTTATCCTAATCTGAGCGCTAATAGCGTCTTGCCAGCATCAACGCGATTTCTATTATGATACCTTTAAAAGTATTTACCACATTATAATCATGCTATGTTCATAAAATAAAAATACATTTTAGGTGTGTAAATAATTTACTAGAATATACATTTTTTAATCAGATAACAAAAATAGTAAGTTTAATTACACTAACTAAAACCATAAAAATATCATCATCACAGTTTGACATGCATAATCAGTCTTAATAACTACCTATTCTTAACAATTAATACTTATAACAACTATACATTAAAAACACCATAGTAAAAAAAAACAATGACATAAATCACAGCAATTAAAAAATCTAATCAGTTTAAAATTAGACCATATCAAATATAATACTAAATTATGGATTACTTATAATTTACGTAATTTTAGAACAGCCGTATGATACAATTCTGTCATAAATTTTACACGTGCCCACATGTCCTTCAATTTATCGTCCGGTACGTCTTCTAACTATTCCTTGAATTCAGCCAAAATTTCTTTACGTTTTTCATAACCTTCCTTCCTCTCTTGATTTCACTTTGAGTCTGAAATAAAAAAATATATACTTAATTTGGTATTTAATTTTAAGTTTAGTAAGAAATACGTCACTAATATTAGAAATGTAAGCGTCGTCCAATAAAGTACAACGTTCATGCATGGCCTATTTTTTGTTAGGAATGCTAAACTGGCAGCTCTAAGGATACCCGAACATTATAAGTAAATTGGAATAATGCCAGATATACTACTGAGATTTTTAGCTAAATGTGCCAACATATTCTGAATAAAATGTATAATAAATGAAAATGCACAAACACACATTTACGAAATGTCATTGTAGTAGGTATTCCGAATTTGTATGGGAATTAAATATTATATATTTGTATATGTAAATATATTTAATTACCATACATTCATTTAAACAAGTTGTCTGGCAGAGAACGCCTCATTTCATGGCAAAAAGCCGCCATTATTATCTACGTTTTTGTGGAATGCAATG
Organism: Apotomis capreana; assembly: GCA_947623375.1. Taxonomy (NCBI): domain Eukaryota; kingdom Metazoa; phylum Arthropoda; class Insecta; order Lepidoptera; family Tortricidae; genus Apotomis; species Apotomis capreana. The sequence goes on along the minus strand of OX392513.1, from coordinate 980,107 downwards.
TGCAATCAAGTTGAAATAAATAGATATAGGTACGTATAGGTATATATATATATATTTATAATTAGAATATGGTTGAAAAAAAAACAAACATATTGCAGATACTAGTAAGGAAAAAATATCAGTTCGAGTACCTTTAAGGTCGATAGTATTTACAACGATTTAATGGTAAACAAAATTGAAATATAATCATAATAAGAATGCATAACTTACCAGTTTCTTCTGTCTTTTAAGTTTATTTACAAAGTCACTATATTCCTCGGGAAAATTGCATGGCAGTGGCAGCAAGCGCTTTTTGTAGTACATTTTAAAGTTTTTTTTTATATTTGTTATTTTATGGCACCCGTTTGTAACTGACCAGTTGGACGATTTGGAGGATACTGAGTAACTAACGCTTAGCATCCATGATGCTTCAAAACAATACTAATCCCATCTCTTTCTTACATTTTTTATCTAATCTGTCATTTTAAAACAGCACGTTGCACACTTAAAAATACCATGCTGCAAGTCGAACTCTCTTTTGTTCTTATACGATGGTTTTTACTGTTATCAGGTATAACGTTACCAGCAAAGCTGCCGATCGTTCCTCGATAAGAAAAAAAACCGGCCAAGAGCATGTCGGGCCACGCTCAGTGTAGGGTTCCGTAGTTGCTCATCCTTCACAATAAACTGCTGTTTTAAGCCCGAGTTTTAAGTTAAGAAAGATTTCAAGCTCTATAAAAAGGTCGTAAACGCCCTAGAAACTGTAATCACTTATTACCTTCTGGAAGTCAACTTACGTCCTTTAAAAGAAAAAATATGAAATTTGGCGATAACTCAAAAACAGCTCGACCGATTTTCTTCAATATAGTTTTCATTGAAAGTAACTATAAAGCCTCATTTACAAGAATTTTTCCGATTTTTTTGACACGTGGTTGAAAAGTTAGAGGAGGGGGGGGACACTATTTTTTTGTTTTCGGAGCGAATATTTACAAATCTGCCGACTTTATCAAAAATAATGTTAGGAGACCCCTATTATTTTTACAAGACCTATTAAACGACACCCCCCACGCTAATGTTGAAAAGAAAAAAAAAATCACCCCCACTTAGGTGTTCGAGAGGTACCCGAAAAAATTTTTTTTTTAATTTTAATTTTACCGTTCTGTCGGCGTTATACATACACATACTCATACCAAATTTCAGCTTTCTAGTACTAATGATCACGGAGCTAAGCCGCGGACGGACGGACGGACGGACAGACGGACATGGCGAAACTATAAGGGTTCCTAGTTGACTACGGAACCCTAAAAACAGTATGAAAATTATAGTTATTCATTATTACTAGATATTATTACTTTTTTATTAGCAGAACAATCACATCAAATTATCAAGTAATTAACAACATCAGTGTAGGAGAAACATATAAAAAGCAAAGATAAAGTACTTATTATCTAATAACAACAACAAAAAGTCAAAACAAACCTAGTGTAAAAAAAAACACGGCAATACGTAAACATTCTGCCAACTCCGCTCATCTATAACGATCCTTCAACGTTCAATTCGAAACCCTAACGCGATAGGGTTTAGAGTTAACTGCTATAAATAACCCTTACGCGTTAGGGTTTTAACCGTAACTGTGTAACTGTGTTGAGGTTGTAGTTAACTGTTATGATAGGGTAACCTTAACATAGGGTTACCAAATGAAAAGGTTACCTTATGTTATGGTTACCAGATTGTTAGGGTTACCTTATATTAGGCTTAACTTTAAAGAGGGGTTTTCCGGTCCCTGCTGTAGAGGCTGACATTGACGACATCCTACTGCAAGACCATCAAATGTCCCTCCCTATTAAACCTACAACACCCAGGGAAATTTCTAGAGAAATCAGAAACTTAAAAGACAAAAAAGCACCAGGATTCGATTTAATCACTGCTGAAGTACTGAAACGTCTACCCAGGAGAGCTATAACATTCTTAACAATCCTCTTTAATAGCATACTCAGACTACAATACGAGGGGCAAACCGAAATGATCGGGAATTTAAAAAACTATGTGCACTATATACATAAATTATATTTTATTGTTTTTCGAAGTATTCTCCGTTACATTCAATGCACTTTTGCATTCTTTTAAACCAGTCATTAAAACAATAATTCCAGTTTGAAGTAGGCATTGCCAAAATGGCCGATTTATAGGCTTCCACAGCGGCTTCTGGGTTCTCAAACCGCTGACCACGCAATAAATCTTTAATTCTAGGGAACGTAAAAAAATCATTTGGACTCAGGTCAGGGCTGTATGGAGGATGGGACATCAACTCAACGTTTTCGTCGTTCAAAAATTTAGTTGTTTTGTGGGCGGTGTGGGAGCTCGCATTGTCGTGGTGTAAGATGACGCGGCGTCTCGGGTTCCCTTGGCGAAGTTCGGCCAGCACCTCCGGCAAACAAACTGTGATATACCAATCAGCGGTAACGGTTCTTTGTTCTTCTAGAGGAATTGTGGCAACATGCCCCTTTTTTGAGACGAACGAAGCCACCATCTTCTTCGACACGCTTCGAGAACGCACAACTTTCGTTGGTTTGACCTCGTCATCGAAGACCCATACTGCCGACTGGTGCTTTCTTTCAGGCTCATAAGAATAAATCCAGGATTCGTCACCCGAGACCATATTATAAACGGCTTTTGACTTTCCTCCATTGTAGCATTTCAGAATAGATCGGCACCAATCAACACGAGCCGCCTTTTGCTCTTCAGACAAATTATGGGGTACCCATCGGGAAATCAATTTTCTGACACCCAATTCACCATGCAAAATAGTGTGAATTGCAGTCATTCCAATGCCTATGGTTGCCCGAATCTGCTCGTATGTCACATGTCTATCTTCTTTTAGTAGTTTTTCCACAGCCGCGATGTTTTCAGGCGAAACCGCCGTTTTCGGCCGACCTGATGAAGGTACGGTGCCAAGAGAGGCACGACCCCGTCGAAACTCAGCATACCACCGATATATTGTCGTCTGACTAGGTGCTTCAATGTCGTATATAGTAACAAGCTCATTGCGACATTCATCTGGAGATAAGCCACGACGAAAGTTATGGTAAATAATTGCACGAAAATGTTCACGCGTCAGCTCCATTTTGTTCATCGAGTTGTCAATTTAGAAATGGAATTAAAAAAATATATCGTTCTTTTTTTAAATTGTAAAAACGGCATCGTGATTGTAAGTCGCCAGTATGCATGTGACAAAAAAGGATTTAATGTAACTCAGTTTAAAGTACTCTATTCCCGATCATTTCGGTGTGCCCCTCGTATTACCCAAAGTTATGGAAAGTCTCGACAATTAGCATGGTACTAAAACCTGATAAACCGGCAAATGAAGTCTCATCTTACCGCCCGATAAGCCTACTACCCGTCTTGTCGAAACTTTTTGAAAAAACTTTATTAAAAAGACTTCACCCAATCCTGGAAGAGAGAAAAACTGTCCCAGACCACCAGTTCGGTTTTCGCTCCTGCCACTCAACCATCGAACAGGTACACAGGTACACAGGGTCGCTCACAAAATAAGAGAAGCCTTGGAAAAGAAGGAATATTGCTCTGCAGTATTTTTAGATGTACAGCAAGCATTTGATAAAGTCTGGCACAAGGGACTGAACTGCAAGCTCAAGATCAACCTGCCTCATAATTTCTACACATTATTGAAATCATACCTCGAGAATAGAATTTTCCAAGTGTGCCATGGCAATTGCACGTCTAAACTGTGTACTATAGAAGCTGGCGTACCCCAAGGATCTGTCTTAGGACCAGTTCTTTACTCCATATTTACATCAGATATCCCTCAAAGTGAAGAAACCTTAACAGCGACATATGCAGACGACACTGCAATCCTAGCCAACCATAAGAACCCCATTGAAGCCTCTGTAAAACTACAAAGGCACTTGGATGAAGTCGACAAGTGGTTTAAGAGATGGAGAATTCAAGCAAGCCCGGCAAAGTCAAATCATATCACATTTGCTCTCAGGAAAGGTGACTGCCCTCCGGTAGAAATGGGAAGTGAAACTCTACCCCACAAATCATGCGTCAAATACCTTGGAATGCATTTAGACCGAAGGCTTACCTGGAAAGAACATATCAACTCTAAACGTATAGAAGCAAACTTAAAATTCAAAGATATGTACTGGCTAATTGGAAGACAGTCAAAGCTATCCCTAGAAAATAAAACGTTAATTTATAAATCAATCCTGAAACCGATATGGAGCTATGGAATTGAGCTGTGGGGAACAGCAAGTCACTCTAACGTCGAAATTCTACAACGCTTCCAAAACAAAGTCTTGAAAACCATAACTAACTCACCATGGTTCATAAGAAACAATGAAGTACATGAATACCTCGGAATGGAGACTGTCAAAGAGACTATAAGAAAAAGAAGCCTGAAATATAAAGAACGGCTCAATAGACATGTGAATGTGCTGGCACATGATCTCACTGATACCACAAGCAATACTAACCGCCTTAAGAGGGCGCACATCATGAACCTGGACAAAACACAATAAAAGTAAAAAACAAAAAAAAAGGAACCAATAATGGGCAGTATATCAGTGGATCTACTTCCCTCCATGTAATCATTACACATCCACAGTTCTGATTATGGCCTGTATGGCTGATTACAGAAAGATAAAAAAAAAAAAAAAAAAAAAAAAAAAAGTTAATATTTCTTTTAATAGGTATTGAGTCATTGGGTTCACCAAAACCTAAAAAAAAACTTAATTGGTTCAATCAACTATTTTCTGCCACTCGTTGCCAAGGTGATGTCCCCTGGGTCACTTTTTAAAACTACGATTGTCCGTGGTTATATTTAGCAAAAGCTTTGTAATTTAAGCAGTTATAAGCCCATTCTTATATAGACTATCTCCTGACTATTGTAATATAAATTATCAACACTTTTCTTAGAAGTTTAATCACTATTTTCCCCTGGGTCACGGGACAGAATAACAGCAAAAAAAGTTGAGTCACCCAATTAGGTAATAATCAAGCCCAACCTTAACGTACGTATTTCTTTAGCCTGCGTACTTTTTACCTGTTGAATATTTAGAATCGAAGTATAACCTAAGTAGTATAATTGTATATATAAGTACCTAGTAGTTCAATTCCATTAAAACCTTGTTTATACATTAGACGCCTACTTACGAATGTCCACGCTACACGTACACGTACCTATCTACATCACTTCACCACTCTAATTTCGTTAAGCAAGTCGACGTATGCAAAGTGAATCAAGTTGATTAACTTTATCCAATTGCAGTCAGGGGGCGTATATAGTGCTATTTCCGGATTAATTAAAAAAGCTTATCAACTCAATCTTCCTGTTGTGAAGCTTGTGAACTTAGGGATATACTCTGAAGCGAATAGGTCCACCTACAAACTTAATATTATAGAATGCTGACTTCATTCTTTCTTCCATTTATAATTTCGTTATAACTCCCAAACTAACTCTAGCTATACACTACTTGGGTCATTGTCAGATTTAGGTGGAAGCAAATAAGTCCACCTACAAACTTAATATTATAGAATGTTGACTTCATTATTTCTTCCATTTATAATTTCGTTATAACTCCCAAACTAACCCTAGCTATACACTACTTGGGTCATTGTCAGATTTAGGTGCGCGTCTTTCCGGTGGACATTTGGGAAATTAAGGATTCCAGGGCCTAACTTTCTGATTAAATGCCTGTGAGAATAAATAACGTTCCCTCTTCTACATATAATCCGATGTAATAGCAACATAACCTAGATTCATACAAGCTCTTAACTTTTGACCACCGAAGGGACAAATTTTGTTTTTTTTGAACTGACAATGACCCACTTGCGATGTTGACCGAAGTTGTGCGAATATGATTGTGCGGAGAGGCACTTCTTTTTTTTGGTATCGCTGCGGAAACTCATGCTTCGGTCAACTTAGGGATAGTGTGGAGTCGAGGTAAAAATAATCGTTGCGTATACATCGAAGTGAATTGTAATCTCTGCGACGTGCTATATTTGGTCTACCGATTGTCACTTGTTCTTGAGAGAAGGAAAATATAATTTTACGACCAATTCGTATATTAATACAAGAGTGTATTTTGGATTAACTACATGCCGTACCTGCAAGAGCCTACGTATGTATCAGCGATGCCACGACTTTGCGCGACAGCGGCAGCGGCGGCGGTGTAGGTACGTGTGTCTCGCTCACTCGTATGGCCGACGCGTTCGGATCTCTCGCTCTATCGCTACTGTCGTGGCACCTCCGTAAGTAGCAGTCTAGTCGCAAATAGCACCAGCGTCACTGCCAAGGGCGGGGCTGGATCCCGTTATCACTGGGATGGTTCGATTCGAGGGCGTCAGATACCGACACAGATCACCTCCACTAGATAGCTAATGTTGATAGTAATATTCGCGACTCAGTTCACCGCGCGGCGAGGAACGACGGGGAGAGCGGGTGGGCGTTACCTGCGTCATGATTGGCCGATTCCTAAAGCGCACGTGATCATAGTGATGCGACACATTCATTAGAAGTGTCTAAACCGGTATTAAATATTATTGCTTGTACACAGTTGTACTAAATAGGAGATATTAATTATAAAAAATATTTAAGGTAAACAAACAAAGTTATAGCAGATTACGGATATATATGTAACTAAAGGCATTAAATAATTTCATATAATATAAAGTTGATAATATTCAAATACAAATACTCTTTATTGCACACCTCAAGGAATACCTATACAACACAACATGAGATACATTAAAATAACAGGCAGAGGTAAACAACAGGTGGCCTTATCGCTAAATAGCGATCTCTTCCAGACCACCTTTAGGTAGCGGAGTGGTTGAAAATATACTTCTAGAAATTACCTGGTAATTTATTATTATAATTATTTTGAGGGTTAATTAATAAAAATGCTTTTCGTTTCGACCAACTTCAAAAAAAGGAGGACCTGAAAGTATGTATGTATGTTTGTCCGCGATTATCTGGCGTTTGGCTGAACCGATTTTCAGAAGAGTAATTATTACACTTAGGAGAAGGTTTTGGAATTTAAACCGACTTAATAAAAGAGAGGTTCTTATACGTATGTTTTTCCGAGACTGTAAAATTATAATAATTATATAAATTATTATAATTATATAAAAAAGTAGAAAAATGCAAAATACCATACTTAACACATTCTCTGCTGTTAACGCACTCCACATTAGTACAATTTCATTCGTTGGTACATGATTCTACAGTAAATGGTTTAAGAAATATAATAATACAATACAATACAATACAACAATACTTTATTACATACCGATAAAAGTTTACAAAAGGAAACAAGACACATAGAATTAAAAAATGTATCTGCTAAGATTATTCGAGTCTTCGACAAAAATATCTAGAAAGCCCCAAGCTACTTATGCTACTCAGTACAAACGACTTTTTTTAACAAGGAGGTTAGACTACTTTTATGGCTTTGTAATGGTCAGGTCTCACCGGAAGATCAGCACTGGCTTTCGAGCTAGTATTATGCTGAGGTTTGAGTCCCACCCCACTTCCTCCAAGTCCATCATCAGGTCCATATTGTGACACTGGTTCTAATTGCTCGCGAAGAGGAATCGAAAAACTGAAGCAGCATAACTCTATGTCAAACCAACTCCGAGATTCGTCGCACTTTCTCCAAGTCCATCATCAGGTCCATATTGTGATACTGGATCTAATTGCTCGCTAAGAGGAATCGAAAAACCCAAACAGCAAAAGTCTATGTCAAACCAACTCCGAGATCCGTCGCACTTCCTTCAAGTCCATCATCAGGTCCATCTTGTGATACTGAATCTAATTGATCGCTAAAAGGAATAAAAAAACCGAAACAGCATAACTCTATGTCAAACCAACTCCGAGATCCGTCGCACTTCCTCCAACTCCATCATCAGGTCCATCTTGTGACACTGGTTCTAATTGCTCGCTAAGAGGAATCGAAAAACTGAAGCAGCAAAAGTCTATGTCAAACCAACTCCGAGATCCGTCGCACTTCCTCCAAGTCCATCATCAGGTCCATATTGTGATACTGGTTCTAATTGCTCGCTAAGAGGAATCGAAAAACTGAAGCAGCAAAAGTCTATGTCAAACCAACTCCGAGATCCGTCGCACTTCCTCCAAGTCCATCATCAGGTCCATCTTGTGTCACCGGTTCTAACGTCTTGCTGCTAAAAGGACTTGAAATCCAAACAACATGATATCTCTACAAAAACAAAATAATATGTAAGTACGTGCATTTACCGATTTAATTACAAATTTTAAGAAATAAATCAATACATAATATTTACTCAAACTAAAAACATCTACAAACTAAATAAAACTACCGAATTACTACTCTAAATTACTATAATACAACAATAAAAATAAATATTAATACTTTATTAATAAAATACGCTTCAGCCAAAAGTCGATTTGGTATTGTCTGCAGTACATCACTAACGATACACGTGCTTTCGTAAGAACCGGTAGAAAAGGATAGCTCAATTGCATTTTTTACTTGATCAAAAGGGACAGATATGCTTCACTACTTCCGAGCGACGTTCGTTAGTTCCAAGTGACCAGTATAAAGAGAGCTCCGGTCTCCGTGGCTAGGAAACAAAAATTTTGTTTTATACAGTAAAATTTACTCACCTATGGAATGTTATACCATCTTTATCATAGCTTGAAGTCCTAAAAGTCTTCCCACACCACTTAACGCTACAATTTACCATTTTTCGTTGATATTTGATATTATTTTTCGTTGCCGTACGCACGGGTCGAAAACATGGACGCAACTAAACGGTGGCGCCCGTGTTGATACTTTTATAAGATCGCAGTACCATACCGTTGGTGCGCGCGGGTCGCCTTACATGCTCCGTCTAGTGGGGGTTGTCTGTGGATACCGATAAGCCGATCTAACCTGATACTGCCACGTTATCGGTTCACAAATACCTAGCAAATATGTGCAGTATCAGCACGGTTACAATTTTAATCCCTAATCCTCGTCAGGGTTGATTTTGCCGTACATTCTATCGCAAAATTGTATAACAATTCGTTTGCTTTTGAAGCTGTCTGCTTGCGGAACTTCTTGCCTGTGAGCTTTTAAGGCGCGCTAAATCTCTTGCTTCTTTCAAAGCTCACTCGCACGTCTAGCGTAACTGTGACGCGCGACTCTTTGTCGCGCGACAAATGCTACCTGTCACTTTCCTTTCAATACTGCGTGGCATGACAGGTGATGCTAAGTCGCGCGACAAGCGAAGTCGCGGCAAGACATGCTAGCCCCGCTGGAAGAGCATTATTTTTATTTTATTTATTTTTTTATTTTATTTATTCCAATATATGTAAGTATAACAGTATAAAACACCAAAGCACTTACATACTAATTCAGTAACTAAATAATTTCAATGCAGATTTTTACATAATTTCGTCATACTTAATTTCTAACTTTAAATTCATAATTAAATCGAAACAGTAGGTATTATACATTATATTACACAATAAATGAAGACATTAACATACATTAAATTAAATAATTAATAAACTGTCATAAATAAAACTGATTATGTCATTACTAAGATTACTTCAGGACATGAAATTTAGGTAACATAGCAACTTCTTATAAAAAACGCCAACACTGTCCGCGGACACGTCTACCTGGGGGGCGTCCAAGGACATGGCATTGAGAAGACAGAGTGCCCTAGCGGTGGGAGCGTTCCCGGCGTGGCGCGTGCGGGGCGCGTCCACCGCGAACAGACCGCGGGGCCGCCGCGGCGGCAGCGCGCTCAGCCCCGCGGGGCACGGCCGCGGCGGCGGCACTCGCAGGCCCAGCCTCTCTAACACTCTATCTATCTCTCTCATAATTCGTATTTTATTCAACTGGTCCTATCATACAATATTATTAAAACTATAGTGAGACATCTTTTAAAATTATAAAAACGGTTTAAACTCATACATACATTCAGCTACAAAGATGATAGGACCACGTAAGAATTGTCACGAACGGCCAGACATGTTTCGAACTCATTTGGAGCTCTTCTTCAGCTATCCGTGCTGCTACGTGACTCGCGACCCACTGGTCGGTGGTATTTATTTGTTTTTCGTGTAGGTATATATTATTATTCTTTCTATTTTTGCGCCGCCTAATATCAAAATAAATGTTCAAGTTCTCTACGACCCAAAGGCTGTTATTGACCTCTAATTGTTTTCTTACACGAAGATTTTACTAAATGGTAAATGAAACCGTTCGTACTTTGAGCAGTAGGTATTATTTACATTTAGATATGCATCAATATTAATATAAAGTGACGTCATGCTTAAATACTGACATTTATTATTTTCTGACGGCTCATTAGTAAAAATCTGACAGCTTTTAAAGCTTTATAAATCGAGTTGTACTTGAGGCTGGCTGGACCTACCTTGTGATGTAACACTTTGATGATCTTCGAGTTATTTTACATGCGGAGTCACTGTATACCTTATTATATGTAACAAAAATACTTCATAAAAAATATTTAAAATCTGTACCAAATACTTGTTATTGCCATAACTCAAAATGTTATTGTACCGACATGACGTGTTTATTCATTATAATAATAACCTCCAATACATTACTGATTGTAAAATAATTGTGGTTCACAAAACATCCTTGAAAAATCGCGTTTCCTGTATTCACCGAATCGACGACGTGCTTATCTACGCGAATTTGACTTAATTAAGGTCGGAAGCGTATTCGTCGGCCGCCCCTCGAGGCAAACAGGAAAACTACCGGTTATATAAGTTTATTTTTAATTCTGTGTTCAATATTTAACTTGATAATCAGATTCAATGCGTATATTTATTCCGGATCATTCAAGAGCTGTTTATCACTTGTTGGAATAAACTCACTAACGGGAACGTCTTCGCGCCCAGACGTTCCCGTTAGTGAGTTTATTCCATACTAAGTTTGACTCACTATTGACGAGAGCTCTGTTCCAGTCATCTTAAAGAAGATCAAGAGTTTCCACTGTGCTTTGAGATACTAATGATTAGCAGTGGCATGTATAGAAACCTACCTAATTTCCACCGACTACTTTGTTTAACCTTTGAGCACCCTTCTCTATTGCTGTTAGAGAAGGAGTAGGCTAATTCTACTGCGGCATGCCATCGCACCATGTCACCGGTATCTAAGTTCCTCAAGAGACGAGTAAAGGCATTCATCGTCATCGATCTGTAACATAATAGACGCTTCCTGCGGTCTTGCATGTCGTCTATTAGCGCAAATCACAATTTCTCTTCTGGCGCATCTAAAAACATTTGGATCTTCTGCAATACTTGATGGTTTCAGTTTGTTACCTCCTTAATCGCATGTTATTGCCAACTCAGCGATCCTTACGGTGTTCTGCTGGGTATCGGAAGATGATTTTAAATCATTGTACTGTTTACAAAGGTCATAGCGTTTTACGTCCTGGGGGCCTATGATGGTTGCGTTTATCAAGTAATAAATAAGTGACAAAGCATCTGTTACTCACACTCGCATTTTGTCAAAATGTGACGGATGCTTTGTCACTTATTTATCGCGTGATAAAAGCAACCATCATAGGCCCGCTGGCTTTCATGGTGTTTTATTTTTGAATTGGATTTTCTCCACTAATGTTAAGTTTGATGTACCTAAAAATCATTGATTATCAATCACTCAAGATCAAACAAATTTATATAATATTTATAAAAATTACCCGACTACCAAACCAGTTCATTGTGGAGTGTAGGTATCATATATTGAAATTGGCATGCTGTATTTGAAAATCAATAATAACGGTGCAACTTAGCAAAATTATTTTTAACGTCAACGAGGACATTTGTTAAGGCCAGAAACGCCACTCAAAATAGTTCAAAACAAATTATAAATTTACATACATGTGATTCGCGATGTACAGCTACCCTTTATGCTACTAACAAATTGCCGTTTTTAAAAATACATTATTTCACAACATCAAGCCGTCATATAACCTCCGTGGAGCCATTTATAATGCTTAAAAAACTTGCACTTTATCAAAATAGTTCCACAAATAGAAAACGATTAATTCCCAGCGATTCAGTCATCGAACTTAAGGCCAAATGACGCCATCTTTGTGATCATAATTAAGTTTTTTGCAGAATAATAAATAAAATCGGTCAAAATAAACATCATAGGTAGTTTGCTTTAATTTTCGATAGAACAACCCAAATATTTAGCAGCCTAAAAAACCAAGTATTAATCTTTTTTCTGTATAAGTATCTTAATTTTTAATTATCATAATTATTATAAGACGATACATAATCTACCTACGTATTATTATCATGTTGGACGTTATATATAGTGTATTGAGGGAGAGATTATACAAATGATAAAAAGAGACATTTAATCATAATCAGTTCCAGCATGCAACTTTCAATAGATTAGATCATCAATTTCGTATGCCAAAATACTACAGGATTGAGCATCAAGCGGACATTTCGGGCAGAGTTATCACTATGAGGAATTGAGGAGTGATACTGATAATTGCCGCTGCAGAAACTTTTATTCACAAATTCGAACGACGCTATCAGCTCCTACGAATCTAATGGTCTTGGGTTCGATCCGAGCAAATAATTGTGTTACTTGCTCGAAACAAAAATTATGGATGTATGACAGAAAAATTTAAAAGTGAAAATATTCCAATATTTTAGAGACTAGAAAATAGATAACCTGGATAACAAGCGCGAAAATTCCCTTCTGCGCTGCGAGTAATGTGAACATGTAATGGGCAGCAGCAAAACCCGAGCTTGACCAATCCCTTCTATCGAGTATGACTTGGCACTCCAATACGGAACATGTCTCTAACCTGTCCCCAGTTTTTTACTCCTTGGAACGAGTTTTTGCGCTCTCAGTGGCAGGACGCGGAATTCGCCTTTCATTTGTACTCAAGGACGCATGTGCCAATAGTGGACCGTTTGTAAGACGTGTTTGAAAAACTATTCGGAATCACGAACGTTTTTTTAAGGGGGAGCTGATCTTTGTTTCTAAGAGCAAAACTCGCCTAAGTTGGCAAATTTAGTTGGAAGATAAATGTTTAGGTTGTACCTTGTTTTGCCTAACAACTTTTTGCCTAATTTCGGTTTGCCTAATTTCATTTAAACTAATATTATTTAGCATAACTATTCACTTTGCCTAATTTTCATTTGAGTGAAAGTCGTTTCGTATAATACTCATTTCACATAATCTTATTTCGTCTAATTTTATTTGGCCTAATTTTTAATTCGTATAAACATATTTTGCCTAACAATTTTTTGGCCTAATTTCGTTTTGCCGAATTTTTGTTTAGACTAATATTCGTTTCGAATAATACTTATTTTACATAATCTTATTTTGTCTAATTTAATTATTGCATCGTCATAAAACAAACCTAATCTAACCTACAGTTTTCGGTGTTTAGTCTAACCTACTAACTGCTAAATTTCAATATACTTCCATGAGAGCAAGCATTCTGACGCTCCGCTCGCTTCGCTCGCTCCGCTATCCATGGTCATAAAACAAACCTAACCTAACCTACAGTTTTCGGACCTGCCTTAAGGTGAAATAGGTAATGTTAGGAATCGTAAGCCTGAGTCGGACCTGCGCGGCTCGCTCGCTTCGCTCGCTCGTTAGGGTCATAGTTCAACCTAACACTCCTCCTCGCTTCGCTCGTCGTCGTACCTAACCTAAGCCAAGTTGTATCTGCCTTAAGGTGAAATAGGTAATGTTAGGAATCGTAAGCCTGAGTCGGACCTGCGCGGCTCGCTCGCTTCGCTCGCTCGTTAGGGTCATAGTTCAACCTAACACTCCTCCTCGCTTCGCTCGTCGTCGTACCTAACCTAAGCCAAGTTGGATCTGCCTTAAGGTGAAATAGGTAATGTTAGGAATTGTAAGCCAAGTCGGACCTGCGCGGCTCGCTCGCTTCGGTCGCTCGTTAGGGTCGCAGTTCAACCTAACACTCCTCCTCGCTTTGCTCGTCGTCGTACCTAACCTAAGCCAAGTCGGATCTGCCTTAAGGTGAAATTGGTAATGTTAGGAATCGTAAGCCAAGTCGGACCTGCGCGGCTCGCTCGCTTCGCTCTCTCGTTAAGGTCACAGTTCAACCTAACACTCCTCCTCGCTTCGCTCGTCGTCGTACCTAACCTAAGCCAAGTCGGACCTGCCTTACTTACCTGCCTTGCCTTCGTTTCTGTGAGGGACACAGTTTCAACCTAACCTAACTTTGTTTTCTGGCAGCGATTCGGTTCTGTGGGTATGCTATGGTACAATTATGCCGCAATAAATTCGGCGGGACTTTTATTGTGCTACATAAAATTCTGGGAAATAAAAGTTGGCGATATTAGTATTCTGCTATACAAATTTGTGCCAAATGAATATTATGCGACATAACAATTGTGGTGAGTATATAATTATGCGATAGTATCATTCGGTTCAAAATTATTGTGCGAAAACGATTATGCGAAGTGTATTTCGGACAATAGAGATTGTGCAAGATAAGGGGTACCCGTTTAGCCTAACCTACTAACTGCTAAATTTTAATATACTTTCATGCAAGTAAGCATTCTGACGCTCCGCTCGCTTCGCTCGCTCCGCTATCCATGGTCATAAAACAAACCTAACCTAACCTACAGTTTTCGATCTTTAACCTAACCTACTAACTGCTAAATTTGAATATACTTCCATGGAAGAAAGCATTCTGACGCTAATAGTTGAATAAACAAGCTAGTAGTAGGCGTTATAGTACATGTTCAGATATTTATGAACGCCTTATATGCTGCGATATATCTGATGGCGACTGTACATTGTTTTGCCTAACAACATTTTGCCTAATTTCGTTTTGCTTAATTTTCAGCTATGTATTGATTAGACAAAATAAAAATCGACAAGGTTAATATTATGATAATTCAGAATTAGACAAAAACTTTTTAGTTAAAACGTTATTCGGCTATGTAATGATTAGTTAAAATAAGAATCGACAAAGTGAGTTTTAGATAAAATAATATTCGACAAAACAAGAGTTATGAAAATGATCATTTAGGCAAAACGAGTTTCGACAAAATAATAATTATGAGAAATGATATTATACATAATGACTTTAGACAAAATGTTCATTATGGTAAAAGTTGTTAGACAAACTGAAATTAGACAAAAAAAAATTAGACAAATCAAGGGAATACCAAATGTTTACAGCGATTTAGGAATTTGGAGATTTGGCAATACAATTGTGCCACTGAAAACATAATAGATTGGGCATGTGAGACTTAAGTCACAAAATAGATCACGATTCTTAGGATACGTATGTACGTTTACATGGTTTCTTCTAAAGATTACGTCATATCCGTTATAAGTCCTGGCTTGATAAGAATATTTGAATTATGGATCGAATTGATAATGCGGTTTATATAGGTTATGTGAAAAATCCTTTGCTTATAATTGTTTCTAGGTCCGATATCCACGTGTCGATAAGCAAACAGTAAAAATTTTCGGAGAGTTATCGGGTTTTTACGTATTAATTTTATAATCTCCTTAGTGGCCCCCTATTGCGCAAGCACACGCAAGACCAAACGAAATTCGTCGAAACGGATACTCGTATCACAAACTAAGAAAAATACGAGCACAGTCTCAGCTCTGCACAGTGTTATAATAAACACGTAGTAACAAAAATAAATAAGTGATTTAAACCGCGTGATTAACAAACGGCCCATCTGCCAAATGACGCGAGTGCGTACGTAACTACCTAACTACTCAATGGGCCCGCGTGTGGTTCCCGCAAAATTCTGAACCACAATTCCGTTAAACATAGAGAACTGAACAACACTTTGAGTCCTTTTGCCTGAGCTCATAATCAAAAGACATGAGTGAGTTTGGAGGTTAGAACATTTTGCGTCAATACTTCCTCAGCGGCTGGCCAACTGGAGAAGCCATCAGTTATCTTGTTGGACGAATGCCACTGACAAATCGTGGCAGATTATTTGAATAACATGCTTCATGTTTGTAAAGTTTCCGTGATGTTCTCGTCACGTTACTTGAGAAAATTTTGTTTTTTGTAATAAGTGGCAAATTAACTGATTGAGTGGATATGTTGTCGACGTACGTAGGCAATATCAGAGTAGGAACTCTTCCTTAGTCACCTTTGAGTGCCCCGTTGACACATAACAGTAAATAACTCACACATATCATAGCCGAACGTTTTCATTTCAGAAGTGGGCTCACTCCACAGTTTGCAAGCGTGTCGTAAAATGTGACGTTTCCGTTGGTAATCGCAACATCATTTTAAAAAGTTGAAACCATCTTGACTTGGGTCCTCGGCTCAGTAGGATTATTTGAGTTTGCCCCATACATGCTTTAACTAATGATGAAAACCAGTTTTACAGTGACATCATGTTCATGTGTAATCTGCTTTTCATAAACTATACGTACGATGTACCTTATTACGTTTTAAGAATTTTCATTCACAATTTTCCACCATTTCTTGATAAACTCACTCAGAGCGAATGCAACTAGCAACGTAATCAACGCTAAAAACCGCTAAACGATTGCCGGAGTGCCGAACTTGTTTGCAAGGCAGATTTCATCGAACCCACGCCGCATTTCCTTCGAATTGATTCCGTCATACGTAAACAAACTACACGTGTACCATCGAAGACACGCTATCTATAAACCTTACAGCAATAAGATCAGATATACAACTGGTTAATGGTTTGAAGTGTTACTCCGAAGTTTGAAATTCGATGTTCGTATCATGCCATGTCGCTCATCGAACACATTTTCAAACTAAAGCTAGAGAGACGGCACGATACAAACTTCCAAATAACGCCCTCTGTTCGTTTGAGCGCGAGCCACCTTGACTGACGACTCCAATGTTTACCAGTGACTCACTCAATCAGGGCAGGTGTTTCGAATAATCATTACCTTTGTCCAATTATTTTAGCCCACATCTGACTTTGCACATTTAATAGCCTTATATTTAGCTTAATGGACTGTTTTTTACTACATCCTGCGTTGCTTTTTAGAGTACCTTATCGAAAACTGAGTATATAAATTCAGTGAGCCGGCTGTCCTGGGTTTTAATCCCGGCAAGTTGATGAACTTAATATTTATTATGTATGTATATCGTCGTCTAGTGCCCATAACACAAGCCAACTAGACCTTACTTTGGGATTAGGTTCATTTGTGTGAGGTTGTTCTATATTTATTTATTTAGTGCGAAATGGTGTCATATAACCCAAAGATTCCAAAGTGCCAAATATACTCGTATTGCAATAAATCTTTGTTCTTAAAAGTGTTTTGGATCCTGAACATAACCTGTAGGTACAATCACTTACTACAACGGCTGCGTATTGTCGAAGACAACCTTCATCAAATTGTGAGTTAATTTACCAAATATTTTTCCCTTTTTATTGATACTTGAAGTTCGTAAGGATAAATGTAAGGATAAAAACTGGTAAAAAAATATACTAAAGTCGTCGGGTAAGAAAAATGTATTCTGGGTTTTACGCATAGCTACAATCTGCATTTGAATAGCTTGGGTTAAAACTTTCATGTCGATTTTCACCTGCTTCATTAACAGACACGTTTCAAACGTCGAAGTCGCAAAGTAAAGATTTGTGGGTATTTCTCATCTTAGCACTCGGTGCTCGGTGCCGAATTGTCGATACTGAACCGCGAACGCGATCACTCTTAGCGACTGTTACCTATTTACTATCGCCTACAACAACGTACTGATTCAACTGAGGTCGTAAATTGTTATGCAATATGCAGTAATGTTTGTGTTGGCAAAAAGGCAGAGTATAGTCACCTCAAAAGTTGTTAGTCGGTTTAAGATTTTATAAATAGCCCATACGCATCTAAGTATTAACAGTGCACTTCGCTTCGGCCTGTCAATCGCGTGAACAAAAAGGTCTGGTCAAAATGTAAAGGAAAACAAAAAAGAAAACAACAATTTTGAATTTTAGATAATCTTCCACAACATTATGTTAGGTATACATTCCTACACGATTAGTGTTCTTTATCATTGTTATTCTCATTCAATGGATCTGGTGGTTGTTACATGTTCGCTTTATTTGTTGTCTTTTCCCTACAAACTCACGAGTTCGTTAACATCTAAGGCCGTCTATGGTCGAACGAACAAAACCATCCATCGAACATTTTATTCGCACGTGCGTACCGCTAACGAACATCAAACAAGATGGTAATTGATGGAAGGAGTGGTGGTGTATGGATGGAACACCAAATCGTATGAACCATCCAACAGGAGGACCATCATGTGTTCATACGATTTCGTGTTCGATGTTCATTGTTTGTGCCATGTTTTTGTTCGTTCGTCCGTTCACTTCTTAACATAGCTTACATACAGCTAAGCTAAGATACGCTTCTTAGCATCTTTGGAAAAGTTCTGGCGACTTGCCAATTTCAGAGCAAAATCAAAGGACTACGTGAAATATTATTTGTGAAACGAGAAATATTCATGAACATGCCACTGACATTGAGAACATCAACAAACAATTTTCATTATCACACCATTGTTGACACAAATATTACGATACGCCCCTGGCAAAGCTTCCAATAGGAAAATGTTTGATTTCCATTTCAGTATCCATTTAGTGGCATGAACTTAGTTATATGTATACCTACTTGGCTACCCACGGACGATGCTGACGTCACGATGACGTCAACCGTTTCTTGCCAACTTTCTTAATCCTATAATAATAGTATAATAAGCAAGTTTGAAACATTTGCGAGAAAAGCGAGTATAATCCAGTTACGATGAATTTGTGTCTCGTAAATTTTGTAAAATGTCATCTATGTAGGCGTAGAACAATACATTTTGTAAGTGCTTGACTGAGGTTGAAATATAAACAGCTGAGTAGATATGTTTTCTGAAAAAACACTGAGTGCGAGTAGTCATGTGGGGAAACCAAGTCTACGCAGTAAGTAAGTGTGCGCAAACCCATTCATTTCGGACTGAAATTCGGGTACACAGGTTGCCATCCTATTTCAACATTATAATTTACAACTGTAGGGGTTTTCACAAATTGACTATTATATGCGCCTACTATACGGTTGTCCAATTATTGGCAATTAATAGGATGGGCAGGCCAAGTACTACTTGAGTGACTTGGACTGAAGAGCTACTCGTACGTAAGAGACTGATTGGCGACGCTTGATAAATCCAAACTGCAGCGTTTGGAGCACCGACGGCGGAAAGTTACTCGTTCTCGAATAGTTACTAACGAAAAGGTAAATTTTATTTCCGAAACGGTTTCAAATCTGAAATGTTCAATTTCCCTCAAAATAGGACTGAAGCACGATTAAGTTTCGTTCTGTTGTGATATGATAATCCCTACCATTTGCCACCGATTGCACAATAGTTACCGGTGTTTGGTTTACGACATTACGTTCTCGAGCTTCGAATGTTTTGGTAATATTTGTGAATCTACGATGAGCTGCTGACCCCTTTACATCACTGCTTTAATTATTTTAGTCATTATTAAAATATGCGTCGATTAGCGACGTAGATATAGATGTCGATTAGTGATGTAGGACGGATTGCATCCAACGCGTAACGCAACGATTAACGTTACAAATTACGCTGATAGCTATCTTCCCGAAGAGGAAAGTCAAATTAGCCATACGATAGGATTTTAACGTATGAAACTTAATACTTTGGATACTTCGAAATAAGCTTAGTAAGACTGGCTTACTACACACCGCAACCGCGCTACTAGACTACACAACCCAAGTAGCACAACTGGGTCTAAATAGCTCGTATATCATATCTAATTAGATGCTTAAGTGAAATTTACCACCATGACTAAGTGCTATATAGGTGGCAAGAACCCTTATGCCACCAGTATAGAACCAAAAGGAGAAAAATTGCAGCCTATTTTTGGTGCTAAATAGAATCCATAAGAGATCTCACAATTACCTTAAGTGGTAATTAGAACTATGGGTGAAAGTTATGCGCAGTGAACGAATGAAAACATTTCAGTTCGGTCAATGAGTGATAAATGAGTCGCCAAAATTATCTTTGAGTGGCATTAGAGTGGCGAGGCAACTGTCAAATTGTGTTTTATTAAAAGTAATACGTGATCCGCCATATTCATTTTGGATTTATATGTCTGTTTGATTGTGATTAAAACTTTACGTTATACAAGCATTGAAATAAGCACGAAATTCTTGCGATTTTTTTTTTACTGTGAAACTATAGTATGTTTTCTTTGTAAATTTCGAGGCGCCCTTCATTTGATCAGGAATATTAAAAAAGAGAGTGCTAAATTAAATAAGGAATAGATACTGATAAGAAATAAAACTGTTAAAAACCTGACCTAATGATTGTAGGTTACGTACAATGTTAAAGTAGCATCGTCACAAAACTATCAAAAGTCTGTGATTATGCGTGAGTGTGATAAAATTCTGGTTAAAATAATCAATTTTCATAGGCTTCCATTTGTAAACATGGCGAAACAAAAAAGATCCTACAGTGTTTATTTTCACTTATTTGTTCCTTATTTGGAACTATCAAGTCTAATAATCACTTATTTGTATCTTGCGAGTGGCAAAGCAGTGAATGATATTACCAATAGTAATTATTTGCTCTTTTGTAGACTATTAAACAAGCAAGACTATTAAATATATTTTGACAAGGCGCAAATAGGAACTATAATAGAACTTTTAGTTCGTTAGTGGTTTGAAATAAGTGAAAATAACTGCTTTTGGTTCCAAGAACCTCCTACTGAGACCTATTTATGCGTTGGAGTGGCAATAAGGTACTTCTTAGGCCTTAAAGTTGCAATATTTTTTGGTTCCAAAAGAGCCGTAAAATTATCCCTTTAGCCACTATTGGTGATATAATTCGCTATTGTACTAGTCATTTGGAACTTTTAGTTCCAAATAAGGGTATGTTCCCACTTATATGTAAAAGTTGCTTATAAGTGATTTTAAGGCCTTATATAGCACTATTGCTTCTTATTGAGTGACAATTTGAACCTGCATGCAACTTTAAGTAGCAAAATCGACTTTATCCCACCATAAGTAATAAAGTAGAAACAAAAAACGCTCCTATGCAACTACAAGTGATAGGATGAACTCATATACAGTTTTGAGTTGTGTTTAAAGCTATAAGTTGTATCAAACACTGTTAAACCACTCATTTAGAACTTAAAGCTATAAGATAAGCTGCAAAATTCACTAATGTGCTGCTTGGGAAGGGGTGTTGGCTCCGCCCTCCGCCTTTGTTCGCGCACTTTAAGTGAACGGAAAAATATATAAAAATAATAAAATTGAAAATGCCAGAACGGGATAACGCACTAGGGAGGAAGCGAGATGGCGCCTTACAAAACTCGACGTTCTTTTAGATCACGTTTCTCCAATACGATGCACGTTACCGCAGAAAAAACTATTCAAATCTATTGTCTAAATATGAGAATGGAATAAGAGCGTAAAAAATACCGTTTTCACTACGTATTACCTTCACAATCGGCTAAAGAAATCTTCATAAAATTCTTCATTTCGCGACCGTCGACCATTTCCGGCGATACTCGGTTCTTCTCGCTCTTATGGCTCAGGTTCAAGTAGCCTAAAGTTTCTTTTCGCTATATGACTTAAGTTTAAGTAGCCAAAAATTTTGGCGTCATGTTGGTACGCCGTTATATCGAAGTTTTTTACTCGAAATGTAATGACTACGCACTTTGCTTGACGTATGTTGTTTTCTCTGTCAAACTAAATGTCATCGGCATTGTCATTGTCAGCGAATTTTCTGTGCAATAAGCAAAAAGTGTTATGAAAATGCCGATAATTAAATGTACTCATTGTTCTGCATCTCGGTGCGTAGAATGCGATGCGATAATGTTGGGTTAGTAAGACCTCAGGGGTTGCGGTATAGGAAAGGTGGGCCTGTTTTGGGACTTAGAAAAATTTCGGTGTCGTGAAATTTATGTCAATATAACACCTCATTTTTATTAAAGTATCCTTTAAAACATCCTATAATAAGCATGTTTTGTTATGTAAACTTTTTCTCTCAGATCAATATTTACCGAGATATTGGGGTTTTTAAGGTAAAAATGCTGTCTGAAAATATGGTACATGGGTTGAAAACCGAAAACTGTAGGTTAGGTTAGGTTTGTTTTGTGACCATGTATAGCGGAGCGAGCGTAGCGAGCGGAGCGTCAAAATGCTTGCTTACATGACCGTCATAAATAGTCTACTATTATTACGTACCTACATCAAAATATGTTTATGCATTTGAACCCCAATATCTCGGTAAATATCGATCTGAGAGAAAAAGTTGAAAGAATAAAATATGCTTATTTTAGCGTAATCTACTAGATTCAATCTAATTTAAGCCCAAACCAACAAAAAAATATATGTCCTAAAATTGGTCCAGCTTTGCTATACTCTGACCCTTACTGCTTATTTCTCGAGAAGATCTAGATTGTTCCCTATTTTCAGAGGATTCTTTTCCCACGGATTTGTCTGTTACTGAAGCGGCACTGCCTATTAATGGTTATTATTTTTACTTTTGTTTATTAAGCTTTGCTAGGCTTAGATTTGCTTTGAGTAACATTTGTACATGTATGTATTACTCTCCAGTCCATGTAAGTATACAAATATAAAATGTGTTGAATCCCTTTTGCTTATAATTAATTTTATTTCGGAAATACAAATATGAGGACTAAACGCAGTTTCCTTTTAAAAAGCTTTTATTTCACTTGCAATGACAGTTTCCTTTTTTCATTAAGTATATATAATAAAAAAAAAACAAATTACATGTTCAAGTGTTACAAATAGGAAGTACATATTTCATTTACGCGAGCGAAGCCGCGGGCACGTCTAGTATAAAAATAAACTACAAAAATTATTAATTGAGAAATGTTATTATACTCTGTAGACGATTTTTTAAATGATGTTACCAATGAAATAAATTTTAATTAAATTATATTGTATAAATTCTATATAAACTAAAACGAAACAAACTGTTCATAATTTAGATGTATTATTAGTGACGAAATTATGTCCTATTTTTGCTATTTAAATATGTATTACGCTTACGCATGCTAGTATTAAGTTATTGTGTGCCCTTACAGGGCGTCATGGTCTGACAATCACTATTATTTATTTATTTATTTAAACTTTATTGCACAAAACAAAAAGTGTACAAATGGCGGACTTAATGCCATAAGGCATTCTCTACCAGTCAACCATTGGGCTAAACAGAAACATTTTATGGTGCAGGGCCTGTCAACTATCAACATTATACCAAAAGAGAAAGTTATTACATATCAGTAATATAAATAACACAATAAATAAACATACACAAATATGCAATACAATATACTTACATAAACATTAATTCTTGTACCCAGTGCAAAATATCATAACCGACAATCAGTCTAGGAGCTTACTGGTGAGATGCTTGCGCAACATGTGCTTAAAGGTTTGCTTTGTTTGTGCTTGCCTGATGGAAAGTGGGAGATCGTTCCAAAGCCGTATTGCCTGAACAGTGAAAGAATTTGACATAAAACCGGTGCGATGAGGAGGGACAATGAGCATGAGTTTACGAGAAGTGCGAAGGACGCAACCGGGTCGAGCAGATACAAATTGAAATTTAGATCTAAGATACTCGGGTGCAGCTGGATCGAATAAAATGGAATAAAGAGTGGATAAGACTCGTAATGACCTACGTTCACGAATGGGAAGCCAATTAAGTTGACGGCGAAAATCAGATGTAACACCTTAATCTGAATGTACATGACTTTACAACTGAATAAAGAATTATAAGAATTATAAGTAAAATCGGTCTACAGTCAGTCGTTTCGGCAAGCCCCACGACCAATAGCGTCGCATGTAACACACAAAACCAATAAAATACAGCCCTTATGAGGAAAAGCTTGCGGAGAAACGGACGGAGTGGAACAAACGCGTTAACAATGCGACGAGACCTGGTTCGCGGCATTCGCTGACAAGAGGCAAAGACGTCGTCAAGGCGACGCAGTACCAGCTGTCGCAAACTTCTTTTGTCAAGCCTGCTCATGTTCTACCATGTCGATCTCATATCTGTTTAGTTAGCCACCAAAAACGGTGACTCCCGATCCCGAACATTACGCGATTAATTGTCTGCAATAGACGCAAGGTCCTACAATCAAATGAGAACACTTTAAAGGGTTTTATTTTGTGCTCGTAACAGCTATTGGATAAATCATTATTTCATGGAAAGCGAGGCAGCATTCATGGTACGCAATAGCAGTAGGATCAAATATACTGAATTATATATTTTTTCTACTCCAGTACTTTTTTCTGTCATTTATATAGTTACTAACTCTAATATAATGACATAAATTATGAAAGTCTGTAAAAGTCTATAGTCTATACTCTATTGCCCAAAAAAACACTGCTAAACGATGTTATAATGTCGCCAAAAAAGCATCACTAGTACCACAGATTACAAGATTAACAGCTGCATTCACACAATTTGCAATTTAAAAAAAAGCTTATTGTACTAAGGCATTGCTGCCAACTTAAAAAAAAAGTTCTATCTTCAGTGCATGGATGTTTAGTATAGTGAACGTATACCTTCATATTTTTTTGACGGATGTTTAGTATAGTGAACGTATACCTTTATGTATAAGTTCATATTTTTTTGACAGATGGACGTCAATAAAAAAAAGTTTATCAGACTATTTTTTTTTAATTTTGTAGATTCCGAGCGGGAACATGTAATTATTTTGTTTTTTGTTTATTTGCATTTTATTTATGAAATGTCGAGTCGTAGAAAAAGTATTGTATGCAACGTTGTATAAGTAGGTCAAAAAACGCTCGTGGCATCTTTCTTACGATGTTCGCTACGCTCACATCGTAACCCATGCTACTCGCGTTTTTTGCCCCCTCTTATACAACGGTTGCATAAAATACTATTATAACATGCTATAAATGTCTGACTCGTTGATCTGTGGAGTATCATAATGTGTCATAAACATCCGATAAACAGATTGCTTGATATAATGTTATTGACGTGAATTATGAGCTGCTGACGTCAACGATGTCAATGATAATTTGCCTTGAGTCAGCTGATATCTGTCCGTTAAATACACCAATACAAGAAATCGGAAATTATGTAATAACCAGTGGTCGGTCTAATCATAGCAAAACAAGAGTTAAGAAAAAAATTATGGAAATACTCACAAACTGTTGGCCAATTTTGGGTTTATATTTTAAAACCAATTTTGGCCAAAAGTTAGTGAGTATTTCCGTTAATTTTTTTCTTAACTCTTGTTTTGCTATGATTAGTCCGACCTCTGGTTAACTAATAACACACGATATCACCCATGTACATAAATCTATTGTTGATAGATTGCTCATGGAAAAAGGTGATTCATAATTATGATGAATCAATTGCTAGTTCTACTAGTTATATTACGCAAAACTATTCTGTAAACATAATTGTAACGGAGAATTAAAAAGGTATTACTTTGAATCCTTGGATCAGACAAAAAGTTTAATGGTTATCAAAGACGGAGGAAAGGAACAGCTGGCATTTCTCTAGACTGAAGCAAATGTGACTCTAAAATACAAGAGTGACGTGAGGTGAGATATCGAAGATCCTTCCTTCGTTTTGACCTGCCCAAATATGTTTTCACGTGAATCATGATAGAAGATCTTATGGTATTCCGATATTGAATCACAAAAGTTGCGAGTTGTGGATGAGTTAAAGCGTCCTTCGCTTCGGTCTCCCAGGAGGCGGTCACCCCTGGCGTCCTATTTTCGTGGCTGACGGCATTCGTCACTCCATTGTCTGTTGGCCGTGGGCTCGGCTGGTCGGCCATTGGCCCAATGATGTTTTTGTCAAGTGTCAAGGATATCGTAGGTTCAACTCACATGGATTATTAAGTTTAAGTTTGGTGGCTAGCACATGTAACTTAGAACTTTTAGACCCAATTTCACAAAGTATATTAGCAGAATATGCGTTTCATAATCAATTAATGGAGTGCACACTTCCATGAAGTCGTTTTATAGTCATATTTGTTTATGAATTGTGACACGGGTAAGCTCTACACGTGTTACAATTACTATACATCGTTCCAGGTCAATGACAGTTGTTCCTAAATGCTGCAAAGGTTGTTTTCGGTTGAGAGGTTACACCGAAGTTCAAAATTCGAATTCCGTATCATCCTGTTTCGGTCACTCAAATATAGATTAACACAAGAGCGACAAGGACGATGTACGAACTTCGAATGTCGTGTTTCGGAGTAACCACTCTGGCGTCACCTGGTGTCGTAATTGTTGACAGCGGAATATTCCCGCCTCGACCCCGGGTCGCGGTTATCGCTCCTGATATCTCGGCTGACAGGGTTGCCTGCCGTGAATCAGAGGCCTTAATTTCTGTTATTTAGATGTTATTAGCTATTACACCTATACTTCTCTCGCTATACCTTTGCTTAGCCTATGTAATTTATGTCTTGATTAATAACATAGCTTTTAGATAAGCTAAACATGGTCATATTCGAATATCAAGAGGGTTTCTTGACTCTTCCGTCTGCATAGACGCCTTACTTGCCATAGGCTGAACACATTTCTAGTCGCATTATTGATTGCAACAACGAGTTAAGTAAGTATAATCTTGTGTTGTTTATTTTGCAATATGTAAAATATTCAAATGCAGTAGTCATTTTCACTAGAGCTTGTATTTAGAAAAATACAAGCTTCCATAAACAGCTCCTGGATAGACTATACAGTCGCCTCAACCATTGACAGGCCCAGCCCGGACTTCTTCTCTCCACTGCCGTCCTAATTCAGTACGAGTAGTGTAACACCACTCTCGGTCTTGTTAATTTAATATCCATAAGATTGATATGCCCAGTAAGTGTACTTTCGTCTTTGCGAAGGCACTGTGACGCAGTGACTATTATGACATAATTTGTAATGCAGCCAGAGCACGTGCTTAATCTACACGTGGTGTGGCAAATAAGTCTTCTTTAACTAGAATATTGATAAAGTGCGTCTGCGACACACAACTAATGAATATGCGATAATTCTTTCACAAGAAAAACCGTGTTATGTGGATGTAACGGTAAGTAACTGTTTTTGTTGTAAGTTCTGCTGACGTTTCTCGAGAACAATGACATTCGAACGTCACGGTCTGAAGCTGAACGAAGAAGAAACGAATACAGCACGCACTAATATATGCGGTTCCGAGATTAGTAAGTCATTTTATAATTTGTACTAGAGTTACTTGGCTATGACTTGACCCGGTAAGTGTAATAAAACAGGGACCCAGACCCAGAGACACTCAGAATATATGGCCCGAAGAAATAATTGTAATTAGTACTCGTGTTACGGATGGGGTTACATTACAGACCAGATCCTCATTCCGCCATTCCCCTGAGATCATAATTATCGATGGAGTGATTGGAAACTTGAGCAAAATGTATGCGTGGCACATTTATGAACACCCGAACTTGATCTGAGAGTGTACATTCCTCGTGCTCAGTTTTGGATCGCATTGCGCAATAATTTAAGTCAACACTGTTATATACATGTAGAGTAGCAGCCCTACACGAAGCCACGTAACGGTAACTCGGTTAGATATAGTGCGTCATGTCAGCGTATGACATGCCTGACTAATTGTAGTCGGTGATAGCTCGGCGTAAACAGTTCGGTCACTTACCTAATCGTAGCCTATGAAAACAAGAGCTAGAGTTATACACCGATCGACTATCGTGTCGGTGCCCAAAAGGTTCCCAAAATTATCTACCAAGTTATTGTAGAATTCGTAGGACTTGTTACTGCGACAATACTGCTTCTACGTAATTGAACGTGAATATTGATTACTGGTCACACTAATTAACATGACCTAGTATATCTGTTAATTCTATTTTAAGCGATTTTTAACTTGCATACCAATCCACTGTTTTACTACAAGGCACCTAGAAGTCGTTAAATCATCATTATTAGGTTACCATTTACCAGTCTGGTAATCATAATCCAGTTTGCGTCCGAAATCTTTGTGGAAAACGTCGTTTTTGTCTATTGTATTCTTCATACAAATTAGGGTCACCTCGCGCCTCGCGCTCCCCGAGCCAACGCCTGGCCTTGTTGCCTACAATAGCTTTAATGAATTAATTTTTAAAGCATAACCCCAATCGTCTATGGTGGCACGAGATCGATTGCGGTTCTAAAACTTGCACCGTTCTAAGTGCTTCCATCACGCCACCGAGACACGAAATGTCAGATTAAATCGCCTCAGAATATAATGAACTAAGGATCCAACTACTTTTGGCACGGAATATTTTGATGCCTATTTGAGAAACATAGCTATTCGTCTAATACGTAACTTGCCAGAAAATGATTTATCATCTTTATAAACCCAACACTACACCACCTTCTAGGAGAAATTCAAAATAATGTTTTGTGGTTTATCGAGCGTGATTATGGCTTCTGACTATTTCCCTAAAAATTATGATAATGAAAATTGTCATAATTTCGACGACTATGATGATAGACGAGTCGTAGTCTTTAGACTCCTAAATTAAAGTGAATTTGTGCAGATTTGCTCTCAGAATGCGTTTTATCTCGACCCCAAAAAGTGTTGAGTTTTGAATTCAATTTAGCATAGCTAAGGAATACTTTACGTATATATACGTATAGTTATGGGTCATAACCAGTCATGCAAGTACACGAACACGCTGACACCGAATGTCATCAGTCAAGGGTGCATGTCGCGAAAGGGCGCGACAAAGGTCGCCCGCCACGATACGGTCTCGGGGCCCACACGAGCGACCGGAACGTGCCCTGATGTCACGTTCGACACGAGCCCACGATTATTTCTTCATTCTGGAACGCTCGAGACTCGAAGTTTGAAGTTTTTCGGGCGTTAGTCATAAAAGGTTAAAGGGCAATGGAAACGTGTGGTTTCTTGCTGTCTGATTTTGACACGTGAGGCAATAGAAAGATTTTTCAAATTTCGAAAAGCGATATAAAAACTCTCAGAGCATAGTAGCTCAAAAACAATGTATTAGGGCTATAATGCGTCTGTTGAGACATCCTGTGTAGACCATTGTTTAAAGAACTTGGATGTAAATTTACGAAGTGTGTTTGTTTTTAAAGACACAACCGCGCTTGTTTAAAATTGCAACAAATATTTTGACCCCCAAAAACAATTTTGGGACCCCAAACCAGTATCACCTAAAAATCATATGAAACACCAAAAAATAAATTACTTGCACCAAAATAAGATAAGCCTAAAATAACGATGCTTTTAAGTACCTATTTTAGTCATGAGTTCATGACTGCACTTTTAATTGTATTCGAGCACCAAATTTAGTGAATGTGCACCAAATTTTGACGACCAAATTATTGCGATATTAGCACCTGAATTATACCACTGATTGTTTTATAATGTAGCCACACTACCAAATCTTATATATACATATAAACGGAAAAGTCCTGAGTGACTGACTGACTGACTGACTCACTCATCAACGTAGAGCCGAAACTACTGAACCTAGGAACTTCAAATTTGTAAAATAGATTAAGTATACAATGGAGGCAAGGAATAAGAAGGGATATGTCAAAATTCATCCCCTAAGGGGGTCAAATTGGGGTCGAAAGTTTGTATGGAAATCGTGTAATTTTTGAGTAAGAGCTACAAAAGTTCGTGTACAGATTCTTCATCTAAAAACAAGAAAACTGATTTCAGGATTTTGGAAAAGTCATCCTTTCAAGAGGTTAAATGGGAGGTGAAAGTTTGTATGAAGAACCTGGGATACTTTGAGTAAGAAAGATAATAATTCGTGTATAGGCTCTTCATTATAAAATAAGTAAACAACTTTCAGCATTTTTGGAAATTCATCCCCAAAAGGGGTTAAATGGAAAATGGAAGTTTGTGTGAGAAACGTGTAGTCTTTTTGATTTCATCTTACGTGTAGAACCAAAACATGAGATTGTAGATCAAAAACTGATAATATGAAACGATTTTGAAAGTTCAACCCCTACTGGGGTAAAAAGGCAGCTGAAAGTTTGTATGAAGAGCTTGGGTTTCTTTGAGTAAGAGTAGTAATATTTCGTGTATATGTTTTTCTATACAAAGTAAGAATACAACATTCAGAATTTTTGAAAATTCACCCCCGAACGGGATTAAATGGAAAGTAAATCTTTATATGAGAAACGTGGCCTTTTTGAGTAAGGGGTGCAAGTTTGAATAAGGGGCTCTTCGTCTAAAACTGAGAATATTGATTTCAGCTGTTTTGAAAATTACACCCCTAATGGGGTAAAGTGAAAGGTGAAAATTTGTATGACGAGTTTGGGATTCCTTGAGTAAAAATGGTAATATTTCGTTACATGTTCTTCTATACACAATAACAAAACCACCTTCAGCATTTTTGGAAATTCATCCCCCAAAGGAGTTAAACGGAAAGATGAATTTCGTATGATGGTGCATTATTTTTCGTGTAGACTCTTCATATAAGACTGGGAAACCAGCATTCAGCGTTTTTGAAAATTCAACCCCTAATGGGGTAAAGTGGAAAGTGACAGTTTGCATGACGAGTTTGGGATTCCTTGAGTAAGAATGTTAATATTCCGTGTATAGGTTTTTCAATACAAAGTCAGGAAACAACTTTCACCATTTTTGGAAATTGACCCCCGAAAGGGATTAAATGGAAAGTGAAACTTTGTATGAGAAACGTGGCCTTTTTTGAGTAAGGGGTGCAGCGCCGACACTTCATCTAAAACTGAGAA
The DNA here is from genome assembly GCA_947623375.1 of Apotomis capreana. NCBI lineage: Eukaryota > Metazoa > Arthropoda > Insecta > Lepidoptera > Tortricidae > Apotomis > Apotomis capreana. The sequence continues at coordinate 949,373 of OX392513.1, read as the reverse complement.
TATTGATTTCATCGTTTTTGAAAATTCAACCTCTAATGGGGTAAAGTGGGAGGTAAAAGTTTGTATGAACAGCTTGGGATTCTTTGAGCATGAATGGTAATATTTCGTATATAGGCTATTCTATACAAAAGTAAGAAAAAAAGCATTTTTTAATATTCATCCCCTAAGCAGGTTAAATTGAAGGTGCGGAGAACATTAGCATGAATTCATGAATAAGAGGTATACTATACAGGTATTTTATAGAACATTCATTTATCTAAAACTGAGAAAATAAACTAAAGACTCTTTGGAAATTCATTTCCAAAATAGAGTTAATGGGAGGCGAAAGTTAAGACAAGAAAAATGGGATTATTTGCATAAGACTGTTCATATTCCGTATAGAGCCGCAAAAATACTACTTTTAAACTTTTTTGTCTAAGGGGGCAAGTTGAAAGTTTATGTGAGGAATATTTTCGTGTATAAACTCTGCATTCATTTTTGGAAATTAATCTCCTTAAAAGGTTAAATGCAAGGTAATTAGATGGTAAAACATTGAATGGAAAATGTGGGATCCTCTGACAAAAATTCGTGTATTGAGCCTGCATTAATATGTAAAAAAAAAACATTTTTACTAACTGAGAATACTGATTTAAACGGTCTCTGAAATTCCTATCCTTAATTAAACGGAAACCCAAGGTTTGTATGGGAAATGTGTAAAAGAGCAATATATTTTTTGAGTAAGACTTGAGTAACAGCGCAAATTAATACTAAGAGAATAGGAGTGTTGGGTATCTTGCGACCACAACGCACCTAGATTTGTTCCAAAATATTAGTCTCCGTTAGGTACTACAATTGTCAATAAAGTAGGACGATTCAAAGTTTTCTTTAGGTAAGACAAAGACAGAAAAAATAACAACATTACATTAATTACCGATGCATTATTTTTCCTTGCTTTTATTGATGACCCTTAGAGAGCTGGACTAAACTTCTTCTGCTTCTGTTAGGCGTGATTAATTCGTCTTATTTTATTTTATTTTTTCCAATAATACTAACACTAGGTTTTGTAAGTTATTGTTACTAACAAATAATATGGATTTTTAATCTGAAATAAAGATATTGAATTGTATTGAATTGAATTAGGCAACATCACTTTTGTCTATGATTTCGTTCGGTTCACCGGAAAGTAAATTGTCCCATGTGCTACGGCGTGATTTAAATAGAAATACAGAAATCGACCATAATTATTAGTTGTATTCTTTTAACAAACAATACAGTTACAAAAACACGTTTCCAGACCTGTGCGAGCGAAGCCGCGGGCAAAAGCTAGTATAGTATATTTACGCCAAATTAAGTCTCGGGTTCTCCCCGCTTCCCCGGACTACGCAGCGCGCGTTCCGCGCGCACCCGACGTGATTCCCAAATGAGTTGTGAGCTGCATATAAACTTAGCGAAACGTCAGATCAGAACTGCTACCAGTAAAGTAGATTAATGGGTTAGGTTATGTAGTCTACCCGCGGGCTGATTTGGCCATAAAACGGTAGAGAGTGGTCATCTGAGCCCGTGAGATGAGTTGTCGAGGCAATCGGTCGAGTCACCCACGAATAAAATCGAAAGGGGCTAATGAGCCCGCCGGATGGTTTTTATGTAGGCTCGCCCATGAAGAGTTAAAAATGAACTGAAAAGTGGTTAATACAGGAGTGTTTTTATTCTGTTCAGGAGTAGGTCCTTTAGCTATTATAGTAACAAATAATACTACCTCTCTTTGTACAAGAAACGGTTTGGGTATTTTGTTTTGTTCTAAGATTTAAACTTGTAACCATGTAAAAAAATTCTTGCATGCCAGAAATGTGTGAGACTTCTAAACAGCGAACGAATAAAACATAGAACACGAGCTTCATACAAAATTACAATCAAAAACCGGCCCAACAGTCGAAATGCGCATGCTCACCGGTGTACCAATCACAGCGACTCAAATGTTTTCAATTACGCATAACAAATAAATGTGATTCGTCAATTTCCGAATGGCCAGCTGTGATTCGACAAAACGCATGACATTTGTCTATGGTAATATGGCGGTGACAGTGAAAACTCATAATTGGTGAATCGTTAATGCAGTAAAGAGCCATTTTTGTTTCCTTCATTATAAATCTTGAATGTTAAGGTTATTACATTTTTTGATTTTGTTTGTTGTTGTGATTACTGTGGCTTTAAACAATGGAAGGAGTTTTTCCGTGCGATTGTGATCTGATGAGTTAAAGTGTGCAGCTCTTTTAATAGGCGAAAGAAAGTTAGGCACTCTAACTTTCGCTCAGAAAAAACAGCTCATATTTTCCCAAAAACCCACGCCCAACCTGTGTATTATTGAAATTGTACTTTGAATAGTAATGCGGCAATAAAATTGATTTACCCATAAGCCTAGGCACGCCACTGACTGCATTACTTTTTTCAAACATCGTATATAATTTAGTCATCTGGCATAACACCATCCCTATACAAAATCTGTTCCGTAAAATAAATTAAATTAATATGTGTACGGCTTTATTCACGTATGAAAACTGATACCATCTTTTTTTTTGTGTTTTTCTGAGTGATTAATACACCATTTCACTGAACATTATGGCATATTTTGTTACTTTGAGACTTCATATATGTTACGTAATGCAACTGTTCGGCTGCGTCGCCATTTGCAAACTAGACAGCCGTTTGACACAAAATTTACGCCCCGCCTTAACTGACACAAAATCCGTGGGGCCATTTTCCGACGCTAGTTAGGCTTCTATGTTTTATTCGTTCGCTGCTTCTAAATGTATATTTATTTACTCATTTAGTCTTTATTTCACAAAAGAAAACTTATCGTACAAAAGGCGGATTTAATGCCATGAGGTATTCTCTACCAGTCAACCTTCCAGTATACCATCGTATTGTGCCTTCATTTTATGCACAAATAAAGATATTTTTTTCTATTCTATAACCTTTCGGGCAATTTTAATGACAAATTTATGGGATTATCAGTCAGAATATAAATTTCACGAAAAAAATCTATATTTTTTACGGTAAGTGAAAAGTACCAGCTTCATTTCTTTACCATTGTCTGATTATGCGCCTTTTCGAAATATCCATAAAACTATCAAGAAAATCCGATTTATTGAATCATTCAGGGTATTCAGTAAAGTTGTTAAAAAACACTTTCGAATATATAATGTAGATATTTATATTTAGCCCAAACAAACCAAAAAACAAACTTCGAAAGAAAATCCTAAAACTTGCCTTTTACGAGTATGTCGCGCAACAGTAAACATATTACAAACGTCTATGTAGGTTCTACAGGGGTCGACACAAAGTCCACTTTGAACCAGAAGCGATACATTTCTTGTATACAGAATAAGAAACTGATTTAACGCTTGATGAGCCTTGGAATAAATACGCCTAGAAACCTAGTCAGCGCTTGAAAGTGAAGCCAGTTTCTGTTAGCAACGGGTTAAGTATAAGTTTGGTTCATGTGCGCATCTAACACAACGTCAAAAGCAACTCGTCTCTATGATTGGTTCGTACTTCGTAGAAACGTACGCATAAACCAAAAGCGGCTCGAGCGTCGGAGCGTCTTGTCGGCGCCCACGCAGCGTCACTGCGACGGACAGAGCACGCAATCCACCGCGTCCAGGGTTGCCAGACGTACGATAATTATCGTACATGTACGATAATTTGGCCGGCCTCCGGTACGATGTACGATACAATGAGTACTATCGTACGCAAAAATACGATAATTTGCAGGTCGTCGAAGGTTGGGTTAAATTCTAGGGTTTTTTAATAACATTATATGAAAACGCACTCACTGGAGTGACCTTGAATCGAAATAAACGTCCAAATGGTCAGAAATTACTGCCAACCTGATCAGATCGTCAATTTTTTTCACTGTTTGGTCGCCATTAACAGGGATGCCATCGCAGTGTTTTATGAATGAAAATTACAATTAAGTAATTTGTGAATCATTTATTCAAAATGTGCTAAACAATTAACAATCCTCGTGAGCTATTTTTAGGTTGTTCTCACAGCTCGCGTCATGTTGTCTATGCTATACAAGTCTCTCTTCAGGTGAAATTGACATTCTGAATGTTGTATCGCGATGTCTTAAATCGTTTTGGATTATAAGCAGAAGTTCCTCAAATGTTTCTCTTGGCATTCTTAAATACTCAGTGTTTTTAATTTTTTTTCACTCGTTTATACAACACAAAATAGTCACTTTCATGAATTCCAGAACTCCATAGAGGATCTTGCCAATATCGACGACAATAATTATTTTCTCTTCTTTTTACGTAATTTTCGTTTCAACAGTAACGTTAACAGCAGTGTTTCTTCGTCGGAATCCATGACTTTTATTTGATAATCAAACAATTTAACCCAACTTTCGACGACCTGCAAATTATTGTACTTTTGCGTACGATAGTACTTATTGTATTGTACATCGTACCGGAGGCCAAATTATCGCACATGTACGTCTGGCAACCCTAGCCGCGGTGGGTTGCCTGCTCTGTCCGTCGCAGTAACGCTGCGTGGGCGCCGACAAGACGCTCCGACGCTCGACAGTCGACACTGACGTCGAGGAGGGGCGGCGCTAACGCGGCGCCGACGCCGCGTGGACGTCACTGCGACGTCGACGTTCGAGAGGCGCCGCAGCGTCGCGCTGGCGCTGTGGGAGCGCGGCGTCGACGCCGCGCGGGCGTTGGTGAGGCGTCGACGTTCGGGAGACGCTAAATGTGGGGGAGCCCTTATGAAACGAGCGTCAGCGAGTTTCATAATAGGATCACACGAGTGTTTTAAGGCCTAATTATGTACAGTTGTATACACTACTTTATCTACACACATATCATAAGTACTCTAAGATGGGTTCAGAAGCCGTAAGGAAATGACCGGCACCAGTAGTGCTACCAGTAAAATATCTAAAAACGACATATACTAATGCAGTAAGAAATAAATCTGAACAAATACATAAACAGATTATTTATTGTAATAGTTGTAATTTACATTTACATTGAAACAATATTTTTAAGTAAAATGTGAATTACAATAAACTTATCACAATTATACTTTCGTAACAGCAAAGAACCAACAAACAAATGACAACAATAATGGCGGCAATTCGAACCTCCGTCAAGACGAATGTTTTTTTTTCTAAATCATATACAAACGAATGTACCTATCCATATTCTCATGTCACTCGAGATCAAATGTCGTGCGGTTTTTATAAAAAAAACATATTACTGAATTGACGTTTCGTATCGATAACAATATTAATATCTATGGATACTAGAATAGAGACCTACTTTAGTTTTGACAGCTGTTCCAAATTTAAACTCATAACCTTACAAAAATTGATACTGTTATAACATTACAGTACAGATTTTACCTACTGCCACAGATAAGAAAGTTCTCATAGTAAAATTGGTTGTAGTAATGCTGGTCATTTCCTACGGTTTCTGAACTCATTTTAGAGCACTAACGATATGTGCGTAGATAAAAAATATTATCTATCTATCTAAACTCATGGTAAGGGTACTGCAGCTTCGCGTTCCGTGTCGGGCAGACATTAGGTGCGCAGAGGAACGAGGAACCCTATTAATTCCGTTGGAGGGAATAGTTTGAGAAGTAGGTATATTTAGGTACTACTAAAACATACTACTTATAGTATAGTATGAGACTTACTCGTTTGTTTCAGTATTCAAAAGATATGCTTTAATGTCAGTTATGCAGTTATTTTCGTAGTCTTAGTAAAATGACCCTCAAAATCTGACTACACATTGACATTGTATAAATATTTCTGTTGCCCAATTGGCATTAAGTTCGCCACTTTATAATTTGAATTACATATATATAATTATTTGTATGAAGTTGTATCATATATATATTATTTATTTTAAGAGCCTAGTGACCCACTGCTGAACAAAGGACTTCCTCTCATTCTTCCACGTGCGTCGGTCCTAAACCATCCATATTGATAATTTTTAGGGTTCCGTACCCAAAGGGTAAAAACGGGACCCTATTACTGAGACTTCGCAGTCCGTCCGTCCGTCCGTCCGTCCGTCTGTCACCAGACTGTATCTCAAGAACGGTGATAGCTAGACAGTTGAAATTTTCACAGATGATGTAGATATTTCTATTGCCGCTATAACAACAAATACTAAAAATAAAATAAAATAAATATTTAAGGGGGGCTCCCATACAACAAACGGGATTGGTTGCGTTAACTTTGCACCTCATTTGTATGGAGCGCTATACATACCAGGTGCAAACTTAACCACTTAAGGATGGAAAGTGTTTGTACGGAACCCTCGGTGCGCGAGTCCGACTCGCACTTAACCGGTTTGTATTTGATAACCTACATATTTTGATTAGTTTCTGCCTCTGGGTGTCTGTGCGTCTAGATTGACCGCTAAATCAAATTAAACCAACGTCCAGTCGACGTGTTTGATTATTTTTGAAGTTAATATTAAATCGCAAAAAGTACCCAAACAAAAACACGCGAGAAACGTGTCGAGTTTTCTTGATTTGAATTTCTCATAAGAACATTCCCTAGCACAATAATCATTGTTTATGAAACCATCCAAGTACTTTTTATTTTTAAGCCCACAAACTCAACGGTTGACCTTTTTAGGGTTCCGTAGTCAACTACCCTTTTAGTTTCGCCATGTCCGTCTGTCCGTCTGTCTGTCTGTCTGTCCGTCCGTCCGCGTCTTAGCTCCGTGATCATTAGTACTAGAAAGCTGAAATTTGGTATGAGTATGTGTATGTATCACGCCGACAAAACAGTAAAATAAAAACTAAAAAAAAACGCTTTTTTCGGGTCTTCCCGTATACCTAAAGAGGGGGTAATTTTTTTTTCGTTTCAACACTAGTGTGTGGAGTGTCGTTGAATAGGTCTTTTTAAAATAATAGGGGTCTTAAAACATAAATTTTTGATAAAGTCAGCAGTTTTGTGAATATTCGCTCCAGAAATCCAAAAAATAGCGTCCCCCCTCTAACTTTTTAACCACAGGTCCAAAAAATTATGGAAAAATTCATGAAAATGAGGTCTTATAAACACTTTCAATGAAAATTTTATCGAATAAAATCGGTCGAGCCCATTTTTGAGTTATCGCAAAAATTCATAATTTTCTTTAAAATGACGTAAGTGCCGCGCTGTGTCCTTATACTTCGAACGTTACATATATTAGTTAAGTGCCATACTGTATTAAAACATTTCGCTAATCTGGCGCTTATAATCGATAACTTCCAGAAGGTAATAAGTAATTACAGTTACTTTGGCATTTACGACCATTTTAGAGAGCTTGAAATCTTTCTCGTAATTTCATCGGGCTTAAAACCGCTGTTTTAAGCCCGTCTATTGTGAAGGATGGGCAACTACGGAACCCTACACTGAGCGTGGCCCGACATGCTCTTGGCCGGTTAAACGTTGGTGTTTTACATTTGGGACTGTTTTTATATATGCAAGAGTAATCTGGCATTTCTGACTAGTGTTGTTTTTATTTCTTCTTTATCAATGCAATGATACTGTAGTGTGTATCATTGCATTTATACGTATAAGGAAGAACTGAACAGTATCACGCGGCTCCCGATGTATCTCAGAAACTTAAAACCGCATTCTCGGTGACGTCTCTCCTCAATGACAGAAGTGGCATCTCGTTGCATCCTTGATTTGATAAGATCGAATGATATACTAAACTTAGTCCGATTTCTCTCGCGTTTAGTAGCCAATATATTCCCGCCATTATCAGTGTCTCCATCCACATCCACGCTTTCTAATGGCGTCGCGTGACCGCCGGCTAATTTGTGCCCTCGCGTGCGGCGCTCGCGTGCGCCGTACGCGAGCGCCGCACGCAGGGCCATCCCTCAGAGACAGGAGTCAAACTAATTTGAGTGCTGGAGTTTCGAGGGTGGCCATGATGGCGAGTAGCTGGGGACATTTGCAGTGATAGATTTTGTGTGAGCACTAAAGATTAATCGCTCAAAAGGCTGGCAATAGCCAAGCTGGTAGGAATCAGTCATTCTATCTGAACGTGATGAGTTAGTTAAACCCCATACCAGATCATAAAAATAATTGTTGATTTTTAAGTAATTCATAACATTTCACCTATAACATTTTATTAAATCTATATTTTTTCGTGAAACGTTTCTATAGTTTCTATTTCGAAGACATGCTTATTCAGAAATGTACACTTTGCGAAAACTACTGACTTGTTATTCTACTACTGCATACTACTAGAAGTAGGTACTAGAACTTCTGCATAGCGATAATCCTACATGGTGATCGCGTTACGAAGGCGCAGGCGACGGCCAAAGGTTAACGAAGTATTTCCGAGTACTGGCAACGCAAAATAAACAGAGGCATGTGTCTTCGACGCTAAAAACGTACCGCAAACTTCGTAGAATTTAATCTGTTCAGCGCCGCTCCAGAGGTCGTTCAATTTAGTCCGTCAGTACAAATTGGATTATTTAATTGACTGCACTATATTAAGACAGAAGACTCATACGTTGAGCGTCCCACATCAATTTGAACTGACCTTGCTAACGAGTCGATACATGACTCAATTGAAGACGTATCTTGAGATTGAGACCGGAGATAGAGCTATGAAGATAATAAAGAAATGATTGACTTCAATTATGTCGGCTTGTTAGTAACCTTTGTGTGTATCAAATTAGGATCCTTTTAACAGTTATAAATAGTCCTTAATTATTTCAAACCATGATTCTTTTACTGATTGAAATCTGAAATGTATATCGGTTTGTTTTATTGCTAATGTAATTAAACTCGGGAAACCCATAAAGCATGTTGGTTTGCCACATGAAAATATCAAATCGCAGACTATATAATAAACTAGTCCGTAATAACATACCACACTAGCAAGCTAGATCTTAAATAATTCAATCCCTAAGGAAGTGAATAACCGTAGTTTTGCATAACATAGTTTAATGCAAGGCTTATCATGGTTGAGTAATGGGAGCAGTTGGTGGGTAGAAGGTAGAAATGCGACAGTGGCGTGTGGCACGCGATCACGCGGCCCACCCGGCACGCCACCGTGCACTCGTAATTGTTGAGCCAGACACGGTTTCTTCCTCGGATCTTCTTAATAGACTCCTTAGACACGCTACTTGAGATCGTGCTAAACCAAACTAAACAATAAAAGACTTAGACAAAAGCCTGTGATCGCATAGACTCTAAAGTAAAGAAGATAGATGAGGAGGTCAGTCTGGCTGCGGTACATTATCCTTGGGTTGTTCCAGCGAACAATAAAAAACCTAGCCAAACTGTTACTGAATCCAGCTCTAAAATAGAACACGTAAATAACTCTCATAACGGTACCAACGCACGAACCTCAACCAGAAATGTCACCGAGACTCCAAGGAAACGTCGCGTCGGAGGATCAAAAAAGCAAACTTACACCTTTACAAATAAACTTTATGAACACCGTTAACACATTAAAGTTTAGTAGCCATAACCATAAACTTAACGTAACTCTTTTCGAAACTAAAATGGTGTTTTTAACAATGTAAAAAGTAAAAGCTGGATCTTTCGTTATCTCCGCTTACAGCATTTTAACGTGTCGGCCATTGTTGAAATCACCTTTAGCGGAATCTGAAGTTTGGCCTCAAACTGACGGTACCGTTTAAGACCGCCTAACTGTTTACTTTTTAAGCTGGCTCTAGATTGTGAGACCACCCAGATTTCGACACCTTTTGTTTCAAACAACGTGTTTTTTTTTCGTCCCAAAGAAAGGATAACTGTAAGCTAACTGACCTTTCTGTTACTTAAGCTTCATTACTGATTTATCTCATCCTGTTGTCTGGATTATTTTGTTCTTTAATCTTCGAGTGACCTTAATGTTTACTTCCACGTGTTACTTATTAGCGTATTGATTGTGATGGCTTCTTAGATAATGGTCACATCATGTTGCAAAGGAAATTCGAACGTCACAAATTTATTTTATTAATGTTATCACTACTTCATTATTATTTTTATTAATATGGTCTTTAAATTAGGATATTTAGACAATTGACTTGTTGTTTTGCTAATATTTTTACCTAATTTAGCAAAATTTGCTACATATCTCACGATCACGTAAAATATTCCTTTCACTTATTTAAATATTCTTTCACAAATTATATTTTTGATTTCTTATAAACTTGTTTATGTAGCTACGAAAAAATATGTAGGACTTATTGTTTAATTACTACTTTTAGCCTACCCTTATTACACATATGCCTCAAAATACTTACCCATAATAGAATATACAATACACATGTTTAATAGCGGCTAAAAATAGGTGTTCGGACTTATTGTTCGTCCCACGGTTAAAGATGAAACCTTTTTTTGCTACAATTATAACTTTCGTTTCGAATCGAGAAGTAACTTGGCTCTTTTGTTTCAGGTAATGGAGGAAGCCGTCCCTCGCGCCCTTTCTCCGACTTTCATTTGAGTTAACTATTCTAGGCTTCACGTGGCTTGGCAGGTGCCGAGTTAAATAATATACTGTAAAAGGCGCAAGACATTAAATACGGCATGAATGGATTGGACACTGAGCACGCACCATGGCAACACTGCTGCAAGTGTCAGTTCTTCAACCTATTCATTCGTATCGTGAAAACTAGACTAACCGAACCTTGGTTGATAATTTTTGTGTATAAATACAACATCAACACAGTACAATATCACTAGTTAGTTTATAAACTAACGGTAGTCACAGTTATACGGTGTATAATATAATGAGTTGAAGATGCTTAATTATATCCGACAAACTCTCAAGAAGTCATGTAACAAAATTATGGTACTTATCTTGAATATTAGATTGTGTGTAAGTAGATTGATAGGATAACAATAGAAATCAAAACCAATTCCGTCCCCCGCGACAATGACGATAGACATTAAATCAGCGAAGTTCAAACAATGGCGGCAATAATGGCGGACCAAATCCGGCTGCCCGTAAACACGTACATAAAAACTATCCGTAACATTCACGCCGTGGCGTAACATCACGTTCCGCTCGGTCACGTTCCTTTATATTTTTCTACATCGCCAAATAGAGATGTTTGCTTTGTCCGAAACGGGTCGGTGATGGCCGCCTGCTAGTGCGCCTCGATAGATCACGTCGGGCGAACTAAAAACTCCCAACACAAAGGTTAAATCAAGTTTTGTGCAAAACAACCTCACTTGCGGACGGCGCCGCTCGAATTTTAAATGCCCCGTGTACCGCTGAAGTAAACCGAATTCTAATGCTGACATTTACCGACCACGAATATAAATGCTATTTCAAGACCGTACAATCGTTCGTAAAGATAAGACGGCTGTATTAAATACACCCATAGTCAAATAATTTAGGAAATCAGAATGAATGATAATCACGTCTATGGTCGAAAACATCTCGGTCATTCGAAGATAAGCCGCATTAAATCTATAAACATGTTGGTATTATTCCATATTTAGAATTGCGTTCTTAAAATCGTTATAACTGCCAACTGGTTTATCTGGTGTTATTTAATAAATCGTCCGCGTCCTAAAATACCTTGAGTTCACATCAGAACAACATCGTTCGGAACAAGTTTGTATCGATACCTAAGAAGCCCCTAGACCCTAGAGATTCGCATCGGTTCGCAGGCCGTGATTGAATTACCACAGGTAGGGTACTTGGACTCGCATGTCTCGCATGAGTAACTGGTTTCGTCATACAAAAAGTATCCTGAGAGCTAGCCGCAGCCCGCACTGTGGGAACCTTCTCACGACGTGTTCCACCCCACTTCCTAACTAACCTACCATTATATTTCTTCTATTTCTCACTCGAATAACGATGACTTATGAGTAAAATTAGAACGCATTACATTTATTCCCAACGAAGTTGCGATCGCATCTATTTCGAACGTGTAACTCGTATATTATTTTACATAATACTTGTATTTTATTACAATGAATAGATTTTCCGGGATTACTGTACCGTCCATTTTCATAGACATTCTTGGTTTATCAGTACCCATTGAATTGGTAAGTAGCAATCTGGTTGGATGTAGATGTCGTATTGATGAAGATGAAGTCGTAATTTTATGCGAATATAAATAAAGTGTCGCGAAGCAGCTTGAGATAATCGGGATAGTTTTCTGCGTCAATTCTCATTATAATAAACGTCTCTCTTCTAAACTGGTTCATTTCGGCTGTTAATTGGCGTGAATTTCCAGTCGGTTCACTCCTCACAATGGCCCGGGAACGGCGTAACATTTAACACAATCAGCGGCTTGCTTGACGTGAGAAATTATTTAGATCGACCCATTCAAGTGTTTGCTATGTCGGGTTAGACCGGCAACATCGGACAAAACGTCTCTGACGACCCGCTCTTCATGGCGCTTCACCGTCAATAGATGACTAGCCTCTACGTCTATTTGTTTCAAGAAATCAATCATTGTTATTAATGTTCTCGCTTAACTAATTGCAAAACCTATTATTTTTCAAATAGTGTTTTAATTTAACTTACATAACGGATTACTGTCCTAGTTCTCTAGTTACGACTTCGCCCACGTCTGTTAAACGTATACGTGTGTTTATTTCTGTTTAATTTATTTGTGGAACCGTTACTTCCGCTTTATTATCCGTATTGTTGATTATACAACCCGCCATTGTGACGTCAACACCCACTCGAACATTACTAGCGTTCTGCTCCGCAGGTAGTTACCCTAGAGTTGATCTGTTCTAAATTCCGAAAAGCTTGCCCATTCCTCATAATTCCTTTGTTGTTATAGGAAAATTACTACTGCACTTATTACTTCTTCTGTTAAATTATTTTATTCTAATTTTCCGTCATAATTTCATCGTCATGTTTAGTTTGGTGAGTGAGTGACAGATGATGAGTGACTTTATATCATTTCTATAAAAGGATATCCTGCAACGATGAGCTGTCTGACACTGCCACGTCATCTCGCGGATGCTCTTTGTTTCCATCATTATCACTCTATTGTTAACAAGTTAACATTGGCTCAGGTTGAGATAGGTCAATTAATTATAAAATACTGGTTCTAAGTTATAAGAGCAACTTTGCAACTGGTTTGTCAGTTAAACGTTATTTATTCTTAAACCGTATTTTCTTTTTACCCATCTTCTACCGCCATGAGTTTGTATTTACTACTCTACGATTTCGAACTCAATTCAAATTAATATAAATACTCATAAGCACCTTTATGGTGTCGCTCCAGAATATCTTGTTTTTTTTTTGTTAGCCTATAAATCTTCTATGTAATTTACGTATTCGTCTACGTTTCCCCGCTCGCTCGTATTTGTTACATAACAATTAATAATACCAACCACATCTTCTTCTATTTCGTAAACAAGAACCGGAGCACTAATAAATCTCTCGGCTATCTAGATAATCTCGTAACGTATTCAGCGCCAATGAATGAAATTTCGCATCGATTGTGTGGTGCGGGCCAAGCCGGAGTGGACCGTGCGGCGCGGCGCTAAGGTCGCGGGTGGCGCGGCGCTGACGTCACACCGCGCGCCGAAGGCAAGATGGCGACCGTGACGTCACCATTTCCTTTCGCGTCGCCTTCACCTTGACATTTGAATTTGATTCTCGGACGTGTCGCGGCGTCGCGCTCCTCCGCGGCGCTCGTTGCATAATTACTTATTTAGTTATTTGCTATAGTTGGCTTTTGATCGTGCGAAACGACCCCCTGCTGTGTTAGGACAGCCGACGATAAACGAGCAGAACCACTGCAATCAAATAATTGTCCAATGTAAATAAAGAGCCATTAAATTATATATTTTGGCTTCATTAATCAAAAGGTAAAAATAAATAATCGTCATTTATTTATAATCCTTCGGCGGCATACACATTTAATTTTCCTGCTTGCTATAAGTAGCACTCGTATTTAGTCGTACCTAATGTATATTGTTGCATGCGTTCAGGTAGCATAGTTAATCATGTACATGACATCACGTTGATTGAAGTCTACTTTATCCTTATTCGTTGGTCTATTTACAGAATAATGTGTGCTGTGAAAATGTTTACACTTAAATATACACGTGCTAAGCACACATTGTTGAGGAACCAAATTATGTTCAATATGTTTGAGGTATATGGCTCATCTTAAACAAATATCCTCAATGTTAATCGTTCGTTGCCTCGATATTAGATAACTTAATCTAACCATGTGTGACGAAGCACTCTCAGGACACGCCAAGCTCGAGAGTTGCGTTTATTCACGCATATTTTCGAGCATTTTATATTTATTTCTTATTTCATCCCTGTGATAACAAATGTGGCACAAATGAAATGACCATAAGAGATGCACAAATCAGCTGAGTATATAACACATGTAGGAGTAGGAGCAACATCCAACTGCTGCGACAATGTGGTGGCTATGACAGCAAATTGTCGACACCCTCATAACAAAACCAGCAATCATATCATCATCGCATTCCAACAAGAAGGTATTCTGGAATGGCCGGCCTAAAACTAAGGTGAATATCGATTCACTAAAACGATTAGGTTCAGGACGATCTTGTTCTGAACCTAACAAGTTATACGAATTCTCCCTCTGGTAATACCAGCCCACCTCTGATCTCCTTTCAGTCTTCTGCAGACTATATAAACAATGCCACAAACGGCATTTTTTGTTTCGGGATTCAGAGTACAAATTAATCATCAAGCAACAAACGTCTACTTATATGGTCGCCGATTGCCATTACGAAGCTCAGAATGAAGGTATGTAAAGTAAAACTATCATAGAGATAGGATTAATATATAGCATTATTTTATTACCTGATCATCCTAAAGTTTCCATAGTAAAATTAATCTAATGCACACTCGAAGCAAATGTGTCAGATAACATATCGATCCCCGGAATCATGTCCGATAGCGATTGATAAAGGGCATGATCTAAATAACGGTGGTATCACGCAGATAATGGGATCTAGATAACGTTCAGGTGATCCGACTGACGCAAATGGAGATACTGCTATTGGCTTACACAACTCTGGAACTCAATATGACAACGTGAATTGCTACGGAGATAGTGCTTAGGTTTACGTTGGTACTTTCTAGAGGCGAGCCTTGAGATTCAGTTCAATATAATAAAAATAACTCTTTTAAGATAACTTTCGAGATATCAGGTGTTGTTGTTGCTAAGATAAGCGATTTCAATGCATGAAATTAAATTTATATAAGCCATATTTGTGTACGCAACAGTAGACCTTTAATTATTGTATGTGTATTAGGTTACTATATAGATGTGACTATGAATTTATTTAAATGCAATAAACTTACTACTACTACTACTACTACTATTTCGAGGCATACGTTTTTTTTTAGTTTTTAAGTGTGGATGTTTATTTTAGAATTTTCCATTTGTTATTAAGTTTCTCTATTGCGCTCGAATAAATTTATTTATTTCATTCGTTCTTATGTTTTCGATGTTAAAAATATGTCTACGGCAGTTGATGCACGTACCTACTGATTTTTTACAAGCTTTTATTTAACTTGCAACGTATGTATCTCGCTATGTTTGTTCTGGTGGAATCTCGCGAATCAATTTTGAAGCAGATATCTTCAACCGATTGAACTGAATTTTTCTATACCTATTTAACTGTCTTCAACTTGTCATCAAGTCAATACAATAAATGGTACCATGGAGCTGGTCTGATGACGGAGCCGAAAGGTGCCACTAGAAAATCTGTAATGAATAAAGCAATCCTACCGAGTTTGTGGGGTTTTTAGAATCGTCAGTGAGCAATTAATCGATGTTCATAGATAAGTACAGTCGGCCACAAAAGCTTGACACAAAAATGAAATTTTTGACTGAAACATATTTATCTATAAAGGTTTCCATTGTTGTACCCAAATATATCATGACAATTCAATTTGCTCTCTGCCAGTGTTATCAAATCAATGACGAGCCAGTTGAACCTAAACGTCAGCAATTTAGGAAAACCCATTATGTTAATGTGACATGTGTAGGAAATTTCTATAATATTCACACGTTAATGTTTCCTTGTCGAGTTTTACCCTTCACGTGTCAGGATATGAAACCAAGCTCAGACATCTCCACTAACGTCACGATTACTTGTATTTACCAATATTTGTATTTGCTTCCCTTAAATCTGTATGATTTACAAAGGTAAGTGATAAATGTCTTAAAAAATGGCGTGACTGTTTTCTTCATAGCTTAGAAGTGCCAGTACGGTCATATTTGTGTGTTCACGAATGTTCAAAACCTGTCTTTTGCTTCATCTCCACTCTCCGGATTGATAATATACTCTCCTTTTTATATTGCATGTAACGTTTACTTTGAATGTCTCATAAAAGTTGTACCTAAACCTTCCCATTAAACCCAGTCGGAAAACCCAAACGGTAACACGGTGGAGGAAAAAAATATTCTAATTCTGGCGTGTAACTTTCAAGTGCCTACAAACTACTTGTTATAAAAATAGTAACATTGGTCTAATTTTTCCAATATGTATTACGAAACCAGTGCTATGTTTGATTAGATTAACTTGCGTAAAAGATATAGGAGACATCGTACGATCGACGATATCACCTAAATCAATATTCCGATAGTAGAAACGAATCAATCATCGGGCAGCGATAACCACAAACCAACATGACCAATCAAATAAACCAAACTTTATTTTCCATAGTTATCACACTAAAACCACTCTGGATAAAGCTGAATTATATTTTTGTGCGATTTTATCTATCACTTACGTCAATAGCATAATTTTGTACATCCGTCTTCACGCTAGATTTATGTATGTAACATATGTTGTTACTAGCTTTTGCCCGCGACTACGTCCGCGTGGAACTTGGAAGTATGGAAGCAACCTCGTACAACACGATAGATATCCACCGAATCACCTTAATTCATAATAGGGATTATTAAAAGCGCCTAAGCAAATGTAAGAGCAATTGTGCTTTTGGTCTAATCATTACATTTTCTACAGGGTCATCAATGTCATCATGAATTACTTACTCACTTTCAATCTTTTTAGGGATAATTTCCAGGATGAAAACTATCTCCATGCCAAATTTCAGCAAAATCTATTCAGCGGTTTAAGCGTGAAGAGGTAACAGACAGACAGACACACTTTCGCATTTATAATAGGTACTAGCTTTTGCCCGCGACTACGTCCGCGTGGAACTTGGAAGTATGGAAGCAACCTCGTACAACACGAATAACACGATAGATATCCACCTAATCACCTTAATTAATAAAAGGCATTATTATAAGCGCCTAAGCAAATGTAAGAGCAATTGTGCTTTTGGTCTAATAATGACTTTTCCTACAGGGTCACCGCACCCCAACAGAAATGTTCACTCACTTTTTAATCTTTTTAGGTATAATTTCCAGGATGAAAACTATCCTATGTCCTTCCTCCGATCTTAAACTATCTCTATGCCAAATTTCATCAAAATCGATTCAGCGGTTTAAGCGTGAAGAGGTAACAGACAGACAGACAGACACACTTTCGCATTTATAATATTAGTATGGATTAGTATGGAGTATGGATTGCAGTTATTCTTGCCTATTTCAAGAACCTATCGATATGTCTGGCTGATAGATATATATTTATTGACTTAACATTATCATTCGCTGTTACAATTATACAAGTCCCTTTGTTATCAATTTCTATATCAGGCATCGTCTTATCTTCGACGTTAGCGGTGACCCGCCGCTATTGCACAACATTGCTACAGTTCGTAATCCAACCCATTTTTCAAACCGATCTTCATAATTGTTATAGTTGAAGAGACTGTTGCAATGATACCCATAGTGCCGCACGTAAAGCACTGACGTGCGACCACGTGCTCTTATCTTGACGAAGATACTGCAGTAGGCACTAGGTATGCTCTTATACAAACAACTGATAACAGTATCACTTATCATCCCAGATAGCGGTTGACATCCATTTGCTCCGTGGAATGTGTTGAAAAAATAACATGACAAGCACTGTGGTCTTTATCAGCTTGTTAAGTTGTTATTTTGGACGGCGAAGAGAAATGTCGTCTTGCTAAATGTTTTCGTAAGTGACTTGCTGAATTTGTAGACCCGTTTTGATTTAAATCATTTATTTTTATTCAAAGAATTTATCGCGACAAATACATTTGGCGACGCGTATTACGCGTACCTTCAAGTTCTTTGCTTGCGCTTAGTCGATTACCCGTCATCGTAAAGGAAGCTTTAGAGGTGCAGACTGCAGGCTTCGTGGTAGAATCCTATTAATATTTTGGGTACTTCCGCGATGCCTGGGTACTTATTGAAATGATATCTCGCGATACAGTCCCTATGCCCTACCAATTTAACTGGTAATTGACAGTTAAATTTACTAATAGTTAACACTTTCAATGTCTTTTTATTGAGAAATCTGTCTTTGTGACGTCATATGTTTGACGTCATTATGTCACTCGCATTTTATGGATGTGACCGCGCATTAAAAAGCAAATACATATGAATGACCAGACCACAGGAATAAGAGTCTGTTTCCAAGCCAAATGTAAGTTTCCGACGCGACAAATACATCTCAATCGAGTTTTCCGTATGAATAACATTATCCCAAACGCGTGTTTGCGTTTCAGGCACTTACAACAGAACTTTAGATTGCATATTCAACGGCAATAATCTATCATATCTGTGTATCTTGTAGGAAGATTCCACACTTTTATAGATTTTAGAACAAAATACTAACCCGCCAGTTAGCGACACAGTCTACGTCTGCTGTCTTGAAAAATAATTTGACTACAGTACCATTTAGAGGATCTAAAGATAACTGACCGTCTTCGTTTCAGCTTGCTCTAAAATTCTTTCGTATGTCCGAATCCGGACTTTCAGATTTCTAGCTGTTCTTGCCTAGAGGGCGCATTCTTCGACTGATTCTCATTAAATATTGTAAGTAAGGTTCGTTGATATCGTCGATATGGAGGTTGTAAAACGTAAAAGTTTACAAATTACAAATTTCAACCATTTCGAAACAAACTCGAGAGGTCTACACACTAACTACAGTAATAACAATAATTGAAACTAGATACACTGATTAAATACATATTTTTTCATTCGTTATCTATTACACTTACGGCACTTCATTTATTTATTTATTTATTTAATCTTTATTGCACAAAAGAAAAACAGATCGTACAAAAGGCGGACTTAATGCCATAGGGCATTCTCTACCAGTCAACCATCGGGCAAAGCAGATAAGTTGTGGGCGGTGCAACTAACTTAAATAGGTTTTAATAGATAAATACTTAGATAAATACATATATTTATTATATGTACATATATAAATATATATGGACTAAAAATCAAAACAGATATGCTAAGATGTCTCCATTCTGCTAATGAAGAGGTCACGCAAGATTTTTTTAAATTTAACTTGTTTGGGGCTTGCTGGATCTTGAGGGGAGGGCGGTTCTAGAGGCGGGCCACTTGGACGGTAAACGAGTAGGACATAAAACCTGTACGGTGAGAAGGGATGGAAAGGGAGAGATTGCCAGAAGAGCGAAATTGACGGTTAAGAGTTAAACCATAATAGTGGACGAAGTCTTTGAGGTATTTGGGAGAATTCGAGTCTGAGAATTGAGAAGAGAGTGCAAAGCATTCGCATTTCACCTCGTTGAAGGATAGGAAGCCAGCCGAGCTGAGCGCGGTAAGAAGACACGTGGTCATACTTACGGAGACAGAAAATGAAACGAATGCAGTTGTTGAGAAGTCTTTCCAGTTTGTTCAGAAGCTCCTCGGTTAGGTCCGGATAACACACATTCACCGTAGTCAATTATAGGTGAAATTAACGTCTGAACAAGCAGGGTCTTGGTTGTAATGGGTAAAAAGTGCTTAAGTTTGTTAAAAGCATGAAAAAAACCCATGACCTTCCTGCTAACCTCGGCAACCTGCGTTCTCCAGCTTAGAGTGCAGTCCAAGTGAACACCTAAATTTTTGATTCATTATAACATAACCTTTGATCCTATTTTTCTTAAAATGATAATGTTTGATTATTTACGATTGTTTGCCGCCACAGTAGTATGTTAAGCTTTATCAATTGATTACCTAATATACATAGAAAACTACTAGCTGTTGCCCGCGACTTCGTCCGCGTGGAACCTGAACTTGAAAATTTTACATCTTTATTATTTTCAGATCTAAGCAATGTTGAAATTACTAAACGTGATTTTTTTGTCATTTTTTACGTAAATAGTAACGAACCCTTCGTACGCGAGTCCGACTCGCTCTTGGGCCTTTTTTAGTTTTTTTTCGGCTAAATTGCTCTAATTACGCGGTATCATTATGAAATCAGGTACATCTACGAACGAAGCTTTAGTAAATTCGATGAGTTTAAGAATAACACATACGTTTATAAATTCTTGCATTCGAATAATAATGTCTTTATACAAAGTTTCAAGTCCCGTACTCAAAAAAATGTTTGATCTTCATACAAATTTTCAACCCCCTTTTCACCACCTTCAGGACTGAAATTTCAAAAACGCTGATGTCACTTTCCTGTATTCTATTCATATGCCTTTATATAAAGTTTCAAGCCCCGCACTCAAAAAAATGTTTGACCTTCATACAATCTTTCAACCCCTTTTTCACCACCTTCAGGGCTGAATTTTCAAAAACGCTGAAATTACTTTTCTTGTATTCTAATTATGTACCTTTATACAAAGTTTAAAGTCCCGCGCTCAGAAAAAGGTTTGATCTTCATACAAACTTTCAACCCCTTTTAAACCCTTGGTGACGAATTTTTGAAAACCCTGAAATTACTTTTCTTGTATTCTAATAGGTAGCATGCTTTTACACAAAGATTTAAGTCCCGCGCTAAAAAAATATTTGATCTCCATACAAATTTTCAACCCCTTTTTACCACTTTAGGGGTTGAATTCACAAAAACGCTTAAATTACTTTTCTTCCATTTTATTTTAATACCTGGTTACGAAGTTTCAAGTTCCTAGCTTAAAATTAAATTTGAACACCAAGACAAACTTTCATCCCCTTTTTAACCCCATTAGGGGTTGAATTTTGTATAACGTTTAATTAATGTTATTTTGTTATTTTTATATATGCCTTTATGAGAAGTTTCAAAGAATTTGTAATGGATTCAAACTTTCAACCCCTTTTTAACCCTCTTAGGGGATGAATTTTTGAAATCGCTGAAATGACTTTTCTTGTATTCTAATAATATGCCTTTACAAAAAGATTCAAGTTCCGCGCTCAAAAAAATAAGTATCCCATACAACCTTTGATCCCCTATTTAACCCCCTTAGGGGTTGCATTTTTCAAAATCGCTTCTTATCTCTTGTACACTTTATAAATGCAACCTGTGCAAATTTCAACTCTCTATCATTTGTAGTTTCGGCTCTGCGTTGATGCGTCAGTCAGTCAGTCAGGACACTTGCATTGATATATAGGTATAGAAGATGATCCGTTAGGTTCGTTGTTAATAGTGAGTAAATTTATCTCTCAATGAGATGTGTCAATGTAATGAATGTGATTTCTTCATTGTTTTTAAAAATACTTAGCCTCGTGTCGTCATCCACGGTCATTTGAAGTACATGAGTACATGATTATTTGGACAATATACATACGCTCCCGCACTATCACTCGTTTCGTCATATCTGGAAGCAACCGTTGTAAACAGTTTTAATTGAGTTGTGTGACCCGTTGGGGCTCATTAAATTTATTTTTAGTCAGTATCGCAGTTGTTCTGATTATGTCGAAAAACATGGCTATTACAGACTTACCTACTTACATTTTTTTACGTTTCTAATTAACGGAATTTTTACGAAGAAAAACAGAGACAGCTACTCGTTAATTAGGCCATTACTTGTATATT
Organism: Apotomis capreana; assembly: GCA_947623375.1. NCBI lineage: Eukaryota > Metazoa > Arthropoda > Insecta > Lepidoptera > Tortricidae > Apotomis > Apotomis capreana. The sequence goes on along the minus strand of OX392513.1, from coordinate 927,544 downwards.
TTGTAATTCTAAAAATAAAGCAAAGTGGATTCAATGGTAAATGTAGTCAATAGATAAATGAGACCGCAGTTGAATTTACATTAAAACCGAGTGTTTGTGCAGTTTGAAATTACAGTATGGCACATACAATAACAAGTTCTCATGTGTAATTCTTGCTAAATTCTTTGCTAAAAGATAGTTTGCTGCCTTGAAATATGATTTCAAACCACATATTATAATAACTAAAATGCAGCAGTCATTTCAAACCCGAGATGTTGAAACGCGTCCCTCGAAAGAAATTATTTAAGCGCTGAGAAATGATGATGATTATGACATTTTACAAATTCTGGAGACCCATGACAGTTTATCGGCATGTTTTGTAAATAGTCAAAGTCGTCTTCGAGATAAGGCGTTGCGTTATCAACCTGGATTATACGCCTCGAACTAACCGGGCGGCAATAGCGACTGTACACGTCGCCCAATGTAAACAATTAAAATATTCCGTCACACATTATCGGTTTTCTGGCCTTGACTTTACATGCAAACATTCTCCTGACTTAATTATACTGTAGACGCGACTTAGTTTTTTTAGTTCAAGTTGAACCTGACTACACTACATATTAATTCCATAACAAAACTACGAGTGAGCATATACCTTATATTGCTCTATGCAAGCCGAGAGGTTAACAACAATGATACAAAACAAGATCTATTGAATGTAGTTTTTCCAAAAGTTTTCTGTTACTAGTACAGCCAAAATTTGATTCTTGACGTAATATTAGTTTTGGTTAAAGAAGACGTCTACTTCTACTTATTTTTAGTTCTAGATAATAATGTGACAAAATGAGTTCAATAAAAATTGGGCAAGTGCGAGTCCGACTCGCGCATGAAGGGTTCCGTACCATAATCTATAACAAGTTTGTTGCATGGGAGCCCCCCCTAAATATTTATTTTATTTTATTTTTAGTATTTGTTGTTATAGCAGCAATATAAATACATCATCTGTGAAAATTTCAACTGTCTAGCTACTCGTATTACCGTTCTTGAGATACAGCCTGGTGACAGACGGACGGACAGCGAAGTCTCAGTAATAGGGTCCCGTTTTTACCCTTTGAGGTAAGTACCTACCTGAGAAACATAATAAGTAGGTATTCGATAATTATGTTGTTTAATAAATGCAATATTTAATTGTTATTGTGCGCGGACTCACATTGATTATGAAGTAACCTCTAATTATATCACTGAGAAATTAACCTACTATAGGTTGTTATTCATTTTCTCAACCAATAGTGCTCACTGAAAATTATCTTACACATTAAAGCGTTCGTGTTTGTGCACGTGTAAAGTTCTGAAAGTTCATTGTGTTGTCAAATACATGATTTGACACAGTGCAACAACAGAGTTGTAGCTCTTAATGAACTTTAATTTATCTTCACTTAGTTTTGTATATACTAGTGAAAATATTGATTATATGTAGAACCTAGACACCGAATACATGTATTCGTAGTATTTAAATTCAAGGTATTTATTCATATTATTCAGAGTATTCGTCCATACTCTGGTCTAGGAAATGAAACATACAATTTTAAAACAATTACCTTTAAAATATAAGGGTATAAGGCTTCGGTTCACGTTTCAGAAAATACATTTGGAATAAAGTCTAAGGAAAAGTGGTGCTTTAAGGATTCGTTCGACCCGTCGTAAAATCGTTTAAGGCGATATTGTCCGGCCGTGGTCGCGCGGAACTAATTGACGCTCTTCAAGTGCTGACGCGCGACGATTTTTAGCAGGTTTTTAGTTCTAGTGATTAAATAAATAATTGTATCGAGACAATCCTAGCGAATTTACCTAGATAATATTAGTATCCATACATTTAAGCAAAAAACGGGTAAAAAAACTTCGTATTTTAGCCTTGCCACTGAAAAAATATTACAAATAGAGGTAACTTTGGGATTCTTTTCTATCGAGCGAAATTTATCCAATCATGTTGGTGAAACCGATTTTATAATCGCAAGATCCTTAAGTATCATATATATGTTTTTCATAATCTTCAAACACTGCTTAATATGTTTACGACTCATTCCAAAATGAGTGAGTTCGGCGTCTTATGGGAAAAGGGCGCCTTAATTACTATTTTAAGATCTGTTGGAAATTTATCATATAACAGATAATCTGTTATGTGATATGATATAATCATAAGCAGAACAAAATATATATAGTATAAATAAATATATATATATATATATATATATATATATATGTATTTATCAACGTAAGTAGTGTTTTTTGGTGCGACATCTGCATCGTATGCAGGTATACACGTATTGTTGTACACCTTTCCCGCACCAATATCTCTGTTTGACCTTGTGGTTGACTGGTAGAGAATGCCTCATGGCATTAAGTCCGCCATTTGTACTTTTACTTATGTATGTTGTGCAATAAAGTTTAAATAAATAAAAATAAATAATCTATTGAACTGCTCAACGTTTTTGCGATACTGTAAAAAATGGAGATAATGAAAAAATATCAACAGACATGTACACATAATCATATCCGCTTGCGCTTATCATGTTTTTATTCACAAACACATTGTATTTTTGTAAATCGAAAACCAATAACTTGCGAGCTCTCGCGAAAATGTACCTATTTAGTTATGCATCTTGATTGGTTTCCTTTGTTTCCTCACCAGTGATGTCCATCCGGCTCGATTAGGTATTAACCTTATGTAAAGTAAACATTGTTATCGACCACGTCCCGCTGCTATCTATATTACAGTTACGCTCATTATGTGGTATCCATGCGGACCACAAATGAGTTCACATAGGTACGATAAACATACCTCTCTTTATTGTTTTATGTTCAAAACAAGACTGATATTTTTCATTCAAAATCATTGAAATAATTATTTTGACCCTCGAGAAATTTTCTTCCAAAATCCTTGGTTTCGATTCTACACGTGATACCGTAGAACGGCAACTGACTATTTGTTGATTTGTTGCTCACCTAGAGCGGCATGTCGCGTTCTCGAGCCGAACCTACGGCGAGGATAATAAAACCGCTCGTGGTTTATACGTATTTAAGGTCTCTTGACCAGGTAGTGATATTTCTGGTTGTGTCTGAGCTAACATAAAATGTATAGGTAATTGGCGTCCATGTCCATAGTCCAAAACACATCTGTCCACGGTTATCGCGTGTATCTGTCACAAACATCAGGTCAATAAAATCACACTGGTGTTTAGCCAGTTTAAATACGATATCCAGTGGAAAGTTCCTGCGTGCCGAGATAGGTTATCGAGCACGCGGGTCCGGCGTGTGCTGCGTGTCGTGCCGTGCCTCATTGAGTAATGGACACATGCTGAAACTGCTACGCAAGGGTGACTTTTCAAACAGACACCGAATTTAGGATTAGAAACAGTGCCGCATCTAAAATGATGGTTTGGGTATTCACAATAACTGAAAATAATAATAGTAACCCGACGTTGGTCTACACGTAAAACTGGCGCCCAAACGGTCAGCTACTGGTGGTGGTACAATTGGTTGTTATTTCTATAATATTTCACCTTCTAGCCGTATTTTCATGGATATCAGTTATTAGTTTTTAGGGTTCCGTACCCAAAGGGTAAAAACGGGACCCTATTACTGAGACTTCGCTGTCCGTCCGTCCGTCCGTCCGTCCGTCCGTCTGTCACCAGGCTGTATCTCAACAACGGTGATAGCTAGACAGTTGAAATTTTCACAGATGATGTATTTCTATTGCCGCTATAACAAAAAATACTAAAAATAAAATAAAATAAATATTTAAGGGGGGCTCCCATACAACAAACTTGTTATAGATTATATATATGTATAGGTACGGAACCCTTCATGCGCGAGTCGGGCTCGCACTTGCCCAATTTTTTTAATTCAACAGACATTTATTGGGTGTTCACATTCGTTTCATACCATCTCTAGGCACGGCATGCAAAGGCATTGTTGCAGAATAAAGTTTGAAATTCCATAAGAATTTTTCCTTAGATGACCATATTTATATTAAAGATTGGATATATGAGTATTCCGCAAATGGACACGTAATTCGATGAGCGTCGAGTGTCGCAAGCTAACAAGCAACGCGAGCCGCCTCGCGTTTCGTTCCTACGAAAATTACGTCAAGCGAGTCATCAAAGAGAACGCAAGGTGAACACTGGCCAATCATTCGTAACACGCCTATTATGACACGTGTCTGCTGCTGGCGCTTCACCACGCTGATGAAACGTTGATTACAATCATCGCCTTTGTATCTCTCGTTGGAGGTTACACTTTGCTTCTATGACTATTGACATCACAACGGCTAATATATTTTGCCTTGCCAGAATGTTTGACTCAAATGGGTGCCACACTTTGTTTACTTATTCGCATAATGATATCGTTCCGTGCAATCGGACTTTTCCAATAAAATTAGCACGATTCTGCGAAACGCGTGTGGTGTGCAAAACTATCATTATTCCGTATTCGTGTCACCGCTATCGAGATGTCAGATATCACAAGATACATTAGCATATAGTTTTCATACACAATATTGAATATATGCAGTGTCTCGGGTTACATCACAAGATTTATTTGAAACGTGGCAGCGTTTTGCTGATTCGTAGCGGTTGCGTATTTTGTTTTCGTAGTGTAGTTTTAAAATCATCGTAAATTAATTCAATTAGTGTCACATTTGTAAAAATATGAAACCTGTTTTTAATGTTGTTTTTAAGATCTCATTTCACTTAATTTTATTGATTATTCAACGTATGCAGTTCTAACTTGTAGCCAATTAGATGGCATGCTTCAAGAGAGGTGAGACGCTATTGGACTCTACAATTTAATTCTAAGATGGTTAGCGTCGACAAAATTATAAATGACACTGAAGGAACCCCTAGGAGTATAAACCAACAGTGAAATCCAAGCCAACCAAAGTTGACTGCGTCAATCTGGAGGCTTTAGAGAAATAAGGACACATCCGTTAATTTATTACACAGGATCGTAAAATCCATTTTAGTACGTTCTCTCATACCATAAGAAATTACAAGATCACTGTATACTGACATTTGACAGATAACACCATACTTATAACAACGTCACATGAACTCGTATCGTATAGCCAGGCTGTTACGACAGTGTAGTAATACTAGTAATTTCCCGACACTAACGATATCAAGTGACTCTGTCCATCGCGCCCTCAGTCAGACCTATAGATTACTGTTTGGGGTTATCAACGCGCCCACTGTACCCTTGAGCACAAACATGGCGATCCGAATCGATAAACCAAACGTAACTGTTGTGTAATGTTTACCCATATTGCCTACAAATGGTATTTGCGTTTGGTGTTATATGAGGAAAACGCCAGGCAATATGGTTTATGCAATTCGCTTCGAGAACTTCGTTCTCCGTTGTTCCGTTGCTCTGTGGTGTTCGCTTTGTATATTTTATACGTGTGTTTATTTTTATCAGGATTAACTTTTATTTGAATGACTAACTATTTACCACGCTAAAGTTTTAAAGTAAGTTTTTCTACCATTATTTTTATCCTGAAGAGCCATGGAAACATTTTCGATTAAAGACATTGTACATTGTATTACATAGTAGGGCGCCCTGCGGTGTTTCCCGCTCAACCCATGGGAAGACTACTTATTTCGGGATAAAAAGTAGCAGAATCAGAATCAGTAATTTATTTGCTCAAACATGGTACATACAGTTGGTCTTAAATCTACTTATAGAACTACATGTTTCGTCACAGAGACATGCAAATATATATCGATATGTTATGTGTGTCACATGCATAATTTATTTATGAATTACTAATAATATCATTTAAATAATGCATATGTGTCAATCCAGGGTGTCCGCTACCTCCATACCAATTTATCAAAATTGGTTCAGCCGTTTGAGCTTGAAGAACCAACAAACATACAAAGCTACAAACACACTAACGAACTTTCGCATTTAAAATAATGTGGTAAAATGAAGTAAACCTAGCTAGCTTGAATATTTGCAATGTGATTTTTAAACTAGAGACAATGGCCGATTAATAAGCTTACAAATGAAGCTAAACAATAATTGAGACTGCTTACCGTTACCGTACCGACTGCAACACGCTTTGCAATGAGAGGAAACATTAAGAATTATAGTGTTCTCTCCTTCATCTTTTCTCAACACATCCAGATCGAAATATCTATATTACCACAGAATAGATAATAGTTGATATTACAATGTTAGCGTCTAAATATGTGAATGTAAATGGCATTCCAGTTTGTTGAGCTTAGCTGTGAATAATTTTGTTTTTAATTTAGGTACAAATCGCGGCATTTTCCATCGGTAAACAACGTTTTGTAGGCTAATAATAATAAGATAGTCTAGTCCGATTTATTTGTAGCTCATCACTTCTTTATCTATTACCAGCTAATCTTTCAGACGTTCAAGGTTGAGTGGTAGGTACGTTAGCGACAAACACACAGGGCGCACCCACAGGAATGTTTTCCTTCGGAGTTCTTGGTAATCTGATATGCATTTGAGGAAGTGGCAAATAGAGTCGGGGGCGCAGCAGACAAAGCGGGGCCTTGTGCGTTGTATGTGCGAAGGTTTAAAGTTAATAAAAAAAAATCAAATTATAATTATTCACAAAATTGTTGCAAAATACTGTCTCTGTGTGTCTGTGTCTATCTGTTCTTTTATAAGAAACTTTTGATATTCGACGACTGGGATTTTTTGTGTTAGGTTGGATAAATGTATCCTTATTTCCCTGTTAGATATTATTATCTGTAGAATTTTGTATGAAGGCGATCACGCAGTGAGTTCGCCGCGACGCTTATTTGTATAGAAAACTCGCTCGCAAGTCGCAAGTGTGATAAGGCCCTTATACCCGGGCTGATTCAGACCCAGTTTTCAGTTGATTCAATGGAAATTCAGTCAGGTAGACTTTTATTTCGAATCTAGAGTCTGACAGAAACTTCATTTCGAATGTAAAGTTACGTACAGCTTTATAATTTTGAAGTCATCATATCTGGAAAGAACCTACTTTGTGATTGTAAGTTTCTCACAAAGTTATAATGACAATATTTAATATCACACTCATACCATACGCACGCAGTTGTAAGCAGGCAGGGCAAATACTGATAAATACGTCCGTCTGAACGCAAATAGATACATCCTTAAAACGGAAAGTCAGTGTAAACAGATAAGGTTATCAGCGCAACTAATGCTTGGTACTGCGGAGTACCAGTGGAAGTACTAGAGAACCCAATAACTAGCACAAATGTGCTATTCGAGCGAGACAGGATGACGCCTCATTGAACACGACAATATACCACATGAGCGACCGCGATTTTTATAAAAATATATATAAAATAAATAATGTCTAGCGTTTCGAGATCCTTAAAGTCAATAGAAACCATTATTACAATGTAGATTAAAATGACTAAATTAAAATTGAAAGCGAAGAGTTTAGTATAATCAACTGAATTCAGATGAGAGAGTATTGTCAAGTATTAAGGATATTAGAAAACTTAAAGTGGATATAAAGAAAATTATACCAGTTTTTTTTTTTTTCGAAATTTTCTCTTCGTCACGACCTAGCGAAATTTAATTTGTGCATTTTAAAACAAAAATTTCTAAAATCGGTTGAGAACTCGCTGAGATATGCGCATTGTTACAAAGTCCATTCGAGTCGATCCATGGGAGCTTCGCTCCAATAATCTTATAATTTTTCACGAAGAAGTTGTTATTGTTAACACATTCTTCGAAGTGCTAAATATATAGTTTAGAAATGGATTAAACAACTAGTTGTCTACTTAACGGCAAATGCCTTTTTTTTCACATTTCTCGGTGCAGTCTTAAGACTGACTCTTACAAAATATACCCTTAAATCGTGCCCGCTAATGTCACTTATCTAATTAACATTTGTGTTTATCTCCCTTCGCACTGTGACGTTACAGGCACAAATTATGAAACTCGATGTTACTGTACATACTCGGGAAATCTGGAGTGATGTGATCGATTTCCCCGAAACCCAAGAAGTAAACAATGTAACAATAACAAAGTATAAACGATCTCGTGGGCTGTTTACGGTGCGGTCGTGGACCCGCGCGTGTCAACTGCCAAGAATCCAGGGCGTCATATTTAATAAATAGAAGCCGCTGGAAAATAGACGGTCCAACAACTTTTAGCCCGGAAATTCCTTTCGTATGACTTTTACGATATTGTTCACAGTGATGACACAACAACATGAATCTCCTTGTTTTTGTAGGAGAAAACGACTTTAAGATTAGTAAAATGCCGTTAAAAAGTAGACGCTGTATAAAAAGTTAGTAGTGTAAATATTAACTGAAAATGTCGCTTTCTTCTACATAGTTTGCCACATGTTAGTCTATCATTCATGCGCTTGATGTTCCAGATGAAGAGGAAAATATATCTACCTAGTGTACCCAGAGAAATGAATGAACCTTTTATTTATGGAATTCGGTTAAAAAACGCAATGCTGCGTGCCTAGCATACGAGTATCTATCTATATATGTACGAGTATATAAAAGAAGAAGTCCTGACTGACTCATCAACGCACAGCCGAAACTACTAATGTTAGAGAGTTGATTTTTGCACAGTAGGTTACTTTTATAACGTGGGCAAGAGATAAGAAGCGATTTTGAAAAATTCAACCCCTAAGAGGGTTAAAAAGGGGATGAAAGGTTGTATGGGATACAAGTTTTTTTTTAAACTAGGAACTTGAAACTTTGTTAGAAGATATTAAAATAAAATAAAAGATAACTGATTTCAGCGTTTTTGTAAATTCATCCCCTAAGGTGGTAAAAAAGGGCTTGAAAGTTTGTATGGAGATCAAGTATTTTTTTGAGCGCGGGACTTGAATCTTTGTGTAAAGGTATAATATTAGAACACAAGAAAAGTGATTTCAGCGTTTTCAAAAATTCGACCCCTAAAAGGGTAAAAAAGGGGTTTAAAGTTTGTATGGAGATCAATTATTTTTTTGAGCGCGGGACTTGTGTCTTTGTGTAAAAGCATATTATTAGAATACAAGAAAAGTGATTTCAGCGTTTTCAAAAATTCGTCCCCTAAAAGGGTTAAAAAGGGGTTGAAAGTGTGAATCCATTACAAATTCCTTGAAACTTCTTATTAAGGCATATACAATAATAACAAAATAATATTAATTTAACGTCATTAAAGATTCAACCTCTAAGGGGGTTAAAAGGGGGATGAAAGTTCGTCTTGGAGTTCAAATTTAATTTTAAGCTAGAAACTTTAAACTTCGTAAAAAGTTATGCAAATAAAATTAAATAAAAATTATTTCAGCGTTTTTGAAAATTCATCCTCTTAGGTGGTAAAAAGGGGGTTGAAAGTTTGTATGGAGATCAAACCATTTCTTGAGGGTGGGACTTTAAACTTTGTATAAAAGGCATATAAGTAGAATACAAGAAAAGTAATTTCAGCGTTTTCAATAATTCGTCCCCTAAAATGGTTAAAAAGGGTTGAAAGTTTGATTCAATTACAAATTCTTTGACTAAGGCATATATCATAATAACAAAATAACATTAATTTAACGTCATTATAAATTCAACCTCTAAGAGGGTTAAAAGGGGGATGAAAGTTTGTCTCGGGGTTCAATTTTAATTTTAAGCTAGGAACTTGAAACTTTGTAAATAGGTATTAAAATAAAATGATAGAAAACTGATTTAAGTGTTTTGAAAATTCATTCCTGAAACTGGTAAATAAGGGGTTGAAACTTTGAATGGAGATCAAACCTTTTTCTGAGCGCGGGACTTTAAACTTTGTATTAGTGCATATAATTAGAATACAAGAAAAGAAATTTCAGCGTTTTTGAAAATTCGGCCCTGAAAGTGGTGAAAAGGGGTTGAAAGTTTGTATGGAGATCAAACCTTTTTTTTGAGCGCCGGACTTGGAACTTTGTATAAAGGCATATAATTAGAATTCAAGAAAACGAATTTCAGCGTTTTTGAAAAGTCACCCCTGAAGGTGGTGAAAAAGGGGTTGAAAGTTTGTATGAAGATTAAAAAAAAATTTGAGTGTGGGAGTTGAAACTTTAAATAGAGGCATATTATTAGAATACAAAAAAAGTGATTCAGTGTTTTTGAAAATATAGCCCTGAAGATGGTGTAAAAGGGGTTGAATGTTTGGAATGGGATGGAGATCAAACCTTTTTTTGAGCGCCGGACTTGAAACTTTGTATAAAGGCATATAATTAGAAATCAAAAAAGTAATTTCAGCGTTTTTGAAAATTCAACCCCTGAAGCGGTAAAAAGGAGGTTGATTCATTGTATAGAGATCAAACATTTTTTTGAGCGCGGGACTTGAAACTTTGTATAAGGGCATATTATCAGAATACAAGAAAAGTGAATTCGTTTCTGAAAATTCAGCCCAGAAGGTGGTGAAAAAGGGGTTGAAAATTTGTTTGAAGATCTAATATTTATTTTGAGTGCGGGACTTGAAACCTGAGTTCATAAAGATTCCGCGTAATTAGACCAATTTAGCCGAAAAAGAAACTAAAAAGAGGCCAAGAGCGAGTCAAACTCGCGTACGAAGTTCGGTACCATTACGTATAAAATGGCAAAAAAAAACACGTTTGTTGTATGGGAGCAGCACTTCAATATTTATTATTATTTACTTTTTGTTAAATTACAGTAACCAACATCAAAAACATCAACTTGCAAAAAAAGAAAAGTCATTTCAACATTGTTTAGATCTGAAAATAATATAATAAATTAATAAAGATGTAAAATGTTCAAGATAAGATTCCACGCGGACGAAGTCGCGGGCAACAGCTAGTCTATACATACAGACCTCATTACTCTATGGATGCATCTCTATTAAGATTAACGTTAGTAATTAATAATGATACACATCCATACTAATCCATACTAATATTATAAATGCGAAAGTGTGTCTGTCTGTCTGTCTGTTACTTCTTCACGCTTCAACCGCTGAACCGACTTAGATGAAATTTGGTATGGAGATAGTTTGAGACCCGGGAAAGGACATATAGGATACTTTTTATCCCGAAAAAATTTAGTGTTCCCGTGGGATGAGCGGGTAACACCGCGGGGCACAACTAGTACTACATAATTTCAACGTGTTATTTGTCCGAAGTCTGAACGCATCACTCGTACGAAACTGCGTTGTGGTGATGATGAAAGAATTGTTTGTTTTCGGGATGGCATCCCAAATTAATATTGTGTAATGTACCTACATAGACGGTCTACAGATGAGCGTTTAGCGGAAAATTCCAAAGTATAAAATCCTAAAATATAATTGACCATTAATTCAATTTCTCAACGGAAGAGATCCCTTATAGGGATGAGTTCGCATTTTTCATTGATTTTCCGTTTATATTGAATTGATTAAGTCTTTAACGGCACCAACTTACATAAAAATATACTGTATTTTTTTTCAATTATTCCTCAAACGTAATCAATAATATTCATATTATCCTGGCTATTCATTAATTTTTAATTAACAGTTACAGTTTGCCTAAAGGTATTACGTAGTAAAAAAATATAATTGCGTAAGCATTTATCACAGTTATTATTCCTTTTTAGTCATACAGTACAAATTCTAATAAAATGCAATATTTTCCTCAGCGAAGTTGTAAACAGGTAAACCGCAGCGGGTGTAATCATGGGGGGCTGTATGACCGCGTCATGACCTAATACTCGATGCCTATTCACTGCAGGACATTTGCCGTTACACGTAGTTAAGCTATGTCTCAGTCACGTACCATTACCATTAAGTATCCACATGAATTGATAATATTATAAGCCTAAAGAGATCATCGAGTTTCCTCGTCGAGTAGAAAATATCATTGTCATTTGTCATCCTCAGTTTCCTTCCTGGAAAAACCTCGATGTGTATCGTCAATATTCGTAACTTCGCCTGTGCATCTTTTCTTCGCCTACCATATATTCTATGACAGCCTATGCATAACACCCAAGTAAAGTAATTTAGTTTAACACTGGGTAAATAAAATTAATCAAGTTTCCTGTCAGTTAGTTTGGAGTTGGCTTTCGTGTTACGTGTTACGAACATTGACTGTTCCTAATAGTTGTTGATTATATAACCCACGATGACAAAGTTACGTAAACTGTCACGTAAAAAGAGCGGTGTCAAACTCTTTGTGCAGTAGTCACTTACACTGGCAATGAGTTTGTCACCGACACCGATCGTTTTACGTGGATAGGCGTACCTAGAATAAGATAATATAAACGTTCCTCTAAACGTACCTATGCACCGTAAGGTTTTTGAAATAAAACATGAGAACTAAATGTCATATGATTATATTTTGAATGAAAGTCGAAAATTGGTAGACCAATTTTTTGGCCGACTTCATCGAAAACATGGAAAAGCAAATTTTCCAATCGTTCCATGAAGGTGTCAATCAAAACACTCGAGCAGTCATAATTAACACAAATTATAACGGGTCTAACGCGATATTTCTTATTTACCTTCATAATCTAACGTTTCGGCGGGGTTGCACACGCCGTGAAGAAATATCGCGTTAGACCCGTTATAATTTGTGTTAATTATGAGTAGGTACAAACCGCGAGAGTATAAAGTGTCATAATCGAGCAGTCATTCATTGGCACCGTGCCTTCCGTTCAACGGATCTGTAAAACTGCAGAAGGTGGTATCAGTATCACCTTCTCTTAGGGCTCTTACTCGCATGCAGTTTCTTGGTCCACAGTCCTGTTAGGTTACTTCCCAATAAGACATGAGACCACAATGCGTGTCAATACATACATTACACACTATACACTGTTGTTTAACCCTATTTTCATTCAATTCAACCTTAGAACTGCAGATTTTCTCTGCCAATACGTGATAGACTACCATATTTTAAACCGAAGGGCTGCTGCTGGCACCATCGTTTCCTTTACTAGTCACTACTACAGTTTACATCTCTATGGGGCTCGAAAATAACACGTCGAACTGTATTACAATTTTACATAGAAAACTACCGCGTGTCTCAGACATATTAAAATTCATAACCGGGTTTACTCACGTCACGGAGAGGAGAGACGATCAGTGGCGGCGGCGGCGGCCAACCGAACCGAACACTGCGGGCAAGCTCCCTGTCCGCGCGGTTGCTCAACGCGGGTGTCACCGGCGGAGGCAAAATTCTACCCTCAACATCACACACAAACACAATGTCAATTGTCGGGTTGCACACATGATGATGAATCGCGTACCGATTCGAAACATGTCGAGCGTTATTCGACTTCTACGACGTGAGTAAACCCGTTTATGTATTTTAATATGTATTCCAATTCTTCAAAATGTATTTACCTGATTTGTCAAAAGTGCACAAACTTAACAAACCGTTCGAATCGTGACGAGTCTTATATCTCTCCTACGCTTACACCTAGTTACGCTTTACATGCAGTTTTCTTTCACCAGACTCACATCATCGATCTGCAGATCTTCCCAGCCTATATGTTGCGAGAGGGCTGCTGGCGCGGAATCGGGCCAAGGATCGGCCGGTTATTGATCCCTGACCCGCGTTGCTGCGGCGCGGCAGAAAGTTCATTGTTACTATTGGATCCCGATTGATATTGCCGTCGCGTCCACACGTAAATAACGCTTTTTAGCTCAATGTTTTGGTTATGTGTAACGTGGATTCGTAACTCATTGACGGTTAAGTCCATGTGTTACGACGCAAATTCCGCGGCGTTGATATGAAAGTATACGCATCTCCGTATTTCGGTTTCACTTAGTGTTTTAATAGATTGCTGGTTCATCTTTATTTTAGTAAGAAGGGAAAATGGAAGCATTTTTAGAGTCGGGATTAAACGTAACATTAGCGTCCCGCTTTCTATTTAAAATGACACAGTACCCTCATCACTAGATAGATCCTGTAAATAAAACTATATTATTCTGCCCAATGTACAGTAACATATCAGTTTCTCTCTACAAATCCTGTATTTACGAGCACTCATTCCTTTCATGATACAATCACGTTATATCACACGTAGTAGCAGCAGATGGTCCATGACGTGGCCACTTATTGACGATTGGTTCAATTCGGTGAATTGTCGCCGTCTGCGGCCCACAATTGACGCCGCGTGATCGAGACAGTTTTAGAACTGATTCACCAACTGAACTTATTCAATTGAGGCTGGGAGCCGACCTGGATCAAACCTGTTTATGAGACCTTAGAATACGTAACGATGATTCAATGATTAAAGGCACAGGAAGTGTGAAGATAGCCGTTAATATTTCTGGTGGGTCGACCTAAGATAACGCACATATCTTATCTCACTACCGCTCATTCAAACAGGTATGTAATGTTTCATTGATTGCTGAGCCACACGTCAACTCCAAACTAAAATATCGTCGGAGAAGAGCTTTCAACCAACATTTGAATTAATCAGAGTCTGCGACTCAGGAGAAGTCAGGTCCCTGGCAGCCTCCAGGATCAATAGCGGGATCCTTGGCCCCGTTCTCCGTGACCCGGTCCGTACCCCAACAAACTCATGTCAGCCTCGCGGGCTATCCAATCTGTGAAGTGGGACTGTAATTTTGTTTGAATAATGTCACGGAGTTGGGAGCGTGAGGTCTTCACGCTCCCAACTCCGTGAAACTTCACGGTGTAGATAAATTATAATTAGCGATTACCGATTACCCAGCGTGAAAAGCGTCGTAAAATTTGATGAAGTTGTTTTGATTGATATGGTAGCGACTGCCTGCAAAGCTAATAGAGCCGGGTAGGTGTACTATTGTCGAAAGGGGCAAATATTTTTATTATTGGACATGAGTATTGCTATGTTTTGGATGTTTCATCGTCTAGCATACGTTAGTCAACAAAAGCAGGAATAAGTCAATTTATGTGCGTCCTTCTGATTTATCTACATACAAAGTAACTGGAGTAACTATTTTATCCCTTCTGTATTGGCTTCTACATGTACATCCTTTTTATTTATTCATAAATTCTAATGATCATCAATAACTCACGGCAGGCACTTAGGACAGTGATTGATTTAAATTTTGACAAATGATGAATGAAAGTAAATAGCTTTTATAACAGAGCTACACCATATTTATATTGAGATCCGGGTTGATTCCCACTGTTGTCCGGAAACCGACAAATAACCCTGAGCTACTTTCCTACAAATTCTGGGAACCTACTCTCTAATGAAGAATGCCCTACACAATAAAACTGGGACACCTAATCACGTGCAGATCCAACAGGAGGCCGCGCAGTATCCTTGGCCCAGTTGCCTATTTAACAAGGCCTTCACCTGTTGAGCCAATATTCTGATTCTGAACACCTGCGAAAACCCCGACACCCTCCAAACAACATAATCGCCAAAATTGTAATACACCCGTATGCTAATTTCGTAATAGATATCTATAGTTTTGCCGTCTCGTGATGGAGAATTAACTCCCATATTATGAATTCACCTCAGGAAATTAATTTTCACCGCCGTAGGAAATTAAGGTCTAAGAGATTAAGGCGAGACAAGTGCTCAGCATACATCTTAGTTAGCTGGGAAACTATTAGAAGACGTCTGGGAAAGATACATTACCAGGAAACGTGAATCTTCTAATTTAACTTAGTTCGGAGCTCGAATTAACTAAGCAAATATTTTGGAAGTTTCGGAGTCATTGTTGTAACGCAAACCTAGCGTTTTAAATGCCTCAGTTCAACGTGGGGTATTGATCCCGAAGCGTCTGCATATTGCACCCTTCGCGCTGCACCGCTCGCTAGCTAGCTATACTTATATGTCGACGCCGACCAACTCATCGAGCGGCGCCTGACGAATATTTTCTTTTCCATTTTTAAAGGCCATGGCAGGGTAAGGGAACATCTTGTGCCTTAATAGCTTTTCCACTTGATTTTTTTCTGATGATAGGTCACGACGTTAGTAAGTGCTATACTAAATTTCAGCATTCTCCTCTTCTTATTTTTGAATAAAATAAATAAATAAGAAAAATGAATTTTCATGAATATCTCCGCTTTAATGGAACGAATAATTTCGTGCTTCATACATATAATACACTTAGCTAAGACACATAATATGTCACTATAAGCCGCATGACATTCGATATAAAAAAATAAAAATCGATGAAGATTCAAATCTGCCGATTTACACAAGCCGAGGTGAACCAAAAATGTATTTTTTTCCACTTTATTTGCTCTCACGGGTTACCGTGATAGGTAAAGAATTAAATTTTACACATAGCTGCAAAAACAGCAAGAAGTCAAATTAATAAAAATTATTCAGGGTCTATTTTTTTTTCTAACCGTCATATTAAAATAATCCCTATCGTCAGATTTAGGGAAAGCACGATAAAGATACTCAGCTGAACCATCTGTATAAATAATATGACACATTTCACTGAATCCATATAATTATAGTATATGACGATTTCATTTTGCGTTTTTAAAAGATTAACTACGAGCTTGCGTCACTTCTAAATTGTCAGGCTTTTAAATAGGGGCATCTTTAGGGTTCACTTAAAATGACTTCTAAATATCTGACGCGTTCGAGTGAATCCATTTTTTTTTCTACCCTTCAGTATGAATGGATGGTATCCCACCATGAAAACTGGCAGATTATTAGACCTTTGTTATTTTATTTATTTTATTTATTTTTTATTTACTGTAATGGGAAACAAACAGCATACAATCACACTTACAGTTAACAAAAATAGATAACACAGAAGCCAAAACAGTTTCCACTAATGGTTCAAACATTATTGCTCTGAGAGTATAGAAAACATGCATTAAACATACTTAAGTTAAGTAACTGGTTACGTGCCTGTCTAATTATTCAATTTTTTAAATTTTGAGTCTATTATATTAACAAAAGAAACAAGTTAAAGTTGAATACAATAGTAAAATCTTGATTTTTATGAAATAATTAAAAATAGATCTAAGTATTAGAAATTATAGAAAGTAGACTTTTACGGTTTATCAGGAGATTATCAGGAGATTACGTCGGTGTTTCTACCTGACACGCTCGAGTAAGTCCATGTGATCATTTTTATTATACATTTTAGATAACCTGTAGACGCTTCCCCCACTGCTGAACGGAAAAATTACAAACAATATTGTAATTTTCTTTTCATATAATCTTTCCTTTACGTTGAATAGGAATAAAACTATGTAATTTAATGCTCATTAGTTTTTTACATAGCCACTGAAATGTTGTGTGCAATTACGCGTGGCGTCATGATCACTACCCTTACACATGATGCTCTGCTGGTCCATAGATAGACACTTAAGCCTCCACCAGCTATCCATCCCATCGCCCGACCATGATGCGGCTAGCAGCTTCCCATTGCTATTGTAATCAAACTTCAGAAGAATCGTTAGTAAAAATCTTCTGAAAGATTATCAATCAGAATAATCGTAGTCGAACTAAAGGTATTTTTTTACATCACAGAACCATCTCCTAACCCTCTACCCCTAATTATTAGATCTAGGTATAAGATTTTTTCCATATTTCTTAATAATTAGCTGGATATTGCGCTTTCAGGGCTGCCAGGTTAGACAATTCTAAAGGAACAACTAACGTGCATACTCCTAATTTAATTAGATCTAGGTACAAGAATTGTTTTTCTCCATATTTAAAAAAAAATGGGCAAGTGCGAGCCCGACTCGCGCATGAAGGCATGTACCTATACATATATATAATCTTTAACAAGTTTGTTGTATGGGAGCCCCCCTTAAATATTTATTTTATTTTATTTTTAGTATTTGTTGTTATAGCGGCAATAGAAATATATCATCTGTGAAAATTTCAACTGTCTAGCTATCACCGTTGTTGAGATACAGCCTGGTGACAGACGGACGGACGGACAGACGGACGGACTGACGGACAGCGAAGTCTCAGTAATAGGGTCCCGTTTTTACCCTTTGGGTACGGAACCCTAAAAATGCTGGATATCGCGCTTTTAGATCTGCCAGGTTAGACAATTCTAAAGAGATATTCATAGATCGTTCGTTAGTCAAATGTTACGCTCAACATCTAGCAGTGCGACCAAAGCCTATTCGACTAACACAAGCATTATCTTACGTGAAGTTAACATTATC
The DNA here is from genome assembly GCA_947623375.1 of Apotomis capreana. Taxonomy (NCBI): domain Eukaryota; kingdom Metazoa; phylum Arthropoda; class Insecta; order Lepidoptera; family Tortricidae; genus Apotomis; species Apotomis capreana. The sequence continues at coordinate 909,489 of OX392513.1, read as the reverse complement.
ATTCCCGAAACTTCGACCCGCTCTCCTGCCAATAAGCCGCCTTTATGATGATGACCCTCCTATAGTTCCAGTAGGTGTATCATACGAACTAGGGATCAATGCTGTGGCGCCTGCGCCTTGTGCCGCCTCCCCGCTCAATCAATACCAGGGAGATTAAACGTCACCCCAGCGTTGCATTGTCTGGGGTAAACGACCAGTGCGCGTTACGATAGGTCTAGATTTTTAACCGACATACCTATAGGTAAAACTCCTGTGCAGCAATTTTTGCTTGAATGTTGAAATGTGCAATGTACATGCTATTATTTACCGCTAAGACGAGGAATTATGGGCTTCCATGATTAAATAATTTTGAAATTCGATCCTGGCAATATAATATAATTATAATCACGACAAGAATAAATATGTTAGTAGCTAATAAATAGTTAAATATGGAATCCGATAAAAAGACGCATAGGAATGGGAAGACAATAACGTTATAAAGGTCCCATCCCAATGTCTAATAAATATGTACTAGATAATTAGATTGGACTGGACGTTGGTATTGAAGGCACGTGGATAGGGTCGACAAACACACACGGGCACGCTTGCGTAAATTAAAACGTCGTGGTCGTAATTGCGACGGACTTCCTCGCTGTAGCCATCGCTGTCATCGTCGATCCATTAGAGCTAACTGGATCCCGGCATTCCAACTGATCTAGCCTCCACATTAGTCTCAATTCACTCCATTTGATGCTGCGATGTTAAACTGATATTTCCTGACATATTTGCTATTAAAATAAAAGTATTTACTTTTAGCTAAGATACAAATAATGATAAGCGAAGCGGAAAAACAGTTTCTTGGAACTGATAGTGAAGATTACGAAATTTTATCGTGGCTCGTAGTAACTACAATCATATAATTTATAATGAGGTCGTGTCGTATCGCTAAAACAATTATCTTTTGTCTTTGTACATTAATATGACGGATTTCGTAAACTTTTGCCCACATTAAGACTGATCATTCACTTGACCTATAGCATTGGCATCCTATAAAAGTTACTTTCGCTTCACACGTGATGTGAGCGGATAGCGATGTTATTTGTAAAATTTCGACTAACATACAGCAGGTAAGCAGGGATTACTGGGGGCGGTGTGACGTCACGGATCAATACACCCCACCCCACCCGAGTGATGTAACGCTAGTTTCGGCTATGTACACGCAAACAACCGTTTTACGAGTATGACAATCTAGTTTGACAATAAAAGTTAACATTGACCTTTAACGACTAATCTTATTTTGGGACTTGCTCTTACATAGTCTTTTGATGGTTGAATTCTTTGTAAAGTTTGGTTGTTTTTCGTTATTTTACTACAGAACTGCCAAATTAATGAGGTTATTTTTGTCATGTTTTAGATTGGGATGTGTCTTAAATGCGTATACTTTTTTAATGTCTTACTTAGTTCTAACTCACTAGTTACGATTAAATTTGAGGATGCCTTGTTAGGTACTAATAGAGCCAAGATTTAGCATTCTAAAAATACGCACTATGGCATACTAGTAGTTAGTTGTGTTTTGTTTTTATATAATGAATCACGCCTTCATCTACATTATGAATTCATCGTATGCAAGGCTACAAGCAAGTAATTATACTATGCGCAATAGGCGATATTTTTGGACATAATCACAAAGACCTTGATTTTTTTAGCAACACAAGTCACAACACCTTACACATCGAATACACCAGAATAACGGGTTACTTTGAGCAAATTTATGGCGACCAGTCCTATTGGAGTTATTTCGAAACCTTAGCATTCTTGTTTCTTAAGCACCTGCGGCGTTACCTGACTTCTGACGTCTATGGAATTAATTACTGGCTGTAAATAACTTGCGCAGGAGTGTCGCTGACTCGCGGTACGTGGCGGAGCTGGTTATCTCGCCTTGTCCGATACCTTAATTACTACCACTTAGTTATATTTTTTTTATATTTTAGTTATATTTTTGGAACATCACGTTTTGCCACCTGTTTGGTCAGATAAAAATAGATTTTTGTTAGCGCGGGTACGTTTTTTAATAAATTTACCATTTTAAAATGTTGTCAATTTGTGGTATTATCGAAAATGTACAAGATATTAATGTCAAAAGATAATATGATGCCTTACATTTGAATTATATTTATAGGTATTGATACAAGGAAAATTTTATCACAATGATTGCTATAAAGTTAATTAGCAATCAAGTGGGTGTCGTATAACTCGTATAGTATGCAGTATGTACTACAATAATTAATGAATAATGTATTAGTTTAAAACTGGGACATTGTCTCTGCAACAAATTACATAATAGAGACTAGACATATCTATAGTCTAGTCCTAATACAAAACAGGGATGGTATCCTAGCTGCAGCGGATGCCTCGACATAACACGTTAACGCTAGGGATGACAAACTCGCCGTACGTGCACAGAACGTAAATAAACATTAACACGTGGTCCAGGGCGCGGGCCGGCGCAGGCGCGCCGCCATCGATCCGGCACACTATACGTGATGGGACACCGGACCGGAGACAGCTATCCTAACTGCTCTAATGTTTTTGCGCAAATTTAAAGCTATAGACTGTAGGTTTACCCCAATGTTTATTTATCTCATGCATTCTATATACATGTGCTTCAGATTCATTACGATAAAGTAAATATGATGTAATGACATTTCAGTGTAAATTAGATCGAGTCCAAACTGTAATTTTGACTTTTTTAAATAATAAAAACGAACGCAAATTACTAAAGTAACTTGCGGCATTTGATGGCGATTTAGTAAATGTAGTTTTCGATAACGCTGTTACTAAATTGACTAAAGATAATAGTAGTGATATTGACTAAAGATAATAGTAAATGATGTCATGAGTCATGACACACATATAGTAAGTATAAACAATCTTTAGACGATGATGAACATCGATAAACTTGACAGGAATTCAAATTAGAAAAAGACGCATAGCGTCGTTTCGATTAAAACGTAAATGTGTTTATAAGTGTACTAAGCGTTGATGGGTATCTAGATGTAAATAAACAGCGCTGGCACGTGCCAGAGACCGGGGAAGTTCGCGCAGGCGTGAAGGAGAACGTCGCGTCCTGCCCGCAGCCTCTCAGGTCGATACTGTCCGCAACATAAATGTGTCAAATCTAAAAGTTATTGCTCACAAATTACCACAGAGTATATCAGGTGATAGTTTTGCATCTTATTTTTCGACGCTTACTTAGAGCTCGGTTGAATTATTAATTCCGGACCGGTTTTAATCAAAATACGAAACTATATAAAGCTCGCGCTAAATTTTGCTTCCAGCGCTAACAGGATTGAGCAAGTTCCGAGACACCTGCCGGAATTTGCTTCAACCAAATCAAATTATGCCTCCATCCCCGTCGGAAAAACCAGTCCAAAGTCAAATTTGATTACTTGATTGCAAAATTCGACGCCATGCAAATTGCTAAAAGGGGAAAACGGGGATTAACTACTTTAGGACTTAGTTCGTTCCCAAACACAATTTGGTCTTCATTACTCCGGCCATTTACGACTGCAAATAACAGCGGAACCGATTTGATTTCTCCCTGATTATGTTCATTTATCAAGTTGCGATTGGTATTATCATCGTCACTAAATTTAAACTCGGTTAAAATATCCGCAGGTACATTGACTTCGTGTTATCGTGGCGGCCTTATCTCTCGGCGACAGATCGCCAAGGAATGAATGTGTTGACACAGTTTCAATACGCTCAGTCTCTTTTGTGCCAACAAATTCTACGATGATATTTTATCTGCCGAAATTCGAGTGTATCGCCCATTCGTCAACCGCGGTTACCTGGCCGCATAACTGTTTTTTCTCCGATCCTCGTTGGCATACAAAAAAGCGATAAGCTGCCTCGCTTCGTTATTACTAAAGCACAATAGAACAGAACGGCAACATGGCGAGAGAGCGAGCCGTGAGCGGTGCGACGTTGCCGCGCCGCACGCTCGGCTGACTCGTCACGTGACGTCACGTCTCAAGATGGCCGCCACACCGGTCGCGTCCCCCCTCCCGACAACTGCCCCTCACCCCGGCGTACCCCGTTCCCGTCTTCCAGCCGGTTCCGTTCGTGGTTCTCAGTAATAATAAGTAGAATGCAGCCATCCGAAAGGAAACCGACCGAGAATAGATTGAAATTTAATGCTTCGAGCTCGACGAGTATAATACGCGTTAACACTAATTGTTATTCTACAACAGCAGCTGTTTACTTTCGTTGAATATAGACTTAGTTAGCGGAATCGAGGGCCCGACGGAATGCGCCATTGGTGCGTGATTCACCTCCACAATGCCTGCACTTACCGATTGTATTACTGATGCAATCTTCAAGAAAATGTATTATATCTTTGACTTTACCTAATACTTCAGGATAGAGATTACTATTACTTAGATTTAGTTCAAGAATGCAATACGAATTTAGCTCTATCTACATAACTTTGGCATTGGCATGATGGCATGTAACTCAGGTACCATAACGCTAATCTGGGGCCTACTCAGATTATTTTCCGTTTAGGTCAACTGACAAGGCATAGTTCGTTTTTCGTCAGTTGCCATTGCGACTTGGGCTCCCCTTTTTGCTTACCATCAGGCGAAGTGGAGCTACTATGTTGTGCCAATATAAAAAAGGTACCTATAAGGAGAAGTTCTGTGCAACACCATTTGGGATGATATTGATCAGACTTAGATCAGGTCTCTTGAGATCGGCGTTTTGGTAGTTCGCTTCATTCGTAGCAGGTTTACTTTTACTTGATTATAAGTAAATTTATTCCTTTGTCATTTTAAGCAAAATAAAGCAAGTCTCATGAACAGATAGGGCCTTAAAACTCCTATTAATGTGGACATGCAGACTTTTATAAATAATTAGTTAGGTCTATCACTTGTATCGTGTCCAGTTATATGAATACTTAGTAGGTACCTAATATTAATATGCGTTATCATATCAGATAGAGGTAATTTGTTGAATGCTGATACTAATTACCAACATCATAATATGCATAATAATTGCTCTCATAACATTAACTGCAGAGTTTTTATATGCGTTGCATCTGTTGGCGGCAGTGATCGCGGGTGCAGTGCATCCAACGGTCTTATTATCGTACGATAAGGTTGTTGTGTTGTGTGGGGTCGGGTCGTGCGGGCGCTGCGGGCTGCGTGGCGCGGCCCGAGCACATCCGCGTCGCGGCTAACGGCTCGTCCTCGCAAGCGTCGTCGTGCTGCGCGCGCTGACGTCACCGCTCGATAATGGCCGCGCTCCCCCCCGCGCTCCGTCCCCCCACGTTCCCGCGCGACGCCTCGACCCCGGCTCAGTCTCTCCTCGACCCGCTCACGGAGCGAGTGCCTTTCTTGCGCCGATACACCCGATACCCGGCATCTGCGGAAACGAATGTGAAATCTATGTGCCCGTGTAACATGGTGACAGTGTTTTTTCATACCAGTTCGATAAATCTGTGACAATTTACAAGAGAAACGAAGAGAACCGATCTCTCGCGTTCCGCTCGACACCCGGCGGCGAGATGTCGGTTATGCAGAAAAGGCAGCACTGCTACTTGTGCGACTTGCCCCGCATGCCGTGGGCGATGTTGCACGAGTTCTCGGAGGCGGTGTGCCGAGGGTGCGTCAACTACGAGGGCGCCGACAGGATCGAAGTGGTTCTGGACACTGCTCGGCAGTTGAAGCGAGCTCACGGCTTCCAGGAGGGCCGCGGCCCGACGCACGCCAAAGGAGCTCATCGGGCGCCACTGGAAGCTCATCAAAACGGAGCCGAGACGGCAGCTAGAGGACAACCGGCGCCGCCGGCTCATCATGCACCTACGACAGCATTTACCCTCCATCACCCACGTCCGACGGCCAGCGCTGGTCTTCTGGCAGAATATGGTGGTCGTCGAGAGGAGCTAGAGAGTCGACGTCTGGCTCACCTACCGACGCACCACCTCCCGACCCACGGCGGTGCCAGGCTGGCGCCTGGGCTCACCCTCAAGCGACAATTGGACGAGGATGACCACCAAAACCACCACGAGCCCGCGAAGAGATTGCTAGAGGAGCACTCTCGGCCTCCGCTAACTCGTGGTGATTCCTTGCCTGCAGTGTCCCTTGCGGCACCTTTTGCACCGGACCGCGTATTCAAACAGGAGAAACACCCTCACCGCACGCCGTCTTTTGATGCATCATCATTCAAATCAAACGGTAAGTCTTTATTTTCTATTGTTCAGCCTTTTCCAAGTATTTTGCACAAAACAGATTTCGAAATTCGATAATGTAACGAAAGTGAAACTAATCGTTACACCGATCACTTAGCGCTCTTACTCATCGTCGCCAAATTGTTAACCGACTCATTAACGATCCTCCACCGATACGTTTTATTTCTTCAAGCCAATTTGTTATGTAAAGAATGACTCTCCTATGAAATGTTTTCTTGAAAAGACCTAAATTTCCTATTTTCTTCTTTGTTTGCCGATATATTCCGTGTTCTATATTTTGAGTGCGTTTGTAGCGCCATTTGATTAGATTATAGAACCAAAAGCTACATCATGATATTCGTGATAGATGAATATGTCTATTGGTGTCTTGTTAAAATAGGTCACTAAAATCGAAACAATGTGGCTTGTGGAACACCAGCACCAGATTGTGTGTAGCATTTAGAAGTGCCACGGTTCTTGTGACAGCACTACTTGTAAGTTTTCTTGCCTTCATTGGATCACTGTATTTACCATTAGGTAGAGTTCGATCAAAATCGAATCATTTACTTTCGATTTTATACATCGTGTGTATTTGTACAGACATAGAGAAACGAGAATGTTTAGTGGTGGAAAGGCGTTGAGCGCTAAGAAACAATTCCGTTTCATTAGCAAAGTCGGGAACAGCTTGTAACCTAGTTTTAATTTAATGACCATGAGACTACCAATATCTAAAACCGATTGTTCCCTGATTATCGAACGAAAGATCTTCTTTTCATTCTTGAATATCTGTTTATGTATCATTAACATGATATTATTAATATACAGAACTATGAATAGCATAAATCTCGTAAAAAAAGAAGTTGTCTCTTATCAAGAAGTACTTCATGAAACAAAATATACAGGATTGGAATAAGCTCCTGTAACTAAACGACGACGCCCCAAACTATGGTAACGCGTACGAGTGATGTAACACGAACACATTCCGTTGTTTACTAATAACAATGTAGGTTATTTATTATTATAGAAATAGAGAAGTCACGCGTAGAGCGATAACACGGACGATAGCGATTGAACGTGAGCGCGGGCGCCGGGCCGTTTGCGCAAGCGCTCGCGGGACTCGTATCTAGGTAGGTGCATTAACTCAGTCCATAAATACGAAACCAGTCCTACTGGTTGAGCGTTCTCGAAAGCGAGCCCGCGCCCCGGCCTCTCGCACACCACGCCGCTACGTACGAACACCCACGTAATGTAAACGCCGACCGTGCTGTGAATGCATGCACGAACCGCGGCGTGGCAACGTCGCGTGACGACATTTTCGCTCGCGTACGTATGTAGGTAGGCCGTCGGGCGAAAAAATATAGCGCCTGCCTACGCTTGGCAGCCGCTCGACCACATTCCGTGGAGCTAGCGCGCCGCCACCGCCGCCGGCCAAAAAGGTCACCGTGACGTCACCCTGCCATATGGGCCGGGCCTTTACCGCACCGCACCACATATCCACCCGACCGTCTCTCACGCACTTTTCGCATCGGCTCCGATCGATAAATCAAATTTTATTTTGAAATCGCACGCTCCGATGAAGCTGCGGTTGAGTCGTATAACAACGCCGTTGTAAATGTCATGAAAAACATTTTCGCTCTAACGTGCTCTTGAACTTGAAATGGTCGAGGCGTTCATTGTGCGCGATTGTATATTTACATCAGTCAATCAGTCACGTACACATAGGAACAGCATTTTAATAACGATGTTACTCAACACAGTTGAAAGTCAGAACTAAGATACCGTGCTTCCAATATCCACGTTCATTTGGAGCGTCGATAACCGCTTGGTAAGCGAGTAAGCGCACACATATGGGCCTCATATCGCGACTTCTGGCAACGTCGCGTCCGCGACACTGCACGCTCGAGTGTTCCACTATCAGCGTCCAATTTATTATGTTCGTACTTACCTACCCGCCTACGAGCACAGTTGGCCCGCCAGCCACGATGCCCAATGACACATCACAACGTAACAGTATTAACATACAATACTATTTATAAGACATTATATGTGTGTGAACGTATGTTTACTATCCGTTGGTTCGCCACAAACGATGTGTCACCCAACATTAAATCCGGGGTTATTCGGACAAGTCCTAAGGAATGGCTCCTCTCACATCTACATTTGGTTCCTCCAAGGAACCACACTGAACACACGCTGAATTAAGTTTCAATTCTTGGTTACGCGTGTCAGGTTGTTTCATTTTGCTATAAGCACCATGGAGTCAAAGGGTAATTAATTATATGGAATGATATCAACAATAACAAAAAAATTTGTTCTTCGAAGGACAGCTTCACCATATATAGGAAATTGAAAAGACGTTTTTGAAATCTGTTTTGTTACACATTTTTTTACATGGCTTTCATTTTAATACTCTTGACTTAAGTTGTCTAACATTGTGGAAACTCTGCAGGATATGGCAACAGCGCTCCACTGACGAATGGATCGGCGGGGTCTCCCTTGGGCCGCGCGGCGGGTTCACCACCAGTAACCGGTGCGCCGGGCGCGGGCCCGTCGCCCATGGCAGCGCTGATGTCGGTGGCCGACACGCTGCCGCCCGGCTCGCCGCGCTCTGCCGGCGGCTCGCCCCCGCAGCCGCCTCCGCAGCGCTCCGCCAGCCGGTCCAGCCAACACTCGCCTAACTCCTCAGGTATGCATGAGACGAGCATTTTGATTCGAAGTAAATTATCTAAAGTCCTGTTAACGTCCTTTTGCACGTGCGTTTGAAATTGCTAGTGGCTACTAGGAATCTGAACAGCGTTTTGATTGACTGTCGTATCGTATGACGGGTCGGACACGGGCGGGCGTCCGATCGCCGCGCCGAGACTCCGTGGCGTGGCGCCCGACGACCGCTTGCGCCGTAACCGTCCCGCTGCAGTCTGCTGTCTTATCCCCTCAGTCGATAATTCACGTCCCATTCCCGCGGTTACAAAGTAATGGCAGACAGTAGCTAAACATTGTCCTCCGGTCCGGCAGGCTCAAACGGCGGGCGGCGGTCGTCGGGCTCGCGACACGTGTCCTCGACGACGTCGGTGTCGTCGACGGAGGCGGGCGAGGGCGCGGACGCGGCAGCGCCCGCGCCGGCTCCGCTGCTCAAGTGTACGCTCTGTCAGGAGCGCCTCGAAGACACGCACTTCGTGCAGTGCCCCAGCCAGCCGCATCACAAGTTTTGCTTCCCCTGCTCCCGGGACTCCATCAAGCGACAGCAAGGATCTGAGGTGAGTTACCGTCTATCACCAACAAAACTTTCATTCATGTATTGAATCGTTTCAAATAAAATACCTTACTAGTCAATTACTAATAAGTTGGAACTCTTTCTGTAATGCCGTATCTTTGTTTCCAGGTATACTGTCCAAGTGGAGAAAAGTGCCCACTGGCAAACTCGACAGTTCCGTGGGCGTTCATGCAGGGCGAGATCGCGACGATCCTCGGCGAGGAGTTTAAGCCGAAGAAGGAGCGGGAGACCTAGGGCAGCGCGGCGCCGCCCCGACTCTACCTCTTGTCCCTCTCGCTGTGAGCGGGAGCGTACCGCGGCACGCGGCCGACGCGCCGAGCGCGCGGCTCCGCGGGGGCGTGGCCGAGCCACACCCGACGACATACCACTGTTGTATATAACGTTGTAAATAGTCAATCTTGTAATGTAGTTCGCTCACTGTGAGCTGTCGAAGACTCCGGATTGGACTCCCGCGGCCCGAGAGCCGCGGCGCGACTATTATGACCGTATTCAGCGTATTGGATCCGTAGGCTCTTTATTTATTTATTAAGAGTTTGTACGACTCGAAGGAGCTTTGGTAGCATTTTAAGTCATTTTTAATTCTACGAGTTGATGGTGCAATATTCTGAGTAGAGTACATATCCGTTTGAACGATTTTTCGACGAACTTTTGTCTCGCCGGGCGCGCCTTGGCGCACTTTCGCGCCGGCGGCCCGCGGGACCGAAGGTCTCTGCCGCTCCGAGCAGGATTTCTTCGGATGCCATTTTCTTAGTTACCTTTAGGTCCGGAACCATAGTGAACTTGGCATTTATTAATGTGATGATTCTTATTATGCTGTACGAGTATTATGCGATATACGATCATGACATATTTTATGTAGTCGAGAGAGGTGATTTGTATAAAAGGTAGTCCGAGAGACGGAAACCCTCCGCTCGCCCTGTCTTGTCCCCACTCCTCACTCTGTACAGTCAGCCCCTACCTCCTGTATATTTGTATTTACCGCATACGACAACGCGAAGTAGCCTTCTTTTATCTTTGAGGCGACTTATTCAGAGTGGCTCGAGTTCCGTTACTGTCTTGCATTCGATGACAAAATTCGGTCTGATAATGAATTAACAGTTTATTTCTGCGACGATGTCGCGATTCTTTCCGATTGGGAGATCTTTCAAAATTCTAGTTTTGGATGTTCTTGCTCCGCGGAGCTTTCGGTGTTTGAGTTGATTATTTTGTAAGGATAAGTTACACGTGACGGGGTCAGTCGCGCGCGCGCCGCCGCGCGGGAGGCTGCGGCGACGCGGCGGCGCGCGCGCCGGGTCGGTGCAGTATTAGCGGGATCGCTTGGCAACGTTGGGAGCGTACCTAGTCATTTTGTGAAATGTCAAATTGTCAGATCCGCGAACACGCGGCCGTTATAGGAACTCTTAAAACTCGCTGCTATAATTGTATAAAGTGAAGTAATTATCATTGTATGTCATAATGTTAAACAGTTCGTAGTGTATGTCAATTTCGAAGGCTATCAGACGACTGCCGCGTAACATATACATTACATCTTTCGCATTTTAATTGTTCGAATAGGTTCTAGCGATTTGATCGAGTCTTGATTTAGAGAAGCAACTTCGCGAGGTGAGGACCCCCAGCCGAGGTGCTTACAGAATTTCTTGGCGACGTTGCTCCTCTAAGTAAAGCATGGGACCTCTTTAAACTTCATTCATCTTAGAACATTCAATTAAATTGATATGTTTTTTATTTATTTTAGTCAATATTTGTGTACATATACGTACGTTGTATATACTTTATACTTGTAAATATTATGTAGATAGACGGAATAGCCGCGAAGGATCTTGAAGGCTTTCCATCCAGTATTACTAGGGACTGTCAGCCTTTTAGATATTACATTTTTTTAAGTTTACTCCGATGCGGAGCGCGTCTGGAGCAGAACGGAATCTTTAATTAATCGATCATTTGTTAACAATTTGTGTATTGTAAAGCTTAATTTTTTGGACGCATGATTATCGTAGGGTGCTATACCCACTTATATTACTTACTACATACATATATTTTCAATGACGTGGTTTGACAATGAGCGCTCTGTAATTAACATTTTATTATTACTTCTACTGATTGTGATAGTATTTTAAAATGGCGTGTCGTTGTCAAACGACCTTATTAACTACTTAACGTCGTGTATCTGATAGATTCGAAATTGGAAATAATTAGTATTATCAGTGGAAATCGCCCGACATCGGGCTCAGCGGTTGGTTAGTTCACGCCAGACGGCAACTTATTTGTAAGCACGAGTGTGCGTCTTCTGTTGTTCACTGGTGTATTAAATGGGCATCCTCCCCGTATAACGCCTTTTTCTCTATATCTTATTCATTGTTTAAGTATGTTCTGTCTTCCCGTTAAGTCATTTATAATAATTAGCATTGTAAACTACCTTTGTGGTTTATATTAATAGTTTAAACTTATAATTAATCTGTACCTAATTGTAAATTTTTGAGATTTTATGGCGTTTCTCCGGGAGGCATTCTGGGTCTCTTATTGTTAATGTTTTAAAATTAAGTATTTTTATTGGTACCTACTTTGTGGAATGCTCATTTAGTACGCCAGTGGGTTATTGTCCGCCTGTACCCATAGGCTTGTTCGTAGATGTCGGTCTGACACGGGGGTGTATAATTTCGAGACTCGTCTCTTTCTTACTGTAAGCAAGTGAATGCTTCGATTAAGATGTTAATATACATGTTGGTGAAATACAATTGATGTGATTTTGTACTTTGTACTTTCATTAAAACATACCTTCCTCCTTATCCTTAGAATGCTCTACCATCGTTTTGGAAATGATAAATCATCTATATCTAACGCCACTGAAAGTTTTTATCCTTAGGTTTTAGCCTTAGGAGGAGCCATAAGCAGCTGTAATTTCAATGGGATCAAAATATATCTGAGTCAAAAGATAAGCCAACATTTAACATCCAAATCAAATTTAATTTTACCTAATTAGATAAAGGTCGTGGTAACGATTTCAAAATTTCATCCTCGTTTAATAAGAATCGTTTAATACGCCTATTGTCTTATTCATTGTTTAATTTAAGATTTCTCATGTACTTAATATTTTTCTTGTTGGTGTGCAATAAAGTGTTGTTGTATTATCCGGCACAAAAGATACTTACCAAAATTATATTATTAATATATATATGTACGATGCCCCTGCATTCATATTTATTTATTTATTTATTTTATTACTTACATACAAATTCACAGTACATATGACCAAAACATTTGTATGGTATACAAAAAGAAACACAATTAGGTAGGTACTTAACATAAAACAAGATAACAATAAAAATAAAAGTAAAAACAGTAACATCTAATAAACAAGAAAACATAAGACGATATATAAGACATATCATAGGACACGTTTACCATTATTTATTACTACTACTTGTAATAAATAATGGTAAACGTATATCAACATGTGTAGTGCTTAGGTAGGCAATGATTTTCCTGCAAAATGCACCAACACTATCAGCAAACATATCAACGTCCTCGGCTTCAAGCATAACGCGGTTTAGGATGGTAATCACTCGCGCCGTTGGGGCGTAATAATTATATAATGGAATTAACCCCTCGGATACTTACGCACAGGTCAGTGCGGCATTTAAACCTTTCCATACAATATAATTTACCTTAAATTCAACTAGAGATGTACGGTTTCCAAAAATTTCCGGAAACTATCCCGTACAAAATGTGGAAAGTATCCGGAAATTTACGGAAAAGGCACATCTCTAAATTCAACTAACAAATTTTTGACATAGCATACGAGGGAAGAAACTAGAGATGTGCCGACTAGTCGGACTATTCAGCATTATTTTTATACCGTCTAGTCATTTCTAAAAGAAATCTATCATTTATTACCTGACCTTACGTCGTAGGCGTATTTTTGGCCTATGAAGAATTAGCAGCTACTCAAAATCGGGTCAAATAGGTTGACCCTATTGTCAGTTTTGACAAATTGGCATCTTGACCTCTTATTATCAAGCGTTGTTGCAAGACAAGGGAGTGTATAGAACTTGACTTGCCAGACAAATATTGATTTTAAAGTAATACTACAAAAAATAATTTGTGGTAGAGAAGGCTTAGCCTTATTTGACCGGACACATAAAAAAGGTAGTCTGCAATAAACGATAAGAATAAATGTGTGGCTATTAATTGCAAATCAAATGGATATAAAAATTTCATGCAAATTGGTCTAGTGTAATCCAAACTAATTGACCGAGAAGCGAAGCGTCTCTATTTCAGCTGAGGGCGTTCGATAATTATACAGGTTTTTTGTTCGTTCACTTTTACGAAGGTTTTCAAATAACGGAACGGATATCTGGGGGTTGAAAAGGTAAAAAAAAACTAATTCCAGCCATTTAGAAACAAACTCGCTTCTAGGTTACACTACAATACAGTTACGTGCGTACCTAATATCAAAGATTATTAGCTGAAAGTATGCAACCCTTTATCATAATCGACTTGCCCCGCCCGTCTTTTCAGTAGACTAAGTACAACGTATGCTCGTATTGCTCGTGATATAATTACTGCAAGATGTAATTATATCACGAGCATTTTGTGTTAAAGTTTGGGAGTGAGTTTGTGTGTTTATTATGTGTATGTTTGTTACTTCTTCACGCTCAAGCTGGACCAATTTTGATAAATTTTGGTGTGAACGTACCTGACACCCTGGATTGACACATAGGTTACTTTTTATCCCGAAAGAAATTAACGTCCCGTGGGATAAGCGGGTAACACCGCGCGGTGCAGCTACTAGTATTTACTAAAACTTTCCGAACGAATCGTGCTATATGTATAACTAGCGACCCGCCCCGGCTTCGCACGGGTGCAATGCTGATAAATTATGCATGTTTTATATGTACATATAAACCTTCCTCTTGAATCACTCTATCTATTAAAAAAAACCGCATCAAAATCCGTTGCGTAGTTTTAAAGATTTAAGCATACAAAGGGACATAGGGACAGAGAAAGCGACTTTGTTTTATACTATGTAGTGATTCGCATCTAAATCAGTTCAGTCAACTCTCGAGTTTCTAGCAAACGCACAGACTGCCTTTGTAATCACTTTTGATAAAGGTGATACAGAACTTATCAGTGTAAGTACAAAAAAGAAGTGCTAATATTATGTCAATTTTGTTGCAGATCGGAGCGGAGCGGAGAGGATGCCGGAGCCCCTGTGCCTGACCAACAGATGAGGCCCGGGCCGCGGTACCCCGTCGATCGATATTTGGTAAGTTCCATGCGTTTAGACTCAGATTTCTCCAGATTAATATTCCAAATCGCAAATATGGGCCGCCATAGACCTACGACATACCTACCTACCTATGGCAGAATATGATCCTTTGGTTTGCTAAATTAACTTTTCATTTAGGTGAATATTTTCTCCAATTTGGCTTGTTTGACTGATGCCGCGTGATATTAAGTCAAACTTTGGAACGATACACCGTATTCTTTTGAGCAAGAATTTAAGCCATTAGGCTTTGAATAGTTAGCCGCTGGGGTGGGGATCGGTTTCCGTAATACTTCACTACTTCAAGGGCACGCATTACATGGTGTTGGGCTTATACTCAGGCTCATAGGGCGACCACCTGTTTCAGTCTTGTGCGGTTTGGGCTAATAATGTAACATATTTTTTAGGTCAGTTTCTTCCTTATTAAAAAAACGCATTGATTTCTTTGGAAATAAACTAACAAAACATTTTATGTTCTTCTTTTATGTTCTAACAGAACATTTACTTATTACAGGTTAAGAGCAGCAAGATTGAAATGGTAAACATCATAGATGACGACAACTGGAACCTGGAGCCGGCACTCCGGCCGGAAGAAGAAATCATACTCCGAAAGTTGCATGAAATGCTGCAGTCGACTGCAGACGACTTGAAGCTGTTGTCCGGAGAACTGGCGGAACAGCGCGCCCCGGCGCCTGCGCCGAGCGCGCCCACGCCGCTCGACGAAGAATTCAATGAAAAAATCCATATTGAAGAAATCGTTAACGCCAAATTTCACGGGAATAAAATTAACGATAAAACCAGAGTAAAACAATCTGAGGTGATTAACAAATCACAAAAGAATGTTCTTAACAATGACATTCAGCTTAATACTCCTCCATTGAAAATAAAGCCTCCTGTTAAACAGCTTACTAAGTCGCGCACTAGAATAGTTGAAATCAACGCTGCAAGTACAAAAGATCAAAAGGTTGATGCTGCTATTAAAAAACCTAACAAAGAAACTGTAATTTACAACGAGTTTACTTACCAATACCCAACGATTAAAAGGGAAAGTTTTGTAAAGGATCTACAAGTACAAGTTATGCCTAGTATTAATATTAGAAGTGAATTAAAAGAACAAAAGGTCCTGCTTTTAGATATAGAACCAGAACCTATAAATATTGCAAATGAAACTGATTCCAAGCACAATGTTGCTGTTATTTCAGTACAGCACAAAGTTCCTAACTCAAAACCAACGACGATGCAGTTTCCGCAAACATTTGTAGTTTCCAATCCTCCAATCATGACGTTGCCCAAAAAGACTGCAAGAAAAGTAACAAAAATGGTTACATGTGAAAGTAGTACGTCCACTGACAATGTTAATTCTCATCCACGTCACAGTATAGAGACACCTGCAGGACGAAATAAGAAAGGAGAACATAAAACGTATAAAAGCACGTCTACTAAAACAGAACATCCAAAACGAACGCACCTTAATTTGGATGAATGGAAGAAAAAACTTAATTCTGTATATGGACAACCTTCTGGTACCCAGAAAAGTAAAATTATACCTAAATCGAAACCTATTGGTAAGAAAGTATCGCCAAAAAAATCAAATGTACCGTCGTCACATGTCTCTAAACCAGAACCAAAAGTATTAAACAATGCTCAATACATTCCGTATTCTCAGTTAACTTTAGGTGGCGTCAGTGTTAGCGATATTGAAAAAGAAATATCGAATATACCGAATAAAAGTAATATTCCGCTTAGTCCTATTCTGGATAGGATAATAAGTAGCCAAGAAAATTCCCGTAACAATAGTCCAAGAAAAAAAGATCATCGAGAAAGTCCAAAAATATTAACAACTTCTGATGAGAACTTGCTTCTAGAAGTAATAGATATTGAAAAGACAGTGAGTAAAACACTATCTAAAAATACTGAGATAAGAGTAAAAGATAACACGTCCCAGAACGTATCAAGTGGCAGCGCCAACGAAGACACTAATGAACCTGATAGTTATGTTGACGACTTTGAAGATGAAAAATCGGAAAAATCTAATCAGCACAGTCACACCAGTCAAATAAATACAAATGCGAAATCTACTGATAATTCAAACACTAGTGGAACGACTGGTAATAACACCGATGAGGAAAAGCCGGAAACCCCCAAAGAAAAAACAAGTATTCATAATACGAATTATTCAAAACCCAAACTATCACTTAAAAAACGCGTTGACGTGTTTGAATTTGTCCACGAGATAGACACACAAAATACTGCCACGCAAAGCCAAACAACGAATAAGATTTGCTTAAAAGAAACCCAAACATCACCTAGGAACGAGACTCCAAATATACCAGTCCAACCCATTCACAATGACTTGTGGCCTGCCATGGATCCTAGCAAGGAAATCGAGAAAATGTTTAAATTAGAGAAAGATTTGATTAAAAAGCTAATTATGGATGAATACGGTGACTTCTTACAAAACTCGATCGATAAACCTTCCACTTCCAAAGATAACCAAGGTTCTCTCGGAGCAGGTTTAAACATGAAGGCGCTACAAAAGGTGACGCAAACATCCCCGAAACACGCAAAAAGTGTGATGACTTCGCCCACGAGAACCAAGACAAGAACCACGTCACCTTTCCACCTGTCTCCGCCGGTCGATCATCAGACCAGTCCTATGATATTGGTCACAAATGAAAAGGACATTAAAGTTGAAATGGAACAGGAGCCTGACGACCTAGGGATAACAATTAATCTCTCTTCCCCTCGATTTAGCCTACGCTTACCAAACACATCAGTCGAGGTTCTATCCAATTTAGAAATATGCAGCCGCTCGCCTTCGAATGTAGGTCGGAAACAGGCAAGTGGTGTCAAAGCGTCCAAAACTGTAAGCAGACACATAACAAGCTCAACTTCAATAGATGCTGACAACTCCTCTTCGGATATAAGCAGCTTAGGAGAAATCAAATTGAAACTTAAAAGAAAACTTAGGAAAAATAGGATTTCTTCATCTTCGGATCATAGTAGTACATCGTCGTCGGTTTTGAGTGTAGACTTAAATTCCGTTAGCATATTGCCTTTAAGAAGCGAAGGTGAGCTTAGTTCAATTTATAGACCTAAAAGTAGGAGTACTAAAGTACCTAGCAAAAGTGAAGGCGAAATCAGCATTGGTAAAAAATAAATTATATAACTCAGTAGTAAGTCGTTGCGCCAATCAAATCAGTTATGTACTTACTTAAGTCAAAATTATTCAATTTATTTGAATGTTGGTTTATCCTTGTACTTCCCCCTGTATGATTAATTTTGCACAAATTTGAAAGTATTTATTGAAATTTTGGTTCATGGAAGTAGGAAGATAAATCAACTTTATTATTGCATTTGTGAGAACTGATAACTTTTTGACTATTGGTTCACCACATAAGGTTTGGATGTAACACATTTGAATTCTAATGAACCCATAGAGTGCCTTACTATGAAAATTGAAATCTTATATAAAGTATGTTTTCACCTAAAGTACAAACTAATATTTATTTCAGTAACTGCTTGTAGTATGGTATAAATTGTATTGATCTTTGACCGAGGATTATGTGTCCTTTGTGAGATAACGTTATGAATGATTGAGATGAATTTGCTATTTCAAAACATAGGAGGTAAACCTGATGCTGTTAAGGAAATGTTTAATAATGTATAATATGTTTAAGTTTTTGTAAATATCTATGTTTAAGTTGCTAGCCTGCGCATGGTCAATTGAATCTGATTTTAATGTTGAATGTCAATTAAACCTCCAACAATCACAATCTTTTGTGATATTTTTTATATTTGTAACTAATGAGCTTGTGTTTAAAATAATTTATTTTTTTAAGTATTGCCATTTAGTTAAGATTGCAGTTAAAAATTGTTTTTGAATTACAATTGATTAAACAAATGTTGCTGAATGTAATTGTTTTTGTATCCCTAAATGGCTTTTCCTGCTATTTACATTGAAGCAAAAAATTTAATGGTTCAGCCATCTGAACCGCAAATTCTAAACGGCTTCCCGGGCCAATATCACATCCATTCATTACTATTTTCATTATTTTTAAACATTTTGTTTACACTGGCAGACGTCACTGCTTTAACACGTTGTGGGACAGTACCTACGCCTATAGGAGTTCGCTTTAAAGGATTAACAGCAGTTAATTGTAAGTAGTGTCCATCAAAGTGATAATAAAAAATTATTGGCTCTTCCTGTCTTTAAAAAATGGGTTTTCTCTAGAGATCTTACAAAGAAAGCATTTGCAGCCGTATGAGGTTTGTATTTACATAACATATGTGTGCGGGACGTAATGCCTAAAGGTATTAATTCCGCCATTTGTACTTTTTTGTATTGTGCAATAAAGTAAGATGGATAACTCAAAAAACAAACACTGCTTTATAATAACTAAACCTAAATGCTAGAATAGCATCTAAAAGGCATCAATCAGAATTGGAGCTAGCAATCCATGGCCATAACTGCTCTATAAAAGAGTATCCAACTGAGAAGAAAATGCTAGACAGATCCCATGTGTATCTTCATGGGGCTAGTAACACCTGTTGGTGCACTATAGATTTATCTTTACAAAATGCATGCTGCATGCCCAGTTTACAGGCATGCTGTCAATTGGACCTCCATTCAATGTGCACCAGACACATTTTATTTCATTTATTATAGTCAAAAATGGCTTTTACAATTTACAACAAATTGCTTACTTGTAATTTAAATTTAATGATAATGAATATAAACCAATTGTTAAACAAATACTCATAATCTTAATCATAAACCAACTTTACAAAAATTCTTAAACACAACTTGTAGGTAAGTATGCACGTTTTTTCTTCTAAATAGTGCCCGTGATGACCATTATCCAACCAAATAACCTCTTACAAGAACATGTTGAATTAAAGTTTGAATAAACAATACAACCTAGTGTGATGAAATATGCCTAACAATATAAGTATGTTGTTTTGTTACATTATATGTTCGAATGTAGTAGAATACGAATGTTTTCATGCATATGGTACTAACCCAGTAACTACCTTACTCTTTATCATTTCTAACGGCTGTCAGAACAATTCACTTAAATTAAAAACAGCAGGACTTACAGTTACAGTGGACTTACCGGTGCATTCTCGTACGACGGCACAATGTGTGTAGGTATACCACAATCACGAAGAACTTACAACATGCCGAATTACTTTCTGATTATTGATTACTATTAGCTTCAGAATTTGATAATAAACAATAAACACAACACGTCTGTTAAGAATTATAAATTTTAATAAAAAATGACTATAAGTAATATAATAATATAGCTCAGTTATCTGTCTGACATGTAATTCAAGCAAAGAAATGGACAAGATAAAAATTTACTTACAAATGTCAACCAATTTAAATTCGCGGGCATTTCTGATCGATCGTTCAGAAACTTAAAAAATACTTCATTTTGGTGCTTGATCATCATCATCATCATTTCAGCCTATTGCAGTCCACTGCTGGACGTAAGCCTCCCCTAGGGTTCTCCACATGGCCCGATCTCCCGTTTTCGCCATCCAGTCACCACCAGCCACTTTTTTCAGGTCAGGGTTTTTTGGTGCTTACAATGTTGAAATTATACTAGTTTAGTGTATCGAGACAGAGCGAAAGAGAGGAGACAGTTGTTGTCTAGTTGACATTGATATACGACATATACGATGACATTGAACTTAATGGACCCTAATTGGAGCGGAGCGAGCGAAGCGAGCGAAGCTCCCATGGATCGACTCGAATGGACTTTGTAACAATGCGCAGATCTCAGCGAGTTCTCAACCGATTTTAGAAATTTTTGTTTTAAAATACTAACTAACTGCGCTGGCTCAGCGACCCAAAATGAGTCTTGGCCTCCGACACAAGAGCTCGCCACTTTACCCGATCCTGCGCAATCTCTCGCCAGTTTGTGGCTCCGAGCTCACGCAGATCCTTCTCTACCATATCTATCCAGCGGTACTTTGGCCGACCGACCGGACGACGCCCCGTCGGTCGCCCAAGGTATGTCGCCACAGCATGAGGGGTTACTGCGACAACAAACTAATTTAACATTGCCCGGGTTCATAGTATTTAACCTAACCTGTAACTCGCTTCGCTACTGAAATAATAGCCCTATTTGTTGAATAGGAATGCGTCAGATGTAATGCAATAGTTCATACCTGCTAATTTACAAGCTCGCTCCACTCTGCTGCTATCCTCACATCCGTGTAGTATCATTATTTGTGTTCCTTCATCTCACAGGAATCTCCTCTCACAGGATTGTCGTCTCCTTTCTGGAAAAGGTATATACATGACTTCCATTGTCATGTATTGTTTGCGCCTTGTATCTTAGCATAAAATTGACATTACCAGACTATTTATCTCTGTGTAACGTCTTGCAGTTAATATATTAAAACATATGGTACAGTATGAAGTCAGTTCTCCACAGTCCTCAAGGAATACACCATTTACGAGGATTGGACCTGATCTCATCCATTACGAACTTCAATCACTCGACTGCGACTGCGACAGAGCGTTGAGGGGATACGAGGAGCATGTTAAGCCAGCATATAAGGACCATCAGATTCGTCAATCTTCCGGTCAAATAAATAGGTACAACTAGGTACAAATAAGTAAGTAAGTAAGGAGAATACTTGAGAATACTTCTCCACATAAGTTACCCGTTCCCAATGCCTCCCCGGTCAAAACGGATGCTATCACATGCCCGGGAAAGCATCCGCCTGACTGGGCGATGCGTATAAAACTGCAAATAATGTGTAATAAGTAACACAAGGCCACAAACTTAACTGATAGAGCAGGCGAGCTGAGCAATCACAGAATTAATACGTTTGCACTCCAAGGGTCCAAAAACAAACTAAATTGCCTTGTCAAAGAAAATAATTGAATAGTAAAAATAAGAAATTCAAATATCTCACCATAGACAATCTAAGAAGAGTCAGTAACGTGGAAAGCCAAGACGTTGTCAAAGAAGTATGAATATAATCGCGAGTCGTCGCGACAAGGTATGCTCTCTTCACCTGCCGATCCTCTCCCATTCGCTCAAGGTGGCCGAGCCAGCGAAGACGATGGGCCTTGGTCTCACCAATGATGTTCGGTTCGGCTACCAGTTCTTGTATTTCGGCATTTTTGAGGATCCTGTGGGGTTATTTGCATAATGGGGGTTTTATCGCCATAATAGTTATTAGTTCTGCATCTACTTTCCCACAGAAATCTAACGAACAGTCGGATACGCTTTGGTTTTCCCATCCTCATGTCAAATGAGGCTACTTGCCAAACGCGGAACTGACTGTATCCCGGGCCTGGTTCAGTTGTAACTCAGGCTATTCTATCTGCTTCGCTTTTATATGAGTGTTAAGGTATTGCCAGCTCTTTTATCCCTGTATAACTACAGCATGATAACAAGGTCTTACAATAGTTATTCACCATACCTTCAAAGTTGTAGTCCTAACGCCGGACTCGCCGCGCCCGACGGGGTGCGCACCGAGTCCCGCCTCCTCACCATGGCGGTCGCCCACGACTTCCCCGCCTGTGGTTAAATAAATCATTGATTCTCACAGTCGAACCTCTAAGTGCCCAAGCCTGTCACCTGTGATAGGTACTATACTGTTAATGACATATAATAAAGATTACTAAATTGGAACTGTTATATGTATATCTCAATGATGTGATCTTTACTGACAAGTTAACTCAATTATCATACTGTTAGACTATACATGAAACTATATGCCCAGTTTAATCATTAGTGTTAAATATCTCACAGTTGGCTTCGTGACAGCAAGTATATATTGTTATTAGTTTGCTCGTTACACGAACCATAATTAAATTACTCATGATAGAAAATTACAATTAAAGTGATACCATGAGTGTTATGTAAACTAATTGGATTGGTTCCTGCTCCAGGAACGTCTGATGATCCTGGGTCAATTAATCCACCCAAGGTTATCAGTCTGGCTCTATTCTCTTATCTCTGGATATTCATAATCATCATACATGGGCTGACATCAGCCGACGTCAGCCAGTCGCAAGGTACCATACGACGAGTAGACCGGAGGATCGACTTAAGAGCGAATCATTATCACTTCACGCAAATCCTCCCTTCTCTGGGTGCCTGTCTACCAGGCCACCCGCTGGCTCTCAACACGACTCTCGTGTATGCGTGCACGACTTATGGTTAGTACAAGCTGCTACACAGCGTTCAAGTTTTGGAAGGCTCTTTAACCTATGATTATCGATAGCTAAACAGCTGTCACGAATCGATAACCCGACGTTATTCAGTACAAGGAGTTAAACAACTCATGCCAATCCTGCAGAAGTCAAACGACTCCCCAGGGCTTACAGGCTCTTGCCGCCAACCCCGCAGGAGTTAAACAACTCCCCAGGCTTTACAGGCGGCTGGGCGCATGCGCTATCCATCAGTAATCAAAATACTCGGGTTCAACAACCCAGCGCATGCCCCGCCAGCACATCATGGAGGCAGCATTCATATCGCTGCCTCATTCCGCCTGCAGGCCGGAATATTGGTCTACTCAAGGAGAAATAGTCAAGCCAGGACACCACAAAGTGTGCGTGTCCTCCATGATGCTTATCATCATAAATTACAATTAAAATCATAAAGTTATAATCATCAATACACTGGCATATAATTACATAAAGAAATCAAAGTTATGTTCATAATGGTCTCTGTGATATTATATTCAGACCAATATAAGAATCATGAGATTCCTAGGATATGCTGAAAAGTCTGGCCAGCGGTCCCTTAAAGTACCTTCACGTTGCTATATAAATAAAGAGAAAATAAATAAATCAAGATTGTAAAGGCTTAGGCTAGAACACTTAGCTTTCGCAGATCTCTCCGGCTGTTGCACAATAGAATTTCTCGCACTGATTCCAAGCACTTTATTTATCACAAATTACTTTTAAAAACACAAGAAACTTAGTGAAAGAAAATTTGAGCAAGTAGCAACTTGATTCTTACCATAGACAATATGTATTTCTTAGGTGCGTTCCGAAACACGCAAACATCGCGACATTTCGCGACACTCCCGCCTCGCGAAAGTTTTAATTTATGGTAGTCATCAGGTCTCTAGTCCACTTCTGGATTTTCTCCAATGCCTGGACTGCAGCAGCTCTACGTTGTTTCTCTTGTGTCATTGTATTATCTATATCATTGATACTTGGCATCTCGTTATCAGAACCCTCAGTATTCTGTTCTTGTGTCATTTCTGATTCATCAATCATACTTGTATTCTTTAGCTTCTCTCTCGTGTTGTTGGTTGAGTCATGTGTGTCTTGGTCATTAATTTCTATGTTTCTTGGCTCTGGATCAACATCCATACCGCTTAATTCCATCAATGGTACACGAGGTAGATGTTCGTTTTCTATGTGTGTGTTTTCTTGCATGTTTTGCTCATGCATTTCTGTCATGTCATCATGAAATGCATCATCCTCCGCTTCCAGCGGGTACAAATGAGCAATAGATCGTGTGAAGATATTGTCACCTACTTTCACACGAGCCACTCTACATAAACCGTCTGTACCTTTTATTACTTCAACAATCTTTCCAGCTTTCCAGCCTTCTCGATTCCTCGATTCTCCTTTTATTTGTACTATATCTCCAATCTGAGGAGTACTATGAGCTCTCACCCTAACTTGCTTAGGCGAGTTCCCATACCTTTCTCTCAGGCTCAGTAGATACCGATGGATGAACATATCCCTATATTCTTCCATAATCGTGTTTCCACGTTTCCATCCTTCGATGAGTTGTTGTTTAATGATAGATCCTGAGATCGGTAGTTGTTCAGTGAGCACTTGAACATTCAAACATCTTCCTGGAGTGAGGAAATCGGCAGGTTTTAAAATATGGTCAACACCGGATCCCACGTATGTGAGTGGTCTTGTATTTACTACCGCTTCTACTTCTTTGATAATTGTTGACAGTTGATTATCTTCAAGCATGTGTTTTTCAAGTGTTCTCTTTAAGCAGTGCTTTACAACCGCTACAAGTCTTTCATATGCTCCCCCGTGCCACGGAGCGAGCTGAGGAATGAATTTCCATTTTATCTTCTCTGTTAATGTTCCTTCTTCTGTCATAACTTCAGCTAACAGTCTGAATTGCGGAGCATTGTCAGATAATATAAGTGTGGGTTTTCCTCTTGTAGCTATAAAGCGTCTGAATGCCATTACGCATTTGTCTGTGGTTAAGTCTTCAACCACTTCCAAATGTATTGCTCTGATCACCAGGCATGTGAACAAACAAATCCAACGTTTCTTCGATCCGTTTTCCGATTTAACGTACATTGGGCCGAAATAATCGACTCCTACATAGTTGAATGATGTTGTATAATTTACTCTTTCAGCTGGCAATGCTGGTGTCTTTGGTAATGTGTAAGGTCCTCCTCCATGTTTAACACATTTTGCACATCTGCTTAATATTTTTTGGACTCGCGTCCTCCCTTGAGGAATCCAATACTTTTGGCGTATGAGGCTCAGAGTATGAGGCACTCCTACGTGAAGATTTTTCTCATGGATGTCTTTAATTATTTTATCGGTGAATTCGCTGTTCTTTGGAATTAATATTGAATGTTTCGCGTCGTATGATAAATCTGAATGTGTGATTCGCCCATCACATCTCAGTATTCCTTCATTGTCCATGAATAATCCTAAGTTCCGAGATAACGAAGTTAATTTTCCTTTGCATTCTTCTGGAAATGATATTTTTTGTAGTTCTTTTATTTCTCTCATTTGTGAATCTGAGATATTTGTTTCAAATGTTCTACTTGGTGTCTCTATTTGTGATTGTTCTTCTGTGTCCAACAGACCCTCCCGCGACAGAAAAGAAACTGAACTAGGTAGGTCCGAAGGCCATTTGCTTTGATCTTTTCGGAGAAATTCAGGACCATATAACCATGTGTTCTTCTCGTCTTCTGACGCGGCAGGACGCGTAGCAACGTCTGCTGGATTTAATTGAGATGGAACGTATTTAATGTTTAAATTTTTATTCTGTTTTATTTCTTCTATTCTTCTGGACACAAATGGTTCAAGTAATTTATCTGAGTTATACCAGTCTATGACTATCTTACTATCAGTCCATAAAGTTATGTGTGTTATGTTCAAGGGTAGGAATTTGCGAACATATTTGATAAGTCGACTTCCTATAAGTACTCCCAACAGTTCTAAGCGTGGAATCTTCAGATTTTCTTGGTCTTTAATAGGTACTAATCGTGATTTACCTATTATAAAATTGACTTTGTCCTTTTGTACTAAATAAATCACCGCAGCATAAGCTATCGATGAAGAATCCGTGAAGCAATGCAATTGAGCATTCTTCTCATCAGGTATAGTGATTTTTCTAGGTAAACATATACTTTCAATTTGCTTCATTTCGTCTAGAATAGTTTTCCAATTTTGGAGTAAGTCCTCTGACAGCACAGTGTCCCACTTAGCTTTAATCTTCCACAGCTGTTGGAGCAGCAACTTAGCTGATAGCAAAGTTGGGGCACTAAATCCACATGGATCGTACACGGATGCTATAGTTCTCAAGATCCCTCTTTTTGTGTATTCATTGTCTCTATTGACTTTAGCCCTTAAATGAAGCATATCGTTGGCTAAAATCCAATTTAAGCCCAATGTCTTTACCGTTGTTTCTTCTGCTGCGTCAGGTATTTGTTTCATGAAGTCTGAAGAATTGGAACTCCATTCGCGTAGATTCATCGAGATTTGTGAGAACATTTCCTTGCCTTCTTTGTAAAGATTTATAGCTTCTGATGCAGTATCCGATCCAGTAAGCACATTATCTACATATATATCATTTGCTAATTGTTTACTATATTTTCCATTTGTATTTTGTAGATGATGTTTTATCGTAGCGTTCAGTAAAAATGGACTTGAAATAATTCCAAAAGGAACACGTTTAAATCTATAATGTAGAAGATTCTCCTCATTAATAGGTTTATTGATATCCTTTAACCATAGGAATCTGGTAACGTCTCTATCTTTATCTTTCAGTCCTATTTGCAGAAAAGCCTTTTCCACATCAGCTGTTAGACCCACAGAATAACATCTAAACCTTATCAGCAATCCTGTTAGATCCTCAAGCATCATTGGACCGCAGTACAAACATTCATTGAGACTCTTTGTATCTTTGGTTCTTGCAGAAGCATCGTACACTATACGAAGAGGTTTCCCTGTTACGATGACACCATGATGAGGTAAGTAATGAACAGGTCCATCCTCCTTGATGTTATCCGGTACTATTTCTATAATTCCTCTTTTTAATTGGTCTTCTAATGTTTTGTTGTAAGAGTTCAAAGCGTCTGTATCTAGTCGTTTCAGCAGTCCTACTAAGCGACCATATGCTAGCCCAAAATTGGTTGGTAATTCTGGTGGATATGTTTTCCAAGGCCAGCTAACGTAGTATCTTCCTTCAATTAACTCGGTATTTTCGTTAAAATGTTTGATGGCTTCTTCTTCTCGGTTAGCCTTTGGAGAGTCAGTGATCCCGATGGATTCCAAGTCCCACAAGACCTTGACGTTTCCCGTGTCCAAGGGTAAGTCTGGCTCTGACAATTTGGTCTCGTATGAAGCTTGAAAATACGTGAGCACTGACGACTCTCGCATAGGTTTCTCCTTTGTTTGTCCCGAAAGTATCCAACCCAGTTCTGAATTTACTAAGTATAAGTTTTCCTGCAATTTTATCTTTTCTGTTGACATTAGTGAATGATAATAGTCGTTTCCTATTAGTATGTCTATTCTGTCTGAAAGAGATCCATCGTCAGCTAATGTAACGTTCTTATTATTCCATTCGACCAGTTCTTCGTTGTATGATGAAATTCCTTGTGTGATGTTCGGTACAACATTAGCGTAGATAGTTTTGTGTTTATTCGTTCTTGTTTGTATGTCAAGTTTCATCAAAGAACTCTTTATTTCTTGAGGTTTTTCTGACCCGAATGTGAATACCATAAGATGATGTTCTTCCAACGTTGGTAGGTTTAATTTCTTGGTCACTTCTTGAGTGATATAGCTTCTTTGACTACCAGAGTCTAGCAATACACGACACTTCAACGTCGAGTGGTCAGGTCCTTTTAAATTAACTATGGCTGTCTGTAACACCGTCGATCCTTTGTCATGTACGTGCATTGTATTAGTAGACTCGGGTTTTCTAAATGTCTTGTTTGGGCATAACGCTTGGTTATGCAAACCTCTGCTCTTGCAGTGAAAACAAGGTTTATCCTTGTTAGGACAAGTGTTGAGATAATGTCCGCTTCGAAGACAAATGTAACATTTGTTTCCTAATATTTGTTTCCTTTCCCTAATTGTTCTAAATTTGTAGCAGGAATTGCTGTAATGTCCTCCATTACAGAATAAACAGGATGGCTTATTTCTTTTTGGACTAAATCTAGGTTGATCTCTGTTTTCTCTGGTATTAAAATTCCTTTTAAGATTGTTGACTTTATTAAATGCTGTAATATTCGGTTTCCATTGTCTAGTTGTATCACTCATATTGTTAGGTTTCCATTGCCTATGTGTATCATTCATTTTGTTAGGTTTCAATTGTCTTTTAGCATCATCCATTTTATTAGGTTTCCTTGTTCTAAACTCTTTTTTGACCTTTGTTCTCACATGAAGAGTTTCAGTTGTGTAACTGATGTTTTCTTTGTTACCCTTTTCAAAAGTTCCTCTTGCATCTTCTCGAGCACACAAGATTACATGAAGCTGCTTTCTTATTTCTTCTATAGTGTTGTTATTCAACTTGAGTTTCAACTCATATATAATATCTTCAGGAAATTTCTCCATAATCATGAACCGCAGATGGTTCTGATCTGTGTTCTCACCAAGAGTACTCAAAACTCTGAGATGTCTCTCAATATCATCAAGCGTTCTCCGACACTCTTCTGGTTTTTCTGCTCTCTTTAGTTTATAAAGTGTTGAATAATGTGCGTCAACAATTTGAGTAGTCTTGCCATATCTGTTGGTCAAGATATCCAAAGCTATCTTATAATTATTATTCGTAGTTTCTAATCCATCTAATATGGTTTTAGCTTCACCTTTCAACGATGCTTTCAAATAAAGCAATTTATCAACATCTCTTAGATCTCTCTGATCAATGTTTGAGCTAAATTGATCCCAAAACTGGTTCCACTGAAGTACATCTCCTGAGAATGTAGGCAGATTTAAATCTGGTAACTTTCCTCTATGTACGTTTGCTTGACTGGAGCTTGAAGTAGTAGCTTTATCTTTCTTAACTTGAATTCGTGCATTTAATTCTGCTAGCACTTCTTCTCCATTCAGCTGTTCCGTTGTCAACATAGAAATTTCATCCGCATTAGGATTCGTTGAGGAGTTGAAGTACTGGTACAAGTCATTGTTAAATCTGGTAAGTACTGCTTGTAATTTAGAAGAAGTAATTTTTGCTTGATCAGCATCATCATCAGACCATAGACTCAACTCACACAAATCACGAGAGCTGCTAGCCAAGTCTTTAATATTTGACACAATTTTATTTAATCTATTCAGATATATTTCGTCCATAATGATAGTTAACTCACACGTGAATCTGAAATTAATAACAATAATCATTGAAATAAATAGCAATTAATTTGCTTCTTCAGTCCACTAACTTCATCAAGTCATCATACAACCAGTTTATTGACTGTCAGTAATCATACTAACATTCACTAAAACTGTCCATTAAATTTCATTTATAAATTTTCACGTTGAGTAAACTATGTTATTTACTAAGTATGTCATACCACCGACACACTTTATAATTCAGTATCAAATAAATCTTAATCTTTCATCACAACATGATCATACAATAAATTTAAATTTCTGTTCTGTTTCAGAAAATGTTGCCTTTTGAAGCTTTCTCATGGAAAAGTAAAGAAATAATAGGAACCCGCCCACTCAATTGAGTGTATTTCATTTCATTAATATTGTTCAATGAATAACAATTACATAACAGCACATTAATTCAAATAAGTTCTGTCTAAACTATTCGGCCCGCCTCAGTCGACCGGCGCAGTCCACCGACAGGTTGGCCAACCAAATTGTATCTCTACAATTCGTCATGCCAAGTGTCGCTACACAACACCTCATTTTTATGAACCCACTGGTCCTCTCTTTTGAACCTGTCGACGCGACCCACCTGAAGCACTAGACGGCCAGCTGGACCAATTGAGTTGATAAATCTCATATAACTGGTCCCATGTTGTCTCATACTTTGTATATTTTAATTCATAAGGGTGGTTAAAAGCATCAACCATACAGTGTCAACTCACAAATGCATTAACCAATGCATAAGTTATTTCATAATCACTCAACTTTATAATTAATCAGTGAAGTAATAATCATACCAGGCTCACATAACTATGTACCACACAGTAACGCTAGTAAATTGTGTTTGCTTAGTATAATGCCCGAAGCTACTAAGAATGCTTTCCCCTTTTAACAATCATAATTCAAACCAAAATTTTAATTCTTGTACTTCACCTCACACAGTGAGTGGACGGACTCTTTCTACACTTTTCCTTGTCATGATCAAAGTTTAAATTGAACTCACTATGTTCATATAACTATTGTCATATCACCAATCAAACTATCAACAGAGTAGTCATAACCTGATTTTTCATAAGTGAAAATTGTTGACAGTGACATAAGACTAGATTCACCAAAACAATGTTATATTCTTCATATGATGTGCATATGTAACTACACAAATGTTATACCAATACATTATTGACTATCTATGAACTAGATATCAATTCTTCATCCATATAAATCAATCCTTCATCCACATAAAGTCAGTTCTTTATGTATACGTTTTAGTAGTTAATAATATAACTATACGAATTGTCATGTATATATTTATATATAATGTACATACCAGCTTTCCTTGTGTATTTTATCGAAGTGCTACACCAACGGTACCTCTTATTTATTTAATGCGTTCCTTTGACGTTCCGCCCTATAGAAAGAAATATAAAATTATCTTTCTATAATATGTGAGTGTTTATAGATGAAGCGAAAGAATTTCATCTTGTTGTATCATTGAATTTACTCGCAAACATAATTTTGACTACAATTCTGTGTTTGTACTCTTCTCACATTGGTAGGCAAGTTAATTTTTTCTTGTTTGTCATTCGAATTCCAATAAGTCTTATAAGAAAGACCGTAACTTTCTAATCAGAGGCTAGTTTGTTTGTAAATATATGACCATAATATTTGTGTACACAAACACTCTAATTTCATGATATCCACAAGAATAATACTTGATATCTCACCTGATAACACCTTTCAATTGTTTTTTCACTTTTAACTTTTCATTTCACAGCTTTCTTTCACATAAACAATTGATTTTCACTCTCAAGATCACACAGCGTCTGTTTTTGTTCGACAGTTGTCAAAGGATTTCGGCCATTTTGATTTTGCGTAATAGCGTCGGAAGTTATTTCCTCCACTTCCGCTTCTCGCTAAAAGATAATTAAGAGTGTAATTATCTTTTACCCTTACCAAGTCGTAATATGATGTCACGAATTTATATAAATTCGTAATGTTTAAATATCGATTCTTATTAATAAATTACTGCTTAACCTCAGTGCGAGAAATCATATGAGTTATAATCTATAGAATGCGCCCTCTATTGATCGATAGCCGTATTACCGACGACCTATCTTTAACGTCTATATATCACCATTTCTATACCGCCCTCTATCAACGGATAGTCAAATCATCATGACGACAACCATTTCAGTTCGCTTCTCAAGCGAAGCGAAGTATGTAGTTCGGAATGCGCGCCATCTACGCGTGAGTAGTGGCACTTATTTAGTTTGTGAATGCTCGCATAGATGTCACTTGTGTCTATGCATAGAAGTTTTTTGTCATTAATAGTAATATAATGACCTTAGATAAATACTTCTAACCTGAAAACATCAAATACATAAAATGTACAGTATTATCGTGGTACGTATGTGCCATACGTGCCATATGTGAATGAAATGTATTCACTCTTTTCAATGATGTATCATTGAAGTTTCACTCTTAGTTTTCCTATTTGCCCACAGATACCGCCACTTTCCTGTTCGCCCACAATCTAAATTTCAACTTCTGTATAGTGACTAACCGTTGTAGACCTTCTTGTTTTTAATAATAATTTTTAATCAAATGACAGAATGTTTTAATTAACTTTGTTTAGATCTGTATGAGCGAGCAATGCTAAAATTATTATCCCTTGTACACTCACTACCATTGATCCCAGCACCTCCACCATTTTGTGGGGTTATTTGCATAATGGGGGTTTTATCGCCATAATAGTTATTAGTTCTGCATCTACTTTCCCACAGAAATCTAACGAACAGTCGGATACGCTTTGGTTTTCCCATCCTCATGTCAAATGAGGCTACTTGCCAAACGCGGAACTGACTGTATCCCGGGCCTGGTTCAGTTGTAACTCAGGCTATTCTATCTGCTTCGCTTTTATATGAGTGTTAAGGTATTGCCAGCTCTTTTATCCCTGTAT
Source organism: Apotomis capreana (assembly GCA_947623375.1). NCBI lineage: Eukaryota > Metazoa > Arthropoda > Insecta > Lepidoptera > Tortricidae > Apotomis > Apotomis capreana. The sequence continues at coordinate 877,210 of OX392513.1, read as the reverse complement.
AACTACAGCATGATAACAAGGTCTTACAATAGTTATTCACCATACCTTCAAAGTTGTAGTCCTAACGCCGGACTCGCCGCGCCCGACGGGGTGCGCACCGAGTCCCGCCTCCTCACCATGGCGGTCGCCCACGACTTCCCCGCCTGTGGTTAAATAAATCATTGATTCTCACAGTCGAACCTCTAAGTGCCCAAGCCTGTCACCTGTGATAGGTACTATACTGTTAATGATATATAATAAAGATTACTAAATTGGAACTGTTATATGTATATCTCAATGATGTGATCTTTACTGACAAGTTAACTCAATTATCATACTGTTAGACTATACATGAAACTATATGCCCAGTTTAATCATTAGTGTTAAATATCTTACAGTTGGCTTCGTCACAGCAAGTATAGCTATATTGTTATTAGTTTGCTCGTTACACGAACCATAATTAAATTACTCATGATAGAAAATTACAATTAAAGTGATACCATGAGTGTTATGTAAACTAATTGGATTGGTTCCTGCTCCAGGAACGTCTGATGATCCTGGGTCAATTAATCCACCCAAGGTTATCAGTCTGGCTCTATTCTCTTATCTCTGGATATTCATAATCATCATACATGGGCTGACATCAGCCGACGTCAGCCAGTCGCAAGGTACCATACGACGAGTAGACCGGAGGATCGACTTAAGAGCGAATCATTATCACTTCACGCAAATCCTCCCTTCTCTGGGTGCCTGTCTACCAGGCCACCCGCTGGCTCTCAACACGACTCTCGTGTATGCGTGCACGACTTATGGTTAGTACAAGCTGCTACACAGCGTTCAAGTTTTGGAAGGCTCTTTAACCTATGATTATCGATAGCTAAACAGCTGTCACGAATCGATAACCCGACGTTATTCAGTACAAGGAGTTAAACAACTCATGCCAATCCTGCAGAAGTCAAACGACTCCCCAGGGCTTACAGGCTCTTGCCGCCAACCCCGCAGGAGTTAAACAACTCCCCAGGCTTTACAGGCGGCTGGGCGCATGCGCTATCCATCAGTAATCAAAATACTCGGGTTCAACAACCCAGCGCATGCCCCGCCAGCACATCATGGAGGCAGCATTCATATCGCTGCCTCATTCCGCCTGCAGGCCGGAATATTGGTCTACTCAAGGAGAAATAGTCAAGCCAGGACACCACAAAGTGTGCGTGTCCTCCATGATGCTTATCATCATAAATTACAATTAAAATCATAAAGTTATAATCATCAATACACTGGCATATAATTACATAAAGAAATCAAAGTTATGTTCATAATGGTCTCTGTGATATTATATTCAGACCAATATAAGAATCATGAGATTCCTAGGATATGCTGAAAAGTCTGGCCAGCGGTCCCTTAAAGTACCTTCACGTTGCTATATAAATAAAGAGAAAATAAATAAATCAAGATTGTAAAGGCTTAGGCTAGAACACTTAGCTTTCGCAGATCTCTCCGGCTGTTGCACAATAGAATTTCTCGCACTGATTCCAAGCACTTTATTTATCACAAATTACTTTTAAAAACACAAGAAACTTAGTGAAAGAAAATTTGAGCAAGTAGCAACTTGATTCTTACCATAGACAATATGTATTTCTTAGGTGCGTTCCGAAACACGCAAACATCGCGACATTTCGCGACAGATCCTCCAATTACCATCGTCCGTTTTGACCGGTCCCAGAATTTTTCTAAACACCTTGCGCTCCGCTACTAAAAGGCTATGCTCCTCCTTAAGCGTTAGCGTCCAAGCTTCGCATCCATACATTAGAATGGGACGGATAACGGTCTTGTATATCCGAAGCTTCGTAGATATGCTGAGAAGCTTGGACGCCAAGACCTTGTGGAGAGCAGCGCTGCATCGCAAGGTGTTCTGGATGCGGATGTTGACTTCGTCCTCTCTTGTATGCGTATCCGTGACAGTGCACCCGAGGTATTTAAATTTGTCCACACACTTGTAAGAGCTTCCCCCTACAAGTAGGTCGTCTCGTTTAGCACGACTGTTCCGGTATCGCTTCATGTGGAGGTATTCCGACTTCCCATGGTTAATTCTAAGACCTACCTTTGCTGCTTCTTCCTCCAAAATTCGTATAGATACTGCCACTTCTTCACGGTTTTCCCCAAGTACGGCTAAGTCGTCTGCGTACCCTATCACCCTATATCTTCCATTCAGCTCTATTCCGGAATCTAGTGTCAGTAATTTCCGGACAACATATTCCAGAACTAAATTGAAGAGCATAGGGGACAGAGCATCGCCTTGTTTCAGTCCGGTACTCACTGTGAATTCTGTTGTCAGCTCATTGCCCACTCTAACCCGCATCCGGCTTTCGCTGGTCGCAACTTGGATCATATCGACCAGTTTTTTGGGGATATTAAAATTTCGGTGTCGTTTTAAAATGAAAAAAATAAATTTCGCTAGGTCGTGACGAAGAGAAAATTTCGAAAAAAAAAAAAGCTTAGCCGGTGGCTGACTCTGCATCGACCTAGTTGGAGCGGAGCGAGCGAAGCTCCCATGGATCGACTCGAATGGACTTTGTAACAATGCGCAGATCTCAGCGAGTTCTCAACCGATTTTAGAAATTTTTGTTTTAAAATGCATAAATTAAATATCGCTAGGTCGTGACGAAGAGAAAATTTCGAAAAAAAAAAAACTCCGCTCCAATCTATGGTGCAAGCTTAGCCGGTGGCTGACTCTGCATCGACCTAGTATATTTTTTGCATTATTTACTGGCAATGTTTGTGGTTTTGGAACGCGCATGTCAAAAATAGAGTTGCCACACTAATAGTGAATCCCGATATTCTTTTTTTTTTGTTGCTGAACCGAATAGCCCTTAGGCTGTTATCGTAAGTCACTGTGTTGTGGTGGTAGGCTAGCCGCAGCATAAACCTCGGCACCACGTGTGTGATGCTGTCGCGCGCGGGCGCTCGGAACAGCGGATGAGTACCTAGCTGAAGCAACTGGTCCCTTGTCCTGTCAGTTTGTAAAATTGTATCTAGGATATTTTATGGTAGGCAAAGTTTGTGTTATCGCGGTGGGCGCCCCCGCCTGCGGAGGCGTCGTCTCTGTCTGTATTGTGTGCCTGTCATGTCGCTGTCGTCTTCTCTTGTCCCTCTCAAGGAATTAGTCCGCATCATGGTTGACAGTAGGGTCGCCCTCTGATTCTGTCCGAGATTACTTCATCGGGGTACCATATTTTGATGGTGGCCGTGATGACGTCATCTGGGTCTGTCAGTATATGCCTTGGTCTGCGGACTAGAAGTTGCCTAGCTAGTCGCAGACTATTGCACCTTGAGAGTCTGGGTGCTGCTGAGGATGCCGTGGATTCTTACCAACTGGTGCAGGGAAGCGATATGTAGGCGGAGAAAATAATTAGACGAGTCCTCGTGATATACGCAGCTTTATATACCATATATAAAGTACATAATCAGTAGTCATAAGATTAAAATATGAATTACGTTTATAATTACACACGAGGACAGTACAAACTTAATTTAGGTTAGAATAGATGGATTTCCGTGAGAGCGCAAAATCGGAATGGGCGAACATAGTCTGTGGCTCCTAGGCATAGACACAGTTGCATAGACAAATGTTATAGAGCATTAAGCTGTGTATACAAACCAAAAGTTATTATAAGGCACACAACTTAATACTTCCCCTTGACTTTAAGAACTTGACATGTATATGTAACAGCTGTGCTCTATAATTAATTACAAACTTTCAAACCATTAAACCATTACACAACATTAAACAATAAACATAAATAGCAAACATATCATTCCTTATCACAATATTACATGCCTATCTCATTAGCATTCATAGAAAATAATAAAATATTCATCATAGCAATATTACATGCCTATCACAGTTAGTTTAGTATCCAAAATGCAACAGTACCTACTAAGAAAAACAATATAACAAATATTTAACAAGGCCTAACACATAAATCATGCCTAAACATACAATGTTGTTTTGAATTCAAACACTTAGTTAGTACATCTGCAATCATTTTTTCTGTACATAGATATTTAACAGTCATAAAACCTTTTTGAACTAAGTCCTTAATAAAATGATAGCGCACATCAATGTGTTTTGTTCTCTTGTGACTAATATCTTTATTTTCAATAATTTTGTGAGCACTCTGGTTATCGTTATACACTATGATATGCACTTTAACATCAGGTAATAATTCTGTTAAAAGTTGCTTTATAAAACAGAGATCTTTGGATACATCAGCTATTGACATGTATTCGCTTTCTGTTGAGCTAAGGGAAACAGATTTTTGCTTCCTAGATTCCCAATGAATTACATTAGATCCAAGTTTAATTACAAACCCTGTATATGATTTCCTATCATAACAATCATTGGCCCAATCGGCGTCGGTATATGCATTTAATACCAATTGATCACTTTTTACATAATGTAAACCGTAATTAATTGTGCCAGCCAGATACCTAAGCAAACGTTTAGCAGCTAACCAATGCGTTTTTCCAAAGCAGTTATTAAACTGACTCAGTTGGCTACAGGTAAATGCGATGTCAGGACGAGTACAAACAGACAGGTACATAAGGGAGCCTATCAACTCTCTATACTTATATTGCTCGTCCTGCAATGTAACATTTTCTTTAAGTAATTTACTATTGAGAACCATAGGGGTGGACACTGGTTTACAATCTAACATATTAAATGTTTTTAAGATATTTTTGATGTAAACCGACTGATCTAAAGTCAATGTTCCACTTTTTCTATCCCGAGTAACACGGATGCCAAGATAGTTCTGAATTGGACCTAAATTTTTAATATCAAATTCTGATTCTAATAACTCCAATAATTTACTTTTACATTGGCTATCCTTGGGGTAAAACAGGTAACAGTCATCTACATAGAGAGCAATAATTACAAAATCATTATGTGACTTCATGGTATATACACAAGGTTCACTTTTGCATTGCATAAAACCATTATCACTTAAGACCTTGTGTATACGCGCATTCCACATACGGCTAGACTGTTTTAGTCCATAAATACTCTTTTGCAAGAGACAAACCTTATCATTATTTGAACTAAAACCTTCCGGCTGCTCCATGTAAATAACTTCATTTAAATTGCCATTTAGAAATGCTGTCGTTACGTCTACGTGATCAATATTGAGATCAAGCTCATTTGCCAGGCTAAACAATATCCTAATTGTCGAGTGATGAACGACAGGGCTGTAAGTACAATGAAAATCTATACCTTCTTTTTGAGTGAAACCTCTCGCTACCAAGCGAGCCTTGTAACGAACAAAATTACCAGCAGCGTCGTTTTTCACTTTAAAAACCCATTTGCACTTGACAATATTGGTATTCTTCGGCCTGTCAACCAACTTCCACACTTTGTTTGACATTAAAGAGTTATATTCATCCTTCATAGCCTTTTGCCACTCAGTGGCATTAGGACTAGACATGGCCTCTTTAAATGAAGTTGGTTCTGAATTACTAGTGGCCGTTAGCGACCAATCCGTATCACAATACCTTTTAGGGAGTACAGACCGAGTACTACGCACAGGACGTCCCGCAGACGTCGACGGCGGGGCAGGCGCCTGCGTCACAGCTTCCCCTGGAGCAGAGCCCGCGCCCGGTGACCTGTCCGCCTCACCAGCTGGACAGTCAGCGAGGGAGTCATCCTCGCTCACCGTGCAGTAGTCCTCGTCTCCCGAACCTGGAAATGATAACGAATAATCATGTTCATTTCGTATATAACTGAAATCATTACTATCATTCACGACTTCATTCTCATTCACGATACTATCATTCTCATCTGAATGGTTAACCTTGGCAATGTCATTTTTGCCCCTAGCGTTACTCTCTTTCACGTTAGCAACATCAGGATCAGCACTGTCATCCATGCTGCCTGTGTCTGATGTAGTACTCTCATTCCTACTAGATATATCTGTACTACTCTCATTCATACAATTGTCAATATCATTTTCTGTAAAATTAAAATCATTGAAAAATTCAAAATTAAAATTGATATTATTAATGTCATCCCGATTAAAATTATAAAACCTTTGCTCTAAGAATTCGACATCCCTGGATATAATAACCTTACTAGGGTCATCACAGTCAGCCAATCTGTAGCCCTTAGAGGTTTCTGAGTATCCAACAAACACATAGGGCTTACACTTTGCATCCAGCTTCTTTCGCTTCACATCCTGTACCTTAGCATACGCTATGCATCCAAATACACGAAGGTGACTGAGGTCCAGCTTCGACCCAGCCCACACCTCCTCCGGAATCCTGCCATCCAAGGCTGCTGTGGGAGACCTGTTTTTAAGGTATATAGCAGTCGTCACTGCCTCTCCCCAGAAGCGGCGGTCCAGACCTGAATGATGCAGCATGCACCTCGCTTTATTCATTAAAGTTCGGTTAAGGCGTTCTGCCACCGAATTCTGCTGCGGGCAATATGGTACAGTGGTTTGATGCAAAATCCCTTTATTTCTAAAAAACATAGAAAGTTTTGTGTTCACGAATTCCTTACCATTATCAGATCTTACACAACGTACAGGTAAGCCTCGCTGCCTCTCTATCATGGTAACAAATTCTATAAAACGGTCACTTACCTCTGATTTTCTTTTTAAAAGGAAACCAAAAGATTTTCTTGAGAAGTGATCCGTAATTGTCAGGAGATATCTCGCGCCACCCAAGCTGACAGGGAGCGGCCCACACACATCAGTATGGATCAGGGCTAGGGGCTGGTCGACAGTTGTGCTCGACGCCTTAGGAAAAGGTTTGGAAGGCAGCTTGCCCTCCAAACAAGGCACGCACCTGTCCGCCTGCTGGTTCTGAAACTTAAAAAGGTTAGGCACCCTATCCCTAATACTATGCAGATCTTTACTATTTATATGACCTAATCTATTGTGTAAAAGCTCCTCGTCAGTAACTGTGGAGCTCAAGGCTTCTTGCCCGTGCAAGGATCTTGAGCTCTCCCAATTGCGCGAATTACTATCTCTGATCAACCAATATGTACCATTTACTAATGCAGCAGCTGCTATACGTTTACCTTTAAGATCTATATCACAACCATCTGTTCTAAATGTCACAACATAATCATCTTTAATTAATTTGCTAACTGAAATTAAATTATTCAAGCAATCTGGCACATACATAACATCTTTTAATAACAATTTACCATCTACAAGGACTTCTCCTTTACCTAAACATCTCATTTTGTGTTTACTAGCTGTTATAATATAACTTGAACTAGGCTTGAAGTTAATGAAGTAGTCCCTTTTATTAAAGATGTTCACCGAAGCGCCTGAGTCTACACACATCACATCACTGGGAACGGCTGCCAGGGCTGTCGCAGAAAGAGCCTGCTCCACAATCATCGGAGTGCTCCTCCGTTCACGCTTAAGCTTGAAGCAGTTCTTCTTGATATGACCCGGCTTCTTGCAGTAATGACACCTGGACTGCGTAGTCCTTTTCATCGATGCAAGCGCAGTTCCCCCGTCCGATGACAACCGCCTGGATTCCTCCTGGAGAAGCCTAGCACGCACCAGCTCACTAGTCAACGTACTTGTCATGTTCATGGTCTCCAGGTTGGACACGAGGGAGTCATACTCTGAAGATAGCCCGCTGAGCAGTATCTCCGCAACTTCTCTGTCTTCAATAGTCTTGCCTATGTCCGCCAATTGTTGCACCAGCATTGTCGTGGCTTCAATGTAGTCTGACATCGTAGTAAACGTACCGTAGTCAATCCTATGTAGTTGTCGTAGGAGTAAAACACGACGAACCAAACCGGAGTCTTCGAATACGTCCGCTAAGCATTTCCACGCTGCCTTTGCAGTCTTGGCGTTCCTGACGTATTGGTACATGCAAGGCTTTATAGACAGGCAGATACGGGCAAGCGCACGCTGGTCACGCGCGTCGCCTTCGGTCGGCTCGTTCTCGACAATCTCCCACAATCCGTCGTGCATGAGCGCCATGCGGACGGCGAACTTCCATGAGAAGTAATTCTGAGGGCCGGCCAAGCGTTCTATCTGCACCGACTGCGCCCCGGAGACAGGAGTCGCGGCCGCGTTGCACGTGGCAGTCTCAGCCATTGTGTGTAGCTGTAGGTTATGTTGCGACTTACTTGTTTCGTCTTCTTCTCCGCCTTCCTCTCTCTCGGTCTTTCTTGCTGGGACCGGAACCTATTGCACCTTGAGAGTCTGGGTGCTGCTGAGGATGCCGTGGATTCTTACCAACTGGTGCAGGGAAGCGATATGTAGGCGGAGAAAATAATTAGACGAGTCCTCGTGATATACGCAGCTTTATATACCATATATAAAGTACATAATCAGTAGTCATAAGATTAAAATATGAATTACGTTTATAATTACACACGAGGACAGTACAAACTTAATTTAGGTTAGAATAGATGGATTTCCGTGAGAGCGCAAAATCGGAATGGGCGAACATAGTCTGTGGCTCCTAGGCATAGACACAGTTGCATAGACAAATGTTATAGAGCATTAAGCTGTGTATACAAACCAAAAGTTATTATAAGGCACACAACTTAATACAGACCTGTCCGTGTCCAGTCTGTCTCTGTTTAGCCAATGTCGCGTAATCGTCCCGTCAGTACGTCTGCATTTAGGAGGGGGGGTCGGGATCCCTTATGGGGACTTGAAAATCCGCTTCTATTGGAGGGGGAGGGGGCTGGTAAGCAGCTGCCTTCTTTACTAATTTGTTGGGGTGATTGGGGGAGCTATCACAGAATTTATTTGATAGCTCTCTTAAATGTGCGTGTATTGTAGGTACCTGGGCGTCGTGATGTATGAATAAATTGGTTACGTACCATGGTGCATCTGTGGCACGTCTGAGGAATCTATTTTGTATTAGAATTTCTATGCCTGTTGGGCTGTAGAGTAGGCAATTTTCATTTAATTAACTGGTATCCCAATCAATTGATGAATGAATTGACGTTTGGTCATGCTCATGAAATAAATTAAAAAAAAATGAGTTGACGTTAGCGGCGGTGTAGTAATGTAAATATTTTATGTTTTTGATCGTTCATTACTAGCGATTACTGTATTATACCTATTGGCCTTGTTTTGCTTATACTAATCGGAGCGCCGGGATGTGCAGTCTCATTTGATTTCAAACAACATCCGTGCGCGTCCGTTTTTGCGTTTTTACATAGTTATTATAAACTGTTTGTAGTTGAGTTATTATGAAGCTATTCTTCATCTTCTTGTTCCTTGGCGCCGCCCGGGCCCTGGTTGGAGACAATTATGACTGTCCCTATTGCCAGCCAGAACAAATCCACATTGCATTTGGAGGTAATTTTTGTTTTTATATGTGATATTTTATTTTGGCTGAAGTTCTGCGTATTTCTTTAAGGGTCGATTTCAAAAAAATTGTACATGTTTAAGGGCTTTAATTAAAACAAAACTTAATTGATTCCTTTGTGTGACGAAAGTCACCCATACATTTTGTATGACTAATTTGCTAAAAAGCGTTTTGAGATAGGGGACAGGGGGCCTCCAAATGCCAAGTGCTTAGAGCCCTGGCCCTTTAACTCCAGGCCTAGGCACAGTTCGTACCTAAAGACAAAGAGCAAACTTGTTTTATTGCTATCTATGCAGATCTAGACTAAGCTGGAATACCTTATATACTCATACTTATATATTCTGTATAAGGAAAGTCGATCAGGTGAGCGGTGTCCAGTCCTGTCTAGGTAGTGAGGTCATGCACGTATCTGTCACATTTAATTAGTTTTGTACTAAAGCAGTATCCATTGTAATTACTTTGTTATTCAGCTGAGAAATATTAATGAAATGAAATGAAATAATTTATTCAGTAAATAAAAATAAAAAGTAAATTAATTAGCATCAAATCACTAAGTTTATTCCATTTGTGTCATTTGAATAGGCTAAGTATGATTCATTGCTTTATTGAATGATCTTTGTTTATTGAATTGCTTGAATTTGTATTGAAAGCTTGTTAGTTTCAAGGTAAAGTGAGATATAAAGTAGTGTACTGTGAAAATGTCAACATCCACTTGACTGTTTTCTAGCAAATAAATAATAGTTTGATTTGATTTGAGTTTTGATTTAATAATAATTTTAGGCATTATGTAGAACTATTAATTTTCTATTCAACTAGGTATCACAACACAGAGTTAGGGTAGATTTTTTTTTTTTAATGTGTTAACTTGTTCAACAGTTAAGCATGATAAATGCGTGGGGGTTTGATTAGATAAATTGGTTAAATGTTAGCATTTATAAATATTATTTTATTATGCAGACCTAAGCTGAACAGGCCACTGATAAGAAAGAAATCATTGACGTTTATGTAGTTGACAGGCAAAATTTAGATATTTATTTATTTAATCTTTATTGCACAAAAGAAAGAACTTATTGTACAAAAGGTGGATTTAATGCCAGGCATCAGGCAGAAAATGGGGCTATTTATTAATGTCAAACTAAGTCTGAAATTATATAACTAGAGGCAAACACTTGGAGACAGACAGTGATCACAGCTGTGACCTAGCCTTTGTGAGCTGCTCCGATTAATTAAATTATTTAAAGACAAGTTTCATTTAAATTAGACACAAACTAAAGAAAATGAATATGTGATTCCCACAAAATGTAGCAATTCCTCTAAGATTTAACTATTCTTCTTTAGTTTGTCTGACAAAGTATGCCTTTATTTTTAATTTGTACACATTTTTCATCTAAAAGGCAAAACAAAAATTGATCCTGATTTGCTCTGTTAAGGCGACGGGTAATGCGAAACTAGCGCCACTTCCGATTTTTTTCTTACATCTTCTAAATCAGATACATTTTCAGTAATCGCAAGAGTATAGGAACTGGAAAAACCCCTTCAATATTTATTAATTTATTATACACAATTTTTCGTTCTGTAGTTGTCCCCAAAAACTTGCCCAAAACTACTGTGGCTGCTTTTGATGTGAATAAGTTTTGTGGGGTAAACTACAGTACAGTGAACAAATTGTATACAGTGATTTAATGAATATTAAAGGTGTTGTAATAGCTCCTAGACTCCAGCTATTTCTGAAAAAAATATCTAGGTATAAGAAAAAAATCGCTAGTGGCGCTAGTTTCGCATTACCCATCGCTTTAAGAGGCCTTATAAAAAATATTTTTTTTCATATTATCGATAATTTCAACCAACTTTTTGAAGTGAATATTACTTTTCCCTGAGTTCTAGATAGTAACATAGCAATTTCATGCTTTCATTGCTTGCAGTCGAAAATAAGTTGAAAAAAAAACAGTTTTCTGCATGAATTTTGTCAATTCCGAGTAGATTTTGAGACAAAAATTATCAATAAAAAATTTAACCTGTGGTTTCAAATATATGTATACCAATAATAAGTCGCAATAGCACTGTTCTAAGTAGTAACATTGATAATATGTTAAGACACATGTTTGATCGTAGAGAAAAATGTCAAAAACAATCAGCACTTTTGAACGGATAAGGAGCCTTAAATATGTTTACTAGTTAATTTCTGAGATACAGTAATAATAACAGTATGGTATTAAATCTTATCAGCATGCTTATTATAATACAATATTGACATCACACTCTTGTTTAAGTATAGTTTCAGATAATAACATATATGTACATATAGCAAGTTAACAAAGAAACAATAATATATGATTATTTTAGACAAAAGTTACATTGTGTCTCTAAATTGTTACCAGTAATTCATACTTTCCTGAATAATTTTAGTGTAGTAAATGATATTACTATCACTTTAAGGATATGTGCCTAATTGGTAGGTACTTATTACCTTACTAAAGATCATTAGGGGGTGCCATGGAGCACATCTATAACAATAGTACTGTGTGTAATATCATCATATCAGCCGATAGACGTCCACTGCTGGACAAAGGCCTCCCCCAAAGTTCTCCACAACGATCGATCTTGCGGCGCCCTCATCAATTTCTACCCGCGATCTTAACCAGGTCGTCGGTCCACCTTGTTGGAGGCCTTCCAACGCTGCGTCTTCCGGTCAGCGGTCGCCACTCAAGAACCTTTCTGCTCCAACGGCCATCGATTCTACGAGCAATATGCCCTGCCCACTGCCACTTAAGTTTGGCGACTGTGTGTAATATAATAGAAGTAATATCAGTTACATGAATTTCTTTAAATGATAATGAATTTGTCTTTTGGTTTCATTCCATTTTGATGTATTACATAACAATTAAAATGTGTCACTCTTGCATGAAAAAAAAATATGAAAATAACCAAAAAGATGCCTTTTCCAGTAAGTAGGGGTACATACATTATCAAACTGTTGAAAACATGATCAGAATATTCAAATACATTCGAAACGGGTTTACTCACGTCGGAGAAGTTGAATATCGCTCGTCATGTTTCGAATCGGTTCGCGATTCATCATCACGATTAGTCGCGGCGGCGGTCAACCGAGTAGGTACTCCAGTGCTGTGTGCGTTCCGTGTTGTATTGTTATATGTCTGACACTCACTGTAGTTTTCTATGTAAAATAATCAGAATGCATTAAAAATTTCACATATTTTCCACCTGTGCCTTTCGGGAACCCTAGAAAATGAAAATGAAATGACCCACCCAAGTAACAATACGACATTCCTTTGTTACAGAGAATCCAAACGACATTGTGATAACATGGACGACATTCAACGACACCGAGGGATCCTACGCGTCGTTCGGGATCCGGGATCTAGATGAGCAGACCTTCGGATCCACCACGCTGTTCCAAGATGGCGGCAAGGAGCGGCGCGAGCAGTACATACACCGCGTCACGCTGTCCAAACTCAACTACGACACCACATACAGTATGTCACACAGTCCCCCTTAGATGGCGTTACAACGGTCGAAGTATTGTCTTAAGAGGCCTTATTCCTTTTAATACTTTTTCCCGTGTTCTAGGTAGTAACATAGCTATTTCATGCTTTTATTGCGTGCAATCGAAAATAAGTTGAAAACACTAATTTTCCGCGTGAATTTTGTCAATTTTGAATCAAAAAATTATCAATGAAAAATTCAAACTGTAAGGTTTCAAATATATACCAATATACCTACCCTGTTCTAGGTAGTAACATCAATAATATGTTAAGAAACATGTTTGATCATAGATAAAAATGTCTAAAACAATCAGCACTTTAAAAGGAATAAGGCCTCTTAATATTCCGGCGCTCTGTTGTGATGTGGTTGTGATAGTGGAATCTAGTCTATTCACGACGCAGTCCATGCGCACCTGCGCCCGCGTCACCCCCTCCCAAATTATTCCTGTGGCGCGGAGATAATTAGCGGGTTATACTCCCACACAAAGTCCGACTACTGGTAGTGAGGGCAAAACAGCCCCGATACAGTTCAAGTCATGTCTTAAGAAAAGAAAAATAGTGGTATCGTACCGCGCGTATCCTATGGCAACACCGAAACATTGTTTCCCATTTGTAACATATCGCTAAATTTTCATTTATCTGTTTTTTTTTCTTAACCCGTAAAATTTTCGGTTTTATAAACATCGTTTTAAAGAACCCATTATGTCAGGTTAAGTTTGTTTTATAATTATTCAGAAATATGAACAGTTTTGGAAAATGGCTTTCTGACAAATGAAAATTTCGCGAAATGTTATAGATGGAAAACAAAAATTCAAACTTACGATAGGTAACCCATTCCGCGTTGTAAAGCGCGTTAAAGTAGGTCTGTCATGCAGTTCTTCATAGATGGCGTTACAGGCGGTAAAGCATCCTCTCTTAATCGTAAATAACGCTTTGCTGTTTAAATTTCCGGCTTTGCTTGCGTTACAAACGTAAATGGACACACAAGGCTTCGATTTATTCTAGAATACAGCAGTCTTCGGAATAAATAATAGTCGTATGTTGATTACCGATCTATAAGCCATAGGTTGATCCATTATAAATATACAATCCACTATCGTATTTATATTTATGATTCAGCCAAGATTCAGCCCGTAAGTGAAACATACACATGTACGATATTCTCTGGATCCTTAAATTTGCTTAAAAATAGGAATAAATCGCCTTGTGACCAAAACTCACAAAGAATTCTGTCACTGCTCATTGAAAAACCTCGTATCTTGATCTTGTTAGTAGATTGATTTGTTCGTGAGTTTTGGTTGTCAGACGAAATGCATATGATTCGAATCGAGTCATTTTTACTGAAGCTATAATTTAAAAATATAATATGCCGGTAAAAGACAGTACTTTATGCATGTCCGTGAGTTCTTCCGAATACCGTCTTTTCACACTTCCCGCTATCCCTATATTAGTTTAAATTGTTTTGATTATCTCACGTCACCCCACTTACGGAAGGGGCGCGGAGCGGGCAGAAAATCACACATCCTGGCTAAGGCATGACTTAAAACTTTAGACAAATCTTAAAGCCCCAGATGGCATACTTATGTCCCGAACCGTAGGCGAGGGCCACAAACACCTGCGACCTTCTACACTCACGACTTCACCGCCCTAGGTATGTAATGTACTATTTTACATGTACATTGTAATGTAACAGAGTACAACGTGGGCTCGGCGTACGGCATGTCGGAGCTGTTCAGCTTCCACGTGCCCCCGAAGGGCAACGAGTTCCCCGTGCGCGCCGCCATCTACGGCGACATGGGCAACAAGAACGCGCACGTGAGTACTGTACACTCTAAGGCTGGTTTTAGTGTCGCGCTGACCGTCGGTGCGGATTGCCAACGCACCGACCAATATGTATTAACTTCAGGGAGCGCTTTAGAATGAAGCTGATGGGTCCGTGCGGACGACCGCCCGCGTTCCCTTGAAGTTAATACGTATTGGTCGGCGCGGAGCAATCCGCACCGGCGGTCAGCGCGACACTAAAACCAGCCTAACTACTGTTGTAAGTTTCTCTGCGAATCCATATGCTGTAGTCACAGACCAGTGCTCTAGTAAAACACTTCTTTAATGGTAATTATTTTTGTTAATGCAGTAACGCCTGCTAGCCTAAACCAAATGTTTAGTTAGAATTAAGCGAAAAATTTAATGGCTTAGGCGGGGTTTGAACCCACGTCTCGTACGGCTCTCCGGGCCAACACGGGCGTCGTACCTATTGAACCACTGAACCCGATGCGAGAGCCATTGAATTTTTCAACCAGTTGCTTCTTGCCTGCCTTAGGGTGGCATCGTAGCGCCGTATCTTATCTTATCTACTGTAAAGATTTAGACTTTATATTTTATTCGCTTCGTTCTAAGAATTTGCTTTAATGGCATTTTGAAACCACTTGCTGTGAATGGTTAGATCAATTGTTCCTTTCCCTCTACCCCAGGATTACCCCTGATTACTTCTCCGACCAGTGGTTGGTGTTAAGCGGCCGCCCGGGCGCTGTCTCCTAAGGGGCGTTTGTTTTACCATGTCTAGGCCACTGTGCCGTTCACTGTGTGGGCGCCACACAGTGAACGGCTCTTGTATGGCTAAGGCCAGCTCTGTCTGCCATGAGTCTTTTATCATTCATAGTAGCCAGCCAACAGACAGCGAAATTGTCATTTATAAAGTTTTTAGGTTTATCTTTCCAGTAATTAAAAACGCAGATTCCCTGATCTTCAATATATGTTTGTTACTGTTCATTGTATACGTGATTGTCTGATGGTACCTAGCACCTACCGTATATGCAGACAACCCCCTCTAGCCGGAGCATGTAAGGCGACCCGCGCGCACCAACGATATGGTACGGCAGAACATTAAAGTATAAACACGGCGGCCACCGTTTAGTTGCGTCCATGTTTATGAGGTCTCTCTACACCACTTAACACTACAATTTACCATGTTATTTATTTAATTTCTTTTTTCGTTGACGTACGCATGGATCATAAACAAGGACGCAACTAAACGGTGGCCGCCGTGTTGATACTTTAATGTTCTGCCGTACCATATCGTTGGTGCGCGCGGGTCGCCTTACATGCTCCATCTAGTGGGGGTTGTCTATGCGTATATGATAATAAAAATGATCGAGTTCCTACAAGACAAACTGTCATCATCTCATCTCAACTCTATCGTATTCCAGTCTCTATCGTACTTGCAAGAAGAGGCAGAGATGGGCCACTTCGACGTGATCCTGCACGTGGGCGACTTCGCGTACGACATGCACGACGACAACGCGCGCGTCGGCGACCAGTTCATGCGGCAGATCCAGCCCATCGCCACCATGGTGCCCTACATGACGTGCCCCGGCAACCACGAGGCCGCCTAGTGAGTACCTACGGAACTTAGGTCTCTCCCAGACAAGTGTCAACGCGACCAGTTCATGCGGCAGATCCAGCCCATCGCCAGCATGGTGCCCTACATGACGTGCCCCGGCAACCACGAGGCCGCCTAGTGAGTACCTACGGAACTTAGGTCTCTCCCAGACAAGTGTCAACGCGACCAGTTCATGCGGCAGATCCAGCCCATCGCCAGCATGGTGCCCTACATGACGTGCCCCGGCAACCACGAGGCCGCCTAGTGAGTACCTACGGAACTTTGGTCTCTCCCAGACAAGTGTCAAGGTGCCCAGTTCATGCGGCAGATCCAGCCCATCGCCAGCATGGTGCCCTACATGACGTGCCCCGGCAACCACGAGGCCGCCTAGTGAGTACCTACGGAACTTAGGTCTCTCCCAGACAAGTGTCAAGGTGCCCAGTTCATGCGGCAGATCCAGCCCATCGCCAGCATGGTGCCCTACATGACGTGCCCCGGCAACCACGAGGCCGCCTAGTGAGTACCTACGGAACTTAGGTCTCTCCCAGACAAGTGTCAAGGTGCCCAGTTCATGCGGCAGATCCAGCCCATCGCCAGCATGGTGCCCTACATGACGTGCCCCGGCAACCACGAGGCCGCCTAGTGAGTACCTACGGAACTTTGGTCTCTCCCAGACAAGTGTCAAGGTGCCCAGTTCATGCGGCAGATCCAGCCCATCGCCAGCATGGTGCCCTACATGACGTGCCCCGGCAACCACGAGGCCGCCTAGTGAGTACCTACGGAACTTAGGTCTCTCCCAGACAAGTGTCAAGGTGCCCAGTTCATGCGGCAGATCCAGCCCATCGCCAGCATGGTGCCCTACATGACGTGCCCCGGCAACCACGAGGCCGCCTAGTGAGTACCTACGGAACTTTGGTCTCTCCCAGACAAGTGTCAAGGTGCCCAGTTCATGCGGCAGATCCAGCCCATCGCCAGCATGGTGCCCTACATGACGTGCCCCGGCAACCACGAGGCCGCCTAGTGAGTACCTACGGAACTTAGGTCTCTCCCAGACAAGTGTCAAGGTGCCCAGTTCATGCGGCAGATCCAGCCCATCGCCAGCATGGTGCCCTACATGACGTGCCCCGGCAACCACGAGGCCGCCTAGTGAGTACCTACGGAACTTAGGTCTCTCCCAGACAAGTGTCAAGGTGACCAGTTCATGCGGCATGAATTTTTGATATGTTGTCTAGGGTGGTTAGTGAGTGTTTGAAATGCAAAATGCGACTTTTTACAGTTTGTTAAATGTGCATATCTCCGTAGCTAACTCCCCTGGAAACAAAATTTGAAATGTAAATTATAGTAATTTTGAATTCTCTACAACATTGCCATAGCTTTTTTTAGCTAAAATGCTCCTAGACGAGGATATAACTACAAGTTAAAATCTGAAGAAAGTGCCAAACACTCACTAACCACTCTAGACAACATATCAAAAATTCAAAACTACCGGACCGTTTGTAAAGTAAAACCTTTATTCAGTGGATTAATTATTGAACTTCACGTGTAATCTGTGTTTGTTTGTTGAATACAATTTTCCCTGCAATAAATAATATTATTTTCTATAACTGAAGAATCCGTACAATATTGACGAGCTTGACGAGCCAAGTTCATCGTTTGACCAGAAATGACCTCTGCCGAGCAGAGAACATCTGATGGAGCCTGCTGGGCTAGCATTCCTTGCCGCGACTTCACTCACTCTTCGACTTCGACTCAGCAGCACCTGTCTTGCTTTCACAGTATTTAAAGGGAAGTGACACATTACAGCATTTGTCGCACGACAAAGAGTCGAGTAGCACAGTCATGCTAGACGTGTAGGGCTTATAATTTAGTGATTATATTTATTTATTTATTTATTCAAATTAGCTCACAGCATTACAGTAATTAAACGAAGGCACTGTGAACTACAAAATCATACATAAAATAATAAAAAAAACTTAAATCTAGTTGGATTTAGGCCGCGGTCGTTTAACCTGCCGCCGCAGCCGACAGCGGCCCGTCGCCCGCGGCGTCTGTATGATATGTTCGGGAATGTGCACCAAATCTTTCGTCCCTTAATTCTTTACGCTACTGGAGCGCCCTCTGCGTCACATATGTTTTTGAAATGCTTATGCGCATTAGCCATACTCTAAGATTTGGTGTGATTGACGTAGCGATCAAATAGCTCAGTTGGAAGAGCAATGCGCCGGAAACGCAGAGGTCGCGGGTTCAAATCTCGCTTGGATTGTACTGGATCGCATTAAGTTTTTCTTTCTTAATTTACCTTTGTGTCATTATTTATATGTATGTTTGTATGTATTATTATGTTACCCCGCACTCCACAGCAACTTCAGCAACTACCGCGCGCGCTTCTCGATGCCGGGCGGGCACGAGAGCATGTACTACAGCTTCGACCTGGGCCCCGTGCACTTCGTGTCCATCTCCACGGAGTACTACTACTTCCTGCAGTGGGGCGCCCGGATGCTGTTCGAGCAGTACGCCTGGCTGCAGGACGATCTGGCCAAGGCTAACCAGCCGAAGAACAGGTACGTTTCGATCCTCCGAGTCAAAATTATGTATTGTTTTCAAGACAATTTCGAATCTGGCTTAGGGGTCATCCATAAATTACGTCACACGAATTTCATGATTTTTTGCCCCTCCCCCCGTCCTTGTCACAGTTGGTCACATTTGGGAGACTCCCCCCCTCCCTAGTGTGACGTCACATATTTTGCAAATTTACATTTAGAAATTATTAAAAAAAAACAGCGGTTACTAAATCGGTTTTATTTCCATTTAAATATTTTTTTTTATAAAATTCACATCAAATCAAACAATTACCAACAAATAAAACGATGATAGTAGAGCGAGTGGTCGACAAAACAATTGGTATCTTATATTTACACAGATATAGTTGTATATGTTTTTGAGGTTTTCGTAAAGTAATAGTTTAAAGTTCGTGTTTTAACACTTATAATAGATTTTGAAATGTGACGTCACGAAATTTAGGACCCCTCCCACCCCCTTGTCACAGAATGTCACACTTCGTCGACCCCCTCCCTCCCCCTTAACGTGTGACGTAATTTATGGATGGCCCCTTAGGGCCGCCACAGACGTTCGGAGTTTCGTCATTCCGTACGGAAATCGAACGAAAATTCCGAACGTCCGTGGTGGGCCTTAAAGTCGCACTCAATTTTAGAAGTGTACCTGTACCTGCAAACCTGGGAGGACTAGTCCAAAGCTCCTAGTTCGAAGTTCCTTCAGTTCCATCGCACAGGCGGGTGGTTCCTGCGTCATTCCTTTTTCACATTTATCAGCGCAACAGAAGAGCCAGTCGTTTTAATTATGATCTTACTAGGCTCGCATTCGGGCGGGAGTGGCTTCGGGATACATAAAAAAATTCAATTCCAATTTTAACAATATTTGCATTAATGGGAATGACTAAAAAAAAACGCCTTACAAACGTTGAATATTCACCCAGGCATAGGGGAGCAATATTTTAGGGTGAATCAACTTTTTGTGTTGTTTACTCTGTCCCCGTTGTCCTAGTGACATCTTCATACAGTTTCATAGAAAAATGCTTAGATTGTCCGAGGGACAAATTTTGCGTAACCATAGCAACAAGGTGCACTTAAAAGTTGATTCACCCTTTAATGAGTTGACCTACGGATACGATACGAAGGTAACCTTTTAAAGCCATGAGCAGCAGTGGTGTGGACATGTGATTTTTATCAGACTTCAGCAAACCTTTATCGCGAAGTGTGTTTGTCCTATAGGGAAGTCCGTCCGTGGATCGTGCTGATGGGCCACCGGCCGATGTACTGCAGCAACTCCGACGACATCGACTGCAGCTTCGAGTACACGCGCCGCGGCGTCCCCTTCCTCGGACTGAGTGAGTTTATCTGTGGATAGCCTAAATGTTTACAACACGCTGATCCGTTGGGTATTCAAATTGTTCCTTCTTTCACTCATAATCGCTGGTTAAGAATCGTGGCCGACTGTAATTCGCCCCTCTCATTTGTTTATAGAACCTACTGACTTCCCATGTCTTACCTAGTTAATTTTAGTCCATTATTATTAATTTATTATTTTTATCTACCCAAATATCATAAACCCTTCATGATGCGTTCAAGAACCGCACATTATGACCAACATAAAAATTAACTGTTTTGTTAGAACAAATTTCTTATCTGTGAAAATGTTATTATTGCTAATTAATAACATCGATTTCGATAATATTATATCATTCAAATTTCGAACATCTCTGAAAACCAAGGAAATTTGGTTTGACCTCTATTCTAATATCAGTCGAGATGACGTTTAGTTCGAAATGAATTGTCAATTTGCAGACAAATTGACAAATGTCGCACGCAAGTAAGATATCGAACG
Organism: Apotomis capreana; assembly: GCA_947623375.1. Lineage (NCBI taxonomy): Eukaryota > Metazoa > Arthropoda > Insecta > Lepidoptera > Tortricidae > Apotomis > Apotomis capreana. The sequence continues at coordinate 856,603 of OX392513.1, read as the reverse complement.
ATAAGGTAGTTCGGCCCACTCTAGTTTGTCTCTGAATTAAAAAAAACTATGACAGCTGCCAGAAAAGAAAAGTTTTCATTGCCGCCATTACCGGTTAGAATTTGTTTTAATGCATAAAATTGATCGATTTGTTGAATATAAACCATAAAATGAGCTATCAAGATGATATAGATATTTCGGCGACGCCTCCTAATATCCGTAACAAAGCACCTAACGTCATTAATTACTTATTACCAGCTAAGTCAAAGAAACAGTGGGTATGGTGGTCATAATATGCGGGTCCTGAAATGCATCAGGGAGTATAAATAAATAAATAAAATAAATAAATGCGAAAGTGTGTCTATCGGTCTGTTACCTCTTCACGCTTAAACCGCTGAATCGACTTTGATGAAATTTGGCATAGAGATAGTTTAAGACCCGAGGAAGGACATAGGATAGCTTTCATCCTGGAAATTATACCTAAACAGATTGAAAAGTGAGTGAACATTTCTATTGGGGTGCGGTGACCCTGTAGGAAATGTAATTATTAGACCAAAAGCACAATTGCTCTTACATTTGCTTAGGCGCTTTTAATAATCCCTTTTATCAAGTTCCACGCGTCGTAGTCGCGGGCAAAAGCTAGTTGGATAATATTTGCATGCCCACTAGCAGCCAGCATACACTGTACCTCGAAAATGTATTTGACATCCACTTGACTGTATTCTAGCAAATAAATTATGATTCTGATTCTGATTCCCTCTTGGAGAACCGCGTGCTGGAGCCCCGGGACCTCGGCAGGAGCTCATTCTACATGCGGCAGGGAATTTCTCTGGAACCGCACAGTTCTCGACCATTTAGGCTCCAGTGCGTGAGGACGAACACCCCGCCGATGGCCAGCAGTGCGACCCATGCCGCAAAACAAGCTATTGGGTCAATCAATTTTTCTCTGCTGCTAATATTGAACAAAAACTTTGTAATTGCAGCCGTTATAAGTCCATTCTTATTTAGACTATCTCAACACTTCTAAGAAGTTTAACCACCATTATCCCCTGGGCGATGGACAGAATAACACACAGACCACCCCCACTAGACGGAGCAAGTAAGGCGACCCGCGCGCACCGACGATATGGTACGGCAGAACATTACAGTATCAACACGGCGGCCACCGGTTAGTTGCGGCCATGTTTGTGATCCATGCGTACGTCAACGAAATAAGAAATTAAATAAATAACATGGTAAATTGTAGTGTTAAGTGGTGTAGAGAACCCTCATAAACAAGGACGCAACTAAACGGTGGCCGCCGTGTTGGTACTTTAATGTTCTGCCGTACCATATCGTCGGTGCGCGCGGGTCGCCTTTCATGCTCCGTCTAGTGGGGGTGGTCTGTGGAATAACAACAAGAAAAAGTAGATGCACCGTATTAACACGCCGGCACGTGACCAGGCCTGGAGCCCCTGCTGAAGCAGCACGGCGTGGACGTGGCGGTGTGGGCGCACGAGCACTCGTACGAGCGCACGTGGCCGCTCTACGACGACAAGGTCTACAACGGGACTTTAAAGGAGCCCTACACCAACCCCGGGTGAGTCCGGATCACAACTTGTCACACACAATGCCTAGTTATAAGTTCTGATGGGTATGATTCATTTGTTATTGTATTGCGGCCGTCTCAGACCACTGAGCCGCCCCGACAGCGTCAACAACTACGTAACCGATACAAAAATGTGTCAACGGACCGACGTCACGTGAGTTAGCGTCCATAAGGGTGAATCAACTTTTAAGTGCACCTTGTTGCTATGGTTACGCAAAATTTGTCCCTCGGACAAGCTAAGCATTTTTCTATGAAACAGTATGAAGATGTCACTTGGACAACGGGGACAGAGTAAACAACACAAAAAAGTTGATTCACCCATAAATTTCAATATAATATGTTTGGATACGGGAGCTAGCCTCGCGACGTCGCTGCGGCGTCCCGGAGAGGCAGGGGCGTCTCTACTAAATAAATAAATAATTAAATACATACATAAATGATCTGGATACATTGACATTCCTCCATTATCCATCGACTTGGAAATAAACAAGAACTTATTGAACCGGGTCTATCTCGATATTTTGATTTACCTGCATTGCCTGTCGTTTCGACACGGTTTCACGATTCACTTGGTGTGTCATGCACGCTCAACATATCTATTACTGCGCATGTGCAAATAGCATTTTTAATGTCGTATCGTAAATAGGCACGAGTTACAAATAGCCAAACATCTCATAAATAAGCATTTAATAGTTTATTGATCAAATTCTAAATCTAAAGTAATTAATAACGTATTTAATGAAGTTTCGAATTATTAGTTTTACTGTATCTGTACTGTCTTTTATAAAACTTCTCAAATAATAAAACCTTTGCGTTTGCCTTTGAGCCGGACTGATGACATAGTTCAAATTAAAAGAAAAAACTAAAATGAAAAAGCACAAGTGGTACTTATCGCACAGTTTTTAAGCTTGGAACGCTGTTTTCAAGCATATGCATTATAAATACATTTTAAAGGCATACGTCGTTTTCAGTTTATTTACCCTGATTCTATTCAACTTATGTAATTACAGTGGTGGGTTAGTTTTACTAATGTGTCATGATTCATGAACTCGTGACGTGTGTATCTGTATTAGCAATCTATGCGTAATTTTGTACTATTAGTTAACAGTCACTATAGGATAACAACAACTCTTCAGTTGGTTACATAATAGAGAAGCGCGCAAAGTTTCGACTATTAAAATAAAACAATTCATTATTTGAACATTACCGATTTATTTACTACCGTTTGTTTGTTGAAAACAATAAATAATAAAATTATATTTTTATTCGATCGTTCGTAAATATATATCGCGGTGTGTCATGTTGCTGAAAAAATATACAAATTGTTCATCTTAAAGGTAAATTATTATATACTAATATATTGGGGCAATATTTTTTATTTATCCGTTACTTTTCGTTCAATAGCTATGCTATATTTTACTGTTATTATTATTATTTATACTGTCATTATCATAATCATAACAATATATTTTTTGGACCTTTCTTATCCATTCTTTCGTAATATTTATCTTATGTAATTTCTTAACGATGTTGCTTTGGTGATAAGTTGATAATTCATTAGAATTATTCTCATGCAATTCGTTATTTTTTAATAGCAATCAAATTAACACGTAAATTCTCATTTATCTTAGTTAGAACGCATTATTTAATGGATCACGTTTAAGTAACCTTTAAATGTTCATTAAGTATGCATTTATGATTTAATGTATGCAATACGTATGTATAAAAAATACGCAAATAAGTATCATGATAATAGTAATAAGTATAACGGGTTAGCACGTTCAACTGGCACGATATTATATCGCATAATAGCAAAGTAATATTAGTATTTTAATTAATATGGATTTCCGCAAAGTAGCGCCTGATTCAATTAATTACATTCGTATGTGTTTTGTTTCATTGTATAATTAGTATATGTGTAATAACATGTGTCAGTATGCAGTAGTCAGTATGTTTTTGCGCGTGTTGCAGCGCGCCGGTGCACGTGGTGACGGGCTCGGCCGGCTGCCAGGAGAACCACAGCCTCTTTAACGGTGAATACTCTTTCTTTTTCACTTTTCCCATCATTCTCACCTTTCCTGCTTTCTTGACTTAGTAGAAATGAAATGTAAGCAAATGTTACGTTGACAGACCTATGAATGCTAAGGTGTCTGCTAAAATAGGCTTGTTATTTTGAAATATTTAATGCAAATAAATGATTTGTGATTATGAGTACTCTTGCAGGCTTCATGTCATACTTGTACAGCCAGCAGCAGATGGTTCTACCTTTTACCTCTACTTTTACCATTTCGCCACTCTCGATCGTCTTAGCCATGCATTAAGTTTTTGTCTCTCATTTCATCAAATAGAGTTAATAAGTTTGCGACTTTAGCCGTCAGTATACAACGTTTGATAAGATATTGTAAATATTTGAACGTCCCAATTCTTTTTTTTTTCGCATTTCATGAAAGTGAGCTATTATAAATGCTATGGTGTATGATGGATGAGATCAGACGTGATCTTTACCGTGTTGTGGTTGCAGTGTCGCGGCCGCACTGGTCGGCGTTCCGCACGGAGGCGTACGGCTACACGCGCCTCGACGTGCGCAACCACACGCACCTCCGCATGGAGCAGGTACGTGCGTCGCGCACACAGACCGCCCACTACACGAGCAGGTGAGGCGCCCCGCGCGCACCGACGTGCGCAACCACACGCACCTCCGCATGGAGCAGGTACGTGCGTCGCGCACACAGACCGCCCACTACACGAGCAGGTGAGGCGCCCCGCGCGCACCGACGTGCGCAACCACACGCACCTCCGCATGGAGCAGGTACGTGCGTCGCGCACACAGACCGCCCACTACACGAGCAGGTGAGGCGCCCCGCGCGCACCGACGTGCGCAACCACACGCACCTCCGCATGGAGCAGGTACGTGCGTCGCGCACACAGCCCGCCCACTACACGAGCAGGTGAGGCGCCCCGCGCGCACCGACGTGCGCAACCACACGCACCTCCGCATGGAGCAGGTACGTGCGTCGCGCACACAGACCGCCCACTACACGAGCAGGTGAGGCGCCCCGCGCGCACCGACGTGCGCAACCACACGCACCTCCGCATGGAGCAGGTACGTGCGTCGCGCACACAGACCGCCCACTACACGAGCAGGTGAGGCGCCCCGCGCGCACCGACGTGCGCAACCACACGCACCTCCGCATGGAGCAGGTACGTGCGTCGCGCACACAGACCGCCGCACTACACGAGCAGGTGAGGCGCCCCGCGCGCACCGACGTGCGCAACCACACGCACCTCCGCATGGAGCAGGTACGTGCGTCGCGCACACAGACCGCCCACTACACGAGCAGGTGAGGCGCCCCGCGCGCACCGACGTGCGCAACCACACGCACCTCCGCATGGAGCAGGTACGTGCGTCGCGCACACAGACCGCCCACTACACGAGCAGGTGAGGCGCCCCGCGCGCACCGACGTGCGCAACCACACGCACCTCCGCATGGAGCAGGTACGTGCGTCGCGCACACAGACCGCCCACTACACGAGCAGGTGAGGCGCCCCGCGCGCACCGACGTGCGCAACCACACGCACCTCCGCATGGAGCAGGTACGTGCGTCGCGCACACAGACCGCCCACTACACGAGCAGGTGAGGCGCCCCGCGCGCACCGACGTGCGCAACCACACGCACCTCCGCATGGAGCAGGTACGTGCGTCGCGCACACAGACCGCCGCACTACACGAGCAGGTGAGGCGCCCCGCGCGCACCGACGTGCGCAACCACACGCACCTCCGCATGGAGCAGGTACGTGCGTCGCGCACACAGACCGCCCACTACACGAGCAGGTGAGGCGCCCCGCGCGCACCGACGTGCGCAACCACACGCACCTCCGCATGGAGCAGGTACGTGCGTCGCGCACACAGACCGCCCACTACACGAGCAGGTGAGGCGCCCCGCGCGCACCGACGTGCGCAACCACACGCACCTCCGCATGGAGCAGGTACGTGCGTCGCGCACACAGACCGCCCACTACACGAGCAGGTGAGGCGCCCCGCGCGCACCGACGTGCGCAACCACACGCACCTCCGCATGGAGCAGGTACGTGCGTCGCGCACACAGACCGCCCACTACACGAGCAGGTGAGGCGCCCCGCGCGCACCGACGTGCGCAACCACACGCACCTCCGCATGGAGCAGGTACGTGCGTCGCGCACACAGACCGCCCACTACACGAGCAGGTGAGGCGCCCCGCGCGCACCGACGTGCGCAACCACACGCACCTCCGCATGGAGCAGGTACGTGCGTCGCGCACACAGACCGCCGCACTACACGAGCAGGTGAGGCGCCCCGCGCGCACCGACGTGCGCAACCACACGCACCTCCGCATGGAGCAGGTACGTGCGTCGCGCACACAGACCGCCGCACTACACGAGCAGGTGAGGCGCCCCGCGCGCACCGACGTGCGCAACCACACGCACCTCCGCATGGAGCAGGTACGTGCGTCGCGCACACAGACCGCCCACTACACGAGCAGGTGAGGCGCCCCGCGCGCACCGACGTGCGCAACCACACGCACCTCCGCATGGAGCAGGTACGTGCGTCGCGCACACAGACCGCCCACTACACGAGCAGGTGAGGCGCCCCGCGCGCACCGACGATATGGTACGGCAGAACGTTACAGTAACAACACGGCACCCACCGTTTAGTTGCGTCCATGTTTATGAGGTCTCTACACCACTTAACACTACAATTTACCATGTTATTTATTTAATTCCTTTTTTCGTTGACGTACGCATGGATCATAAACATGGACGCAACTAAACGGTGGCCGCCGTGTTGATACGTTAATGTTCTGCCGTACCATATCGTCGGTGTGCGCGGGTCGCCTTACATGCTCCGTCTAGTGGGGGTGGTCTGTGGTTGTGGAAGATCAAGTTCCTACTAGTACGAAGTATGGAGACGGCCGCTATGTGACTGCATCGCTATCCTAGGAAACCAGAGCTTATGAGATGGACATAACAAATAAAAGCTGCATTAAATGGCTCATTGTCACTAAACGAATGCACGAGGAAGGCGGCTATCGGGGAAGAATGGCGGCGTGATGTGAAGCTTGCTACCTACGTCTGAAATGATGACCACGACTGCGAAGAGTGAAACAGACAACGAAGAAGTGTTGTATAAATACTTGACATTATTCGTATTTGGAAGTATTCCGAGGGTGGGAACAAAAGCAGTTCCTTGAGTCACAGGCACAGGAGAGGGAATCGTTAATTGTAAATTACCTACCAAGGGCGGTAAATTAGTGAATGTCCTGAATCGCCGTCAAAATGGCGTTATATTTAAAAAAAATATGTAAAAATCTAAAATATCAAATGATTTCCACTTACGTGTGATATGAGATTCCGTTTTGTGCGCAATTTGTGCACGTAAGCATTACCTACGTAAGACGCCATTTTAGGACCAAAATCACACCATTACTGAGAACTTCACACATATACGCATCTATCACTTTCCAGAAATTTATAATAGCGTTGCCATAAGCACCATTTTATTGGCGCTATTTGACTTTAAGTGCTTCGCTTTTGGAGCGCTAGCTAACTTATTTACTTACTGCGAGCGTTATGGGCACCTTTGGACCAGACCAGAAATGACAGGGAGCGGTGTTTTTTGAACCTTGTTATTTTTATAATTTAGTTTTAATTGAGTTATTAATTATTAAGTCATGTATTGTAAATATTTACTTAAAAATATAATTGATTTACTCCAGGTGGACGTGGAGCAGGGCGGCAAGGTGGTGGACCGGTTCTGGATCAGGAAGGACAAGCACCAGGCCTACCGCTACGACTGAACTGCTCCTCCGAGATAAAGGTCCTCTAGACGAGCCGATATTAATATTATTGGCAAGAAGTAGCACAGGATCGGGACCGGTGGCGTTCTCTTGTTTCGGAGGCCAAGATCCTCTTTGGGTCACTGCGCCACAATAGTTAGTTAGTTTAGACGAGCCGGCTGCGGCGCCCGGCGGCACACTGGTGTACACGGTGTGTAGGCAGGGCTCCGGTCCCGCGCCTGTAGCCCCCGCTACTGGGTACGTCTAAAGCACCACAATTATTAAAAATAAAAATATTCTGCAAATAATGTTATACACGTTATTGAAGTTCTCTCACTCACAGTCCAGTAGTTTTTTAGTTTATCAACATTTTAAATAGGCCCAATACTTTTCTAATGTATCATCATTTTAAATTCATAGAAATAAACTTTACCTTTCTTTCTTGGACATTGACATATATATTTCTAACTGAAGTTCAATGGAGTAGGTTTTTATTCGAATAAGTATAGTTTTATCAAAGAAAATATGCTCAAATTACTTACTAAGCAATCGATAGCTATCGCCGCCTTACCATTCGGACCTTAGCTATATTTTTTGGCTTATATTTTTCTACTAAGTAAATTAGATGTTACCAACTAGTAGTTTACTGTACTGCTTTGGGACAAAACTTTAATTTAGTACTATTTTTTAATGTATACACACAAGATTAGGTAAGTAAAGGCTGTGTTTAGTGCCACGGGAATCTTAGTTTTTATCCTCATTTTGTCAAACCACGTGATTGTATTTAGAAATAAAGTTTTATCAAAAGTATTGTTTTATTAATTATCTGCGTACCTCATCTTATTGTCACCGTTATCTTTCAGTTGCTTGATTAACTTGACATTAGTTCCAATTACTTATACTGATACACTACACTGAGTACAGTATCTTATGAAGATAAAACATCCCACTTCTGACATACTCGAACTTTCAATTTGATCCATTTAACTACCACAAGTTACCCTTTATATTTCGCTCTCTTCGATCGGTCCCTCATTACTCAGGACCGTGATCACTGGCTTGTTTTGCCTTAATGATCTATCTCCATAATGTAATATCAATTTCTTCGCATAATGTGGCTAAAGTATGACAGGGACAGTACACGGTGCAAACAGATGGCGGATAGCCGTGTTGTGGTAGTTAATATAGTATTTTATGCAACCGTTGTATAAGAGGGGCCAAAAAACGCGAGTGGCATGGGTTACGATGTGAGCGTAGCGAACATCGTAAGAAAGATGCCACGAGCGTTTTTTGACCTACTTATACAACGTTGCATACAATATTTTTTCTACGACTCGACATTTCATAAATAAAATGCAAATAAACAACAAAGAAAATAATTACATGTTCCCGCTCGGAATCAACAAAATTAAAAAGAAAAATTGTCTCTGATAAACTTTTTTTTATTGACATCCATCTGTCAAAAAAATATTAACTTATACATAAAGGTATACGATCACCATACTAAACATCTGTCAAAAAAATTAAACTTATACATAAAGGTTACGTTCACTATACCAAAGACTATATACCCCCTAGACATATGTTCTCATACAAAAAAACGTAACTCTGAAAAAGCTCAAAATTCGGTATAAAAACTAGATGGCGCTGCTTCGTAGCCTGGAAGTGACAAAAATGTTATTTTTCACCAACATTTTTAAGTGATTTTTGATTTTTGGAAATCAAACGCATTACTGCTTTATTTTAATACGATAATATAACTTAAATACACAATTTTTAAGGATTATATTTTTTACTCTTCAAAAACGTGGTTTGATCGTATTAAAATAGATGGCACTACCTCTGGATAGCTCAAGGTTGCTTGCGGGCTCGCCAATTTTTGCTACACAAAATAGCTAGATGGCGTTGGTGCACTGATGTAATGGACAAAATAAGTTACGCCCGAATTGTCATGCGACATTTCCCACTAACAAACAGTCAGTAACGTAATATTTGTTATATAAGTTTTGTACAGTCAAGGAATTTCATTTCCTACCCATTTCGTTACAATGTCGTTAGACATTCGCAATGCATTAAGGTCGAAAATTATATTTCAATAATAGTATTGAAATGTCAATATTATTATTTGTCACTTCATTTTACAAAAAACCTCCTCGCGAAAGGTTATCATTTGCTTTTAATTTCTAATTAGGAACATATGTCAGTGTCAATCGAGAAAATCGTAAAATAATTTTCAGCAACGTTATTAATATGAAAAATAAAATGCTTGCCGCTAACCGTGAACTATTAAAAGATAATGATAATGACTGAAAACAATGAAGAGCTCAAAGAGTGGAGTTACACCAGGAAGGAATACGGATTTATGAGATCACGCGTCGGCTCAATGCTAGCAGGGACACAGTTTGACGTTGGGTACGGCGATATAATGTTGAAGGAAACCTTATTGATCTACTGCAAAGCAAAGTAACCATTGCATCGTCCGTTTGCCATGGCCCAAGACCAACGCCGACGACAAAACGGCTTTACGCCAAAGGGACGATTTGCGGAAATGTTTGACATTTACCCTAGAACAATTAGAAATTGCCTACATGCAGGCGGCCTGCGAAAATATATTCGTTCGTTTTGTTTTTGTTAAAAGTAATATAAAAAAAACGTTTATAAAATTGTGGTTTTATTGAATTATCACTGTCGTTAGTTCTGTTAGTTTTTGTATAGATAAATTTCGGGTGCCTGTCGTATCGCATAACGTTTTTTGTCCTAAAAATGTTTGGCCGAGAAAGTTTGGCATACTGTTGAATGGCATACTACTCGTTTGTCCTAATAATTTTTGCGCATACTCTCTTAAAGTCCTAAATCAAGTTTGTCCTAATATTGATAACTAAAATCTAATTACCTAAAGCATAATATTCCTAACATGAATTGCCCTAAGAATTATTTTGCCTATTATCAAATTGGCTAAAATTACAGCACCTAAACTAAACTATGGTAGGCGTGAAGTCAGAATCGTTACGTATTCTACCTTCAGGCAGGTAAGGTAAGGTACATAACTCGAAAGTTTCATCATAATACGTCCAGTAGTTTTTTGAGATTAAGTGAAACGTACATACATACATCCATCCAAACTTTCACGTTTATAATATTATTAGGATTAGGATGTAAGTAATTTTTATGTTTAAATAAAACATACACAAATAGTGAAATGAGACGAAAAGTGAAATGAGACGAAACGGAACGTAGTAAACAAACATCGCACCTAACGTCATCTATTCACTTTTTACTGTCACTTGGAAGTTGGAATGTCGTTGAACGCTTGACGACTGTGTTACTTCACGCTTGCGCGTACCGTACAGTAGAAATTGAAAAATGTCGACTTTTGAATGAATTGATACCCTTAGCGGCATCTAGCGATGTAGAACGATAGTAACAAACGGAGTACGGTGCGTAGTATGAAGAATATCGGTCTAGGGGGTATATAGTCTTTGACTATACTAAACATCCATGCACTGAAGATAAAACTTTTTTTTTTAAGTTGGCAGCAATGCCTTAGTACAATAAGTTTTTTTTAAATTTGCAAATTGTGTGAATGCAGCTGTTCATCTTGTAATCTGTGGTACTAAGTGATGCTTTTTTGGCGACATTATACCATCGGTTAGCAGTGTGTTTTTGGGCAGTAGAGTATAGACTTTTACAGACTTTCATAATTTATGTCTTTACATTAGACTTAGTAACTATATAAATGACAGAAAAAACTACTGGAGTAGAAAAAATACTTAATATATCAGGTAACCTGAATGACCGTTTACTATATCATTAGCTGATACTATTTATTTAGTTTTTACCTCCCTGGTTAAATAAAGACATGTGCCTTTGGCCATTGGATGGCGTCTGGGGCCATTCTCTAGCAACTAACAATGTTTAGTGGGATGTCTTAATTTTTTTAAGCCGCCAAAGGTACTTTGTTCTAGAAATTAGAACAGCGGGGGCTGTTATTTAAATCTATCTGCAAAATGATTGGCAAATAACTTATTTTTTGCTTATCGATGAGGCAAGTAGGTACCTAATGTTGATTTATGGGAATGAGCTGTCTCGCTCGCTCTTCCACGACTCAGATAAGCTTCTCAGTTTTCACCCGGACTTAATCAGACAGCTCACGGACTGTCGTATAATGTTCTTCCCGCATAATATGCCTTCACGTTTAAGACGCGGTTTTTGGCTGAATCCCTTCAGAAACGTCTTGAGCGGGTTTTAATATAGATAGGAACGAGAGACCGCGGTCCGCTCTTGCACATGCGCGGGGGCCGCTCGCCACCGACTCCAGTCGCGCCTTCAGAGTTCTAAAAAAGTCTTACGCTAATCGACCTATTCCCAAGCTAAGCAAAATGTACCTAATGTAGCAAATGTACCTGTACTATCGGTACTAGACGATATACATGTTAAATATATAAATACAAATATAGATAACATCACACAAATATTTGCCCTGGCCGGGTTTGGAACCCAGGACTGCGAGTTAGCAGCTGTATACTAAGTCGTGTGTTGCAGGGCACCGGTGCACATCGTGACGGGCTCCGCGGGCTGCCAGGAGGGCCGCGACCGGTTCTACCGTGAGTACATTTTTAATATTCACTTTATTGTACAAAAGTCAGAACAAATGGCGAAATTATTGCCTAATGGCATTCTCTACCAGTCAACCATAGGGCCAATCAGAGATGCTTCAAGTGGGTACAGAGTATACTACTCTATACAAACACCCGTCATACTTACATACACATTGACTGCAAAATTACATTGAATAAAATACTTTTGACTGACTCATAATCGGCAAGAAAAATCGGTCAAGGGCAAGTCGGACTCGCGCACCGAGGGTTCTATACAAACACATCCCATCTTAACTGGCCGGGTTAAGTTTGCACCTGGTATGTATGGCGGCGCATACAAAAGAGGTGCAAAATTAACGTAGCCTATCACGTTTGTTGTATGGGCCCCACTTAAATAAGCACGAAGAAATGTCACATTGGCCCCATTGCATTGGGTACGTGAGAGTGACGTCAGTTGGCATGCCACGTAGAAGTTACATAGAATAGGCGCTGATGATAATGTAGCCAGGTTTCGTTTTGCAGAAAACCCGTACAAGTGGTCAGCTTACCGCTCGCAGGATTACGGGTACACGCGCTTCGTGGCCCACAACCTCACCCACCTCTACATGGAGCAGGTACAGAGAGCTTGGAACGGATACATATATCTAATAAATCCAAGTATCACACTAATACTATAAAGGCGAAAGTTTGTGTGTGTTTGTATGTTTGTTACTTATTCGCGCTCAAACGGTTCATAATTTGGTATGGAGGTAGGTGATGCCAGATTAACACATAGGCTATTAGGATGTTTTTTATCCCGGTCAAATGTAGTGTTCCCGTGGGATGAGCGGGTAAAACCGAGGGCCCAGCTAATCCACCATAGACTAACCTAAACAAAACCGAGGGCCCAGCTAATCCACCAAGACTAACCTAAACAAAACCGAGGGCCCAGCTAATCCACCATAGACTAACCTAAACAAAACCGAGGGCCCAGCTAATCCACCATAGACTAACCTAAACAAAACCGAGGGCCCAGCTAATCCACCATAGACTAACCTAAACAAAACCGAGGGCCCAGCTAATCCACCATAGACTAACCTAAACAAAACCGAGGGTCCAGCTAATCCACCATAGACTAACCTAAACAAAACCGAGGGTCCAGCTAATCCACCATAGACTAACCTAAACAAAACCGAGGGTCCAGCTAATCCACCATAGACTAACCTAAACAAAACCGAGGGTCCAGCTAATCCACCATAGACTAACCTAAACAAAACTAGATAAATATTGCAATCCTTGTCTGTCGGCCTGTACTGAATAGAAACTGATATGTGACGCCTTAACATTCTCGCCACACACCTCCCTTATTTCTAGAAGAGCCCCTATGGCCTGGATTATTTGGTTAAGTACCAACATTTGTCTTCAAATTATTTCCTTTAATCCTTTGAAGTTATATTGCAAACTGTTTCAGGTCTCCGCGGACCTGGCCGGCAAAGTGATCGACTCGTTCTGGCTGATCAAGCACAAACTCTCCTTCAACATGCCCTGAACTTTTAAAATATACCCACACGTATAGGAATACAGTAATTTCTTCTTTCATTTTTTTTAAAGCTGTAACGTCTGTAGCTTAAACAAAATGTTTACAATGAAGCGAAAAATTTAATGGTTCAGACAGGGTTCGAACCCGCGTCTCCAACGGCTTTCCAGGCCAACATGGGCGTCCTACCTAATATTGAACCATTGAACCTGATGCGAGAAACATTGCGACGCGTTTGGCTCGGTTTGTAGACACCTGCGTACTGAGCCGGCGGTCCCGGGTTCGAATCCCGGCCAGGGCAAATATTTGTGTGATGAACTCGAATATTTGTGATTGGGTCATGGTTGTTCTATCCATTTAAGTATATATTTATATATATAAATACGTATATCGTCGTCTAGTATCCATAACACAAGCCCTCTTGAGCTTACTTTGGGACTAGATCGATTTGTGTGAGGTTGTCCGATATTTATTTATTTATTTATTGCATTTTTCAACCAGTTGCTTGCATGCCTTAGGGCTGAACCTGGCCTAAACCATTAAATTTTTCGCTTTTTGTATTAGATTTATTCGTTCTAAATATTAGGAATAGAGTACACTGGAGACTGCACTAGCAAAAACCATTGCAAACAAAAGATTGGGTCATGAATTAAGCTAATGACGGATTCTATTCTGTTTCTTTAAGCGAATTTTCACTTAGCGTTCTGAACAAACGTTCGTTCGCTCGCTCACTCAGAACTGTTCAAGACACTGAGTAAAATTCGTACCGTAATGCTGCCTATCCATTGGAGCGGAGCGGAGAATATGAACCAATCAGGCTGCGTATTTCTGAAGCCCAAATTAAGTGCACTCGTAAATCTGAGGAATGTGATTGGACCGTTTTACACAGCTCCGCTCCGGTCGGTAGACAGCCTAAGTGTTATCATCTGCGCAAGAACGAGCAATTATGAGAAAACGCACCCATAGAGACAAAATACGACTATTTATCTCTATTTAAGATTAGTTGGTACCTAAAAAGGTGGCAGTTAATGACCTAATTAGTCATCTACTCGTACCTATTTGAAGATGCAATTTCCAATGTAGATACTATATCTACCTGCTTCTTTAATACTCAATATGAATGCCTGCTTCAAATAAAGAATAAGCTGTGTATTAAGATGAATTAATGAATGTAATTGAATCTTATCTTGAGTCAGAAGGTACTTTCCGAAAATGTTTGACCGAAACTTTGAACGCCAACGACGGATATATCCGGAGTGCAGAGCGATATCAACCTGCCTGCATTTCTATAAGATTCATCTTTGAGTTTGACAATCCGATGCCACGGCGTGTGAGTGACAGCTTTTTTATTTGGCAGATCATTGAAAAGGTTAAACTATATTATTCGTTAAAGTAATAATAGGTTGTGTCATGCGTTGATCGTACGTTTTGGAAATGTACAGTTAATGTGATACGGTGATAACAAAAATGTCTGTGCACTAAATACTTACAAAGTAACATACATAACTTTTTCGTTGACTATACTTTTATTTTATAGAAAGTATTTTTATATGTTAGTAACCTAATTATAATTACTGAGCCAATGAACCCCATTGACACTCTGTGCACTTTTCTGTATTATTTTAGTACAAACTAATGCATAAATTAAATACTTTACTATAAAAAAGGTTTTTTATTTATTATTATTAATAATTCAGATACCTACATTTTCCTTCAATTATAAATGGCGTTGCAGAAATAATGTATTGACAAAGGCCGTTTCCGATTAAGGGAAGCAAAAATGCCCTTTAATATTATGACTTAGTTTTTTTTTCTACAGTCAGTTACGTCTAGTAGAGTAACTGTGTCAAGTTTGGTTGAAAAATTCTTTGCGGTTCCGCAGAAAAAAAATAAAAACGGAAATAATGAAATATGGTTTTTCTCCAAAAATATTTAACTTTAATGAACTATTATTTTTTCATTCTGTAAAGCTTAGTCAAGTTCATGTTTTAAGTGAAAATGGTATCTCTATATCTAACAATTATGTAAAATATAGATAAGTGAAAATTTTAATATATATATTTTTTTATTTTTGTGAGAGATACCACTCTAATTGATATTTCTAAATAAGCCTTAGTTAACGTCCTGTAACACATATTAATTTGATGGATAAAATCGGAAAGCAACTGTGTCAAAATGAAATAAATAACTGGGTTGGATTACATTTTATTAGTAAGCTATTCTAATACTTCCAAATAACCAACGCCAAATGTCAAATCTTGTTCATTTGTAAAGAGGATGTATTCTTTACAAATGAACAAGATTTGACAGTTAGTGACATTTGCCTTTTATTGTTATTGAAAATGTCATTATTTTTCTAATAACATAAACTATGCATATATTAATCATTTTTGCTATTTGGTATATAAGCTTTACTTAACATTATACCAGATTATCAATTTAAAGGTTTTAATCGGACACTAGCTGTAAAATGGAAATAAAAGACTTTTCGGGTATGACTTCATTATCTTGAAATTGTAATTACAAACTATTCTTTTTTCGCCACGCAATAATCCTCTTTCTACCGAAATTAAAATAAATACATGTTATGACAGTAATAAAGATGATTGAAGATTGTTTTTTTAAATGTAACATGACATTTCAGGGACATTAGAAAAATAACTCGTCTTTACAAAATGAATTCTAAAGCGAATGCAATCAAAAAATTATTAAGAAAGAAACCTACATCATTATATCACCTCGCAATGATATAAGTAGCGATTTCGTATCCATCAGAAATACTTAATGAAGATGGTTCGTTGAATTTGGAATATGTGAAGGAAAATTCTAATATACTGAAACTGAAAGTCCAATCTCGCCATATTTCAAAAAATATTTACAGATGCTTTATCGAATATGTCCCAAACAGCATTGGTGTTGGATCCATAAGGCGGCATTATTGTGGATGTGCCAACGGAATGCGAACAGTAGGGTGGTGTTCACACATTGTTGCTATTGTTTATTATTTATCGCACGCAAGATATTTGTCCAAAATCGTTCGGCCTGCGGAAACTTTAAGCGGACTTTTTGTGAATCACGGAATTCACGTTACTGTCAATGAAGATAGCGATGAGGATTAGAAAAAGTAGTGTACCAGTGTACCGCCAAACAGCAATGTTCGCATTGTTGTGTTCCGGTGTGGGGGTAAGATAGCCGGTGAAATTACTAGCATAGAGGCATTCTATCTTCGTCCTCCGGGTAGGCAAGCACTTGTGACTCCTCTGGTGTTGCAGGTATTTATGGGCGACGGTAATCGCTTTCCATCAGGCGATACGTTTGCTCGTTTGCCCCCTATGACATTAAAAAAAAAAGTGTATTTTTTTTCATTACGTAACTAAAAAGGTGACTTTTCTAGCAAATGTCACTGTAACTGTCAAATCTTGTTTATTTGTAAAGAGGATATTATGTTTTGGTTATTTAGCAGTGTTAGAGTAGTTTACTTATTAAATAGTAATGAATTCCAGCCCAGTTATTTATTTCATTTTGACACAGTTGCTTTCCGATTTTATCCATCAAATTAATATGTGTTACAGGACGTTAACTAAGGCTTATTTAGAAATATCAATTAGAGTGGTATCTCTCACTAAAATAAAAAAATATATATATTAAAATTTTCACTTATCTATTTTTTACATAATCGTTAGATATAGAGATACCATTTTCACTTAAAACATGAACTTGACTAAGCTTTACAGAATGAAAAAATAATAGTACATTAAAGTTAAATATTTTTGGAGAAAAACCATATTTCATTATTTCCGTTTTTATTTTTTTTCTGCGGAACCGCAAAGAATTTTTCAACCAAACTTGACACAGTTACTCTACTAGACGTAACTGACTGTAGAAAAAAAAATCTGTCCATTATCACGAAAGGGCATATTTTCTTCCCTTAATCGGAAACGGCCTTAGTTGCTTAGTTCTATAAAATCACAATAGAAAAGAAATGACATCTGTCCTTAGCATGATTGTGATGATATTAATTAAAATAGTCTTAGGAAAAATCTTAAATGTAAAAAATTTACCTGTAGTAAGATAGATACCTACTACAATTTTTAAAAATAGATCACATGTTAGTATTGGTACTATAATTGAATAATACGATAGTACGCTTCCATTTGAAAATTTATACATCATCCTTGGTCAATCAAAAAATCTTCCAATGAAGCGATAAATATTTAAACACCAGATGGTGTCCCAACGTTTAACTTGGAAATACTTGTCGTATCCTACCTACATCTATGGCAAAATTTGGTTCTCCTATTTTCTTTTACTAATTTGAGCATACAGAGTGTGAATATTCTGTTTGATTTTCTTCTTAATGCCCGGCGGTGGATGAGGTTTGTGAATCTTATTCTGCGACCTGTGCTTCGTGTGCGGTACGGGCGGAGGAGGAGGTACTTGTACTCTGGACATCAGGAGTGACTTAAGGAATGTATCACCCGACACTTTCTCGTACATTGTAGCTGCTAAGTTGAAATGCGCCGTCAATCTGTTACTTAGTTTGTAGAACACGCCTACACTACAGTTTCTAGAGTGGTCGAATGGGTCCTGCACACACATCGGCGTGTCCAGTTTCAAAGGGGCACATTTTTTCAAATTCTCTTTATACAGTAGAAACTCCTCAGGCACATCTGATGCCTTTTTAAAACTCTCTCGAACGATAGAATACCCGAGGTAAGGCGATACTATCATCTGCTCGAAATCATAAACGCTATAGTAAGCGAAGAAACCTCCTAAAAGTTTCAACAGTGAATCTGTGTTGTTATTTCGATGGGGATATTCCATGAATGCCGTGTTCCAGTTGTCCACAAAATGTGGCTCCGAGTTTCTCTGCAACTTGCAAATTGACGGCAGAATATTCTGCTGCTGGAGGTAGAAGATCACTAATAATGTTAAAGTGTAGTTCGGTATCAGATTAGTCCCGGTCAAGTTGTGAACTTTGGACCAGTACTTGACTAGTATTGCGAGATCCAACGCCCGTCTATCTAAGTGGAGTAAGTAGCAGATTAGCTTGCTGTTTCTGACCCCAGAAGGGCTTTTGAAGCTAAGATCACAGTGGGTTCCGGTGGGGCCATGAAGGAACTTGACGATGGGTACTTTAGCGGAGGCAATAGCGAAGAGCTTGAGGAAGATGTTACCGCGGCGCCGCAGCACATTGCGAGCAGTGAGGACAAACTTGTCGCCTGGGTTGCGGTGCCACTCTGGGATGTGCACGTAGCAGTCCACGTCACTGGTCTTGATGCCCATGCCGGTAACGATGGAGCCGAATGGAATGACTTCACAACCTAACACAAGAACAAGGTAAGTGAGCATAGAGAATGCAACACAGCTGGCAATGGTATTCTGTGTTACAAGCTGGAGTATATTGTTTATAGATATAAATAAATTCAAACATACAAAATAATATGATTTTACTTTTATACTACTCTTCTTATATGTTACGTATAATCCATTAAACTGTAGTAATGAAGTATAATTATTACTATGCTATTGCATAAAAAAATAAATGAATGTTGGTGAATAAAAAGTGACATATTTTCTATTGATGCCATCTAAATTCACTTTCTGAAGTTGCGTCAACCAAATAAATTAAGTTCATACCAGCCCACTGTGTCCTCAAGGTGTTCTCCACATCACTGAACAGAACGCGGAGGCTCTCAACCTCGTCTCTAGTGAGCCGCACATAACTGAATAAGCTTGCAACTTGATCATCGAAGTCCCCCTCCAGCCTCATCCATGATGGATCCAGAATGTTTCCTTATGAGAAATTAATTTAGAAATTAGTTTATGACTGCTAAATAAGCATAGAAAAGTCATTATCATTCATTTGTAAACAAGGTTGCAAATATTGAGATTACAATATTTTTAATTATTGTTATTTACGCAAATTGGCAAACAGACATAGAAGAGGTTTATTTATTTTCATTGACAAAATCTACAGCATACCTATTAAAATTCAACGTCTTTTTTGGTAAATATAAAATAGTTTAGCGTACCTTGAGTACCCATATTTCCCGAAAATTGTAAGCGTCAGCAACACATTATAATATTTATATTATAACAGACTACAAATTGAAACCGAAACTGCTATATCGTATATTATTCTGTTAGTAAAATAAACACGTAGAGGTTGGGTTGTCAAATAAATGTGAACTGAAGTCATAGTGACTGACTGACTTGACACAGACCATTGACATTGACGTTAGTATTAGTACAGTCGAGTTCGACAATTTATGAGTTAAATTTTATAAAATGTGAATTTGCCTTTATTGTTTAGGCCATAGGGGCGTGTCCAGATATGTTGAGCACATTTTTCCTCATAAATTTAAGATCTCGACTGTACAATTAAATGACTAAGGGCCACCACAGACGTTCGGATTCCGTCAGAAAGTGTATCTTGCTGACGCTGTTCCGTACGGAAACTGAAAGAAAATCCAATTTCGAATATCTATGACTGAATCTAGAAAATCTAATGTTACCATTTTTACAGCTGGCAACAGTTCGGTGAGAAACGGATTTCCGTTGACAGTAATAAAAAAATATATTTTGCGCGGTTTTTGTTTTTACTTCAACTCATAGAGTATATTGAATGTTTTATAATAGAGTCATCAGTCAACGATTTCGATTGCAGCGCCTACGGCGTTAAGTGGCCAAAACTATACACGACGCGCGACTGTAGCTATAGCTACAAATAGCATTTCTCCTTGTTTACCTTCTATTTTTATAACGCCATATTGAATTCTTTTCATGTAAAAGAATAGTAATATGGCGTTATAATAATTTACAAAATAGGAGAGAAAATTCAATTAAAACACAATTTTAGATTTATGCAGTAGATTTATTCCTTTTTACATAGTAATTACGTGCTTTCACTTGCATAATAATCTGGTATATAGGTAGTATAAAATCTGTCTGCTTGCGTGTCTTGGTTCAGGGAAAAAATGGGTTATGACGTTATTCGGACCTGTAAAGATATTAAAGATATAAAATAACGTAGTTTAAGCTCATAATAATTACATAAAAGTCATTTTAAAAGAGAAATAAAAACACGAACATTTTATATTTCTGTTTAACCTATAAGGAGAACTTTAACGAACTGTTAGGACCTTCATTTTATTGACATTGTTGTGATTGTTGTGTTAACTTACTTATTTAGAAGGCAAAGGAATACTTACAAGTTTTTTCACAACGCGGCACACAATTGTCGACATCATGGCGGAAAGTTATCCAATCCAGGGGAAAATCAGAGTCCAAAAACAAAAAAGTGGTCAACGTAACAAGCCGAAATCAGGAGTCCATGTGCAGTAAAAAATTGAAAATAAACACAGAAAGCACTTTTACGTTCACGGAAATAAACGGAAATTTGAGAATTGCAGGTACAATAACAAATTAGCGTTTCGTTTTCGGTAACTAATGTTTCTTTAAAATTTCCAAAAATTTTATGGCCGTAATACAATTTTTATTTTTTTATTTTATTACTATATAAAATTATAAATACGAATTACCTACAGTTAAACACTTTTAGGAATATTTTCTTTTTATTTAAACTTACTTTGAACTGACTTACTTTTGGACTGATTAGTTATTTAACTTATTTTGCGTAATTTGAAACGAAACAAGTGAATGATCCCAGAGTTACTATAAGAAAAAATACTGTAGTGATACCATAGCAATATACATTTGGGTCATCATTTTGATTTAAGAGCCATCTATTGTTAAGTGGTAGCATAATACTCTCCCCCATAGAAACCGCTGTTTTGTTCTAACTGAAACCACTGTGGGCACATTCTTACGATAGGATTGTAATACGAGGTGTTGTTCCTGTATACCTGCAGAGCAAACACTTTAGGGGCGCGCGATCTAAATCGTGGTGTGTTAAAGGTGATATGTGACAGAATATAGGGGGAGTCAATTTTAGAATGAAGGACCTTGTGTAAAAATAGCATGTCATACAAGAGACGACGTGACTGGAGGGAACAAATGCCCAATGTTCGTAAACGCTGGTCGTAATTTTGGTGGATTAAGCCGTGATTGTATCTATACGACATGATTCTTAGACACCTCTTTTGAATACGCTCGATACACAGTGGTTTCAGTTAGAACAAAACAGCGGTTTCTATGGGGGAGAGTATTATGCTACCACTTAACAATAGATGGCTCTTAAATCAAAATGATGACCCAAATGTATATTGCTATGGTATCACTACAGTATTTTTTCTTATAGTAACTCTGGGATCATTCACTTGTTTCGTTTCAAATTACGCAAAATAAGTTAAATAACTAATCAGTCCAAAAGTAAGTCAGTTCAAAGTAAGTTTAAATAAAAAGAAAATATTCCTAAAAGTGTTTAACTGTAGGTAATTCGTATTTATAATTTTATATAGTAATAAAATAAAAAAATAAAAATTGTATTACGGCCATAAAATTTTTGGAAATTTTAAAGAAACATTAGTTACCGAAAACGAAACGCTAATTTGTTATTGTACCTGCAATTCTCAAATTTCCGTTTATTTCCGTGAACGTAAAAGTGCTTTCTGTGTTTATTTTCAATTTTTTACTGCACATGGACTCCTGATTTCGGCTTGTTACGTTGACCACTTTTTTGTTTTTGGACTCTGATTTTCCCCTGGATTGGATAACTTTCCGCCATGATGTCGACAATTGTGTGCCGCGTTGTGAAAAAACTTGTAAGTATTCCTTTGCCTTCTAAATAAGTAAGTTAACACAACAATCACAACAATGTCAATAAAATGAAGGTCCTAACAGTTCGTTAAAGTTCTCCTTATAGGTTAAACAGAAATATAAAATGTTCGTGTTTTTATTTCTCTTTTAAAATGACTTTTATGTAATTATTATGAGCTTAAACTACGTTATTTTATATCTTTAATATCTTTACAGGTCCGAATAACGTCATAACCCATTTTTTCCCTGAACCAAGACACGCAAGCAGACAGATTTTATACTACCTATATACCAGATTATTATGCAAGTGAAAGCACGTAATTACTATGTAAAAAGGAATAAATCTACTGCATAAATCTAAAATTGTGTTTTAATTGAATTTTCTCTCCTATTTTGTAAATTATTATAACGCCATATTACTATTCTTTTACATGAAAAGAATTCAATATGGCGTTATAAAAATAGAAGGTAAACAAGGAGAAATGCTATTTGTAGCTATAGCTACAGTCGCGCGTCGTGTATAGTTTTGGCCACTTAACGCCGTAGGCGCTGCAATCGAAATCGTTGACTGATGACTCTATTATAAAACATTCAATATACTCTATGGCTCGATATTATTTGAGTGAACTGAGTAATATGGCGACCAAACAATGCAGCCATACTCGAGTATACTACGTACAAGACTTTGGAATAGGCACAACAAGCTATTAGGCCTTTTGAAGTCTTTGGTAACACGAAGGATGAATCCTAGCATTTGGTTGCTTTTCCTAATTACGTACTCGTAGTGTGACTTAAAGTTCAGTTGTTCGTCAAAGTAAATGCCAAGGTCCTTAGCGACAGCTTTGCGTGCAAGACTTTGGTTAGCCAGCGTGTAGTCGTATATAATCTTTTGTTTCTTATTTGAAAAAGATATAACGAAGCATTTATCAACATTCAGTAACATGCGATTATCACGACACCAATCAGATACACAAGCTAAATTATGCTGTAGCTGTAAGCAGTCACTCACATGATCTATGTTCATAAACAACTTTAAATCAGTTTTAGTTAGTTATACATATAAAATTGGAATAGTTTTATTGCATTATATTCTTTCGTCTGACTGACTGGTAATGTTATGGTTTTATAAGTTTATTTTTCCAGAAAATCACATTGTTTCGGAAGTTATAAAGGTTGGGGAACAATTTTGGATATAAATTGAAACTGGATTGTAACTGGGACTTCAAGGAACCAGCAATTAATTTGTCTCACTTATAGATATATTCCATTTACCCAGTGCCTCTGATATCCAGGTATAGATATCTGCTATCTGCCTCATTTACAGAGTGGCCATTAATAGAGGTCAAAAGAGGTTAGTTATCCATACTAATATTATAAATGCGAAAGTGTGTTTGTCTGTCTGTTACCTCTTCACGCTTAAACGGCTGAATACATTTTGATGAAATTTGGCATGGAGATAGTTTAAGATCCGAGGAAGGACATAGGATAGTTTTCATCCTGGAAATTATCCCTAAAAAGATTGAAAAGTGAGTAAGTAATTCATGATGACATTGATGACCCTGTAGGAAATGTAATTATTAAACCAAAAGCACCATTGCTCTTACATTTTCTTAGGCGCTTTTAATAATCCCTTTTATTAATTAAGGTGATTAGGTGGATATCTATCGTGTTGTACGAGGTTGCTTCCATACTTCCAAGTTCCACGCGGACGTAGTTGCGGGCAAAAGCTAGTAGTAAATTAAATAAAATGAAATATTTTAAACATTTTAAAATAGATGTGCAAAATTTCTAGTGTGTTCACTGTTTAGCATTTTGAAATTTTAAAATAACGTCTGTCCTAGAGACGTGATAAATTGACGTTATCTCAGTTACAGCGCAGCGGTCAATGCCTATAAAACTCAAATAAGATAAGATTGTCCCTTACTATTTTTTTATGTATACTTTTAAATACAGGTACAGCCACGCGGGCGAAGTAAACTGGTTATTTTACGCAAAATAAAATTAAAACACCGTGTAGGGGAAATAAAATTTAATACTAATTGAAAAAATGATCAATAGTAATTCTACATACAAAAAATATCATAATAAAAAAATTATTCAATTCAAATTCTTCTTAAAATATTTATTTTGCCCTCGGTAGACACTACATAGTCGATAGTCAAACAACATTGGAAATACTTTGAAACCATTTGAACAGACTACTATGTCGTCGAATAATACCTACGATATTGTATTTCCGAATGCTACTAATGTGTTTCAGTTGTGGGTGAAAGTATAATTATGTATCACATTGAAATTTTGTGTACTTACTAAATTTTCATATTGCCAGTTTGACTTGTACTTTTTACAACTCATAGACACCTTAATACCATTCGGAATCGATTCTCTGGCGGCGTGACACATAATTACATTAAGTTACTACTCCTGAATGACTCATTGTCAAAGTCAAATGTAATATCTTATCCACAGAAGTCAACTAAAATAATTATTTATTACTACGAGCAATAGACAGATTTAATCAGTAATTGTCAATTTAATTTCAATCACTACATGCTACATTAAGGCATTGGGCCGTTTGCAACGATGCTACTTGTCTTTCGGCTGTCGGAGTGAGCCGGACTGCTCTGCGTACTATCTTTTCCCTTCCGCCTTCTCGGAGATCTATTCTTATTCTTCTTCTGTGGCGATTTATCGGACGGGGTCCCATCCTTGTCGTCTTTGTGGTCCGGTTTGTTTTTGTCGCGCTGAGTTTTATCTGTGTTGCTTTTATTTTTGTCACTTTCACTCTGTTCCTTAACAACATTGTTGGTATTATTTTTATTGATCTTTTCTATAACACTGTGAAGTTTAGCGAAGTCAGAATGAGATTCAGTTAGTTTTTCTATGGTTTCCTCGGAGTCAGGTTTCGCGTCGGGGTTTATTCTCTCGTCTTCGTAGCTGTCCGTGTCGCTGTCGGTGTCCGTGCATTCCTCCTTATAATTGATCGCGGTCATATCTGGCAGCGGTTTCCGGTTGAATTCGTCTTTGCAATAAGGCTTGAAGAGCAACATGAACCAGTTATTGAAGCTACAGTTGATAAAATATCCGAACTCTTTGAAGCACTCGAGTTCCCCGGAGACATACTTGACGTCGAGGAAGGCCCCGCGCGGCTCGCGCAGGAAGCTCAGGATCAGCTGGAACCCGAGCTGGAGCTCGGCCGGGTCCAGCTTGAGGATGTCGTCGGTGATGAGCTGCTCGCGCTCCGGGAACTTCACGTTCATGACCTCCCTGTTCAGGAACCGCTTCCTCTTCCAAACGGCCCTGGTGAGCCGGGCGGTATATCTCTCTTTCTCCTTGCTCGCTGTACCGGCGGGTGGATCGGCGCCCTCGCCCTCCGTCTTAGCCGCCGTCTTCGCTTCTTGTTTTGTTTTCTTCGGACCGGGGGCCTTCTTCTCTCCCAGTTTAGTCGTCACCTCGGCCTCCATACTCGTCAACTCCTTTCCCCCCGGGGCGACAGATTCCTTTTCTTGCGGTTTAAGCGCCGCTTTTTCTTCGATAGCGGGCGCCCCTTTCCCCCCCGCTCTAACCGTCTCGACATCGGCCGGCGCGTTCCCTTCCGCTTTAGCCGTCTTCGCGTCGGACGGTCCTTTCGCCTGCGCTTTAGTTCCCTTCGCCGCCGGTTCGGCGTTCTCCTTGCCCTTCGCCTCGGGTTCCTTCCGCCGGTCCTCGTCCGGAACCTCGAGCTTAGTCCTCAGCAAGCCCTCGAAGATCTGGAAGGTGACGTCCCGCACGGCGCGGCGCCAGTCGGCGGCGGCGGCGGCGGCCAGCGCGGCGGGCGGCAGGCGCACGCGGAAGCGGCAGCGGGCGCGCGCGCGCGGCAGCGGCGGCTTGTGGAGCAGCACGGCCGCCAGCAGCCCGGCGCAGGCGCCCCCGCGCTCGCGCGCGTACGCGTCGGCCGCGAACTTGAAGAAGGCGCGGATGTCCTGCGTGAGGCGCGGCGCCACCGGCGACGCCACGTTGTGGCACTGCTCGAACGGGTCCTGCACGCACATCGGCGTCATGAACCGCATCGGCATCGAGTAGCCGCCGGACACGTTCAGCTTGTACAGCGCGAACTCCTGCGGCAGTCGGTCCAGGTCGCGAAAGTCGTCCTTGTTTATCGGGCGCCCGAGGAACGGGCAGACGACGAACCGGTCGAAGTCGAACTCGCTGTAGAACTGGAAGAAGCCGCCGAGCAGGTCGGCGACGGAGGAGTCGTCGGCGGGGCGCGGCAGCTGGCGGCGGTCGTCGAGGAAGCCCGTGTTCCAGCAGTCCACGAAGTGCGCGCGCGCGCGCTCGCGCTGCAGGCCCTCCACCGGCGGCAGGATGCGGCGCGGCGGCTGCTGCAGGTAGAAGACGATGAGCATGGTGAGCGCGTAGTTGGTGAGCTTGCCGGTGCCGGTGAGCTCGTGCACGCGCGCCCAGTACTTGACGACGACGGCGAGCGGCACGAGGCGCGGGTCGCAGTGGAGCAGGAAGGCGATGAGCTTGCTGTTGCGCGAGCCGAGCTCGGTCTTGAAGGACAGGTCGCAGTGGACGCCGGTGGGCACGTGCAGGAACTTGACGATGGGCGTGTTGGCGCGCGGGATGGCGAGCAGCTCGGCGAACAGGCGCGGGTGCTGCTGCAGCGCGCGGCGCGCGCGCGGCACGGCGTGCGGCGCGGCGCCCGCCCCCAGCCGCACGAACACGTCCGCGTCCGACGACTGCACGCCCAGCCCCGTCGTCACCGACCCGAACGGCTGCGCCACGCAACCTGCGCACCACACACGACTCAATATAGCATTTGTCCGGTACTAAATTAATAAAAGCATGATTCTTTAGTGTCCTGCGATAATGTAGCGTACACGTAGCACCCCGCCAACAATCATGTATTTCCGTCCGCATATATACGAAAGATTGTAAGAAACGGGGTGCGCAGCTAAATTCACGTACTTTTCGAGCAGGAAAAGTTAAAAATATATATTTATAAATCATGTGGTACCCACCAGCGCCAGCTGCACGCGCACCAGCAGCGCCTGCAGCTGCTGCTGGAAGGGTGTGGTACCCACCTGGCCACACGACCTGCAGCGCGCCCTCGATGTCGGCGTAGAGCGCGGCCAGGCGCGCCAGCGCGGGCGGCGCCAGCTGCACGCGCACCAGCAGCGCCTGCAGCTGCTGCTCGAAGGGTGTGGTACCCACCTGGCCACACGACCTGCAGCGCGCCCTCGATGTCGGCGTAGAGCGCGGCCAGGCGCGCCAGCGCGGGCGGCGCCAGCTGCACGCGCACCAGCAGCGCCTGCAGCTGCTGCTGGAAGGGTGTGGTACCCACCTGGCCACACGACCTGCAGCGCGCCCTCGATGTCGGCGTAGAGCGCGGCCAGGCGCGCCAGCGCGGGCGGCGCCAGCTGCACGCGCACCAGCAGCGCCTGCAGCTGCTGCTCGAAGGGTGTGGTACCCACCTGGCCACACGACCTGCAGCGCGCCCTCGATGTCGGCGTAGAGCGCGGCCAGGCGCGCCAGCGCGGGCGGCGCCAGCTGCACGCGCACCAGCAGCGCCTGCAGCTGCTGCTGGAAGGGTGTGGTACCCACCTGGCCACACGACCTGCAGCGCGCCCTCGATGTCGGCGTAGAGCGCGGCCAGGCGCGCCAGCGCGGGCGGCGCCAGCTGCACGCGCACCAGCAGCGCCTGCAGCTGCTGCTGGAAGGGTGTGGTACCCACCTGGCCACACGACCTGCAGCGCGCCCTCGATGTCGGCGTAGAGCGCGGCCAGGCGCGCCAGCGCGGGCGGCGCCAGCTGCACGCGCACCAGCAGCGCCTGCAGCTGCTGCTGGAAGGGTGTGGTACCCACCTGGCCACACGACCTGCAGCGCGCCCTCGATGTCGGCGTAGAGCGCGGCCAGGCGCGCCAGCGCGGGCGGCGCCAGCTGCACGCGCACCAGCAGCGCCTGCAGCTGCTGCTGGAAGGGTGTGGTACCCACCTGGCCACACGACCTGCAGCGCGCCCTCGATGTCGGCGTAGAGCGCGGCCAGGCGCGCCAGCGCGGGCGGCGCCAGCTGCACGCGCACCAGCAGCGCCTGCAGCTGCTGCTGGAAGGGTGTGGTACCCACCTGGCCACACGACCTGCAGCGCGCCCTCGATGTCGGCGTAGAGCGCGGCCAGGCGCGCCAGCGCGGGCGGCGCCAGCTGCACGCGCACCAGCAGCGCCTGCAGCTGCTGCTGGAAGGGTGTGGTACCCACCTGGCCACACGACCTGCAGCGCGCCCTCGATGTCGGCGTAGAGCGCGGCCAGGCGCGCCAGCGCGGGCGGCGCCAGCTGCACGCGCACCAGCAGCGCCTGCAGCTGCTGCTGGAAGGGTGTGGTACCCACCTGGCCACACGACCTGCAGCGCGCCCTCGATGTCGGCGTAGAGCGCGGCCAGGCGCGCCAGCGCGGGCGGCGCCAGCTGCACGCGCACCAGCAGCGCCTGCAGCTGCTGCTGGAAGGGTGTGGTACCCACCTGGCCACACGACCTGCAGCGCGCCCTCGATGTCGGCGTAGAGCGCGGCCAGGCGCGCCAGCGCGGGCGGCGCCAGCTGCACGCGCACCAGCAGCGCCTGCAGCTGCTGCTGGAAGGGTGTGGTACCCACCTGGCCACACGACCTGCAGCGCGCCCTCGATGTCGGCGTAGAGCGCGGCCAGGCGCGCCAGCGCGGGCGGCGCCAGCTGCACGCGCACCAGCAGCGCCTGCAGCTGCTGCTCGAAGGGACCTTCCAAGGGGATGCTGGTGGGCTCCACTGTTATGCCTGGTAATAATAATAAAAAAAAGATTCCATTACTGTTGTCCTTCATTGCCTTGTTGATGTCCCCTGGGCCACTCTTTAAAACTACGATTTAAATTATATTTCTGCAATTGTATTTGCCCTAAAACTTTGTGATTACGACAGTTATAAGCCCATTTTTATGTAGACTATTTCCTGATTAACAAAACTCTTCTAAGAAGTTTTATCACTATTGTCCCCTGGATCACGGGCAGCCTAACAACAAGAAAAATGTTGACCCAATTAACCTTTGACCGATTAAAATGTGTCTTGACCAAGTAGTGACCTTTGCCAGTCAGTCCAACTACTTATCGGTTTTAGGAACATAAAATCGTTCTAGTGAATATCCATTATCCACGCTCCACAAATTCAACCTAGAATCCTGGGGCATTCGTCAAGACAAACTTCGATCGTTCAATTGGAATTAGAAACATTACCCAGCAATCCTAGTATTCGCAAGACGACGAAGCAAAACAAAGCTACCTCACCTATTTTGCACTAAGACTAGTTTCCAGGACAGCGGCAGTTTATAATTTAGAAATTTATAAGTTTTAATGTTTTATTTTGTATCAATTGCTTTTATCATAAAACTTGTATCATTTTTCATCTCGCGCTTCTCTCGCGGGGCAGCATGTACGGTCCACATACCGCACATTGCCATCTCAGCGAAATAACCAACAATCGCGTAAAGCATTGACATACGCGCCAGTACACGTTCACATTAGACAACAACCACACGTGTCCTCATTAGCATTATCATTCATAATATCGCGCTTTTATAGTTTACTTTGACATTATAATTAAAGTGTGTATTTTCGACTATATTAGTGAGTTATTATTACATCCAGCAAATAACATTTCATAATTGGTGTATGTGACACTAGCAGCCCGTGCATAGCCAAAACACAATCACAACACTATAATAATTTTTACTTTGATGAACACGTATACATAGCTATAGTCGAGTTATTAAATTTATGAGCAAAAAATGTGATCGAAAATATCTGAACACATCTATGCCGTAAAGTTTACGGCATAGGCGTGTTCAGATATTTAAAATTAGATAATATTTTTCATCAAATTTTTGCTCGTACTTTTACGAACTTGACTGTACTTACAATTAGGATATTTTAGGAAGCAGGATATTATAGTATTTCGGGGAAAACTTCATTTTACTAAGTCTTATAATAAAATTAGGTTTTTATAGAAAAAGTGTTTATTTAGTACTTGGATATTATGGAAATTAATATTCCTGTATATGGATATTTTCATTCACATTTTACATTTACACCATTTCACAAAAGAGAACAAATGCGGGCTTAATGCCTCAAAGCGTTCTTTAGCGGCCAATTGTAGAATCAAATGGAAATTTACTAAGATGGGTGTAGGAAAAAAGTTTAACAGATAATATGGGTAACACTATATTAAAATATGGATATTAAGAGAAACGGGTATGTTAGTAATGTGATATTAAGAGAAACGGGCATAAAGTATCAAGATAACGTGGAAAATTATTGAACGAAGCAAAGCCCACGTTACACATCGAGTTCTGTGTGTTTCATCATATGTGTACTTATGAAGCTTAGAATAAATACGCATAGAAACCTAGTAAGCGTTTGAAAGTGAAGCCAGTTTTGGTGAGCCACGGGTTAAGTTTTGTCCGTTGGCGCATCTCTCACAACGTCAATGTTACAATGCCCAAATGTCTCTGTAGACACGCACACATAAAACCAAAAGCGACGTCATCTTTCTCAAATCTGTTGTATGAAGACTCTCGTTCCAGGTCCATTTATTCGAAGAAAATAGGAAACTGGCTTGATAGTACCTGGGCACATTAAACATAGCGGGTCGAAGATAACGTAAAAAAACTTTAGAGCTTTGTTTGACCTTCCGTTTCAATCTTTCGGCCCGCTCCTTCCGTTCTTCAGCCCGCACGCGAAGATGCCGTATATAGATACTATGGAAAATAGGTATTCTAGCATTTGGGTATCATTTGGGCAATAGGCTGCAGAATATCCAAGTATTGATTAAAAATACTAAGCTTCAAGTGTTGAACATGTAAACGATAGCTTCTTAGTTAGTTTTCAAAATGGGTTAAGAGGCCTTATTCCTTTTAAAATTTATTTTTTTCATATTATGACAAATATATTGATAATTTCAACCAACTTTATGAAGTGAATAATACTTTTCCCCGAGTTCTAGGTAGTAACATAGCTATTATATGCTATTAGGGGCCATCCATAAATTACGTCACACGTTAAGGGGGAGGGAGGGGGTCGACGAAGTGTGACATTGTGTGACAAGGGGGTGGGAGGGGTCCTAAATTTCGTGACGTCACATTTCAAAATCTATTATAAGTGTTAAAAAATGAACTTTAAACTATTACTTTACGAAATCCTCAAAAACATATACAACTATATCTGTGTAAATATAAGATACCAATTGTTTTGTCGACCACTCGCTCTACTACCATCGTTTTATGTGTTGTTAATTGTTTGATTTGATGTTAATTTTATAAAAAAAAATATTTAAATGGAAATAAAACCGATTTCGGAATCGCTGTTTTCTTTCAATAATTTCTAAATGTAATTTTAATTTTGAAAAATATGTGACGTCACACTAGGGAGGGGGGAGTCTCCCAAATGTGACCAGCTGTGACAAGGACGGGGGGAGGGGCAAAAAATCATGAAATTCGTGTGACGTAATTTATGGATGACCCCTTATCGCGTGCAGTGGATTTTGTCAATTTCGAGTCGTTTTTGAAACAAAAATTATGAATGAAAAATTGAAACTGTAGGTTTCAAATATATGCCAATAAATCCCAATAGCCCTGCTCTAGGAAGTAACATCAATAATATGTTAAGAAACATGTTTGATCATAGAGAAAAATGTCTAAAGCAATCAGCATTTTAAAAGGAATAAGGCCTCTTAAATTACCTTTGGAGGTCTGTTTGACCCTCTGCTCCCGCTTCCGGGGCTGCCTCTGCGGGCGGGTGAGCAGCGAGCACGGCCGCACGGTGAGGAAGGCGCCGTACACGTTGACCTTAGATATGAAGCAAAATAAAATTACAACAATGGCTACAAACTCAATCTTACCATGACACTGGAAAACTTTTGCTAACGCCATCTTAAATGTAAAGCAACTTAGACATAGATTAACACGTAATTTAAAATTTCTACGCTCACATGTTTTTTTTTCTTTTCTATCATATCGCTAACTCAGTTAAACTCAGTTTGACCACGTTATTAAACTCTAATTATGTTTTTTTTTTCTTACACCTTTAATTCGTTTTACTTAATACCTATATGCTGTTACAAAGTCCAAAATTTTGTTAAATTTTTCACTGTATCCGGACGAACTCAAGCCCCTAAGGCACAGGTTTATACCTAGTTTAGGGGTCGAAGCTCGATCACCTTACTTTGTCTTTCTTGTACAAATCATAAGAATTTTGTAAGTGTTTTAATGTAACGCATTTATGTACAATAAATGTTTTTATTATTATTTAAACAAACCTGGCGGCTGGCGGCGATGGCGGCGCGCGCCTGCTCCGCCGTGCCGAACTCCAGGCAGGCGCCCGTGTCCGTGATCCAGTCGAAGTTGAGCCGCACGTCGCCGAAGCGGCAGAACACGTGCGCCAGGTCCTGCGCCTTTGTGTAGGGCGGGTAGCCTGGAAAGGGGAATTTGTTTTTTATTTCACTGTGTATTTCATGAGATACAAAATACGAATTGAATATTTAACTCATGGTAAATAATTTGGCAATTTTACAAGAATTACCGAATTCTCAAGATATATTTTTGGGTGTTTACAAAAATGGAAGTTGCTTGAAACAGAAAAATAAGAATTGTTTATACCATTTTGATTATCGTAACTAGCGGAAATTGAAAACATTTAAAAATTGTGTGACTACACAAATAGTATAGTAGGTACGAGTATTGTTTCGTTAAGAATAAATACACAACTTGCAATTCGATGCCTAGGTAAATTTTGTACTATTTTCTACGCGCCACGTAAGTTCGAGATTCGAAATGTATAATTGATTGCATATCGTACTTTTTTGTCGTAGCGTAAATCGCATTGTCAATCAATTTTCCTACAATGCTATATTTGTCATTAATGATTTGGTTCATGACAAGATGTTGTTCTGATAGTTAAAAATTAAGAATATTAAAAAATTACATTTTCAATCCGAGCGTCATGTGTCATCCATCATGGAGTAGTAACGTCAGTGATGAGACGTTGGTGAGTTCCGTCGATCGCATCTAAGTATCGCGGGATAAAGATTAAATAATAGTACTAATAGATTAAATATTAGTAGATTGCCGGCCGAGTAATTATAGACCTGCAATTCCTGTTGGCGCCGAGGCTGTATAGTGTTTTTTTCAAACATGCAATAAAATAAATATAAAACAAGAAATCAATGTCATGAATTGATATTGAGGCAAAAAAAGTCGCTTTTTGGCCTAGGCCGGCAATGTGGTATAAAATTCCGTTATTAACCTTCTCCTCGCCTGAAACGGGATACTTCAGAGCCTATAAGGAATAATGATAATATGACAACAACATATTTAAATGCATGTTTGACAAAATAAATAATATATATATGGAGTATAATAAGGCGGCTCACCAGTGACGAGGATGGAGGTGGGCAGCAGGCGGTCGGGCTCCTGGCGCGGCCGGGGGCGGAAGTCCGCCGACTGCGCCAGCGGCCTGCCCGCGGCCGGGCCGGGCGGGGGCGGGTGCGCGGGCGCGGGCGCGGAGGGCGGCGCGCGCGGCCCGCTCCGCAGCAGCGCGCGGGGCGCGGGCCGCGCCGCCGCGCGGGCGTGCGGGCCGTGCGCCGGCGCGTGCGCTAGCGGGATCGCCTCCATCGTGCGATTTACGGGTACAGGGTGGCACCTGGGAATTGTATCGCCAGTGTCAACCATACGCTAATACCTGATGAATTTAATTTATAACATTCTCCAGCAACTTCATACTGACGGATGAGCTTAAAAAAAGAGTAACAGAATTGATCTATTGTTCACTTTGTCGCTTTTTTTATGCACCATTTTCACTTAAATACTGTATGCCACTTTATTTGCTACTCAATCTTATAAGTGCACAAACCTTTTACAATTTTCAATGTTCATAACCAAGGTCCGGAATTTTTCATAGCAAATGTCAAACTTTGAGAGGGTTCGACCAAAGTGTTTTATCGACTATCGATAAATAATTTTC
Organism: Apotomis capreana; assembly: GCA_947623375.1. Lineage (NCBI taxonomy): Eukaryota > Metazoa > Arthropoda > Insecta > Lepidoptera > Tortricidae > Apotomis > Apotomis capreana. Next base: position 822,375 of record OX392513.1, on the reverse strand, counting down.
ACTTAACGAAACATCGTTAAAGTAATGAAAACAGGCTTTTGGATATATACAGTGGCATTCAGCTAATTAGCGACATCATTATTTTATTCAATACAAATGCATATAAAATATGACTTTAGAAATTCTATGAACAACGTGAGATGCGGAGGCCCATTTTATTATTAACTAGGAGGCGCCCGTAACTTCGTCCGTGTATTTTTTTATTTACTGACGACGGACAAAAAGTATCCTTTAACCATCTTTGGATGTCCATCCCTGTGTCAAAATTGGTTAAAATCTGTCCAGCCGTTTCGGCGTGATCCGAGGACAAAGGTAATTATGATCAACAGATGGCGCCAGGCAGGCATGACGACGCGCGCCCATACAAAACGAATTACAATCGTGCATCACGTTATTAAGATTTTTCCTGAAATCGTGACCCCTCTCCATAATAATCCAAAATATATTTTTCAATACAAATCTAGAATTTTATAATAGTGTAGATAACACGGTGTACACGTGTTTAAACAAGTTTTAGTATAGGTAGTGCAAATTAAATTTCTGTAAAACATATTTTTTTGAAAATAGACATATGCATATTCCGTTTCTAATTTATTAAAGTATGGGGTTGTAATGTAAGTTGTAAAAAGTGTTAATTTGAAAATGTCTAGTTTCTAAAGTAAAGTTTTACAGAAACTTTATTTCCCCTATAGTAAACCTTGTTTAAACAACCATACTTCATGTTATTAATAATAAAAATGGTCAACCGCATCTTACATTTTTGATTAAATTTCCAAAGTTATATTTTACATGCAGTTGTATGGAATAAAAATAATGATGTCCCTAATTGGCTGAACGACACTATATATATCCAAAAGTCTGATTTCGATACTTTAACGTTGTTTCGTTAAGTGAATATTATTTATCGATAGTCGATAAAACACTTTGGTCGAACCCTCTCAAAGTTTGATTTTTGCTATGAAGAATTCCGGACCTTGTTCATAACCTATAGAAAACAAATATTTTAAGATATGGATATTATGGATATTACAAAAAACATGCTATATGAAATTTGGATATTATGGAAAACAAGTTTAGTAAAATTAAGATTAATATAATAATTTAAGAATACTTTGAAATAATAATAAAATAGTGTTTTGTCTATAAAATATATACAAAACAAAAAATACCAACCAGTAAGCACTTCAACAACTCTGTCAAAGTATTTGGTCTCTAAAAACCCTTTCTCATTTCCAGGAGTCAGTATAACCCCATTTTCAGATTCGTAAAACTTAATTCCGTCCTCCAAAGCCTTCTCCAGATTAATAAATATGTGTATTTGTGCGTTGGTCCGTATTCCACTAATGACGGTGCTGTCTGTGGCGGTGGCTTTGGCTAAATGGATGTGGAGTCTTCGCATCCGGCTCAGACCACTCTGTTTTATCTGTGGCCAGCACTTGGTGTAGGTGCCATGGACTACTGTATTGTACTTAGCCTGAAAATAATGAGATATAGAAATACTTTGAGCAGGTAAACAAACTTGGTCTTACCAGGAAGTGAAAGTGATGGTGAATGATAAATAGTGATTGCTACACTGATGAGATCATAGCTCTTAGGATGCGACCTCACTGTGAAAATTCGCATGTAATGAACCAAAAACCAAATGAAATTTCATGTCATTTTATGCTTAATTACAGGCGAATTGCTCACGGTGAGAGAGCACCTTCAAATTAAAGAAGCAACCATGTTGGTAATGCTTTATTATACTTTATTAATGCCTATTTTATTTAAATGGACATACATTTAACTTTCTAAACTGGAAATCGGACTTCAAGTGAAAATATGCACACAACAATAGCTCATTAATACTGCTTAAGTTGTTTAATGACAGCCTGGCAAACGGTCACAGGAACTAATTATGCTTCCTTATCATAATGAGCATCAAATGACACTTTGTTCTTTGAGCTTGGATACGTGATTAAACTATCTTGCTGATGAGATATTTTTTGTGACTCACTTTTTGAGCAGAAAGAAAACTTATGTCATATCATCAGAGTTAAAATAATTGTTATAAAAATAATTGATCATATGAAATGGGAATGTTTTTACGTCACAGCTGTCAGCATTAACCAGTGTTAAATGTGGCTGATGCAACTTACCCAATATTGCAAAGCATAAATGACTTTTGAAGTTGAAAATAACTTCAACTAGGTAATTATTAAGTATTAACTTAATGCAACTATCTAAAGTAATAAGATAACTCTAATAAAGCTGCACAGCACACCACAGTATTCATAATCACTGCACAAACATGTATGTAATGCCCAAACTCTAAGGCCACACTGCCCTTTTTAGATATGCATGCAAGTGCCACAGCATGGTTATCAAAGTTATCCTGTTTCCTGCTCTGTTATGCACTATTTAGACATTTTAGTCAAGAGTGGGTGTGACCATGCTACAAATATTCCCCTGTTGACTTTCGGCAAATCATAGTGTAAACTAAATGGGGATTCCCCCCAAAAATTAGTATTTTAAAATAACCAACAATTGCAGTGGTTTCAATTAACTGTCAACTGATTATTTAACCTGGCAAACTATTGCTATGTGTGAGGTTGATTGAGTGGTACAGGGGCATTCCACTGGAATATTCACTTGTTGGGCACACAATGGTTATCACAGCTTCCTTTGAAAAATATAGAAAGTCCAAGAATTCACTACCAATACAAAAGCCAAGTTATAGTTAGGTATAATGTTGACATACTAACTTTTACTTAACTATTTATATTACTTCCTAACTTTCTTAAAAGTATGAAAAGAATGGCATCTCATGCCCAACATTCTGGTAAAATGCCCCTATGGTGACTTACATAGTGCTTTATCTATGGCAAGTGAAGGTTTAAATGTCAATATGCTATATAATGTTGACATATTTATTTATTTATTTATTTTTTCTTTTGTATAGTTAGTTTCTTATTCAGTCCTTAACTTTTCTAAGGATTTAAATTAATTTATTTTGTTTTGCATGTTGTGACGCCTAGAGACCATGTAAATCTCTAAGAAATCTAAATTAAGTACTTAATTATTTTGTTGCATTAGTTATTGATTTTGACTCCTTGAGACCTTATACATCTCAACGGAATTGAATTATTTCATTAATTAATTATACCGATCTATATTGCGTGTCGTGACGCCTAGAGACCTTCTACATCTCTGAAAAAATCCCTTTATTTTATATAATTTTTAGTGTAAACATTGATTTGGAGACTTGTACATCTCCTCTAACATATATGTATCAATTACCTAGCTATAATATAATTGTATTAGTTTTTAAGTATAATTCACGAAAAAATGACTTACAGTTGAGTTTCTTTCGGCTTTCTTCTCAACAGCGGTCTCCTCTTGCGAAATGCCGGTAGACTCACAATCTGACTTGTAAAAGTGCCCTTGTGGCCTACTTACTGAATAAATTATTTCAAATTTCACATTAAATTATAAAGAGCATTTCCGTTTAGGTTCAACGCTTACTCTGACATTAAAATATAAAAAAATGCCAGTTATTCCTAACTTTTCATCCTGGTTTCCCGTACATAAATATCTGCCCTGACTCTGTGCAGCACTAAATATGACACTGACATTTGACCCCGCATTCCAAACATTGCTCTAATAAAGTAAAATTTGTTACATTGCATAATGGCTATAAATTGCAATAAATTATTTCAATATATTGCTAATTAATAATTATACATGTGCTCATTTATTCTTCCATCTACCTAAAAATTGCATACTCAAAGCTCTTTCTTTTTTGTCTTGGCATAAAACTCTTATACAAAGAAATGTAAAGTTGGCGCCAGTTTTATTAATTAAAAATTGTTACTCACTGTTAAAATAGGGGTTAGTTCAGCATCAGTGATCTTTTCAATACTGTGCCCCTGGTTGGCTTTGATCTCCACAGCCTGAGTAACAGGGTTGACTCTCAGAGCAAACCTTTGCTTGTCATTGTTCCGGACTACTCGCTGAATGTCACTGAGGCTGTACTTCTTAAATGATTTGTGCTGCAATAATTTGTCTATGTTTATGTAACCCTCTGGGCTGAAAAGAGAAATGTAAAGTTATGATTCAGATTAAAACATTTATACAATATTAGTATGTTATTTATGGTAACCTCATTTTAAAATTGTCTAGTTTACAGTTTTGAAGTTGAATGTTGATTGCCACAGTATGGTGATGATCATAAAATAATGACAAACAGAATATCAAGTTGGTTTTAATTAATTATAACATTTTTAAAGAAATATCATTTATAAACCATAAAGAATGTTGACCTGTCATTGTAGAATTCAGTTTGGTTACAAGGTAGTTAAATAAAAATAACACATGCAGTGCACCAACGATCAATTAATGTTATTTTTAGGTAGTGTTTTAATGTAACAGCTTAGCATATAAACAAAGTGGCTTTCGAAACATATTGATGTTATTTATGTCAACAAAACAAAGTAACTTACCTTAGCGTGAGACCCTCCTTAACCGCTCCGTGCCGCAGCAACCACGATAAGGATTTGCTTAAGTGTATATCTTTACTGGTCCTATAACAAATAACACATTTAAAAAATTTAACAAGTCAAACAGGAATGCTTCGTCGACACAAACTGCACAAAAAAACAAGTATACTAACATTTAGCAATAAGGTTTAACCAACGGCAGGTTGCTCGAAAGTAATCACTTCGCAGATAACTTTATTAATTTTGATAATAACGGATAGGAAGGCATGGGGTTTAAAATTTCTAAAGAATGGAAATAAATATTAAATACAGGGCAGTCCGAACAATTCAATATGAGGGGTGAGGGGAAGGGTTGCCAGCGTAAATCGTAAAGTTCCTTTTTAAACCCGTACCAGACCTTCGATCCGATCCTAATATCGGATGATATCGGATAATGTGTACTCTAATAGATCCTAACAATTACACATTTAACATTATCCGATTTCATCATTTCATCCGATAAGTAGAATCGGATCGGAAGGTCTGGAACGGGTTTTAGAGACATTTCATTATAATAATAATTTTACCTCGTATAATCATATCGTACTGTTAAAAAAAAACAATTCGGTAACTCTTAGTAACTAATCAATTTATTTCTTTCGCGTCCAACAACTAATTAAATTTTGTGTGAGTTATTCGGTGAGTATGTTAATGCGCTTACACGGGGCACGTTAAGGAAAACATTTAATTAGTTGAAAACTATTTAATGTTTTTTCAATAAAAGGGTTTTAATTAATATCAAAACCCTTTAATTTAAAGGGACTTAACTTTTAAGGTAGGCTGGCAATAATTCATTGTTTGTTTCATGTCTATTACCATTGAACAAAATGTTACATAATTGTAAATTATAACTCACTTTACGATTAGTATTATACGATGATTGTTATAAAAAAAATACAATAATTAATTATTGTATTTTTTCCTATGAAACAAAAAAATGCTGTGGTGGTAACTAAACGCAAAAATCAATGAGATGATTACCATAGACACAACCATAGAGAAGATAGGTCAGCTGACTTTACTTTTATCATTGGTCTTGTGATAAGTTGTAGTTCTCCGCCATTCTCGGCCCGACTTTTCCATCTTTATCGTCTTGTGAGTCTCATTTAATTATTTAACGCCGAATTTGAGCTCTTGCTAGGTTTGTTTTAGTCGTGGTTGTGTTATTCATTGTGGGTAATAAGGTAACAATCCTGAAATACGGTAAGCTTTTCTCCAGATCTGCCATTGTCATAATTTTGCTAGACCTGTGTAAAGTGACTGATTGTTGGAATTTTTGGTATGTTCATTTACTACGCTTGTTTATATATGTTAAATTATTTCCTTGATCGTCATTAACCAGGAAATACTGAAATACGTAATTTAAATGCAATTTAATAATTTACGCCCATCATGTGATCAATTGGTAGTGCATAATTGCCAACTCTAGCACACCCCATGCAATATATTATATTATTGGGCTGGCAAAATATCTTATTTGATTCCTTTATACGTTGTGTTAGTAATACTACAATTTGCACTATTTCATAAGTCTGGACTGGTATGTTTTGGATTTATTTTCATTTACTACATTCCATATATCATACCCAGTTATGTTATGATTGAGTTGTCTTATTAGAATTTTGTGAATAATTATGAGTCCCGGCATCAAATGTTAACTACCAATAAGTCAAATTACTCTACATGATGGGCATAACCGGTACCAAAATAAAGAATAATGTAAAACTTGTATGTAGTTCTGTTAATTTCTATTACCTATTAAATTGCTTACAAAAATAAACCACACCATAACTTATGTAACACACATTTCCAGAAGTCTTCAACACCTATTTCAAAAAGCCGCTTAACAGACATTTCTATCACTTAGGTTTCGAATTGTCTTGTAATTTACTTAAACTTTTTTATCTTCATCATGTGATGATGTGATGTGTGAGTTTGTTGAGTCTTTACAGAGTTTAAAGAAATCTTAAGGGGTAGTACTAATTCATACTAAAGTTATGAAAACCTTAGGTTAATATCATCACATGATCTCTTGCATATGATCAATGGTATAATAGCTTTAAATTTTTCTATAATATGTAATTTTCTATTACAACTATCAATAGTAGCAGTGGATCTCCTTGCAGCAGTTACATCCGCCAGAGAGCAAACATAATACTAATATGTAGTAACTATGTTAAAACTAGCATAATTATATTCTACAATAGTGTTTTGATAGTAATAGTCTACGGGCTGAGCTGTCAGTAAAATAATTTCAAAGTGGACAATGGGACCCATCGGCTAAGTGGGAAGTCTCCTAAATTGACCAAAGAGTGCACTGAAATGGTCCTTACATCCATTCAATGTCATAATCCATGCAGGTATAATTTATTGCCTGGCTCACAGCGCTGAGAAGAAATAACCCGTTGATTGATAGTGTCTGTCATGTTTGAGATGTTAAGCAAGAACGAAACTGGGAAACCAGGTCAAAAAATTCATAGCCAAGATTCAAGCAATTCAATCTGTAAATTTTACAGTTGGCAATATTTCCAGAATTGACAGTGATGGATGGTGAATATTTATCAGCTGATAAGAATCATCTGATCTGCTGACAGCTGTCAGCGCTTCAGTCCTCTATAGTTTTTAGGGGAGTGTAGTTATTTAGATTCAGGATATATATATTTATTGGTGAGAACTTTTACACCTGAAAGTTAGAATTCGTGATTTTGTCTTAATTTTTTTATTTCTTACATTTATCATTGGCCTTTTCAATTAGTCAAGTGAAGCAGTCACATCTCAGTCATATCGTCATGAAAATCTTGCCACTTGATCATTCCTACTTCAAGCACATTCTATCTACTTAGAACTTGTGAGTGCCTAAAAGTATCGGGAGATGGATCTGCATGTCCTCTTCCTAGTTCGAAATTGAGTGGCTTTGCTCATTCAGGTTACTGAATGTGTAAATCTGATCATATTGACCTGATTCCCTACCAGGAGAGGTTACTCGCAGTCACTGCAAGGTCAACATGACCTGGCAAATATGGGATCATGGCCAAATACGTAAAAAAAGATAGCAAAGAAAAAGCTTTAGTTCTATACTATATTCCAACAATAGAAAGGGCGCAAAGACATTGCATGATAAATGTTTTATGAATTAATGAAATTAAACTAGTAGTTAACTGACACCGGCAGACTTGGAAACAGCTTACGATAATGTTATCAGGATTGTTATGAGTTATCTTAATGTTTTCCAGGCCCACTGAGTTTTTATGAATTTGAACAACATATTTATTAGCAACTTTCTATCCATGCTTGAATATAAATTTGATATCCTGTCCATTGATTTGTTGACAAATGGCTGGAATGTTTAATGGCCTCTTACCTGTTCTCCTTGGGCCTTGGAAAAGATGTTCAACTTAAGTGTTCAACTTGTATTTCCATTATGGTGTTACTTGTATTTAGGTTTCAGTTCCACCTATTTAATTTGAAAATGTTTTGGTCCCTCTTATCCATTTTCTAGTATATTATACTTTTTTGATAATAAAAAAAATACCAATAATTATGTTATTGAATTAAAAAATACCTTTTTTAATAAATAACATTTTTAAATTTAATACCTTAAAATATCCAAATATCCTCTATCATTTGGAAATGGATAAAACAAAAAACAAAATAGATAAAACTGGAAGGAAGAAACTTTCAAAGATACAAGATATTTTAGATTGATAGTTAAATCCTTATTACAATTGTTAGGTATTATTGTTTATATTTGAATAGGTAATTTTATATTCATTTCCAGTTTTTTATGTTAACAGATAAGAATATTTATTCAAAATGGCGGCGAGGGCCAATCTGAGGATGATTGCCACAGAGGAAAACGAGGACCAGTTCGGATATGTGTTCGCCGTGTCCGGTCCTGGTATGTATGTTTTTGGGCAGTATTATCTAATATGACTTCCTTGCTATCTGTAACTCTGCTGGGGTACTCCACTTTCAATAACTAATCAATAAAAGTAAGTGCAGTGGTGGCCTGGTGGTAAAAACGTCCTGGTTGCCCTAGATGATAAGATTTCAAAATAATGTATAACAATATTATTTATAATCTTAAATAAGGGATGTTACTATTTTGCCTGATTTTGTAATGTTCACACGAGCCTCCTGACATTGAGTGACGTCATAGTTCAGATACACCATGCCTTAATTACGTTTGAGCATAACGCGCGCCTGCGAAGCTCAATATTGCGTAATCTTCTGCGACGGATGCTTTATCACTGTTTGCTATTAGAATACAGCAGGAAAGAGTGAAATGATGCAAAGAAAGACAACTAGGGTTTAAAAGCACTTATGCTCTTTTAGTTATTAACAGTTGATTAAGCTTGTCAAGTGGTCCACATCGGCATGTGTAAACAACCGTTCATAACTTATAGGGCATGGCAAATTTCAACATTACCCTCGTTTATCCCTGAGTAGATCCGAGAGTTGCTAATGTAATTTTTCTTGCTGGATAGTCGTAACGGCGGAGAAAATGTCTGGAGCGGCTATGTACGAGTTGGTGCGTGTCGGCTACAATGAGCTGGTCGGAGAGATTATCCGTCTTGAGGGAGACATGGCCACCATTCAGGTAAGATTTGTCCTGTGACTAAGTATCTACAATTGAATATATGTAGTAGTAGAAAACTACGAAATAAAGCACAACATTCAAAAGTTAAGTTAGTCAAGACGAAACTATTATTTTATATTGTAAAATCGTCTTTTTAATATGACTTGACCCCAAATTTCTGAAGTACCAAACTGTACTCAATACTTGTGTTTAATAGACCTTGCAAATGAAGCTACTTCTACATTAAAACTAGAGTCTCTGTTCTGCTTTCTAGGTCATTTCGTATTTTTTGAGCCTACTGTCCAAATGAAAGGGTCTATTAAAATTGCTAATGTTATCCAGGTGTACGAGGAAACCTCGGGCGTGACCGTGGGCGACCCGGTGCTGCGGACCGGCAAGCCGCTGTCCGTGGAGCTGGGCCCCGGCATCCTGGGCTCCATCTTCGACGGCATCCAGCGTCCCCTGAAGGACATCAACGAGATGACGCAGTCCATCTACATCCCCAGGGGTGTGAACGTGCCTTGCTTGGCCCGGGAAGTTAGCTGGGAATTCAACCCCCTCAACGTTAAGGTAATTTATACTTTTTCTGCTAATTATTCGCTTATTCGTATTGATAGAGAGCGCTCAAGACAGATCGACAGATAAATAGCCGCAGTAATAGCAACAGTGGAGTACTTTATGAAAATGCTTTAATTAAACTAACACTGCACTCAAATCGACATTTTGATCCGATGAAAAATAATGCATTTTCCGTTAATTTGTCAATTCAACAGAATGCAAACAGAAGGTTACACTTGACGGATGTCTATTTCTGAAATGACCGCATAACTCACCAACACGCTTATCCATACCAACAGTTTCAGTTTTTTTCTGGCTAGCCTAAAGGTTGAAGGGCAGATAATGTGTTACGGCATTTAGTTTGCCTTTTGTGCTTTAACCTTTCGTATGTGTCAAACTTTTCCAATCAAATGAAAACTTTAGAAAGTAAAACAATAGGTTCGAATGGTTCGTCAGGATCCTTAACAAACACAGACAAAAGACTTGGCCGTAACTAGGGAATGTTTTTTCTATGGAAATTACCGATACAATCTAAAGGTAATCCGGTAATTTCCATTGCATTCCCTAGCTGTAACAATGGAGTGGAATAAATAGTTTGTGTGTCTGTACGCAGCCCGGCTCTCACATCACCGGCGGAGACCTGTACGGCGTCGTGCACGAGAACACGCTGGTGAAGCACCGCATGCTGGTGCCGCCCAAGGCCAAGGGAACCGTCACCTACATCGCGCCCGCCGGCAACTACAAAGTCACTGTGAGTACTAAGTACACATCAAGGAAGTTGAAATATGCACCCTTTTGGCTCCTGTTCACAATGACAATCAGTATAAAACATGGTACACATTTTCGTTTTTTTCCTGTGTATAAGTTGATATTCCATTATATTCAATACTAGAAAATGCTTTTCTATAATATCCAAGTCCCTAAACATATTCTATGCAGATTTTAAGATTAGTTTTTCACTGTAAGTAACTTACATAACTAAATCCATACAAATAAAATACCAGTTTTCCGTAATGTCCAAGTACCTATTACAAAGTGCTTTTCAGAATATCCAAGTTTTAAATCATATGGGAAGATCTATTATAACATATCCAGATTTGTTTGACATAATTCATAAAATCTCTTCAATGAACAAATATCATATATTTTCGTAGTCTTTTGCTGTAAGTGTCCTGGATTAATGTAGAAACCCTCCCTCGCAGGACATCGTGTTGGAGACGGAGTTCGACGGCGAGACGACCAAGTTCAGCATGCTGCAGGTGTGGCCGGTGCGGCAGCCGCGCCCCAGCGCCGAGAAGCTGCCCGCCAACCACCCGCTGCTCACCGGACAGCGCGTGCTCGACTCGCTCTTCCCGTACGTATACTGTATACTTTTTTTTTTTTTTTATACTACGATGGTGGCAAACAAGCATGCGGCCCGCCTGATGTTAAGCAGTTACCGCCGCCTATGAACGCTTGCAACGCCAGGCGCATCACGCGCGCGTTGCTGACCCTTTAAGAACCTATTTACTCCCCTCTTGAAGAACCGTAGCCCCCGGGGAAAACCTCTACTATCCTCTCTATACTTGCTACTTCAATCTACAAATACTAATATTTAATGTATTAGATATTCTTGGAGAGCCATCGAAAATACAACTCAAACAAGGCTAAGTTAATATAGTCCTCCTTGTCGTATCCGACAACGGCGACTCTTAAACTCTCCGTTCATGTGCGCGGATGTGACTTGCAAAGCCAAACTTGGTCTTGAATGTCCGGTCACATTGTGCGCAATAAAGTTGCCCTTGTGTGTCAAAAGTGTAAGCGTAGGCAGGTTTGGGTCGAGTCTTCCGTAAGCGGCGCTTTTGATCCAGATGCTCGAGTCGAGTTTCTTCAAATGAAGCTACACCTATATTGACGTTATTGCGCCACTCCGGTCTCATAAGTTAATAGCAACGCTGCGCAAAGGATATCCCTTGATTCTGACTATGAGCAACATTTTTTTCTTGTTATTAGGTACAAATTATTGACTAGCAGAAAGTTGACAATATAGTATATCCTGTTGGTTCAAAGTAAATTGTCATTTTGTGACAGTTAATGTAACGCTAATAACAGTTTAAAAAATATATTTATCATTTACTGAAGAGTTCTTACCGCCTGTTGGTTCCGCCTGTTGTTAACCTCTGTCAATTTTATTACTGTATATCTCATGTTTTGTATCCCTGTGTATTTGAGGTGTGCAATAAAGTGGACTTGTTGTTGTTGTTTGTTGTTCTTAGTCCCCAACATGTTGTAATGATTGTATTCCCACAGTTGCGTGCAGGGCGGCACCACCGCCATCCCCGGGGCCTTCGGCTGCGGCAAGACCGTCATCTCGCAGGCGCTGTCCAAGTACTCCAACTCCGACGTCATCGTCTACGTCGGGTGCGGGGAGCGTGGTATGTGTCATATTATTATTTGTTATTATACTGACTCATGTTCAAAATTACGCTGATAGTGGTCATTTTATAAATAACAGTTGACCAAACTGTAGCAGTTTCACAAAATACTACTAGTGGCTCTGACCTAGCGAAATTGATTCGAAATGGCAGAAATTTGTAAGTCCCTCATATCTTCGCCATTTTGAAACATTTCGAAAAACTGACTGCATGCAATATTAAATATACTTAATTGCTAATGTAACAGAGTACTAGAATAGCCGAAATTCCCAACATTCAAACATCCGGACATACGAAATAAATTTTGGCGAAGCCGAAACGGACGCTCCGCTCACTCGGTCAATTAATTTCCCTCTATGGCATCACTAAAGTCGTCATCAAACTACATCAAGCGACACACAAAAATCGCAACATAAAATAAATAAATAAAATAAATATCGGACAACCTCACACAAATCGGTCTAGTCCCAAATTAAGCTCAAGAAGGCTTGTGTTATGGGTACTAGACGACGATATACGTACTTATTTAGATAAATACAATACCGTGTTTTTTTGTGGCTCTTCATTGTCAAATATCTATGCGATATTGAATCTAAAGTAGTCTTCTTTGGACTCGGACTTGACGCACATTTGATAGAGCTTATATTTTTCTGTATGCCAACTGACAATGCTGGATGTGAGACACTATGATATTTGTAAAACCCTTATCTGTATGATATTTTTGTCCCCAGGTAACGAGATGTCTGAGGTACTGCGTGACTTCCCCGAGCTGAGTGTTGAAATTGATGGCGTCACCGAGTCCATCATGAAGCGAACCGCTCTCGTGGCCAACACCTCCAACATGCCTGTGGCTGCGCGCGAGGCTTCCATCTACACCGGTGAGTACTCGACGGTAACTCGCCGCAATCTGTGACGGGAAATAAATAACCCCTTTCAACTGAACTAGAATCAACTACGTTTTAACACCTCGTTGCCAATGAATATAGTTATTTATGAATTTTATGATACAAGTGTGTAAGGTAGGTGATTTCAGATGAGTGATATTTTTATTATATATTATAACTTCAAAGTAAACAAGACACGAATAAAAAAGGCGCTCGACATATCTACTACAGCATATGTGCAGAAAGAAATTCTCTTTTCGAGCATATCCATTGTAAAAATGATTAATAATTATGTTTTTTTGGACTATTTTCTTGATCTATTTTTAATGGAACAATACTAGTTCTCTAAAATATCCAAGTCATAGGAGATAGATTTTTGTAGGTATATTGCAATTACAAACATTAAAAGACTCGCCGCAATATCATAAAAAAATCTAACATTCATGTATTAGGAGTTTTGTTTCCTACAATATCCAAATCTTGGAAGATCGATATATCCAAAATATCCATAGAAAATACCTATATATCTATAATATCCATGTTCTGGAAAAGTAGCTTTTCGTAATATCCAAATTCTTATTGGGAAACTTATTATATGATTTGTTTTTATTTAACGAATGTCGCATTGATGGGCAAAATCCATACTAATATTATAAATGCGATAGTGTGTCTGTCTGTCTGTCTGTAATCGATTTTGATGAAATTTGGCATGGAGATAGCTTAAGATCCGAGGAAGGACATAGGATAGTTTTCATCCTGGAAATTATTCCTATAAAGATTTAAAAGTGAGTAAGTAATTCATGATGACATTGATGACCCTGTAGAAAATGTAATGATTAGACCAAAAGCACAATTGCGCTTACATTTGCTTAGGCGCTCTTTTATTAATTAAGGTGATTAGGTGGATATCTATCGTGTTGTACGAGGTTGCTTCCATACTTCCAAGTTCCACGCGGACGTAGTCGCGGGCAAAAGCTAGTAATTAATATAAATGGTAAACCCTACAGGTATCACGCTCTCCGAGTACTTCCGTGACATGGGTTACAACGTGTCCATGATGGCGGACTCGACGTCGCGTTGGGCCGAGGCGCTGCGTGAGATCTCGGGCCGGCTGGCGGAGATGCCGGCCGACTCCGGCTACCCCGCCTACCTGGGCGCGCGCCTCGCCTCCTTCTACGAGCGCGCCGGCCGCGTCAAGTGCTTGGGCAACCCGGACAGGGAGGGTGAGTCACTAACCCTGTTGCAAACTCTTATCATACAATCAAATTTCATTTATGACATCTTAACCTCTCGAGATCCAGCTAGACATTCGCGGGGGTGGCAATTAGAGCTTTCATTGCAATCCGGATATTCCGGATATTAAATGACTTTGGTATATTCGAAATATCCGGATATCGTAAGCATTAGCGACAATCCCATAGATTTCATTTGGTGCTCGAACCCTCGCTAACAGACTAGTGTCATTATAAAAACAACTAAATCTAGATAGTCTGAAGTTATTCTGTTTGCCTTGTGATAAAAAGAGTGTGTTCCGCTTAGATGTATAGCATATGTTTGGTGTGGTCAGGGTCCGTGTCGATCGTGGGCGCCGTGTCGCCGCCCGGCGGAGACTTCTCGGACCCGGTGACGGCCGCCACGCTCGGCATCGTGCAGGTGTTCTGGGGGCTCGACAAGAAGCTGGCGCAGCGCAAGCACTTCCCCTCCATCAACTGGCTCATCTCCTACAGCAAGTACATGCGCGCGCTCGACGACTTCTACGACAAGTCCTACCCCGACTTCGTGCCCCTAAGGACCAAGGTGAGACCACATTCTTATCCCGGTGTTTTGTTTCCTATCTCGAACAGATTATATCCAAACGAGCTTAACTTTATGACTTAGTGACGACGCGATTTACAACGGAGCACAACAACAAAAAACATATAAAATGAAAATAGAATCTGGGTACTTCTTTCTTTTTACTGGGGTTTTTGGAGTAGTAGGGCCTCGTGCAGGGTCCGTCCGGATTGTTACTACCGTCTTGCCTGCTAACCCACCGCCAAACAGCAATGTTCGCATTGTTGTGTTCCGGTGTGGGGGTAAGATAGCCGGTGAAATTACTAGCATAGAGGCATTCTATCTTCGTCCTCCGGGTAGGCAAGCACTTGTGACTCCTCTGGTGTTGCAGGTGTTTATGGGCGACGGTAATTCCATCAGGCGATACGTTTGCTCGTTTGCCCCCTATGACATAAAAAAAAAAAAACTTGATGTACCTTTAAAATGAGAGGTCTAGAAAAAGTGTGACTCGCTGTTCTCGGTCCACAGGTCAAGGAGATCCTCCAGGAGGAAGAGGACTTGTCCGAGATCGTGCAGCTGGTCGGCAAGGCCTCGCTCGCCGAGACCGACAAGATCACCCTCGAGGTCGCCAAGCTGCTCAAGGACGACTTCCTTCAACAGAACAGGTACTTGGCTTCATGGTCATCTAAAAAATGTACTGTCGCATCATCATTATATCAGCAAATTCATAATAGGCTTTAAATAAGGTCCAAAGATCCTCTCGGGGCAAGGGGGATCGGTAGGAGGATTAAGATCATCGACCTACATCGGAGAGTTGCCAGACTGAAGTGGAAATGGGCATAGAAATGGTGGTCAGTCGGGCAGAAGTTCTTCATTGTTGACTACGTACCGAACGAGCCAGAGGATGACCCCCCCAATCTGGAGGATTGACGATCTGCTCAAAGTCGAAACCGCTGATATGGATGATGACTCCAACCAAATAAGGTTCATTACTTCAAGGAACCGTCTGACTTATTGTATTGTTAATAAGTTAGTCCTCTTTATGCCTGAAGCACAGGGAATCCTAGTTCAGGCGCATGTCATTTTTTGCCAAGTAGAATGTCTTAGGCTATAGTTATTATTACTGTAAAACAAGTTATTATTCAATAAATATCTTATCTATCTTATTGTTTCCAGCTACTCCGCGTACGACCGCTTCTGCCCGTTCTACAAGACCGTGGGCATGCTGAAGAACATGATCGCGTTCTACGACATGTCGCGCCACGCCGTGGAGGCCACCGCGCAGTCCGACAACAAGGTCACGTGGAACACCATCCGCGACGCCATGGGGCCCGTCCTCTACCAGCTCTCCTCCATGAAGTTCAAGGTCAGTCGAAACAAGCGGTGTCTCGCGACAATTACTCTATGTGCTCACTGCAGGGGCTTCTACAACGTCCTAGATCAAAGTCACGTGGAACACCATCCGCGACGCCATGGGGCCCGTCCTCTACCAGCTCTCCTCCATGAAGTTCAAGGTCAGTCGAAACAAGCGGTGTCTCGCGACAATTACTCTATGTGCTCACTGCAGGGGCTTCTACAACGTCCTAGATCAAAGTCACGTGGAACACCATCCGCGACGCCATGGGGCCCGTCCTCTACCAGCTCTCCTCCATGAAGTTCAAGGTCAGTCGAAACAAGCGGTGTCTCGCGACAATTACTCTATGTGCTCACTGCAGGGGCTTCTACAACGTCCTAGATCAAAGTCACGTGGAACACCATCCGCGACGCCATGGGGCCCGTCCTCTACCAGCTCTCCTCCATGAAGTTCAAGGTCAGTCGAAACAAGCGGTGTCTCGCGACAATTACTCTATGTGCTCACTGCAGGGGCTTCTACAACGTCCTAGATCAAAGTCACGTGGAACACCATCCGCGACGCCATGGGGCCCGTCCTCTACCAGCTCTCCTCCATGAAGTTCAAGGTCAGTCGAAACAAGCGGTGTCTCGCGACAATTACTCTATGTGCTCACTGCAGGGGCTTCTACAACGTCCTAGATCAAAGTCACGTGGAACACCATCCGCGACGCCATGGGGCCCGTCCTCTACCAGCTCTCCTCCATGAAGTTCAAGGTCAGTCGAAACAAGCGGTGTCTCGCGACAATTACTCTATGTGCTCACTGCAGGGGCTTCTACAACGTCCTAGATCAAAGTCACGTGGAACACCATCCGCGACGCCATGGGGCCCGTCCTCTACCAGCTCTCCTCCATGAAGTTCAAGGTCAGTCGAAACAAGCGGTGTCTCGCGACAATTACTCTATGTGCTCACTGCAGGGGCTTCTACAACGTCCTAGATCAAAGTCACGTGGAACACCATCCGCGACGCCATGGGGCCCGTCCTCTACCAGCTCTCCTCCATGAAGTTCAAGGTCAGTCGAAACAAGCGGTGTCTCGCGACAATTACTCTATGTGCTCACTGCAGGGGCTTCTACAACGTCCTAGATCAAAGTCACGTGGAACACCATCCGCGACGCCATGGGGCCCGTCCTCTACCAGCTCTCCTCCATGAAGTTCAAGGTCAGTCGAAACAAGCGGTGTCTCGCGACAATTACTCTATGTGCTCACTGCAGGGGCTTCTACAACGTCCTAGATCAAAGTCACGTGGAACACCATCCGCGACGCCATGGGGCCCGTCCTCTACCAGCTCTCCTCCATGAAGTTCAAGGTCAGTCGAAACAAGCGGTGTCTCGCGACAATTACTCTATGTGCTCACTGCAGGGGCTTCTACAACGTCCTAGATCAAAGTCACGTGGAACACCATCCGCGACGCCATGGGGCCCGTCCTCTACCAGCTCTCCTCCATGAAGTTCAAGGTCAGTCGAAACAAGCGGTGTCTCGCGACAATTACTCTATGTGCTCACTGCAGGGGCTTCTACAACGTCCTAGATCAAAGTCACGTGGAACACCATCCGCGACGCCATGGGGCCCGTCCTCTACCAGCTCTCCTCCATGAAGTTCAAGGTCAGTCGAAACAAGCGGTGTCTCGCGACAATTACTCTATGTGCTCACTGCAGGGGCTTCTACAACGTCCTAGATCAAAGTCACGTGGAACACCATCCGCGACGCCATGGGGCCCGTCCTCTACCAGCTCTCCTCCATGAAGTTCAAGGTCAGTCGAAACAAGCGGTGTCTCGCGACAATTACTCTATGTGCTCACTGCAGGGGCTTCTACAACGTCCTAGATCAAAGTCACGTGGAACACCATCCGCGACGCCATGGGGCCCGTCCTCTACCAGCTCTCCTCCATGAAGTTCAAGGTGTGTCTCAAAATTACTATTTCTTTCGACAGATACACTGTATGGTCACTGCAGGACCTTCTACAACGCTGGAAGGGTCCAACAATGTAATTTAGGATTCCAATCGCGATGCCATTGGCCCCATTCTCTACCAGCTCTGTTCGAGTTGGCCCCATTCTCTACCAGCTCTGTTCGAGTTCGTACCACGGAATATTTTGTGCCTCCTGACTTGAACTGATGATACCATAATCGGAGAATGTTCTATGACAAAGTCACCTTCCGCGTTAACTAAAATCCGACTTGACGTGAATAACGAAGGTCGAGCTTTCGCGTAGGGTCAAAAATGCAAAGCGTTACAACTCGTTTCCCACCTACGAATTCCCCAGTAAGTTCCTGGTCCGTATCGTTCTGGTACGAATTCGGACGATTATTTCTGATACTTGTTTTTCTGTGGTCTAACAAACTTTGTAAACAGTTATCCGCGCGTCAATGAGGTCGCCGACTCCATGGTCCATTTCCTTGAAAGTTTCGTTTCTTGGAACGTCCATTTGAACGTCGTGTGTGACTTATGTTTACAGACATACCGTGTAACCTGTAGCTATACTAAACATTGATGATGAAAGGTGTGTGACATTCTAACGCTACTTTGTTTTTATGTCAGGACCCCGTGAAAGAGGGCGAGGCTAAGATCAAGGCAGACTTCGACCAGCTACTGGAAGACATGGCCGCCGCCTTCCGCAACCTCGAGGACTAAGCCCCGCTTGGCCCTCACCTTGTTAATACGTTTATCTGTGGGGCGGCGTCCGCGGCATCGCATACAACCACCGAGCACACACTACCTGCACAAAGAAAGTATCCTCTTGTCTATGGATGCGCGCGACGCCACACTACCGAATGTAGACTAAATAATTATTGTCTATGTAGAGAGTGCATAGGTTGTTTAAGTACATGTATTACTTGTTTGAAGCCGTCGGCCCGGACTCGTCCATTGTAAATATTGTTCCCGATCTTAACGGTGCACCGCCGCGGTCGACTAGTTGTTACTATTATTAAATAAAATATTCTATTTATATACAAATAACGATGAATTATTTTGCCCGATGATATTTTGTGTGAATTGTTATTTTATTAAAATCAATGTATCAAATCCTCTTGCATTCCACGTTATATTTAGAGTTATAGATCAAAATCGTGTTCTAACGCTTATCGCCGCTTGTGTCATATCTTCTGTTGGCAATTTCGTGGCAGTTCTTGTTCAGTATTAAGTCGGTTTCCAGTCGTGTACGAATATTAACGATTACTCGCTGTTTCGGCTCTAGCTGTGACGTCAACTGTTGAGAGGAGACGAGAGTTATTATAAATAATAAATATATTAAAATTATAATGGTGTATTTATTGAGTAGGGTACCAAGTGTTGTCTTGCCACGTTAAAAATTATTCAGGGGTGTTTTAAAATTATGGTCTGGGACTGCTCTTTAGCAGTTCTTTAACTGAAGAACGCAAATCAATGTACAATTGTACAGTCCGTGAGCTCGTGAGCGATTCGGGTTTGGGTGAAAACTGATAGGTTCTTATTTGGATCGCGTAGAGTGAAAGCGAGAACAAGAAGCGAGACGTATAAAAAGCGAATCGCAATGTGACGGCTCAGGCACTGTACGTAAGTTTAGTGAGTTCTCAGAATTAACAAATCATACAATTCAGTTCAGTAAATGAAAACCGCATCTAAATCGGTTCAGCCAAACATACCGGTCAAACTGAGAATCTCATTTTTTTGAAGTCTGGTAGTAAACGAGAGAGATGCAGCAATAAGTGAGACACGTATGGAGATAACTCCATCTCATTTCTTCGTATTGCCGCATCCCTCTCGTCAATGACTAATTTAGGAAAGTGTAATATTCCGCTTCGCTCCAGCGGAGACGCACTCTAAGACTGGGTCCGGAGTCGAAAAGGTTTATAATTCTTTATTCAATAACAACGTGAGTTGTGTTTGAAATTCATTTAAAAACATACAAAATTAAAACCAAAATTATCAAATTATCCAAATCAAAAACATGAGTTGTTGCCCGCCCGTGTTGGCCCGGAAAGCCGTTGGAACGCAGGTTCGAATCCTGTCTGAACCTAAATTACCTAAATTTTTCGCTTCATTGTAAAGATAGAATACGTCTCATTAATACGATTCTAACTGGCTAGTGGCCTAAACGATACGTATTGACGACTTTATCATATACGAATTAAAGTGTAATTTTCAACTAACTGACATTAAAAGAAATAACGAAAAATGTAACTATGAACTATGACATCTACTAGAAGCTTGCTAGAAATGTCAAAATAGCGAACAATAGTGATTTTTTGATATTTTTACGTGAGATTTGAAGATATTTGGGATAGAAGTGGGGTTATAACGAAGTAGTTAATAGTGATACAACATCAGAGTTTGAAGAAGGTACGGTCGTCAGGTGGAAAAACATTTAAGTTAAAGTATAACGAATGCCACACTGGTGAAACTCCCGTAGGGGTCATTTTAATGGAATTTGGTGTAACAACTAACAGCAACTAACGGCAGCAGTCATACAACTGCAGCCATTTGATAGCTACTTGCTGATTCGTTTTTTTTTTCTATGGGAGTCTCATGCATATCCCTTATAACGAAGTTAAGAATTATTGTAAATTCAGTTTGATACAATGCACTTATAAATATCTAGACATAAATATTATTTCTACAAGTTTAAGGGAGTCCTCTGGAGCGGAGTGGAGATGTTTTTTAGGGTTCCGTATCCAAAGGGTAAAAACGGGACCCTATTACTGAGACTTCGCTGTCCGTCCGTCCGTCTGTCACCAGGCTGTATCTCAAGAACGGTGATAGCTAGACAGTTGAAATTTTCACAGATGATGTATTTCTATTGCCGCTATAACAACAAATACTAAAAATAAAATAAAATAAATATTTAAGGGGGGCGCCTATACAACAAACTTGTTTTATGGTACGGAACCCTTCATGCGCGAATCGGACTCGCACTTGCCCAATTTTTATACTACTACTATAGGTATACGGGCCGCATACTTATTTGTCATCATCGGATGACAAACAAGTATGCGACCCGCCCGATGTTAAGCAGTTACCGCCGTCTCTGGACGCTCACGACGCCAGGAGCATCACGCGTGTTGCCGACCCTTTTACACTTTCAACACCGGGAACCCGCTCTCTGGGCGCTGTGCTCGTAGCACGTTTTCGCTGTATACGCATTTCCCCATGTTATCGGCTACGCGTAGCGCTACGAAATCCTTGGTTGCGAAAGTGTTAAGAACCAATTTAGTCCCCTCTTGAAGAACCGCATACTGTAGCCCTCGGGGAAACCTCGGCAGGGAGCTCATCCCACACACGTTAGAATGAATCAATCAATCAGATTTAAATGCACTTCTTTTGGGCTTCACAAAGACGCATCCTGCTTGGTTCATCTTCTCTTCGCTTCAGTGGACAGACAGCCTTATTGTAGTATCTACCTACAGCTTGCGCCAAGATATGAATGCATTAATTAATTAGTACTTACGTATATGACATTTCAATTAAAATAGGTATCTTTTTCGCTTACCATAAGGACGAAATTTGTTCGCTTCTTTACCCTAAATTAGGGTAATTACCCCTATACCCTTAGGTAATGAGTTGTTAAATAACCTTTCAACGCGTCAGGTAGGTAAGCGATAAGGTAATACCTTTTGTTTAGGTATATTGAAGCGAAACATTTAAAAATATATTAGGTATGCTTAGAGCGTGATTTGAGCCCCCGTACCGGCTTTCCTTTCCGTCACGTTTATCCGTCTGACTACACAGCGCCGACATGTCGTCGATGTCGCTGTCGTCGCCATGCATGAGCGACAAGACGCTGCTGCTGAGCGTGGAGGACCTCATCAGCATCGCCATGGGGCCGCATGAGGTGAGTACCAGCCAATCCCATTTCACCATTGTGACAATGACAGTAGCCGTTATAAAGCCTGAAGGGCTTCCAATGTTCGAAATTCGACAATCGTATAGTGATCCGTCCCTATCGATCTCCTGTCAAAGTATATTTGGGTGAGCGGGTCGGTACTATATGACGGTCGTTTCGAGCGTCGGAGTAGCCCTTCAGGAACTGTAAGGAACTTGTGGAGCTTATCATCGACGTTAAATTGGCATTATAGCCTGATATACGCCATTACTATGAAGTAGGCACCTGTAGTACAGTCGCCATCAGATATATCGTAGCATGTAAGGTATTCATAAATATCTGAACACGACTCTTATTGACTCGGCGTTACAGTACATGTTCACATATTTATGAACGCCTTATATGCTGCGATATATCTGATGGCGACTGTACAATCCTAGAGAGGGCAATGACAATATGCAAAGAGGAAGCCTATGGACTTTTAATTAACCTTTTGAGCGCCAAAGGCGGCAAATCACGTCGACGGAAAGCTATGCCTCAGACGCCAACGTTATCAAAATTCTTAGGTAGGCACGTCCAGATTTGAATGATCAAAAACTTCGTAATTTTAAACCGCTACAAGTATTTTCCATCCCAGTTGATTTTGGAGCGCTTCTTTTCTTTATTGTTTTGCTTCTGAATGGCTTCATCGCTTGGCGGTAAAAAGGTTAAATCAATATGTCGTTAATGTTTGTCATGTTCGTGGTACAAAACCGTATATCATCAATGAGTTGTCAATCCTACCAGTTGTTAGTTTCAGTCATTGTTGACTATTTGTGTCCGGATCACGGTATTACCTAGTTGACTGAAAAACTAAGCCACCTGGAGGCCACAAATTACGGCACACGGACGTTAAGTGGGGCAAGCGGCGCATTGTGAGATTAATAAAACATATTTTAACTAATAAATATGCACGTGTTTAATTGCACTTGTCGCCGTTACACACAATCGGTCCACAAAGTGTGAGAGTTTTCATTTTATTTTAGGGTAACGTAGTAGACTTCAAGATGGTTCAGACAATTCTGCATATCTTGGCGCGTCAAATGCGCCTGTTGGAACAAAAGGTACCTGCAAATTGATTTGACTATTCATTTTATAATTCATAATTTCTTTGAACAATTTCTAGTTACGTACTTTCGAGGTACGGTTTTGACTTTGACTATTCTATTTAGTCGGTAGAAAAAAGTTAAAAGAATGTCGATTACGCACCTAACACCATTCTTAATTTCTTATGATATTATGTTAACAAAATAAGAACGTCAATTTTTGGTAGGAAATTATTTCATGAGTTGGCGTTCGCGTTTTGACAGTAAGTGTACCTATTATTGTAAGGTTTGTAAGTAGCTGGCGTACCTAGATGATAAAGTGCTTGCGCATGCAAGATTCTGGGGAATGCCTTGTCCTAGATGGATTTTCTGTTATTATTTCATAAGGTACATGTTTCATTTGGAGTCTGAGTTAGAACGAGTTCTAGAGGGCGGGATGGAATGATTCGACCCCTAACTCTCACGGCTTGCAGGTGGTGCTGGTGGCAGGTGATCTGCCCGTTCTGAAGCCGTCTAGGAAAGATGGCCGCCGTCCCAGCAGTCCGCTCAGCGAGGAGTCCAGGAGCTCCATCCCGGAGGATGATAGGGACGGGGTGTGTTCACTCGTGTTTAAGTTCCTTAAACGTTCACTTGAACTCAGTGGCGCCCCTGCTACCTGCCTGAGAGCGGGCTCGTGCCGTGTACCGTGTTATAGAGGTTCCTAGCTCCAAATCTTTGTTACAGCTCATTAAAGGCCTTCTCATTGAGGCTCTTGGTTACCTTACCCTGCTAAGTACCTACTGTTTAACTGATAACTTATTCAAGGCTATAAAATCTCGCTAGTTCTACTGGCTCGTACTACCAAATCAGTAACTTAGAAGTCCAGGTATTCTGCAAAACAATACTGAACACTTGTAGAATACCCGAAGGTAATAGAATATATTATTGTTCTTTGATTTTGCAGGCCCGCGCCTCCGTACTCCATAGTCGACAGACTTCTCTTGAATTTAGAATGGAGGGAAAGAAAGGTCATCAAGATCGACGGGTATCTCAGTCGGGTTCGAGGGCTTGGCAAGGGAGGGATGGTGGAAAAAGGGACCGAGATAGTGATAGTCGCGAGAGATCGCGGGGAGGACGGGGTCGTGATGTTGATGGGGAAGAGAGAGGAGGGCGACGCGGACGGCGAGGAAGCCGTGAGAGCGATGAGGAAGCCGGGCGGGGTGGGAGCCGTGGGAGACGTAGATCAGGTGGAGGGGGTCGGGGTAGAGACGGTGACGATGATGAGACAGGGGGTCGTACGAGATCGAGAGGACGCCGACATGACGACGAAGACGGAAGAGAGGGTCGCGGCAGGTCACGTGGTCGAGGTGCGGATGATTACGACGATGAGAAAGGAGGTCGTCGTCGGTCACGAGGCCGCCATGACGATGGTTATGATGAGAAAGGTGGTCGTGGTAGATCCGGTGGACGTCATGCGGATGATAACGATGAGGAGAGAGGGGGTCGTAGGAAATCGAGAGAACGCCGCTATGATGACGAAGACGGAAAAGAGGGCCGTGGTGGGTCGCGAGGTCGAAGTGCGGATGATTATGATGATGAGAAAGGAGGTCGTGCTCGATCACGAGGGCGTCATGCCGATAGTTATGACGATGAGAAAGGGGGTCATGGTAGATCTGGTGGTAGATCACATAGAGGGCGTGACGATGAAGATGGTGAAGACGATCGCGGTGGTCGAGGTAAGTCGCGTAGAGGCCGTGATGATGATGAAGACGAGGCTGATGGTCATGGAAGATCGCATAGAGGCCGTGATGATGGTGAAAACGATGCTGATGGTCGTGGAAGATCGCATAGAGGCCGTGAAGATGACGATCAGGATGGTCGTGGTAGATCGAGAGGGCGAGGCGCAGACGATGATGAGGGTGAGGAATCAGGCAGAGGCCGTCATGAAAGGAGAGCAGAACAAGATAGCCTAGGGGGAAGAAGCGGCAGAGACATTGGTGAAGGGGGTAGGGGCAGAGATCGGGATGGAAGGGATGCAGATGGGAGTGAGACAAGAGGTGGAGGGGGCAGAAGCAAAGAAGGCATTGGAATTCGTGGTAAGCAAGTTTTTGGAATCGTATAAGTAAGATTATATATATACGGTTACTCAGCTGAAAAATTGGTATCAAACGAAATAATTGTATTTTTTGTTTCAACAGAAGTCGATGGCCCTGGACAGGATAAACTACTGCTCGGTAAGTTTGTCTTAGAAATGTCAAGACAATGGAAGCTTACGGTATAATCAATATTAGCGGCATCAGGAATGAGAAATTAACAGCTTTGACTGGTTTTCGTCTCTCTTTAGGATATTTTTTTATACTACGACGGTGGCAAACAAGCATGCGGCCCGCTTGATGTTAAGCAGGTACCGCCGCCTATGGACGCTTGCAACGCCAGGAGCATCACACGCGCGCTGCCGACCCTTTAAGAACCTATTTACTCCCCTCTTGAAGAACCGCATACTGTAGCCCCCGGGGAAAACCTCGCCGGGGAGCTAATTCCACATGCGGAGCGTTCGCGCAATCAAGATTAAGACTATGACTTACAAATGCACTTAGATTCTGTTTGTCCATGTTTCAGTGGTGAAGAGTCCTAAATCTGTGGGATCCGACCGAGGTAAAGTACAATAAGTTTTATAATAATAGGATTTATTTAAAATCCTAAGCGTTCTATCTTTAAAACGACCACGTTGCGTTGACGTTAAATAATTCAATATAAAACTAACTTTATCTTTATTAATCGTCTGTAATAACTAATGCTCACCTCTCTGATTCTGACCAGTATAGTTTAAAATATTGTAATACAGTTTTTAAACTCATATCGTGGCACCATCAAGTTATGTCACCTCATCATGCCGTGAATTGCAAGACGTAGAGTTCCACGTTTCGATGACGTTTTTAGGGTTCCGTAACTAAAAGGAAAAAATGAACCCCTTATAGTATACGATTACTTTGATGTCCGTCCGTCTGTTTGTCTGTCTGCCAAGACCCTTTTATCTCGGCAATGCTTGTAGGTATCGAGTTGAAATTAAAACAAATATACTGAGGTCTACATTCCCTTAAAGCTGTGAAAGAATCAAACTTCTAAGTTTACGTAAAAATGATACGGCCGTTACGGCTGAACTATTTATGTACCTACAAATTTTAAATGGAACCCTTGGTGGGCGAGTCCAACTCGCACTTGTCCGGTTTTTCTTTCATCCCTTTCTATCACCTATCGTCTCGTCATCGCTAGGTTCCATATTCAAAACAACTTAATATACTTACAGTTTTAATATTTAATTTGTACATTGTATAATTATACTCTTTCGTTTAGACCGAAAAGACAGCATTGCGGTGGTGACGCAGTCCCAGTTCCAGTTCCTGATAGACGCGGTGGACGAGCTGAGGAAAATGGCGGGGCCGCTTCCGGCTCTGACCATGCCTGACAACCAGCAGCTGCGCAAGGACCTGGCTGCCGGAGCCTCGCTCACTGACACCATGCAAGCCATGCAGGTACTCGAGAAAGCTCTTGTATAGCTGTCAGCCCTCACCATGCGTGATAATTACCAAACTATACGCAAGGTTCTTGCGGCTGGGGTCTCTCTTACGATGTAAGCCATGTAGGTAAGGGCGAGAATCACTGGTAAAGATGCTTGCTGAGTTTAAAAATTTCACTGACAACTACAATCACATTATTATTGTAAAGGCGAAAGTTTGTGAGCGTGTTTGTATGTTTGTTACTTCTTCACCCTCAAACGGCTGGACCAATTTTGTATAAAATTTGGTATGGGAGTAGCCTACACCCACCTCGGGGCGCACCTAGGTTATAGTAAATCCGTGTGGGATTGGATATGACTGTTAATCCATAAAATGTGTACTCAAGGTTTGATACGAGTATTACAAGACATCATAATGTCTGTGGTATTTTAAGCGTCCATAAAACCTATTGTAGTGAAGTGTTATTTGTACTGCATTAATTATGGTCAAATAAAAACATGTAATATTAATGTGGTGGTTCTCAGGTGGAGGCGCGAGTAAAAGCGGCTGAGGAGGCCATCGGCCATCTCGGCGGACTGCTGACCCAGCTGGCCGCCAGCGGAGCCCTGCCTTCGGATGCCTGGGACACTAGTGCGGTGCGTACAATGAGTATTGAGTATATAAAGCGTGGAAAAGGTCTTCGAATTGAATAACTTCAAAAGTCTTTTTACCATTTTGAGATACGCAACCAGTAACCTAAAAGACGATAACAACCTCCAGATTAAACGTAAGATCCTATGCGCCCTGTATCATGATGTCAACGGCATCTTTTTTTCTTCAAGACGACAAAATAAACCTGACGACCACTTACTAAAAGGGATACTTATTAAAATTTCAAGTAAGGGTCTATATGTATTTTGCCGTGTCGGACATCTGCTACCTAATTTGTCCGCATGACAATGTATTTATATCATTCTTTGAGTAACCATTTTTTTTGGGATAAAAAGTAGCCATGGCGTCGTGGTTGATGCTTTAATTTGGGCAACTCATATTTACGCTGTTTTTACGCGCGTGTCCGTCCGAGCATAATGTTACATTTTCATTTTCAGTGTCTCAGTTCGGGAATGACTCAACTACTAGTACTTTTCAGGAGGCTGAGCAGGGCGAGTCAGGAGGCGCGCTCACGAAGGGCAAGGGCCCGCATCACGTCACCGAACCCGAACTGGGGTAAGCTTCATAAAGTACTTCAGAATTATACGTAAATGTGTTAAAAAATCTTGTAAAAACCAGGGCCTGACAGACATTTGATGAGGTATTGCAATATCAGGGCATTATACCAACTGAGCTGAAGTCGATAACAAGTAGCTTCATGTTTAAAAATAAATTGAAAGCATTCTTGCTGGAAAAGTGCTTCTACTCAGTTGTGGAATATTACGATCAAGCCTAAAGTACATTTACATTCCCTAATTTATGTTTACATTGATGATCTTTGAAATGTGATTTTGGTAATTTGAATTTGTGATTATTGACAATTATTATTAATTAGCTAATTTTGTATTTGTTTATTAGTACTTATTCACTCATTTAATCATGACTATTATTGTTTTTGACGGTACTTAATTTATTTATTCCAAGTTTAGATTAGGTACTCAATTTTAGATCTTTAGTATATTATGAATGATGATGTAGACTAATGATATTATTTTATGTTTTGATGATTATTATTATTTGACGACGCGTTTGGCTCGGTTTGTAGACACCTGCCTACTGAGCCGGCGGTCCCGGGTTCGAATCCCGGCCAGGGCAAATATTTGTGTGATGAACTCGAATATTTGTGCTTGGGTCATGGTTGTTCTATGTATTTAAGTATATATTTATCTATATAAGTACGTATATCGTCGTCTAGTATCCATAACACAAGCCTTCTTGAGCTTAATTTGGGACTAGATCGATTTGTGTGAGGTTGTCCGATATTTATTTATTTATTTATTATTTATTTATTTAATGAGACTGTTCTTTTTTAACATATTTTATTACAATTGTGTTGACTTTGATCATTTGATAAGATTTTGAAATTTATTGATTAGATTATTAATTTTAACTGTGTTAAACCTAATGTTGTACCTATTTATATGCATTTCATAGACAACTCTGTTGTTCATGAATAAATGATTGATTGATTGATTGTGTTACCTCTTATTCGAGCAAAAACTGTCGTGAGACACCGTTATACCATAATTATTATAAATAACGGTTAAGAGGCCTTATTCCTTTTAAAATGCTGACTGTTTTAGACATTTTTCAAACATGTTTCTTAATTTTCATTGATAATTTTTGTTTCAGAAACTATTCGAAATTGACAAAATTCATCCGAATTCTAGATAGTAACGTAGCTATTTCATGCGGTTTACCTACCCTTGAATCGCCGACACTCGTTACGTCGAATTTTACTTCAAAGATAACGTTTCAAGTATTTTCATTTCATCGACAACTCACTTCATCGAAATTTCATTACGAGTATTTTTACATCACGAATTTTCAAATGGCGTATGATTCATTACACAGATGTATTATTTCATAGAAGTACGTTTCATAATTTATCGTTTAATTTTTTTTAAATTACATAAAACTTACTTCACGTAATATCATTTCACTTGCATGTACGGGTCCAGCTCGCTACAACTAAAATGGAAAATATTTTTTAGGGATATAAAAAAAAAACAAACCTAACCTAACCCGGCCGAGTCGGATCTGCTCTGAAAGGTGATTGATTCACCTCAACCTATTCTCAAACTTTAAATGATTCACCTTTCAGAGCAGATCCGACTAGGCCGTTTTTTTATATCCCTAAAAAACGCTCCTTTTGTTGTAGTTGATGATCACATTAAATATTATTCGATGAAATGAAAATCGATGAAATGTAGTTCCTCCATTTAAAAAATATACGAAATGAGTCATCGATCAAATAATATTCCTTGAAAAGTTTTTCTACGAATTAATAAAAGTAGAAATGAACTGTCGATGAGATAAAATTACACTAAATGAAAATACGCGAAGTAAAAATTCGGCGAAACGTTTTCGGTGAAATGATATTCGATGAAAAGTTTGTCGGCGAAACAACGGGCACCCATATAGGAATTGTCATAATATGAAAAAATAAACTTTAAAAGGAACAAGGCCTTTTAATTATATAACATGCCTGGTTAGAACTCACTAAGTAACAGTGACTAAGACTCGATAGTGTAGTTTAACCCGCTAACGAAAGAGGATATCTATATATTCCGATTTTCTAATATTTTTTGGCGTATCACTCTTCTTGTGGTGAATAATAAAGGACGTTTATATTGCAGGAAAGCGCTCAAAGGTTTGAGGGAAGAGGTGGCAAAGGAACTACAGAACCCGATCAACAAAGCGGCCATCGCTGCTGAGGCTGCCGAGGCGACCGCAAAAGTAGTGGGTCTGTGTCCAGACACATTATTAGTATTATCGCATTCACTGGCAGGGGCATGATCTAGGAACAAACATTTATGACGCGTTATTTTTCACTTTCTCGTCTATATGCGGTGATGTTTTTATCGTTTTTAGGGTTCCGTACCCAAAGGGTAAAAACGGGACCCTATTACTGAGACTTCGCTGTCCGTCCGTCCGTCCGTCCGTCCGTCCGTCCGTCCGTCCGTCCGTCTGTCACCAGGCTGTATCTCAAGAATGGTGATAGCTATAGACACTTGAAATTTTCACAGATGATGTATTTCTATTGCCGCTATAACAACAAATACTAAAAATGAAATAAAATAAATATTTAAGGGGGGCTCCCATACAACAAACTTGTTATACCTATATATACATATATATAGGTACGGAACCCTTCATGCGCGAGTCGGACTCGCACTTGCCCAATTTTTTACTTAATACTTATATTGATACTTATATTTAGATGTAGGTCTATACGAAAATTATTTGAATTTCTCCTCGTCCTGGCCACAGGTCTCTCTTATCGCTAACCCATGGCCCATGGGTGTATACTACACTCGTTAAGATCGGTCAGGACACGTATGCTGTGCTCTTTTAAGGTTGACATACATGTGTGGCCTGGTCACGACGAGTGTGTACGGCAGGGATAACACCCCGGCATTCCTGGCCAGGATATTGGCGGCTAGCGCCAGCTACGAAGCCTATACGTTGCAACGAAGTCTCTCGCTCCCACATTGGCCGTCTACCGTCGATTTCGTGGCCGCGCCAATAACCCAGGTCTGTCGACAGGCGGGAAGGTGGAGGAGCTGCTGAAAATGGTCTCGCGCGTCAACGAGGTGCACAGCATGGTGGAGGAATACGCGCAGCAGTTAGATGGCTTCGACGCTGGTCTCAACACGCAGGTAGGTGATGGTGGAGCCATCATTAGGTCTCTCGGCAGGCGGGAAGCGCGAGGAGCTGCTGAGGATACTTTCGTGCTTCCCTGACCACACCATGGTGGAGAAATACGCGCGACAGTTAGATGGCTTCGACGCTGGTCTCAACACGCAGGTAGGTGATGGTGGAGCCATTTGCTAGGTCTCTCGGCAGGCGGGAAGCGCGAGGAGCTGCTGAGGATACTTTCGTGCTTCCCTGACCACACCATGGTGGAGAAATACGCGCGACAGTTAGATGGCTTCGACGCTGGTCTCAACACGCAGGTAGGTGATGGTGGAGCCATTTGCTAGGTCTCTCGGCAGGCGGGAAGCGCGAGGAGCTGCTGAGGATACTTTCGTGCTTCACTGAGCACACCATGGTGGAAGAATACGCGCGACAGTTCGACGCTGGTCTCACCACACACGTATTTCCGTGTTTTATTGTAACCTGCCTACGTAAAAAAATACTCGTATAAAGAATGCTGCGTACCTTAAAAAGAAGAGAACATTATTGGGAAAAGATCAAGTATTGTTTAGCTCTATTGTAATGATAAGTGTTATCTGTATTTGTATTTCTTCTTGAGGTGTACAATAAAGAGTATTCTAAATCTATTATTCTTAAAGTCCTTTAGATCACCGGTCCAACTACATAAGACGTCAAATATACCTCTCCAATATACCTCTTTTGTTTCTTTAAGGGTTTCCACCTGAACTATGAACTAGGTAACTTGATTTAATATTGTACTGTCTGATCTGATATTACATTGTATGTGCAGATGACAACCTTCAAGGAGCAGATGTCGACGATGCGCGCCGACCTGCAGACGGGGATGGAACAGCTGGAGGCCGCCAACAATAACGCTGAGACCGTTGCCGTGATGGAGCTGAACGAGCGGTACGAGGAGCTGGTGCGAGGGCTGGAAGACACGCTGCTTCTGCACAATTCACTCACCACCACCCAGAATCAGCTCACCCTGGAGCTGAAGGTACTTCTTCCGTCGGTACTTCGTAACTGAGGATCCTCAGTAACGAAGTGACCACGGTCACTCAAACAGATAATAATGGTTTTTTGACAGAAAATTGCTTATTCTGTTTCCCTCTGTAATTTTTAATTTATATTCATAACCTCGGTAATAGTAATAATAAATTTGAATTAACAAAATTTTATCATATATTAACAACAGCGCCATCTCTCTCACCGGCCGTACTCTCGCTAGAGAAGCAATATAAGAACAGTATCATGAAATGCGCTTAGCATTTAAAGAACAGATAGCGCTAACATATGAACAGATATTACAGAGGGCGCTTAGAAAAACATATGATTAATTTCGCGCCATGTGCGTAACGTCTCGGTCGGGGGTCAGACCAATACTCCAGATACGAAGAGGTCATGGGTTCGATTCTCACCTGCAATATACCGGATCTCAACTGTGTTGTCAATATCCATAAAAAAGATAATCTGTGTCCATCTATCGACAATGTTTAACGATCTTACTGGTAAAATTTAGATAAAAAGGTGGTTTGTTTCTTGCTTTAAATCTTAATTTGTTCCGTCCCCAGTCGCTGATTGAGAGTGTGGAGATGCTGCGGGAACAGAAGGCTGACCGAGACGAGCTGATGGACGGCCTGCGAGACAAGGTAGGCCTTTTGTTATTATCCTAACAATTAAGCCTGATTTTTTAACTTCCGATTATGATACTTTATATGACGTGATACTATATTTTAGTAGGTACATGAATTTCAAAGACAATACATGTTGTAAGAGGAAATACCACTGCTAATTTTTCCATACAAAACAAGGATTCGTTCTTGTCTGTTTCCTCCTCCAAGACCGTCGCGCCGGATGTCACTGTGTGATCACCTTCATATCGCAAGTGAGATAAGGCCCTAATAGTGGATGTTTGGTGTTAGGCAGACATGTTGCGGCTGGAGGGGCTGGTGCGGCAGGAGGAGTTCGAGGCGGCGCAGGGGGACCTGGACAAGCGGATCAACGTGTGCCAGGAGAAGTTCCTCAAGCAGGACGAAGTCTGGCGCGTGAGTTTACCACGTACAGTACGATTGTGAGTGTGTGTGTGTCAGGCAGACATGTTGCGTTGCGGCTGGAGGGGCTGGTGCGGTGGGAGGAGTTCGAGGCGGCGCAGGAGGACCTGGACAAGCGGATCACCGTGTGCCAGGAGAAGTTCCTCAAGCAGGACGAAGTCTGGCGCGTGAGTTTACCACGCACAGTACGATTGTGAGTGTGTGTGTGTCAGGCGGACATGCTGCGGCTGGAGGGGCTGGTGCGGCAGGAGGAGTTCGAGGCGGCGCAGGAGGACCTGGACAAGCGGATCAACGTGTGCCAGGAGAAGTTCCTCAAGCAGGACGAAGTCTGGCGCGTGAGTCTACCACGTACAGTACGATTGTGAGTGTGTGTGTGTCAGGCGGACATGTTGCGGCTGGAGGGGCTGGTGCGGTGGGAGGAGTTCGAGGCGGCGCAGGAGGACCTGGACAAGCGGATCAACGTGTGCCAGGAGAAGTTCCTCAAGCAGGACGACGTCTGGCGCGTGAGTTCACCACGTACAGTACGGTTTCCACTCTGACACTCGGGATGACTCGGTTTAAATGGTAAAGGTTCATGTTTTCACATAGAGTATATTTATATAAAATTCTACAATGTACTCACTCACATTATGTATTTATAAATCTATGTAATACAATATTTTATTTGTAGTTTGTAATGATTCAATCAAGCCACATGTGTGTTATTCATAGGTCTACTGTAAAAAATCAATAATGTTTTAGACTAATATCCTAGTAGAATGTTATGAATACGCAGCTAATCTCTTGCATTTGTAGTTCCGACCCCTCCCGATAAATGTTGTAAATTTCCGAGTGTCAGGGTGGTGATAATCGTACTGTACAAAGTGTACAAAGACATTTGTAGACCGAAAGGCCTTTATTAATGTGTTCTCATCAGCGACAAAGGTTACTGGCGGCCACCGACTACCTACATAGCGACGTCTAATAACACTTATTTTGTATAAAGAATTTCCACCAAATACGATTATTCAAAAGACATAACTTAATTCGTTACCGAGCCCCCACTCTCAACTAAATCCGAAACTGTATTATCGGCAGATACAATGAGGTGGCTATACGGAGTAGTGAGAGCATTTAAACCCTAGTGGCTAAAACTACCATTTTAGCCCCGATACGCTAAGCTGAAAATAGAGTAGAAGAGAAGTGAACATAATATTGTATTGTAGGGAGTAGTGAAGGATCTGGTGGAGCAGGTGGACACGAAGGCGCTGGTCGTGGACCTGATGAAGGTGCGCGACGACACCACGGCGCGGCTGCGCGACGTCGACGAGACCATCAAGAAGCTCGAGCTCATACTGGGTGAACCACAGGTATCATTAACCTACTTCTGTCTTTTGGTTACGCCTGTAGAACCATCATCCTCCTAGCCTTTGTCCCATATCTTTGTAGAGAATGAATTCTCAATCGGGGTCGGCTACCTAAATCCCAAGATGTGGCGTAGGTAGACACTAGTTTTTACGCAAGCGACTGCCATCTGACCTTCCAACCCAGAGGGGAAACTAGGCCTTATTGGGCTTAGGTGGTTTCCTCACGATGTTTTTCCTTCACCGAAAAGCGAGTGGTAAATATCAAATGACATTCCGTACATAAGTTCCGAAAAACTCATTGGTACGGGCCGGGTTCGAACCCGCGACCTCCGGATTGAAAGTCGCATGCCCTAACCACTAGGCTACCAGCGCTTCGCCCCACTAGGCTACCACCGCTTCGCCCCACTAGGCTACCACCGCTTCGCCATATAGGGGTTACGCCTATAGAACATGAAGGTGAATTATAGGCATTATCATCTAGGCGACTTTTCCACGATTGCGAATCTCCTTGATACTTTCTCGGACACGTATGCTCCAGGATTCGTATGGTTTTTAGGGTGCCGTACTCAAAGTGTAAAAAACGGGACCCTATTACTAAGACTCCGCTGTCCATCCATCCGTCTGTCATTAGGCATACAGCTCATGAACCGTGATAGTTAGACAGTCGAAATTTTCACGGATGATGTACATATTTCTGTTGTCGCTATAACAGAATAAAATAAATATTTGCGGCGCCATACATAACAGGTGCGAACTTAACCCGGCCAGTTAAGATGGGATATGTTTTTGTACGGCACGCTCGGAGCGCGACTCCGACTCGCACTTGGCCGGTTTTTTGTTTCCGTTGACCTAAGACACACACTATTATTCGTTGCCCGCAAACTAGTCCCACCGTAACATAACAGATATAGTAAGTAGGTAAATCTTCAAACTCTATGCAGTTCCTAGAGACCCCACGGAATGTTCCCCTTTTGGTTTGAGAGATCCTAGTCTAATCAGCAGGGCTAGCATATCTTTGCCGCAAATTCGCTCGTTGCATGACTCAGTGTCACCTGTCTTGGTCTTACGGTATTGAAAGGATAGTGACAGGTAGTATTTAGCATTCGTCAAAGAGTCGCGTGTCTCATTATACTAGACGTGCTGATCTGTGTTCTGTTGCAGGCGGCCATGCTGATGCGCGCGCTGTCGCGCGGGGCCGTGTGCGCCTCCTGCCTGGCGCCCGCGCTGATGGGCCCCGGGGACACGCTCGCGCCCCCCCTCCTGCCCCGCGCGCGCCCCGCGCCGCCCGAGCAGCCCTGCGCGCCGCAGCAACAGGCGCCCCAGCAGCCCGACCTCAGGTATACACTACAAATGTGGGGCGCTAACGTTGCACCAATATGGCACATGAATCTTGTACATTTCCTCTGCATGTATCAATTACCTAGTTATAATATAACTGTAATAGTACCAAGTATAATTTACAAAAAAATACTTACTGTTGAGTTTCTTTCGGCTTTATTCTCAACAGCGGTCTCCCCTTACTTGTGAAATGCCGGTAGATTCAGGTTCAGTTCAGACATGTGAAAGCGCCTTTGTGGCCTACTTATACTTACAGAATAAATGTTTTGATTTTTATTGAGAATTTTTGATCTTGATTTGAGAGACCACTTATTGTAATTTAAGGCCGCTTCAGCTATGGAGAGGGCTGTGTGGAATTTCTTTGAAATCAAGGAAGTTTTATAGGTTCTGTAAGTTTCTAGAGGACTCGAGCCTTTTGGATTAAAATGTTAAACTGTGTTTATTGGCGCGATATAATGCGACTTGACTTGGAATTGTAATAATTAGTAGTTATTTCATTTATTAATTACCTATATATTTACAGAACTCACAAATGTCACCGCTGGGTGGGCGGGTCACACACGCTGCTGACGCGCGGGCACGGCGCGCCCGCGCCGCCGCCCGCGCTACCAGACGTCACCAGGAAGTACACCGGCTTCGGGGATGATGGACGGGTATGCAAATATTCCTCGTCGAAGGGACCACTGGAATCGCTTCTACTCTATGCTGTAGACGCTAAGTGCTTCTTTCGACTGTGATGCCAGAATGCAGACAACAGAATCAGCTCTAGCAAGGCTAGTTTCTTGACAGGTTAAATCAGCTACTTTTTATGAAACGTTACTGGAATAGTGTGAAATTTAAAAACGGAAACTATGACCTCAACGTCCTGTAAGGTCAAATAGTCTTTTTTTTTGGTTTCGGTAATTTTCGAATATTAAATTTAAATAATTGAAAATTATTCTGATATGATTGTTCCAGGACTTCCGTGTACCTATATTTCCGAAAACTAGCCTATTGTATTCTACAATTTTAACCAATCTTATGACGATGAGGTTAGCTTTGTTGTAGCTGTTTATGAAGCTAGCGGTGCTTTCTCATCGCGGCTGTGATGTAACATAAAACAAATGACATTTCCATATACAATTTTGTGACTATTACAGGCGAATGCTCACCTTGATAGCACCCCTACATCGTCATCTAAAGTACAAGCATTGCTTAATTTGGGACTAGACAGACTTGTGTAGTATTCAATCCGTTTGTGTAGTTGTACTGGATGGAGACGGCCACGGCGCCGTGCGCGGAGTGCAACCCGGAGCCGCCGCCGGCCACGGCGCGCAGCGACGCCGGCGCGGGCGACGCCGACGCCGGGCTCGTGTGCGCATGCTCAGACACAAGTCAGTTTTTTCCAGAAGTTGACCAACACAAACCGTTTTTACGTTGGAACGATTAAACCTAGTATGACCACAGTGACGTAACTACCAGTATTAAGGCTCGTGGCAAAATCCTTAGATATATACCTATAGTCCTTCTTGATTCGATGTTAAAACGTCAGTTTTTGTATTCACGGGGTGTCATTCAGCACATAGTCGAGCTTTCTTGAGATCATTGAATCTAATGATTACTGTTTTCTCCGCTATTCGCCTTTGACTCCTTGCTAAGATATCCCAGACTCCTTCGTTTAATTTAGTTTAAGAAATATAATATAATCATTTCCACTCCTCAGATTTACTTTTCAAAATAATTAGAAACAAGTTTTTATCCATATATTTTGGCCAAAGATATATAACTCGTCAAGACGAATCTAACGAGCCCAAACTCGATGAGGTTGCGTCGGTCACTTTCAATGCATGTTTCTGTGACCACCTTCCGGCTCCAGCATCAGGTTATAGATCTATGTCCTATGATAATAATAACATAGTATTGTCATGCGATTTACAAATGTAGGTAAATCGGATACAGGGAAGTAGGTAAGTAAAATTTAACTGGCAAGATTTATAGACAGACACCCGAACAAGTGACACCAAATAATTCATAATTCTTTATTGCATTATCATGTTGTACAATAAGATGTTACATCAATAGTATTAAGTCCATAACATGAACCCTGTCAGAGCACAGCAATAAAAACCTGTAAAAGGATATTGAATGAGTAACATTGGGGCGTTTGTTTACAGATGTCCTGTGACATGTGACATGTGACAGATGTGGAGCGACGTGGTGACTTACGTGTTAAAATAATGGCTTATTTTTTTCTAAATTGTTAATGTTGAGACTATTGTGTATGAATATTTTTTGTAAATAAATATCAATTATTATTAAAGAACTTTTTTGATTACCTCTATACCCCATAAGAATATACGAGGAATTTTCTCCACAGTAATAAATAGCGCTTATTAATTTTCATTTCAATAGATCAAAATTATAATTGTTTCGGGGTAAAAGTTTACTCTCGGGCACTCTCGGCAGATGAATGATGCCTTTTTCGATTTCCAGAAGGCATTTGACTTAGTTGATAACGACATAGCTTCTAAGTAAGCTGTCGGCGTTCGGTTTCTCTTCACATCTCCTGAAGCTATTCAGAAGCTACTTAAAGGATCGGAGGCAGTTTGTTCAGCTGTCGCAGTATCGTTCAGATCAGTTTTTCACCAGGTCTGGCGTGAGTCAGGGCAGCACGCTTGGACCAACGCTTTTTCTGGTGATGATCAAGGATCTGCCGTCGGTGGTCAATTGTTTCAAGTGCTTATTGTTTGCGGATGATTTAAAGTTATTTAATGCTATTAATTCACCATCTGACTGTAGCGTGTTGCAGCGCGATATAGTCTATGCTGTAATGAATTGGAGTCTAAAGAATCGTTTGTTGTT
Organism: Apotomis capreana; assembly: GCA_947623375.1. Taxonomy (NCBI): domain Eukaryota; kingdom Metazoa; phylum Arthropoda; class Insecta; order Lepidoptera; family Tortricidae; genus Apotomis; species Apotomis capreana. The sequence goes on along the minus strand of OX392513.1, from coordinate 783,947 downwards.
TAATGAGAAGAAGTGCAAAATTATATCTTGTAGTCGAAGCAAATCCCCACTAGACTGTAAGTATTTCCTGGGTGGTAAGGTTATTTATCGCGTCCAGAGCGCGTGATCTAGGTCTAGAATTTGACACCAAATTGGATTTTAACAGCCATATTCGCTCTACAGTAAAGAGTGCTAATCAGACACTGGGTTTTGTAATGCGCATATCACCACAATTCACTAGCACAACCGTACCAATTGTGTTGTATAATGCTTACGTGGGTAGCAAATTAGAGTACAATTCTCTGTTGAGGAATTCTATAAACTTTTAATAGAAAGAGTTCAACGAAAATTTACCCGTCCCGACCTTTACAAAAAGCAATATGGATATTGGATACTATCCTTTTCTGTATCTATCGCTTTTTGTCACCGGTACGGTTGGGCTTAATAATCTAACTTGTAGGCGGAAACTGCATCTCGCCGTCCATTACTGTCTTCTGCTGAGAGGGCAAATCGATAATCCAGTGGCATTGGAAGGCATCAGACTGTTCGTCCCCGAGCAGTACGTGCGCGCGGGCCGCCGTCGCCCGCTGTTCGCTGCGCCGGCGGCGGCGACGGCGACGCACACGCGGCGCGCCGGCAACGCGCCCGTGCTGTTCAACCAACTCGTCTTGGAACAAGACGCCGACGTGTTCGCCTAGAGCTGGCACACGTTATTTACTAAAATAAGTGCTTTGTGTTTTAAGTTTGATTAGAGTTGAATTTTAAGTATTAGTAGTTTTAAGTTTTGCATTGTAAACGCTTTGGTTACACACTGTTAGTTTACAATTGTAGTTTTATAAATAAATAAATAAATAAGAGAGTCTTACTGAGGAATGCAGATGTAAATTGCTTTGAGCGAACCAAATCCACGCCTAGTCTCCATAATGACGTGAAATGAATCCTATAAAATACCACGAGTCAATGCAGATATACGACTTTTCTGCATCCTCATTATAGCTGTTCCGATTGAGTTCAAAATGTAGGGTATTAATAATGTAGGGATTGAATACAAAATGATTGAGTACCTATGAAAAAATCGTGAATATTTTACTCTGTTAACAATATGTAACAGTATCTGCTGAAATCTGTCCAGGATATAACAAATAATACAACCGGTATACTAATTTGATTCTTTAATTTGTAATAAATAAATAATTTACATTTCAGAAAAGCAGTATTTACAACTTACACGCGCTTTCTAGTATAATTTAAATAAATAGAACTTCTTACTCGCTAATTATAAAGTAAATTGACAAATTGTATTGCACCCTCCACACTCGCTTGCCATTCACATGGGACTGCCTGCAGGGCAGTATCTCGTGCCAAATTGACACGTCGTCACATCCATGCTATAACAATCCTTTTGCAAATGAATACCGCACATGTTGGAGGGTCTATTAGACGTAGAAACTGAAATCTGAAACTGAACGATTAAGAAAAAAAAATGATAGAAATCAGCCTTAATAAGTATTATAAATAAATAATTAATTTAAGTGTAATACATGATAGAATAAATAGTCATTTGGTAACAATAAATACACTGATTGAATGTGATTTAGACGTACAGGGTGCTGATATATTCCTTTTGTAATTAATATTTAGGAACGAAACAAATATGGCTGCCGTATTTAGTAACTTTTGTCATAAGTTGTAGGAAAAATGGTTAGTATTTTATTGGATTTAAGGTATGGCTTCACCTATGATTCTAAACGTATTTTACAATTTTGTCTCGCTTCACCAAATTATTATAAAACAAGAAATCACCCTGACACTTATATTTAATTAAGTAATAATAAATTACTATCCTACTTATATTCCTGAGCATTTCACCGGGAAATGTCTTAAAGAGCACCCACATTCCCGCACTAATCTTACGATAAGAACAGAATCATCGACAGCGCTAGAACTATGAGCTTTCTATTACCTAAGAACAATAAACAATCATTGTTCTGAGTGAAAACTATTAAAATGTCGTTGTTCTCGTGTCGTGATTTTCGCGGGAATGTATAGGCTGTATAACTATACTACACGACTAAATACCCTTTCGGGTAGCCAGGATCACGTGTCATACGTACGTTATGTAACCGTAACACTTTCGCGCTTTCTTGTTACGTAAATATAATAAAATTGTATGATTATTAAGTTCTGTAACATCCGCTAATTTAGCGTTTGGCGTATCGTAATGACCGGGCCTTTAAGTATAGGTAAAGAAGACTTACTGTGTGCGAATAAATGTTGAGTAAGTATTTGACATTTATCTTTTTCCGTTCTAACTGTACATCGCAATATATTTATCGCACTGTATGTATAAGTAGATTTGTAGGTAGTGGGTTGAGTTTGATATGTCTACAAAATACTTTTTTTTTTAAGTACTTAGCCTTACTGACTATGAAATTCATAGTCTGCTGATTTCTCGTTTTACCAACAACACTACACTACTTGGTTCATATTAATATACCTAGTTCCGAAGACGCTAACGTCTATAAAATAGTTGTATTCATTTCTATAATCAAGTAAGGCACGTACTTAAGCCTTTTAAATAAAAAAGCGAGCCAAATACGTGAGGTCTCGTCTGTCAAATACATTTAAGAGCCTTTGTATGTAAGTTTTTGCTCTTTTTAACTTCAATACAAAACTAAAGTAGTTCGTTCCTTGGAAGAAGTGACTACGCCCGAAACCAAGTTTTTTCTTCATTCGCATAAAAAATCAATTTGGCACGGAGTCTGCTTATTCCTAAAATATAACAAATATACTTTTTATGATTTTAAAAACATGTCCTTCATTTGAGATGCTCGGAAGAGCAGCTAACAAAGTTCTGTAGGAAATACGACGTATGATTTTACAATATACCTATTACCAATAGCGTTATCAATCACCAAATTAAAGCATTGTCATTTCTAGTCCTTATCCCGCATAACCTAGGAACACTCGATAGGTATACCATGGCTAAGCGCCTACTGTTGACTACTGTTAGCCAACTGTCACTAGGAAAGTCTAGCAACTTGTACAAAATTCGAAATAAGTAGCGCAATTTGGGAATATTATTATTTATTTATTTATTCATTCATGGTGTAATTAATTAATAAGTCTACACCTCGACAATTTGCCGCGACTTGCTTAACATATATTTGCCCATGACATATTGACAGAAGCCCACATGTCGACGTCTGACACACAAATATAAGGATTGTGTGTCAAAAGATTCTTCCCCTCTAAATGAGAGCTAAGCTAGGGACAAAACAAGTGGCCCAGAGCACCTTTCCTATCAATGTAAGGAGATACCACCACAGCCATCCAAGGGTCTCATACTCAATGTCAATGCGCTAATTTTTCCGAAGTTTGGTCATGCAGCTTTGTAGTTACTTTGTATATTATGCACTACGTAACTTGAACAGCAAACTGAAACCCGCAATCTCTCTCAATACCGCTCTGCTAAGAGCGAAACTAAGTAGAGACGCGGTTCAAGTTAAGTGGCGCGTTGTTATCTCCAACACTACTGAAATGCCTACAAAGTTTCCAAACTACAATAAAAAATCTCGGTAATTTCCCAATATTTACAGGGAATTTTCCAATATCAATTATCAAGTGAAATTTTCCAGAAATTTCCGAGAGCTCTCAATCTTTTTGGAAACTTTGTGCGCACATCTGTCCTCATAGTTGGGTCAGTGGCGGTCGCAGAAGAAGCGCGCGCAGTCGTGGTCGCGGCTGGCGGCCATCACGTCGCCGAGGTGGTGCGCCACCGTCGCTGCGCTCGCGCCGCCGCGGGAGATCCTGGAATGAGAGGAGGGGAATTTATTGACTGGGCATTGGAGGGTGGACTACCTTCTAATTCACATAGGCCTGATGTTTTGGTAACTTCATTTTTATTGGGCAGAGTAAAAACCATTATTTTGCTAATTGATTAGATATAACGATGACGGACATTGTATCGTTAGTCCAATATTACATGGTTCTATTATTCGTCTATACTGAACAGAAATTTAAACATTGACACGGTGACATGAAATTCAAATGTTAACTATCCTGAAATGTAACATGGAACCCTGTAATATTAGCAATCGATATGAATGGCGAAATCGCGTGACAACGGTCTCGTTATACAACACCCACAAATATAACAATCTTATGATTTATTAGCGTGCTTCCAAACTTGGCTGTCACACTGTCGCGTAGCAATTCGATATTACATTAATAAATCATTAGATTTGTCCACAGTATCTACATTAAAAACGGAGGCGCGGAAGTATTCCCAAATATGGCAAAAACTACACTAACTTTTTACCGAATAGTAACTAGACCAAAACATGAATGTGTTTACCTGCAGTAGGTATCATATTATTTGTTGCCTTATAAAGTAACCAGTGCAATTTCAGATGGCGTAGAAATAAAGGGTAATTTCTGTTCTAGGGGCGTTTAGACCAATTTTAGGGCCAAATCTGGTGCTACTTAGTCCGTTCTGAGAGCAATTGGGTTCTAAGGTTAACGACTTAGTTTAGTTTTTTTAGAATCCGGGCTGTGAACTGGGTATCTAGTGCGTGGGTATTGTCAAAAGTGCAGGTTCTCAGTGTCAAGTCAATAAATTCACTATTTATTAATATTATCTTCTACGTGTTTGCCTTCACCGAATGTCAGCGGTAAGTGTCTGTTGCGTTCTTTATATGTTAACACATATTTATATTGATATAAATTTCGGTACAAACTTCAGAGGATTAAATTTCGCACGACCTTTTAAGAACGGGTATTATATGAAGCCCCTTTATATTCGAAATCATTACTCCTTCATCCTCACATCGAATTCTTTGAGAAAGTAGTCTTTGAGAATAATAAATGCATTTCCTATTTAAGTATTTAGTCAGTTATAATATGAGGATTAAAAAGTGGTGTACCCTTGTTTTGTCGACAAACTTTTCATCGAATATTATTTCATCGACAACGATTCATCGAAACTTCAGTACTAGTAATATTGTTTGGCGTTATTTTATTTCAACTACTATTTATTTAAATTTATCTTACTACGTAGAAATACTATTCAACGAATATTACTTAATCGCTGATTTGTTTCAAATTATCTTAATTGGCACAACTACAAAACATTGCAATTCATTTCTTCGACGTATTACTTTAATACAATTTTATATGTCCTACTGCACATTTATACATTTACAAAAAAAACGGCCGAGTCGGATCTGCTCTGAAAGGTGAATCATTTAAAGTTTGAGAATAGGTTGAGGTGAATCAATCACCTTTCAGAGCAGATCCGACTCGGCCGGGTTAGGTTAGGTTAGTTTTTTTTTTCATATCCCTAAAAAATATTTTCCATTTTAGTTGTAGCGAGCAGGACCCATACATGCAAGTGAAATGATATTACGTGAAGTAAGTTTTATGTAATTTAAAAAGATTTTAAACGATAAATTATGAAACGTACTTCTATGAAATAATACATCTGTGTAATGAATCATCCGCCATATGAAAATCCGTGATATAAAAATACTCGTAATGAAATTTCGATGAAGTGAGTTGTCGATGAAATGAAAATACTTGAAACGTTATCTTTGAAGTAAAATTCGACGTAACGAGTGTCGGCCATTCAAGGGTAAACCTTAAAAAGTAAATGGAAAATGAAATTTTCGTAGACTTTTTGTACTGGTTCTATGTATAAGTATAGCATAAAAAAAATATAAAAAATGGTACCTACTATTAAATAGGGTAAAGCGCCTAATGATGAGATTTAATGCCCTAGTGGCCAACCAATTTCGACGTTACATCTCTATTAGTTGTAATTTTATTGGCCGCATAACTTGACCTCTGCAAAGGCCACCGAGCGACAAGGAAAGCGCAATGTTATGTCGATGGCGCGATACCAATCATGGGCAACCTGTCGTGTTCTGCCCTTTTGAGGAGCAGGCGAGCCACGATCGAGATCTTTGGACGATTAACTCGGTTCTTTATTGCGTAAACGCATTTCGGATGGTGAATTGCTTAACATGCAATTGGCATGTAGAACCAACCGAAGGAGTAAAATTAATGACTTGTTGAAATTGTAGGTATGGAGAATGTTCATCGTTTTAACTTCATCGTTTGTTAGATATCTAAGTCAAAATCTTACTGGATTGTAGGGACTTATCGTCCAGGTGGTTACTTAAAAGAAACAGCGCAAATAAATGTCTTACAAAAGTTCATCTACTTCAAAATATATGTACTTATACATATATTAATATTACGGCTAAAAATATCCACGCAGAGTCACTTTTTTCACAATGGAGTACCTAGGTAGGTACTCGTGTATAGATCCATTGGAGTTGTCCGTGTCGTTGCGTCTGGAATAAATATCGGACGACCTCACAGTCACACAAATCAATCTAGTCCCACTGTAAGCTCTAGTAGGCTTGTGTTATGGACACTAGATGGCGATATACATACTTCTATAGATAAATATAATATACATACATACTTAAATACAAATAACATCCATGACTCAGATGGTATTATGCATGTGTAAACATCTTCATCATAATATTAATCTAGTTATAAAAGGTTCTACTCGCCGTATTAGTAGAACCACCGTAACGATAGTTGTCGTTTTAAAATAAAGTACGTATAATCAACGTATAATTTATATAGAGGCCGCTAAAAAAAAGCTAAACCTAACTTACAAAATAATAACTTGGCAGCTGAATTAATAACCTGGGCGCCACATGCAACATTATTATATTATTTTAGATGCCACGTTATTATTTTGGATGCCGAGTAAAATCTGCCAGTATATATAAATAATATTGTTTATACCTTCACCAGAAAATGTACTTTTGCGTTTATCGAAACTGAAGGTCAGAAGGAATTTGCTTTGAAATTGACTCATAAATGGTTCTCCTGTACTGTAATAAGTAGTAGCTTGCGCAATGCCATCAATCAGCGTCGCGATGCTATCGGCCACAATGTTATCTATGCATCTCTCGTGATGATGCTCGATTCGAGGCTCCACAGCTTTTGTTCTTTGCTTTGGGTAATAGAATCGTGAGCCAGATAGGAAGTTAGTAATTCATCTTTCACAAAAAATACATGAACCTACACAGATCGACATTCTAAACGATGTAATTTATAAGGCAACAGCGAGTAGTTGTGATAACTAACGATACAAAATGCATCGAACTTCCAAGACTGAAATTTTAATTTAATATTGTGGTATTGCTATCTTGTTAATATCATTCAATCAGCGAGACAGAACAATACGAATTTAAAACAAGGGAAAAATAGAGGGACACAGCCTGAGATTTATTTAGACACAGGCCAAACCAAATACCTTGTCCTTTTCTCCACTTGATCCTATATACAGAACCACACGGTTCTACCACTTCTTCCATTATCTATAGGTATGCGAAATGCGTCCAGCTCGTCCAGATAAGGACTTATATCTCCTTTGGTCTGTCTGTGGTCAGATGCGTATCTTGCGGGACTCATTCGGTTACTATTTTCTGCTCTGCTGCATGCAATTGACAATAAAATTGTCCCCCCATGGCGTCCTACTACACCGTCGTCAATGTGGAGAAATGAAACTGCACATGCAGTTTTTAAAAAGCCAGTTTTTAAATTGGCTAGGTCGTTTGTTAACTAAAAGGCACGTTGGTGATGTCGGCAGTTTTATGACAGTTATTATTATTACACATGAATCCACTCTTCAAGTCGTAAATGTCAGATGGCCGGTGTTTGTGTGCGTTTCCCCGCTTGTTTACATGCGCGAGCGCAGCCGCGCCGGCGCGCGCCGGAATGCCGTCCGGACACTTTCACCACTTCCGAGCTGACGTAACCTTTGAGGTTATGTTGCCGGGCACACAGATCGCCGCAGTACGGCAACATGTCTTATCTGGGTACCTACGCTCCATCATTCCGTTTCTTTTATCCGAAAGATAATATTTAGGTTACCAGAATTTTTATAGTTCAGAAACCACATTCTTCTTCAAGAGATTGAATTTGGGATATTTTACAGCTCTTAATAGTCAACGTAATGATATGGTAATATGTGTGTTAAGATTATAGTGTGTTGTTGTACTCAATATAAAGAGCGCGAATAATTGTTTGAGGAAAATCGCTTTTGAAATTGAGAAATCGAAATAAAGGGATTTTCTGATTAGCTAGTACATTTTTAAGTTTACCGTTTTTATTCAGTTCTATTAAAATTAAGAACCCCATAAACTCCATAAAATAATTATGTATGTGAAAGTTTTAAATCATAAAATGACTTTATAGTTTATAATAGTGGCCCACTCCCTACTGCCACCTTTTGCAGGTATCTGCTCATCAAACATTTTTATCATGGCTGACTAATCCATTACTATTGTATTTTTTGTGAATTGAATATGCCCACAAATAAAAAGACCGGCCTATTGACAATGGTAAAAAGCTACATTTTATAGTCTTGCACAACTGTTGTGATCTGTGCGTTGTGCCGCCATGTTTTTTTGGCGGCAGGCCGTCTGACCAGCAGGTTGTCTTTTTTGGATGTGGCTTAGATTCGGTGATGCAATGCAACTGACGACTCGTTCCGTTTTCGATTGCGTCCGATGCTGTCATACAGTTTGCTTTTTTTATTTTGTTTTTGTTGGTCTTGCAGATACGAGGAAGAAAAAATGTTTCACTCTAATTTGAATGAATGGTTTGTTGGAATTGTTAGGCTATATTGTAAGTTTGGTCAATCATTGCGTGGTTTCTTGTCGTTTGTAGGAATGTTTGGGACGCCAGTTTAGGATGGGCTTGAGTAAATAGAAACTGCAAGAGTCGCGTCGGTTTTCATTACTTAGCGTCGTACTTTATTACTTTACGTGGTAATGTGCTTTGGTACTTGGTAGTGGGTTCATCTGTTCAGTTCAAAGACGCGTAATTAAGTACTTACATTATTATTGTAAGTAATTACGCGTCTTTGATCAGAGCTATAGCGGTGAAAGCTTTAATGACAAAGTACCTATTCATTATAGTCAAACTGTACCCTCAATTCAATGTGAATATGTTTAGTTATGTAAAGACTCAGTATCGAAGTAAACAATCTGCAACGAAATTTTACGATCGAAAGTAAATTACACCATCAATTAAAATGCAATTACGGCAGCCGGCGATCGATCCTTCCTGATCCGCTCCCTAAAAACTGCGTGTCTTGCATCGCGGCGCATCACTCACGCATCCATTATAAAATACAAATACTTGATATTAAATACCAGTCGACGATCGAGGTGTTTGATCCGTAGTACTTATTAAGCCATGTACGCAAGAACGAACAAAATACGATGCTCGTGTTCACTATGTTTTTGTTCGGTCGTGCGTACACGGCTTTATGCACGATGCAGAAGCTCTCAATTTTGGAGTACGATCTCAAATTCACGATAACCATTGATGAATAAAGACGTTACTTTGCGGAATTCTGCGAAAAAGCGTATCGATCAATTGTAACTAATTATGAGTCGTCATTTGCATTTATCTCCATGCAGTATATGAAAACATAATGATAATGACTCACTTTGTATGGTTTGATTGACAGTTAATTTGCTTGATAGAGATAGCGTGGTCTGACTCTAGCAAGTACAACATACCACAACTATTTAGTTTAATCGTAACACGTGTTTCGCTTCTCAATGAGCCATTTAACTCTCATCTTAGCGTTATTCCCGGTTGCTTTCTCAGTTGCTACTTCGGATCCCGGGGTCCATTTTCCTGCTTTCTTCCTTTAAAGCTTCGAACGATCTTTGGCATCGTCTGTGGTGAGACCGTTGGCATGCATGTCAAGCTTCACTTCTCTCCGAGGCATCATCAGGACATGCTGGACCGTTGACGGTCCGATGTGAACATGCATCAACTAAAGCATCTCGTCTGTTTGAAACTTGTTCTTGCGATTGCCATTAAACATGAGTAATATATTAAATTTCTCTGCAAGAATGAAAGTAACCTAAGTCTAAGAAAAGAAATGTTTTATGCTCACGGATTCTTCGGATTGCTTGCGATATTTTTATGCCACAAAATGAATGGTAGTCGGAGCTTGGTTACATGAAGTGGATCGTAATAGTCGCAATAATTCAGCGTTTCAGTTACGGTCGACGAGCGTGTGTCCCGAGAGTAGAGGCTTCGTGACGGTGGCGGTGTCACTGTGAGATAACTCAGCTTGATTTATCGAAGTTTTCTATTGAGCTTTTCACATGATTGCACTCTAGAATCCAATAAATTAGCTCATTTGTGATAAGTAGGTACGTAGACACTTCGAGAAAATTTCGAGACAGTTCTTGAAGAAGACGTTGACTTAAGGCGAGATTCCGGTAGTTTGGTTACCCTGTCATTAGGATTTAGGGAATCACATGACAGTCACTGTAATGGAACGTAACCATGCGAATGTGGAATATCGTTAACTAGTTAAGTATTCACCGTGCATCACAGTGTTCCTCGGAGAAAACCTTAAACCCCGGCCAAGGGAGGCGTCTTCAGACTCTTTGCCCTTCGGAGAGTGAGGGGATGTAAGAAAAAATATTTTCGGGCATATTTAGGTAACTGATGCCGCACTTGCGATTTGTCGCTACAACTCCTTCAATCGGCTCCGCCTCATCCGTCTTGAAAAAAAAATACTGGAAATATTTGTCGCGCGACAAAGTGTCGCCTGTCACAGTTGCTAGAGTTGCTGTTATTTAGAATAGCACTCCACACGTGCTCGTGCTCATCAACATGTAAATACACCACACACGGACCATTAATTGCTGTCCGCCGCCTGCTGAATAATAAGCCAGACGGAGTGCTCTACAGACCTACTGTTGTGGGTAATTGCGATTTTCAATTGTAATGTTTATACAAAGCATAATGCACTGGATTATCATCTAATCGCGGTTCAAACTGGGAATCAAATGTGAGAGAATATTTATGAGAATTCATACTGTTCTATACTAACATTGCATTAGACTGTAAGTTCTCATGTAAGTGACGATTGTCTTAATGAGAATAAAGTTCTTTAAACCGAACTTCAGATAGGTACGCACATAAATTCGAAACTTTCCAGCTCGCTGAGCTGTGGAGAAGTGGGTTTGAATCCCTCTCAATTCTCTCCCTCTCGGTTCTCAGTTTGTTCGGGAGTTATTTTTTGGGTTTTTCTTTATGTATGGTTCCCCGAACGGCTGGACCGATTTGGAAACTTATTTTTTGTTTCAAAGAGCATATTCGTTTCTAGTTGGTCCCACTTTCACATAATGTCTTTGTTTCATTGACGTCGATTATATGTTTGTTACAAAATGATTTTAACTTTAGTATAAACATCTTTTTTTTAATAAGCCGGTATGGATTTCTTTAAAAGTACCGAAGAAATTGTGAGAGTCAAGTCAGAGGCAGCGTAAGATAAGATAGCATAGAGCATTTTTGATGTGAACATCTTTCAGCTGAGATGACGATAAGGCTGATTGTATCGGAAAGAAAAAAGAAAGAAAGAAATAAATTTATTCCTGGCGTGACCATAATACATAATTAACACAATAGATAACAATAAAAACAAAAACATTTTGGCCGTGCCACGAAAAGGTCCCACCTCAGCAAGATGCTATCGGGTTCTGTCTACACCTCGCAATTGCAACTAACTTAATAAGTAGGTTCGTTTCTGTGTTTTTACCTTGAAATGATATTCGTTTAATCTTATGCGATTTTCATTTTCACACATATAAGGGCGAGGCGTTTCATCCATGGCTCCGAGGGGCCGCCAAGATAATCATTAAATTATATACTCGTATATTATTTATATAACTACGCGTTAATTCCGTTTTGTTGTGGTGTGATAACGTCCGATATTGTTGTGATACAAATAGGAATGTGGATCAGTGGCGCACATGCGCGGTTGCGCGTGTAGGATCCACTTTCACTGCGCCACTCACTTTTGCTCGCCATCGCTATACGCTTACTTGCCATGCGTTACGGACCCAAACACAACTGTTTGGCTCTTCAGACATCACTAAAAAGTGCAATGATGCTTTTCCCCTTTTACCTTCTTGGAATTAAATTGAATTTGGCCTATAACTTCGTGACTGACGCACTAGTCAAGAAAAAATATTCTATAATCAGCGTGATGTTTCCCATTGTACTACCATCCGACCATGATGACGCGGCCGGCTTAGTTTGTGGTGCAGCTGCCTACTGAGCCGGCGGTCCTGGGTTTGAATCCCGGCAAAGCGAAATATTTGTGTGACGAACTCGAATATTCGTTACTTACTGGGTCATGGATGTTATCTATTATCTATGTACATTATGTATTTAAATATATTCATAGTTAGGGCTGCCATCCGTACGGGTTTCCTCGGATTTGTCCTAGTTTGGAGGCCGTCCGGGGGGGTTTTCAAAAAGGTGTCCGGACACTTTTTAGATAATGATAAAAAAGGCAATTGTTTTTTTAATCATATTATTTTCGGACACGTCTGGGGAAAAATGCGATTTACGCCAAATGTCCGCTTTTTAAGTCTGTCCGGGTTCGGCGAACTTATAGATGGCAGCCCTACCCATAGAACAAGCATTGCTTAGTTTGGCACTAGGTCGATTTGTGTTAGATTGATGCCCCTTAATATTTATTATTTATCCACTTTCGCGTAAGGAATACACAACGTTATTCAGGCCGGAAGATGCTGTAACGGAGGGGCCGAGGTATGGTTGTCAGTGCCCATTAGGATCTGCAGAAGCGGCCGCTTCCCGGTTCTGCCGGCCCCAGTGCTCGTGTTGCTCTTTTCTTTGAATTCCCCCTGTCGATGTCGGTGATATAGCATACAGGTGGTACCAGTTACAAAAATATTTCTTCCTCTTAGAAAACTGAATGCTATCTCTGTTTTTAGGGGAAAATCCTGCTCGAAAACTGCTAAATAAGCTTTCTTCTTTAAGGAGCAAAGCATATTTACTTGACACAAGGAAAAATTCCGCACTCTCATTTCGTTTTAATCACACCAGAGCCCGTCGTGTGTCTTGAGAGTGATGCAACCTATTGGTTTCTTAACCTTTTCCAGATGAACAATTAAAACCTTCACTGTTATTTATGCCTAGTTTCTCAAATGGTCATGGCATTTATTGCGATATCGCTCGCTGTCACTGTGACAGCAATAAGCTCATGTGGGGCATTAGGACTAATGAGCATTTGAGTACTAACTACTACGGACAAAGGACAAGAGGGTACCTGATACCGCGCATTTACAATACATTAATATCAGAGGATGAGTGTGAAACGATAAATGTATTCAAATCTAAAGTAAAGGCGTGTTTGATGGATACCTTTCTTAAAGAAAATGAAAGTAGGTAGTTAGTTGAGTGATTAGGGTAGGCATCCTATAATGCGTAAATTCGTTGTTATAATAACTGTCACTATTAGTTAACGTAGATTATGTAGTTGTAGTGAAACTGTTTGTATTAAATACTTAAAATAGTAAGAGTAGGTATAACAATAAATAAATATCATAGCAGTATAAATTATAGTAATGTATAAAGAGTGCGGTCTTCGCCAACAAACTGCATTGCAGTTTGGCGAAACATAAAATGTACCATTTTTGTAATTTTCTTTAGGATAATAAATAAAAAAAAAAAAAAAAAAAAAAGTGATTTGTTATGCGTTTTTAGTTTACGTCGTCGACGTATGGGATATATTATACGCTTATTTGTATACGCTGCAGGAATGTGTGCATTGCAAAAAATAGAAAATTAATTATTCCAAGAAAATGTGTGAAATGTGGTGCTAAAGGCGAAAGCTATAATGGACCAATTATAGCGCAAATTTCACCATATTACTGATATTAAGAGATTTTGAGGTGGGTAAGTCAGTGGTTTTAGGAAAAATGCAATGGACCGACCACATTCCGGGCGCATATATGATGGTTGCATTTATCACGTGATAAATAAGTGAAAAAGCATCTGTCACTCACACTCGCATCTTGTCAAAATGTGACGGATGCTTTGTCACTTATTTATCGCGTGATAAAACCAACCAATATAGGCCCGCTGGTCGCGTATTTCTAAGATTGAACTGAAAGTATGGGGTAGGGTGTACTCGGGTAATTCCGAATGGCGGGTAATTCCGAAAATGACTGATATCTAATAAACGGGGTAACATTTTTTTGCGCTAGCAACACTTCTTACTGTAGAAGTGTTTTGTATCTGAGGAGGTGTTGCTAGCGCAAAAAATTTTACCTCGTTTACATATTAGATATCAGTAATTTTCGGAATTATCCGCCATTCGGAATTATCCGAGTAAACCTTATATTAAACGAGTAAACCGTATTAAGTGTGGCAGAAAATGTGTCTAATGAAGAAAATAAGGCGCGGTATCGGGGCCTCTTAAACGTTACTAATTAAACTTTGGTTTGATTGCATGTAACTGTGCAAAGTATTCTCGCGTCGTATTCTTTGAAAACAGAAGTTTAGAAATACTTAATTATCCTCTTTCAACGTCTGCCAACCGATGTCACAACAGTGCCAGATACAGGCCACTTGGTATTCGTTGTGTCGCAGTGGACATTGCAGAGGAAAGTTGACGCAACTTGTCGCACGTGTTTGTGGCACTAAACCACATTTGCGACACTATAGAATAGTTTGCAGAATATTAACTTCAGTACAGCGCGCAGCTTGCAATTGCAGCGTTGCAATGAATTTGGATCCGCGACTCGCGTTAGTCCGCCACTCATTAAAGGTAAGGCTAATCAACAAGGAAAAATATTTCCCAAAAAAAATGTATCTTAAAAAAGGCCGACTTAATGCCAAGAGGCATCTCTATATTGGATAACCTTAGGGCAAAGCCGAAACAATTTTGGTTGTGATACTACGAGTAAGAATAAACTGGAGATCTGATGAAGTGTCAACTAGACAGAATAAAAATTATGAACTGGAACGTACTCGGTGTAACGGACCGGAGAGATAGCTTATAACATGTGTGGACAGACAGTTCAAATACTGCCAATATTTAAACTGCGGCTGCGACCTTTGAAAGTGAAACTGGTGACGCAAAGAAGACAGTGCAGTCTAATGGGGTAGGTAATGTTGTCGTTCGTCATCGTGGGAACTGCGCAGGCGCGGAGCAACCAAAAGTGATGGCGTGGTCGGCGACATTCAAATGTCGAATTTTTATAGACTAGGTAATTAGCCAGGTTATTGACCCTCGCTGTCATTACTCTTGGCCGAGAACGGCGTTCAGCAGAAACAATAAGTAAATAAAAATGTAGAGTGCAGATGATGGGATGAGTTTAGGAGATGAAACGGATGTGTATAGGTACATAAGGAGCACATTTTTCGTAAGTTAGTTCTCTACTTACATTAAAGAATTATTGAAATAGAATAGAATAATCATGAGGTAGTATGACACAATATAAAGGGATTGTGGCTGTCAAACGAATATATATATATACATATATATATTTATGACGTATTATGTATTATATTGACTGTTTGCCTATCTCTCTCTATTTTGGTTTTTTGCATTTTCATGTGTAAGTATTATTGTTAAATTATCCTCCTTCGTATTGTACATGTTGCTTTGGTTGTCTACCGTTTACATTTGTCTTTAGCACTCATTTACTCAAAGGTTAACTGGAAGAGATCCCTTAAAGGGATAAGTTCGCCTTTGTACATGTATTTCTTTTGTTTTAATGTATTTCTGTTTTTGTGTACAATAAAGTATTTACATACATACATAAAGAGCCTAAATACAGCTGTCTATGTGGATTTATAGTTTAGAGGATGGTGAGAACACTCACGTCCATACACACATATTTATCCATAAAGTACTTACATCTTTAGTAACGATTCCATTTTCTTCTCCATGGCGAATAAGGAATCTGACGACTGTGAGGTGAGGACCCGACAAAAGGTGAACTTAGCGCACTGGTGGTCTCTCCAGTCCGTCTGCCGGACCAGGTCTAGTGCCGCCGCCGTCAACGAAGAAGAGCTCCCACTGCTGTCTAGATGTTGGAGTTCCTCGGGCATCTCCTCCGACAGCGACCTCCTGTGCCGTTTCACCCTCCGTAAATCCTCTCCCTGGTAGCCGTCCCAAAACGTTGGGACGTCGCGCTTCGACCTGTGCGACTCGCTACCGTCGGGAGACATGACCACATAAACGTTCTCGCTCGGCATCTTGTAGTTGTCGTCGTACACTTTCTGTCTGCTGATGAATTTTCTGTCAATGTCGAAAGGAGCTGAGGCTAAAGCGCGTTTGTGTTCTTTCTCTAATCCATCTTCTAAGTCTTCACCGGCGCTTCGCATTAGGTTGCCGTCGAACAACCGTCCCATAGCCACGGCGCCGATGCCGAGAGCTGCTCCTCCGGCCATCAGACCTAGAGCAGGCAACATGGCGGGGGCTCCAGACGCTACCGCTGCCACACCGATCTTATCCTGAGCATATCTCTGCGTTTGTAAGGAGTTAGAGGGATACAAACCCAAGTTATGGGATATTTTATGCGTGGCTTCAACCAGAGGGTCGAAGATAGGCTGGGTTACTTTAGCAATAGGGTCAGTGATAGGTTTCGTTAGCTGGTGGACGGTCTGGGTCGCGGTGTGCAGGGTATCCTTCATGGAATCGGTGAACTTCTTCCACAGGGAAGGCTCCGGCGTTCGTTTGATGTAGCCGTAGCTGTACGGGTATCGGGGGCTGGTGTGGCTGTGGTCGTAGTAGGAAAACTTGTTGTATTCGTCTTCGTAATATCGGTTGGCGTTGGTGGTGCCCTGCGAGCGCTGCTGGCCGTATCCATCGAGGGGCTCCATGGGGTATGGGTGAGCGCTCTTTGGTACGTTAGTGGTGTAGTATTTCACCTTGCGTTCTTTGTTCTCGTAATATTCTGGGTTGTCGCGGGTCGCTTTGGCAGGCTGGACGCCGAGGTCGGGGTGCGCATATTGGAGCACTGGATTCCTAACGCTCTCATCAAATCCTGGTTTGGCGTTCCTAGGAGTGTACAAGACGGAGTTAGGGTAGTTGACTTCGCCGGGATGCTGCAGCATGCGTCTTTGTATGTGGCTTTCCGCGTATTCAAGATCTCCAGTATGAGCGCGGGAGCTGCGTCCGCTGAAGTAATCGCGTTTCAACTCTTGCTCGTTAATTTGCTTAATGTATTCAATCAGTTTCGAGTTTGCGACTTTCGAATTATCAGCTTTAGTGAAAGGACCGTACCCGGACTTAAGATAATGATTTTCTTTTTTGTGCTTATACGCAAACATAGGGTTGTCACTAGTCATGTAGGGGCCAATGCTGTCTCCCTCGTCAAACTTGATATTGTCGAGTTTCGTGAACGGTCCGTCTTTGGGCTCAAAATTGTCGTCCTTAGTGAAAGGTCCAAAGTTTTGAGCAGGATCAGCAGCAGCTATGTCAGGGTATACATCAGCCTCTGGTATAGCTTTGGGAGGAGTATATCCTTCCGGGTACGGTAGAAGCTCACCGTTGACAACCCTAGCATTACGCCACGTCTTCTTATCAGACTCATCGTCAGGCATTCTCACGCCCTGGATCTCAGGAATGCCGTCATCACCAAGAGTCAGAATCGATCTTCCACGTTTATTAAACTTCTCCATAGTTTTCTTCGTGTAAACGGGATCCGAACTAATAATCACTGGGTCTGGAACTTTAGAAGACCTCCCTTCTCCATCAGAAACCTTCGTGCTGACGACTTCAATATAGACGGGGTTCCTGTCGTTCTTTATTACCGGATTGCTGGGATCAAACCTATAGTTCTTAATAGGTCTGCCGTAATCCAAAAAGCTGGTCGATGTTATGTAAACCTTTTTGTTTTCGGTTCTTCTTTCATTGTCATACGTCGGGTAGTAACTTGAAGTCTCCGGGTCCCTTTCAGGCTGTTTCCCATCTTCCTGGATATGAGATTCAGGATAGACGGACACCGGTGACCAGTTCCCGTATTCCGCTTTAATATCGCTGGGTTCTTCTGAGTTTTTACGATTTAAGTAATAATCGAATCCAGCCAAGTCGCTATTGAGCGTTCCAACGAAGTTCAGCTTCCTTTGGTCTCTGCTTTCTGTTTTGTTCTTATTTTCTACTTCTGTATTATTAAGCTTGACTTCTTCGTCGATGGGGACGGTTGTGGGGGCTACAGTGGTGGCCACGGTGGTGGTTTTGTCTTTCTTTTTGACGATGAGTTGTGTCATGTGTCCCGAGCGGGTCCTAACGTTGAGGGTCTGCGTGGAGTCGGGGTTGAGACTGCGCGAGACCTTGAGCTCGGTGCGCGTGGTGCGCGAGGGCAGGATGGTGGTGCGGATGGCTTTGGTGGTGGTGGTGTTGGCCTCGGGCTCGCCCGCGCATGCGGCTACGAGCCAAAGTATGGCGCACGCCCTTATTACGGGAATCATCTGGAACAAGGGAAGATAAATGTTATTTAGTGTGAAAAATCTGCTAATGCAAATTCTAAATGTCTAATTTAATATGTGACATGCAAATGAGACAGTTTGATGTTTCTACTATTGCTTTTTGTAATATTTGAATTCCCAACTACCCTAATATTAGGATTAACCTATGGTAAATGCATGCGCGTGTGGAGTTTGAGTCGTTAGTATTATTGAAAAACGGAATTATAGGCCGTCGATTTCGACTCGATTTAAAAATAACTCGGGAGTTATTAACGTATCACATTTGGAGCGTCCGATACTCAGGGGTCATCACGGTATTCTAATTTTGTCTACAAAAAATCCCGTGATGGGAAATCCTTTTTCAATCCTTCGGAAGCGGGCGAGTCGTGTCGGGATAATTGCATTGACTTTATGCTCTGATATGACAAGTATATCTGAATACGCCAGTAATGGGAATTAATAACATAGGTTTGAGCATACGCCAGTAATTTTAACGAGTCGTTTATTGATATTACCCACTTATTACTTGCTTGATTGCAATCAAGTGGCATTAAATATCAGTGTATTGCGTTTTCTGCACGTAACTAATGTTTTAACGGCCGTACTTCGGTGAAAGTGCCAGGAAATCTATATTACGAGCGCTGGTGGGTTTTCCAAGCGGCATTAGTAGTGTCATGAAACAATAGACATGACATATTGCTACGTTTCTACTCGTACGAGACGACGATCAATGTAGAGCAGGGGAGCTCAAACGTTTTCAATAGTCGGTGTACCTACGGTTCAGTAATATGCATGTGTCGGTTCACTGGTTAGACAGAATAAGGTAAAAGGTACAATGATAGCTAAGTTTAGTTTCCGCGGAAGAGTTAATAAGAGCCCTGATAGTACCTATCCTCTACGATGCGCCAAGGCGCGTGGGCCATAGTTCCAGAAGAACCCAAAGGTTCAGTAACCACCCAAAGGAGTTACTCTAAAGTTCATATTTAAATTTTATTTATAACAGCTACCTACTTATTTACTGCTCTCAATCAAAAACTTTTCAGAAAAAAAATGAAGCGTTCAATTTATAAAGGGTAAGTATTTTCATTCGGAATAAAAGAGGTCGTTTTGCATCAAAGAGCGGGTATCGGGGTCTACACAGGTAGGTATTTAGAAACATCATCAAGCTTTTCAGTTACAGAGAAAAATACAAGTTGGGAAATAAAATACTGGAGGAATAATGCAGTTAGAGACATATAAACTGGCGATTTGAATTGATTCTATTACATTTAGTGTAGTTTTTAGAGAATGACTGACTAGGTATGTTCTGCCTGCAAGGTCTGCGCTGCCGTGGCGACCGGCGCGGGCGCAGTGTGACGCGTCGCTGTGCGGCGAGATCAAAGTGGAGAAACGCGGGTAACGGATGAGTCACGGGAAACGCTAAACCCCGCATCCAAGAGAAAATAAAGAAAACTTTAAGTACTACGTTTAGCTGAGTGTGTTACGGCACTTACGGCCTATGAGGATGGTGGTCCCGGATTTGAGTCCAGGAAAGGGCATACTTGTAAGATGAACACCGTTGGTTGTTTCTGACTTCTGAGGCGGTGTTTATTCATATTGTCCCTACGAATATTATAAATGCGAAATTAACCCAGTCTGTTACGTAAACAGCTGAACATATGAAGATAAAATTTGTTATGAAGGTAGTTTCAGTGTCAGTAGATCAATTACTTAATTTTTTGAGTAAATAAAGGTTCAATATAACTGATGTTACATATGTCATAAAGCGACCTCATACCTTGTTTGTACTATAAAATGGTGTGAATAAGGACATAGAATCGTTTTCATCCCTGAAAAGGTGTTGGAAGCTTATGTATGAGGAAGTCCTAATTCTACGGAGACGAGGTCGTGACCTGATAGTAACATGGGAGATATAGGATAGGATACACTACCTGGGGCCAACGTTCTGAAAGATGGCGAGACCAGATACCTGGATTGCTGGACTATTTCAACTGTGACTGTGAGCGCTGCTCTCAATAAAACAACTGAGCTCGACCATTTCGATATAGCAGTGGGTATATAGTTTCGATATAGCGATGTAGAAGAAGAAAGAATAAACACCACCTCACACCTGCGTTTGAATGGCTGCTTACTGAATTATATTCATTTCTTAACATGAGTTATTACTCCCAATTTGATCCGGCACTTCCGTGAATATGCAAATTGTAAGTAAATTGTAATTACGGATGTTTATATGTAATTATCAAATTGTCCTTCGCCCCGCCTGTGCGTTGGACGCGCTCTGATAATTCTTTTATCTGATGTCGAATGACACAAAAACTACAATAACATGTATGCATTTACATAATAATGGTCTATTATTGATAATAACAGGCCATGAAAGCTATTCTTTGTTCTCAAACGTGTCAAGATGCGTGTAAATCGTTATTATGTAATAAAAAGTAGGCTGTAATCTTTTGTACGTTAGAAACAGTTTAGTTTTAACAGCTATTGCGTAACTCTAGACACTGTAATAAACACCAAGGACCGTAATTTCTGGTCTTTAAAAGGCTCTAACTAACACGCTTTTATAAGCTTCACTTGTAAATGTATAACCAAATCTTGGAAGTCAATTTTTCAAGATTCAAAATTTAAAACCGGCCATTAGTATGTCTGGCCACGCTCAGTGTAGGGTTCCGTAGTTGCCCATCCTTCAATAGACGGGCTTAAAACAACGGTTTTAAACCCGAGGTTAAGTTACGAGAAAGATTTCAAGTTCTATAAAAAAGTCGTAAACGCCAAAGTAACTGGACCTAATTACTTATGACCTTCTGGAAGTTATCGATTATACGCTGACTTTATCAAAAAATAATGTTCGGAGAGCCCTATTATTATATGTAAAAGACCTATTCAACGACACCCCACACAGTTTTTATTTTATTCATTTAATCTTTATTGCATAAATGAAAAACAGATCGTACAAAAGGCGGACTTAATGCCATTGGGCATTCTCTATTTTACAGTTTTGTCGGCGTGATACATACACGTACTCATACCAAATTTCAGCTTTCTAGTACTAATGATCACGGAGCTAAGCCGCGGGCGGACGGACAGACGGACATGGCGAAACAATAAGGGTTCCTAGTTGACTATGGAACCCTAAAAAGCTGTAGGAACCCCTAAACAGCACAAGATAAACCCATATTTGGGCTCATTTCGTTGGTCTTGATAAACAATTAAGGTGTGATGAGAAAGTACATCAGTTGGCAAAAAAACCCCGTCTTCACTCGGATTGTCACATCGGATGTCAATAAATTTATTGTGAAATAAAGAATAAAAAAAACGTTGGAAAACAACATTGCAGCACGAAAGTTACACGAGATCTTAGAGAGTTCAAAAAGCGGAAACCAATCAGTAGCATCTTGCCAGTTTTTTCAGTAACTTTCAGTATTACAATTCGATCAGAAACTGTCTTACTGTAGGGATGTCCAATTACATCCTTGCACGTTGTGTCGATTTGCACAATAATTACTAATATCTCTTCATGACCTACATACCGTAGTAGTGAAGTGATTAAGAGGAACTCTATGATACGTTGACAAATGTTGCGTAGAAGTTTTCATTTCATAGAATCCTCATTTATCAACAATTTTTTGCCTAGACGTCATATAGTTCCATGACTTTTGGTTCGGCTAAACTAATTTTAATAGGTGGTAAATGTTAAGTATGATACGCGATTATTGTTATTACTATAGCGTCAAAGCCTATTAACAAATTAATTAGTATTTAAACTTCCAGACAGCTACAAAGGAAAAGTGTTAAAATTGAAATGGCAGTTAAATGTAATCAGATGCATGTCGTTGTGTACACTCTGTTTCCTCGCAAACACATCTCTATGCTAATCACTTGCAACTCGAGCACTTCGTGCTGAGCACTCCAAGCCTTGGTTTAAGCACAGAGTATAACATTCAACAGAAGGCTCTCTTTCTTCTTCGTAAAATCTTGCTTGGTTTAGGTTAGTTTTTAGTAAAAGGGCACATCTGATAACCAGCCGTGGCGTCATGCAGTCTCCCGTCCCCAGCACCTTCAGTCCCTTTCGGCACCCTCTGTTTATTGTTTGCAAATTGACGATATCAATTTATTTCTGTATATGGATTATGAACGAGTATATACGATACTACGTGTAGGTACCCGTAACTGATTTAATAATGTTAAAGTAAAACCATTTGCTCTCTTTGGAGTTAATCATCTAAAGGTTTTGATCCTTTTTTCGGTCTTTATACAACAATAAACAACACAACAATACACTTTTAATTGGCAGAGTAAGAGTATGCCGTTCAAACCTAGTAATTACTTATTACGTAGTAAACTTGTAATTTGTGCTTTGACCTAAGTACATGTGTTTTATTGCAGAGAGGTTAATTGACTACTTGTTATGAATGAAAAGGAATTGTTAGCTGTTTTCTTTTACGAACTTTCGTAGGGTTGCCATTTAATGAACAAGGCTCACCTTTTGTTTTACTTCTAATCCATTCTAATCCTACGACCATTTAACGAAGTAATGAACAGGGGTTGCTCAGCGAATGATTTTCCTTTGTTGCCACTTTCCTATAGAAAGTTATCCTTTAGTCGAGTGCGGAGTGCGAGGTGTGTTGTATGCATCGTGAGTCGCCAACTAGTGCGTTCAGTGATAAAACTATACGGTGGTGAACATCTAAGTATTATGGTAATACATTATTATCTGGTTCCACTGAGAAATCTAGCTTTTGTCGTATGTGAAAAAAGGAAGCTAGTATAGCCGTACGATGGCATAATTATTCAAAATGATGTATGTATAGGTCGAAAGAAAATATCCTTTCAGCCAAGAATAATGCGGAAATTGACAATTTGAGAAGTTATAAAAAAAACAACGTAAAAACGTATACGCGGAAGAGTGTTCTTCAGAAGTGTGGATTACTCTGAATATTAATTACCTATTGAAGTATTCGTGTTATGAGAAGTTTTGTGTTATACATATACATATGAGAAACCTTTATGGGTAAGGTACAGAGAAACTATACTATCTCTCCAAACCATACCATGGAGACATGACTTTCATCACGATGCCTTACACGATCATCGACCATCAATCAGTATGATCGATAGGATTGGTGGATTTTTGAGTAAGTCGTTAGATCCCGGAATAAACAATCTATCATTGTATATCTTAATTACTTAATCACGCGAACATATTATAATAAATAATATTAAATACCGAAAAGCCTCGCATAAATCGATCTAAGTTGAGGCAACCGCGTCGTCACATAGGTATAACTCGCGTCATAACATAAATAGTATCTATTGCTGCTTGTTTATCACTTTCAAATATAATTTTTTGAAGATGTCCCTTATACCATAAGGTATGTGTGTGTAAGGTCGAGCACAGACGCGAGCCAAGTCGTCGTCCATGAAAAAAATGCACATTAAAAATTGGTCAACGCCCGCCGCAAATTTGATTGATTTTCCATGCGCTATGTGCGAAAGAAATGGTGAGAATGGACTCCCATACAACAAATAACAACTTACAACAACAACAACAACTACTACTACTTATACTATATCTATGACTCCCATACCATAAACATGTCATTCACATACTATATATATTTTCTATTGGCATTAATGCTAATCAAAAGCCATTCATGAACAGCTGGGTTATTCACTTATGTCAATCTCACATTATATCGCTGGAATATCCATTGTCTAGAACCATCATTGATAGAGACATTAGATTACGATAGCAGCCATCTTTGCATAATTCTCTAGAACATTTCTCCATCGCTTTCCGCATTTCCCGGCGTTTCATTACGCGCATTGTGTAACTGCAAGTCCCACGGTCTCTATTGGAAATTGACCCATATTGTTACACCGGTGTAAGAAAACGAGTCATGATCTATGAGCTTCGTTGGTATTTAATTCGTTTTTATTTTGTGCCGCTGTAGTTACGACACTCGTTTCTCATGGGTAATTGATTGATCTATTTTTAGATTATACGCTTAATTAAATTGCACCGACGAGGGTAAATAGTGATGCTTCTAACTGAGCGGTGCGCGGAGGTTGAAGGCTATGGAAATATTTATGACACAAAATTGTGTTCATTCAAAAAGGTTGATATACCTACGTTGATTTATACTTTTCACCTCACCAGCTCAAACATGGCGATTTTGCTGTCAGATAACAGTGAACAAAATGCGATTTTGTTTCGAGCGTGAGTAGAAAGTAGCTTTTTAATTTTTACAATATCTGACCACGAATTGTCATTCTTCAGCCAAAGGTTAATTATACAATTCTAATCATTTGAATCTCGATGCACTCTGTTTCTTTCATATAGGTATATAAAAGAGAGGGATAGAAACTTATCAATTTGAAATTCAATTTTCGAATCCGACCTCTATTGAGAACAGTTCGGATACACGATATACCAAAACATTCATTAAAATCACCCGAAAAAGTTTTAATTGCAACGTAATTTTTTTTCTTTATTATATTTTTATTTAACGACCGAATATTAAAATTATTGTGCCTTTTATATAAAACAATAGATCATTGCTCAAATAAAACAAGATTTTTCAACTTATTATTGTAAATATAAGAATAATTATAATTTCACCATTTATCATAGATGCATATTCGAAACGTACCTTAAAAAATATCGAGTTCATATTGTAATTTTCTTTTGCATTTATTTTGTTTGGTGTTTTAGGAGTAAAAATATTAATCAATTTATAAACAAAATCTCGTAATATAATATGTATTTATAAATAAACACGTCATGTATCTGCTAAATCTTCCAATTTGATCAAATAATGACAATAACCGTGTTGGTTGGTTGATTATAATTTCAATTACTTAAATTATATTGTTAATCATTTTTAAGGAGCACTTGTCTATTTTCTGATTACTAATTATAAAAACGGTATAAACTCACGTAAAAATTGTCAGGAACGGCCCGACATGTTTCGAACTCATTTGGAGCTACCCCTGATGAAGAGCTCCAAATGAGTTCGAAACATGTCGGGCCGTTCCTGACAATTTTTACGTGAGTTTATACCGTTTTTATAATTAGTAAAGATGTCTCACGATAGTTTTAATAACATTATTTTCTGATTAATAATATTATTGAAATCAACAACAAAGACTATAAACATACGTTGGAAGAAACAGCACAAAATGTCGAATATGTCCTCGCTGATGAGGTGAAAAGTTGTGTGTGCTACACGAGAGCAAAGTTTTTTGCATCTCGTGCTGTTGAGTCCCTCGCTACACTCAGGATTCTAACATAGAATCACTCGCAACGCTCGTGATTCAAACGTAGAATCCTTCGCTTGCTCGGGACTCAAAATCAGCACTCGTAACAAAAAACAACTTTGCTCTCTTGTTGCACAAATAACTATTGTACTCAATGTTTAAAAATACGCCGCAACTTTCTTGGATTTCCGCTAACATAAGTGCAGGTTTTAGAACTCTTTTCATTCTTTAACCTATTTGGTTCGCAAGGTGCTGAGTGCCTATTTGGAAAAGAGCACTGCAAAAATAACTGTGAGTCACGCAGTGAGGATTTTTTACGCAACAAACCTGAGATGTGACCGTGACACCTGTTGGGAAGTATAGTAGTCATCATCATGGAAATAGAACAACAAATGCTTTGCCTAGAGCATAGTTTACTTATTTGCTGGATGGCACTTCGGCTCAAGGGTTCAATAAAATTCAATTATGAGAGTAATGTTTTGAGCTGTATAACTGGCCGATAAAGTGTGGTTGTATCAGCAGAGTTGTGAGTGTTGCGATGGAAGAGGTGCTAGCCACGCGATAAGTAGATTGACCATGAATGTCTCTACATTTAAGTGGTTAAGCAACTGCTGACGAGCCGGAGTTCGAATCCCGGCAAGGGCAAATATTTGTGTGATGAGCTCGAATTTTCGTCGAATGTGTCATTTCGCCTAAAAATCAAGATAAAAAATTTATCCTTCTGTAGTCATACATTTTTCACAATTCTTGCAAATATCATTGATGAGGTTAGGTTAGGTTAGGTTAGGTGTTTTAAAACAATCTCAAATAGTCGACGGTTGCAAAGAAAAATGGCTTTCTGCGAAATGATTTTTCGGCGAAATGAAACATTCGACGAAAAAAAATTCTACGAATCAATATAGACCCATTTATCTATTATAAGTATGTTTATCGTCGTCTAGTGTCCATAACACAAGCCTACGCTAGAGCTTACTGTGGGACTAGATTGATTTGTGTAAGGTTGTCCGATATTTATTTATTTATTTAGTTACAGAATAAGAGGAAGACTAAAGAAACGACGGATGGAGTTTGTCTTAGAGGGTATGAACAAGAGGGAAGTAAGCGACTAGATGGAAGACCGCTGATAACGACGGATGGCAGAAAATAAATCGTATGCGCAGTTCAAGCAAATGGGATAACGGTCAAAAACTTACGGTATACATTATACAACAAGGTATATCATATTCCAACGGATGCATCTTAGAGGGCTTTTTCCACAGCCTGCTTATTTGTGGAAAAACAAGGGTGATGGCCGGTTATATTTAGATCTAGTGTGGACTAGACGAGTTACAGATGTAAGCAAGTTTCACTTTCATAGCGGGCGCCGACCCGATCTCTATGCGCGCGCGCATGGGCCGATATAATTAACCACACATTGTCTGAGATCGGAGATTACTCTAACGAGTCCGGGAAAGCGCTGATTTGGTACAGCGGAACTTGTTATTACTTAACTACACATAATGAATGAACAGATAATTTTTAAGTAGAACTTAATCTAAAATTCTAATTGAATTCAAACCATGCATGTTTGCCATTTCATAATTTCTTGCAGATACATTTGGCCATCAAGTATAATTTTTCGGTGAAAGCTGGTGAATTCTTTTGTAATATTATCATATCGTGTAGCTTGCATGTTGTAAGTGAAGTTTAAATGAACAAGAATTAATTTAAGTGGTTTCAACTCTTCAATGTACTTTTTGGAACTAAATATACATAGTAAGGGAAAATCTTACACAAATCGACCTAGTCCCAAACTAAGTAATGCTTGTACTATGGGTACGAGACGACAATATACATAATATATAAATACATATATAGATATAACATCCAAGACCCAGGAACAAATATTCGTGTTCATCACACAAATATTTATCCTTTCCAGGATTCGAAGCCGGGGCCGCCGGCTCAGTAGGCGGGTGCACTACAAACTGCACCAACCGTACACTGTACTCATTATTTATTAACGTTAAGTAGGTACTATCTTAAGTCTTATTTAAGTGTTGATTGAGTCATCTACATACTTTATAGTAAATTATGATCATTTGAATTATTCCTGTAATATTAAACTAAAGATAGAATTAAGTACCTATTTGAGTCTTGAGCGTTGATTGAGTCATCTACATATATTATAGTGTTGAGTTGAGCTTTTGATGATGATAGTTGAATTCTGTTGAGTTTACATTAATAAGAAATTTCCTAATCATGCATGAACCGTGAATTGCGATAAAGATCACAGAACAACACAAATTGAAAAATAAGACGGCAAGTCATACGAAGTTAGCTTAACGGAATCAGCGATTTCTTTAGAAAGTATAAACGATTCAGCATGAAATGGTCTCTTAACGCAAAATGTCTGAATCGGATTGCAGGGTTCAAACTGCCTATACAAATACTGCAGGTACGTACTGTCTGTTTATATTTCACAGTTTAGTAACTATGCAAGAATTTTGCCAGGTAATTTACAAACACATTTTCTACTTTGTTTCTCTGCTAGAATAACGACACCCAATTATAAAATATACAGGGTGGCTAAAAATAAAGTGCGACGCTTTTAAGGGTGGTCAATCAAACAGATTTTAGATACCCGTGTCATACTTAAATACTTTTAATAATGATGGAAAACATAATTACCATACTGCCCGGTTTTTCAGCAGCATTGAACACGCGTAACACGTCGGTGTTGAAAAATATGACCTAGTTTAGTTACTTATGTTTTTACTATTTTGTATTTGATATGTATGTTAGTTTTAAGGTATGTATCTATGGGCCACAGTTGCCTGAAATAAATGTTTTCATTTCATTTTATTTCACTGTCGGAAGTTTTGCTATAATCGTCAAATATTTTCGTTCATACATACAGAATAAAAACGGTTCACTGATTAGTGTTACTAAATTCAATTTAAAGAAGGATTTGTAAAGGTTTTCCAGACAGTCGGAAAATTTGGTCTGTACAAAAAAGCGAATGTGACTGAACACTTTCTTAAAGTTTTTGGAAATACTTAGAACCAACAAGTAAACATTGCAGTATTATCATTATCAAATGAATGAGCTTAGTGAATCATCAGCTGGAAGAAACAAGCAAAGCCGTGGGTGAGACTCGTATACATTTTCTGATCAAGTTCACGGGCGCGGATCGGGCCGCGACCCCATTTGCGTTCCGCGTAAATATCAACGAAGTGGGTCTGCGCGTGATCACATCTTACTTCGACTAACAAACAGGTCGAATTTACGCATGTCCAAAGCTTAGGCTAGTGCAGATATAGTAAATAATGTTTTACCATTGATTTTTGTCGAAATACTTAGTCCTAACACGCTTTCTGACTTAATAGGTATTCAGTGAAAAAGTTGAGATGCAAAATATGAAACGAGCTTGATCGACAAAACATGATAAAACTTTTTTCACTAGATCTGTACGAGTTTATGTTAAGTAATACCTAATCATGAATAAAAGCCTCATGTCGTGAACTATTAACATAGATTCACTACTCGACATTTAGACCCCATGGTCTAAATGTCGAGTAGTGAATCTATGTTAATAAGTGAAATACACGATTATTACGCCATAGTAATAATCGTGTATTTCACTTATACATAAAACCATCATCGAAGAATTCCATGTCTAATCGAAGCTAATGTACAGCAAATAACAAATCTTAGCTGAATATCAGACAAACCTCTGTAAGCTTGAACCATAAAAATATCTTTGCATTTTAAAACATACCAGCTAGGTATACTAGCCAATTTATAAGCTAAGGTTCCGATTAAACGCATTTGGTTTGCTAACTACCACTTTGAATTTCAAGGCGTGCCATTCGGGCTATCTAACGCGCCTCATACATTATTCGGCCATAAATCCGCAATCGCGGCGTCCGAGGCGCCTCCTGCGCAGTTGCGCACACGCAGCGCATGCATTATTCTGTGCGTTTGCGCAATGAGCCGCGATGTCGCTGTAACCGTCATTCAACGTCCAGACGAGCTCGAGTATAACTTTACGAGCTTCCAGCATCCTTTTTCCTTTTTAATTCTGCTTCCAGTGCTTATATTTATGTGTGGTGCTTAGCGAAAATGGCTCATGGTCATTGCTGGGTTCAGCGTAAATATGCCCTTTCAATTTTGAAACTGCAGTTGGTGATTAAGGATTTTGTGTAAGCTAGACCCATTGCAGGCTTATTCTTTTTTGTTACGTTTGTTAAAGGGATAGTCTGGATATTAAGTATATGAGACATGAGTTGGTTCGTATATTTTAAGTCCTATAAAGATTACTGGTCTAGTATTGTAAGGATGCACCAGCAAACCCGAAGTGATTCTTTGAAATAAAAGACACTCATTTACAACCTGTTTATATACCTTTTGTTAAATTTACGTTTCGTGCTACAATTAACACACGTATGTGATGTATCTTATGTGACATGTGTATTTGGCCAATTACAGCTTAAAGTTACTGTTCAGCAAAAACCATACTATGCGGCCGTCCATCGCCCAGTTAAAAAAAATTGGCTTAAGAGTCTTAAGACCGATAACATTACCCAACTGTTTGTTCCATTGCCAAAATTTTAGCCGGTACAAATTAAATGCGCCTTAAGATGGCCGATCGAGCTTTTGTCCGATAGGTACATATAAAAACATAACAGTTACGATACATTTGCTATTATCGGTACAAAACAAATGTATAAATTGAATTGAAATCTGTGTTCTTGGAAAATGTTCGCTAGGAAGTTTATTAAAGTTCCGGTTGTAAAATCCAGCGTAATCACTAACCGCACGGACATCAAAATAAGATTACAGTAAAACCTTAAACACTGTAGTGCTAATTAGATAGCATTCACCAAGGCCATAATTGCGGTAAACATAAACTTTTCAAATTTGAATCATACTCCTGAGGCGTACATTTTAAAATGTAAACACTTTAAACACGGCATTAAAGCGGTTGTTAATAACTCAGGAATTAGCGGAAGGAATTAAATTAACATCCGTAATAAGTAAAACCAAACAACACGTTAAATATTTATTAAATGAAGGCAGCTCGGTTATGTCACGTTATGTCATTTGACATGGTTCAAG
Source organism: Apotomis capreana (assembly GCA_947623375.1). Lineage (NCBI taxonomy): Eukaryota > Metazoa > Arthropoda > Insecta > Lepidoptera > Tortricidae > Apotomis > Apotomis capreana. The sequence continues at coordinate 753,248 of OX392513.1, read as the reverse complement.
TTATTAATTTTAATAAGTGAGAGGTTGATAATCGAATTAAGTTGACGATGATTTACATATGGATTAGATAAAAAAATGCGCTGATCTCATTCTTTGCTGTTTGCATATTTTGGCAAGTAGAGATGTTTTAAATATGTTATGACATATATTACGTTGATCTGATATCGTCGCTCTCGTATCGGACTATCCAGACATCGTAAGTGCCGTACTTTATTAGACGCTGCTGAACCCATCTGTTATATGTAAAAGGACAATGCAGACGTTGCATTGCTATATTTTCAGAAAACATCATATTTTCAGTAGTAGGTACAGACATACTCTTTTTTTTTCAGTAGTAGGTACAGACATACTCTGGCTGTGTAGGCCCGGCATAGAATAGGCCTACGGTATCTCCTGCCTGTCGTAAAAGGCGACTAAAAGGGGGATCTCCGGAGAAGGACACTCCGTTATTAAACCCCTGCAGCGAGCTTCTTCAAGATGCTTGAAGGCGAGGTCTATGCAGTGCTGAGCGTTTAGGCTGGAGTGCTCAGAAGGGTGAAGGCGGATGAGTCCTCTAGAATAGGACCAACGGCAGAGCCCACGTCTTATTACTAAGATACAGCCTTGGCGTCAGGTGACAACCGGCCGTAAAACTTATAGTCAAATACCTCCTCCTCGTTAATATGAAAAAAGGCAATATAAAGAGAACGATAACAACTAGGGCGTACCCCAGAAGCGACGTTGGTGAAAATGCGGCAAATGCGAACAATGAAGACTGTGCTAGGGCGTCCCCCGGAAGCGACGAAAGAAATGACAAAAATGCAATCTCGCATACGCACCTTGTACAGTCCAAAATTAGACTAGCCACGTGGAACCTTGGAACTCTTACTGGACGCAGCCAAGAGCTAGCAAAAGTGCTGCAGGCGCGACAAATTAACATATGCTGCTTGCAAGAGACCAAATGGAAAGGGTCAAAATCAAGGGATCTAGGTCTTGGCTACCAACTATTATTTCATGGTACTTACTACCAATACACGAAACGGAGTTGCTGTAGTACTTGACTCAAACCTCAAACAACGAATCATTAACATAGATAGAAAGAGTAACCGACTTATAGCGGTGAAATTAGCCATGGACAACCAACCACCCCTGAATATCGTTTCAGTGTATGCGCCACAAACCGGTTGTGTCGATAGTGAAAAGCAGGCATTTTGGGATGATTTCGATGAACTGCTTAACTCATTTTCTCCTGACGAAACCAAATACATCGGAGGTGATCTAAATGGACATGTAGGCCGTGACAACTTAGCCTACAAAGAGATCATGTGTCAGTTTGGGTACGGCTCTATTAACAAGGATGGTGAACAAATATTGGATTTCTGTGTAAGACATAATCTGGCCCTTGTTAACACCTTCTTCAAGAAGAAAACTGAGCATCTTATAACCTATAAAAGCGGAGACAAGCAATCACAAATCGACTTTATCCTTACCAACAGGCCGTTACTCAAAACCTTCAGAGACTGCAAGGTAATACCAGGCGAGGCATTGACAACGCAACACAGGATATTAGTGGGTTGTATAACATTGCCCAAACCCATCAAACATACTCAAATTAACATCCGGAGAATAAAATGGCATCTGCTGAACTCTGAAAAGGGCACTGGACTAATATGTAAACTCCAAAACATATTGATAGAAGATATGGAAAATAATGATAACATCAAAGCTGAAGATATGTGGTCCAGATTTGAAAACACATGCAAAGCGGAAGCTGAAATGGCTCTTGGACTGTCTAAGCCTGGAATGAACAGCAAAAACAAAGACCCGACTTGGTGGAATGAAGAAGTCAAAGACTGTTTGAAGAATAAAAAAGAGCATTTCAAGCAATGGCAGAGGTCGAGGCTGGAAGACGACCACATGCTGTACAAAAACGCTAAAAAGTTGGCTAAGCGTAAAGTTGCACAACACAGGGCAGACGCGCGGGAACTATTTTATGCTAAGCTTGGGGACGCGACCAGTGATCAGAGATGGGCAAAAGTTAATCGATTAAACGATTAACGATTAAGATTCACTTTTTTAATCTCGATTAACGATTAAAATTGACGATTAGTTAATCTAATCGTACGAGTTCCGATTAATTTAATCTAGATTAAGTTAATCGTCGATTAATTTTTAACGATTAAATTTTTAATCGATTAGTTAATTCGATTAATTTTTCTCGATTAGATTAACTAATATAAGATATTTTTTCGTACGTCGAAGTCCCTGCCTAGAACTTCTTAGAGTACCTACTGCACTTTAAAAACCATCGTGTATTACTGTAACAAGAGGGAAGAGGGAAGAGTCGGGTGCAAAGGTATCCGAACCAAAAAAGGTACATTTAAAGGTAAATTTAAGGTAAAGGTACATTTTCTGTCCCTGGACATGACATATTGAATTTTCGTAAAAAAGCACAAAATGCGCGTGTTCCAACTTTTTATCGAGAAATTAATCGTGAAATTTAATCGATTAAAATGACGATTAGTTAATCGTTAATCGAAGACTCCCTCGATTAAGTTAATCTAGATTAAATTAATCGCGATTAATTTTGACGATTAACTTTTTTAATCGATTAATTAATCGATTAAAAAATTAATCGATTAATGCCCATCTCTGCCAGTGATAAGGAAGTATTCAAACTTGCACAAAAAAGACACAAAACAGGGCTGGATATAAAAATTAATAAATACATCAAAGATGATAAAGGGCATTTATTAACACAAAACACCCAAATCAACGATCGTTGGGGTCAATATTACCATCACTTACTCAACGAAGAATTTCCTAGTCAACCGTTAGACGACACCCCTAAGACATCCGGACCCGTGCACAATGTAAGTATAGACGAGGTTAGAACAGCACTCTGGAAGATGAAAAACCACAAGGCTGTAGGGCCCGACAACATACCAGCAGATCTATGGAAAGTGCTTGGCCCTATTGCGGTAGAATGGCTCACAAGACTCTTCAATGCTATTTTAATCTCTATGAACATCCCAGAGTCGTGGCGTCATAGCTATGTGGTACCATTTTACAAGAATAAGGGCGACGTCAGTGACTGTGCTAATTATAGGGGAATCAAACTTACGTCACATACCTTAAAAATCTGGGAACGCGTCCTCAATAACCGCCTTAGCCGACTTGCGTCCATATCAGAAAATCAATGCGGTTTCATGCCGGGGAAATCCACGACAGACGCAATACAAACTGTTAGAATTCTTATGGAAAAACACCGGGCTAGCAAAGAGGACCTTCATCTAGTGTTTATAGATCTCGAGAAGGCCTTTGATAGAATACCACGCAAATTAGTTTGGCAAGCCATGAGGGCTCAACAAATACCAGAACACTACGTGAACCTAGTGCAAGATATGTACGACCGCATCAGCACACAAGTGAGAAGTCTGGCTGGTTTTAGCAAACCGTTTAAAGTAGAAGTGGGAGTGCATCAAGGCTCGGCACTGAGCCCGTTTCTTTTTAATCTGTCCATGGATTACCTTACTCGGCATATCCAAACGTGCCTCCCATGGTGCCTACTATATGCAGATGATATTGTCCTCATAGACAAATGTGCAGAGAGGCTGCAAGCTAACCTTCAGAAATGGAAACATGCTCTTGAAGGTAACGGCCTCCGTATCAGCAGATCTAAGACGGAATACTTACAGTGCAATTTTAGCAGTTTATGCGATCCACCGGCGCCGAGCAATAAAACGATATCTATCGATGGACAACCACTACCCCAAGTACATCAATTTAAATATCTAGGATCCATGCTTGCCTCAAATGCTAGTGTCGATATAGATGTGACTCATAGAGTCAACACGGCGTGGCTTAGATGGAGAAGTCTTTCAGGTGTTCTATGTGATCCCAAAATGCCGATACAGCTCAAAGGCAAAGTCTATAAAACTGCGGTCAGACCAGCCATGATGTACGGCGCCGAGTGCTGGGCTGTCAAGAAACCCCACGAACAGAAAATGCACACAAATGAAATGAGGATGTTGCGATGGGCAGCGGGGGTTACGAGGCTTGATAGAGTACGGAATGAGTATATCAGAGGCTCTTTTAAAGTCGCCCCTGTTGTAGATAAAATGTGCGAAAGTCGTATGCGATGGTTTGGGCACGTGATGAGGCGGGATGAGGAGTACGTTGTCAGGAAAGCCTTGGCTGTGCCAGAGAAGAAAAGGGGTAGAGGGCGACCACAGGCCACGTGGTGGACAACCGTTGCCAAGGACATGGAACGGGCACAAATCAAAGAAAAGACAACCCAAGATAGAATAACTTGGCGCCTTAAAACGAGGAGGGCCGACCCCAAATAATAAAAGGGATAAGGCACGGAAGAAGAAGAAGAAGAAGGTACAGACATACTCGTATTTATAGTGAAATTGTAAAAAATTAGGAACGTATTGAGTTTGAGTAATAAATAATTCTTATCAAAGTTGCGAATTCTAATATAAAGAGTGGATACCGGTCGGAAAGATAAAAAAAAAATAATTATAAAGCATTCGCCGATGCTTGTCTGACCAATCATAAACTAGTTAAATATTGTCGTTATGTCTTTAAATAAGAACCGAAAAAAAAACATACGGTAACACAAAAAAAGCAGAAAATACACAAGGGCTGTCTTCAAATGAAATGTGAACAAAGCTCGTGACAATCGAAAAGAACTTATAATTTATAGGTCATATCCTTCTCTAGCGTCAGAAGACCAAGTTCACCAAACATAATAATGAATATATTTTTTTTGTAAGAAGGGCTTGTAGCTTCTGTATCGTATACTTATTTTGCGATGACTTGATGACGTAAATCAGACAGCCCAGTGGTCGTCAAACTTTATTGATCAGCTAATCTCTGTATAGTTAATGATGTAGGTATTTTACAAAACAACACTAAGCTACCGAGAGCAACCTGTTTGACAACTAGGTCACATAATAATGAGTCTGTCACCGGCAGGTTACCTAACTATGAATAACGGCAAGTGTGCTAACATTATCATAAGCAAACCCTTAACGGAAGTGGGCGAGCATAATCAATCGATTACGACACCGCGGAAACCGACGCGAATCGAAATAAGAAAGCATCGCGCATTCCGATATAATTACAAAATCGCTCGTGTTTGGGTGCCCGCGGTGAAAGCCGTTACGTCAGCGGCGCGCGCGCGGCCCGAGCCCCCCGAAAACGGCCGAGCCCCCCCGAGCGCGGCCGAGCGCCCCCGAACCGCCCCGACGAAGCCCGAACCGAGCCGATTCCCACGTTTAGCCGTTACGTGCGATTGTCTCTACAATTAGAGAGCCGATGCATCTTGACATAATCTCGCATGGACATAATAACACATCTAATAGATGATTAGCGTAAACGAGTTTATACTTTTATAGATATTTCGATTACTGACGCAATCATAATGAGAGGCACGCATTGCGTAAGGCTCTTAATTTGTGAAATGATTTTCCTCGAAGGTCGGTGAGGCTTATTAATAATTAATTAACTTTTTCTTTGCAATTTAAACTGGCCCAGATTTTGTCGTGCGTGTCGTTAATCAGCTTCAGTTGGAAATGTTGGTTACGTTGCTTTAACTATTGTGCGTTTCTACCTACACCTACCTACTGCTGAGGCTGGGAGATGCCATTCTTCTGTACTCATTATGTAGTTCATGCATCATACAGTGTTGCCCAAGTCACATCCAAATTTCCTTGGGGCAGGTTTTTCTATTCTAATCTAACTCTAATGTTTTATCACCTCTTAAGAAAATCTAAAAAACCTAAAGGCTCAATATAATTTAAAACTAATCATATTTTAAGTTTATTTGTATTTTTAAAAAAATAATTACATATAAATAATATTTAAAATGAGATATAGTTTGCGAAAAATAACACCGAGAGTCTTGTTTTCTCCCATATTTAATAGATTGATAGTCTTAAGTAGTGTATATATTTCCTTGTAATGTAATTAAATTAAGACTTCTTACAATATTTCTCTTCGGATATCAAATTTACAAATCGCTAACCTAGTAGTTAAAAATCCTGTACCTCGAATGATTCGTGACCTATTTGCAATTATAATTTAAAAAAAATCCCTTCCAATTTACTCCTATCAGCGTAGCGTCCATGTATCGCATGAACTTGTTCCGCTATCCGACAGGTCTGATCAGATCTGGTCAGATCAGATCAGGTAACAGATCAGCTGAGGTCCCACGTCTATTGTCTCCAGCCGTCAACCTTCGGCAACCGGACTGCTTCGTGCATTGTCTGCCTCTTTAGAAACTAGATGACTCTACTGATCTAGTAATGCTAATTGATTTGTATTGCTAATTGATTGATTAATGAGATGCGTCGATGAGACACTTTAAATACGCTTTTGTCCGCTCAAGACTACTTTTGGAATGAAATCAGTTTATTATTATATTGTTTCATTAGTTGATAACTATCTGAAATGTTCTATCATAACTATAATAACGTAGAAGTAGAAGATATGACATGAATTTATTTCAAAACTCAATTTTCAGTTTTAAGTTAGATACTATTTGTCTGAACTGAACACATAATCTCATGGCACTTAACTCATTACTGATAATGTTATCCAGGATTCGACTCGGCCTAGTTTCGATTCTACGAGAAGCAAATTAATACAAAGTGCTTTATGAAATGAACTTGTGAATATACTTATGAGGTACCTATCCCAGTGGCGTGAGGTCACCTGCTCGTGTCGAATCGACAGATGCTTCGTTATTTTCAGTAGCGGCAAAAAATCTCTCATATTCATATCTGATGTATCTCAAAAGGTTTTTGAACAAGATACGAATGTGCCATTTCACTTTCAGCAAATGAAACGTCTATTTTTTCACACAAATAGTTTAAGTAAATCATAGTCGTAGATAATGCGTGCCGAAATGAAATGAAATGAAATAATTTATTCAGTAAGTAATTGTAAATACACCGAACTAAATATTATATATTTTTATATTTATCACAATACAACTATGATTTTTTTCATTTGGATCCTATCATTAGATAGATAGATAATAATAATATGATAGAGAGGACCACTCTTACTGTATTTATCGCGTTCCAATGATAGGCCCATGTAAATCATATTTGACTCTATTTTTTACGAGTTCGTGTTTGTGCATGTTACGCAATAACTGCCGATTGTTAGGTGACTTTTGAACGGCTTGCTGTTGTCGAAGTTTGTGCACTGTGCACGCGCAGCGCAGTCTGAGTGTTATAGATGCACGTCGTCGTCAGCATTTCGCGCGTCAGCGGGGTATTGGAGCGCGACGGGTGCGGCGACAACTGACGACGACTAATCTGGGTCACGATTTACAAACGGGTGCCATCTATTTCGCATATTTTTATTGTTGATACTTATTTCGCCGAACACGTTTCGCATAATTTAATTCTGCCGAAAGCTTATCTTGCCAAATCATTATTTGTCCGAATCTTAATATAATTCCTACGGATACTTTCCGAATTTTAGTAAGCTGACTGAATTTGACCTCTAACAATAAAGAACTACTGCCAAAAAAGCAGGTTAGGTTCGGTTAGAATTGCGATCACGACAACTGCTGTGAGAAAACTTAATAGGTATTAGGCATTAAAAAGTTATGCGTAAAGATCATTCGCCGAAAAGAGGATTTAGAGTAAAGAAATTATGTTTATAGACAATAATTGTTATGCCTACAATGATTATGCTATATAGAATTATGAAAAAAAAATATACGTAAACAAGGGGAAATGTTACAAACACTTCTTTATCTTGAGTGAAGACTTTAAATTGCTTATTTCTTTCTACCTTCGTCTGCTTCCTCCCAAGCCGCGTCGGACTCGTTTGTCCGTAGGTAATTATAAAATGACTAGATGACGGGAAATAAAAGCGCGTGGTATCAAACCTTTCATCGCCGCGAATGCGCGCCTGCGCATATAAGGCGCGAGCGTCGTTGATTGAGACGTCGCTGAACCAATCAATCAAATTATCTTCATGTGACGTCCGCAGAGTGCGGCTCGCCATCTTACTTGGACGATCTGGCATGAACGATTCGACGAGACATTACGATATCTCCAACTAGGCAATATCTCGGATTTATCACAGCCGTATGGTGGAATGTAGGTAGTTGATTTTTACCATTTAGACATTGACGTCATTCGTACTTTTAATTTCCACATTCTTATTGTTATCTATACTATTGTAATTTTTATTGAATGGCCTTGAAAACCTTTTTTTTATGGAAAGGGGTCATTATTTCAGGAAAAATCTTAAATGCGCGATGCAGGACTGTATGAGCGCACGGCTACAGAGCACCGTTATGTTAAAAAATGATATCGAAAGATGGTTTTTGGATACTTTTCACCCAACTAGGCGGACGAAGTGGCTACCTTTTGGTAGGGCTATAAAGATTACAGCGGAAGGGAAGACTCCAAAGGAACCCAAATCTCGACCAATCCGCGAAAAGCGTATTGCGGAAGATACGGATCGCTCCTGTGACGCGGAGACATTCCCGTTAGTGGGTTTGTACTCACACACAAAGTCCGAGTCACTGGTAGTGAGAACGGCTAAACAACCCTAATAAAGTTCAAGATATGTTACAAAAGAAGAATGGAAGAGACGAAAACAAATTGGCGGCGATAATAATTTTATGGAAATTTGTGGAAAATAAATGCGTTTTGGCGACGAGCGATAATGTGAACATTTACCTCTCCGACACACAATAGGGTATTTTAATTCCATTAATTGGAAAGCCATATTCGAATCGAATTAATGGTTTCGATTCTCGTGGGAACGGTTGGCTGCGAGCGGTTGCGCAACTCGTGGGTGCACAATGGAGGATAAATGCCGTTGGTGATCAGGGCGTGGGTTATTGGTTCGTATGTTTCCATACAGGCGCAATGAATTTTAACAAGATAAATTACGTTAGGAAAACCTTACGTTAATCTAGGAAATCCTTTCTGGAGTTTATGGTTCCTAAGGGCTGTCCTAGGTTAACAATATGTACTATGGCTAGTATGTGGCAAAGTTGAAAAATGTAATCTGTACCCTTTTGATTTTTTATCTACTTTAAAAAAGGAGGGGCTTTCGGTTAGCCGTTCTTTTTTTAATAGGTTAAAGTAAGATTCATTAGCTCGTTTAAGTCTTTTGTAGAAAAGTCAAGAAGTACTTTGAAGTCAAGTTGGAAATCAAAGAGTATATAATCACTCCGTTTTGGAAATGTGGAACATCTTAATGATTCACGTTTAGTAAAACACACTTTAGATGGACTGACATTAGGTCCCATTTTATTTTGGAAAATTTACGAGGATTCATGAAAAGAGGATTCATCACGAAAATACCTACGCGTTTGTGTGGATTATGCGATCGACGACACAAACGCGATTCTACCTATGCGTGATTCTACACAATATGGGTTCAACACAACACAACTGCAGTTTACTACATTCGTGATTCCACACAGCCGCTATTTTAACGCAATCGGGATTCAACCTATTCGTGATTCTACACAATATGGGTTCTACGCAATCGCAGTTTACTACATTCGTAGTTCCGCTCAGTTGTTATTTTTACAATTTTTTTTTATTAATTGTTGTTGTTTTTTTTTTAAATAAAATTCAACTGAGTAATGTATATACTAAATACTTTAAGGCGCCGCCGCATGCGGTGACAAAAGTTGTTTATCGTATCTACACGTTTGAAATGGTTTTTTCACTAGCTTCTTCAGAACTTTAATTTCAGTCATCAGTTCGCCTATAGAAAAGGGTCTGCTTCGTCCACTTTTCGACTTCTTTTTTTTTTTGAGCGTAGTGAACAGCGTAACAAAGATGCCACGAGCGTTTTTGACCTACTTATACAACGTTACATACAATACTTTTTCTACGACTCGACATTTTGATAAATAAAATGCAAATAAACAACAAAGATAATAATTACATGTTCTCGCTCGGAACCAAGAAAATTAAAAAAATTACTTATTATCACTTATTATATAGATACACGGCAACGTAAGAATTTTATGATGCTGGAAGTGTGGCTTGCATGTTTTTGTGTTACCTATATTGACTATTATTCTTATTAACTTCTTTTGTTAGGTAAACATGGAGGAGATCTCTGTACTGTTTCCCCATAGAATTACACCGTAGGTAAGCCATGCGTTGGCATAGGCATAATATGTGGCGAGCGCTGTTTGTATATTCGTGGTCTTTTTTATTTCACGTAGCGCATATGCGAAACTCGACAATTTTGCTCTTATTTTTTTTATGTGGGCTTTCCAATTGATATGCTTATCTATAACTAGTCCTAGTAAGGAGAACTAATTTACGACTTCTAGCAGAATATTGTTATAGGTGAAGTTTATATCTAGCGGGGCTTTTTGATGAGAGTGAAATGTCATTAATTCAGTTTTATTGTAATTTATCTCGAGGTCGTTCATCCAGTTGGTTATTTTATCTAACAAGGAGTGAAGTGTGGCGTTTAAGTTAGTGTTATTTTGACATGCTGTGAGTAGAGAGATATCGTCTGCAAACAGTAGGTACGCAAGTTTCATCTAAGCTATTTTCGGAAGGTCGATTATGTAAAGAAGGAATAACAGCATTTACCATTATAGATGAAACCAAATGGTAGGTGAAACGCTATTATTGTGTAAAAAAAAAATGAGCGGAATTACGACTTTTTCGAGCGGGATTACTACATAGTAAACTGCGATTGCGTTGAACCCATATTGAGCAAAACCACGAATAGGTTGAATCCCGATTGCGTTAAAATAGCGGCTGTGTGGAATCACGAATGTAGTAAACTGCAGTTGTGTTGAATCCATATTGTGTAGAATCACGCATAGGTAGAATCGCGTTTGTGTCGTCGATCGCATAATCCGTTTGTGTGGATGGATGAATAGCCGTATGTGCTTACCATAAGCGCCGCTCCTGTGTCGATACCATCAAGTCGTACAGAGTGAAATCGATCTTGAACGATGTGTTTACATAAGTTTAAACATAATTTGATGTTGCTACAATTACGTAGTTACTAAAAAAATATTATAAATACATTACTAATATATTATCTTATATAAATCTTCAAATAGGTTATTGGCCTCTTAAAATCTTATTATGCTATCCACCTGTTGCATCACGCGACTCCCTAAATTGGTCTCACGCAGCGTGCCGGCGCTCGCGCACGCTGTCGCGTGTCTCGGGCGCCATGTTTGGCTGTTCGTACTCGTACTATTACTACACGAATCGCCAACAATGTAATTGACATTGTTTATAAGTTACTCATTTCAAGTAATTCTGCTTCGTACTGAAGAGTATGCGCAGAAATAAGCAGGAATCCTTTCATTTTGGTAGACTACAGTACAATACAATACAAGTACTCTTTACACCTCATAAATACAGGAGAAATACAATGCAAGAAATTACAATCAGAGGTAAACAACAGGCGGTCTTGTCGCTAAATAGTGACTATATTACTTAAACTGCCTTATTTTCCAAAGCTGGAAACTTTTGGTCCTTCGAGCCAGATTGTATAATTTTCGTATTGAGAGCGCAAGTCAGTAAGTACGTTGGTGTTATTTCGTAAATTTTACTCATCTGTTCGCTAGTTTAAGTTTGCTTTTGTGCAAATTACATTTTGGACGCGTTTGTCAGAATATTATTCATATATCGTGTTGTTTTGCTGCGTTGGTAAATTATACCTGCACCATGTGCCTATACTGTCGAGGCTCTAAAAGCACACTCGTACGTTGATGTAGATATGCATTGAACGTAGGTAGACGTTGAGCAGGCATTGTATACCGTCCGTAGCGTAGGCTGGCCCGTTTGGCATACGGCTTGCAAGAAGTTTAGGTATACCGCCAACGCCCGCAATAGTTAGCGTTTATATCCGTAAATAGGCATACCTAAACACCTGTGCGATAATGTGTAAGTTACCCTATTAGCACTTGCTAGTTACCTACTACTACTACACATATATATATATGAGAAGTAATTGATTGCTACGATTACCCGCAGCAAAAGTGCTATGTAATCATTCTTAGATGTCCTACTATCCCTGTATCAATAAACAACATGCCATCAGAATATCATAAAGGAAATCTGACCTAAATTTTCCGGTAGATGGCCTATTTATCAATACACATACTTTTTAAGAAACGGGTGCATCGCGCTGTTAAGATTTTCATCTATCATCTACCTCAAGGCCAAAATGATTGATATCCGTGGACACAGGTATTAAAAACTACATGTTTAGATTAAGAGACCTTCAAGTAGCCTGCCAATGTCACTTTATGTAAATATCATCAAATAAAAGGTGCCCGCAACTTTGTACGTATCGTAGTCAGGTAAAAGTACCCTTATACCATCTCTAGATGTCCAGCTATCTCTGTACCGAAACTGTTTAAAATTTGTCCAGCCGTTTCGGCGTGATGCGAGGACAAAGGAAATTATGCCAAAACAGATGGCACCACGCGCCCATACGAAACATGACGATCCTGCATCACGCTTAAGATTTTTCTTGAAACCATGATTCCTCTCCATAGAAAACGGATTTTCAATATAAATATAGAATTGTATAATAATATAGATGTAGATTTCTAATTGACAACATTATAATAGTATAGATTGGCATGTTAGAGTCACGGTTAGGGGTGACCTCTCGCGACCTGCATGTACAAGCAGCAGCACATAACGCGGGTCACTCGTTACATAATGTCGCCGCCGACTCCCGCGCATGGCGCGACAGCTACACTGGTGATTGATGACACGCGGTGCTCATAATCGATGTTTATCAGTGCTGTAAAAGGTTTTATATGGAGCATGTATTTTTAAAGAAGTTTGAATGAAAAACTTTAAATTGAATGTTTGGTTTCGTACGTAACGTAAAAAAATACTGAGCACTACATACTTAGGGTGGTGAATTCGTGAATGTCCCAGATCGCAGGTGTTTGTGCCCGAACTGAAAGTAAGGGTCATAAATATGCGATTTGGGGCTTAACGAATTACCACACGTGGTTTGTCTAAAGTTTTACGACTCGCCTTGGCCAGTAATTCCCGCGTCGCAAAAAAATGCCACTTACGGTCTTGATGGGATGATGTAAATGTACTACCTATGACACTTATGTTTAGTAAATCGATGATTAAAATGTATCGCAGAATCAGGCAAATATCAAGAGAGAGGTAATATCGTAGAAATAAAAATCGCCGGTTTTGAAACTTTTGAGTATTAAATAGAAAACGGATTTATAATAAACCGACCAGCATTGAAAGAAAACTTAAGAATGATCTAATTATATTTCTCAAACTGATCCATTTCCCGTAATATTCATTTCATCAACTAAGTTTTTCTCTGACACCGTAAACTTTTCAGGACTTACAAACCGAACCTAATCTAATCTAGGTTTTCCATAACGAACAGAAAAATATTCGGAATTGTTTTTGGTTTCGATGAGAAGCGTGTGTTGGAAAAATAATCAAACATTGAAACCTGAAATGAAAACCTTACTTTTATCATGGAAATTGTCGGAAAGTTAGTGATTATTGAAAACAACTCAAAATGTATTTCTTGTGATGTGACGTACCTAAAATGATATATATAAGTTATTATAATTGAACGACCTTATATTATACTTGTACAGAACATATTGCGTTCAAAATGTCCTCCCACAACAAACACATTTCATCCGTTGTCGCACATCTGATCATCAGACATCAGCGCACCCGTCATAGTGGTCACACAAGTTTTTCCCGCCGCATTTTCTACCCGAGTTACTTCAGGTCAAGCTTTCATGCACTTTCTTCATTACGCAAACGCGGGTCAACTTACCGTGCACTGTGTCCCGTAGAAAGCGAAAACTTAACGCATGCCCCTCACTTACACTCTCACTGAGTCAAAAACAAAACACTCAAACACAATTCCAACGGTAAAAATTCAAAATCCGAATAAAATTTGAATTTCGAACGCGTAATTTCGGTTTGTCACTGTAAGCAGTGATTGGTGCGCGTCGGTTGGCTCGTCAGGTGCAACTGCGAGGCGCGGAGAGAGCGCCGCGTCGTTGTGTAAGAGCGAGTGGAAATGGTCGCTGCGATCTGTTACAAAACGACTTTTTTTACACGTGAAAAGTGTGACATGTTTACATATATCAGGGTTGTGAGCTAAGTAAACGTTTTATCAATACAGTCTGAGAAAGAGAGAGGTTTGCAGCTTATTACATCTATGTATGTCAGAGATTTCCTTTGCTTCTAGCACCTAAATATTAAATTTATTGCTTGCCCAACGTTTTCATGAGGATTACGAAAACCCGTTGTATGTACTTATACGTTGTATATATTGTATGTACTTATTTAAAATAATAGAAGAGAGAGAACGCAGAACAAGTGAAAAACTACAAAAAGAAAAAACAGTATATCAGGTAAAACCATGCTTCAAAAATTGTTTAGCAAAAAAGAACCGACTTCAGAAAAAACTTAAAAGCTAAAAATAACCCGTTCAAGTACAGATAACATTTGAGTCACCTTTTGAAGTCGGTGCCAAACCACTCAATTATAATATTTATTTTTTATTTATTTAAGATTTGTGAGAGGATAGGACCAGTTGGAGGCCAATAAATATTACTGTTAAGTGAACCAGTGTAGTAGAAGTATCGAGTTTGTATGCTCTTACGTACGTAAAACTACGGACAAATTCAGTCAGTCCATGAATACTCTTGAACACTCAAACTACTGCTAGGTCTCATTAATAGTCGACCTAGGGCTGAGGGTATTTAGGGCGGGTAATAATATCAAATCATTCGCGTGCATCCTGCACGGGGTCGCGCGTGGCATCCGCCTTCAACCACAACCACGTATACCTAAACGTGACGCAAACATACTTAGTCGGTATTTAAGCCAAGCATGGACACACCACATTTTTGTATACATATTACAGAGGTTAAATATCAATACAACATTTTACGCGATCTATTACATTGCAGGTAAAACCATGACCAGTATTAGATAATACGTTTTCATCTCAGTCTTAGTATAAGTAGTGTTAATCAAGTGTTATTTTAATGGCAATGCCACCTTATTTACCTACATACAATCTTAGTGGGAATTGTGTTAGGATGTAGGCTATACCTAACGTAAGATTTCTTTTCTTATTATGTAACTGTTTTTGTCTATGTCTGTTTTTTTCCCCAATAAAGAAAATAAAATAAAAAATTACCTTTGCTTATCCGAAGCATTGCTCCAACTCCTGAGCTACCGCGACGTTACGCATATCGCGTGAAATTAAGCATTATCGCCAAAAGCGGCATCTGTACCACTTTTTGTTTTTAAATATACTTTCACCTTAGGTACTTCTAGGATGTGCGTTTACGCAACGTCAATATCCCATCCCTCCATCCCTCTTCCTATTGCTTCTCCAACAACTTTTAGGATAGCGAGACAGATGAATACATGTACATAGTCGGTTAATGTTCTATGTAACCATCTTTATATGTGACTGTGTTTAGTAAAACGTCCCACTTTGTCGATTCTTGTTACGGAGTTACGGGCAGTTTAGTGGAAATATGGCAAAACCTACCGAAAATCGGCTTTCAATAAAAACTGATGGAACATTACTGTAATGAAGCTATGATTTTGATGTCGATGCATAAATGTCCAATTGAAGCATTTTTTAGGGTCTCAAAGTTTAGTGCCTAGCGTCACACTTTGTCGAATATCTGAAAAAAATGTCGATGTCATATTTGTGACTGTTTTAAGGAAAACTTCCTACTTTGTCGATTTGGAGATATGAGTAGTTCCTTATACTACAGAACTCTAGAACGAACTTCTATTATCGATGGCTACCCAACCCTGCTTATACTTAAATACCTATATGTACCTATATGTTTAACTAACTAAAGGGACCTATATAACTATTTCTGTCTGTTTTAGCTTGAGAATATATTTATATTCAAACTACTAAGATAACGATGAATCTGCGTGTTATAAATATAGAAATGAAAACCATATTCACATTGAGATATTTCGTTCTGTTTTTATGTTCAAGCCTCCGTAACATTCAAACTACTAAGGTTACATATATATGATTTTGCCTAATTTGAAATCCTTATGGTATGACAATTAATTTTGATACTAACCACTCCATAACTTCAAAGTACAAGTGTGTTTTTTGCCGTCCAAAACTTTAACCAACGTTTTCTCAGTTGTCGCTTGTTCACGTTAGCAACTTTGAAGAATTTAAAAAAAATAACTATAGCACCTAGAGACATAATTAATTCTTCTACCAAAAGATAGCTTATGTTCTGTAGTATTAGGAACTACTCATAACTCCATATCGACAAAGTGGACCTTTTCCCTAAAACAGTCACATATGTTCAGATACACCTGTACGGATTTTGTTTTAGATTTCATTTATTCACCATAAAGTAACATGGTCATGGTGGTACATGGTATGTCAAAGTACATATATTCATTAAATAATATTAATACTGGAAATCTACGATGTTAATGTTGATGCTCAAAAATTCTGATACAGAGGAAAATACATCTATTAAAGGGCAATGCAGTAATTTCAATAGGCAGTTTGTTAAACATTTTAATTTACAGGAAAATTACCTGTTTCTGTGTTTTCCTAAGTCTACATTTTGGTAACAATAATTTGTTCTTAGAACGAGTGTTATAGTCATATGTATTTCCAATAAGGAGTTGTAAATGTACAATTATATAACTGTCATTATGCCTAGTCTCTCCAAGTGAGGTCTGGTTGAAATCAGTCTACCTGTAGATGAAAAGAGAAGGTTTAAAGAGAACAGCGACATCAATGCCTGTAGGAACAGGAACATAAAACAACATGTTATTTTTCTAAATCAACGACCGTCTGTCAAATTCAAATGAAAAACTGGTTTACATTGCAATTCTAAAATTGTATTTAATAGAAAAGATAAAAAAGAAGAATATGAGTAATTTCAGTTCCATATCAATACGAATTTTTGTTAATAAGGCAGAATTTTTTAGGGTCGTGTGTTTTATCAGATGTACCATATTCATGGAACTATATTCACCATAAAAAAAATCTGTTAACTAGACGACAAATAAATTCATTTCATCTACATACCTAAGAAGTACGTCCCAACTGTATAAAAAAAATGACAACTCCGTTCTCATTGCCATCTCATATGGATATCTCTATGTATGTATAATGCCGAAATGTTGTCAATTGTAAGGTCACCCCGCACCTTATAAATACCTGACCAACCTTACACCGGCACTAAAATCAATCGAGTGTTAGGTAACAATGCGTAATGTCGGAGATGGCAGAGAAAGCGCGGCCCGGATTCCGAGGACTTCAATCAAAGATGTGGGCTACCGAACCAGTTCTTTTGGAGGCCGGAGGAAGGACGGAGGAACTGAAGATACACACAACATAAGCGTGATGTAAGGTGTACTTCAATCAGAGGGATCGTTTTGTATGAATTATTGATAACGACGCGGTTGGTGCAGTTTGTAAGCATCTGCCTACTGAGCCGACGGTCCCGGGTTCGAATCCTGGCCAAGGCAAATATTTTTGTGATGAACTCGAATATTTGTGTTTGGGTCATGGTTGTTGTATGTATAATATATATTGATCTATATAAGTATTTATATCGTCGCCTAGTGCCTATAAAACAAGCCTTCTTGAGCTTAACTTTAGACTAGATCGATTTGTGTGAGGTTGTCTGATATTTATTAATTTTATTTATTATTTATAACGGTTTGTTGTGTCACTACGACCTAGGCCGTGCTTTGTGAATGTATGTAGTAGCTTTATTCAGTTAGGTCATTACGGATGTATATAATGATACTCGTATACATTAGTGAGACTGTATCAAAATCGTTTTCGTAGTTATCGATAGAGGAGGGGAGACTGGTAGGAGGTAGAACACTTTATTGAGTGGATAGCTTTATTTAATTATTTATTTAAACTTGATTGTATAATACGAATGACGAGTTTAACGTCTCAAACATTTTCCTCTAGTCACCACTGTGCACTGGCTGAAACCGAAATACTGTGGAGAGTAGACAAAAAGAGGTATATAAAACACAACGGAGTTTGATGTTTGATAAAAGTTGGCTGTTGGCTTTTATAATTTTGTTCTAGGTGACGACTTTACCCAAGAAGCCGCTCGAAAAATCCTTTCTTCGCCAGAGAACTTCTACTGAATCCACCGGCATTTCACAATAGGAAACCAGTTTTGAGAAGAAATACCATAGGAGAATCATCCTCTTTAGGGTTTCGTAGCTTTAATGATTTTTGAAATTATACTCGTATGTTATGAATGATCATTCGTATCAATAAATCAAGCGAAACCCCAACAAAATACATATACAATCAGTTGCGGCTCAGACTGGGACACAGTGACGAAGCTTCTATAGTGATTTCTACCAGCCTGCGGTCTTTTAATAATTTACTACGTGTCAGTTTCAGTTTCACTTCGAACCTAACATAACAAATGGCGAATGTCTGAGGCCCGAGTTCAAAGATCGCGTAGTACAACATAGGTGCAACATCGCAGCCGACAGCCATTTTACAACATAAAGCAGCCAGTAATAGTTTCTTTAGTTGTAATAATTACATGTCAAACTTGAGTCAAATCATCGGTGTGTGTAATTTCTTAACGGCTTTCGTTTTCTGTTTGCTTCGAGCCATTACTTATCATCTCGTCAATGTGTTAACGGGAAACGTGTGTTAATGTTTGGACAGCGAAAATACTTTTTTAACGTGTGTTACGTGATTTCCATGCAAAGCCATAAAGGTACAGACTTTTCTTTGAGTATATCTATTGAATAGGATAGCTTTCATATACTTTCATCTAATTATTGTAATTTAAAGTCGTTGAACGTGACTTGATGATTTTAATAAAGAGGTGTACCTACTTATGATGGTGTTACAAATGTTACCATCTGCGACCATGATGACCTTTCATTCAAAAATTCGTTATTAATCGTATTAAAACCTATCGCACAACATGTTTAATAATTATCAATAAACGAACTAGCGACCTTGTCTCCCGGAGCGGGAATCTGCCACATGAAGGGATAAACAGTTTTTTAATTAAATGAATATTAAATCCCTGATGAACAACATATATCTCTATCATTCCTTCTTCCCGCTAGAATACCCGATTCACCTTGTAGAGAGCGTCCCTAACCCTACGCCTTGACTTCCGGTTCGTGGTTGTCACACGAGAACCTTATTGCCTCAACGGGTTCGGTTCTAAAATACATATACATATATGGCACGACTACATACTAGATACATCTGTTTGAGAATTTATACACCAAGCTATAATAATTAAACCACTAACTGTACAGTAAGTGACTATGTTTCTCTGCCGACTATATATAACTAGGTACCTCACTAGAATATTCCTTCGTTCTCTACAAATAACCTATGCTACGAATTTAATATACCTCTTTCGCAGGTTAAGAAAGCGAAGCACGGTGCGCCCGTGAAAATCACTCAACGAATTTTCACTTCTTGGCTACGGTTCAGTGATCAACCATAAATTGCCGGCTTTATACCGCCATAAACGTTGGCGGTTTTACATAGTAGGTACTGATGACTATCTGATATCATGTGTACGGTCTCAAACCGAACTTATTGCCTAAGCGCTCACTCAGCATTCCCTTTCATTTCCATATTATAGGTGAATAATAGCTAGATGAGCTTTTTTCAATTAAGATACTGTGGCTATGGATTGTTTGGTAGAACCCTAGAGTACTTTTGCAATGTCCTATTTATGGTTAGTTTGTAAGTGAAGTTGTTAGAACATTTGGCGTCACATTGTGTGGCATATTTCTCAAGATCAGCAGTCTGCTGTTTATCGGTTTTCTACAGGATACAATTTGGAGTGTGCACTAGGATTGAATGAATTGATTCCTCCGTCTCCGTTCCGACATCACAGTAGGCTACTACTCGACGCGGCCTTGGGTGCCACCCTTATGTTGTCGATATACCACTGATTCGTACGAAACGCTTTGCTTCTTCTTTTCTTATTAGGACAGCAAAACAGTGGAACAGTCTTCCTGCGCATCTTTTTTCTGAAGAATATAACTTGGATCTTTCATGTCGAGGGTGAATTCGATCGAGGGTGAGGGCATATTCTAGCCAACTTATCTAGGCAACATATTCTAACCACTTAACTTCAGGTGCAATCTTGGTCAAACGCTTGGTTGAGGTCTAGAATAAAAATAAAAAATCTAGAAATATTTTTGGACATAGTTCATTATGTAACTTGTTTCCACGTGACAACGTATCATCAAATGTCCCTTATCTCTTATTGTTAAATTGGATTTGAATTGTAATAATGTATTTTTCTGAATAAAGTTTATCTATCTAAATATCTAATTAGCATGCTCCTGCTGCTAGCATATAGCTGTGTAGCATATTTCCCATCTTTGTTTTTGGAGATAATTCTTGCTAAGACTTGATTCTACGTGATATAGTATCATCAAGCCTAATTACCTTTGCTACTAACGTAAACAGTTTCGTATTTTACCACAACGAACGTTAGGTAATGTTCAATGTCGTGGTTAGCCTAGTTACCTTTAGCGTAGTTCAGAGGCGCATCACGACGGTGTCGAGGGCTCCCTTCACTTCGACATGATGATAACGTACAACAGCAGCTGTGTTGTGTAAGTCGCACCTATTATGTGCATTACAATTATGTTATCAATGTGAACATGACATGCTGGTCATCGATCGGCTTCAGAGCATGCACGCCTAATTAGTAACTTGGGAAAGTGCGAGAGGAAACGGTGCCTTGAGGGTTCGGTACCATTAACGGCGAATAAAAAAATAACAAGTAATTTTCTGTAAGTTTAATTAATTAGTAAGTTAATTTCGTGTAAGTATTCATAGTGAAAGCTTCTTCTCCATGGTGGATATATTTCTATTATTTGTTGTTATACTGCAGAGTTGCAACTACAATACATCAAACAAAACGGAACTAAACCGTGTATAAATATTATTTATCTAATTGCCTATCATTTGTTAGTTATACTCTTATAGTTACACGCGATTTAGTCCAGCTTTGATTATGAGGAATTCCAAGGTTACAGATAAATTGTATTTTTTTTTGTTGGTTTGTAATAAATAATTGTTGTATTGTATTGTAAACTCTCTTTTACGAAGAGGGCCTGCAGAACAGGGAAATTTTAGTATGATAGTACCGGGAAATCCCGGTACTACCATACTAAAATACCATACCATACTAAAATTTCCCGATGTTTTATTATTTAAGTTCACATGCAAGCAAATTACTACGACATGCGACGTTTTCGGGCGCAAGAAATATTACCTATCTCTTTCTTCGCTGTACTGTGAGAGAATGAGGGGCGATGCCATGTCGCGCGACAAGAGTCGCGAGCGAATTTGTGCTAGACTGGCTGGGCTCCGACACAGAAGGAACCTAACACGTTTCGTTTGTTATCCTTTGATACGGAACCCCAAATAAACCAATGAATGCGAATTATAATATTAAGTGACATTCGGGCGAACTTTCAAATTGCGTGACACGCGTTCTCCCGGACGTCCGACGCAAATATTTTGCACGTAATACCAAAATTGAGTAACGCAGCCACCAAATGCAACTAAAAAAATGTTCTTTAAGCAACAAACAGCCTTTAGGCTCACGTAACAAGACAAATTTACGCGCTCATGTGGTGCAAAACACTTGGTAAAGATATCACCTAAAAAATGCCGCTTGCATTTCAAACACTATTTTGTAACCACGTTACGCAGTCGTTCATTTGAGGAAGATACGTCTTATTTTATCAGCATAAGGCTGGTCGCACTGAATGTGGTTAGTATAGTTAGCTTGTCAGTGTAGTGAAAGCTTTCTGTGTGTCGATACGTGTAATAAAATGTAACCTTTGTTTGCGGTTTCCATCAATGGACGGCTTATGACATGTGTAATGCTAACTGGATTCTCAAACACTCTTTTGTTTAACATGTTTGCATTAAAATGTGTGTAAATATGAGGGAAACTACAGTTGAATGGTTTAAGTTAGGTAATCGATATACATTAAGTAGAAAACAATTAGTATAATTTAGTGAATTAGCGGTTGTTGAGGTCTTGTATTTTTTTGATGTGACTTATCGTTGCTAATAATATACGGAGGTTATGGAAAGGCTATTGTATGTATTATAGGTATCGTACCTTTACCTTACTCAATATAAAGAATTCGTAATCCAAAAATCATCGGCTTCAAAGTTCCTTTGAGGCGAATCGAACCCTCGTAGAACCAAAATAAAAGTTTGTCAACAGGACTAAGAGTGAAAAAAATGAAAAAAATACCCTTATAAATAGAACTCAAAACACGTAACCTTTTTACCACTGTGATATATTTGCACATTACTACAAGTGTCGAGTCACCGCTCTACTTTGTAGTAGCTTCCTTCTTAAAATTGATTTCGTGATTCAGTAGGTATACTCAAAAGCGGTTCAATATAAACGTCTAGATTTGACTTATTTGATTAGTCCATGATTCATTTATCCATTGAAACCCGTTCTCAATCGATCTCCGAAGTGGGTGCGTTTACGCAGGCGCGCGGCGCGCGGCGCGCATCCGCCGCTAATCGGCCGTAAGTGCGCCTAATAGACGGCAATTAGCCGCCACAGACCAGGAGACAAGACGGACAGACTTACAGAATGTTTCAGACAGATTAGATGGAAAAACAAAAGTGTTATAGGGTCATCTTCTAAACGCAGCATTTTTACTTTCGAAGACAGCGTCAGCCCTAACGTTGTTTATTGTAGAGCCAGATTGTAACCCGGCAGCCTTCAGTAATAATTTTCAAGAAGCGTTATTAATAGTACATTAGTGAAGACGCCAGGAAAGAAGGGCTAGGTTTGTATAGTGCTTTTCTCAAACATATGCAATAAAATAAAAAACTACACCACTCAACAAAAATATAATTCAGCTGTTTAACCTGTTCATGAACACAAGACGCCATTTTCTCATCAAAAAATTACTTCCCGGCTTAGGCCTTCAATTTTGTATGAAATTCTTTTACAGTTCTCTCGAGTTGTTCCGCCTGAAACGTGATACTTCTTTTATTATATTATCGACATTATTTTGGCACCTTTCGTCTAGAACACGCTCTACACTATGGCTGTCGTTATTTTTTTTTAGTCTGTCCCGATATCAAGTTTCTATGCATTGAGTCGAATCGGCCAGCAGATCGACCACAAGGCCCTTTCTGGAAAGAACCACTGTCTTTATTTTTTCAACTCCGCGGCGAAACGAAGTAGCCGATACGATGCCCGACACTACCTTCCACTTGCAGGTTGTAGGCATCCCACGAGTCGCACGACGACGGTCTTTGGGCTAAATACGATCACATTCATCGAAAATACATAGGTAACCAAAGTACCATTGCTTCCCCTTCTCCCTCAATTTTCTAGGCACGTTTGTATTCTCTATATAGTCTGTGGTTTTATCTCCTCCGGCCCGGATATCAACTGATCCAGGGCTCGGCGAGTGGCGGTATAGTTACTATTGGATTAGCCGGATTCTTGTGTAATTCAAGTATTTTGTGGGAACGTACATTTAGTTAGCTCGGCACTTGACTGAACGGGAGTAAGACTTCTTATAGTGTTAAAATTACGAAGTACTATGTAGCGTAGGTAGTTAGGTACCGTTGTAAAAAAAATAACTAATTAAAGTTTATAACTTTATAACCGTCATATCAACAAAAACAAGTTAAGCTAATTTCATTGAATGAAGTCAAAAGGTGGGAATACAAACATGAATTTCATTCCTATTTATTATATTTATTGGGGTAGGTACAATTGTTTATTCTGATTTTCTAATGTCGTGGTGCTTGTTACAGATTATTTAGCTTTGCAACTTCAATGGTTTCTGACAGTGAAAACAATACATTTTATTACAGAACCCTCAGAACCACACAAGAAGGCGGCTGTCAGTCCCAGGATTTGGATTTCGACAGTAATCCGTGTGAGTGTGAGCCTGAGCTGGGCTTTCTCCTGCCTTGGTTTACTTTATACATAAGTACCTACTCATTACGAGCTTTTTTGCATCCAAATCCTTCATGCTGATTGACAAATAATGGGCCCTTAACCTGTGGGTTGGGAATGCTTCCCGCAAGGAGTATTATGCATAGCAGTTGTTGTTTAAAAACAAATTTGAAAAATTAAACTTCTAAAGCGGTTTCCTGAGAAATGAAAGTGGGCAGCAAAATCACAGTGAATACCCGGTAGGTATTTTTTAAGTTCCATTGTTAAATCCTTCCCATCAATTTTAAAAAGGGTACATAAGTCATCCTGCCATATTGGTCAGCTGTTACATTTAATTATTGCCTCGTTGTGTGAACGGTGAGATCAGGGCTTTCAATCTTAATGTTTTATATGGGTATTCTCAGCATTACCCGTACTAAAAGCCCCGTTAGGGTCGGGTGGTCGCTGTTTGAGTCATCGTAGCACTTGCGAGAACGCATAGAGGTCCTCACAGCGCAGCACGTGGCAGCTGCGCCCGCGCCGCGCCTCACTGCCAACGAACCCCGTTGCAAGGTTTAGATGAGGTGTTATGTAAATCTGTTGGGGCCGGGTGGTCGTTGTACGAGCCAGCGCAGCACTTGCGCGAGCGCATCGGGATCCTCACAGCGCAGCTTGTGGCAGGCGCGCCCGCGCCGCGGCACACTGCCAACGAAAGATTAAATTATTTTACTATTCAAATTATTATAATTGTCTTTGACACTACGATTCTCTTCTTCGGTTACCGCAACTGTCACACATTTAAATAAAACAATTTAAACGGATTAATTAATGTACGTGACATATTCCGTTTAACTTGTTTTATTTAAATACCAGTTACAAAATTCCATGCCTAGCCATTAACGATTGTTTGGACATTTTATAAACTAAATATAACCACACTAAATATGAGATTGCCCGGTTGAAGTGGCAATGGGCAGGCCATGTAGCCCAGAGAACGGATGGCCGTTGGGGCAGCAAAGTCCTAGAGTGGCGACCACGTATAGGAAAGCGCAGCGTGGGTCGGCCCCCGACTAGATGGACGGATGACCTCGTGAGGGTAGCGGGGAATCATTGGATGCGGTCTGCACAGGATCGCATTTTGTGGCGAGTCATGGGGGAGGCCTATGTTCAGCAGTGGACGTCTGTGGCTGATAGATAGATAGATAGATAGAAATATGAGATACGCAGCGACAGCTTCGTAACTGGTTGCCACTGAATATTTTTTCGTCTTCGCATGGTACCTGTTATACTTGCAAATCAAGTCTAGTGTTGCGCGTTTATTGTTCCTTTTCCAGATTTAATACGTTGGGAAAGGCAACTGTCATCTGACCAACACAATTGATGACGATGGCGAGGTGCAGCTCGCAAGTAGGGGGCGACGTTAGGGGTCACTGGTGGTGGGGAGAGGAAGTGCTTGACAGACCAGTGGAGCAGCTAGACAGGTATGTTATTGCCACCAATGAGGTAAACATGGTGACGGCAGCGGGGCTTTTGCAACCAGGCAGAGGAAGGGCTGAAGATGGTGGAGGTGGCGGGCCTGCCTCGTCGGTCTAGCGGAACAGCCGGGAGGCCGGATATTACCACCAATGAACCAAGACATGGTTTGCTCACCTTTGGTCATTGTGATAGTTCTTCTCGGAGTGCAGCTCGCAGAGCAGACGGCGACGGCAGGGCTCGCTGATGGCGGGCAGAGGAGCCGCGGAAGGCGGAGCAGGCAGGGGATCCAAAACCTCATCAGACCGTTTGAATATTCGGGGAGGCAGGCTGTAGTATGAGAAATGTAGGCGTTATTCAGGGCTCATGTCTCAGAGTTTCATCTTGACAACTAATATCATCCAACACACACATTCTATACACCCCGAAAATTCTAATTCCGTATCTAATACATAAATTGTATCTAATTTTATCCTTCTTAAATGTGAGAGCTAAAGTCAATTAAGTCTAGCTAAATTATTGTTGTTACTTGCAATACAGCTCCGTCAGGACAATGTCACACCTCCTGACTGGAAACCAATCATCTGCCATCATAGAGATCCTTGAGGCAGCCCCATTTCCCAACTTTGAAATATTCTAATTAACTGAATTACTCAGAAATAATTATAAAGCGAAATTACGCGCTCAACTTCTGTAATTATAAACTAGCTAGATTTTTCGAGTTCTAGTACCTACAAACAAATTAGCCCAAGCGCTATCAAGTCACATCTGACAGAACAGGCCACTGATATTACACAAACATTAAAGCAGCTGGCGTCTAGATTTTGTTTGTACTTGATTATCCTCGTATTCAATAGGAATGATTTTCTAAAAGACTCCTTCATCCGTGCATCATACACTGTATCTCCATTGAAGCCGTCAAAAGATACGTGGCAAGATGGCGAGCGGACTCGGTCACAACATAAGCGGGTATATACGACATGGTTAATTTCGTTGATGTCGTATCTGCTGGAAATGATTTATAAAAGTCTTCCTTACCCTTGTATATCTTAAGGTTGTTTCTCTAAGACGCCTCCAAGAGATACGAGGTAAAAGCGAGTGTGTTGGCACAACATAGCGAGTATAATCCCTGTATCCGGCTTTCTCGTTGTGCAACGTTTCCGCGCGTGCGCAGGATGTCCTCCGTGCTCTGATAGTGCGCTATGGTTTGCCGTTTTGCATAAATAATCCATATCGATTTATAATCATTATAAAACATGACGGTCCGTGATCGGAAACCGTGGGATACCCTTTTGATGTTCTGCCTCGCGCTTAATTTTAAGGATCTATTTATACTATATTGATTTAGACTTACAACACACGGTTCTTACTCATTATTATTTAATAAGACGGGACTTCATCGCGTCCATAGTCGAGTTGAGTCCCTTTGAGACCATGAATATACATATATATATTTTAAACACCTTTTCAAAGGCCATTAAGTCCCTATTTTTAGAATACATAATATGATGTTTATTGATAAGTAAGACGATATAAATTCTTAATAACCGCACTCTCTTATGGATTTTTTTTTGCACAGCGATAGAATATGGGCTAGTGGGTCGGGGAGTAACGTATATTAGGCCACTTTTTTTCTCTCTTTTTTCTCTGTGAAATGCCACGTTCCCTAAAGATAAATAAAATGAGTTTGCGATGCAGGGTGCTACGGGATTAGCAGTGCCAGACGTCCGGACATAGTAAGGCTTTTTGATTGCGAGTCCGGCCAAAACAAACGGTGTCCAGCTTATCCGGCTTTTGATAGGCTTTTTACATTTCGCAAACAAGCGGAAAGCGTGGCGTGATATTACATTAAAAAAAATGTCCTACCTATTAATATTTATTTATTTATTTAAACTTTATTGCACAAAACAAAAGTCAGTACAAATGGCGGACATAATGCCAAATGGCATTCTCTACCAGTCAACCATAGGGCCAAACAGACATATCTACTAGAAGTGGGTGCAAATTAGAAATCTGATGATCTGCCTAGCACTTAATTTTAGGGATCGATTTATAATATATTTAATAAGACGGGACTCCATCGTGTCCATAGTCTCGAAGGGAATGCCTTGAGTCCCTTGTTTATTGGTAATACTAAGACACACCGGCCTTTTTACCCAAATGTCCGGCAAATCTGGCTGGTCTGTCCGGCTATTAGGTTTGGCGACCTGGCAACCCTATACGGGACCTTTAGATTACGACTAAGGAAATATCCGAGGAACTAAAGGCTCCAGCGACAAAACGGAAAATTACGACTTCGAACACTGTTTCACTTATAACTTTTTAAACGTCTCAATCGGCGTCGTGGCGTGAGGATGCACAATTAAAGAATTGGACGAGTGAATGGATCCAACTGAGCATGTAAGTATACAAAAGAGCGGGGTTTGGTTGGAGCTTGTTGTTGCTTATGACTTTTTGCGGAAGGCGGAGTTGGCGGATGTGGATGCGCACGCGACGGTATTGGGTTACGTGGGTTTGTTCCATGCCGTTTGTCATTATATTTATACGTCACGGATGTATTATATAAAATTAATTGAGGAGTATTTTCATCATCATCAGTACGGGCTCCGGGTAGTATTATAATGGTCTTCGAGAAATCTTTGTCATACAGATTTAAAACGTCTATAAGTAGCCTTTTAATCCGTGTCACGAAATATTGGATGATGAGTTCCCACCGCCATAACAAATGCCATGCCAGCTAGCTGAAGCAGTTCTAACATTCTTCATTCTTAATGTTTACAAGAAAGCGAAAAAAAAAATTATGTTCGAAGTTAAGTTAAGAGTTCGAACCTGCATCTCCAACGGGTTTACGGACCAACACGGGCGTCCTACCTATTGGACCACTGAACCTTTCAACCAGTTGCTTCTTGCATGCCTTAGGGCCATCTACCGTAAACCCATCATAGCGCCATCTACCATATAGATTTAAACTTCATGATCGGCTCCATCGTCTCAAATTCTTTCGCATCATTGTAAACATTTGGTTTACGCTAGCAGACGTTACTGCTTTAATAAAAATAGTTCTTCATTCATTATCTCCGAGTCTGCGGTGTTGCTCGGGATGAGCGGACGCCCCGGGATGAATGATCAGCATCTAGCCACTGATCGATGAGAGTACTCACGGGTCGTGGACTCCAGAGATTCCCGGCCCGCCGCCAGGACCGGTGCTGTGGATGGTGATGACGTTGGGGGTGAGCGCGGAGATGATCAGCCCCACCGGGATCAACGCCGTGAGCATGTGCAGAACACCCTTCCACGGGTTCGGGCTGCAACATTAAGTAATAGGATATTTATCTATATAAGTATGTTTGTCGTCGTTTAGTACAGTCGAGTTCATTTACATCTACACACTTACGAGAACCAAAAATATCTGAACACGACCCTATTGTCAGGAGCATAAAGTCGTGTTCACATGTAAATGAACTTGACTGTACCCATAACACTAGCCTTCTTGAGCTTAATTTGGGACTAGATCGATTTGTGTGAGGTTGTCTGATATTTATTTATTCATTTTATTTATTTTGGAGTTGTGATTGCTACCAATTAAGAACCACTTTTTTCTTGAAGTTTGTTAAAAACACTGCTTTCCTGTAAAATTGTCTGTGATCGATAAGAGGATCTCTAACCTAGCCAGCTGTAAGTGGCTCATTCATACTCGTATTTTTCTAAGGGTACGCATAAAAGAAATCCTCGGTTTTCAATTGAGAAGGTCAAGTCTAGCAGGCATTCTTAAGTGGATTTCTAAGTGGGCGTTCACACGAGCCTGCGTGTGGAGGCGGAGGTACTAGATAGCGGGACATAATCCGCCTTGAGGCTAAAAAACCAGATATCAGACTTTAGTACAGATGGCCTTGTATTCTTTACCATATACGACGAATTGGTGCATAATAATAAACTCTTTACATAGTAATTGTGTTCTTTCAAACTACTAAACGTAATAGTTATTACCACGATTTGCTAAATTACAGATAATTCACAGGAATAAAATAAACACACACACAGTTAAAAGCTTTGAAGTTTGTATACATTTTGCATGATTGTGACTACCGTAAGTCACTTAAGAGTTGAGGAGTCTGTGTCATGTTTCATGTTATATCACTTTCTTCCGGTTTCCAAAGAGGAGGACCCGGCTGCAAATTCCAACGTGATGCATCATATTGCGGTTTTTAACTAGTAGGTACGTAACTTAAGTCGGAACAAGAGGGTCATTTTAAATGGATAACAAATACAAAGCAAATGATTGTTTTCAATGAACTATAAAAACAGAAGAAGAGGGTTGGCTTGGCTTACATCGAAGTTCGAAATTTGAAATGTCTGAAAAGATATTTCAAATAGACATTTCAAATTTACTTTCTTTTTTGTACACGGTGTTAGTTTGTCTATCTGCTTCTCGTATTCACCCAATTGCTCAAAAGCTAACTGGAAGAGATCCCTTATAGGGATAAGTTCGCCTTTGTAGTTATCTATATTATTTGTAATTGATATATTTTTAACTGTTTTTGTGTACACGTGTTTACTTACTCAAAAGTTTACTGTTTTAGTGTTTACTTACTCAAAAGACAATCGGATTTTGAACTTCAGGGAGGTTAGACACAATGTTGGCACTTTATGGGCACTTTTTTTGCATTGAATCGTTTGATGACGGACATTGAATAGTTTGACATGTAAAAGTATTTGGGGTAATGGTATTCGCCATATTCCTTCGAATTGTATTTAGAGATTCAGGCGACACAACGAGTCAGCTCATGCATCACTCACCGCTTCTTGACAAAGTTCTCCTTATCATCATTGAAGGTGAGACCGAAGTCCTCATCATCGTCAGGCTTGTCCTTGAAGGGGTCTGGCTTCTTGTAGAGTCCGCCGGCGGGGACCTGCGCGGGCACGGGGGCGGTGGGCCGCGACTCCAGGCCAGGCGTGGGCCGCCATTTATTTTTGGCTCGCGTTAAGATGGCGTCCTCGAATTTGTAGGGGAACCGCTCGTGCGGCGGTTTGGCCTTGATTGATTTGAATGCATCTTTATGTGAGCTGGAAATTGAAGATGATTTTTTAAACTAAGCAAAGCTATTGAGGCTATTGAATCTTTTCTTATTGGATTGAAAATAATTAGCTTCTATGTTGGACGTTTGTGGGAAGCTAGGATACCTTGATAAATATTTTTGTACATGACAAAAAAGTACAAATGGCGGACTTAATGCCATAAGCAACAAATGCATCTGAGTTCACTGTAACTATACATAGTTACAGCATAGTCAGATGCATTTGTTGTATCAGATTGCGAACTTTGTGCAGGAGTTGAGACGCCGTTACAAATCATGTAGCTGAAAGCACATGGCGTTTAATAGCAATCGCACTGTGAGTAATATAAGGCATGATTTTATTGATTGTATAGAATTCTTACCCAATAAACGCAGAAGGCGGTTTCTTCAGTGGCGTAAATGCATCCACGCTCGGTTTGGTCGGCAACGGAACAATCCCAAAATCGTCTTCATCAAAGAAGTTCTGAAAGTTGACACTCGGCTTAAACTCCTTACTATCATTCCCTGGCTTCTCGATCACCGGCTCTTCCTTCGACTCCGTTTTGTTGCTGTCTTCATCTTTGTTCAAGGTTTCTGATAAAGTGCTTCCTGTCTTCAAAGAGTCGGAGCTCTTCGTCGAGCTGGCATCGTCTGTGTCGTTCTTGGAGACCGGGTAGAGGGTCGTGATGTTGTCGGTCTCTTCTTGAGTTTCTGTGACTCCGTAGCATGATATACTAGTAAGGAACAGGAACGTCCATATTATGAACTGAAAGAATGGCTGGTGGTTAGTTCTTTGTAAAACCTAGATTATGTGCCGTACTCTTTAAAACACGGCTACGGGAAAGAGACAGGCAATATTTGTCGTAAGAGTCGATTCGTGCTCGACGTATAGAGTTGTTATCGTAAATTAGATCCGAAGATGGAGCTTATGTTAAGCACAAAAACATCGAACCTACATAGTAACCAAACTGGATTGTCGTCTTTCCTCATATAGTGATTCTAGAGATGATTGGTAAATGACCCGGTGATCTAAAATGTACGATCCAGAAATGGAACTAAACCCTTGATGGAACTGGAATCTAACGGAAAGTTCCGGAATTCCCTTTTAAAATAATCTAATGGTTACTGCATTGCCATGCCTATCGGGTTCTGACCGTCATAAAAAATAGACGTTGGAAGTGCTAGTTTAATAGTATATAGAATAGAATAGAATATTCTTTATTGTACACCTCAACAGAAAATAACTACAAACTAATATGTATATGGTAGTTATCGTATTATGTTATGGTTGCAAAATTATACAGTCACTTGTACTGAAAGTAACGCGTGGATTAAAATAAATTATAATTCCGACGTAACACGGACGTGACGACCACGAATGGTGGACGGACAACTAAGTGCTTTATGGAGCCATCTTAATTCATAACCTCACTGCGAAAGTGACTTCAGGTTCTGAACAAGTGAACACGTTAGCAACGTAATGTCGTCAAACGACAAAGTTTAGTTCACGTTTACTGGCTGTATGCTCTTTTATTCATTATTTTATTTACAATGAAACGAAAAATTGAAAAATTTAATGGTTCAGACAGGATTCGAACCTGCTTTTCCAACGGCTTTCCGGGCCAACACGGGCGTCCTACCAACTGGACCACCGAACCAGATGTCAAAGCCAAGCCATTGAATTTTTCAACCAGTTGCTTCAACATGCCTTAGGGTGGCATCGTAGCGCCATCTACCGTAAAGATTTAGACTTTATCGTCGGCACCATCGTCTTAAATTTGTTGAGAATCCATAGTAGACGATGGTGCCGACATGTATTTTATTTCCTGTTATCTCATGGAATTTCTTCTCTAATTAATATACATAGTTCGATCTGAAATTCCTTTAGTAGAGGAGTTGGTTTGATGTTTAACCTTTACGTATACCTACATATAGGTACCTAGTGTACCTACTCGTTAAGTTATGACTTGCTATCAGAAGTAGTTGCTTCATTGCGATAAATAATGTAGGGTTTTTTCTGCCTCATTTTAGGATGAATTATATAAATATATGTATGTATGTATATACGTTTCCATTGTAATATCACTGACAGTCTATGTTAGATTTTGATGCATGACTTGAGTTCGGGTAATGCTCTAAGAAAGAGCTGACGTAAAAGTTTTCCTTTCTAAAGTCAGGTAGTGTCAGGTCAGAACTGGATTCCAGACAGTGCAATGTATTTATCGATGGGCTGAGGGTCAAAGACCGACAGCCGATCACTGTATCTTCTTCTCAAGATTAAGATATAGTAAGCTAGTTGATTGATATGTATCGTGAACATTAGATAAATACGTCTACCACAGATTACATAATACTATACTAGTACAGATACACGAAGCCGTACAAGAAAATGGAACCACCCTAACTCTGGCTATTCAACTGGCTATTTTCTTTCCGTCGATTATCCAACAGATGGCAGTAGTGAGACTGCGATTTATGCGTTCTGGTCGCGCCATCTAATGAAGAAATGGGAACATGATGTGCGTGTTGTCCTGTTCTATAGCCTAACTAGAACATCACATGATCGATAGATGGCGGACGCAAGTCAATGCTGAAAACATTTTTTTGTAGGCATCGTACTAGTAGTATCTCAATGTTTTATGCGCACTGACCTTGAATCGTATCGTCATCTTCAGATGGGCCGTACCTATCTAAACTCGGATTTCTAATTCAAGACCAAAAAACTACGACAGATACGTCACTGTCAAAATTTACAACATTTAAATGACATCTGAGTTTGTTTCTTGGCTTGCACCAAATGGACAATGTTACAAGTACAATATCAGATTTTGTACCAAAAATCTCCGATGTTTAAGTTTTTATCATCTCCTCTCGTAATTATGTAATAAAAAATATTTCTAGTTATTTTGTTAAAACATAGAGTTAAAGTTACCAATAAATAAATTATCTTAGCGTGTTTAAAAAATAAAAAGAAATTGACTATTGTAAAAATATTTTATTATAGTGGCAACCTTGTGGTAGTTTTTTGGTCTTGAATTAGAAATCGTAGTATATACTAATATAGCACTACATTTAGATTCTAATGATTTTGACGTGTAAACTTGTATGATTTCTTACATTATGAAAATACTGGCTTCACAGGCTGCAAAAAAAAGTAGTTTGTAAGTAAAATATTTTCTTCCGAGTTGGTAATACATTGTTCATATATTCTAGAATCATTTTTGAGTAGCCTACGTAGCAGCTTTTTTTAAACGCACGATACAAATTTAAACAAACATTAATGCTATTGAAAAGGAGTCCATTCTACAAAAGGTGCCCTAAGGTATACTTATGTCTTGATGGCACAAGAAATGGTATCTTCAAACTTAATTCATAGTAAGTAATAGAGATGATAAAGGGGTGTCAACTATTGAAATTGGAGTCACATACACACACAGAAAATCGTTTCTAGTCAATTAAACTTAAACGCCTGCATGATGTCTACGATCAACTTAATCATTACATTATGTTACGATGCGTATGGCGCAGTTTGTTGACATCTGCCTACTGAGCCGGCGGTCCTGGGTTCGAATCCCGGCCAGGGCAAATGTTTGTGTGATGAACTAGAATATTTGTGCTATGGGTCATGGTGGTGCTATGTATTTGAGTATATATTTATCTATATAAATCCGTATATCGTCGTCTAGTACCAAGCCTTCTTGAGCTTAATTTGACTAGACTAGATTCGTGTGAAGTTGTCCGGTATTTATTATAAGTTGTTAAGATGCGCGTCGGTATCGGTAACAGGTTAAATTACCACAAAGCGCGTCCACTGCGCATGTCCGTAGATCCGCTCGCGTCCTGCGCGCGACTTACTGATTTAGGTGAAAGTGATCGTTGCGTAACACGTGCTACTACGGCGTGCGTGCCCGCTGTCACATGCGGGACGTTTAATGACGTCTGCATCTCTAGCACAATGTGACAATGACAAGACGGACTTACTACTTGACGCGAGGTGTCGTGTCTTCCTGGTCTACCTGGGGGAAAGAGACGTCAGGAATCTTTTAGTACCGGTGTGTCCGCTAGCAAAGTCACCAGTACTAGAATATTCCTAATCAGTGGCGGATTTACACATTTTCCAGGTAAAGGCTGTAAAGTTTGCCGCCCTTGCCTCTACAATTATCGTGTCTTAGATTATTTTTACATACCAATCAAATTTTTATTCAAATTGCACGTAAAATAGTTTTAGGGTATATTTCTGAGCTACTCAAAGTTGAATCATGTACGATTAATAAGGCGGTGAGAGGGAAAAGTCAACAGCAAAATTTGTTGCGGACTTTTATCTGTAAAATACCAAAAGAACATGCAGATTTTTTTTTTTTTATTTCTATAAGGTAGCAAAAGAAAATCGGTCTCCAAATTTGCCGCTCTAGTCTCAAGCTTATTAATCAGCCTGGTGGTAAATCCAAATGCTGTTCCTAATGTTTTCCCCAGGGGGTAGACCAGCAGGGCTGGCATCTTGCCGTGACTTCGTTTGTCGCACGACTCAGCGTCACCTTACCACAACTGAATAGTTCGACTCCGCCTAAGGGCCTTATCACATTTGCAAGTTGCTAGCGAATTTTTTCTACATCAGTCCCGCTCGCGGCGATCTCGCTGCGTGATCGCCTTCATACAATATTTGCTCGCAACTCGCGAATGTGATAAGGCCCTAGGCCCTACGCTTTCATTCGGACAAAACGGTGCTTGGACGTAGCCGTCGTACCGGTGGACATAAATAATGACGAGCAATAGACGACTTTAACGACGTGAGTAACAGTTCAGTGCACTTAGGGTAATTTTCTTATAGTTAAAATTAAGCAAAGTTATTGGAGTCATTGTCATCCTCTTCTTAATTATTTTTACCGTGCTTGGATTGTTAGGTTAGGACTGGTTGGTTATAATTATAATAATGTAATTGATTCAGTAAATCAGCCTGAGCCCTCTTCTTGCGAGCCTGATACGACGTGACGGATTTTTTTTTCTTAACTTGGTCCATGTTAGCCCTCTTTAGTCTTCCTCTGTTTCTCCTCATTTAAAAATTTCCTTCTATGATTATATAGATATTCGACTAAACAGAGTTAACAAATTCCTCTATCAATATTATGTCGACAAAAAATTAAATGATCTGATGACTTTTAATGAATATTTCACTTCTATCACTTTGAAGTATAACAAAACAGTGGAAACACTCGCGGCATTAAGGTCACCGGAATTTTACCCGATCGTGTCACACCACTCGGTACGGACATTGTTTTCAAGTTTTTTGGATCGGCACGGTATCTACACCATTGCAGTGCGGATAATTCCATTTTGCATACTCAATTCAAATGTAAAAAAAAATCCTAACCTCAAGTTTAAATGATATTGACGTCATGCATCACTAATGTCTCTTTTCCTTAGCTCAATATAAGTAGTTCCAGATAGTGCGTTGTGACGAGCATCGCACAATTGACTCCTAGAGAATGCCGTTAATTATAGGTACTTACCTAATTATTCATATTTACTCTCTTATTTTCAGATATTTTAATCTACCTGGCTTAAAATGTGTAGTGAAATTCTACACAAGTCATCAACTACTAATATACTCCGGTACAAGTGTTTTATTATGAGAATAAATATTAATAATCGCAGAAAGCTCATTCTTTACTGACATCAGAGGTTGTTAGCGAGACTATAATTTACCTACAACTTAGTACTAATGTGATTACGAGAAATTACATTTTCAAGCAGTGGATATTAAGTGTCTCTGGATTTTCAACCCTAAGTGACAATTCGGCTCGTGAACATACTTGGACGTTATGAAGACGTAGTGTAAGAAGAGTAGACCCAATAACATAGTGTTTATCTATAGCGATTATCACACAAATACTTAATACTTAATTTGGCTAGGATTTGAACCCAGGACCGGCAGTAGTTCGTAGTCCGTTGTACTATGGGCTGCACAATGAATGTCAATGAATGGGCTATTTATGAATGGATTCATTATTTTCCTTCATTTAATCATTCATAAATGAATTCATCAATAGGCCATGCAATTCTGCACAGCTCATAATAGAACCAACGTAGCCAAACGTGTCGTGTAACTCGTTAAGTACCGGCTGTATTTTGAGCAACAGGCCCGCGTTTTCTCCACCGGACTCGTCTCCATCTTATCTGTTCATCTCGGCATGGCCCAGTATTGTTCCCCGGCCGACAGGCCTCAGAGAGCGGCCGCCGGCACTCTGTCCGCGGTGAAACCAGATGCGAATCTATCATAAATTCTTACCCAAGTGCAATCAACATTATAATCGAATAAATCAAACAAGTATAAGGGAGCTTGTAGCTCTGACTGGTCCTAAATAATAGCATCTAACATAAATCCTCACTTAAGTGAGATCAACACTAACAATCGAATAAATCAAATTTATATTATAAGGAAACTGGTTACGCTGACTGATCCTAAAGAATAGCTCTCTTGTGACACGTAGTGGTGCCGTTGCTACGAATCTAGTGCTCATGGGTTAAAGTCCCGAGAGCCCGAAATATTCGTGTGAATTTTCTATGTATTTATCAACCCAGCGAACGAAGTGTCAGTGTCTACGTTTCAGCTTGGAAAAAAATGGTTTCGTATGACCAGATTACCCAATTACGGGTGCCTGACTGTTCTCCTCTACAGATTGCATCTCTTAATCAAGTTTCCTGAAATTTTGTGAGCAGATTTGATAACCATGTAGATTTTTTCGATTCCCTTATTCCTTTTTAGGGTTCCGTAGCCAAATGGCAAAAAACGGAACCCTTATAGATTCGTCATGTCTGTCTGTCTGTCCGTCTGTCCGTCTGTCCGTCCGTATGTCACAGCCATTTTTTTCCGAAACTATAAGAGCTATACTGTTGAAACTTGGTAGGTAGATGTATTCTGTGAACCGCATTAAGATTTTGATGCAAAAATAAAATAATAATAATAAATATTGGGGGCTCCCCATACTTAGAACTGAAACTCAAATTTTTTTTTTTCATCAAACACATTCGTGTGGGGTATCTATGGATAGGTCTTCAAAAATGATATCGAGGTTTCTAAAATATTTTTTTTTCTACACCGAATAGTTTGCGTGACAGACGCTTCCAAAGTGGAAAAAAGTTGGTCCCCCCCCCCTCTAACTTCTAAAATAAGAAAATGAAAAATCTAAAAAAAACATATGATGTACATTACTATAAAAACTACCAACGAAAATTGTTTTGAACGAGATCTAGTAAGTAGTTTTTTTTTAATACCTAACTTTGCAAGTTTGCACCTAATTTATATGGGGCGCTATACATACCAGGTGCAAACTTAACTTAAACACTTAGGGATGGAAAGTGTTTGTACGGAACCCTCGGTGCGCGAGTCCGACTCGCACTTGGCCGGTTTTTTTATATATATATATGTATATATATCTAAAACGAAATAAAAAAACATGTTTCAGCGTTTTCACCAGTATTAGGTATGTATGTATACGTTCGGTATAATACGCATAGTAAAAGCTTTGCTTAGTTTAGACGTAGATCGGTTTGTGATCGCTTATTTACAATAGTTTAGTTTAACCCTGAGATGAAGAAGTGAAAGACTTGTCGCCGTCAACCGTCAAGACACTAAATTAATATAGTCCGCCGCCAATATGTCAACACTACTCTTTTTGGACACATTGGTGACAGGATGATTGAAGGTAGGTGTCGACCATTTAATATCCCATATATGGGCGATGAGCCAAGGAGAAGTCATATAAGGATTCAGTCATATATATATCTTATTTTCATCTAAGGTTAACCGTGCGACGCTGTCACAAGCGTATCAAACCGACACGTCAACGCCTTAGGGAGAGAACTTTCGAGAAACGGTCGCCGTATATCGGAATGATGACTAATGATAATGATAACTCCCTACGATATGATGTCATATCTGATCAGGGCTGGCGGCAGGTGCGGAGTGCGGAGAA
Organism: Apotomis capreana; assembly: GCA_947623375.1. NCBI lineage: Eukaryota > Metazoa > Arthropoda > Insecta > Lepidoptera > Tortricidae > Apotomis > Apotomis capreana. Next base: position 714,780 of record OX392513.1, on the reverse strand, counting down.
AGCGGCACGAGTCGTGGGAACCCGCCGCTTTTTACAGTCTTTATTGCCGAAAGCAGACAACGTAGGGTTGCCACTTGCGTTTTATCATCTTTAATTAAAATCAAATAACACCTGCAATTTCTTCAATCAATGTTTGTGTAGTTTTAGATACTGTTTATCGTGAAGATTGCTGATGACCGTAATACAGTTATATTTGATATATAAATATGTGTAGGTGTGTAAGTATATAATTATGGGATATTTTTGTCCATTCAGTTTTCCAATAGGAATGAAAATGACATTATTTAAATTTTACTTCGAAATGGCTGAATTATGGATTAACTGGGACGAAGCTATGAGGGTTTGAAAATAAGACGAAGCGGTTTGAGAAAAGGTAGGTAGTACCCCGCTTCTTTTTTGTTCGTCTTGGCGGAGGAACTGCCGTAACCCCAGATTTCAGCCATATCCTCATACACTCACGCACATAGTCGTTGGTATTCTTGGTTAATCCCAATAATTATCGATAAATTTCCAAAACTGCCAACCCTATCTTTATATTAACAATTATGTAACAGAACGAATTGATATGGCACGCTTTGACGAAATGACGGGCTGCAAACGGACCTCGTCCGCTCACTGTTCTAAACTTTATTGTAAAAGATATAAGGTCTCATTATATGTCTCATCACACTTGTAGATGTAACAGGTCATTTCACACCATTACTGGATGAGTTGGGATTTCAATTACTGCCGTTTTGTAATGAAAGTGAATCAGATGTGCAGTTGATGATAGCCGAGTCAGAGGTTGGAATGCTCCAATAATTTTCTCATTTTCTAGTGAAAATATATTTTGGGAGGCTGTTGTAGTTCCTGGGATTAAAATATATATATGGTGATACATGAAAAATTTGTACACTTTAATATGTTACGTTTTTCTTTTTGTAATATGTAACAGAATTTTAAGTGCACATCGCAAATGTCCTCTGTTTTGAACTTTGCAAAAGTCGAAATACAACTAGTTTTTATTAGTTATTTACGTAAAATGCATACGACTGACACGGCTGTTCATGAACGCGCGCCAATTTAGTCCGAACAAATACGGAAGGCGGACGAGGCCGCGGCTCGCGTCATCTAGTGTAAAAATGATGGCCAATACAAGAAATAAATCACAACGTACCTGAACTTAAAACGTCCTCCTTTTTGAAATCAGTTAATACGAGGCAAATACTGATTTAACGCTATTATGTTTTTGCAACATCTCAAAGCAGATTGTTCTACAAGGAATTTAATTTCAGCATACGAGTTTGTGCCAGTCGCTGTGGAGACAGCAGGACCATGGAGTCTTGACCGCAATTTGTTTAGGGAACTTGGACGACGACTAAAGGACAGGGGCTGCGATCTCCGCTCTGGCTCCTATCTGGTTCAGCAGGTCTCCATAGCTATTCAGCGGGGCAACGCTGCTGGTATTATGGGGACCTTTGAGCCAGGTATAATGCAGGGCGGGCTCTTTTAGGTTAGATTAGTTTAAGTTAGGTTATTCTTTATCAGACTTGTACATATTTATAATGGTGGTTTATACTGGTGTATTTAGTTACCTTATTTTATATTTTTATTTGTATGTAAATTTAATAACATCATTTAAAGATAATTTCAAGTACCTACTTACGATTCTGAGAGTTCTTGATTACCTACGCGCATGCATCACTCCTACGTACGAAAAGGATTGACGTATAATACCTATACCTTACCTATTTCAACTGAAATATAAATAAAATTAAGAAGTACCTTATCTTCTAACTCGGGGTTTGCCTTTATTGTTTGGTAAATGATTTCATCATATATATGTATGTACATATTTACATTAACCAAACCAGCCAAACCAAATACCTACCGAGTATGGCATTTGGTTCCGTTTGGTATTCAATCATTTATTTTGGAAGTTTAGCGAAATTTGCACTGTTGTCCACACCAAAAGTGCTTCTTAAAATCTTATACATAGATTTTTATATTCTTAAAGGGTCGAATAAAGTATGATCCGCACGTCCTGGACGATCTATGCACGATCCGGTAGGGTTGAAAGAGGGACGTTAGATTTGTGCTTCATCTTATCCACTCATTCATCAGATCGTAACCGCGCTAGTAGCGTACAAGCTCTATAAGAACTGACAATAATTTTTAACCCGAGTTATATTATAATAGTACAGTGACGATGATGTAGTCACTAGAATTGAGAAAGGGATGCTTAGTTGGTTTGGGCATGTAGAGAGGATGCATGAAAGAAAATTAACGAAACAAATCTACAAGGCGAATGTGAATGGAAATGTTGGAAAAGGAAGGCCTGGACGACCGTTTCTTGATCAGATTGGAGACGTTCTGAAGAAAGGGCAAGTCAAGAGTACTCTAAACCGACGAGCATGCATGAGGAGATTAATGAATGTTGATGAAGCGAAAGATTTGTGTCAGGACCGTAGCAGGTGGAAAGAGTGGTCTCTGCTTACCCCGTTGGGAAAAGGGCGTGATTATATGTATGTATATATGTATATTAACAGTATTCAATTTGTCACAGTTTTGGTGCAGCTTGTGTAGATTCTGTAGATTCTAGGGCTCGTAGACTCTTTCAATAAAAAGATTCCAAATGGGTTGTCAACCCTAAGCAGTACGATGAGACTTTATGCTACTAATTACTCAAATATGAAAAGTATTTAAAATAAATAAAAACACTCACCATCATGCAGCACCCAGGGTCCGACTAAGCGGCTTTCCTCTCGTGTCATATTTATAAACTCCCATTGTCGCCCTACGCAGTGAAAAGGCGATTTTCCGGCCAGCGCGCGCGCGTGCGCCCCCGGCATTGTCTTGGCTAATGAGAGATTACCGGGTTGCGTAGTGCGTTTACTTTTGAATTATGTAACTTTATGTTTTAAGCATTAGTCGAGTAAATAACTTTTTTCGCCAGATGGCGCTCGCAGAGGAAACATTTAGTAATTTGTCATGTCCATGTTTTTCATCAATTATAATTGTAAAATTGAACTCTGAACCGGTTTAACAGTGTTAGTCTATTAGTTACAATATAATAACCGTGCGTGATTGTTATCTCTCAAAACAACGAAGTGAATATCTTTAAATTACCAAAAAACTAAACAGTGCCCTTCGGGCGTGGTGTCCAGTGTCAAGTTTCGTTTTCACTACAATAGCTGACTTTCTAGTTTTAACAGTGTCAGAGACAGTGCGTGAACAGCTTCGTAGTTTCAAATACATTACAAGAGACTCAGTTTGCTAAATAATATACTTTCAATATTCACAACATAACCTAAGTTATATTTCACATTCGTCATCGTCCGGATATCATAGTAACCCTGAAACGCCATCTCTGAGCCCTTTGCCGAACCAAGGATACAGCCCAAATTGTCAAGCTTAAGACCCATCGCATTGAAATTGATGGATGCAGTAGTATCGCAAGGGTTCTACAAAAGAGGGCGCTAGCAGTCTATACTTGTCAAATATGTTATGCGCCGTCTGTAACAAACACCGAAGGCGGTGGTCTGCAACAAACGCCGTAGGTCGCGTCCGGCGTCTGCTGGAAGCCGCGTCGCGGACGCTGCGCTGGACGCGGCTTCCAGCGCAAACTGTCATGGTCGCTCTGAGACGCGGCGTCCAGCGCAAACAGATCAGTTTTTCGCACGCACTCAACGCGAATGGACGTGAAGTGAAAATATGGACGAACAGACAATTTTAAGAGTTCTTCTTGAAGAGGAGGAGGATGATTTTATGTACTTTATTTTATTTGTTGTGTTCCCGGTGTGGGGGTAAGATAGCCGGTGAAATTACTAGCATAGAGGCATTCTATCTTCGTCCTCCGGGTAGGCAAGCACTTGTGACTCCTCTGGTGTTGCAGGTGTTTATGGGCGACGGTAATCGCTTTCCATCAGGCGATACGTTTGCTCGTTTGCCCCCTATGACATAAAAAGAAAAAAAGAAAAAGAACTTAATTATAAATTACAAACAATGAAAAAATACTTTAATACACCGATACACTTTCCATACACCCATACACATTGTAGTACCATCGTGTCCACGGCACTGATGTCATATAAAAAGAAACTGCGACCGAATCGCTGTACTTACCAAAGTGAGCATATTTATTTTATTTATCACATTGTACCTAACGCAAGCCGCATAGCCACGGCAACCGATTTTTATGAATAATAGGTAGCTATCTCGATTAAAAAAGCATTCGATTTCAAATCGGTTCAAAGAGCTACGATTTCACAATTAGACAGACTAACAGCCGGACAGACAGACAGACACACAGACAGAACACCCCTCGGTACCTAGGCCAGGTATAAAACGGATTCTCACCTAGTAGACCAATAACCAAGCTCATTTCTTCCCAACGTTTGTGTTTCAACACATTGTTTTTGTAATCTTTATCGCTGGCATCAAATAATATTCTGTTAAATTTGACTGCTTCAATCAGTAATTCATCTTGTTTTTTTGTAAATTTCACCATCTTCGATTTTTCAATCGCAAAAACGCGACGTCCGTTCCGCCTGAATGCTCCGAAATGACTGCGTAGGGCGTAGGCGGCGTTCGACCTACGGACGCCGCGCACGGCGTTCGTGCGCCGCGTCTGGCGTCTGAGAGAGACCACTATAGTGTATTTCCATAGTAAGCATTCGTACGTCGCGTACAGCGTCACGCCGGACGCGACCTACGGCGTTTGTTGCAGACCACCGCCTAAGCAATAAAAACAGTGTCGTTGGTGAAACTGTCTCGTGTTCCAAGTGTCCAAAAAAGTATCATACCGCATGTTTGAAACTAACACGCGAAGACAATAAAGCGATTCAACTGACTAGCAACAAGTACATCTGCCCGAGTTGCAAAATGAACAATAAACCAGCTCGAAACGACACACTCAGTCGCAACTCACTCCAGACCCCATCGACGCGACCGCAAAAGCAACCTAGTGACCAGTCCGAGAACACCGACTGCAGCTTCCTAGACACTGCAAAAAGTCTTACAGAAATGTCTGTTCCAAAGGAAGTTTTGTCAACTTTTACCTCAGCTATACAACAACTCCAGCATGTGTTTAACTCAATGAAACAGGAGATGAAGGACTTCACGGCGTCCCTCAATAACACATCAGAGGACATGTCGCAATTCCGTAATGAAATGTCAGAAATAAAAAATCAGTTAAAAGAGCTTGAGTACTATAAAGCTGAAGTGAAAAACCTCCGTGCCGAAGTGACAGGCCTACGACAAGAGCTCGCAGCAAAAGATCAGCGGGGATACCTTAAGGATATTGAAATTACTGGCCTGTCTGAGACTCGTGGTGAAAACCTTCATCAGGTAATGAACATTGTCTGCAACAAACTCGGTGTCGAGCTTGACCCAAAGGATATAGACGACGTGAGGCGCGTAGGCAAGAGGAACGACGCCGGTGCCGCCGCCGCGGAGCGTCCCAGGCCAGTGATACTCACATTCACACGCCGGGCCCCTCGTGACCAGATACTCCGTGCAGCAAGAGTACGCCGTGAGCTCACTACAACTAAATTGGGTATCCCAGGAAATATGCGTCAAGTATACATCAATGAGCACCTCACGAAGGAGAACAGAGTACTGTTCAGCAAAGCGCGCGCTGTTAAAAATCATCTGAAATTTAAATTCGCTTGGACCTCCAATGGATCTGTTTTTATGCGTCGCACCGAGACAAGCTCTGTAATTCATATCTCAAATGAAGCAATATTGGAGAAACTGCTGTCTAACTCGAGCAATAGCATGACTTTTGCAGCTGTTCTAAAGGACAAAAATAACTCGCATCCTATTACCTCGGGCAGCTCTTACAGCAATGAAAACTCCTTTGAGGCTCCCCCGCAGGACGGCTGCAAGAGTCAGTCTTTTCCAATCACTCCTATTTGAAGACGAGGTCCTTGGGTTGCTCCCACTTGTACCCACTTATTTTTATAATATTTCCTGATATTTTTGTTACTGTTTTCAAGTCAAAGCTAGACAATGCTCTTAAATATTATTTTATTTGCACCACTGTAAAACAGTTCAAACCCAATAACAACTTAATGTGTTTAATTTGTTTAAAAAAACCTTTCTGGGAAGTTACTTTGAACTTTTCAAACGCAAATGACAATTTATTGCTAATTTATGTCACCATAATAACCAAGTTTTCAACATATGCTCAGAACAATCTCCACAAATACAACTTGTTCTATACTACATCTATTACATTACTTAGTGACTATTGTGTTCTGCTGTCACTATGTAAATGCGGCCAATGTTCCTATGTTGCTATATGTATACCATGGATAGCACTGAACATTTTTTCAAATCTTACCTACATTAATAAAAACAACATAATTTACTATAAATTAGTTAACTACATTTTAATTATAGCCTATGTGCAGGCAGCCTATCTAGATGATCTCATACCTAATAGATGGCTAGAAATAATTATTGTAAGCACTATTAAAATAAGTTTAAGTTTTATTATATTTAGTAAGTCCTCTGTGATACCAACCTTTCAATGGTTCCTAAACAGTTATTTAAACTCTGCAAATATGTGTAAGTTAGTCAATTTAACCCATACTGTGACCATCCTTACCACACAAATGGATCTCCTAACATCTGTTGAAGATAACAGCCTTAAATACAATTTGTACTATAATACAGCTAATATATTACTTAATAGTAACTACAGTGTAGCTATGCAGATATGGAGCCAAAACATTTATGCTTGTACAGGTATACTCAATTCAACACTACTTATACTCTCAAATACTACTAATACTAATATAAATAATTTTGTATACTGTTACTATTTGAACTGGATAGTCATGATTATTATTCAAATTATAAAAAAATGCCTATGTTATAATGTTACTGTATCCTACTTAACTGATCTCACATTTTTTAGCCAGATACTTTTATATACTGTCCACACTACTAAAAAAAGTTTGAGTCACAATACATTTAGAAAGATCTCTGTGGTACTACAACCTACTAAAATGTTTATAACCAATTATTTAAACATTGCAAATGAATGTTACTCAAACAATTTAATTCATACTGGATATACAATTAATGTTGTCTGTCAACTCAATCATGTTATTTTGGAAATCCAAATTTTTCTCCAACAATTATGGATAATTTAGGTATCTCACTAGACATTGATTCAATTCCTGACATTATATGTCATCAACTAGAAACTCCTGAATTGTGTCAGAGTATCCTAACTACTGATTATAACTTTAAAGTGTTAACTCTAAACATCAGAAGCATTAATAAGAATTTTGCGGCCTTTCTCATATTTTTACAAAGATCTCGACTAGTGTTTGATATTTTAATTTTAACAGAATGTAGACTAAATGATACAACAATTATTGAGCAATTACCAGGATATAATTCTTATTACACACAAAATAACATTAATCAAAACGGCGGCGTTGTCACCTACATAAAAGATACATGGTCAGCCTCTGTATCCGAACCAACTCTAGATGAGGCATGTTGCCTAGTGATAGATATAAATAATTATGTTACTATTTTTGGTATATATAGATCTCCGTCCTTTAGAAATACTAAGAAGTTCCTAGACTCCTTAGATCAAAATCTTAAAAATTACAGCAAGACACAACAAATTATATTGGCCGGTGACATCAACATCGATATCCTTTCAGAAGAGTCCACGGAGTATTCCTGTCTGTGTGCGGAACATAGTCTCGAGCCAGCTATAAGCAAACCCACCCGTTTGAGTGCCTGTCTCGACCACATATTTATTAAAACAAAATTCCTGGCTACAGGAATAGTCTGTGGCTCTGAAATTACGGATCATAAAATTGCAATAATTGGACTTTCTACTAACATCACACCTAAGTCACAAAGCCGGATCAAAAGAACTATTGATTATAAAAGTATCGGAGATGAATTAAACTCTATAGATTGGAATATTGTTACCTCGAAAACTGACGTGGATGATGCAGTAGAAACGTTTATGACAATCCTAAATAAAGCCGTTACCAACAATTCAAAAGAAGTTAAAATCAGTAGATCGAAATACGCCATTCAACCATGGATAACACCTGGGCTTTTACGATGTTCCCGACACAAAGATAGACTCCACGCTAAATCGAAACAGTTCCCCAATGACAAAATTCTCCAAATTACGTACTCTCGCTACAGAAATTTTTATAATCAGATAGTTAGAAAACAAAAAATAGAATACGAATCACAAGAATTTCGAGCCAATAGCAAAGACCCAAAAAAGCTTTGGAAATCCATCAAAAATAAGTGTAACTTAAATAAAAACAAAGAAAAGGCGGCTGACCTTACGTCAATTAGTAGTAACCCTAAAAGTTCTCTTGACAAATGTAATGATTTCTTTGCAACTATTGGTGATAACTTAGCTAACAATATACTTAGACAAATTAACGACACCGAAGAGGCTCTGGCCACAAAAGTAACTATTAAAAAATCTTCGCCAAACTCTCTCTTCATGGAACCAACTGATCAACATGAGCTCTATAACATTATTGATAAACTTAAAGTAGAAAGCGCCCCTGGTATAGACTGCATAAGTGCAAGTCTTATTAAATACTGTAGAGATCTTTTATGTACTCCTTTAATTCACATCTACAACCTCAGTTTAAGCACAGGCATTTTTCCGAAATTATGGAAGGTAGCTTCGGTTACTCCGATTCACAAAGACGGACCGAAAGATTCACCCGGGAATTACAGACCAATTTCTCTTCTTAGTATACTTTCAAAAGTTTTGGAAAAAATTGTTAACAAGCGCCTAATAAATTTCATTGAATCCCAAGGACTGCTCTCAGATAGACAATTTGGATTCCGGCATCAGAAATCCACCGAAGATGCTGTAGTACTTCTAACCGACTTCATTGCTCAGTACTTGGATGAAGGTTACAGCTGTGTCGGAGTCTTTTTAGACTTGGCAAAGGCCTTCGACACTGTTTCATCCAAGATACTCCTAAAAAAGTTGGAGGGACTGGGTATTAGGGGGATAGCCTTAGAATGGTTCACAAGTTATCTATCTGAGAGACAGCAACTTGTCAAGCTAGGTTCTCACAAAAGCGACCTAAGATCTGTTAATTTCGGAGTCCCGCAAGGGAGTATACTAGGCCCCACACTATTTATCATCTACATGAACGACATTCATGACCTTTTCTTAAAAAACGCTGAAGTTTTGTGTTACGCTGATGACACTGTTGTCCTTTTTCACGGGAAAACTTGGGAGGAAACATATAAGACAACGGAAGAAGGGATGAAATCAATTAACAACTGGTTGATAAACAATCTACTCACTTTAAATAATAATAAAACTAAATATTTGTGTTTCCATAAAACTGCAGCTTCAAGCCCCAAAAGTATAAGCCACATCCAAATTCACACCTGTAACTTGCCCTACACTCAATCATGTAATTGCAATAGAATTCAACGATCCAGTAATATAAAATATCTTGGTATAATGATTGACGAAAACCTCAATTTTAAAGATCACATCGCATGTCTTTCTAAAAGAGCAAGAAAAACAATTATCATTGTCAAAAAACTAAGAGATTTAGTACCTAAGGATGTCATGAAAATGGTGTACCTGTCATTATGCCAATCGATGTTATGTTACTGTATCACTGCTTGGGGAGGTGCAGCGAAATCAGTTTTAATAGATGCAGAACGAGCTCAAAGATCTGTAATTAAGGTCATGCTTAAAAAACCCTTCAGGTACCCTACAACTCAATTATATCACGAAGCCCAGGTGTTATCAATCAGAAAGCTTTTCATTCTTAAAACAGGACTAGTCACCCACAATGCTGTATACTCGTCTGACAATAATATCAACTTAATAAACAAACGTAGAATTAAATTACCCCTACCTTCAATCAAAACCTCCTTTGCGAGACGTTTCGGGAAATTCTTGAGACCTTATGTGTACAATTTTATATCCAATTTTTGTAATCTAAAAGAAGCTTCCAAATATAATGCAAAAATTAAAATCACTGACTGGCTGCTCACCTTAGATTATCTGGCAACAGAAAACCTGCTTACTCAAATGTATTCTAACTGTAGGTATCCAAATATCTTAAATTCCGTTTAGAGATCTCATAAATACTGGTGCAATCTAGTGTTAAGTGAAAATGATACATGCCGATACACAAATAGATTTATGGTTAATTGTATAAGTACAAATTTCTATATGATAAATACAAAGTTATATATATTTTAATAAGTTTGATGCAAAGTATTACACACAATGGCACCCCAAGATACAGGCATAGCCTAGTTTGGGGGCCTCTGTTATTTCGTCCTACAATACACTTTTTTTGAAGCAATTGAGAAATGTACTGTACTACTGCAGTGCATTTCTCAACTGTCATAAATTTATAAAACTAGCCTCCAGCAGCATACTTAGTAGTTTCTCTCTTATATCACAAGACAAATTTGTCTACAGCGTTTGCTGGCGGCAAGCTAAATCTTGTCCTATCTTTGGTTGTATTACGTGTTTTGTGTAACTCTGAAAATAATAAAGAATTATTATTATTATTATTATTATTATTATTATTATTATAGGAGATGAAATCAACTAACCATGGCAGAAGTGAAGAAAAAACAGTAGTAGCATCAGTGCTAATGGCTATATAAGCTAATGATGATGAGATGACTACCGCTAGAGATGAGAGCCATTCATGACAAATTTAAAAACGTATCCGCTTAATGTATATCGTAGAACTGCCCGGTTAACGGGGTTGGTCCGAACACACCAAACCTTGAGAATGAAAAAAACACTTGTTTTTTTCTCTTGGAAGTTAGCATTAGCAATTTAGCATATATCAAGCAGTGGAGTGAGAGAAATGAAAACATAATATAATGATAAGTTGGTTTAATTTTGTAAAGTCGTGAAGCATTTATCTATTCCGAAACATTGCAATTCTCTCTTGCTTCATATTTCCTCAAATATCTCCTTCAGCTTGTTCAAATTCATACAGGTCAGTATAAATTGGAACCAGTTCAGCCAGAGGAACTGACAGTAGCAGTCAGTTCTAGAAAATTCTCAGAGAATTTAAACCTCAGTTCACTACACGTAGAGGTTCTTCTCCAGTACTGCGGGCCTCATGAGGCGCTTGCCGGAGTCCCACTTGATTTCGTCAAGTAGTTCTTCGCGGCGGCTGCGCACGACTGCGGCGAAGTAGAGTAGTATTACTGGAAAAGGCAAAATAGTTATTAATGGTAATAAAATGGAATAGGTGCACTGCACCAAAGCTGTGTTTAGGGCCAAAATGCAATTACAAGACACGACATCGCATCGTCGGACGACGTGACATCTTGCCACGATGCGACGTCGTGTCGTGGAAATGCATAAACCCAAAATTAACTTTTATCTTCATATGACAAAATGCAAATTTAAAATTCATTTTACAATCTCACAATGTCGCATCGTGTCACGATGTCGCGTCTACAATGTCGTATCTTGTAATTGTGTTTTGGCCCTAGATAATTTTGACTAATCATAATCACCTAATCGAATCGTCGTAGCAGATATAGATACCTAATAGTGATCCCTCAGCTAGCGTTAGAGAAGCAACAGTGTATTTTCTGACTATCAATGTAACTACCAAAACCACAACGTCAGTAAGAATATTAGGCCTAGATGTTTCCATAAAAGGAGCTGACTCTTTTTGGTCATTGGTTCGCGAGCGGATCAGCGGACGACTCAGTCTGGAGAAAAGGTACTGACAAAGGAAAACCGTTGGATGAAGGTCGACACTCGACACACGGAATATACCGTTGACCGTTGCGTCTTTGTCCATCGATGTTCGTCGTTTGGCTAATATGATGTGATACGATCTTGTAATGTGACCAACAGTATCAAACGTGGACGTTTTCAGAACTAGTTACGCACTGGCATAGAGGGAGTACACGGAGGTGACGTAGCTGTCGCGGACGCTCCGGTCGATGTACATCATCACGGTGCCGGCAGAAGAGAGCAGCAGCAGCGCCCCGCCCACCGCCCACGACAATGTCAGCCACGCCCACATCAGGCCGGGACGTTTCTGCAAGTAGTCAGTATCTTATGGGAATGACTTCCACTCCTGGATTCGCCTCCTCCAAGGATTTTCACAACGATCGGTTTTGAGTTACCGGCATACAACGGCAATTCGTACAAGATCGTCGATTCACGTCGTAAGGCCTCCTGCTGAGTCCTAGCCTAAGGGTTCATAGTGCTCCATGCGTGAGCCTTTCTGTCCCTGCGGCCGTTGGTTCTACAAAATGCTTTTTTATGTTAGTAACTAAGAAATTACTATCCTCATCTTCTCGTTCTAAGTTGTTTGACCTTTAGAAAAGTTAGATGCGTACGGTGCAGTACCGGCTGAAGTAGCGTTCTTTGGCAAAGGTATAACTCTACAATATACAATATCCTTCGGTAAATGCTGATTATGGTGAACATCTAGACGCATCAGTCAATTATGGAAATGCTTCAGTGGCTTACTTGGAACAGCCCGCAGATCATGATGCAGCCAGTGATGAACTGCAGCGCTGAGGTGAGGAAGGCGGAGCTGTAGAACATCATGGTGGCCGGTGGAAGCGGCAGCAGGACCACGGGCACGGCGTACAGCGCGGCTGACATCGCGGCGAACAACTGGACAAACAAAATAAGGATGATACATTTCATAAGGAAAATACCTACAGTTCTTATGGGCAGAGCCCCACGTGACATAAGTGGTATTCTCTAGCTTTGCTGAGGTTACCTATCATAATCCCGAATTTTTGTTTCCCCGCTGTAACGTTTCGCCGAATATTCATTTGCCATTTGCTGAACAATAAATGCTAATTCCACAATTCTGCAAGAAGTTACTATTACAATTATTTAATACTCGCGATCGCGATAAGGATCACTAAAATTAGGGCGATCATGTAATAAGGTATAGTTTAATTATATTGTCATGTTCATGTTATTACATAACACCTGGGTCTTGGATATACTGAGGACCATTCCAAATTTCCTACATGACTGCTGCAGAGCATCCATGTAAGATTGCAACGCCCCCATTCTATCGGCCATCATACACACGTCGTCGGCATATAGGATCTCGAGTATATGAAGCTTATTGGTGTGTTTCATAGATTTAAAGCGTGAAAGGTCGAAAACGCCTTTATCAGTCCTCACATTTAACTGAATCCGACCGCAACAACCTTGAAACGCATCTTCCAGAACTGCTGAAAAATACAAGGCAAATAGAGTAGGGGCCATAACGCATCAACAACCACCACGTGGTTGTGAAGAGGACTCCTCTAACCTAGTTCTTGAAGGAAATGCTTTAACTGAGGTGTCCTCTTTTAAGTACCTCGGAAGCCAAATTAGAAAAGATAACAGACTGACTTCAGAGATACCGTCTAGGATAGCTAAAGCTGCAGCTACTTTCGGCCGACTAACGCATCGTGTTTGGGGAACTCACGATCTTAAGCTGCAGACTAAGTTGTCAGTGTATAGGGCCATGGTTCTTCCGATACTCTTGTACGCATCGGAGACCTGGTGTTTGTACAAAGGTGATATCCGTTTACTAGACACCTTTAATTTAAGATCTCTACGCTCAATTCTGCGCATAAAGTGGCAGGATCGTATTCCCAACACAGAAGTGCTTCATCGTAGTAAGATGACTGGCATAGAGGCGATGTTGATGAAGGGTCAGCTGAGATGGTGTGGACATGTTTGGCGCATGGATGATTGCAGACTGCCGAAAGCCGCTCTGTAATCCGAGCTCTCGGACGGTAAGCGTAATCGAGGCGGACAGTACCTGCGTTACAAGGACGTGTTAAAGCGTCACTTAACAGCCTGCAAAATACCAGCAGATAAATGGGAGCACAACGCCTCACAGCGACCTGAATGGCGATCTTGTATCAAGAAAAGTGTCAAAGATTTTGAAGAGGCCCGTTTGACTGATCTTGATATGAGGCGTCAACTAAGAAAATCCCGTCCCAAACCCTGCTACAATTATACCTACAATAGCTCCGGTCAGCTTCACTGTGCTTCTTGTGATCGGGTATTTAAAAGTAAGTTTGGCTTTGCCAGCCACATTAGGGCTCACGCCCGTAATTAGCTTGGGTCGCCGTCGCCGGTCACGGCGTGGATAGCTATATATATTAATAACTTTTGAAGAGTAAAACATTGGAGACTAGAAAAAAATGCGGAATATTAAGAAAACCGGGTATAAAAGTCCAGACATCTAGTTTGAAAAAGAAAAAAGAGAAGGCGCAAAGAAGGTTCCAGATGTTTTCTATGCCTGTGAATTTAAGGTTTGCAATGAAGAATGTTTGTGCTGTATAATCGCTGATTTGCGTTTCTCAGGAATAAACCTTCTAAAATTGTGTTAATACCTTAAAAGATCAGTTTAAATCTTCAGCGGCTCACAAGTAAACTAAACGAGATATTAATTCCTTGCCATTTCTCATAATTCGAGAATCAAAGTCTTGGGTAAAGCATTATATACGCCATAAGCACAGTAACTACGTGTAGTTACTTAGATTTACCATGTAGGTATCTGTTAATGTTTGAAATATATTATAGAAAAACGTCTACTTGAGTAATTAAAAAAAAACATACACAACACAACAACAAAAAATAATACGTTAAAACTTAAACTTCAAAGTCAACCAAAAAGAACTGGCTAACGTAAAAATTCAAAATTTCCTTTAGTTTGGTATTTAGTCATGTCATGCGTTAATATCGTCTTCAATATCTAATACTAAGTCTTTTAATTCTTCAGAAAATGCCACTCACCGTGCACACGAACCCGATAATCTTAGCTCCCACATCAAGATCGATGCAAAAACAGCAACTATTCAGTCGGAACACACTCATTTTTTTGTTAATTTCCTTTCTTTACTTAACCGACTTCGATGAACTCCTTATATTTCAATTTCAGAAAAGGAATAGGTCCTCAGTTCTTCGGAATCTCTTTTAATTTTGTATCCGTATGTAGCGTGTATATTGAACATGCGTTGCTTAGGGACTGGCGCCTACAATCACGAGTTATCATTAGCACAGACATGATTAATTTTGATGACTTCACTATCCTATCACGGCCCGATATCAGATAAGGGCGTAGCACTTCAGACGGCGTTTGTGGGCCCTTCATGATTGCAACGTGCAGGTTTTCACGAGTTTATTTAATTGGCAACCAAAGTAGCCAAATTTATCAGAACAGATATTTACGAGTATCTGTCCCAAGGCTCAATGAAAGCAAGTACCATAGACCACATACACACGCTGCGGCAAGTTATACAGAAAACCGAAGAGTATAATTATCTGCCACTCTGCTTAGCGTTTGTGGACTATGAGAAGGCCTTTGATTCCGTCGAGACATGGGCAGTACTACAGTCCCTCCAGCGATGTCGAATTGACCATCGGTATGTCGAGGTGCTCAGGAGTGTGTACAACAACGCCACTATGTCAGTCCGAGTACAAGACCAGTGTACGGAGGCGATTTCATTGCAGAGAGGTGTGAGACAAGGAGATGTAATATCTCCGAAGCTCTTCACCAACACAATGGAAGACGCCTTCAAGCTCTTGGAATGGCAAGGACTTGGCATCAACATAAATGGCGAGTACATCACGCACCTTCGGCTGACGATATCGTGGTCATGGCGGAGACGCTGGAGGATCTCGGTATAATGCTGGATGATGTCAACCGAGTATCCCAACAGGTAGGCCTTAAGATGAACATGGACAAGACGAAGATCATGTCGAATGTCCATGTAGCACCCACCCCAGTATTGGTTGGGAACTCGGTCCTCGAAGTTGTCGACGAATACGTCTATCTAGGTCAGACGATCCAATTAGGCAGGTCCAACTTCGAGAAAGAGATCAATCGACGGATTCAACTCGGCTGGGCAGCGTTCGGGAAACTGCGAAGTGTTTTCTCGTCCAAGATACCTCAGTGCTTGAAGACTAAAGTCTTCAACCAGTGCGTATTACCGGTGATGACCTACGGAGCCGAGACGTGGTCTCTAACTATGGGCCTCTTAAGGAAGCTCAGAGTCACTCAGCGAGCTATGGAAAGGGCTATGCTCGGGATCTCTCTACGTGATCGAATCAGAAATGATGAGATTCGTAGACGAACTAATGTCACCGACATAGCAAACAGGGTTAGCAAACTGAAGTGGCAATGGGCAGGGCACATAGCTCGAAGAACCGATGGCCGTTGGGGCAGAAAGGTTCTCGAGTGGAGACCACGTACCGGCAAGCGCAGCGTAGGACGGCCACCCGCAAGGTGGTCGGACGACCTGGTCAGGGTTGCGGGGACTCGCTGGATGCGGGTCGCTTCTATCCGGCCCATGTGGAAGTCAATTGAGGAGGCCTGTGTCCAGCAGTGGACGTCCTATGGCTGAAATGATGATTAGATAGGGACGACACTACAGTATTGCCACTTTTTAATTTCTACTCTTTTTGGTCAGACTGTTGTGGTAATGCGTTGCCGGCTAAACTGATATTTAATGCCGAAAATGGCAGTCTTATCTTATCACTGACGAAATGTAATGCCAAATTACACAATGTTTGTTAAAAGTATTTGTGCCAGTGAATTATGATTATGACAGACAATATTTAGACCGGATATAAATTGTAAGTGTAAATATAATATACATTACTATTGTTTCCTTAGATAAGTACTAAAATATTTCATTGTTATCATTTTATGAATGCGTAAGGCCGTAAGCAATAAAATTAACAATAGTATTTAGGTACATTACTGCAGCGGAGAAAGAAGGGCTTGCCGCGTGAGTAGGTATATACTAAGGTAGTGATACGAAGCCGACAAGCCCTTTTCACGGCTAAGGCATGTATAGTACTTTTCTCAAACATATGCAATGAAATAAAACAATACACTACTCAAAACAATATAATTCAGCTGTTTGACACAGACGCCATGTTTAAAAAAATACGTCGCGGCTTAGGCTTTCAATTTTGTATGAAATTCCTTTACAGCTCTCTCGAGTTGTTCCACCCGAAACGTGATTACTTCGAAGCCTGTTATAAGTATTATAATGCACGTTATGACGACATTTTCATTGCATGTTTGAGAAAAGGATATTTAACACCGGAGTTCGATCTGTGTATCCACTTATGCTGTAAGTAGACCATCATTCAGGTCCCAATTACGATTATTCCTAGTTACGATAACCGCAGTTATCCTCATCTGAAAGGTTGTCTTTGATATTAAGATAGATTTGATTAGGCCAGCCACCTACTAATTCTAAAAACATAAAGTAATTTAAAATGCAATACAGAACGCACCACTCATCACAAACGTGCCGACCTGACCCCCAAGAACACCCGATCAGGCGATCAGCAAAAGCAACTGGCTAGTATGGCCGATCAGAACGTTATGGCAGTCGGCTGGCGCCCGGCGTGTGAGTGATGGTGAAACCGAATTCGGTAGGTCTCTCCCGGCCTTATTCAGGTACGCAGGCAGGGTACATCCAATACAACAGGTCCACGAATATTATTTTAATGGTGTGATGGTTATGGCTCCTAGAACTGCAATGAACTTAGAAGAGAAGTGACAAAGGCCTCTATTATGAAACGCTTCATTCAAGGAAAGGAACTAAAGTGGGGAATACCGGTAATCAGTACTGTTATCAGACAAATCCGGTTTCTTAACACGTTCTAGATGTCACGAGTATTACAACGAATCAAATGGAATTTAATGCTCTGAAAGGAAAAGTGGTGATAAGAAGTTGTAGGTATTTTTGATCAATCGCTGAACTGATGTAATTTACCTAAACATTGTGTTGTGTGTAAGTACGGTTCTTTCCAGCTTTGAGTAAAGTCTTGTCACATTAATAACTATCAAACCCTATCCTAAAGCTTCTTTGTAAACCTTTTATTTGTGCTTGGTCGAAAACGTTGTGATGAAATTTATAGTCACTCTTTATCTAAAAAACTTGTTATAGATTATATATATGTATAGGCACGGAACCCTTTATGCGCGAGTCGGGCTCGCACTTGCCCAATTTTTTATAGACAAACGTTTTATCGAATTTTCGTTTCATAGAAATTTAATTTCATCGAAATATTTTTTTCTGATACCATAAAATATTTTGGAATGTTATAATATAACACAAACCTAACCTAACCCAATCCTAAATATAGGTTGACATTTTCATAATTTCTGAAAAATATGACTTGCGAGGAAAATTTTGTCTATGAAATGAAAATTCTATGAATGAAGCATTCGGTGAAACGTTTTTCCATAAAAGAAGAGGATACCGTATAATGGGTGACAAGCTGATAAGAGACACATCGTAGGTGTGATCGGTATCTTTGTACCTAGGCTATATCTGCAGCTTATCGGTCTTTGGACGTAGCCAAGAAGTAAACATAAATGGAACGAGAAAAAGGATTCATTAAATAAGTCACAAACATTTGTTACTGTGGAATATTAATATCAGTGACATAATTTTATTATTGTTAGTCATTTACAGCATATTTGTCATCGAGTACCTACTATTATTTTATTTGTCTACGTAATTATAAGATAAGGTAAAATCCCTATTTCTGTGGTTCTATGATGTAAATTGTATTTATCTTGTTTCCTTTTGTAAACTTTTATTGGTGTGCAATATAGTTTTATTTTTATTTTTATATAAAGTATTGTTGTATTGTATTGTACCTATGTATACTCGTAGGTAATATTCGAATACGCTAGTAAAGGTGCAGGATAACTTGAATAATTTGTGACATTCCTCAATGATATTAATAATTTTCTTTAATTAGCAGCAATATGAATGTAATAATTCTGTTTTAATGTTATATGTAGATATTTTCTTTTAGTTTGCGAACAGAAATATGTGTATTTCGGGCTCCCTCTCGATATCCCGAATGAAAAAAAATGAAAATGAAAATGAAAAATGTTTATTTAGGTTTCTTACAAGATACCTTTCATCGTAAAAGGTTGGAGCCACCCACTAAGCAAGAAAATATGCTTGTGTTGGGAGACCCCGCTCTTCCGTAACTAGAAAATATGGTAGCAAACCATAATAAATGATTATGTAAATTTAACTTTTTAAAATATTCTTAATTCTAAAAGCTTAATGAACAAACTAAACGTGTGTGTGTGTGTGTGTGCGTGCGTGCGTGCGTGCGTGCGTGCGTGCGTGCGTGCGTGCGTGCGTGCGTGCGTGTGTGTGTGTGTGTGTGAATAAGTGAGTGTATGTATGCAATTTTGTTAGGTACGTGTATGCTTGTGATCTAAAGAATGTTGGGCATATTTATTCTTAATGTTAGTTATTAAATTGATACTATTTAGATATTTACATCATATACGATAAAAGTGCCTCCGTCTCATCATAGGTAAGATTTTGTATCCAAATGCTACATTTTTTTTACAAGTATGTAGTTGTAGTGGATACATGTTTAGTACTTTGTTTAGGTTGTTGTATATGTGTGCTGATTGGGTGACGAACTGCTTCCTAGAAAAATTAGATTTACAATTTGGTGTCGGCACTACTCTATCTTTTCTCCTGCGATTTGCGTTCGATGGTACAAATGTTAGGGTTCTGTGTAATCTCGTGATAACACTCGAGATGTAAAGCTTGCGCATCGAAAAAAGCTCACAATCCTTGTAGAGGTCAATCGTGGGATACCTGTAGGGTTTCGAAAAGATAACTTTAAGCAAACATCTCTGCGCTCTTTCAACTTCTAGGAACTTGGTTTTGTTGGCTCCACCCCAGATTGATATACAATAAGTCATTGATTGGGCCAATGAAGTATACAGCTGTTTAAGAAGTTTGAAAGAGGCTACGTGTTTCAGGATTTTAAAAATCCAAATTAGTTTCCTAATTCGTCCATTTAGATGCTCGATGTGATCGTGCCACGAGAGTCTCTGGTCAAGGATTATGCCGAGATATTTAGTTGCTGACACCTTATCAATGGCCTGGCAATTACAACTAGTAATGTTGCTCTGGTTACAATTATGAAGTTTTAACTTAAGGTTAACGGAAGGCTGTGTGTTCGCATACTTTGAGAAGCACATGTAGTTTGTCTTAGAGATGTTAAGGGTTAGCAGGTTATTCTTCAGCCAAGAAGAGATCAAGTTCAGGCCTTTCTCTGCGAATATATAATTATAATTGGACCGTCTGCGATATTGTTCTATTTTGCCTGAAATGTATTTATCTGGTGTTTTTTTTCCGAATTTATGTGACCGCAATCTGAAACTTAACCTTAGGAATTTTAAAATAAGTTGACAAGTTAATCAAACACAGGGATGACTTTTCACATTTAATTCCTCAAAGTGGTCCCTCACCACGAGTATTCGCCTGTAATGTAATATTCCAGATCCGATAATTAATCCGTGAGGAAGGAGAACCGAGCATTACAGGCGCGCATCCTGTAATGTTACACATCCGAGCATTACGTCTCTGAGGGAGGTGAACTAAGCAGGCAAGGAAGCTAGCAAGGGAGGCAGAATTAAATAAATAAATGAATAATATCAGACAACCTCACACAAATCTTTCTAGTCCCAAATGAAGCTCAAGAAGGCTTGTGTTATGGGTACTTGACGACGATATACGTAGGTACTTATATAGATAAATGTGAGGTAAATATATCCATATCCATACTAATATTATAAATGCGAAAGTGTGTCTGTCTGTCTGTCTGTTACCTCTTCACGCTTAAACCGCTGAATCGATTTTGATGAAATTTGGTATGGAGATAGTTTAAGATCCGAGGAAGCACATAGGATAGTTTTCATCCTGGAAATTATCCCTAAAAGATTGAAAAGTAAGTAAGTAATTCATGATGACATTGATGACCCTGTCGGAAATGTAATGGTTAGACCAAAAGCACAATTGCTCTTACATTTGCTTACGCGCTTTAAATAATCCCTTTTATTAATTAAGGTGATTAGGTGGATATCTATCGTGTTGTACGAGGTTGCTTCCATACTTCCAAGTTCCACGCGGACGTAGTCGCGGGCAAAAGCTAGTACTTAAATACATAGAACAACCATGACCCAAGCACAAATATTAAGTTCATAACACAAATATTTGCCCTGACCGGGATTCGAACCCGGGACCGCCGGCTCAGTAGGCAGGTCTCTACAAACCGAGCCAACCGCGTCGTCAGGATTATAATGTAATGCTCGAAATCTTATCATAAATTTATAGTACCTTTACAAGGATGCTTAAAAGAATATGGCAAAATAAATTCAGAATACTGAACTTAAGTTGTTTTGTAATTGGTATTTCCGGTCATGTAGGTATGACCACCATGTGTTAATAGGGATTTCAGTACATGTATCCTTTAGATAGTACACAAGATTTAAGGGCATTCCTATTTATCTAATAAATATAAATACACAAATAAACTAAAACCATATCCCTTCATTCTGGCCTTGTCTTAAAATCAGACAATAAAAGCCTGGTGTCAGTATCACTAGTATCACTACGTCACGCCTTATCACTGCGAATCATGGCCGCAGATAGTCCCCCCCGCGTCACGCATACTATTGTAACCGTGAACACCTCGCTATGTATAATGTATGGCTAATGTTTACATTCGACTTGTCTTGAGTTACGTTAGGAGTTGAGTTTGGAGTGAGTGTTAGTGCGGCGGTGGAACCATGGGTGTGCCGATGTTGAAAAGATGTTGCTGCTGTGCCAGTCTACACACGGGGATGCTCATCATTGCGTACTTGTATTCAGTGAGTATTCTATCTGTTGCTATTCAACTAACACAGGCTTCTACTCACTGATGTACAATTGACCTAAAAAAAAACCGAGTAACAATACGCGACTTCCGAACTGTGAAACTGTAGGAACAGTATTTTGAATCTTAGGTTATGTTAGAAATATTTGAAGTAACTTTTGCTTTATGATAACAACAGCAGACGCAATGTTTTGATAACCTTGGCATTTATAGGTGTTACATAGTACAACAATAAACCTGTTCACGTTTACTAATTATAAATTCTATCCAATATTTCTTACTTATGATGTCCTTAACGATGCCGATTTATTAAGAACCATATCGTGATTATATACGCATAATAATCACATAACTGTTCAACTGACTGTAATTCAGTAGCGAATGTTTGGAACGTAGCGCCTGTGGCAAAGTAAGCATTAAACATGGAATAGGTTTGTTGCTATGAAATAATGGTCAGGTGTTTTTCAGCGTATCCTTAACATTCTCGTATCGGAATAAAAATATAACGGAAATTAACTCGAAGTAAAATACGGTTTCAGACTTATCAAACTTCGGGACGTGTTACCTTTTCAAATCCCAACCGAACCCAAAACATTTCCTTATTCACCTGGAGATAGCTTGTAGTCAGGGTGGTGTAAAAATAGAATTTTCTCTGTTCTAGGTATGGGCCCTGGTTGACCTGACAGCATACTGCCTTGTAGTGACATTCCGTCCGTTGGAGGCTAAGAAAGGAGATGGCGGACTGTCGATAAGCAAGTACGTGTTCTTCGTGGTCTCTGCCGGCGTCAGCGGAGTGCACCTGCTGTGCTCGCTGCTCCTCATATTGGCCGCCTACAAGGTACTTACTTCTTTCAAGGTACAAAAGTAACTGACGTAGTACATTTAAGTAAATATGGACGGGTCATTGAATTTAAGTGGTGGTGAACCGACCATATCGCTCGTAGAATGGCCAATAGGGCCCACGATTTCTTGAAAGTTATCCACGTACCAGAAGATGTGATTGACCTCACAAGCAGAATGGACGGATGATAAATTTGATGAGGATTGTATAGGCGGCGCAGGGCAAGCCAAGGCTCTCTGAGAATATCCTACTGTCATGGGCAACTTTCTGCTAACGTTGATAATATTATGCTAGTACTTCATTTTCTTAATTAATGATTATATTAGATATATTAGATGGTTCTCAAATACACATAAAATCTACGAGTAAGTAGTCCTGTTTACGTGCGAAATTTTTAATATAAAATTTAATGTATTATAATGGATACGAACAGGTTGAAGTGTGGTGTCAGACAAGGGGGACTCACGTCACCCAAACTCTTCAACCTGTACGTTAATGCGTTGATTGATGGTCTCAGCAGTGTCAGAGTCGGATGCTCGATAGGAAATACAAAGATTAACAACATCAGCTATGCTGACGACATGGTGCTGCTGAGCCCATCAATTAGCGCACTGCGCGAACTACTTACTATGTGCGAGGAGTATGCTGGCACCCATGGACTCAGGTATAAGGCAAAGAAAAGCGAACCGTTAGTTTTTAAACCGCGGGGTGGAGTAGTTGGTTCGGTTCCAAAAGTGTCACTTTGTGGAAGTGAGCTTGCGCGCGTGTCCAAATTTAAATACCTGGGTCACTGGGTGACGGATGATCAGTCTGACGTAGCCGACATTGAGAGGGAGCGCAGGGCCCTTGCAGTAAGAGCTAATATGCTGGCTCGCAGGTTTTCACGCTGTAGTAAGGAAGTCAAATTGACGCTGTTTAAGGCATATTGCCAAACCTTCTACACGTGTAGCCTGTGGGTCAGCTATACCAAGGTTCTGCAAACGCACTGAGGGTGCAATAAAATAACGCGTTTAGGTTGCTGTTGGGGCTGCCGCGTAACTGCAGCGCATCGGGAATGTTCGCCGAGGCGTGCGTTGATAGCTTTCATGCTATTTTACGCAAGCGAGTAAGCCTCAATGATGCGACGTTTGCGCGGCAGTGCCAACAGCATCCAAATAAGTAACTCAGCCTTTAATATTTTTAATAACTATTCACTAATTGAGCATAAATCACAGATCATATATTTACTCTAAATACTTAATAAAATTATTTGTTTACAAATTACTATAATCTTGTTTTATACTTTCTTAAATACGTCCTTCTTGCACTAAAATCCGTACGGCACTGCGGAGCTCGGTGTGACATACCCTGCGGGATGCACCGCGTCTCCGTCCGAGCGCGCGAGTCGTCGTGCGTCTCGCTACTCCGCGCGTCGAAGCGGAGCCAGTGTGTCGTTCCATGCGATTTTTCTATACAAAATCAAGATTCTACATACAAAGTTAAAAAACGCATCAACGGACGCCGCTGCGAGATGCGGAGCAGTGTGACAACCGCCTAAGTGTTGTGGCTGGCAGGCTGGACTGTCCCATACAGGCACATTGGATGCAACTCCATGTGCATGGGACGACTGACTTGTGAGCCGCGCTCCCACTTGTCTTGTGTCTATGGTTTGTTTTAATTTATTTTTAGTTTTTGTATTTTTGTTTTTATATTGCTCTGTCTAACGCTAGGGGTAGATAAGTTCTATGTTACTAACACATTATATGGAGCCAAGCTCTGAAATAAATGTTTTTTTTTTTTTTTTATTATTTCCAGAAACTGCCATACCTCACGCTGCCCTGGACGATCGTGACGGGGCTGCTGACGGCGATGTACTTCGTGCTGTGCTTGACTGGCATCAGCCTGGTGCTCCAGGACTCGGGCGAGCAGCTGGGTTTCGAGGCATTCAACATTTGCATCCAGTTCGTCAGGACTTGTGAGTTCTAACTCATTAGTTAAGCATTAAACGGAACTGTTGGGCTTCAAGGTTGTCAACATTTGCATCCAGTTTGCCAGTAAGTTTCAGCTTTTAGATTTGTGTTGCCTGCTCTCCTGATGGTACTTTGTGTTATGTTTGATTGGCTTCAGTTAAATACTTCATGATCTTGATACGTATCAGTCAATTCCCGTGTCTAACTAACCACTTGCCGATCAGTTTCCGGGTGGTACTTCGGGTTATACCTGACTGGTATGATTCGGTGATCCACGACATGGGAGAGCTATTCGGCTTTAGTGCAGTCAGCATCTACCGGTGCCTTTCAGTAAATTAAAAAAATCGTTTTGTTTATTTAACTAAATTTCATCTGGATGGTTTGATGACTTCGACTTGCTGAAGCAAATCCTGTCTCTTTCTCATATGTCTGAACTTAATGAATCGACTTGTTGTTTTTCCAGGTGTCTCGGTGTATTGCATCATGGTGGTGCACAGCCGGCACAAGCAGATCATGTCTGAAGAAGACGAGACTCGGTTCCAGCACTCCGGCAGGATTTATCAAGCAGTCAAAACTGACCGTGTCTAGAACTACTAAGAACGGTTCCAATTTTAACCATGGAGCCACTTCTCAAGAGTGGAAAAAGGAAAAAGAAAAAACAAAGACACGTGGTGTTTTCCGTGTACTAAACTGATTCTTTAGAGTTGTCTCAAATAGACCGAACAGAGTACTCTTGCGTCAGTCATGAGGTCACGATCACGACACACACAAATAAAAGGAAATGGTACTTTTTTAAAGTCATACTTAATTAACAAACTTTCTTTAAACATTGTTTTTTCTTTACGTTTTAGAAGTATAACTATAACTGCTTTCTGCACACCTTATTACATAACACAGTAGGTACTTTTAACATGAGTAGGTATAGTTCCTGTGATTTGTTAAGTTAGTCAATGGCGTATATAACGCTCGTACAATCTGCCGACAATATTTGTTTAACTAAAAGGATATTTGAGTGCGAGCTGGTCCGTTGATATATGAAACGATTCCTGAAATTCCTAGAAAAGGACCGTTTTCCGTGCGAGACATAGATTTGCACTGGTAATACTACTAATAGTTACTTTACCTGTGCTCGTGGTTTGCTGATAAGGGCCATATTTACGGAAGATGAAGCCCCAAGATAATAATGTTCGGGCTTCATCTCCATCGGATCCGTGGCTGGACGAAGGCTTTTGACTTATACCGAGTAAATTATTATGGGTCTAAAATGGGTTAATCGGAATAGTTGATCCTTTTTATTTGTTTTTGAAGTTTGTTTGATTTCTTGGGTATTATTTTTATTATAATTCATAAAAATAA
Organism: Apotomis capreana; assembly: GCA_947623375.1. Taxonomy (NCBI): domain Eukaryota; kingdom Metazoa; phylum Arthropoda; class Insecta; order Lepidoptera; family Tortricidae; genus Apotomis; species Apotomis capreana. Next base: position 688,925 of record OX392513.1, on the reverse strand, counting down.
TAATGGTTGTGTTTATTTATAAGTTTGTAATAATGTATAATTACTATAAAATAATCGTATGTGAAGTATTACAAATGAAAGTAATATTATTTACTGTATAAGGTATTATAGAAATATATATACATGAATGAAAAACCGAACAGTTCAGTTTACAACCACGTATGAATCATATGATCTTCATTTATACCTAAATTCCTCAAGTTTTACGTTAGCTGATAGCACGTTGGCTTCCAAAGTGAACGGCCCGTCTGTAAAAGATAGACAGTAGGTATTTGAAAAAAAAAAACATTATTTCTTGCTTAAAATCTTCTTTAACTAAATAAGTAAGCTAGCTTTATTGTTTAAAAACGTTTTAGGCCTAAAGCTATCTTCTACAAAGCAATAGCAACAAAAATACCAAAATAATAATACAAAATCTAGAAAAAAAATATTTTAAGTTCCTTACCAACGTGAAACCAGTCGGTCCTAGGATAGCCTGATTCCTCCCTGGAAGCCGCTATAGCTGCCCGGATTGCAAATGCCACACAGATAGCTAAGCATGTTGGGGGCTCCCCAACCGCTAAAAATGTAATAGATGTCCCTATAAATTTCTTTGACCTATTTTGAGCTCTTTTTGAAACTAAATCCTATAGTAAAAAAAATAATTGATTTGCAATAGATCATTGAAGCAGGAGTTTATTACTTCACCAAAACCAACTTACCTTTAGCACCCAACGTGTCCACGGGATTGAAAGAGTTCTTCCTCAGTTTGACCCTGTAATCGAGGGGGATGTCCGCCCCGCTCGGAACGTGGTAGAACCAGGTGCGGTCCGTGAGGAGTTCTCCCGTCTTCTCGTCGTAGATGATGTGCTCCGTGGTCCAGTAACCCACGCCGATCAGGAACGACCCTTCGACCTGGAGTCAAATTGTTTTTAAAAACGAAGTAGACCAGAAAACAGTCTAGTCGGTATGATTGGTGTGTGTTCATTTTCTTTTTTGATTCCCTTTCTTCCAAGTATTCAGAGACAGCCCCTCTTTCAGTTTTGAGGCTGAGTTTTTGGTTAGGCTAATCACCCAAACCACCCTTCATGTTAATTATTGAATTCCGTGGGCATTGGTACCTATGGCATTTAAAAATATCTACTCGTACAGCTAAAAAGCATAGGAACTAAACTATTACTATAATACAATGCAGCTGTGAGTTCTGCAAAACCGTGACTACGTCGCAAATACTTAATGAAAATAATAATATATACTCACCTGTCCAATATCAATCTCCGGGTTGACAGTGGTCCCAACATCCTCAATTATATCAACTCTTCTGATCTCATGTTCCCCCGTCAGTATATCTAATTCACACTCTGCCATCGCTACTCCACTTACTCTGTAAATTACCATGTCGTTAGACGTCATGTAATAGCTGGTCTGAAGATTTATCCCCGCTAGAAATGCTCGTTGTATCACTTGCTCCCACGTAGCATCGCTCATCGTATCTCTAATGGTTGATAATCTATCAAGAAGCAACTGACAACACTTTATAGCTCCAAAGCATACTGATGCTGTAGTTCTACTTCCTCCCGTTGAGAAACTGTTTGCGTTTCCTTCTGTATCAGTAGGTTTTACCTTCACCTTGTCCATGGAAATGTTCAATGTGTATGCGACTACTTGGATCACTTTAGTATTGACCCCTTGCCCGATCTCAACTCCACCGTGCTTAACTATAACAGTACCATCGCTGTGTAGCACGGTTAAGAAGACCTGGTATCCAACTGCAACGGTGACAGGCCAGCTCATTATAGCTATTCGTATGCCTCTCTTTTTCCAACGGTTTCTCGCATTGAATTCCTGGACTTCTTTTTTCCGTTTATAGTACTCCCTTTCTTCCAATAATTCGTTGAGCATTTCAGGGACGTCTGGATACTCGGGGTTGAGATTAGCTCGACGAACTTCCACTGGATCTTTGTCCAGAGCGTAAGAAATCTCCTCCATTATCATTTCAGTGTTAGCAATTGCTTCGAAGGTACCTACAAAATGAAAATTGGATGTTGACTCTTTTTACATATTACGGTTATAGGTTAACTCTGTTTAATAAAGTTAAAAATTGTAGAAAGTGAATAATTTTGCGATTCAAAGGTTTATGTAATAAATAAAATAGTCATCTTACTTACCTGGCGCCCTCATCCAGGTATTAGAAGCCGTGTCAGTGAGGACGTTGAAGATTTTATACGACCAACGCGAGTTCTCATAACAACTTTTCAGAGCTGATGGCACCAGACCCGGGAGCTGGTCGCTGTAAACGTAGCCTTGGTCTTCGTACAGATGAATTTCAAGATACTGGATCTCTCCTCTACTGTTTACACCAACCTAAATTTTTCAATATGTATAGATTTAAAGTTGAAAGAGAATAAAAGGTAAACAAACTAAAGGGGTAAGAGAATATTAAAAACATGCTGTTTTTGCCAACAGTTAGTTTTGATCTTTACGAAAAACTTCACAAACCAAAGTCGTGCATTTGTTTCGCTGACCTCAAAATCCGTGGTAACCGGTGGCCTCTTCCCAATAATCCTGAGCATTGGCTGGATGCCCATGGAGAAGCGGCAGGGCCGGTTCAGTAAATACGAGACCAGGGAACATACGGCGGCGGTGTGGTTTGGGCGAGATATCTTCAGGCCGTAAGAACCACCAGCACGAGGGATGACAAGATTCACTCTAAGGAAGAAATGCCTCTTTTAAGAATGGACTTCATAGAAGTCCTCTCAAACACACAGTTGAAAGAGGGGCATAAAATTGTAATCACTCTTCCTTATTTAGCTTTAACCAAATCGTAAAGTTTAAATGCCTAAATGGTTTCAGAACCAGATTGGTGTACATACTCAGTCACTCACAGACAGCCCCCGTCCGTTTAGCAGATTTCTTGGTCACCTACCGATTCTGCTCAATGCTCAATGTCGTAGAAATAGCGACTTGTACCGCGTCAGGCCACTGGGTGCTGCAGCGCACGTCCAGCCCGTCATCACTGGGCCTGGTGGCCGTGTGGAGCGTCTCCATCGAGAAGTGGTACTGCCACTCAATCCTGTTGTAATCTTTTATGATCCTTTGCACGTCTGCGCCACGGCCACGTGGCGGTAAAAAATAGAATAGTGACACCCTGAAATTGAAAGGCCAAATCCGAATAAAACTGATTATTTTGAAGAAGCTTAGGTAAGGAGACAGAAGGTAAGGTATGTAGGTACGGTACATAGAGGTTACTGCTGTGGTAGCTTTGCAAAGAGTTGTCATAAAATCTACGGATAGACGCCCTAGTATATCTTCGAGTATTGTATGTATACACGTACCTAGTACGCATATTTTACTAGTACTTACTATAGGTAATTTCGGTATATACAGGGTGATTCCAGGGTCATGGAGCAGGAGTGAACGGGGTTTTTACGGGGAGATTTCGTGGTTGTCCCCATAGTGAAAGTTGCTCAGTGTGACCCTCCCCAGTACACCGTTCACTCTTGCTCCATGACCCCGGAATCAACCTGTATACTCGTATTAGACCTTCAAGTCATCTTACAAGAAACTTTTGATGCATAAGTCTTATATACCTATTAGCATCTTTTCTAGCTTCCTCAATAGTCAGCACCGGTTTCTTTGCATCTTTGGCATATTTCACTCGAACCAACAAAGCCGCCCTATTGGCTAGTCGGTCGGAATCTGCCACTATTACCCCGATGGCTTGATCGTAGTACATTATTTTGCCGGAGCAGAAGATTTCTTCGACAGACATGTATGAGGGGACCGAATTGGGTAGAAAGTTGTTGAGCCCCGGTATATCCTTCGCTGAGAAAAAAGCAAGGACGCCTGAAAGTTTCTGGAAAAAAAATCCTAGATTAGATGATTTTTATGGCGTTAATAACTAATAACGCATTAGGCCACTATAGATTTAAACAATTTTGAGAGAGTTTATGATTTGATAACAATGACCAAAGCTTTAGTAATAAAATGTTAGATAAAGAGTGCTGGACGAGGTTTACACTGGTTCCAAACCTATTAGAGCCGAAGCTTCAATCCTCAGCAATAAGAGAACAAAACGGAAAAAAATATATAAATAAACATAATGGAGTAAATTGAGATGCGACTAAGCCTGAGTGTTCTCTATAATTAAATGTGGAGTTCCATAAGCCCCTCTTGCAAACGCTCTAAATCTAAATCATTTTACAAGAACATTCTTATCCTCAGTTGTCACTTATTCAAAAATTATGGTGATCTATGTGGATGATGATTTAATTCACCAATGCAGCGGTAGGATCAATCTCCAAGATGTCTCCCGTGCACACATCAGAGGTGACGAACGCACAGAACACCTCGCGGGGCTGGCTCGGCATGTCGTTCACGTATTTCGCTTCTCCTGCGCATTGGATTAGTGCTTCTGTCTGTAATTTCAAAGCCAAATTTTAGATACCAGGTAAAGTAATAACTGAAAAACAGGTGAAGAAAAGACAGTTCGAATTTAAACTCGACAAAAACCCAACGATTTTTAATAATGTACTGACAATTCCGAAGATCTTGTAAGGATATTTAGTCAGCAGTGGACAAAGAACATCCTGCCATACTTCCGTGTGGTATGAGATGAGCGCTGTGCTGTTACCTTAGGCGAGGGTTCCGTGATTGGCCAGATGAGCGGATTGGTGTCGTATTCTTGAGATCCCTTGGAGAGAGGCCTGGTTCGTCTTAAGTCACGAATTCCGGAGCGATAGCGAGGGTTCAGACGGTGCACAGGTATTATAGTTAGTAGACCCTGGAATAGCAGCGGAACGTTCGCTTGGGCTTTTATGCATACAATAAAGGTACAAATAAAAGTTGTCAGACATTATCTACCAGTCAGCCATTATTGAACTGAAGGAGGCGCGAAGACAAAAGAGACAGTTAGAAATGTGATGCATTGTTATGCTCTAACAATGTTAATTAATATGGAGGTAGAGGAGATAAATATATTAGGAGAATAAAGGCAACATAAAGAAACAGCGATGCAGTGGAGAAGCATGTAATGCATGTACAAGAGACAAATGTCAACAAAGCTGTCCCTAATCACAAATTCCAATAGTATTTAGGTTGACTCTTAGGTTCAATTGTTCGATAGTTAGTTACCGTCAATGTATTTCTTACTTAAGTATGAGAACTGATTGTTTTCTTACTTTATAGAACAGCCCCAAAGCGCATTTCTTTTTAAATTCTGGTTTCATTTCTCCTGCAATTTCTTCCGGTACCAGTTCTTGTTGCAAAATTGCCAGTGCTCCTTGCAGTATCTCGTCAGTGAAAATCTGCTTGCCAATTATAAACCTAGAACCGCATAAAACTAAGTAGGTACATAAAACAAATAAATAGCAAATATATTATTTCCACCTCGAATGTTTGAAACCTCATAGATCATGATTAGTAGGTATCCAACCAATGACAAATAATTCAATTTATAGTACCTTTTAAATTTTTATTAAAGCAGTAACGTTTCCTAGCGTAAACTAAAATAAATGTGTATCCCGCTCAAAGATTTTTTTTCAATTGTTTGTTACTGTATAAATTTATAGCAACTTGGTTTATGGTGATATAGTGTGGAAGGGGGGTCTCATGATGACCAGCTACTTGTGTCCGGATCATATTTTTTTTTATTTAGTTAGGTTATATAAAACGTCACTTTACTCTTCGGTGTTGCGAGCGTGCGCAAACGTAGCAGAAATCCCTCCAAACACGATCCTAGCCGAGCGCACCGTCTCACCGCCGTGATCAAGTTCATACAGGAAACCGGCGTTCACCTGAGCATGGGCACTCTGACCGCGGGGCATGATCTGGAATTCATAATTAACCTACCTATATAATACAAGCCAACTAGGGCGAGGTTGTCTGATATATACATTTATTGTAAATGTGAATAAGTAGGTTGACATTGCCAAGGTAAACATAAAACAATGTGGTTCGGTGATAACGCAGAAATAGCTAGAATTCTATGAAGGAAAGACTCAGAAATTAATAGAAGACTTTAGAGAAGTACTATACCCAATCATGGGCGGAAAGATGATAATGATGATGAATTTGAGTTAAGGGAAAATTAGTTAAGGTTAGCTTTTATTATACGGTTTATCTTCACTAACTTAACTTAGTAATTCTAAAATTTAGTTAAGTAGTTGTTGGAACCTGCTGAGAATGCCAAGTCATACCTTGAACGATACGAAGCGATAGTTATGCGAGTATGGCGGTATCCTAATTTCCGTTATGACTTTTCCCGTCATATCTAAATTAAGGAATTCTGCAGGCGTCACATAGTGCACTCCTCCGAACTTGTCCACTGAAAAATATTTATTAATTACTCAACAAAAGACAACCTTCTGGTTTAGGAGTCAGACAACACAATTAGTGGAAGCTGCAGTTTCTTACTGTGGTATAATATTTATACGTACGGATAGTTAGAACAGCTCCAATCGTCTCCAAAAGCAAAAATAGGTCGGAAGAAAACACTGGGACTCTATGCTTTACCATGAGGTTACCAGCAATGGTTCCTACCTGTTATCAAAGTTAAGCATTATCTTACTGAAATTCGGCAGATTCACAACTTTATTCAATGTACTAGAGAGTGTTTTTCTCTTACGTTTCTAACTGGTATATGCGCCACAAGTGTGATGTGATCAGCCACCAATGCAAGATATTTGAACTCCGCATGTTCCTTCGAAATTCTGTAGAACAGCGATATCGTATCCGTCAGGGTAGTTGAGGCGCCAACAATCAAATTCTGGTCTAAAATATGGGATTTAAGCTCTAAGACTCTGCTTATGTCGATGAGGACTCGAGGATAGTCGAAGATTGGGTATGCTCCTAAAAAATGAAAAAAAAAACTGAAATTTTACTGTCTAACATAGGTATAGAATACAGTTATTGGTGTTGAATTCAGTTTGTTTTGACCTATATGTTTTACCCATAAGTATGGATGCTGTAAAGTAGTTAAAACGAGGATTGCTTAAAAATTTTAGAATATAATGTGGGAATTAACTTTAATGCAAATAGATTAAATTTGTTGCAAATGGCATAGGAATAATAAAAAATATATTTTCCTAGTTATAATACAAGCATATTCAACTTAGATAAATAAATAAATATCGGACAACGTTACACAAATCGATCTAGTCCCAAATTAAGCTCAAAAAGGCTTGTGTTATGGGTACTAGACGACGATATACGTACTTATATGGATAAATATATACTTAAATACATAGAACAACCATGAACCAAGCACAAATATTCGAGTTCATGACACAAATATATATGTCTCCTTACCTCTCCCAGTATTTCCAGCCATCAACATATAATCATCACCTTCCTTCTGCAGTATCTCCAAAATTTCTCTTATCTCACGCACCCCATACCAAACGCGCTTATCTTTCAAAACTATCTTCTTAACTTCCTCAGATCCTGCATCTTTTTTATCTACAACGCACCAATCGTCCCCTCCGCAGGGCTTGTTACAAGATTTTGTACATATTTCCAAGTCTTCTATATCGGTAATGTCTTTAGGTTTGGGTGCGTCTTTGGCGAAGGACTTGAAAGCGTCGAAGATTGGACGGTAGCCCGTGCAGCGACAGATGTTGCTACCGAAGGATTGTTCTATCTCATACTGAGTGAGATCATGGTGGTTTGACTCTAGTAAGCTTAAAAAGGGTTAAAAATAACAGGAGTTGAAAATATAGACGCATAGTTATTACGTTCAGTAATATAACGACAACAACCCTAAGTAAATGTTGAGAAGACAATTATTTATTTCTAGTTAAGTACGTAAGTACAATAAAGTAAGAAGGCTTTAAGTAAATATTAGGTACCGAGTATTAGTTTAAGTTCCCCATAATATTAGGCTTTATAGGGACTTAGGCTTTTAAGTAATTTCTAGAGATACATTTTAGGCTGACTTTAGTAAACGGGGTGATGGGCACATGATCAACGGTGCCTCGTCGAGTACCTACATCTGTAAATCCTCACCTGTACATGCTCATGACCCAGCCCACGCTACAATATCCGCACTGGGTTCCGTTGTATTCCGCCAGGGTGCGCTGGATGGGGTGGTACCCCTTCCGGCGGTCCCCTATCCCTTCGATAGTCTTGATCTCCCAGTCTTGGCATGACGTTATTGACACCAAACACTGAGAAGTATTAAAAGATGGTCAGAGCGGTTTTGTACAAGATCACGTAGTATTTTCTTATCAGTGTCAGATTTCTCTGAATTCATCATATCAATATTAAATGTAATCATAAGATCGATGATGTTTGATTGCCGTACAAAAATCAACAGCGCACAAAAGTCACACTCACAGAGTTGATAGACATAATCCTCTTCCCTCCATCATTTGGGTCCGGGGCGATGACGGAAACCACGCAGGCACCGCAGCCGCCCTCTTTACACATGTACTTGGTGCCGCGAAGGTTCAGGATCTCGCGGACGAAGTCAAGCACCGTTACGTCTGCGTCCACCTCGGAACCCACTGTAAACCAACTAACTTGAACTGGGTAGATTTAGCTAGACTTTGGATCGTAGGGTTAGGACACAGTGAGGGAAACCAAACCCATAAAACAGGAATGCTACTTTGTGGGTGGGGAGGAAAGCTTTGCTCAAGACGCGGGGATTCAGAGGATTTGAGGGTAGGTTGAGGAAGGGGCTGAATTCGACCTTTCTAATGCCATCTGTCAGAAATAACAAAAAAATATATAAATATGTACAAGTATCGACCATATCAAGGCTCGAAGATGAGATCGATGTCAAATGCGTGCGTGTGTATGTATAGTTACTGCCACTAATTTGTTACCTGAGCATGTTTCTCCGTTAACTTTAAACGTGATGCGCTCCATCGCGCAGCAGGCGCGTGACTGCGATGCCGACACTGCATAGCACGGGATATCGGCAGTTTTACTTTACTTAAAATGTAATCCTGTCGGATGCCGGCTAATGCGTTTAATGCATTATTTACTAGCACTTAAAAAATACGTGTCTGTAATGCTCATTAAGTATCGTCGAGCAGATTTTAGACAGGTTAAAATTTTCTTTATTTCTGATTTAGGTATATATACCCAACTGTACATTTTTATGCATAGACGTCAGTATAGTAAGCAAAGTTTTTTGACGATATTTTTTTTCCATCAAAAACATAAATGTTAAATGAGAGCCAAGTCCAATATCGCATGTCGCGTGCAACGTTGTCGATTTCGTCGACAAAAGAATTGGGATCTATATGGGCGCCAAGTTCTTTGCCCTACATTTTTTAGATACAAGGACATGCGTCATACTCAATGCATTTATTTTACTTGGGGTGTAATTCAATATCAAGATTTGACTTGGCTAGTTTTTACATATAACTTTATATTAAATTTGTCTAATCATTAACCTATTTTCGTAACGGTAAGTACGCAAGTTAGTGTACGTCCTGTTACTTATACTGTTAGCTTGATAATTATACGAGGGCTGCTACTTATGTATCCGGAATCTGGGATTCCAACATTTTTAAACGCAATGTCTAACCTCCATGGTAAAATTTGTATTTTTTTTTTAATAATGGCCGCATTTTTTTTTTCATATGTACGCTAGTGTTTTGTTTTTGTTGGGTTTAAAATGTCATATCGCTTAAATGATGGAACTCACTCGTGAAAATATTCGTGCTATGATTTATTACGATTTTCGACATGGTTTAACGCAACAACAGTGCGTAAATCAATTAACTTCGACTTTTGGTGATGAAGCTCCATCGAAAACCACTGTGTATCACTGGTTTAGTGAATTTAATCGTGGACGGAGTAAGCTCACGGACGAAGTTAAGGAAGGTCGCCCGAAATCGGTAGTTGTGCCACAAAATATTGAAGCTGTGCGAAAACTTATAATGCAAGACCGTCATGTTACGTATCGTGAGATAGAGGCCACTCAGGGCATATGTATGACGAGCATTCATAAGATATTACATGAATATTTGTCTGTAAAAAAAAAATTTTCGCGTTGGATCCCGCACAACTTAACTCAGGATCAAAAAGAAGCTCGCATCGAATGGTGCAAGAAAACGTTAAAAAAATTTAACCGAGGTGAATCAAAATCTGTTTATAATATCTACACAGGTGACGAATCCTGGATCTATGCATACGATCCCGAAACTAAACAACAATCAACAGTGTGGGTGTTTCAAAATGAGCCGAACCCTACAAAAGTGACTCGTGCAAAAAGCACCTTAAAGCAAATGGTGGCCTGCTTTTTTGGTATTAATGGCCATGTGGCTACAATTCCACTGGAAAATCGTAAAACGGTTAATTCGGACTGGTACACGACCATTTGTTTGCCGGAAGTATTTGAGGAAATACGCAAAAACAACCAGCGACGCAGAATCATACTTCACCATGACAATGCCAGTTGTCATACATCACGCGAAACAACTACATTTTTGGAAGGTCAAAAAATAGAATTGACGGGTCATCCACCATACAGCCCTGATTTGGCACCCAATGATTTTTATTTATTCCCAAATGTAAAGAATAAATTACGTGGTCAACGATTTTCGACCCGTGAAGATGCCGTCGATGCGTTCAAACAGCACGTTTTGGAGATACCTCAATCGGAGTGGAAAAAGTGCTTTGAAAATTGGTTTCAACGAATGCAAAAGTGCATCGATCATCGCGGAGAATACTTTGAAAAACAATAAAACTATATTTAGCCATATACGTTTGTTTATTTTTTCTATTCCGGATACATAAGTAGCAGCCCTTGTTACTTTTATAAAATTTAGTCAGATTGTGAAAACTAGTCAAGTCAAATCTTGATATTGAATTACACCCCAAGTAAAATAAATGCATTGAGTATGTCGCATGTCCTTGTATCTAAAAAACTTAGGGCAAAGAACTTGGCGCACATATAGATCCCAATTCTTTTGTCGACGAAGTCGACAACGTAGCACGCGATATTGATATTGGCTCTCATTAAACATTTATGTTTTTGATGGGATATCATTACTTTTTGTGCAGAAATTATTATGATGTGTAAATTACTTAATTATTAATTACTTGTGTGTGTGCTTTATTCTAGTACGTCTTTTAAACAAACAAAGAATTTTCCAAATCGGTTAGTACGTGTTAGATTCGTGTGTGTGTTTGTGTGTGTGTGAGAGGGAGTGAGAGTGTGCGTGCTATGCTAGTACATCTTTAAAACAAAGAAAGAATTTTCTAAATCGGTTAATAAATGACGGAGTTCTGAGGCAAGAAACATAAATAATAATAATAATTACAAAAGTAAAAAATCACTGTTTTCGATTTTGTTATGTGTACACACACAATTACCAAGCTGAATGCCAAATTTCACCTTTCTAGGTCACCTGGAAGTGGGTTAGGTTTTGATTACTATACTAGTCACTAAGTCAATCAGTCAGTGGTAAAAATGCCGTTTTTAGGGTTCCGTAGTCAACTAGGAACCTTTATAGTTTAGCCATGTCCGTCTGTCCGTCCGTCCGCGGCTTAGCTCCAAGCTCCGTGATTATTAGTACAAGAAAGCTGAAAATGGGTATGAGTATGTGTATGTATTACGCCGACAAAACTTTTTTTCGGGTACCTCTCCAACACCTAAAGTGGGGGTGATTTTTTTTTTTCGTTGAACCCTAGTGTGTGGTTTGTCTTTGAATAGGTCTGGTAAAAATAATAAGGGTCTCTAAACATTACTTTTTGATAAAGTCAGTAGTTTTGTAAATATTCGCTCCGAAAATAAAAAAAATTGTGTCCCCCCCCCTCTAACTTTTCAACCACGGGTCAAAAAAATGTGGAAAAATTCATGAAAATGAGGCCTTATAAGTACTTTCAATGAAAACTATTTTGATCAATATCGGTCCATCCGTTTTTGAGTGATCGCAAAATTTCATAATTTTCTTTAAAAGGACGTAAGCTGACTTCCAGAAGTAATTACAGTTACTTTGGCGTTTACGACCTTTTTATAGAACTTGAAATCTTTCTCGTAACGTAAACAGCGGTTTTAAGCCCGTCTTGTCCGGTTTTTGGACTTTAATATCTCAATAACTATTTCACCTATATATATTATGTGGGGTTCTAGTTGTTCTAAAGGATCTAAATACATAAGCTAAATTTCATGTTTTTATGATAAATAGATTTGGAGTTATTGAGGGGTCAAAAGTAGCTCCAAACGGTTTGTTTCCTGGGGTGAACTTGGCTGGACACGCTGCCGCGTGTCTAGAGTCTAGATACAAAATCTATTTTTAAAATTCTGCATTTACATATTTTGTGAAATACTTCTAGTTAATTGATGATTATTATAATATAATCATATTAGGCTGGTTTTAGTCTCACGCTGACCGCACGCGCATTGTCGGCGCTGATGGCTGAGATATATGAACTTCTAGGAAGCGTTTTTGAATGACATGTAGCTATCAGCGCGCACGATAGTCAGCGCTGGTAGCTACGCGGCCGTACGCGTCGCGCGTCGGCGCCGCGTAGCTGTTGGCGCTGACCATCGCTCGAGCACCTCTGCTTTCAGTGAGGGTTCCTCTAGTGTCGAGCGGAGCGGGCGTCGTCAGCGTGTACGGGTGTGTAAGGCGGTCAGTACGATACTAAAACGAGCCACGCTGAGCCTCAACGCTGATGAACCGCGCTGAGCCATCAGCGCCGACGACGGTGCGCGTGCGGTCAGCGTGAGACTAAAACCAGCCTTAGCCGGAAGACGTCCACTGCTGGATAAAGGCCGCCCAATAGTTTCAACGATCTATCCTGCGCCGCCCTCATCCAACTCCTTCCCGCGATCCTACTCAGGTCATTGGTCCACCTTGTTGTCGTCCCGTCCCAATACCGCAGTGTCATTAATGCTCGCATGTTGTGAACAGATTGTATATGTTAATGATGGACTAGTAAACTAGTAACAATTCTTTCATAATTTAACCTTCAATAAGACACGGCTCTATTTCATTTCAGGCATATTCTGTTTAGGTCATAGTTCCTTTTTTATTTTGTCGATTTATAGAGCAAACTATGAAGCTAATAAATACCTAACCTATTTTCAAGTTTATAGGGAAAACACAACGCGACTGCGAACAAAACGCCACGTACGTCATGCGTCTCTGGTCCTTCGCTGACAAGTGACAGCGACAGCGGTGACGTCATTGGGATTTTGTTATGTATGTTTCTTTCATACACTTCTACTTCGGCTCGGCAGTCTCGCCTTTTATCCCGTTCGATACGGAAATATCGGCGCGGGAAGCTCAATGAAAAACTGAGATCCTCACAGTAGTCTGCTCAGTGTAGTCTAGTGTCTAGATTAGTTGGTCTCAAAACAGAAAACAGTTTTACGTCTCCGAAAATCGTTGTTGTGATAGTGAAAACAAGCCCAAGTGCGCGAGTGATAAGGAAAATATCTTGAAACATTTGAAATTTGATCTACTTTGGGTATCATTTCTGTTTGGTAAGTAATTTAAATACATTGTTTACATTTGCGTCGGATCGATTTGTGATCTGTTTTTCTGATAGCTAAATGTTGCTGTGAAACAAAATAGCCGAAATTTGTATAGATTTTCATAATTGATAGGACTAACAAATAAATAATATTATTAAACGGCATCCTATAAAAGTTGTTCACCTTTTGTTGCCTCATTAAATCTTTTATTATGGTGAAATTATCATAACAAGAATAGGTAGGTACTTAATATGGTAATGTTATGGTTACTTTGCTTTGCATTTGAAATGTAAGTGATAGAGGTATTAACAACGCTTCTATCACACAAATTTCGAGACAATATAAATGGAGTCACTGTCAGTTAAAAAGACAAACAACTGATAATTATTCATCTTGCTAATTTATGTCCTAAGAAAATATTATCCCAGAAAACATGGCAGATATTCTTACCCATTTGTACGTTTACAATGTAAACTAAACAAAGTATGTATATTCCGTGTTTATTCAACAATATTGTAACAAACTCAACCTATAAAATAATGTTGATAAAACTTGAATTTTATCAATTTACTAATATCCAATATTTCATATTTTCAATATTTTTTATGATATATTATATGAATTAATCTTTTATGCTCTGCTTACCTTCTACTCTCTGAAACCATCTGCAGTCTCAAAGAGTAAACATGGAGCGGTCTGATGTACCATTATCATTCTGAAACATAGCTTGCTAGCAGCCAACAACTTTTTTCACTAAGTCAATATAAAAGGTATTATTTTGTCTAGCTTTATCTCAATGCTTGAGTAAAGGTATCCTTCATATTATGATTTTCCTTTTCACCCACATGGCCTAGACTTGAGTATAACTTAATATTGATTAGATATCAGTCTAATAAAAAACAGTGGTGCCTTCAAGCTTACCTTTAAATTAAAAACAGAGCAGTATTGTATTTTTTGACTGGTAGTATCACGATGGGTATTTTTAGGGTAAAGACAGGAGCCGATTACTAAGACTCCGCTGTCCGTCCATCTGTCTGTCTGTCTGTCTGTCCGTCTGTCACCAGGCTGTATCTCATGAACCATGAAAGGTAGCTGTAATTATCATGGATGATGTATTAATGTTGCCGCTATAACAACGAATACTAAAAAACAGAATAAAATAAATATTTAAGGGGGCTTCCATACAACAAACAAAAGTTCCGTTGACTTTGACATACATACCAGGTGCAAACTTTTTCATTTCTATAAATTAAGTAAACACAAATAATTTACAATTCAAATGCATTACTGAAACCTGTTGGAGGTTTAAACTTATAACGTTGCACAGATAGGTTTTAAATAATCCTATTAATTAGACCACACCAGCCACACCTCGCCGTCTGCACATTAATAATATTTTTTTAGGATGTTCTTACATGTGATCTTACCATTAAGTCGCATGTATGTCTTTGGGGAAATCATTCAATATGTTGTTGTATTCCCACTTAACCCGGCCAGTTAAGATGGGGTAAGTATTTGCACGGAACCCTCGATGCGCGACTCAGACTCGCACTTGGCCAGTTTTTAAATACATCTCAAGGTTGTATGTTAATCCCAAACAATAACACAATTAATCAAGTTGTGAGAGTTCCCAAGCCAAAGTAAGCCTTACAGCTTTGTAATAGAATGCTCCAAATTGTATAGATCTCAGCAGACTACATTAGGTTAATGTGGGACTGGCGTCGACACAATGTAGCCATGCATGTGATTGAATAAATCTCATTTGCATTTTTACTGCTTATGGTAAGTTTGTAGGGTGTATTGATAGAGTAAGTTAAAACTTTAAACTGATGAAATGCCAGTTTATATAAAATTCAAACCATTTAACTGGGTTAGCTAAAATACTGCTATTTAGTACTTTAGTACATGCGGTGTCCTTCTGCAGGTAATAAAATACTTGGTCTCATGACTGTTGAATTTCTTTCGGCGTTTCATCTCAACAGTGAAATGCCGGCAGACTCAGACATGTAAAAGTGCCCTTGTGGCCTACTTGCAGAATAAAGTTCATTATTTCATTTATATTTCATAGTCTCTCCAAAAAAAGAAGCGATTAATAATATAATTATTATGCACCGTGCCACACAATTAGTTATGTACTACCATTTTTTCTCTGCCGCTGAGCATAGTCTATTTATCATTAGTAACGGTATCTTATCAGTAACATTACGTAAATGAATTCATCCTTGAAAACACAGATAAATCTTTAAAAAATCGATCCCAAATTACGTATTTCAAAATGTTGTTCTTTAAATAAGACTAGCTTCCGGTTTGTGACTTAAGATGGCCGCATGCCTTTAAGTTTAGTTGTTCGTTATTTATTCATGTTGGTTGTTCAATGTGTAGTATTGATAGCCTATTGTGCAGTGAACTAACGTATGAGTGAATGGTTAATGAAGAATTCAACTTGAAGCGTACATAGCCCTTCTTGGGTCAAGGCCCGGTAGACCGCGTGGTTTTTTGTAAATCGCTATCAATTTACAAAAAGCAAAACCTCACCGAACAACGGCATGCTCTACGAGCAAACTTGAAATTGGCGAAATCATCATTAACCTGATGGAAGCCATATTTTAAAATTAGAATTAGAAATAAGACTAAGAAAAGTATGCGTGAAGCCTTTTTTTAGGGTTCCGTAGTCAACTAGGAACCCTTATAGTTTCGCCATGTCCGTCTTCTGTCTGTTTGTCTGTCCGTCCGCGGCTTAGCTTCGTGATCATTAGTACTAGAAAACTGAAATTTGGTATGAGTATGTGTATGTATTACGCTGAAAAAACGGTAAAATAAAAACTAAAAAAAAATTTTTTTCGGACACCTCCCGTACACCTAAATTGGGGGTAATTTTTTTTTCGTTCCAACACTACTGTATGGGGTGTCGTCGAATAGGTCTTTTAAAAATAATAGGGGTCTCCGTACATTATTTTTTGATAAAGTCAGCAGTTTTGTAAATATTCGCTCCGAAAATAAAAAAAATAGAGTCCCCCCGTCAACTTTTCAACCACGGGTCAAAAAATTATGGAAAAATTTATGAAAATGAGGCCTTATAAGTACTTTCAATGAAAACTATATTGAATAAAATCGGTCGAGCCGTTTTTGAATTATCTCAAAAATTCATAATTTTCTTTAAAATGACGTAATTGCCGCTGGGTGTCCCTACACTTCGAACGTTACACATATTGGTTAGTTGCCATACTATATTAAAACATTTCGCTCAATCTGGCGCGTATAATCGATAACTTCCAGAAGGTAATAAGTAATTACTGTTACTTTGGCGTTTACGACCTTTTTATAGAGCTTGAAATCTTTCTCGTAGTTTTCGTCTATTGCAACGCAACCCTACATTGAGCGTGGCCCGACATGCTCTTGGCCGGTTTTCTCGTTTTGTAACTACGCCTAAATTTCGTCCAAGTTTTGGTCCTTTCGCGTATATCCTCCTACTCCTATGTATACATATAAGTACATGACCTGCATGTTACGTTGAGGGCAAAAAATAGGTCTGTACAGTTTCAC
Source organism: Apotomis capreana (assembly GCA_947623375.1). Lineage (NCBI taxonomy): Eukaryota > Metazoa > Arthropoda > Insecta > Lepidoptera > Tortricidae > Apotomis > Apotomis capreana. The sequence continues at coordinate 671,965 of OX392513.1, read as the reverse complement.
CGACGGGTCTGGAGCTAGTTCCCAATTAACGAGACGAGTGACCTTGAGACTCCGCGGCGCTGTGTGGATAACGGTACTTAATTGTCCAGATATGTAGCCCAAGAGATGAGACACTAGCGTGTGGCGTATCGTAAAAGCCCATCGGACAAAAGTCTGTCGTGTCCACATTACTTTACATTATAGTGCTTATCCATATCCATTTATTCAGTATTAGTCATACATTGTCAACAAGTATAATACAATCAGTAAATATAGTAAGTAACTCAATTTAACAAGTAAAAATATATTAATTTAATCTTTTATACATATTATACACTCTAGTCCTTGCTAAAAGGTAAAAATAGAAATCAAATACCGCAACAGAAGCACCAGAGATCTCTGGTGCTTCTGTTGCGGTAGATATTTGATTTTCTTCAGCCTTGCTGGACAAGACATGATGTTGGTAACTTACCCGTCTCGCTTTTAAGTAAAACAATAGCAGCGTTTTACCTAACAATAAAACGCTTATTAAGCGAAATACCTTATTCGAAGCCTAAATTAATATATTTGAGAGTGGCAACACTGTCTGTCAGATGACGTAGCGGTTCCTGATAGGCTAACATTTCCCGCTCTTTGCCCCACTAAGTTTCTCTTGATGACCACCAGGGGGGCCGCGGCGCCTTGGCGCGAAGTGCGGCCTCTCGTCATTGGATCTCAAAAAAGAATATATATATTTGATATATATACTAATTTGATATAAAAACAATTTTGCAATATATTGTTATATGTGAAGAAAACAAGAGATAAAAAATTATCTGTGTAACATTCTTTCGAACGTGTACACGTTTGTTTATCTGTGCATTAGTGACTACCCACAATAGTGAGCATAAGTAAAGTATAGTTGTTTTATTGCAAAATGGTTCATAAACGCCAGGCAGCGATAAAAGTTTAGGCTTCGAATAAGGTATTTCGCTTAATAAGCGTTTTATTGTTAGGTAAAACGCTGCTATTAAGCTTCAGTACCGTTATTCGAAGCCTAAATTAATATTTGAGATCTGTCTGTTATCGCCTGGTGGTCAAACGCCAATGTGACCTGTTTCTAGAAAGGAAGTGAAACCTGGTGTGTGATATTAAGTGCACATGCACTTGGTATGGTATGGTGACTTCATGGTTATAAACAAAAATATCAAGTGAAACTTCATGCTGGAAATAGTGAATACACAACAGGTAAGGGTGTAAAATTGAAAAGTAAAAATTGTAAACAAAGAATTTTATTGAATAAAGAACATAAATAATTGTAAACATATTGTAGTTTAATTTATTTATTCAAAAATTATCCTATGACAATCTATTGATTGGTATATACACATAGAATAACATTATACGAGACATAGAACAATTTTCGGATACAAATTGATTAAATTATTTTAATCACATAACATAACGCTCAATCAAGTGCAAAGAAATTAACTTAATTAAGTTCAACAATTGTACACAATTAAGAACAATTATTTTAATTATCTACAGGGTTAAAATGATTGCTTATAACAGGTACGGAGCAAGAATCAGATAATGATTGTTTTATCTCCCTGCAATAAAATTTTCTAAATGTATTTTGCGTGCGCCAGTTGCCGCGAGCTAGGATTTCATCCAGAGGACAATTCTGTAGCCAACACTTAGAGGCTACTGCTGTGCCAGGACTAGCCTGAATACCTGCCTCCAGCAGTACCTTTCTGACCCAGTTCGCGACAACTGTGCGCGACGCTGCTTTGGGGGGACCACAAGCAGTTAGAAATAATGCATTACTCTTACACGCGGTACGTCTTTCAGCTGATAAATGTATTACTCTATTAACCCAAAACACCGGATCCAAGTTTTTACAATCCTTATTTTTTAATAATCGCCATCCAGATTGCCTATAAGTAGAGCAGTCAGTTTTGGATCCGAAAATTGGCCAGAATATAATATGATTGTCATCTACAATATAGTTATCAGAGTTAATAGCTAACAAGGTAAGATCATGCACTCTACGCCCTGAGTACAATAAAAGCAGGATTGAGGCCCGTTTAGAACATTCAAATAGACTATTTTGGTTTACAGCATGACTTTGTAACCATTTAATTAAGACATCAGTGTTCCATATTGGGACCTTAGTTGTTGTAGGTTTTATGTTAGATATTGCCTTTAGAGCGTGTTTTACAAGCACATGAGAGCTTAACTTAATGTCGTGGTTTGGATCACAAAGAGTAGCTATAGCAGATTTATAAACCAAAATAGTATTGTAAGCTAATCCCTGAATTTGGTGCATGTCAATTAAAAATCTCGCGAAATCTGACCCTGAAGGAGATGTCATGTTAACTTTATTTTCGTGACACCAAGACCTCCATCTCCTCCAGGCTGGTTGGTAAGTTTTAAGGGAAGATTTTCGCCAGCTAGAACACAAAATACTCTTTTGCTCTGAGGACCAATCCTTTATACTATCCGACCACCCCCACATTTCCAAACCTCCAGGATCATGTCCTGAACCTTGGGAGGCGGACAGCCCGTGGCGGTGTCTATCAACACTAGGTCCAGGTTCCGAATGGTGAAAGGAGGGGCCAGCGCACGGTTTTTCAGATCGGGTCTCCAAAATACTTTTGGCCATCGGGGCGCTACTATTAAATATGTGCCCACTGCGCTGTTGAGGTGGGCTAGTACCCGTGGGATTAAAAACGGGGGCGGAAATATCCAGGCCAGTTGGTAGTCCCAGGTTTGACAGAAAGCGTCGTGGAATTGGGCTCGCTGATCTCTCACGTCCAGGGATACGTACTCGGGGACTACGTGAGCAGTCGCTGAAGCAAAGAGATCTATGTGTGGAGTTCCCCATTTCCGAAATATTGTGTTTGTTATGTTGCTTAGGAGATGCCATTCGGGAACATGACGTAGGCGGGACAGTTGATCCGCTTCGGAATTGAATTTTCCGGGAAGGTGATGAATCACGAGATGAATGTTGAAACTGTCTAGGAGATGAAGGATTTTGTAGCAGATTAGGGCTGAGGATTTCGTTCCTCCCTCGTTTCTCAAGTACGATACCACGGACATGTTGTCGCTCTGAATCATTAACGACGAGTTGGATAGGTAAGGACAATGACCTTTTAAGGCGTATAATACGGCCAACATTTCTCGCTGATTGGAATGAAAGGCTCCTTCCCCGTGAGACCACTGCCCCCAGATTCTTATGTTGTCTATCTGGGCTCCCCATGCCAGTTCCGAGGCATCGGTAACCAGGTAGTGGGATACAGGAGGATGGTGAATTTTCGATTGACCTTCGGCATTGGCTAGCCACCACGTCAATTCGATTAAAGCTTTTTGGGGAATTGGAAAGCGACATTGAGGGTCCCGGTGTAACAGGGATTGACAGTGCTTCAGCAGGGCTCGGTGATTTAGGCGTCCTCGTGAGACAGGGAAACTGGCAAAATTGGTAGATCCGACAATACTCTGCATCTCTTTTAGGTTCGCAGACTTTCGCGTCAGTAATAGTTTTAGTTTTTGCTTTAGAATTTGACATTTCTTTGTAGGCAGATATTTTAGGTTGGAGTGAGGATCCCAACAAATGCCCAAATATTCTAATACCCTTTGTGGTGTCAAAGTGGACTTTTCGAGATTTACCTGCCAGCCCAATTCCTGAAGAAGGAGTACAGTCTCTAATCCTTGCTCTTTTAGGGTGTATGGGTTCTGATTTGCTAATAGGAAATCGTCGAGATAAACCAGAATGCGGAACCCTTTGTCTCTTAGAATTTGGGCTATCCAATTGGTCAATGAAGCGAACATTTTTGGCGCACACGCCAGACCGAAGGGAAGACACGTCATCTGAAGTAGATGCCCGTTGAAAAGTAGTCGTAGGAAGCGTTTGTGACTTTGTGCAACGGGCAGATGAAAGTATGCATTTGAGAGATCTATTTTTATGAGCCAATCCGACGGTTGTAGGAAATTCGGTATTCTGTGCATATTTATTAGGCGAAACTTTTGAATCGGAAGATAGAAATTCAAATTTTTGAGATTGAAAATTGGGCGGTATGATCCGTCGTTTTTCAGTGTCAAAAACATTGGGGAAATGAAGCTGGGACTGGGGGTAGTGGGTTCCAGTGCCCCCATTTTTAATAATTTTTGAATTTCGATTTCCATGTCCCTGGAGAATGGTGTTTGAAAATGGGCCAGGTTCGGCATGACCAGTGGAGGTCTTATGAAAAAAGGGATTCGAAAACCCTGGATTAGCTTTATCAATGAAGGTGGGGCATGCAGAGACTACCATTTTTGTACAAATTTTGCTAGTTGCCCCGCCTGGAAACTGTTCGAGTCAGAATTTCCTTTTTTGAGTGTACTCCCTGCGTGGGACACTGGAGCTCGAGTTTTTACCCTGGCCTCGGGTGGCCTGTTGATAGGGGTATGGGCCCTGATTTCGAGTATTCTTTTGCCGGCTGGCCTTGTTCTGAGAGTTAGCGGGTAACCTAGGTGGGCGAAACATATCACGCCAACCCATGGGATAAAAATTGTGAACACCTTGCGCAGGTGGGTAAGCAAAGGGTCTAGGCATGGGCATGGGCATACCCATGTGGAAACTAGTTGCGTGCAATTTATGCGTACCAACATTTTGGTTCTGGCCTGCTTGCGCAGCAGGTTTGGTTTGAGTTGTCGTGGGTACTGGCCAAAAAGCTTTAGAAATGCCGCCTTGTTTTTCAATGGCCGCCGAAAAGGCCTCTTTTTGGAAAAGGTATTGAGAACTGGGCGGGATTTTTCTCAAACTCTCTTTAAAAAATTTATCCTTTACCGAGCGTAGAATGCTATCTCTTCGCCGCTGAATGAGATCAGCACGATGACCACACGCCAATTGCAGGGCATCATTAGAGATCTTTTGAAAACTACCTTCAATGAATAATTCCTTTAGTTTGTCCTTTAAGGACTGTGGGGATAACTCTGTGGTGGAGCGAGACCATGATAGAAGGGATTCAAAAGCGGAATCAGCCGCTTCGCTCTGTTTAACGAGAGCTTGAGTTAGAGAAGCAAAACCGCGCTCAATAACACTCAGATTTAAAAACCTGTCGAAAGGCTTTATCTCATCATTCGTTTCTAAATCTGTAAATGCGGGTTGGGAACAATATTGCTTTTGCACTTCGGAGTAACGAACACTGGACCAATTTTCGGAATCGAAATGGTGGATCGAGTTTATGAAGCTGACATGAGCTGGTGAGGATTTAGGCACCGCTGGCTCTTTTAGCACAGTACGTAATGACAATTTTAACGGATTTTCACCACCAGTGGTCGGAGGTGCCTCCTCGTTTTCAACATACAATTCGCCGCTCACGTCAGCATTGACCTCATCCCCAATTTCGGAAGAGTGGGCCATAGGGGCAATTGGCTGCCACATATTCCCAATCAAATTTCTTATCACACTAACCTGTTCGGATAAAAGCCTAATTTCTTCGCTGTGATTATCATGCCGCGGTCGTTTACGTTTGGGTTCCGACTCCGACCTTTTAGCCTTCCTTTTTGAGGATGGAGGTGGCGGCGGCGGCGGCTGTTGGGCCGTCGACGTACCTGGAGCGGCTGTCAGCTCTTCTTCAGTTTCTGATGACGAACTTGAGCTAGTACTAGAGCTAGAGTCCGTCATGTTTCCTGTAACATATTATTATATGAGAAAACGAACGGTAACACCGTTTTTGGATAATAAAATATTTTTAGTACTTACAAAAATCTCTCGATTTTTTGTAAAGAACCGTACGTTGCGACAAACAAAACGCCACAGACGAGAGGCCGCACTTCGCGCCAAGGCGCCGCGGCCCCCCCTGGTGGTCATCAAGAGAAACTTAGTGGGGCAAAGAGCGGGAAATGTCAGCCTATCAGGAACCGCTACGTCATCTGACAGACAGTGTTGCCACTCTCAAATATTAATTTAGGCTTCGAATAACGGTACTGAAGCTTAATATACCGGTTTGACTTCGAATTTTCATCTTCGGCGTAGGTACCTTTTAGGGGTTTCTCCGTAGATCAAAATACAAAAACCGTCTTTCCGTCACTTTCTCTCGTCATCTCTCACAGTCACAGTAGCAGTGATTGAGAACAGGGATATTTTCAGAATAGGTAAGTCGAAGCCAGATTTTTGTAGGTAACGCAAACCGCAAACTCAACGCTGCTACTACGGCAATGGTCACTCCCATACTTTCTCGTTCACATTTAAAATGTGAAACAAAAAATGAATAATTTTTTTCCGAACGCTCATGACTTGGTCCACCCGTTACCGATCGTTTTTGCAAAAAGGGCTTGCATCTTTGCAGCGATGTATGGAGAATAAAAAACTAAGCAACAATGTGTCCGAGTTAATTTCGATGTACCGTCAGTACACCTGTAGCAATGGCGGTGGTCACAAGGCAGTGAGTCCATTACTGACACAAAAACTTACTTAATAATAATAAGTGTTCAAAATTAAGCTATCAATTACAAGTTTTTTCTCATCGCGCCATTATTGATAGAACCAACAATATCACGTACTTATAATATATATTGCAAACTATAACAAAAACATTAAAACTCCTGTCCTAATGTCTCTCAATAGTATTATTACGTTGTACAGGAAAATGATTATCCAGCTAGTTAGGCTGTTACGTAAAATCATTGAAGTGATCTGACAAGATGTTTGTGTTTTCCAGGGAACCTCCCGAAGAGGACACAATGGGTCTCCCGCACATCACGTCTTTCTGCTGGTGCCTGGGCCTGGAGACCGGCGCGCGGCTGGTCGGCATCATGCATCTAGTGAGTGTATAGGCACCTCCACTCTCCAGGCAATCCCAAGGGGCCCAAGATAGACTACCTGGACATTGACTATTATTCGGTTCTTATGGACTGGCGCATAGCCGAGCTTTGCCGTTAAGCCGTGTACGGAAGAACGAACCAAAACGTCGAATATTTTGTTTATAAGTGCTTACCGCTAACGAACATCATACACAGGATGGTACATACGATTTCGTATTCGATGTTCGTTGTTCTATGGTTCTGCCATATTTTTGTTCGTTCTTCCTTACACGGGTTCATACTTATTATCGACGACACGCGTTTCACTCCGTGGTAGACGAGCGCTGCTGCCTACGAAGCTAGCGGTCCTGGGTTCGAATCCTGGCAAGATGATCCTTGGTAGTAGTGGTACCTCGGTCTTAAGGTTTAAAGCTTCACATGGAGATTTTATATAAAGTCGAAAATCAATATAATAGTAAACAGCTATCAATTTATCAACAGTTTACAATCTCGTCATATACACTGTAAACTTACGATCGGTATTCATAAACATATGTATTATGGTGTGTATTTTTGACCTGGTAATTTGTACGATAAAGTGTGATACCTACATACGTGAGCCATAAAAAGATACATTTTCAAAGTAGTTGACACACTTTCGTAAAGATGCATTATTATACGATGTATGTGTATTACGATGGCAACGTATTTTCTTGAGTACGAGTCAGGCAGGTAAATCCGCTCAGCGAATTTTATTCACAGCTCTCTCCCACTGTTAATTGGTTATTGCCAGGGTTTTCCTTAGTGCGCACGCGCTTAATACATTTTGTTTATTCCGGGAACCCATTTCCGTGCTAGATTAATCTAATCTAGTTATTTCTTTCATTTCATTAAAAAGTGATATCTTCCAGACAACCGTTGTTAGGGTTCCGTAGCCAAATGGCAAAAAACGGAACCCTTATAGATTCGTCACGTCTGTCCGTCTGTCCGTCCGTATGTCACAGCCATTTTATTCCGAAACTATAAGAGCTATACTGTTGAAACTTGGTAGGTAGATGTATTCTGTGAACCGCAATAAGATTTTGATGCAAAAAAAATAAAAAAAAATAATAAATATTGGGGGCTCCCCATACTTAGAACTGAAACTCAAAATTTTTTTTTTCATCAAACACATACGTGTGGGAAATCTATGGATAGGTCTTCAAAAATGATATCGAGGTTTCTAAAATATTTTTTTTCTAAACCGAATAGTTTGCGTGACAGACGCTTCCAAAGTGGAAAAAAGTTGGTCCCCCCCCTCTAACTTCTAAAATAAGAAAATGAAAAATCTAAAAAAACATATGATGTACAGTACTATAAAAACTACCAACGAAAATTGTTTTGAACGAGATCTAGTTAGTAGTTTTTTTTTTTATAATTTAATACCTAACTTTGCACCTAATTTATATGGGGCGCTATACATACCAGGTGCAAACTTAACTTAACCACTTAGGGATGGAAAGTGTTTGTACGGAACCCTCGGTGCGCGAGTCCGACTCGCACTTGGCCGGTTTTTATGTTATATAGCCGGACAGGGAGTTTTACAACCCACAACCAACAACCCACGCCATATTTTAGTGTAACTGATTAATCTAACTGGCAACGACACGTTGCACACTGGTTTCTTTCATATGACAAAAATAAAAAAATATAATATTCTGACGTCTACTATGTCCAAACAATCAGAAAATATAAAAAGATCTATTTTGCTAATTACCCTCATTCCGATATTGTTATCGAAAAGTGGGCTATTTCTTCCCGCGACTCGTGCTATCAGTAACTCGCGCAATTACCGCTCGTTGTTTTACCCATATAACAGGAAAACTTCTATGCTGTAATTTATTTTTGTAATGGATATTCAGAAACAAGGTATGTATGATTATTTAACGTATTAATTCATTTTAAATATTGAGTTTTAGTGTGATAAATTGGCTTCTACTCTACATCATCAGTTAGATATTTCCTTATATTTAGTTTATTTGGAATGCTCGTCGACTTTTAGTACTTTGTCGACGGTTGTTTAATCTTAAGTCTATCTTGATTAGTTAGGTATAAGGTTTCTTTTACTAAATCAAATCTAATTTAATCCAGAACCTTCCATTATTTTAAGTAGGTAATCAGGGTGCTACGCCAAAGTGTGTGTTCCGATTACGACACACAAGGAAGATGTCCAGGAATGTAACTAAATGCAGACGCAGACCTCTTGAACAGGCTTCTTCTGAGCTCTGATCCATTAATGACGGGGTTCAGGAAGTTGCCTAAAAAAAGGGATGTTAGTTTTTAAGATATTATAAAAGATTCAAATCATCTTTTTTAATAATGTGTTTATTTAACTAAAATAAGCAGGTTTTACTTTTAAATCTTACGTACAATAAGCATTAGTATTTTTGACGCACCTTAGTATATGGACGAGGAACCAGTGTGCGTTGGCTTAGACAGTACCTAACTGACGTTGAAAGTCGATGAATGTCACTGATGTAAACAAAGAGGAAACAGGACTAAATACTTCGCAAATTTCAAGTATTTTTTGCATAATAAAGCCAAAACTAACCACAGTGATGAAAGTAAAACTTGACTTTTTCAATAGGATTCAGTATTTATTTCGCAAGAAGAACGAACTATTGAGCAGCATGAATGAATGAATGAATGATATTTTATTCACCAGAATATACGGTACATATAAGGTCTTACAGTACTAGCTTGGTTCCATAATATATTCTACCGTTAGGCATGTGAAACTTGATTACTTAGGTAACTAAAAATAGAAAATTATTGCATGCTATATACCTTAAAATTAGTTTTATGTTTAATACAATATTTATACATTATCATTACTACGATTTAAATTACAATCTTCACATTTAAAGCAAACTATTAATAACATTGTAACTTTTCTTTAAAAAAGTCGTCTATTGTATAATAAGCTTTTTTTATGAGCTCTTCTTTAAATTTTCTTCTAAAAGTGTAAACCTCTAAGTTTTTGAGCTCCTCTGGTAAGAAATTATATATTTTTGAGGCCATACCCAATATGCTATTTCGGAGCAATGCGGTTTTGCCTGGTACGATGTTAATTTTATGCTTGTAGCGCGAGCTTTCAGAGTTTGATCTTACTTTCTGTGGAAATAAATTTGAATTTGATTTTACAAAAGTGGCTACCTCGTAAATATACAGACTAGTTAGTGTTAAGATCTTCAATTCCTGAAAGTACGATTTGCAACTATCAGTTTGCTTAAGGTTGCAGATGGCACGGATACATTTTTTTTGGGCAGTAAAAACTAGTATTTTATTTGTAGAGTTGCCCCAAAAGATTAAACCATACCGAAGAATTGATCCTATATGACCATGATAAGCCAGTAAAGCCGTTTTTCGGTCCGATAGTTTTGCAATTCTCCTGAGTGCAAAAACAAAACTATTTATTCGTTTGCATAATGATTCCGTGTGCTTTCCAGTTCATATGGTTATCTATGTCAATGCCCAAGAATTTAGCTACATCTGTGTGTTCTATATGTTTATCGTTATATTTAATGTCAAGATTTATTGAATTTGTTTTGTATTGATAAAATTGCATGATTTTTGTTTTGTCAACGTTTATTTTTAGTTTATTCAATTGTAACCAATTTATAATATTCGTAAGTGTATTATTTATGTCGGACTCATATGTAGCCAAATTGTCAGATTTAATCAGTACCGTACTATCGTCTGCAAATAGTATCATTGGGTGTTGAACATGTGCTGGTAGGTCGTTGATAAAAGCCAGAAACAGCAAAGGACCCAATATGCTCCCTTGCGGAACACCGCGCAACAATGGTCTAAATTTTGAGAAGTAAGCGGTCTCTACTTTTGTCTTTTTGCAAAGTCTATTGATTTGGGTGCATTGCATTCTGTTGCTTAAGTATGAGGTTAGTAATTTTAGGGCAATACCTCTGATACCGTACCGTTCTAGTTTTTCCAATAGTCTATTGTGCTCTACAAAATCGAATGCTTTTGTTAAATCCATGTATATTGCACAAATCGGAACCCTTTTGTCTACGTTCAAAGTAATTATTTTCGTTAGGTCATAAATGGCAGATGTAGTTGATTTGTTTTTCCGAAACCCATTTTGTTCTTCAACTAGTATATGTTCTTTTTCGAAAAAAATGTATATTTGATCATAAATAATCCGCTCAGCGATTTTAGAAAATATTGATAGTAGAGCAATTGGCCGGTAATTTTCTAGCTTTTCCTTGTCATTTCTTTTGAACAACGGCTTTACTATGGCTGTTTTTAGCTTATCTGGGAAAATACCTTTCTCCAGCATTAAATTAAAGATAAATTCTAAAGGAAAAAAAATTACATCGGCACAATGCTTTATGACACTAGTTGTTATTTCGTCAATCCCTGTACTTTTAGTGTTTTTCAAAGTTTTTATTGTCCTGTAAATTTGCTCAGCAGTTACAGGAGCTAAATAGATTGAGTTCAAGTTATTTGGGGGTAGTTTCCTATTACGATTTATAACGGAGCTCTCACGGGTCTTATTCTCGTCAGTTTTAGTTTCGTCTATATAATAGTCATTGAAAGCGTTAGCAATGCTTACTGGGTCACGTAGAATGCCATTATTCCCTGTATTTATTTTCATTATGGATTCAACAGGTTGATTTTCATTTTTTTGATTAATTATTTGCCAGGCAGCACGATTTTTGTTATTTGAGGTTTTTATGTGATGACTATTTTGTATTTTTTGTGTTAGTCGTATTATCTTTTTTAACCTATAGGAATACGATCGGAGTTCCGCTTTATTGTGAGTATTGGGATTAGATCTGTAGCGCCATAGCATTTCACGTTTCTTTTTACAGCATACTTTAATTCCTTTGGATACCCATCGCGGTTTTCTTCTTAGTGTGATTTTAATACGTTTAAGCATTACGCTAAACAATGTTTTAATTGCTATTGACGTTCAATAATGCAAATATATGACGTATGCTATGCACATTATTACCATATGAAAGTTGTTTATAGCACCACGCCCTGGGACGGACCGACATTTGTTAGGCTTATACATTGTTATCACGTGCATATAAAAATACATCACATCACAAGCAATAATTCTCTGTTCACAAGGACACATTCGATTTCATTCGTAAACGGGCTATTTTTATCCAACGCAGAGATATGTTGCGTCGAGTTTTTTATCATGAAGTATGTACCTACTTTAAATACAAAAGGTCGATTGGCATTCCATGTAGACTGTGTTGGAATAATTTTTGATTATATCGCTAAACATGTTAGCTAACACAATTATTACAGCCCTAGCACACGAGGCTTGCTACTCTTTGTCGCGCGACAGATACAGATATACAGTTGAGTGTGACAGTGAAGGGTACTAGTGTCGGCCGACTGTTTTTAGGGTTCCGTACCTCAATCGGAAAAAACGGAACCTTTATAGGATCACTTTGTTGTCCGTCCGTCTGTCTGTCAAGTCCCTTTATCTCGAGAACGCGTGGAGGTATCGAGTTGAAATTAACACCATACGAGTATACTCAGGTCTACGGTCCCTTGAGGCTCTGAAAAAATCAAACTTCTACTAAGTTAACGTGAAAAAAAGGTGCAAACTTAACTCAACCAGGCCAATTAAGATGGGATAAGTGAAAGTTTGTACAGAACCCTCGGTGCGCGAGTCAGACTCGCACTTTTTTATTGGCCGGGGAGCTAATTTTGATTCCCGCAAAATGCCCAATTCCAAGTAGCTAAGGGAACATTAATTAAACTCACGACCAGAAATTATGAAAAGGCACAAAATTACGATGTGTTGACAAGGGGAGCCCTTTTGTTTCCTAGAAACTTCGTCGAATGTTTCATTTCGCCGAAAAATCATTTCGCAGAATTTTTATATATTCTTCTGAAGTCATACATTTTTCATAATTCTTACAAATATCATCCTATTGATGAGGTTAGGTTTGAGGTTTGTTTTATAACCTCAAAGAGTTTACTGTTGCAAACAAAGATGCTTTCTACGAAATGATTTTTCGGCAATATGAAAAAATCGACGAAAAATTATTCTAGAGTCAATAGGTAGGTATAGGCCCGTCGACAAGATACGGCTCTCAAATCAATCCAGTTAGGGTTTATTCCTAATGCTAATTTGTTTGAATTATCTTTAAGAGCATGAATAATTAAACAAATTATAGGCGTGCTTCATGGACATTAAAATAGAAGAATATAAGGAAGGAAAAAAGTCAAACGTCTTGTTACGTGTTAATGGAGTTTAATGACTAAATATTGCTTTTCTCAGCGACATACCTGGTCCGTACATACCGTACGTGAGCATTTCTCAAAAAGTTTGTACACAAATAAGACAGAAAATTAAAGTCCAATATAATTTTCCTATTTTGTTACCAATTATTTTAGTAATTTTATATCAATGTTATGGTTATGTTCGGTAATTAAGGTTCTGTTATGCTTATACTTTTTTAATTTTACATAATCTGATATTAATGTATTGGAAATCACAATAAAAAATGGTAACAAAATAGGAAAATTATATTTGACTTTAATTTTCTGTCTTACGAGAGGCGTTCAATAAAAAGTGAGAATGAGATGCAAACTCTTTCAATATTAGGAAATTAAATACTGGCCGGTCAAGTTAATCTAACTAGCGTATTGCTCATGAAAAAAAATCCAACTGCTTCTTGTTTAAAAAAAATATGGCCATTTCTTTGCAACGCTATGGAGTACGTGAGCGAAAATGGAGAAAATTGAACTTCGCGCCGTTATCAAATTACTTGTGTTTGAAAAAAAAAACTACGGACCAAGTCAATTTAGATCTGCGGGACACTTTAGGGTCTAATGCTCCTCCGTATTCGACAGTCGCACGTTGGTGCGCCGAATTTAGACGTGGAAGAACATCGACCATGGACGAACCCCGCTCCGGACGCCCTACTACAGCAGTAACTGAAGAAATTGTGAAAAAAGTCGAAAACTTAGTTATGGCGGATCGTCGTGTCACGGTTCGTTTTATTGCTGAAAATGTAAAGATTTCAACGGGGAGCGTGCATAATATTTTACATGAACGCTTGGGTATGAAAAAGATATCTGCGCGTTGGGTACCAAGAATGCTTACTGACACGCAAAAACAAACTAGAGTCGAGATTTGACAAGAAGCTTTGGACCTGATAAAGCAAGACCGGAAACTTTTTCTGGCGCGATTTATAACAATGGACGAGACATGGCTCCACCATTACGACCCTGAAACGAAACTGCAGTCTATAACATGGAAAAGGCCATCATCTCCAACTCCGAAGAAATTCAAGGTGGGCCCATCTGCCGGTGCTGCATGGGCTCTGTTTTTTGGGATGATAAAGGGGTAGTAATGATTGAGTATCTCGAGCATGGAGCCACTATTACGGGCACTTTATATGCTAAACAAATAGCAACATTGCGCAATGAGATCCGCGAAAAACGGCGAGGCAAAGTCTCGAAAGTTGTGCTGTTCCACCAGGACAATGCCCCGGCACACAAGTCCGCCGTTGCAATGGCTGCAATTCGTAATCCTGGGTTCGATATCCTTAAGCATCCTCCGTATTCACCGGATCTCGCCCCCAGTGATTTCTATTTACGAGATTGAAAGAATACCTGAGAGGCCAGAAATTTGAAGACGACGACGCGGTAGTCGCTGCAGTACAAGATTTTTTAAGTTTTCTCAAGATGAGACCTTTTTTAAAAATGAAATTTTAATTAAAAATAAAAGATATAGGTACTAAGTGTATTATGCTAAAAGGTGGCTATGTCGAAAAATAAAATGACATTTAATAAAAGTTGTTTATAACATACTCATTCTCACTTTTTATTGAACGCCCCTCGTAATTGTGTACAAACTTTGTGAGAAATGCTTACGTAGTCATGAATAACGTCATATGATTTACACAAGTATAATTATCTTTTATTGACGCAACATCCTGTCACAGAGTACAGTATAGATACTTGGTTATACGTATGCTCTAAACTGTTGAGTTTTTTCTTACCTATTGTGGCTCATAGTTAAAGCTCTTTATGCGTTCAAAAGTGCTGATTGATTTAGTCAATTTTCTCTATGATCAAACTTAACATTATTATTAATGTTACAGCGTAGAATAGGGCTATTGAGGGTTATTGGTAGGTATATATTGGAAACCTACAGTTTGAATTATTTATTGATAATTTTTATTTCAAAAACTACTCGAAGTTGACAATTCTTTTTTTTAATCTATTAATTAAGGAGCTTAGTTTTGACAAAATTAATGCAGAAAGTTTTCAACTTATTTTCGGCTGCACGCAATGAAAGCATGAAATAACTGTTTCTTTCTAGAACTTAGGGAAAAGTATTATTCATTTTAAAAATTTGGTTGAAATTATCAATATACATATTTGTCATAATCATAATATGAAAAAAAAAGGAATAAGGCCTTTAAAAAACAAACCTACATATTAAATACAAATAGAACTAAACAACCAGTGTTGCCAGAGCCAGTGTGTCATAAGTTACGTTTCATTCCTCGAAATGTTACATTTTTGATGCGAAAGTTACATTTTGATATTAATAAAAAACCGGTCAAGCGCGAATCGGATTCGCGTGCCGAGGGTTCCAAAGGTACAAACTATAAAATTATGGAATATTAACTATATAGCATCCCCAAATTTCTCCACAACGATCGGTCGTGTCGTGCGCCGCCCTCATCCCATTGCTTCCCGCAAACCTAACCAGGTCCACCTGGTTAGATGCTTTCCGAGCTACGTGTTCCGGTACGCGGTGTGACGGGAAGCTGTGCATAGTGTTGAACACTGTCCATATATACATATCTATAATCAAGGAATTGACAACATTTCATATTTACAAGACTACAATTTGATTACTTTTCTGAATTCTGCTTAGAAAGATAAAGTAATCAATGTTTTTATTTTTTTTTTCTGAAATAACCATTTATTTTATTATTAATTTATAAAAACTTAATCATTTTAAATTGTGGCAGCACCAAAACTATGGCTGAATGGAACGGTTACTTTAGTCCGATTTCTAATAAAAAAAAAACGCAATGACGTTGAGGTTCACGACATTCTCACAAAAAAAAATTTTTTTCGCTGTTGGGTCTAATACAATAACCGTATTCAGGCCTAATTGTCTTCGATTGCGGTAATTTTATGTATTTTCTTATATTTCTTTAAATACAGATGTCGTGTACGACATACGAATATATTCTACATTCAAAGATTTTTTTTGCGCGTACACGACACATAAGCCCTGTCCATCCCTATATTAATTTCCACCTGCTAAAAATATGAAATGTTGTCAATTGTATTCCATTTGTGTTGCCAGTTGATATTTATATTAGTCAGGTTTTTTAATTTACCGCGTCTTTCAAGGGACACGACTCGTTTGACACTAAAAAAGTGCTCATTAAAAAATATATTTAAAAAATTCAAACTGACGGCAGAAAAGTAATGTTAATCTTGCGATATTGTGTAAATATTTATTTTATTTTATTAGTTGTTAAAAGCATCATATATTATAATGTCTTGCCCGAAAGTGCAATAGTTGGACTCGTATTATCTAGGGCCTCATCTTGGCCCTCGAACGTACTCATCCATCTGTTGTTTATTTTCCAACCTCTACAAAAATGTGTTTGCTTTTTATTATTAAATACAAATTTACGGTTTTAGGATATAGACGGAACATAAGCGCTTGTATCTTGACAGATGGACAACGAAGTGATTTTACGATCGGAAGTTCTCCTTCGGCAGGATGAGCCTTCTGAATCCTAAGAATATTTTAAGAAGGATAGCCATCTTAAATTGTGGTGCAGTCCTTCGAGTTGAAGTTGAAATCATTCATTTTTGTTTAGGATTTTCACATATTGTGTTATAGATCGATCCTATCTGATTTGAGAAAAAACTGAAACACATTATCGAAATTACGATTAAGTTTTTCAGTGGTACATATGTTATATTTTTGCCCGATAGTAAGCATGTTATTTGGATTCAGAATCTAAATTAATTTTACCACTTCAGAATTTTTAACAAAACTTATTGAAAAGTTACGAAAATTGCCCAGAAATCAAAAGTTACTTACATGTTACGAGAGAGGGTCAAAAGTTACGAAAAATGTAACAAATGTAACTATCTGGCAACGCTGTAAACAACTAAGTCGACGCAAGACGAAGACGCAAGATTTGTCGGCATACCAGGGCAAACCAAAACGTCAATACATACGTCTTTATTACACGTACCTAAGGATAACGTTGTCTTATTAGTAATGCACCGGCGACCAAGGCCAAATGCCAGACACTCCGAACATCGGCGCTAAGTCGTTTGTCTGTTTTCGTCCGATACCCTTTCAAGAACATTTGCAGAGGTTACGCCTATGTTTTATTTGGCTGGCGTATGATTTTAGATCTCAGAACACAACGTTTTCCCATTTTTGTGGATTGGATGTTCATGCTTTACGCCGAAGATGCAATAAAACTGACAATATTGTAAATAAATAAAGCGCTCCCGAAACCTTTGTTAAATTAAATAGTATATTTTTTATAGGTAAATACCAAATTTTATAATGATAATGATAACATTAGTAACATTAGTAGCCTTTTCCTCATTTTACAGTAACATTATTTATGGAAGCATTTCACGATTTAACACAACATAAGTTAGACATATCTTATCTATAATCATCAATTAATCATTATTTTATGTATCATTAAATGGCTGATTTAGCCTGCACTGAAGATGCAGACATACTATTATAAACCTCCAGTCTACGGGAAAATTACACGGCGTTTTCACGACCGTCACACGATATTATTCTTTATCATTCTGAGCTCCTGTAACATTAATCAATTCCTGGTTGTTAAGACTTCCGCCATTATAACAAATTTTGTGAACATGGTTTTAAATAAAAAGGCAGGTTGGCAGCAAATTATACGAGATCACGTCTATCTTACCTAATACCCCTCCAGAAACAAGAAACATCAACAATCTCATTAATTGAGTAACAACAGTAACAACAATAATGAAATAATGAACCCTATTCCGTGAGTTTGAATCTACCGTAATTTCCCAAGAGCCTTGAACCTTGACCTTGTTGAAATAAAACACCGAAAAACAGCCGGTTAATTTCAGGAATTCATTCTTAATCGTTACAACATTAATATGAGGAACCCTTCTCACTTGCAGGTCGCGTCACTGTGCCTGCTGGTGGTGACGTCGCTGATGGCGCACGACGCGGGCGCCTACGTGGGCACGGTGGAGGACGCTGGCGACCACCTCTACTCCATCTGGTACAAGATCTTTGTGTCCATGGCCGTGCTGACGGTCGTCCACGTGCTGCTCGCCCTGGCGCTGTTGTTCGCTGTGCAGAAGGTGTGGTTCTATGTTAATTAGTTGTTCTATACAGTGGCCTATTACTAGCTAGACGATGCACCATCTTCGTGGGCACGGTGGAGGACGCCGGCGACCACCTCTACTCCATCTGGTACAAGATCTTCGTGTCCATGGCCGTGCTGACGGTCGTCCACGTGCTGCTCGCCCTGGCGCTGCTGTTCGCTGTGCAGAAGGTGTGGTTCTATGTTAATTAGTTGTTCTATACAGTGGCCTATTACTAGCTAGACGATGCACCATCTTCGTGGGCACGGTGGAGGACGCCGGCGACCACCTCTACTCCATCTGGTACAAGATCTTCGTGTCCATGGCCGTGCTGACGGTCGTCCACGTGCTGCTCGCCCTGGCGCTGTTGTTCGCTGTGCAGAAGGTGTGGTTCTATGTTAATTAGTTGTTCTATACAGAGGCCTATTACTAGCTAGAGGATGTACCATCTACGAAGCCACGGTGGATGATGCCGGCGACTACCTCTACTCCACCTTGTACCAGATACGCGTTCTTCTGACTTTGGGGAAGTTGTACGCTGTGCAGAAGGTATGGCTCTTTCTAGCAAGTGTTCAAACAGCTAAAGAAGTCCTTTTTCATTTCTTTCCATCTCGTTTCTGCGTCTGCTTCTTTATGTCAAATCTTTTTCGACCTTCGATGCGAACTCCTTTGTGACTTATCGCATCGTCACAAGTTGCAAAATGATCTATTTTAATTCTAAGTCTGTGATAAATGCGGTTTACACTCACGCGAAATGGTCAGGAACTCGTATGGATACGATTACGATATACAAATTGTTAGAGATGGCTGACCCAAGTTTTAATAAGATTATCTTTATTTAGATTTTTCATGCTCTCCTCCTTCACGTATTCATTATCTTCAGATTTCTTCTGTCGGGTCTCTTGGGCGATGAAACATTTTCACTTTTTCTCATCGCTCTATTCCAAAAATCTCTAAATATATCCATATCCGTTCGTCCCGCTCCACGCTTCATGTGTTCAATAAAAATTGGGCCAGTGCGAGCCCGACTCGCGCATGAAGGGTTCCGTACCTATACATATATATAATCTATAACAAGTTTGTTGTATGGGAGCCCCCCTTAAATATTTATTTTATTTTATTTTTAGTATTTGTTGTTATAACGGCAATAGAAATACATCATCTGTGAAAATTTCAACTGTCTAGCTATCACCGTTGTTGAGATACAGCCTGGTGACAGACGGACGGACGGACGGACGGACAGCGAAGTCTCAGTAATAGGGTCCCGTTTTACCCTTTGGGTACGGAACCCTAAAAAGTAACTATTTGTTGAGTGTTTTAAAGTTAACTCATAACCTAAACTTTAGTTAGGTTTAGGTACATCTCCCTTTTATTAGTTACAAGTACATATATCTATTCTCTCTAAGGCTGTGTTTCCACCAGAGATGTGCGAGGATGCGTAGCGAAGGATGAGTTTTTGTTAACCAATGGAATAACTTCATTTACTTATCCTCGCTGTCGGTACGCATCCTCGTACTGGTGGAAACGCAGCCTAATCTATCTATCTTTCTTTAATTAGTAACGCGTGACATTGTGTGTGTCGGCAGCGGCACGTGTCGCTGCTGCGCGGCTACGTGTACATAATGTGCGCGCTGTACACGGCGGCGCTGCTGTACATCGCGGTGACGAGCGCGCTGCGCGGCCTGTCCGGCTCCGGCTCCGACATGTTCCTCGCCTTCCTCGAGGGCCTGCTCGTCTTCGGTGAGTGTCCTCAGAAATATATATAAGAGTACTGGTATTTTACCATTGATACAAAGATCAAAGTTTAAAGAAAATTTGAAAATGAGTTACCTGGTGGAAGAGAAAGCGCAGACAGTGTGGAGGATATGTCACCAGTCCCTCATAAGGCCACAGTATTCGTAGAGAAACGAACAATGCAAGCATCGCTTTCGAGTGGAGGCCGGCGCACGGAAGGCGTAGCCGTGGACGCCCAGAACATTCCTGGCGGTGCACCATTGAAAGCGCGCTGCGAGCTATCGGACTGAGCTGGAGCGAGGCTGAAGATAGACAGGCGCGAGCTTATGGATCCACCTCTCCTCCCTCTGCACCTCCGGGTGCCTTAGGACGATAACACGCGCAGACAGAGTGCGGTTCCACATTCGGAGTTTTGCGTTATTTTTTGAAAAGTTTTTTTTGTAATCGTTAGGTCTTTTCTGTTCTTAGGTGTTAGTCTAATCGTTAGAACAGGACAACAATGTGCTGAGTCCTAACGATTACGCACACGAACTGCAGCCAGACCGGCTCTCAGCGGTACATTTGTAAGTAAGAAAACATGATCCCGGAACTTGGGACTCCAGCCCGCTCTCTGTCAATGTCTGCTTAGTGTAAGCGAACTGCCACCGTCGTCATCTAGCGACAAACTCTGGAACTATGACACCGCGATGAACGCGTGCGGATTGGACTCGAGTTTTTTCACTTTCCTAGAGGGCGCGCTGGTGTTCGGAGTATAGTGTTTCGTTACACGGGGGATAATGGACTGACTGGTTCTGATTTGTTACTTTAACGAATTTGAATGTTATTGGTGTTTCCTTTGGTTAAACGAGGGTTTTACTCATCTGTTTTAATATCGCCAGTTGCACATTTTGCGGATTTTTTCCAAATACTACGAAATATTCCGGTGATTCATCTCGCTCACCACACTAATGATTCTCATAAGACCTGTAGACGGTGCTGGGATACCTTTTGTCCACAAACCATGAAGGAACCCTTCGTTGTTATTGCAGGTTTCCTGGCGTACTGCATCCTGTGCGTGCACAGCTACGCGCTCATGCTGAAGAGCGCCGAGGACATGGAGGGGCCCAAGCCCTACTAGAGCGCGGACACCGCGCGCGACACACCCGCAGCAGGGATCCAGCATCGTGATTTGGGGAGATGTCGCATGACGCGTGTACCCGCGACACTAGATGCTTTTTGGGAAAGGGTGAGTCCCTAACTTAATTGAGCAACGTGTAATTTCAGATCTGATGACCTAATATTCCATAGTTCAAAGTCCAATGTTCACATCGATCGCCATAACTTTTACGAGCTTTGGCATTGGTAAACATATTAGGTACATTAAATACCAGGATACCCGGGATATCGATTTACTTTTAGTGTAATGCCATATTTTTATTTTTATTGGGGGATCGAGGTGCAACACCTGAATCCGTAGTTCTTAGAGTGATGGCAGATCAGTTTAATAGAGCCTTTTAATGGCGTGATGCTATTAAGAGTCCACTGTTATTATTTACTTTCGTAACGGAAGCAAAAATGTTATCATAAAGTCGGATTATTTTTAAGGTTCCGTAGGAACCATTTCTTTCGCGTATATTAAATATACTATTTTTATGTACCTTCTATTACATTATTAAAGTAATACGAGTACCACAGCCATTCCGTACATTATTTTTGCATTTTCAATAATATTTCATTTTTTCAATAGGCGTGCGGACAATTTTTTTTGAGGATTTTTTTTAATTCTAAAA
This sequence comes from Apotomis capreana, assembly GCA_947623375.1. Lineage (NCBI taxonomy): Eukaryota > Metazoa > Arthropoda > Insecta > Lepidoptera > Tortricidae > Apotomis > Apotomis capreana. The sequence continues at coordinate 650,312 of OX392513.1, read as the reverse complement.
TATATTTAGGGTTCCTATGGTGAATACTATACGAAATAAACATTAGTTGAATACAATTTAACATGAGTCATCTAGCCTACCTATTACCCTTGATATGAATTTCAGTAAACTGTAGACAATAACGTGTATTATATGTGAAGTGGCCACTGGCTGCTTTTACTAGTAACTAATGTTGATATAATGCCCCTCTTTTTGACGACTATATGTAGCGGAATTTGAAAAAGCCAATTTTACGTAATCAATTGCATTTTTGAAGCATTTTCTCTGTTCATTTTAAAGTAGTTCGTGTAATGTTAAATGTTATAGCAGTAGTGCTTCAATTTAGGTGTTTAATGTATGCTACCAATAGGGGATATACTATGTAGAATACATGGATCTGTCTCTATGTCTAGGTATTAAAGGATAACATGTGTAATAATTGTTGTATTAGTAAAACCACTCTCTTATTTAATTAACACAGATTATAACGGCTCAAGCGATATTTCTTATGTAATTACCTTGATTATCGCATAATAATTTGTATTAATTATGTGTACAAAACGCGAGAGTATAAAGTGTAACTTTCCTATTTTTATTGACAAGAAAATCGGTTGGTTGGTACATAAATAGTCAAATAATAAATATCGAGCAACCTCACACAAATCGATCTAGTCCCACAGTAAGATCTAGTAAGCTTGCGCTATGGGCACTAGTCGATAGACGATAAACATACTTATATATACTGGTAAGTACTTAAATACGTAGAGAACATCCGTGACACAGCTGCAGGAACACATTTTCTAATTCATCACACAAATATTTGTTCTTCCCGGGATTTGAACCCAGGACCGCCGGCTCAGTAGGCAGTTGCTTTACCACTGTGCCAATCGCGTATAAGAGTTAAGCTCCAATTTTGTATTAAATACGAATGTTGAACGATATTCAACTGAACTGAGGGAATATATAACATGGTGCCTGATTTCACTTAATAGCATTACAATAAGTCTTTTTGGGAACCGTGTACTTATAGAAATCTATTATTTAGGTAAATATATATGGTTATTGTGGAACTATAAATTATATAATAACTATAATAAGTGTTAATGTTATGTGTAAACTGGATATTGCATGTGCACTGATGTGCGTCTCTGCAGCTAAGTTCGTTGTGTTTTAATATTTTCTTAGGTTTCCACGATGATTACTTATTTAAATAAAATAGTTTCATCGCATATATTATCTCATTATAGTAAACCAAAATTAATATACGCGATATAACATTTATTATTTTGCCGTTGTCCAGTTAGGGCTTGTGCACAAATCGCGCGAGGATTTTTCGGCTACTTTTTGACCCCTCCCACCCTTCTGGTGATATTTGGTGAGGTTCTCTGTTTCGTAAAATAGACTCATTATTTTGAAGTATTTAACAAGCGAAGATTTATTTTTAACGAAACCTTTAAAAAATTTTTTAGTTCGTTTACTGTAGAAAAATACACGTCAGGTCTCCGTATACCCCTCTCTCCCCAAGGTGATCTGTCGTGATTTTTTCATGACACCCCCCTCCCCCCTATCGAACCTCGCGTGATTTGTGCCCAAGCCCTTAACTAGGTAAAAGTCCAATTGTAGCGATTATTTCATTTAACTGATACGACGTCATAGGATAATACAGGTAATGTGAATACTAATTTGTCATTGGTAAAACTCAAAAACTATTAATGCTTAGTCCCAAATAAATGGTTTACGTATTTGTGTCCATTATTATACTTTTTATTTGTCAATGTCAAATAAAGTTGAGAAAATAATTATTAATTTATAATGTTACTATAGTCTGACTTTTAGGTATTTAAAAAAAATTAAACAAACCGGAGCTGTCAAATTGACAACAAGCAATGGCGAATGTCAAACCGACAATTTGTTAAAATCACGTAAGGTAGGTACTGGTACTCTGTGACTTTCTATTTAACGGTGTTACTTCCAGTATAATGCAGCCTTGCGTTTTAAACCTCTGCAAATTTGGGTTCTTTTTATTAACGATTTACTGAGAAAATATGTTTGTATTCGTGAATTTGTATATATTCGGTAAAATTAAGCGATAATACATGTTATTTAAACGAAACAGACTGCAGTAGTGAGGTCAATTATTTTATAACTAGGTACATAGCTTTTGCCAGCGACTACGTCCGCAACTTGGAAGGTGAAAGTGGAACTTGGAAGTATGAAAGCAACCTTGTACAACACGATAGATATCCACCTTAATTAATAAAAGGCATTATTAAAAGCATAACTATCCTATGTCCTTCCTTGGATCTTAAACTATCTCCATGCCAAATTTCATCAAAATCGATTCAGCGGTTTAAGCGTGAAGAGGTAACAGACAGACAGACACACTTTCGCATTTATAATATTAGTATGGATATATTTTTTTTTTACAGGAACTAAATGTTATCTTATAAACCCTTTTAATGGTTTCTTCACATTCTTTTAAATACCTAAAAGTACAAACTATAGAGTTCTAAATGCATTATGTGAAATCGTTACTTTTTAACGCGCAAGTGAATTAAATTGACTGTACTTGACTAACAACTTCGGTGCTAAAGTTGTAGTTGCAGAATTCTCGCGCTGGCAAATGGTTATTCAGCATGTCTGCAAGTTAGCATAAACTGCCATATTTAGAATTCATATTTTTATTGCATTTAAACAATATAATACTTATATTATAAATGAGCAGTCCATTTGAGAGTCCATATTGAATTGACGGACAAGTGCCTTGCGTCCAATTCTAGCGCCTTTTTTTAAATAACAAACGTTTAACGTATATTCAATATATAAAATCAAATTGAAGGTTATTATTATTATATATATTTAAAAGTATTCTATTTACATAGACAAGTATAGAAATAGCTACGTAAGCTTTTGCATTTAATGATGACTTTATATAGAAAATTTTATTTTTATAATTTTTAGCCTTGTTTTATTGATGGAACATATTAAACGTAACTCCTTTTTTAAGATTTTAAGGAAAAATATTACACAATTTTGTACACTGCTGTTTCCGAATTATATGTATGTATTCTTAAAAGTTCTTAGACTATAGTAATAACTAATATTTTCTTCGGTTTCCGCGACTGTCACACATTTAAATAAAACAATTTAAACGGATTATATCGCATATATTAATTATTTGAGCCTCCCTGACGTTTCGGTACCTTCACAGATACCGTTGTCAAAGGTTGACTGATAACTGTCAAAGGTTGACTGTGAAAGGGTGTACCGAAACGTCAGGGAGGCTCCAATAAATAATTAATATACGCGATATAATCCGTTTAAATTGTTTTATTTAAATATAGTAGTAACTTTTTACGCCATTTTGAAAGATGTTTTGCAGAACGTTTCATTTCATCCTTTTGTAGAAAACATTTTTCTCTAAAACTGTATGTAAAATATTGTTATTGTTAGAAATCGAACCTAAGTAACCTAACCGATAAGATGATATTTTCAAGGATTATGAAAAATGTATGACTTTCGGAAAAAATGTCTAAGAAATGAAAATTCGATGAAATTCGGCAAAACATCTTTCGATATCGAGTAAGGTTACCCAATAATAACTTCTTTTTTTTCTGAGAACTTTTTGAATTTTAACAAAGTGTAGTCTCAACCGAGTTTGGTCTCGTTTTAACTATATGTATAAGAGAATGCAATGTTAAGTACAATTATAAATATGTGGACAATACAATTTGTTATGTGATGCAATTTCGCTTATGTAATGGGCTTTTTTCAAGAGTACCTACAGTTTATGAGAAACGCCCCGATATTGTTTTAAGGAGTACTTATGAATCTTATGAATAAGTTATATTATACTGCTCTTAGATGCTTAGTTTTTTATTGTATTGTCTTTATTAAAGCAGGCTTTGCCCAAATGAAGAGTTGTTTGACTTGTATACCTTCTCAAGAGATGGCGCTGTTAGTCTCATTATGATATGTTTGTACCAAATAGTTACGTGCGAAATAATAGCAATGCCTTCAAATGCTTTCGTACGGCAATAAGTACTTATGCGTTATTTACGCATATGTTGCATTTGGGTGGGTGCTATAGAGTATATAAATTATTGAATGTATTATAAGACCGAGCGACGGTACGAAAATAACTGCTAAAACAACTGAACAACTAAGAAATAGTTAGATTTTAACATTGGCATTTTTACTAAGAACTATTCGCTGAAAAATCGGAATCGTATAAGAACTATTCGCTGAAAAATCGTAGTAAGAATTGCGGGAAATGTAGGCATCTAAGGCAATCCCGCATAAGCAGCCTGCTATAAGTTCTGATGCCGTGGGTTACGTTACCTCTCGCCAAATAACGGCCCCGAACTCGCCGGAATTTTCTTTCGGTCAGAGCTCCTGTTGTTGGTCTCACCACAAATTAAGTTTACATTGTCCGAAAATTATTTGACTGACACTTTACGCATAATAATTATGCAAATTATTTTTCTCAAACATGCTCGGAAATGTATGCGTTAATGTCCCGATATGAGGACATGAAGTTTCTCGTTTATGGCTCCCTACATTAGGTACTTCTTGGCCTAGGCCACAAAAGTTAGTATGAAAAACCATTTTTGTCCGCTGCTCTAATTTTTTAAATTTCTATGCTAAAATTAAATTGGCAAAGGAAAAATTACATACAGCCAACCACCTCCACAATCTGTAAGCATAATTGCGGCATAAAAAAAATCTATGGTACTATATTTATGTGCGGTTAAACATGGTGCTCAAATAGCTGGATCATATAACATATTTAAAAAATAAAAAAGGTGGCAAATTGAAAAACTTTTTTTCTGCTTATTCGTATTACGTAGTGATTATAAAATAATTTTAACAGATATAAAAATTACTTCTAGTGATGAGAGTGACGGGGAACTTATGAACAAAGGATGACGGGGAACTTTATGAGGAGGCAAATTTAGTCATGCAAAATATGCTACGGGAAAAAAGTAAAAACTAATAATAGTTTTAGTCGTAGCATATTTTGTTTTGTTTACTTGATTATCTAGTAGTTATTTCAATTTTAATATTTCCTCACATCGTTTGAGAAAAGCACTATACAAGCTTCGGCCGGAACAGGGATTGCAGGACTCGTTCTATCTGGCCTCGTCTTCGACTCGGCCATCTACCCCAAACTCGTCCAGCAATCCCTTACTTCACGGCCTCTGCAGTAATGTACTATGTTTCCTCCGAATCATCATTTGGCAGAATCGTCGAAACTCATTATTGTATTGTCGAAATTTTGTTAGATGTAAGAAAGATCATTAACAATAACGATATTGTTAATGATCTTTCTTACATCTAACAAAATTTCGACAATACATCATTAAATAGATCATTAAATAGATCATCAATAGATCATTAACAATAACGATATTGTTAATGATCTTTCTTACATCTAACAAAATTTTGACAATACAATAATGAGTTTCGACGATTCTGCCAAAGAAAGATGTAAGAAAGATCATGAACAATAACAATATTGTTAAGAGGCCTTATTCCTTTTAAAATGCTGATTGTTTTAGACATTTTTCTCTATAATCAAACATGTTTCTTAACATATTATTGATGTTACTACCTAGAACAGGGCTATTGGGATTTATTGGTATATATTTGAAACCTACAGTTTGAATTTTTCAAGAATACGGTTACAAGATCTTAAGGCTACAATAAATGTACATGCGAATTCAACCTGCATGCAGGTGTGCAAATTATTTAACATTATTAAAATGTAATATAAAACAAAAACATCAGGATCTTCCAAATCTAGAATATAAATAATACATATACAGTTCAATTATTTCAAATATTCCTTAATGCTATAAAAACAATTATCTTGAAGCAATTTAGACAATTTACGTCGAAACACAATTTTATTTTCTATTTTAATGTCATCTGGCAAGTGATTATATAGAAGAATACACATATTATAGCAATTCTTCTTGTACATGGACGTGTGACAAGGGGGCTGATATATTAGGTTTCGGTACTGAGCTCTTTGATGTCTTTTACTGGTCTCTGAACGATGACTAAAATACTGTGGATTATCCTTAACTAGTAGACAAGCGGCTTTTATGTATAGACACGGAAGTGGGAGTATATTGAATTTTTTAAATAAAGGTTTACAGCTCTCCAGGAACCAAGCATTATCCAAAGCACGAACACACCTTTTTTGGAGTCTGAAGGCTCTCTCAATATCTACGGAGTTGCCCCACACTAGCAACCCGTAACTTAGTACCGATGCCACGTAGCCATGATATGCCGTGAGCGCTGCTTCGACTGATACCGTCTGTCTCAGTCGCTTCAGGGCAAACACGAACCGATCCAGTTTTTTACATACGTGGTCCACATGGTGTTTCCAATTTAAATTGTTGTCAATATCTAAGCCTAAAAATGTAACGATGTCAACTGAATCTACTTTTGAATTGTCATAACCTATTTCTAAGGGCTGGAAATTAGCATTATAGTGACCGAATTGCATAGCCTTTGTCTTTTCAATATTAATTTTAAGATTGTTGCTTTTCAACCAGGCAATGGCGTCCGATAACGTTTTATTTACTGAATTGAAAACGATAACATGTCACAAAAGGTTTAATAATAAGTTGAATTCGTATTTATTGGAAAAATGTTGTTACGCTGTTGAAGATTTTTAAAATTTAGTTTGACGTAATTTTTGTTTATAATTTTATTTTTGTTGATTTAACGTAATCAGTTTATTCATGTTAGTTCATAAGTAAGTCACTCATATTTGTTAGTTAGTCACACTATTTCAAACACAATGTATCATTGTTATTGAATAAATATTGAATTTTTAGCATTTATCTCAAGCTTATTCTGATCTTTATGGTCGCCTTTTACTATCAGGGTAGTATCATCGGCGAAGATAATGCAATCTTGTTTAATAAAATGTGGGAAGTCATTAATAGCGAGTATAAATAGCAATGGTCCAAGAATGCTGCCTTGAGGAACACCAGTTCCATTGATCAGAAAATTTGATCTAAATATTTCTCTGGTCAGACAGTTATTACTATTTCGGACAAGTTTGGTAATTTCAATACACTGCTTTCTATCTCTCAAGTAACTTTCCACCCAGTCATAGGCTTTACCTCTTATGCCATAATACTCTAGTTTTTTCATTAGAATAGCGTGGTCAACAAAGTCAAAGGCTTTGCTCATGTCGAGAAAAATTGCCATGATGGGGATTTTATGATTTAGGCTCTCTGAAATTATTTTTATAAAGTTGAAACAAGCCAACGTTGTAGATTTTCCCTTACGAAAACCAAATTGTTTAGGTGATAATATGTCAAATTTATTAAGGAAATCATTAAGCCTGTGTAATAATGCTTTTTCAAACACTTTGGATAACACTGGAATTATCGTTATTGGTCTATAATTATTTGGATCCGACTTATCCCCCTTGATCATTTTTGTTTCAAAAACTACTCGAAATTTACAAAATTCACGCAGAAAACTGGTTTTTTTAACTTATTTTCGACTACACTCAATGAAAACATGAAATAGCTATGTTACTACCTAAAACTCGGGGAAAAGTATTATTCACTTCAAAAAGTTGGTTGAAATTATCAATATTTTTGTCATAATATGAAAAAAAAAAATTAAAAGGAATAAGGCCTCTTAATGATCTTTCTTACATCTAACAAAATTTCGACAATACAATAATGAGTTTCGACGATTCTGCCAAATGATGATGAACTGTGAATGACTGCTGCCAGAAAAGTAAGATTTAGTTGGAACTGCGTTTCTAAACCGAACAAATATGTGCTGCCAGAAAGGTAGGTTTTTGAGATTTAAATGTTAACCGTAAAGATCATTCGGAGGAAAGAAGAAGTTATTTATAAACAATCAAGCTAAGGTATACTTACTATACTTATACCTGGTAATTAGGTACTTATATAGTGATTATGCGATGTAGAATTATGAGAAATAAATTATACGTCCACCTAGGTACCTACTCGTCGTAGACGACGCTCTCATATTCATTTCGTATGGTGGCTGTCGTATATTTAGGCCCAATATTAGCGCAATGTATTGCTTAAATTAGAGTTTAAAGCTTTATCCACATGGCGCTAGTACAGCAGTTCCCAGTACCCTCCTTCGGCAGTGTACCATATTTTGACTCTTGCGGACCACTGGCGGTCCACGGACCACCGGTTGGAACCATTGTGCTATTAGATTCCTACGTTCATTTGCGTTTTCGGCAACTCATGGATTGGAATTATCCTCCAGTAATTTAGTAGTGTAAGCGGCTTATGAATGTACAGGTTAGTGGTTCCGCTAAGGTGGCGCCATCTACTCTGTCGTAGAGGTCGGTGGAACTTTGTACTGGCGTTGGCAGTTTTCTTGATTCTTTGGTCCATTGTGACAGAATAAGACTAACAAAAGGTTATCTCTGTTTTGATGTTCAACAAGCTGCCTGACAGTGGCGTGGCGGTAAAAGAACTCTGTCCCTGCCTTCATTACAAGGCTTTTCAGCACCCTTCTATTAAAACTTCAAATATGCTCCGGCTTGTAAAGAACACTATTTTTTCGTATTTTATTAATAACAGTCAGCGGCAATAGTAGCATTATAAAACGCTCAAAATGATCTGTACAACGTGTTCTCTAGATACGAGTTCGTTTGCATAATTTTGAGCACCTGGCGTGCGTAGCAACATCTGCTGCTGACTGTACTGGCCATGAACAAGCTCTGGTTTCGGCCGAAGAATGGTGGAAAGTGGAGCCGTGTAGGTTGTTAGACATCCCGACGCGTAGTGAGCCTTGTCATGGTGAACTTGTCACGGTAGAGAACCGTGCTGTGGTGTCAATTTGTCAAACAAATACCTGGGCAAGCCGGAGCAAATTTGGCTTACTCCTTGTGTAAGAGAAATGGGAAAGGGTGGTGGTGGCTCTAAAATAGACACGCGGGTGGGGATAGGGTCCTATGGACGCTAACTACGTACAAGCACGAATGAGATAAGGCGTTTAAGAATCAGGTGAAATAATACTTCAGTTAGAGATTTACACTGTTTATTCATCGGAATAATCTTAATATTACGATGATCGCCCCGTGCCGAGTGCGGTCTGTTATATAATATATTACAGCTCTAGGTAAGTACTGGTTAAGTACATCGTACATTTTCAGACTATGACAATCTCTAGTGACGTTTTCGTAGTGAACAAAACATTTTGAAGCAATTTATACAAAATAATATTTCAGGAAAAGTACAGGTTCAGCAGAAATTTATAACAATTCCTAGTTTCATGTATAGGTATTTATAATTTAGATATTTAGTAAAACATCTAGTTTAGTTTGTGCATGTATCGAATTCGGAATGAAGCGCTTAATCTAAATCATATTGAAGTAAAGTAAAATTGAGGCTTCGGAATAATTCTTAGGGAGACTCTGTGTGAATCACATACCTTATAGTCGCCTTTATACTTTATGAAGGCAAAAGGGAAGATAGGTTTAAAATCTTAGTGATACTCGTTAACCGTTTTGATACGTCTTGTAACTGGGTATCTCTATATGAGTGCACTTGTAATATTTTTTTTTCTGAATTTACAACATAGTACGTTTCTCAGATGACGCCAGCGACACCAGCCCGTACACAACTTGGCTTCGAGACTTGTCGCGCGACATAGTATCGCCCGTCACTCTCTCACAGTACTGTGAAGATAGAGACAGGTAATATTTCGCGCCCGAGAAAGAGTCGAGTGTCACAGTTGTGGTTGAGGTGCAGGAGCATTACATACGCGTGTTGTCAACCTTTTAAGAACCTATTTACGCCCCCTTCATCATCCTTCTCAGTAGAGTGACATCATTAAGTAGGTACTTCCATATTCTCTGGTGACATGTTTATGTGACAAGAGTTGCGAGCATTATACCAACTTATGTATTCCGGCGCTGGTGTGAGGAGTACAGGTGGTATGGGGTAGTTATTTCTTCTTTTTCTCACCTGACATTATTTGGTGGAGCTGCACTTGAAGTACGTAACCTTTTACCTACTGGTTTGACGGCAGATCAGATGAAGTCATATTGTTTATATTAACCGACATGAAAAGGAGCCAAGGCACTTTGCTATAGGTATTCGTGTTACAACGAAAACACAATACATGCACTAAACATTTTCCACATTATTCCAGAGGATAAGTTATTTAAGAATCTGATAGAATAATTATAAAGATTACATTGCAAGTCAGGAAGCTACTGAATTGAAACAATTTTTATGTCGCATTCGATTCTGGAAACAGAGTCACTGCAGATTCTTTACACATATTTAGGTACCTATATATTATTTAGGTCTATCCATTAAGCTAAGGCAAGAGACGGCAAGCACAAAACAAATTTCGTTGCTAGTATGATTCGATTTCTGTTAACTTTAGAGGTACTTTTTGGTTTCATTGTCAGTTTAGGGCCAAATTCAAGACATCACATGCCTAGTAAAGTCTAATATATGTATAATTAAACAGCGAATAGAGTGCCAGAGGAATTTGCACTTAAATCAAACGCTTACGTCATTGTTTCAGCGTTTAGCATCACGATAAAATTAATGACAACCTTTCAACATTGAAAATACTTACTCGCTAACCCTTTCATAAATTTAGTACCGCTTTAGTCTTGCCTCGAGTCAAACTGATCTACGACGGGCACGAATACTCAATACTTACAGCTAAATACCGTTATATAATAATATCTACGTGCATGGGACTTTTTACAACGCCTATAGTAACACAAGCTACACACATAAATACTTAACTAAATGTAGGTATTGCACGAAAAATAGGGATTTAGTTAAATACGCTTAATAATTTACATAATTACACTTAAGTACGCGTTTGAACTAAACGGTCTTTAACACCAATCCACCAATCACAACTTACTGATCATGTTCAGCCAACGATCGCGAGTATTCGACCAATCACGGAGCTCGAATCAACTTAATCAGCCAATGATCATCCCACTAACGTCATAATCACGATGTTGGAGCCTGAATAATCAGCCAATCCAAATGAAATGTTCTCGAATTGTCCGTCATTTCAATTTGAAGGATCTCTCGGATCACCAATCATTAGTCACGAGCCCGTGTGGTCGACCAGTCGCAGAGCTGTCTAGTTGATCAGCCGACGAATGTGTTCCTGCCGGAATGTCCTAGAGGTGTCAGTAGAGGTGCGCGGGCGCGTGCGGGTCGAGCGGCGGCGGCTCGGTGCCCACGTCGATGTCGACGGGCCCGTCCTCGTCGTGCGGCGTGCTCGGCGTCCGCGCCAGCCCTCGCACCTGGAATGAGAAACGTAAAGTAAGTAAGTATAAGTAAACGCTTTATTGTAGGTACACAAAAACAGTTAAAAAATACATCTAGGTATTACAATTAACATATAGGTACAAAGGCGAACTTATCCCTATAAGGGATCTCTTCCAGTTAACCTTTGAGCAGTTGAGTGAGTACGAGAAGAAGATAGACAAACTAACACCGTGTACAAAAAGGTATTAAAAATAATAAGACTACTAATAATTACACATATAAACTACTAGCTGTGCCCCGCGGTGTTATCCGCTCATCCCACGGGAACACTACATTTATTCGGGATGAAAAGTACCCTATGTCCTTCCCCGGGAGTGAAACTATCTATATACCAAATTTCATCTAAATCGGTTCAGCGGTTTAAGCGTGAAGAGGTAACAGACAGACAGACAGACACACTTTCGCATTTATAATATTAGTTTGGATTAATACATACATACATACATATATATAATGTAATATAAATATACACATAAATATAAATACTACATTGTAGATCCAATGTAAAAAGGTTAATAACCTTCATACGTCAAGAGCCGGTACGTTTACTATATAAATATAAACCATATCGCGCTAGCTGAAAATCTTCTTGAAATATCTATTACTTAATACCTACAAATAACAAGTCGATAGGTACCTATAAAGTATTGAGTACCTAAACGTGACAGTCTCCATGAGTTCAATGTTACACCCTCTTTGTTGTTACCAGAAGCCAACAGAAGCATATTAAAGAAAAAGCTGTTATTATTTATTTATTGAGCGGTCCGCATTATAGATTCCATTGTAAGGTCACCTGAGGCTGAGGTAATTTGTGTTTATATAGAGGCAAAATGCGTCTTTTGATAATATCCCAGGTAGATACAAACGCAACTATAACGGTACCAAACTTTAGGCATTAAGGGTATTATGTTGGTCTGGTTACGTATCGCAAGGAAACCGGTGCTCTTAAAATGTTGCGATATTGAGTTTTCGAGTCGTTTACGAGTTTTCCTCTATAGACGCAATTACTTTAGGTGACCTTAAATTACCTGCGTAACTCGCTAACTTAGTATCTAAGTTGTATTACTTAGACACTTCATTAATAAAATCCTTTCGTACGAATTGTATCCATTCTTGCGCTTGTTCAACCGCGTCGATTTTTGTATCGATCATCATGAAATCACTGTCGTCATCTTACCTGCAGTAGAATATTGTTAGAGAGGATCCTAGCCTGGTGCTCTTGAGCCTTGGCTCGAAGACATGCGATGCTGTTGTTGCGGAAGGCTTCTGGGTCCTCGTAGGAGGCACCTTCAGGCGAGGCGCGGCCCTTGGCTGAGGAGGATGCTGTGGTGCTGCTGGCTGGAGAGCTCTGCGCCTGAAGGTAGTCAGAGAATGACTTACTATTGACATTATATTTAAGCAAAAACGTTTACTGCCAAAGTCTAAATGTATAATATATTAAAGTGCGAATTTAAAAATGTTATTTGTGAATAGTCGAATTCTTTCCTCAATCGGTTTTCCAGGCCAACACGGTCGTCTTGATGATACACGATACAAAGCCTGATCCACCGATTGTCAGGTAAGCGCGCGGCAAAATACAGCAACATCCAGCTGCATCGAGCGGAGCGACATTATTTAAGTAATCCTCTTGGATTTTTTTTCGTACACAAGCAGAGTGGTCGCTTTGTTTATGCCAGTTTCACACGAGGGCAAAACAGTGAGGCAGAACAGTGGGACAGAACAGTAACAGAACAACCGCGTAGCGATGGAGCGTCATCGACGACAATGGCAACATTGGACACTGTCTTGCTTTTTGCGCTGCACTGCTCTCACGTTCACCTGAGTCTAGCCAGAAGACATACGAGCGAGAAAGGTGGTGGGGGGAGCAAACTGCCCCGAAAAACTAGACCGACGATCTATTAACTGTTCTGCCTTGGTTACTGTCAAGACAGTACTGTTCTATTCTGAACGAGTACTGTGCTGCCCATCTGTTCTGACTCACTGTTCTGCCCTCGTGTGAAGTCGGCATTAGCGCTAGTGGAAAGACAGCCTTGTAGGACGATAACGTTCGACGCTGTCGACGATAACGTTCTGCTGATTTAAATCCGGCACTGATCGTCTCAAAGCGCACTGAGCGTCGATTTGAGCATTAATAGTAAATATAAGTTGGGGAATGAAAGGCAAAACGGCACAGGAATGTAAACCGGAACATTATATTCTCTTGGTAACTACTATCTCCATGTATGATTCATTTGACAATATCTCAGTCAACACTAGCCCGCTTTCGATTTTGTGAAAATCTCATACCTTGTCGTCGAGGTAAGCCATGTTTTGGTGTAAAAAACAGGAATTTCGTTTAGTAGCCACTGTTATCTAGTCTCTCATATCCCGAACTTTATGTTTTTACTTACTTTATTATTAATATCTAACAGAGAAGTGTTGTTTGTTTTATGAATAAAACATTATACGATCGGTGTTAGAAATTGTCTCCAAATTAGACATTGTTTTCATAATTAGCCCAAAGGCAAAACGGCCCAAGGAAAAAGGAAAGTGTCATCGAAAAGGTTTCATCTTGTGAGGTAAGGTTAAGTGAACTTAAGTGGAAAGGCAAGGGAAATGAAAGAGATTCGACAGAAGAAGAAGATGTTGCATGTTTGTATTGCTCACCTCTGTGTACAGAGTCCAACGAATTCTGGATATACATAGTGTCAAAAATAAGTGGGCTCACTGTCAACGTGCCGGCATTGTCGATGAATACTTTAACGCCCGTTTCATTTGTGAAGATGTTGTAAGAGTGGTCCAATTTAATTACCTATGCGGGCAGAACGGACTAAACCGATATATTGTAAATAATGTAATAATCTTGTTGTTCAGGTGATTTTATTAAAGTCAGCCTAATTAATAATGTAAAATAGTAAATTATTTTGTCACAAGAGTTTCTTAAATAAAGCTGTTCATTATTTAAATGTCTTATTTCTTAACACCGTTGCCTTCCGTTCCCCTACCCATGAAATGTCTTGGTTTGGTTTTGCTTCTTTTTGGCGTCTAATCGTACCTGGGCATCGTGGTTATCGTGGTGGTCGTGGGGGGAGGCGGAGGCCGCGCGGTCACCCTCGGGCTCTGAGCCCTCCCGCTCAGACCCTGACTCCTTCAGGTGATGTGCCGCCTCCAGCGACTTGCGGTGCATGCCTGGAACAAGGTCAGCAATTAACATCTCAGGCGCGGTCCGAGGAGAGAGGGGTGGCACCCGGGGTTTATGGATCCCCCAAAAATCGTACACATCAATATATTTTGCCTATCAAGTACGGGTAAAGTGATCGCCAACATTAGTCGGAACATAATCAGTAGATAATGTTCACCAGCAGTTGCATTTCCCTGCTGAGACTAGCAATGGACTGGATAAAAAAGAGGAGTTTCATAGTGTAAAAGGAAATAACACGTTAATTCTGAATGACTTTAGAGGAAGATAGAAACAAACCTCCGCTGAAATGTAGGCAGTTCTTGCATTTTGTCACACACATATACCTATATGTTTTACATGTTGGTTGGAAGTTGATTTAGTGTATAAGCAATAGAAAATGCCTACTTTTTAAATATTTTGAATTGAGAATAGATGTAATAGAGACTTGCACCTGCAGACAAACAGTACGAACAGTTTTACAGGGAACTGTATTACTATACACGACTTATACTATGATTAGTAAAAAATAAATAAAAAATAAAGAAAGAAAGAAAGAAAGAAAAATGTTTATTCCAATAAAAGCACACACAGGCAGGACATAAATAGGTAATGTTATTGTTATCGGGAATTCCTGACAGCGACGTAGCTCCCAACAAAGTTAAATAACGATTGTATTTTCCGAACAAAACGACATTAAAACATTCTCTGCGAATATTCTTACCCTCGAGATCGTAAATGGTCATAAAAAGTTAAGTAACTTGATTTACCACAAGCGGGAGCCAAATTAAATTATTTACGGCAAAATGAAATCGGGGCTCGCCGCGCTGTCTGCATAAATTCATGTTTAAACGTTAACTAGAAATAATGGTAAATATTTAAACAATGAAAAAAACCT
Source organism: Apotomis capreana (assembly GCA_947623375.1). NCBI lineage: Eukaryota > Metazoa > Arthropoda > Insecta > Lepidoptera > Tortricidae > Apotomis > Apotomis capreana. The sequence continues at coordinate 634,942 of OX392513.1, read as the reverse complement.
TTAAAGTATGTATATTAATGTAATATGTTATTACTGGATTACTGGAAAGTGTAACTTTAGTAGGTAGGCACCTACATGGGATGGGAACACCCAAATATTCCGAAATATTTTATTCCGAATTTATTAATTCCGATTTTTAAAACTCCGAATTTGATAATTCCTAGGATATAAAATTCCGATTACTAAAAAACACGAAATTTATTTAACCGAATTTCAAAATTCCGATTGTATATTATTCCGATTTTTATAACTCCGAGTAATGAAAAGCCCGAAGTGTCATTGGCCCGAAAAACAAAATTCCGATTATTTATTTTCCGAAACTTCATTGCTTATTCAGAAATTTGATATTCGGGATAATGACATTCGTATTTTCAATAATCGGAAATTTATTTCTTAGGAATTATGAAATTCGGAGTCTTAAAAATCGGAATTAGTAAATTCGGAATAATATATTTCGGAGTATTTGGGTAAAGATTATTTACTTAACCAATTTTTTACGTTAAAACAAAAATAGAAAACCAGATTTGGACAAATATCGAATTGGCTGAACCCCGAAAACTGTAGGTTAGGTTAGGTTTGTATTGTGACCATGTATAGCGGAGCGAGCGAAGCGAGCGGAGCGTCAGACTTGCTGAACCCCGAAAACTATAGGTTAGGTTATTGGCTGAACACCGAAAACTGTAGGTTAGGTTAGGTTTGTATTGTGACCACGTATAGCGGAGCGAGCGAAGCGAGCGGAGCGTCAGACTTGCTGAACCCCGAAAACTATAGGTTAGGTTATTGGCTGAACCCCGAAAACTGTAGGTTAGGTTAGGTTTGTATTGTGACCACGTATAGCGGAGCGTCAGACTTGCTGAACCCCGAAAACTATAGGTTAGGTTATTGGCTGAACCCCGAAAACTGTAGGTTAGGTTAGGTTTGTATTGTGACCACGTGTAGCGGAGCGTCAACAGATTTGCTGAACCCCGAAAACTGCAGGTTAGGTTAAATCCTAAAATTACCTATTTCACCTTGAGGCAGGCCTCCGTTAGCCCGAAAAACATTTTACATATTTAGGTTTATATTTTATAGTTATTAATAACAGCAATTCCTAATTTTGATGTTTCGGACTTTTGATTAGTCAGGTTTATTATTGGTCGGTGTAATGATATTCGGAGTTTTGAAAATCGGTATTTTTATAATCGGAATTCGTATTTTTGATATTTCGGATTATTATTCATTCGGACTTCTTATTGTTCGGTGTATTGAAATTCGGAATTTTGAAAACCGTGATTGTAAACGTTAGACATTTTGAAATTTCGGATTTATAAAAATCGGAAAAATGAAAAATCGACATACTTATATTCGGAGTTTTAAAACATTCGGAATTATAATAATCGGTATTATGAAATTCGTGATCCCGATAATCGGAATTTAGTTTTTCGTATTTATACCATTAATTTAACGATAAGTCTTTTTATGTAAGTCACCTTTTTTAGGGTTCCGTACCCAAAGGGTAAAAACGGGACCCTATTACTGAGACTTCGCTGTCCGGCCGTCCGTCCGTCCGTCCGAACGGTGATATACAGTTGAAATTTTCACAGATGATGTATTTCTATTGCCGCTATAACAACAAATACTAAAAATAAAATAAATATTTAAGGGGGGGCTCCCATACAACAAACTTACAGATAATGGTATGGAACCCTTCGTGCGCGAGTCCCACTCGCACTTGGCCGGAATTTTTCTATTTTTGATTTATGCACTACCTAAGGTGCCTGCACCTGTGCAAGTATGAATATAAAAAAATAAACTAGAAGACGCAGCGTAAGAACCTTAAGATTTACGCGATCTACTCCAGAAAAATCATCATAGCACGGTATACCTACTATCTAATTCTAGGTCTAGTTATGAACTTCCGTTTCGGTGCGGACGAGGTAACACGGACCATGAACGTCTCGCAGCTTCACTCTCATCTCGAACGCCGGGGTTGTCAACGCGTTTGGAATTTATGGATTACGGATATACGACTAGGAACATTGTAAACACACACTCAACGCGACAATCTAATACCGAAGGTAATAGAAGGAAACATTGAGGGAAGGAGAGAGGAAGGCCAAGGATTTGTTAATTAGGAAATTAACCAGAAAAAGAAACAGGTAGGTAGACGTGGTATCGGGAAGTCAAATAACTGGCGGTAAGTAGAACGGATTGGAGAGAGCACCGACAAGAGTGTGATGTAATATTGTAAAAGTATAGCTGCTACATAAGTATTCAGCACTGGGATGGAACTCAGTCGATACAGACGTACTCGTCTGACGGCGTAACGCGATTACCATCCGAGAGCAGTTTACGATCCGCACTACATAATGAATGATCCTGTTTATGATCCCTAGCACGAGACATTGTCGGGGGTCGATGACGGTTCTCCTTTTTTTAAATAGTATTAATATTGTAAAAGTACAGCTACTACACAAGTATTCAGCACTGGAAAGGAACTCAGCACAGATGTGTGTTCTCGTCTGTCGACGTAATGCGATAACCACCCGCGCTCGGTTGACGATTCACGCTGCATAATTAATGATCCTGTTTATGATCCCAAGCACGAGACCGACAATTACGACAATAGTTTTGGAAAAACTATATTTCTGCGAGTACAATACTTGCAAAAGTGCATAGACAGATTATTTAAATGTTAACTTGTTCATCGTAGTCACAGTAAATAAAAAAAGAGGGGAATTTTCTCCCATGCGAACAAAATTCAAAGATCTTCTTCAAGATTAAAAGTAGGTACTGTGTCCCGTTATCTCTTCTGCTCGGGTGATATGCAGTAGCAGTGCACGAAGTCACGCTGTGAGGACACGACGCGTGCCCGACGTGACGTGCATTCAAGCAGCTGTTTAGTCCAACGGAAGATATGTGACGCCATCCGTCTTGACGCGTAATGCTCATTTGTTCGCGTAAGTGAACGCAGGACCTAGATTCTTGTGACTTACTAAGAGTAGTTTGTAAACGTAGTTCGTAAACTAGTATTAAAATATACCTACACCAACATAAAGGGATCGTTTGAGCTAGCTACAATTATGAATCTTGTTGAGAACCTAGATGACGAAACGCTACAGGGTATACTCAGATGTGTACCTTTTAATTGCCAATGAACTGCCTGGTTTATTCACTGTAACGTTACGCTAATTATGAGTGTTTACCTTCAATGACATTGTTTATCATTACAGCAGTCCTACATTTTGACTTCACTTCGCGGTTGGGCCAGCTAAGTTTCTTGCCTCCGTTACCTTAGTTAGGATACGAGTATATAATATATGTATAGGTATCCTAAACATTTCAATGTCCATGATCGCTAAAAAGATACTTGACTCAATTTTGTGTTAATCGACACGTTCAGTGAAAAGACAATAGCCTCCTCAAGACGGTAATGAATGAAATAATCGTATGCATCGGTCGAATCTACGGAGGTTACGAGGGAGGAGAGAGGGCAATTCGGGGGACAGTTTGATAAAGACAAGCATCGGTGACTGTTGAGACGTTAGCTTGTAGCGGAGTGAAGGCTATGATATGAGTATGATAGTATGGAGAAAACGAAGGCATTACCTTGCCTTTTTTGCCTTCTCCACTACCCGCACCCAGAAGACTAGCAAACAGAGTACTTAAATCTTATTATTAAACTTTCGAGCAATCGGTAAACTGTATTTTTTCAAAGATCGCAGCATTTTGAGGGCTTCGCAATACATCCTTAAAATTAAACGCGAATCGCAAGATTAGTTATCGTGGTTTTAGGATTGGTAGGGGGAAAGTGCTATGAAACGGACAGGTTATGAATAGGACAAATTCAATTTACCGCGGCAGAAACCAAGTAGCTTAGAGCATAGACAAATGGAGATGTCATAACTTAAACTCTTCGAACAAATTTTTTCGCCAATTTTAGCGGGGGGTGAGGTAAACACGTACAGCACACCACAAAAAGACGAATAACTCAACAGACACAAATTTTGCTGTTGCGATAAACGCACACTACAGCAAAATTCAACACATCAAAAATGACATGCACACAGATACTGTTTTCACGTAACTGTGCAGCATACATAAGAAAAACATAGTGATGGGACACATATGAAGAATGAGTCAAATCATTTTAATGAATGAACTGAATTGTCTTATAGGTACTATTTATTGTGAAATTTGAAAACTGTAAATTCTGTATATTGAAGATGTTATCAAATGAATATATTTGTTTCTATGTATATCTGTCTATATTTATTGTGTCCTTATCACTTTCGCATAACTTAACTGTGAAATAAAACTGTCGCCTGCGGTTGTTTCGGGCTTAAACAATCACGGACTTCTAAAACAAGTACACTCGACTTCTTATTGTCGTTGCTAAAATGAAACCACTTCATTTTCGCCATTTTGGAGCTGATAGCTATGTGCAAGTTGTGTGAGCGTCCATGGATCTAATATTAGAGATTCACAGATCGCCACAGATCAAAGAACCGTTTGCCTGAAATGACTATTTTAGTAGACGTTCACGCAGGATGCTTTGAATGGGCACTAAAAACAACTGTCATTCCCTATGGAATATTTAGTCCAACGTGCTTGTAGTTTAGAGGTCAGTGAATATAACCTTCAGGAAAAGAACGTACGCCCATCTAAAAATAAAGGTGATTATATGAAACCACATATAAAGTGATTTAAAGATATGAGTAAATAATGAGTAAAGAGAAAACAATAAAACAAATTGTTATTAATTTAATTAGAATTACCACATATAAAATAAAATAAAAAAGTTATAATTAAGTAAATATATTCATCTATCTATCAGTCACAGACGTCCACTGCTGAACATAGGCCTCCCCAAGAATCGTCACAACCCTCGCTACGCTGCGCTTTCCTATACGTGGTCGCCACTCTAGCACTTTGCTGACCTAACAGCCATCGATTCTCCGGGCTAGATGGCTTGCTCATTGCCACTTCAATCGTGCAGTCCTGTGAGCTATGCCGGTTACCTTGGGTCTTCTGCGGCATATCCTCATTTCGCATTCTATAAAAGAAAAGAAGAATACGGAAATAAGGAGGCAGCAGGGAAGATGGAAAGAATATGAAATAAAGTCGAGTATGAGAAATAGTATATGTATAACGCATATACTCATAGCCCAGCATTAAATGTTCCTTTTACCTAGATATACTTTTAGCAAACAATTATTTTCATTTTCATATTAAATTTCAACATCGTATGTCTAGAGAAAGGTAATATTTCTAATTCACCTTACAAGATTTAAAAATAACATACATCTATACCTATTATCAAATTCAATCACTACATAGTATAAAACAAAGTCGCTTCTTGCTGTCTGCCTGTTTGTCTGTCTGTCCCTATGTATGCTTAGATCTTTAGAACTACGCAACGGATTTTGATGCAGTTTTTCTTAATAGATAGAGTGATTCAAGTGGAAGGTTTATAATATGTATAATACATGCATAATTTATCAGTTTTGCACCCGTGCGAAGCCGGGAGGGTCGCAAGTATCTAATAATACACCAACTATTAAACGAACTGCAGTGATCGAATGAATGAATGATTCATTCAAATGTTGAGTCGCGGTTTTGACTTTGTCACATCCCTCGCCCCTGTACCACCGTTTTATATCTACATTTTTCTGTCGTTTACGTATCGCAACGGTTTTTTTCTTTAAATGGAGATTGTACTTTAATACACATTAAATACTTCGTAAAAATACTTACCTGTGATAGGAAACGCGATCTTGTTACGTATTTGAGCTGTCAGATCGCCTTTTACAAGAAAATATCTGCACAATTCACCATTTTTAGAGGGAAGTGTCACGCGACACAGATCAATGCAAAATGGCGGTGAAGCGACTTCAAGTAGTTTTATATAACGTGCTTGACCAGTTGACCAGTTATTTTGCCGGAGGGGTTCGTCCGTCCATGGCATCTCCTGTCATTATAAATACTCAAAGCCAAGTAGTAAGTTTTTGTTTTCTAGATTTTGGCAACACTGACCCATAGACAATATCAATGTCAATATTGTCTATGGGTCAGTGTTGCCAAAATGCAGAAAACAAAATTTACTACTTGGTTTCTGCCGCGGTAAATTGAATTTGTCCTATTCATAACCTGTCCGTTTCATAGCACTTTCCCCCTACTGTCTATGATTTGGTCAATGGTTTGTGCTAGTGTTCTATAAACGATTCCATAACTAACTCCTCAAGTATCAGACTTTATTTGCATGAGCAAACGAAGCGAGTGAGGTCACTAGCGATTTACAATCTTGATGTCATCTTGATGTCAGTAGAAATTATAATGAATTAGTACATAATCAATGTGGGGTTACACTGTAGTTACTAGTTAAAGTATATAGCTTATATCTCCTTTATATAATATAGGTTTCAAAATTAAAGAGTATAGGTACTTATAAGAACTTTATTGCCGACTATTCCACAACGCGAGTAGGTACCTCGCGGCGGGTCGACATCAAAACCGCGCTCATCTTCATTTCCTACGCATCCAGTCACTCGCACAAACACATCGTGTCGACTGAAAAACCAACAAAATTTAAAATTCTCATCAGTCTGCGTGCGGCCCCCGGCGACATCTCCATATTGCGCTTTAATATCTCGGCGTAGTATTTTTACGAGATTTTTAGTGGCGGGCGCCGCCTGCATACCTAATCGGGCGTTATTTACTGCGCGCCTTACATAGCTCGCATGATTTACATCTACGCTATATGGCTGGGTGGCGGAATTATGAATATTTAGAGCAGGGAATTGCCTGTTCGGGGTGATGAATGGGTCTGTTTTGTATTATAGAGAAAAAGTTACAGATGGAACGGAATCCGTGGCTTATTCGGATGTTCATCGTGATTGAATTTCAATTGTTGATATTGATAGTATTGAATTAGGACTGTGCTTGGGCAAAGTATCAGTTAGACGTTAGACTTGTTAGATGTTAGGCAGAAGAATTGAAATAATATTTTCTTCTTTTAATTTAAAGGGCGTCGAATGAGTTTATCAGCTCTTTGAAACATGAACATGAGATCAATTAAAAATTTTCACTCTACAAATTATTTTATCAAGTTAGGTCTTGTCTTAGTAACTTTTTTGCTGAAGTTCTTCGCCAAGATATAATTAAGATTCTTAAAAAATAATATGTTGTAATTTATTAGCTTCAATTGCGAAACCTGTGATAAACATCTATCACAGGAAATTTTGTGCATTTCTCCGACATTCGAGAATTCTTCTTCAATCTACTGTTGAGTGCAGAAGTGTAAGTCTCCTGATCTTGTGGACCACGTTTTTTAGTCTCAAGTTCTTTGCAGCCAATTTCATCTGACTACTTTGATCAATCCAACTCGCTTCCTGCCAGCCCATCCATTTCTACAAAATGGGACTTGTAATTAGGTTTTACAAGTAAACAAGAAACTGCTAAAACTGTCCATAATTCGCATTTCAAGCAATTAACCCGAACAACCCCGATCAGTCAAGTTGGCCGTTAACTGGTCATTACACACGCGGATCTGCTCAATAATGGTCTGATTTCGCGGCCATTAGCACAACTTTCTCCATTAGTACCGGGCGGGCCGGGCCGGGCACCCGGCAGCCGGGTGTACTCCGGGTATAAATCCTCTTGATTTACGTTGCCCGCTCCCGGGCGTAGTTGTTGATCAATTAGTTTAAGGAATTTATTGTGGATATTTAATTCGAATTTGACTACAGGAAGCTGTTTCGACAATGCAGTATTGGGGAATGTATGGCAAGGAGAAGGACATAGTGGTGAGATGGTAAAGCATGCTCTTGCCAGGCTTAGAATCGGTCTGTCAATGGTTACAGAGTTTAATATTGTAATAGAAAGTCTGGACGCTAGCCACCAGCTATAGACCTTTATCATTTTGTATTTACATGTTGTGGCTAATAAAGTACTTGTGGCTCGACATTGAATCCATTGGTATTCGATAGAGTGATCTCCAAAAAGGCATCTAAAAGATGACCAGATGGAGTATACTCGTATGTAAGTAGAACTGTCATCGTGAGCGATATGATATGGATTATGTCCGTAATCAGTCGCTCACAAATAGGACGCAACAATACAATATAGTTACATCGTTCATTACAAATATTATTTGTTCTTGTGTAGTTTTGTATGTGAGCATTAGAACTAAATTCCCTGAGAATAACAGTAATTTCGGTAGTGCGAACTAAGTGCAAATTTAAGTTAATGTCACCCCGAACGTATTTTCCGTGAGGCGATCTCTTCGTCTATTCGTTTTATTTCAAGTATGGGACTTGAGTAGCGAGTACTCGCAATAATCGGTACATTTTAGCAGTTTAAGTAGCACTCGGACAGATTCACTCGGCATTCTTTACGCTGTAATTATTATCAATTTCCCATGTTGAGATGCAAAACCAAAGCAAGGAGTCGGCGAGAGCTCTACAAGAATTAACTTTCCATTATTGCATTTTAGCGCGATGCGGCTGTACAAGAACCTTTTAGCGCTTGCGGTTTTGAAGATAAAGTGGAAAATTGAGTGCTTTTTCGTTTGTCGATTGCATGTTAGATTGTCGATGCTGTGTCATTTGTGAGATGAAAGGGATGCACAAAGCGAGAGGGTAATCGCATACGAGTGGTGCATTAGATTCCATTAGGCGAGCGGCGCCGCCGCGCACCACTAGTGAACTAGTCTACCAGGTAATGGATGGGATTGTCTAATTGTCTGTCTGTTTGTTGGCTATAATTAGAGATGGTATCTCTAGTGCTGATATCGGGGGATGATTATTAATTTAATAATTGGTACACGAGAAGAAAAAAGTAGTTTTGATTATTGCCATTATCGGTAATGGATGTTTTGAAAAGTGATGAATTTTATGAAACATTGTCATTAATTTCAAGTTAGAATTAAGTATTTATATTCATTACATAATTAGAGTCAATATTTAAAGTAAAAAAAAGCTGTAGTTCAATGCGTGTACAGTTTTAAGTAAAACTATTTTTTTATTTGGATTATGTCATATTTTTCAGTTGGAAATCCAAAATATACAATTATTTAATTAAAAGCAAAGCATATCTTTATAATTATTGACATGCCTAATTAATTATACATGTAATTTAGGAAGATCCATAGGCATACGAAAACGTATCCATTAAACTAATACGTAATAATTCAACTCAAAACTAGTTGAAAAATATATGTAAATAACCTTTTCTGTTAATATATAAAATCTTATATTAACCATTTAAATAAAGTGTTTTAATTGGTAAAAATAATCACAGAATAATCATTAAAACCTCAACTTTTTTTAATTGGCTCTGATATTGTTAACAGACTGTGAATTTTACTTCATCCACAATTACAATAAAACTTCCATAGGAAATCAATTATTAATAAATTATGTTAAGTACCTAACATCGTTTACGTTTTAGTATTTTTTACGATAAGTAGTGCATTACAAAAAGATATTTTATTTTTAAATTAAATTGAGCCATCGTAACATCACGTATCTAGAAAACTATATCTTACAACAAACCATCCTTATCTTAATTCACTTCAAAATATTTACCTGCCCACTAAGCCTGCCCAGAGCGCAGTAAATAAAGCGAGAGACTCATTAAAAAACTCCACAAACGCACAAAACACAGACGACATAGTGCAGGAACCTAAATGCTAAGTACATAATTAATATGTAAGCGGTGGTTTAAATCTGCCTTAATCAAGCCTTAGACAATGCGGCGGCCATCTTGCTCGCCCCCCTCCACGCCCCCCGCGCCCCCGCCGTCGCGCACCCCCCCGGGGGGAACACTCGCCTTGATGGAAAGGCGTTTTTGATGGTCTGATTTGATTAGTCTGTTGAGGCCTTTTTTGCTTTTATGTGGAATTGATAGTTTTTTAAAGGGTAGATAGTCTTTCAATATCATCTATATAATAAAATTGAAAATGCCAGAACGGGATAACGCACTAGGGAGGAAGCGAGATGGCGCCTTACAAAACTCGACGTTCTTTTAGATCACGTTTCTCCAATACGATGCACGTTACCGCAGAAACAACTATTCAAATCTATTGTCTAAATATGAGAATGGAATAAGAGCGTAAAAAATACCGTTTTCACTACGTATTACCTTCACAATTGGCTAAAGAAATCTTCATAAAATTCTTCATTTCGCGACCGTCGACCATTTCCGGCGATACTCGGTTCTTCTCGCTCTTATGGCTCAGGTTCAAGTAGCCTAAAGTTTCTTTTCGCTATATGACTTAAGTTTAAGTAGCCAAAAATTTTGGCGTCATGTTGGTACGCCGTTATATCGAAGTTTTTTACTCGAAATGTAATGACTACGCACTTTGCTTGACGTATGTTGTTTTCTCTGTCAAACTAAATGTCATCGGCATTGTCATTGTCAGCGAATTTTCTGTGCAATAAGCAAAAAGTGTTATGAAAATGCCGATAATTGAAAGTATTAAGTGATTATGTTATTAATTTGTATTTTGATTGATCGACCATCACGGTTTTATTCAGATTGACCACCACGGTTTCGGGAGATGGAGGAATGGCGATGGCATGTTTAATTTTTGTTAACTTTGAATTTAACAGATTATGTATTATTATTATAAACACGAGAAAAATATCCTTGCAAGGCAATGTACTCATTGTTCTGCATCTCGGTGCGTAGAATGCGATGCGATAATGTTGGGTTAGTAAGACCTCAGGGGTTGCGGTATAGGAAAGGTGGGCCAGTTTTGGGACTTAGAAAAATTTCGGTGTCGTGAAATTTATGTCAATATAACACCTCATTTTTATTAAAGTATCCTTTAAAACATCCTATAATAAGCATGTTTTGTTATGTAAACTTTTTCTCTCAGATCAATATTTACCGAGATATTGGGGTTTTTAAGGTAAAAATGCTGTCTGAAAATATGGTACATGGGTTGAAAACCGAAAACTGTAGGTTAGGTTAGGTTTGTTGTGTGACCATGTATAGCGGAGCGAGCGTAGCGAGCGGAGCGTCAAAATGCTTGCTTACATGACCCTCATAAATAGTCTACTATTATTACGTACCTACATCAAAATATGTTTATGCATTTGAACCCTAATATCTCGGTACATATCGATCTGAGAGAAAAAGTTGAAAGAATAAAATATGCTTATTTTAGCGTAATCTACTAGATTCAATCTAATTTAAGCCCAAACCAACAAAAAAAAATTAGTCCTAAAATCGGTCCAGCTTTGCTATACTCTGACCCTTACTGCTTATTTCTCGAGAAGATCTAGATTGTTCCCTATTTACAGAGGATTCTTTTCCCACGGATTTGTCTGTTACTGAAGCGGCACTGCCTATTTAATGGTTATTATTTTTACTTTTGTTTATTAAGCTTTGCTAGGCTTAGATTTGCTTTGAGTAACATTTGTACATGTATGTATTACTCTCCAGTCCATGTAAGTATACACATATAAAATGTGTTGAATCCCTTTTGCTTATAATTAATTTTATTTCGGAAATACAAATATGAGGACTAAACGCAGTTTCCTTTTAAAAAGCTTTTATTTAACTTGCAATGACAGTTTCCTTTTTTCATTAAGTATATATAATAAAAAAAAAAAAAATTACATGTTCAAGTGTTACAAATAAGAAGTACATATTTCATTTACGCGAGCGAAGCCGCGGGCACGTCTAGTCTCATATAAATTATATAAAGAAGATTAAATTAATGGACGATACTTTTACATTTTTCAATATTTACAAAAATATATATCTGAAAATGTGAAATGTGAATACATATATGGCTATTTTTTGTACTAAAAATATGATTTGAACGCTAAAATCTAAAAAAATTAAGCTGACTGTAAATGTATTGTTTTTAGTTTTAAAATTCCTCTAACAATCCAAATAATAAGTAGCTGTCATTTTATGAGCTATATTTAGTACCTACCTACTTTGATTGATTTAAAACTATTTCTTAGACCATAAAACTGAAAAATATGATCTAATCTCATATTTTTCAGTAAAATGATATTTTTCAGCTGGAAGTTCAGGATACTTTATTGTTTAGTAAAAAACAAAAGAAACGAACACCTACCTATCCTTACAATTATTCTTATATCATAAAACTATAATATTTAAAAATATATTATTAAATTATGAAGTACCAATTATTATATTGTTATTCGTATTGTTCCTGTTCCGCAAAAGTCAACAAGAGGATTATCATAATTTTACTAGGCTCTCAATAATAGTAGATTGTTTGACAAGGGGCTAAAACAAGCTAATAGTGACCCTAACGCAAAAACTTACTGATTTTTAAAACTATGACAAGCGGACATAGACAATTCTAAGATTTGATAAACGTCCACCCAACTTTTCCTTAGGGGTTTTACCATTTTTATATACTTAGGTATATAAAAAGCTGCCCGTATGTAGAGGGCCGCTAAGAAGTTTTTTTTTATAGAATCTATTATAATAATTTCCACTTAAACCCTAACTAAACCGACCACGTTAGCCCCGGTTCAAGAAGCTCAAATGACGTACTTTTGAGCAAGAAAAGAGAAAATAGGTAATATGCATTTCAAATATGTTTAGTACTTAATATCATGATAAGTACATAATACTGTTGTGTGCAATGTTTAGTGCAAGTAATGCCTGCATCATGTACCCACAAATCATTCTGTATCTGTAGGAAGCTGTGGCGTGGCGTTCATAAAACTCGATTCCCACCGGCTTGCCCACTTCAGGACGATTGAGCACTACTCTATTTTGCTATTGAAAAATGTACGCGAAAACTATTCCGTTTCGTTTCTGTTTGACGCCACGCCACTGAGTAAGTAGGTAGTTACAGTCAAGGAGATTGAAACAGGTACCTTTTCCGCTCTTATCACAACGACAATAAAGGTCCAAAAAGGTACGCGTTTCAGTTTCATTTACGGTAGGTACATACTAGCACTTTTACTGATGACTGTACTAATTTGCAGGTAATTATCTTACCCTTCCGAGATAAACACTAAGTCCGTAAATTGCCCGTCAATATGATATTATACTCGTATGTGTGCAAAAGTCACGCCCACGTCGCTCATATTGTTTTGTTACAGCGTGAAGTAATTAATTAGCCACCAATCAAATGAGTTTATAAGGATTTAGTTAGTTTTTCTTTCCTATTACCATGATTATTTTCTAATGCAAATTGTGCGTGCAATGATTTTGATACCCCAGGAAAACCCTAAACCTTGCAGCCAGCGGATCCCCAATTGTGATTGTGACAAACGTAACTATTACTCTGTAATTGTTCTAAGCCAAGCCTTCACGGCTAGAGCGCTTCTCATAAGCCTTCCCGCCGTACACCTTAACAACCGCAACATAGAGCATGCTTCACGTTAGCAAAACGAGTAACAAGTCCAGACTTGCCGCTAAAACAAGCTTAAAATCAAGGCGGTAGGGTGTGTTACTCCTCGGTTCCTTGGGCTGTGAAAAATGAGCAGACTTGCTGGGATTAAAAATTATACTTCCTTTGTTCGTGATTTACGGGTGTTATTGTTTCGGCGAGATTGGGGCGCCGCCTGGCGGCAGCCAGGAGAGTCCGCTGCGGCCTTTACGCTTCGAAGGAGCATTCAAGAAGTTGAAAACTAAGGTATATTGAAACCTATAGATTGCTATAGACACAAATTACGGCCAAAACTATAATCTGTTAGAGTCACAGCATGTTTACTGACACTGAAAACATCCTCAACCGGTATCGATACCAGTACCTCAATGATTTGATGCAATTTGCGTTGCTTGGCCGGTTCGAAGGACCATATAAGAAATAAACAAGGCACATGCGCGGATGCAAGATTTCGTTAAAAGTATTGGGATTTTTGTAACTAAAGTAACGAGTAAGTCGATTCGATCGTGGAGATCGAGACAATACGTTATATGAAGTTAAGGGAAATAGAACTGAGGGCATGCTGATATTATACTACTCTGTGGTGCCTTATTTGAGGCTAATTATTCTAAGAGAGCAGTGCCAGGAGGGATTATCTCAAGAACTTGAGTAATGCTCAGACTCATCATTAATATCCAAACATTAACTTAAGCTTAACGACACATTAAGCGTGTCTTGCACTTTAAATCTTGTCAAGTAAGACAGTGCTAGTTAAGTTTAATGTGAATGGCAATCGGTAAATCCGTAAGCACTTGGTTCGTTACCAAGTTGGCTATCCGGTTAGTTAGTTAGTTAGTGAGACTCACCGGTGGCCGGTGGTCTGGAGGGAGAGCCCCGGCGCTACGGGCGCCCCCCACCTGACACTGCGCTCGACTCTTGAACAAAATCATCACGGTCAGAGCGGAAAGGTTAGAATTTGAGGGGAGGTATAAGCGCTTTTGTTTTTACTTGGACAACGAATCTATGGAGTATATGACCAAATACTATGTGCAATAATCGAAATAATCGAAATAATACAGCCTTAGTCTTAGACAAGTTCCTATTTATTTCGGACGAAAAATTTCGCAATCTTCTGAAGACCCAACCCACATTCTTGTGTAAAATTAAACTAAAATGTACGACGTATGTTGTACAAAACTATAGTTCCAATAAGAATATCTTAATAACTAATAATTGATAACATCTATTCACAACACATAACTTACCTGTAGACTACATGAGTTTACGACCGGAATTTCAGAACAATTAAAAGTAACCGAAGCTTTTCCTCAACCAACCAACATGGCAAAACTTGGCATTCATATTCTTAGTCGACAGTTCACCACAGGCTATAATGCCAATTTTATTTCATTTCTTTTTATTTCCTTCTTATCATCATAAAATATTAGAGCACAGTTCTGTTTAGCTGACAGATTTTACATCAGACACGAATGAGTTCTCACAGCATGGTACCTGCGACTTGAGCTGTGTAATAAACCACCAAAGTTAAATGCCATACACTGCAGCTCAGTGCAATAGTTTTTGTCATCAGTATATTTGAGGATAATTAAACATAAAAAACGGTGTTCCGTTGTCGCCCTGCAAATAAGACTTAAATTAAAACTATGGTTCCACTGAATTTGCACAGGTGCTGAATCTTAGTGTTAGTTTTTGGGGTGACATTAAATTTAATACATGCGTTTTGAATACAAATTCAGTGGAAACCCAGATTTTGTGAATTATCGGAAAGCGGACAGTGGCAAACTTATGTCTTCAAACACAGCGAAATTCAAGGCGAATCAGACAATTTTGAATTGTTACTCTTCATAAATAGGTAATTCGGCTATCCCACAGGTTTTGATCAAATCAGGGCACCAAAGCTGCCACTGCCCTCTTGGTAATCAAAATAGCCTCACCGAACTCACCGAGTAGCCAGGGCGCGACGGCGTCGTTCTCCTTGGCGGACTTGAGGATGGTGTCGGGCAGCGGCAGCGAGTGGCGGACCATGGCGCCGTACAGCCCGTACTCCGCCATGATGGTGGACCGTCCCCAGCACTTCTCCGTCTTGCGCCACTTCGCTCGCCGGTTCTGGAACCAGACCTACGGGAGGGAAAGTTGGTTATTGCATTTGATTTATCGTAGAAACGAACTGTTTCCTGGCCCTAGGTAAGAAATTAGATTATTTATTATCTCAAGAATAATATTATTTTCTCAAACATACAATGAAATGGCATCATAACGTGCGTTATAACAGGCTTCAATTCAAAGTACATATGACGTTCGGGCAGAACAACTCGAAAGAGCTATTAAAGGAATTTCATACAAAATTGAATGCCCAAGCCGGGAAGTATTTTTTTTTAACATGGCGTCTGTGTTTTAATTAAATTATATAGTATTTAGAGTGGTGTATTTTTTTATTTCATTGCATATGTTTGCGAAAAGCAGTATACATGCCTAACCGTGAAATGGGCTTGTCGACTTCGTATCCCTACTCACCCGGCAAGCCCTTCTTTCCCGGGTCCGCAGTAATTTACTATTAATCAAAGTATGTAGGTACCTGGATGAATAGACCGTGTGAATGATCACATGAATAGTTATCTGTCTATTCCCTGGTCATAAACTTTAGCCACATACAATCACAAGAATAAGCATTTAATATGTCTCACACTCTCCAACGTCTGCAGAAAAAGAGTCTTAGTTCTAATTATACATCACAAAATTATAATGCATGTAGTTGGTTTGTTCTCGCTGTGGCAGGCAACGAACGGCGCGAGCGAGCGCGGGCATAGAAAACAAACCAATTATACGGACAAAACGCAACTAGATTAAATTTTGAAATTCGGCGAGCGGCTAGGGTTGGCGACGGGGATCGCTCCGCTGGGGATCATGTTGTTACTTTGTATTATTTGTTACGTTTTGTATTGGAGCTTAGTGGTACAGTAACACATGTTGTGAGTTCTAATAATCTGGTTGTATAAGTGTATTCTGGAACGGCCATAAGTATTATACTTATAGGGTTGAGGTGTGTTCGCAAGGTGTAAAACGAAGAAGACTTTTTTACACCAAAATTTAATAAAAATGAAAATTAATAAAAACGCTCAATTTTAATACAATCCCTTATTTAATAAAAGCGGGTCCGTTTTGGGCTGCGTAATACCTGAAGTCAGAGTAAGGCTTGATATAATATTCGCTGAAAAAAAAAGAATTTCTGAGAATCAGTTAACTTTTCAGGATTTTTCCTAAGAAAACGAATGAATTCCACTAGATGAGATCTCTAAAAAATCCTGTAATATTCCTGTAATAGTCCTGTAGTTGGAATGACTAACAAATCAAGATGAATTAAGCATAATTAGTTGATAATAATTATTGTAATGTTACTAACGTTACGAATGTTTATGATTATGAAGTATGTTATATTAGGAATGTGATCCTAATATCCCACCTAATCCCTCTTGGCAGCCCTGCGCTCCGAACGGTTAATCTCTAATTAAATCCGTTAATTACGCGATCCGCTGCAAATTAATACGGCGCACTGTACAGGCGGAGCTAGAAACGTATATTGTGCTCGACTGTACAATATGTTCGGTATTATATGTAGCGTAGCGAGGTGGTGCAAGACGCATTAGCGCTACTCTTGCTCAATCTATTTAGAAGGTTATTTTGACAAAATGGGATTTCATTGCGAAAGAAAATTACTTATTTAAACTCGACTTTCAGACGTTACGGTGCGTCCATGGTCGTGATGGAAAGCCGATTCAGTCCTGTTTTGGGGTGGCGTGTGTACAAAAGTTAACATATCAATAATTGGCAGAGGGCCTAGAAAGAAGCATGAAAAGGTAGATTAGTTCCAGTTTTCGTCGCAATATTTAATCAGACCTTTAAGTAAGTTTGTTGAAAACCATCCGAGGTTTACTTAAGCATTCTCTTTTGTTTATAATTCGCCATTAGGTGGATAATGGAGAAGTAAACGATCAATCTATTAATGCAGGTTTTCTAAAGACGTCTCTATTGTAGACAGCGTTACTCTATTTTTTTTCAACTTTAATTTAGTTATTACGACATATTATCTTAGTACGACAAAACGTGCATGCACCCGATGTATACAACGACACAATAATTGCATTGACTTATACAACAACTATGTAATAATATTATTATTATATGCATCACATATGTACAATATATAAATTACTTTGATTTGAATTACGAACGATTACCATGATTAAATAGTACCACTTAATCAATAAAGAGTGCCGTAAACAAGCAATTGTCGATGGAATTAGTGAACAGATAAAGGCAGGTCCCCCGAGGCCGGGCGGTCCCGCGGGGGCTCACTTAGCACCTGATTGTCAGCGTCACGGTGCCCAGCGCGAGGACGGCGTTATGCATGCAAATGTATTCTTGCTTCCGTGGCTGTAGTTTAAGGTTAACCTGTTAATATAATTATAAGGTAAATATGTAGTGTTGGGTGCATATAACCACTCAATTGCTTCGAATATGAGCTCTATGAATATGAGCGCGATCTCGCCAACAAACTGTCTTAGCAGTTTGGCGAGTTAATTACAGTTGCATGCAGTTATTGTACCTTTTTTTGGAAAATAAATTGATAAATAAAAAAAAATGCAAACAGCCGTGGAGCCAGGATTTTGTTCAGTTCATGGTATAAGAAAATAAGGTGTGGCACTCCGGCTAGTGACACTTTCTACGTCACTGATTAGTTACCGCTGAATGGTAAAAAAAAAATTTAAGGAAAAAAATGTTTGCTGCCAGTCGTACAAAAATTGTAATTATGCATTTACTAAGTTTTATTTTGACGTAATTATTTTATGAGATTCATACAGGTAACAAAGGAATCGGGGAGTATTATGATATGATATATTATACACCACTGACAACACACAAACGAATTGACAGAACCAACCACTCAATCATAGCGTGATGACGTCATAAGTCTCGCCTGTCATTCTAAGTGGCTTAACTTATTTTCTTATACTATCATGGTTAAGTTAAACACTTGTTTTTTTTTTAATTAAGTATTTTGTAATTTCGTAAGTCAGTCAGATTGCCAGCCAATTTTTATGGATGCCTGTACGCAACATCTTTTATTACAATAAATAGAGACAAATAGGCTATAAAATATGATTCATTTAACTATCTACCTGGATGCTACTCGAAAGTAAGTTTTGCAAAGGGGTATGTCGTATACTCGTCAAAATCTTCTTTTTTTATTGTTCAATACAAATATAAAAAAAACACTCAGATAAATACAATTTGTCACTCTGATTCAAGTAAAGCTGATTGTACTTTTTATGCTCAAAAATATTGAAAACTACAAAATGCCAATCTCTAATAAAAATAGCATGACCCCAGCTGGTTCCATCTCGCAGGCCCAAATCCGCAACAATTGCTTGTGGGGCGGTGTGTTAGTGCAGTGTTAATATTAATAGAGCTGTTGTCACTATAATGTAGTGTAGCCGGGGTGAGAGGGTGACAGGCGGGCGAGAACGGCGTGAGGCGAGCTGGCCGTGAGTTGCATGTGGTAAAGCGTTTATCGAGTTAAGTAAGGTTGACAGGTGATTTCCATTTGCGTGTGTATTTATTGAATAGGGAAAGATGCCTGATGTGGAATTTAATAATATAAGTTATTTATATCACTTAATTACTTAGTTGCTCTGTGATATGTTTTACGTTTTCAACCGTCATTCCTCCGCCATTTTGAAAAATTTCGAAAAAGTAAATTGACAAATAAATTTTACGGCTTATCGAACCTTCTAACAAAATTTCACGAGAACCGGTTGAGAAATGCGAATTCTAGGCGAGAACAGCCGGAAAGTATCTGGAAATCTGAACATCCGGATGTTGCCCGCGCATACCAAGCTGTCATGGAGACGCTTCAGTCGGTCGGTCTATAAACTATGAAAGTGACTCCCCGCGGCATGGCAACGAAGATGCTGGTAGCATTTCCTCGCTATATCGCTGATACGTTGCCTGAGGAAGCTGCCAGCTCTTCGGTCCCCTGTGGTGTCTGCTAATACTTAAATATTCAGCCACACAAGTTACCTCGTAACAAAACAAATATACACACAGCCCACACCCACGCCCGTGTACAAATTACAAATTAGGATGCGCTTCCGTGGGGCGCGAGCCATTTTGCACATCACCTCATTTATCTCTAAAGAAAATCATCGTTCCGTTCGAAATTACAGCAATTCGGGGGTTAATTACCGAATGCCAGCATTACTGCATACCACCGACCAACCAGCGAAGCTGCACCCGCTGGTCCATCTACCTCACATTGTTCCACAGGTCAGGGTATCCTGGTCCACATATGTGCCTCTCCGTGTACAAAAGGTCATAATTATAGAAGGTTTCGTATTGACATAGGACGTTTTGTGTAGAGCGGCGGCGCTGCTACCTAATAAATTGCTGCCGTCATGTAGGTATGCGTTTAATTAACTGGTTATAGTCGCCTTTGTTTTAGTTGAATGTGAGGGATTTTTAGCGCTCTGGGATGAGTTGCGTCTTTATATAATTACCTGTATTGAATAAGTTGAAGATATAGCGTCAACTCAAAATGGTCTGATAATGCTTCGTACAGACAACTTTGATTGTAAAACGGTGCGGTGTGGCGTATCCCTTTTATATTTGAAACTTAACTACCATTTATATCAATTCTAGGGCACGCTGGATTCGAGCAAATTGAAATAGTTTTTCTTCAATAGTAATAAGTACAAAGGTGCTACCCGGTGCCCACCGGTGGGAATCGGGTTCTATATAGATGGTACGGCACTGGTACTCGTGATGAAAATCATATAAGATTCGGTCAGTAAATTAATCATTTGTCCCATAATTATATGACAGAGTAACAGACTGACACGGTGTTTAAGTGCACAGTAGGAGTATAAAACGAGAGAAATTTCTATAAGGTATTCTTCTGATATCCTTTATAAGTAAATCATGTTTTTGAAATGTTCAAATGCCTATATGTAACTATATTTTGACTTATGTCATCGAATAGGTGTATAATAAGTTTCTCTTTTGGTATAATGTTGATAGTTGACAGGCCCTGCACCATAAAATGTTTTTGTTTAGCCCAATGGTTGACTGGTAGAGAATGCCTTATGGCATTAAGTCCGCCATTTGTACACTTTTTGTTTTGTGCAATAAAGTTTAAATAAATAAATAAATGTGTATGTATGTTCCAAGCGAATAATACTTCATTACATTTTTAAACCTGCCTCAGAAAGTGATAAATAAATAAATAACTGCAGTGATAAGAGGCATCATGCCTCTTAACACGGACTGGCTGTGTCTTTCATACGTGGCATACGTCTAAAATATCAGTTTCCGGTAACATTAGCATTCCTCGGGACTCGGTAACATCACACACGTCCGAATTCCGCCGGAACCCTTCCGCGCCCTAATTATCGGCGTAATTGTTAATTTGCCGACGCTCGGTGGGATTTATTGGCGGGGGACCGGCGGGACGAGGCAGGCGGGATGCCGGAGCTTATCACACACAAGGCAGATAATTAAAATACGCGCAAATGTCTCTTCTGTATCCGGGCGGCCGGGGCCGGTTTAGGTTTAAATTCAAGTAGTTGACATGTTACTCTATGATAAGAATGCAAATATTTTACGAAAGCAAGATATTTGTAGCCTGAGCTGTACCGATTTAGAAAGAGTAATGACTCTGTTTTTTTAAGGATAAGGTTAAATTTATGACTGTTTTGAGACAAAGAAGTAGCCGAGCCCCATTTATCGCGTCTTGTTAAGCACGGTTTAGCACAGTTGACTATCAGAACAAAAATGTATTATTAATTAACGTAATTTAATTAAAACGATTTAAACGGATTATATCACGTATATTAATTATTTGAGCCTCCCTGTCGTTTCGGTAATTTTCCAGTTACCGTCGTCAAAGGTTGACTATACGCGATTACGAGTATAAGCGATATAATCCGTTAAAATCGTTTTATTTAATGACAGTCGCGGAAACCGAAGTAAATGTGAATTAACGTTTTTGTTCGTGAAATTAATCTAAGATACTCCGCATATCCTTTTCAAGTCACGCCACGTGTATGGCACGCCACGGGTTTTGTGTTGGCACTATCTTCTAGAAATTACTACGAGACCACGACAAAATAGCGCGGTAATCCGACAAACCCCGCCTAATCGGCGAACACGCGAACACGAACGATTAGGATGCACACAATGTTTCTATTTTTACCCTCTTAACCCTATTATCGTCTTACTGACAGTCGTAAGTGGATGTAAGCCGCTAAGCCGGCCCCGTGAGGCCGAGGCGGAGGGCCAGGGAGTCGGGGGAGGCCCCTGGGGGCCGACGCAGGATCAATTAACCGGCACAATCGCCGAACAAATCCTTCCGGATTGTTGGGGCTCATTGCGATATTAGTTTGATTAGAGTATGCTTGAGGTCAGTCTATCAATGATGGAATTTTACTACATGGGTAGGTGTATTGTTCGTGTAACAGAAGACACTTACTACGTGGGAGTGTGACAAGGTGAATTCATGCTCCATAATATCATTTGCTGGTGGTAGATTATTCTGTTGAATGGGGCTGTTAATTGCTAATTGCATTGATATATACATATTTTAAGACAAGATCGATGGCTAATATGGATCTATCGCGGTTATAAGGCCAATAGTTACCTAAGATATAAGAATTGTGAACATAGTATTTAGGGATAGGTACAGCAAATCGCGTAGAAAAAGCAGAGATGTTTTACCTACTGGCGAGACTTCGAAGAAATGAAATTAATGAAGTATCGATATTAATGAAATCATAACATCGAATCTTGGTCATATAAACATATTAATGATTCCGTCTTCGCTGATAATTTTAGGTATCTCCATACCATATAGATTATTTTCTTCAGGAAACATGTACCTATACTATTAGAAAATTCTAAAATTGTATTGAAAATCTGTTTTATATATAGAGAGGGTCATTATTTCAGGAAATATCTTAATACCGCCATACAGCAGCGTCGCTCTATCCGTACAGCGCCATCTGTTTTTTTTTTTTTTTTTATTGAATTAAGGTTCACCAACAATTTGTTAACACCAAAACATGGTAAGTCACACTATTACACTCTTGGATGTGGGTGTCACAATTACTTATAGGTAAACACAACATGCAAAACAACTAGTAAACAATTTAAACTAAAGTATAGCAATTTTTAGAACTATATATATCTAGATATTAAAGTAAACAATAATATGCCAACTAACCAAGAACATCATAAAACATTCTAAAATATTTTAAAACACTTTTACTTATTAATAAATAATGTGGTATTACCACATAAAAAATATGAATCGATAAAAAGATTCGATACAAATACTTTTACTTATTCTTATTATAATATGAGCAGTAAACGTAAATAAATCAAAAAGAAGGGAAATCGACACTGCCCTAGAGGTTATCTGTTGATAAAAATGTATTTGTCCTCTCATCACACAGGAACGGCTGGACGGATATCAACCAATTTTAGTACAGGGACATCAAATGATGGTTATACGAGTATGATACGTTTTAACCCGACTACCACGGCAAAGAAAAGAAATGCTGACGAAGATGCGTGCACCAGAAGGTGGCAAGTGGAAAAATATAACTCTACCATATGTAAGAACAGTCGGAGCAGAAAACAATTACCTTCCAGAGCTCGTCCAATCTGCCCGATAAGATTACGGCGCATTATACCGGGCTACAGTAATACGGAGTAATCACCGAGTGGGGGCTTAATCACAGCTGGAGGGATTGCATTCTTATTAGATTTGTACCTCTGTTGGTACGACTGGTCTGCAACAAGGTGTAGTAACTGATGAGCTTCTTGCGGCGGTTTTAGTCTTTAGGTGTCATTTTTCTGAAGCACTGCAGTCCTTTATTCTTAGACTGTGACTTTAAAGTCCTTAACGTAAGTCGAAAGAAATGAAGAAAACATACAATTAGATTCTGAATGACCCTGGTAGCCTGGTAGTCGCTAAGGACAGAGACAGATGGAGTAATATCGTTAAAACTGAAGTGATGAATAGCCACGACCCTCAGTGAAGAGGAGCACGACGCAAGGATCAAGGATCAATTTGGTAGATTAGGACTTTTAAAAGTGCCCGGTACTAAAAGAGTTGGTACGAACGAACGCGTTTATTCGACTAAACGTCTTGTAATAAAACGGGATCTCTGTTGTCACTTAATTAATTTAATTGTAACATGTTTCCAATGGACTTTGGACCTCATAATTTTGAAATTTGAGTAAGTTTCAATTACCTAACTGAGTCAAGTCTACGAAAAATATAAAAAATACGAAAAATATCTGTAATAAAATATCTATGATAGTCACGTTTATCGTTTATCGATAGATACATGACAAAACATCTGTTACTTTCCGCGACGTATACCTACCTATAAAATGAATGCGAGAGTGATGGATATTGTGTCGATAGTACTTCTAATATAATAATAACTTATTTTTCTTAGGACAACCCCACACAAATGGATCAAGTCCGAAATTAAGCTAATACTTGGCTTGTGTTATATAATACTAGACGACGATGTATGTACATAGAAACATCCATAACCCAGGAACTAATATTAGAACTCATCACCCAAATATTGCCCTTGCCGGGATTCGAACACAGAATCACTGACTCAGTCGGCATTTGCACTACCACAGCGCCAACCACGTCAACAATAACAATTACTTAATTAACAATTTCCAAATTGAAACCCGTTTTCCTAACTTATCAAACGTTATTACCAACAAAGCGTAGCACAAATCCATCGCGCGCGATGATGGGCGGGGCCGATCAGGCGCAGGCGCCCGCCCGCCGGCAATTTGGCGAACAATGACGTCACGGTAACAGGTTATTATTCAATTTACCGATGCCGCTTTAACCGCCGCTCTTGTAATTGGTTTGTATCCAGCTTTGGATGATTGGATGAGGAGTTGTCACGAGCAGCTACAATGTGATTACTCGCGTACACAAACAATGAAACAGCTTTGCTAAATCACTGGGTAACATTAAGGAATATTAAGGTAGTCCCTATTGTGGAAAGGCTTACGAACTTATTTTCTGCAGATAAAAAAAATAAAAGCAATTGGAAACGTGTTCGGGTCCTTGCTAAAAAGTGTTGAAATTTGTAAAATTCATAACATAGTATTTCAGTAATTTACATCTTCGACATTCAGATAGGGAATGAAAACCGCCCAATTTTGGTATGGAATTTACCGGATTACCGGGAATTTACATAGAAAAATTTACCGGTTTGCATTCCGTACAATACAGACATGTGTTTTATCGACTTTACAGTAGGTATAGTATAAATGACTTTAATCGACGTATACAACAATTTCGTAAGATATTATCTTAAATTGACTGCAAAATATGCACGGTAGTGTAGCGACAAGTTTGTTATGACAAACTTGTCGCTACACTACCGTGCATATTGCACGTTTTCTTCGCTCCCCGAGCTAGAACAGTCCGGCCGGCGAGTCGTAAAATCAATAGTGCGCCGCCGTGCCTATGTTTTATGATCAAATTTACAAGACATGCAATCATAGTAGACCTATATGTAGGTATCATATAAGCCATTGTTAGACGGTGAACCCTGTTGCTATTGACATATCATATGAGTTTTAGGGACTACGGGTTGTATTACCACAGAATTTACCTAACGATACTATCGGAAATTCTCTTATAAACAATTAAAAGTATAAGAATACGATAGTATTATTACCGACTTCGATAAGACTATGGTTTGCACATTTTTATAAATGAGGAAACAGCAAAATTAATAACCTTTAATAGTGTACCTAATGTAGTACTGGCAGTTGATCTCTACTGCTCTGTAATGAGTGAAACAACTAGGCAGAAGAGGAAAAATGTATTAAATCTAATACGCATAGGGTGATATTTGCTGTTTAAAATTATCATGAAATTAAACTGCTACCTGAAAAATTATTACTTCTGGTGTATAAAAACTGGTTTAATAAACAGTTTTTTGTTTCTATCAATAATTTCCAAAGAAAGTATAATAAGCTTGTTGAATATTTTCAAATCTTTTCATCTACACCACGTATTTATGGAGCCTACTAGAGTGACCGCTACTAGCGCCACCTGTATTGATAATATTTTCACTGATATTCTTCCTTCTACGCATAGTGTAATTAGTAAACTGGAATCAGATCATTTAGGCCAATTGATTGTGTTTGAGATATTAAAGAAAAATATCGTGAAAAATCAAATTACTTTTGTACCGGTAACCACGGACCGTGTGGAAAGAATGAAACAAAATCTAGTTCAGGCGCTACCCTTTTTGTCTTCCGACATGGGTCCTAACGACATGTATAACTTATTCTTTGAAACTTTTATGAAAAATTTTAATGCAATATTTACTTCCAAATCGGTCGTGGCTGGCGGTGCACCAGTATTTAGTGAATGGGCTACTGCGGACTTACACAAACGCAGACAAGCACTGTACGCCTTGTACGAGGAGCGGCGGTTTAATACGAGTGATGAATTTAAAGAACACGTAAAACAGTATTCGAAGCAATTCAAAATTGATTGTCATATTGCTAAACGCAATTATTTATCCCAGAAAATCAAGACTAGTTCTGATATTATCAAAACCACCTGGAAAGTAATTAATATGGAAACTGGTAAATCGAGGCATGCTATTAGTGATCCTAAATTAAATATTGATGGTAAGATTATAGATTCTAGTTTAGATGTAGCAACAGAATTTGAAAACTTTTTCACCGATATACCAGTGTCCACTACAAAGTTTTTAAACTCATCACCCTCATCAGCCGTTACTTTGTTAAAAGATAACGTCCCAGAATGTAGTAGAGACCTTAGTTTTGAACATATCAGTACCTCAGATGTAGTAAAGGCGTTTAAATCGATTAATGTCAAAAAAACTAGTGACCTCTGGGGGGTCTCCGTCCATGCTGTCAAATCCCTTATTGATATCATAGCGCCTGACTTAGTAGTTATATTCAATAACAGTGTAGATTGCGGTGAGTTTCCTGATCTGATGAAACATAGTAAAATAACTCCTTTATTTAAATCAGGTAGTACTTCTGACCCCAATAACTTTAGACCAATATCTGTACTACCAACATTTAGTAAAATTTTTGAAAAGTTAATTCTGTCTCAATTATTAAGACACTTTAATTTGAACAATTTAATGCATAACAAGCAATTTGGTTTTACGCGGGGTCGCTCGACATCCGACGCTGGAGTCGAGCTAGTAAAATGTATTTTCGATGCCTGGGAGGAATCACGAGATGCTTTAGGTATCTTTTGTGATTTATCTAAGGCCTTCGACTGCGTTAATCATGAGACACTGATTAGGAAACTACACCACTATGGAGTTAGAGGATCGGCACTGAAATTGTTAGAATCTTATTTAAATGGTAGAATACAGAGGGTTGATGTGAATGGAAAGCGATCACCTGGGTCATTAGTCTCTATGGGTGTGCCGCAAGGATCAATATTGGGACCCTTCTTGTTCCTTATCTACATTAACGACTTGCCACAGCTCATAAAGACCCACCATGATATAGTTTTGTTTGCGGATGATACTTCACTTATTTTCAAAGTCGCACGAAACCAACAATCTTATAATGACGTAAACAATGCTATATGTAAAGTAGTGAATTGGTTTAATGTAAATAATTTATTGTTAAATGAGAAAAAGACTAAATGTGTTAAGTTTGTCACGAGTAACGTTATACACGAGCAAGCAAGTGTTATTGTTAAAGATGAGGAACTGGAACTAGTTGATAGCACAGTTTTTCTCGGTATTACATTAGATTCTAAGCTCCAATGGGGTCCCCATATTGCTAATCTCTCGAATAGACTAAGTTCTGCAGCTTTTGCAGTTAGTAAGATCCGTCAATTAACAGACGTGAAAACAGCTCGATTAGTATATTTTAGTTATTTCCATAGCATTATGTCGTATTGCATATTACTTTGGGGCAGTGCGTCAGATATTAATATAATTTTTGTTCTCCAGAAACGGGCTATTCGTGCGATATATAAAATGCACCATAGAGACTCGCTTAGAGATAAGTTTAAGGACATTAATATAATGACAGTGCATTGTCAATACATTTATGAGAATCTTATGTATGTACATAAGAACATTGCCAATTTTAAGAAGAACTGTGATATACATAATATTAATACTAGAAATAAGCATAAGCTCGCAGTGCCTGCCACTAGGCTCCATAAAATAAGAAAATCATTCATGGGTAACTGTGTAAGATTTTATAATAAACTTCCTAGAAGCGTAACTGACTTGTCTGTTGGTAAATTCAAGAACTATGTAAAACGTAAACTTATTTCTATAGCTTATTATAGCACTCAAGACTACATGAATGATAACGTGTCGTGGGATTAGTGAAAATCAAGCAATGTTATGTGTAATTATTGTACCGAGTACCTACCTATCAGGGTACTGATATTTTAATTTTAATAATTCTTATTATAATTTTTGACATTTAGAATTTTATTCTAGAAATATTCTAGCCTCAAGTTTTTTATTTATATACTTTTTTTATGTGTTGACGATCCTTTTTAGGATTTTTCTTTTATTTCTATAATGTTGTTTTTTATGTTTTTTTATTTTATTTTTAGTATAAGTTTATCAACAAATTGCTCTGCTCTCTGTAACTGACGATTTGAAAGTGCTTGTAGCTAGGCCTACTTGAATAAAGAATATTTTGACTTTGACTTTGACTTTGACTTGACTTTAAGCCATGATCAAATATTTTACCCTAGTTATTGGAGCGGAGCGAGCGAAGCGAGCGAAGCTCCCATGGATCGACTCGAATGGACTTTGTAACAATGCGCAGATCTCAGCGAGTTCTCAACCGATTTTGGAAATTTTTGTTTTAAAATGCACAAATTAAATTTCGCTAGGTCGTGACGAAGAGAAAATTTTGAAATTGTTCTTAATTAAAAAGTTATGATAAAAAAACAAAAAGCTCCCATGGATCGACTCGAATGGACTTTGTAACAATGCGCAGATCTCAGCGAGTTCTCAACCGATTTTGGAAATTTTTGTTTTAAAATGCACAAATTAAATTTCGCTAGGTCGTGACGAAGAGAAAATTTTGAAATTGTTCTTAATTAAAAAGTTATGATAAAAAAAACAAAAAGCTCCCATGGATCGACTCGAATGGACTTTGTAAGTGAAAAGCGCGCGCAACTTGTAGACATTGTGTACAATCACCGCGAAGACAACCGTTTCAGTGACGATTTTCCAATTTGCATTATGGTGGAATTTGCATCATATTCAGGTCCGCAACTCCAGAACTGCAACATATTGCCAATACCACCAGTGACAGTTTCATTCAGGAAAGGCTCAACAACGTTCTCAAGGAAGCAATTTCCCATACAGCTTGCATATGCAATAAGCATTCACCGTTCTCAAGGCTTAACTCTAGATCAAGCAGTTGTAAACATTGGAGACACTGAATTTGCATTAGGCATGTCTTATGTTGCGCTTTCCAGAGTCCGAAACATCAATGGTTTATTCTTCGAGCCTGGATTTCCTTTCGCACGAATCAAAAAAATTAACGAAAAGAAGAAATTGGCTGAAAAGCGCACAGAGCTGAATCGTTTGGT
Source organism: Apotomis capreana (assembly GCA_947623375.1). Taxonomy (NCBI): domain Eukaryota; kingdom Metazoa; phylum Arthropoda; class Insecta; order Lepidoptera; family Tortricidae; genus Apotomis; species Apotomis capreana. Next base: position 605,891 of record OX392513.1, on the reverse strand, counting down.
AGAGCTATCTGAACGCCAGTCAAATCATCATCAAAAATTAATTTCTATATTAATATTTTCCATGAACTTTTCTAAATAAATTATTATTTCTTTCAACTTTCTGTTGTAGTTTATTTTGTAGTTACTGCGTTATACAAATCGAAGATCGCACAACTCCGCTCCAATCTATGGTGCAAGCTTAGCCGGTGGCTGACTCTGCATCGACCTAGTATACTTATATTTTCAAACTTTTGAGTGATGAGAAAAAGGTTATTAGAAAACTCAAGTCTAAACTCTTACATAAGCAAGTTTTAATTTCTTGATTTTATACTTTTAAGATCCAATGCAATGTATATTAAATAACGTTATTTTAAAAACCTTACTATAGCAAAATTGTAAATAATCTTGAGATGGCCGACAGACTCGACATCACAGCACAGCGGCCACATGCTCGATATTGGTAAGTGAATTGATCCTCCCGCTAAGCCGCGCAGAATTAAGCTGAATGTAAGAGGTTTATTTATAAGCCAAATTGAATTAAAAAAAGCATTTTCTTCTATAAATATACAAGTTACATTTTCGAAGTAGCATTCGCTATGTACACGGTAGTGGCAGAACCAAGTATACGAGTAGTTAGATTTGTGCTTAGAACACGTTTAATTATTAAGCGTAACATGGTTGGATTTTTAAATAATACAATTTGTGTCGTCCGTATAAGCTAGTAACTAGGTAAAATGTATCTTCTTATTCCAAATGAAATCGACTTTTTATCACTACAAATTACATTTATGTGGTTTGGTAATATCACAGAATAGATAATAGTACAAGGTAATATCTTATAACTTGGTAACATATAGCCTTATAATATTACCAAAATTGGGAGCTTAATTCGATAGTTTACTTAACTAGGACCGTTATTATATTTATTATAAAAGATAACAACCGGCCTAATAATAAGCAAACAGGGAAAAACGGAAGCCACTAAAAAGGCTCCAATTTAACCATAAAAACTCTTGCGCAAGTCACCGCGCTAACAAACGCGGTTATTGGTTCATACACACATTGCTCCTCAAAGTAAAAGGGCTTATGTAGTATATTAAATATTGTACTTATGATCCTTTGGGCTGAAGAGGTAGAATATGATGTTATTAGGAGAGAAATTGAGGCGACTTCCGACAGGTCGGGAAAATAAACACGACTGTCGCGGCAAATTATATGCTGTCAGTTGACGGGACAAGCCAAGAGCGGGCGCGGAAGAGCGAGCGCGGAGTTGGCGTACTCAAAGACCGAAACTCGGAATCATCTCTAGGCTTAACGCTAATAACTCAAAAAACAGACGTCTGTTTATTTATTATAAACAGTATAAACTCACGTGAAAATTGACGGGTCATTACCCGACATGTTTCAAACTCATATGGAGCTCTTCTTTAGGGACAGCTAACACATCTCCACGGTCAGTAAAAGTTTTGAAAGAGATATCTCACGAAAGTTTTAATAAGATTAGATGTCTGATTGCTGTTGTAGCCATAAAAATCTCAAAGAGGCTCATGTACCTAGGATTAACTAGATTATTATTCTCATAACATGTTGGATTACCTAGATAGATCTTTGCTCCATGCAATAATAATTAACATATGTAATCATGAACTGCTATTAGACCATGATTACACAAGTACCTACTCATCCAGGTATGTCATACGTTATAGCCTTAACTAACTAGTAAGTATTTCACACTTATGTAAAAAAGCGTCAAAGTAAAACATTTTGGATAAATGTAATTATTTAATTCTGAACCCGCCATTTCTTTTCCCGTGGGCCTCACCGACAGCTGCGCTAACTAGGCAACTAGCGAGCGTGAATAAGCGATTTCGGGCAATCGGCATCGTTCGAAGCCGAGTAATTGCTGTAATATCACTCCAATACGACATACAGCCGTATAACGCCCGTATACGACCGCTATTAAGCACGTCACATCTTCTAATCAGTTGTCTAGCTGCCAACACGCGCTATAACGCTTTTTAAACGTTAATTGATCACCTTTTAGGGCTGGTGTTTAGTAAATTGATTATGTAATGGAGGAGGGATCGAGATGGATATGCGTGCTTTGTTGAGCTTGTTTAAGTGTTTTTTTTTGGTATGTTTCAATTATGAAAGTATTCAAATGTCGATGACTCTAAACGTTTTTGTTACACCTAAAACTACAGTTATTTTCTCATATTCAAATGTTTTTAGTTCTAATAAGTTTTAATGAGCGGCTGTTTGATGAATCGTATCGTTTTTCATGTACCGAAATTAAATACCTAGTTATATAGTGAAATTGTACCAACATTTACTATCATCATCATCATTGATATATGTGGTGATTCAGTAAAAGTCCATTTGAAGATAATTTAACATATTCTTGACACAGTCTTGTAGATTATTACAGGGTATACTACTAAAAGTAAGGTATACGATTTTATTAAAATTTCAAAACATTGCCCCAATAATCAATCTAACATGTCCACATCCAGAGAACGTTTGCGTTCGCAAATCTTCCTCGATTCAAAGGGTCTAATATGTTTTTTAATTACTCCGCTCCGTCCCTGCATCGCTCCCATCATAATCAGACAGATCGCAATAGTTGCTCCGCGGCTCAATGATATTAATACGGATTATACACTGGCGGATTATTATCATATTGGTTTTTAATGAATTAATTTATTTCCTTTTGATGACGGAGGGACAGAAATTCGCCTACTGAGGGATTAAGCACGTCGATCGAGTCGGTGTGTGGCGGAGTGAGTAAGTACACGTTTTTATCGGATTATAATTTAATATCAATAAGCTCAGGCGGTACATAAATAAATCCAAGGAAGGAAATCTTAAAAAATCAAATGCAGGAAAGATTGGAGAGCGTTTTCTTGTTTAGGAATAATATATGTATAAGTATTAATAATTTCATGTGGAATCTTGTTAACTTAATAAATTCCAACACAATCTAACCACTAGAAAGGATGACAAATGAACCTGTGAACTGTAACACAAACACCCATTCAGATGAAGAAATAAATCTTGTAACTAAAATATTATAATACTAATTTATGTACTTAATAAGCTAACAAAACCATTGTCCGTCAAACTCCGTTCACATCCTCGACATTGTTAAAAAAACAACGCAACGGTTACAGAACATTGTGTGGTTGGACAAAGCCCTTACTTTTTTTTTCCAAATGAACCGTGTCAGACGTCTTCGTTGCCGTTAACAATGTCCAAACAGCCAAACAGCGGTGGAATGCGTCGGCGCACTTGTGCCAACATAATCAGCCGTAGGATTGGACTAATTCTTACATTGTCGTGTTTGAGGAGTCTGCTCCAGTGTTGACAATAGCAGGGAGGTTGGGATCGTGAAAGGCCGTAATGGTATTAATAAGTAACAATTACGATTACGTTCTGGTTCATTTTACGGATTAGCTCACAATGTATTGGTACGTATTTAATGATTTCAGTTGACAAAATATACTTTTTACCTACATAAATGTGATTTCAAATGATTTTATGTTACTGACTGAAAATACGCGTACACCTTAGTATGGTTTTGCTCGTTGCATTATTGTTAAATGTATTGTTTTTTCTGTATGATAAATAAATGAAAAAAAAAACCTACACCTTACTGAAAATACGTGTACAGGTATCAAAACCCAAATAAGTTGCAAATAAACTAGAAAAATTGAGCCAACTTTACAATTGAATAACTAAAAGAAATGGACGAAAAGCCAGTGAAAAGAAAATGACTTTAGAATACAATAAACCATGTTAAACGAACAATGATCGTTTTGCAACGTGAAAGGCACATTATTTATGAAATTTAAGTAACGGAAAACTACACAATACATAAGCATAACCTAGGTAAATGCCTTCCTGTAGGCTGCGCGCACGCACCGTGAACCGTGACTGTGACGCATTACCGCGCGCGCGAGCGTGACGGTTGCATGGCCGCCATGTTGGATTGACAGCAGTGTTTGTGGCAAATTGCGCGTTGCAGTGCCATAAATGCAGTGTCGACCGGTCGTTGGCAGCCGGAGAGGTGCCAACAACACAATTAATCGTGGGAAGCACAGGAAAATATATGAAATACATACGAATTCATAAATAATATGCTTTATTATTTATCAATCTACAACTTTACTTCATAATTTTTGTGCAAAAGTGTCAGCCTCTTTGGCCCGGGAGGTGATATTATTTTTACAATGAGCGAGTTTATGAGTTAGAGATTTTCATTACTAGACAACTTAAAAAACCTTTAAAATGTGTAGGTAGTGGTAGGTTCCCTGTACGGTATTTATTTATTTAGTGTCTTTAAAAAAACCGTTTCTCATAAAAATACTTCCACTCAACAAGCCTAACTAGGTAATCACTCGTAAATAAATATTGTTAGAATCGATCAGGCCCTAATATAACACTCGGCACTCGGGCGGCCACACGCGCGGACTTGGCGCGCCCACTTCACGGCACACTAATAAATTACGAATTTATTTTCTTTCAAAATAAAACTTGACATTTCGAGATGCATCCCCTGTCACTTACGTGCAATGTCCATGTTGTTTTTACCCTACAATTCAAAGTACGGGATTGTATGTCTTTGGAAAGAAGAGTTAAAATGGAATGATTTATAGTTCGAGGATGGAATGTATAAGTTGGTCGTTGGAGAGGCATACGCTCATTAGTGTCTTGTAGATACAAATAATGGAGGTCGGTCATTGTTGAAATAGTACAACAATATTAAAATAATAAGGCATAATAAGGGCCTTTGTGGAGTGTGAACGTCGTAATGGGACGTTTAATAATAGATTTAATAAGATGTGTGAAATTTGGAGGTAAGTGCCGGCCACGTAAACTTTGCTGCGCCTGTGGGAGGCGTATGTCTGTGCCGACGCCTTTTACTCGTGTCGAATTAAGATTGTTGTTTTATTAGAATAGAATAGAATAGAATAATAATTTATTCGTTAACATACACAAAGTGGACAACTAATATAAGAAATAAAACAAAATAAAATCGTTGTTGCGTATGCCACGAAAAGGTCCACACCTCAGCATAAATGCTGGCCGGGAACCAGCGCTGGTCTTCCGGTGAAACCTATAGGTGACGCCACGGTGAACCACACACACACGACTGCACTCTTAATCAAATAATAATTCATACAAGCCCGTATATAAAATGTCCATTGGAAAATAATTTCAAATCGGAGTGCAGTATCATTGGAAACGGAGAAAATACGCCTTGAAACCTTTGTATAAAATGAAGAATGGGAATGTTTGGTTCCCAAGTAATTCCGAAACGAGAAGCTCTCTTAGGCGAGGATCACTTATTTTTATTAAAGCAGTAACTTCTGCTAATGTAAACTAAATGTCTACAAATGAATTGCTCTTCAATGCTATTCAATGGCTCTGACATCTGATTCGGTGGTCCAATTGGGAGGACGCCCGTGTTGGCCCGGAAAGCCGTTGGAAACGCAGGTTCGAATCCTGTCCAAATCATTAAATTTTTCAATTTTCGCTTCATTTGTAAACATTGAGGATCACTTATCTTGTTTGTTTGTTTATCCTCCTCATCCTTGCATCGGTTTCCTCATTGCTGAAGGTCATAGTCATTTTTTCAGAACAGTCTCTCGGAAGATGCCCCGCCATCGGTTCCTATCAGTAGTAGTGTGAAGAGCATCGTGTACCTACTGTAGTGCCAAGGGTTGTGCGAATCTGGTCTGTCCAGCGTGTTGGGCTCGTGCTTCTTGGTTGCTTGCTTCTAACTTTTCCTGTGACCTTTTCTAAGATATCGCTGTCTTTCTTGGCAATGTGACCAAAGTAATATTCTACGGAGACAAGTTGTGGATATCAAGATATATGTGATTGATGATGAAGAGGCTACTGCTGATACGAGCCAAATAAAATTATGATGTTATTTTTAAATTTACTTTTATGTATTGAAGTTATAGTTCTTAGCTTATGAGCCTCACTGGAGGATTTTATGTTGTCGAATTTGACAAAGTCACAGAATATTCAAAAGTTTTTACTATCGTTTATAAATTATATCTAATACCAGTGGTTACTTTGTTTGATTACAACATTTCATAATTATACTATTTGTTCAACTGTTTACTAATTGAAATTCTGTTCTAATTGGAATCAAAAAGGGTTACCAAGCCTCGAACTCATCGGAAACATCGTAAAAATAGCAGTGTTTGCACTAAAACATAGGGAGCTCTAAAACTAGGCTAGGCAAGCTAAGTAGTGTTGTGTACGTACACCACACTACCTTTACTCTATTCTAGTCAAGTATTAAAGATAGATAAGGATACTCGAAGGGGGGCTGTCATAAGACAATTTCTAACCCTTTTTCTTTTCACCCAAGTGCGCAACATAGTACACAATAGCAGACCTAGGCCTAGTGATCCCAACTCAAAGTAACATGCTCTATGAGCTTCCTATTAGAGAAAATCGTACATTTGATACTTCATGTTCTTTTTTTTAGAACTCAAGTTATATTATAGTCGCATATAAATTGTATAGCTCTGTTTGGAGTTATATTTGCCCTTTTCAAACCTTTTTATTTTATGTTGTGTTTGACTCCTCAATATGATGTTTTTGGGTACCTATGTTACGTTTGATTGGGAAATAATTACAATGCTCCTTTAAGCATTTACATCAGAAGATATCTATTTATTGTGCATAAAAATTTAAGCAAACGAACTATGAGAAAAGGATCGGGCAAATCTCCTTTTTTTTTTCTAGCTAAGGCAAACTTTATTTTTGTAGCTCCTCCACGCAAACCAAGTCGTCACAATGACACCTAAACTTATTCCTGTCCGGAGTGGGCTATTAAACCGATCCGGCGCTCCAGCCTCTCCAATTTGTTGTGGTCCAGCTCCTCAAACCACCCCCAAACATCCTAAAAACGTATACAATTCCTAGATACTTATGACCTTCCTGTTCCAACCGAGACCCGCAGAAGGGTTTACACTTGGTGTAAGTAGTTGACTCCTTCAGGGATAGTATTTGATTTTAAATAAGAAAAGGTCCTTCTAATCGTCTGGTTACCATCTTGCCTTGGCCTTTGTGGCCCTCGAGGTGTACAGGAGGGTGCAAAAGTTTTTATTGCAAATATTTGGTTTTGTGTTTACTAGAGCAATCTATAGTATTGGCCCGCCAATAAAATCTCTTTTGGCACACATTTTTTTCTCTTTGCTTATTGTTATTGACGGATGCTTATGCCACTATTTATCGCGTGATAAAAGCAACCATCATAGGTCTACAGCTCAGGAAAACAAGATGTTGTAATTATTATTAACCAGATTGTATGTTTTTTTTGTTTCAAAACGTAACTTTTGACGTAAATGAAATGCCACAGTGGATGTAGGCGGCTCGCGTACCTACTTCGTTTTGAGCCAATCATTTTCTTGAATACCTTTTTTTAGGGACAATTTCTTTATAGGTATCGTAGTTCAACTATACAAACCAGAAATGTTGGTTGCCTTGGGAACCCTAATTGCAGTTCTCGGCACATCGTTATCCTATTTGCCGTGTTTTCAGCGGAACCCACTCGGCGCGGGCCCTCAAGAGGGTAGTTTGTAAACCAGTTTGATCCGAGTTGAATTTGAGACGTGTTTTGTTGAGGAGCCTAACCATCTAATCTAAATTTAAACATCACATGAGTAGCATTAAACGTATAACACAAGGGCTATTATGTATGCTATTATGACAAAAATTGTTTTATTTGAATACTGCATTATAAATAATGGTTAAATTACTAGGTCGATGCAGAGTCAGCCACCGGCTAAGCTTGCACCATAGATTGGAGCGGAGTTGTGCGATCTTCGATTTGTATAACGCAGTAACTACAAAATAAACTACAACAGAAAGTTGAAAGAAATAATAATTTATTTAGAAAAGTTCATGGAAAATATTAATATAGAAATTAATTTTTGATGATGATTTGACTGGCGTTCAGATAGCTCTACCAAACGATTCAGCTCTGTGCGCTTTTCAGCCAATTTCTTCTTTTCGTTAATTTTTTTGATTCGTGCGAAAGGAAATCCAGGCTCGAAGAATAAACCATTGATGTTTCGGACTCTGGAAAGCGCAACATAAGACATGCCTAATGCAAATTCAGTGTCTCCAATGTTTACAACTGCTTGATCTAGAGTTAAGCCTTGAGAACGGTGAATGCTTATTGCATATGCAAGCTGTATGGGAAATTGCTTCCTTGAGAACGTTGTTGAGCCTTTCCTGAATGAAACTGTCACTGGTGGTATTGGCAATATGTTGCAGTTCTGGAGTTGCGGACCTGAATATGATGCAAATTCCACCATAATGCAAATTGGAAAATCGTCACTGAAACGGTTGTCTTCGCGGTGATTGTACACAATGTCTACAAGTTGCGCGCGCTTTTCACTTACAAAGTCCATTCGAGTCGATCCATGGGAGCTTTTTGTTTTTTTTATCATAACTTTTTAATTAAGAACAATTTCAAAATTTTCTCTTCGTCACGACCTAGCGAAATTTAATTTGTGCATTTTAAAACAAAAATTTCCAAAATCGGTTGAGAACTCGCTGAGATCTGCGCATTGTTACAAAGTCCATTCGAGTCGATCCATGGGAGCTTTTTGTTTTTTTATCATAACTTTTTAATTAAGAACAATTTCAAAATTTTCTCTTCGTCACGACCTAGCGAAATTTAATTTGTGCATTTTAAAACAAAAATTTCCAAAATCGGTTGAGAACTCGCTGAGATCTGCGCATTGTTACAAAGTCCATTCGAGTCGATCCATGGGAGCTTCGCTCGCTTCGCTCGCTCCGCTCCAATAAAAGCCACGTCATTAGACGAGCATTACTCGACATGTTTCGGTGTAGGTAAATGCGTGATGATTATTGCCAAAATATTTTTTATTCTTGCGTAGGTATGGTCCTTGGTTCATCGAAAGCCAAAACTTTATTCACGAATCCATTAAGTATACAGCCATCATACTACGTCGTGAAATGATGGAGATAGAAGTCGATTTTTTATTGATTTGCGTCGCGACGTCCTGCGCTGTGTGTAGATCAGCGCTGGCTCTTGGGCTAGCATCATGCTGAGGTGGGACCCTTTCGTGGCACAGCCATAGTTAGTAGTTTATTTTCTTGTTTTATTTCATTTGTTCACTATTTATTTTTGTAATTATGTTCTATGGCCACGTCATGAATAAATGCATTTCTTTCTTTCTTTCCTGCCGTCAATTAGTAGGTACGTTGCATGACGTAGATTTCGACGTCACGAAATAACGTTACATAAAACATCGCGTAGGCAAGAAATCCCGGATTATTAGAGGATAGGTAAGTTAGGTTAAGATAGATAAGTTAGTTAATACGCATTAGCTCGTCCTGTTCTCGGCTGCGGGTGGCCAATTACACGCCTGGCCCTGATGACCGTGTTTGCGCAGATGCGCGCGCGCATCCGGCCGCGATCATTACCTGGAAATGCACTGCGCAACACAACTAGTAAATTTGTATTGGGATCGTTACTATACAAGTGGTAAAGATTTAAACAATATGGGTATAGGTAGCTCGAGACCAAAAAAAAGTCAATAACGCGAAAGAAACAACGGGTTATAATCATTAGAGGTGCATAAGTACGGTGGCTGATAAGCTTGATGAAAACCAGTCGGTTTTCCATCAAGTAGAGTCCAGTAGAGACGTTAAACTACCCAAAGGTTGTCTGGAAGAGATTGATTTTTAACGATAAGACCGCCTGTTGTTTACCTCTAATTGTAATTTATTGCATTGTAATGTCTCTTGTTTGTTTTGTGAGGTGTGCAATAAAGAGTAATTGTATATTGTAGAGTATTCCATTTGATATAAACTATAAAAATGGCCACTGTCTGAAATATTTTATTTATTTATTTAAACTTTATTGCACACAACAAAAGTCAGTACAAATGGCGAACTTAATGCCTAATGGCATTCTCTACCAGTCAACCATAGGGCCAAACAGAGATGCTTCAAGTGGGTGCAGAGTAGTAAAGTTAATCGTTCGGAGAGCATCCAAGGACCAAGATACAAGTGAATAGCTGAATACATGTATATTATATAACTTAACTACCATAAATACAATGATACATATATTTACACACTAAAGATGTATATTATATATAATATAATAATAAATACGATGAAATGTTTTATTTGGTTATTTTTAGGGTCCCGTACCCAAAACCCTACTACTAAGAGTCCGCTGTTGGTCTGTCTGCATGTATGTAGTTATATCTTTATGTATATTTTTATAATTAGTTTAAAATATATAAGAAAGTCTTTCTGTATCTAGTCTTCATGTAGGTATATCTGTCGCCCTTGTTTTTATAATCAGTTTGAAATGTAAGAAAGTCTCTATCATACATCTCGTCGTCGAATAAACAGCCGCAGTATAGTAACTCACGACGATAAAATAAACCAGACAAACAACGGATAAACAAGATGAGGACATAAACAACAGACACACAATAAGCTGCAGAGCTTTGCACGCGAGCTGAGACGCTAACGGCTGGTACAGAATAGTGCAGAGTTATGGTTGGGTTTCGTGACTTTATTGTGTTACAAAATCGCAGACATAACGTTTAATTTGGCGTATCTAATCTTGTTTTGATTTTAGTTCTGTGTTTTATTGCAGTTCTTAACTCGTTAAATACTCGTTATCTTTCAAATGTTTAAGTTTATACTAAGCGAGTTAACGTCGTCTAACTTACCTAGTCAAAAAAAAAATCATTAAGGGACTTATCAGACAGAGCGGTCACGCTACGCGGTCAAGCGTTCAAGTCAGGTCAGTTTTGCGCACCAATCACAATTTGACCGCCCGCTTGACCGCGTGAGCGCTCTCTGTCTGATAGGTCCTTAAGCAGGCAGTAGCTCACTAGCAGACTAATGAAACCATATAATCTGGAATTAGGTTCATTTCTTTCAGATAGTAAATAAGTTTCTCTACCGTTTTTTCGTCCGGCACCGGACGCGACACTGATAGCCGGTGATCCGAGCGCCCGATCACCGGACGACGATATTACCTGGCTCACCAACGGACGGGACATAACCGGAGTGAATACCGGACGAGGCATTACCGGACCGACCTCCGGCTTGAACGCAAATTGCATCGGACGTTGCATTGGTGGAACTGCAATACCTGTCTAATTCGGACTAGGTACCGGAATACCGTAAATATGGTTAGAACAAGCTGTAACTTCAATAAATTACAAAGCATTGGCATCAATAAGGTCACCTGTATCGTGATGTTATTTGTATGTAAGTATTTTGGGATGTTTTTGAACAATAGTTGATATTTTTTCAAAAAAAACATGTATTGCACCCATGTGATGATGGGGCATACAATTGCATATCTTCATCACTACATATATTAGTATCTACAAATTCTACAATTACATTACAAAATTACATTAAATTCCAATATAGAAATACAATGAATACTATAATATAATAGTCCTGTTCGTAACTTAATAAGTTTAATAACAAAATGACTTAATTAATTCCAGTATCGACCTGGAGGTGACAACGACAAAGGGTTACGGGGACGCGGGTGACAGTCGCCACGAGGACATGCGATGGATTCATTAAGTCATTATGCTTTGTTGAATCGGAAGCAAACTAATTTATTTGGATGGTGAAATGTTACAAGTCTCGTCAGTCATAAACATTGATTACCATGATATTTTTTAATTCTTCATTTTACTGACATGATTGCCTTGTGTGCTTGCAAATAAAAAATAAACAATGTTCAAAGGACTGCTCAGTTTTAATCACTATTCGCCTAAGGGCCTTATCACACTTGCGAGTTGCGAGCGAATTCTGTATGAAGGCGATCATCAGCGAGTTCGCTGCGATGATTGTTTGTATAGAAAACTCGCTCGCAGATCGCCAGTGTAATAAGGTCCTTAGAAGAACCTTGCCGTAAGTGCTAGCCCGTTGCAACTACGACAAGCCATTGTAGTTCATTATAGTAGTGAGCAATTAAATTAATCAAAACCCGATTTACGCCGACAGTATAGCAAGCAAAACATCAATAATTTATTAGCAGTAATATGTCCTCAAATAAAGTAATAAAGAGCAACCCCGGGCGCATTACGAGCGTGAAGCAGTGAGCATGCACTAGCCCATTACTCCTCGCGGGCCATTGACTCGCCCGGCCCCGGTGCGGTGGACGCTGGCCTTTAGGCTCAGTTTCATCTTCAGTATAAAATTGTTTAAGTAATTTTAGAACGGATTCTACAAATTGTCCACATTATTCCAATTTTGGTAGCTTGTGCCTAAGGATGGTGCGTGGTTAAAACATATCTTATGAAGAATACAAAGAGTATGAGTATGAGTATGAAAGGGTTTTGCAAAATTGCAACCGGATTTGTAGGAAAATGGTTCATTGTGATGTCCACAAATCGGACGTTAACTTTTATTAAAGCTGATGGAACGACTATTGAAATGAAACAGTAAACTTAAAATCTTAACACTCTTGTCTCATAAGTAATTGTAATAAATATCCTTTTAATTGCCTAGCGTGGAGTATTCGATACTGTGTAAGAAAATAAATATATTTAATCCGTGGAAAAAAACCATCAATAGATAGATAAAGTTACGTTTGTGATATGACCAACGATCATAACATTTTTACCGCCTTCTGTTGATACTTTTTCGAACATATCGTTACACAAATCATTAACCCCGTACTTTTGTGTACACACCGGTCGAATCGAACATTCACATAGACAACTGTGGTCGTTTCCACGCGTTTATAAACATTAATTTCAACGTTCACCGCAAAATTTATCGCATTTAAATTCTTCATTATCCAATAATAGGCAATAACGTAGTTAATCAATCGCGTGACAGCGCTGTCCGCCTAATGGATTGGACAACTGAGTCAACACGGCATTATATTAATTAATAATTACTTCGCACGCACCTGTCATCGGCAAAGCCACAGTGTGCAAGTGCATTGCACCGTTAGCACCTCAAGCATTCTAATTGAATACTATCACTGACACTTACCCGCGGCTTCGCTTGTGTTAATGGGAGTTAAGTACCTATCTTATGTTGTAAATTGTAATCCGCGAAATGAATTATTTAAGCATAAAATTTCATTTAAATCAGATTGATGGTTTACTCGTTATTGATTAATTTAAAACATCTCCACAAACTTCTAATGGTAGAAAAATGGGAGTTCTGTCTTTTCACCGAATTATTTATGGTCAAATGTTTCATTTTATAGTTTTTTTTTACTTTGCCGACTTCTTTCCTCTGAAGAGTGAAGTCATAATTTTTTTAAACACTTTAGATACCACAGCAAAATTTTCCTTTACTGCCGTCAAACAATTACTCTACATTAAACTACTAGTGTTCTGTATTTCTACGACATCCCATATTGGTTTATTCTCTGCAGATTCAAGTTAAGTCCGCAATATTGCTTCAAACATCTCCATTACCTCCAGAAAAAACGCATTTCTTCGCATCAACGGAATCGTTTGTCATCGGCGTGAAGACGGGAGGGATGGGGGACGGGAGGTGCGGGAGGGGGGAGGTGGCTATTATCAGCTTAGTTCCGCGCCATTTGACTGCCGACTCGCGCCGAGGCCGGAGCTCGATCGATCTTTTGGCGAGCAACAACCCATTGTTGAGTTTTCTTTTTTTCGGAGTAGCTTGTAATGTTGCTTAACCCGCTGTAAATGCCTCTATTTTGCCAGGCTCCACAAGGTATATTGTGTTTTTAAACATTTTAGTTCATGATCGTATATAAACAACCTGACCAGACCCTCTATATTTTCACGTGGTATGGTAGACTATGATGATGGTAACACGCAAAGTCCAAAACCAAAGATTAATATTTAAATAATAGGTAGGTATTCCTCAGTAGAACCTGAACTTATGTAATTTGACCTATCGAAATATTAAGAAATCTACTCGTCAGACGACAATGTATGTAATACGGATAAGTCAACATTTAGCAAAAATTCCTATTCATATATTATAAATGTATCATGTTTTATTTAATGAGTTCATGAATATAATCGATTCAAATTATTTGCACAAGTGTTTGCATTGTAATTACGCCTCATTTTAGCATAAATCTATGGTTGACAAAGGAATTATTGGTTGTAAGTGTTGTAACCTTCAAACTTACAATTGTAAGTACCTATTCTCGGGATCCTTTTTTATAGAAATACCTTCCTATAAATGAATACAGCGACAGCGACCTGTTCTATAATTAAATTTTCGCGACGTTTTCAACTAAAGGGGTTCACTATGTCGCTTACCATAACAATCAAAGTTTGCAGCTTTATACCCATAACCTATTAACGCGTCCTTATGTTAAGCGATAATGTGGTACTTATATATTGCTTGTAAATGTCACACTAATAACAGGCCTACATTGGTGCGTGATAAGTGATGGTGATTATTTAAAGTACCTAAATATCGTGCGGAAATCGCCTCTTTCGTAGGTAGGTACGTTAGTCTCCGTTCTCAATATCTCTACGAAAAGAAACCTTTTTGACGATAGACAAACGAACACTTTGCATTGAAATTGCGTTAAAGATAACTGTAACACTCATTTAAGGTAATTTCACTATTTCATGGTTTTTATTTTCAGTAAGTAGCAATTCAATAAAGGGGTGCGACAAATTATAACCTACATACCTACGATGGCACTGGAAAACTCTGAATGAAAATCAATTTGCATTTTAATATCAAAGGAATAAAGCGGCACGAGCGACAATTGTACAGAAAGTCCAAGTTATAACTGAATCGGTCGCGAAGAAAGGGGCGCGTAAACACAGCGCCGAGTTCGTGCAGTTAAAACTTGTTCCGACGGTTGACTTCCACTCTACTTTTAAGTTCGGGCTTGGCGCAAGCATTCGATTGGTTAGCTATTTTAATATCAATAAAAATACATACAGAGTTATTATATAAGTACTTGGAAATCAATTTTGTGTTAACTAAAATTAAGTACCTATTAGTGGCCTGGTGGGCTCTAAACGATTTAGTCCACAATCATATTTGGTAATTTTCTTAAATTCTCCTCATTCTCATATGGCCATGTTCTGATTCGTCAAACTACTACCTGTATCGTAATTTTCGTGTCCTGTCCACATTCATCATGGTCCACAGTGTTAACTTATTATTATTATTATTTTTTAGGGTTCCGTACCTCAAAAGGAAAAAACGGAACCCTTATAGGATCACTTTGTTGTCCGTCTGTCCGTCCGTCCGTCTGTCAAGACCCTTTTTCTCAGGAACGCGTGGAGGTATGAAGCTGAAATTTATATCAATTACTCAGGTCTACTGTCCCTTGAAGCTGTGAAAAAATCAAACTTCTAAGCCAACGCAATCAAAAGATACAGCCGTTTATGCCGCAAATTTTCGACACTTGCAAGGGAATCAAAACCTACAGGGTGCTTCCCGTGAACTCAGAATCTTGAAATTTGGTACGAAGCAACGTCTTATAGCATAGATAAAGGAATAATTACGAAAACCATAAATTTTTTTTTAATACCTAACTTTGCACCTAATTTATATGGGGCGCTATACATACCAGGTGCAAACTTAACTTAACCACTTAGGGATGGAAAGTGTTTGTACGGAACCCTCGGTGCGCGAGTCCGACTCGCACTTGGCCGGTTTTTTTACGCCTACATTCCTATTACGACCACAGTTAGTGCTATCCCGGGATTGGAAGCCTTGACCACAGTGCCAACTCGTCCGCTTTCCCATTTCGACAACAGTGCCCACACCGAACTCACTGTATCCAGTTAATTTAACACAAAAAGCTTTAACGAGTGTGTTTTTGACTAGTCTAGTACGCAAGTCGTGATCAACTAAATTATTTTATAATTTAATCTTACTTAGGTTGGATTCAAACAAACTTTCATTCCAAGAATCACGCTTAGTCTGGGATAGTAAATGGCACAACTCCATATTAGTTTGACATTACCATCCGAGAGTACACGTTATTCTTGAAATGAAACATGGCTCGAACTCAGCCTAAGTAACAAAAAAATAATTAATGATCATGTGATAGTGAAAATTAATTAAGTAATGATTATACAGCGTGTACCTATATTTGATATAACCGCAAGCTTTACGGGGTCTTAGTATAGGCACTTATTAATATATTGATACGAAAATTATTAAAAAATAGATTTTTTTTTTTCATATAAAATAATTCAACACGCAATGTATTTGTTTGTCGACACATAAGGTGTCACAACGGTAACTAGTAATAACTACCTATGCCATACATTGCTGTTTAGATTTTTTTTTAATTAATTACGCTTTGGCAGTTAACGATAAACTAATAATTGTTATACAGCACTAAAATCACCGTCTGGATACAATTTGCGGTTATATCGAATAAACACGGTGTATACAATATACATAATAGTTAGTAAAATTCCGATAAAGTATAGCAAGCAGTAAAATCAACAGATGTATTTAGTTTGTTAGCGCGCTACCAAAAAGTGTTTAAGAGAAACTGTTTAAGTCCAAACCAATTTTTGAGAATAAACAACAATGTGCTTTCGCTAACATTGAATAAACAACGAGATTACCCACTGCTAGGCAGCAAATTGTGTCCCGTGCACTGCGGACAGAACTGCTGACACAAGATGCATGACACCACGAAATGGCACAGAGATGCATTGTAAAACCGCGGGCAGACCACAATAGCGAACCTTGGCTTATTGTACTCGTATCACTATCTTCGCAGATCTTTAGAAAAAAGTGTATAATTACACTCACAAAATCTATTTTTTTCTACGGATTTAAAACAATATCGCAGATAATGCTAATCAAATGAAGTACAACCCAACGTAACTCCATCTAAAAAAGTTATTACATCTTTTCAAGTGACGACCTTGCCGATATTATCGCATTGCAATAATCAATTTAGCCATATTAAAGATTATAACATCAAAAATATTGAAACCGAAGAAATACTAGCAAAGATCAATATCGTATTGAACGTGAATCAGTTCAAAAGCGAACTTCCATGGCTCGGCCGCCATTACTTTCGCAATTCGTAAATGATTGAAGCGATCGAACGAGTGAGCCGCCAGACGTTGAGCCCTCCGACCGCAAGTCACAATGGACATTACCGTGATTCGATGAAAGACGTAATAAATTAAGAGTGGGAGGGCTGGAGCTGCCCGCTGGCTCAACTGGAGGACGCGCCAAGGAGTGGGCTGAAGCGATTATGTGCAAGCAAAGTAGGTTACAATCACATAGCGTAGATTGTAAAATGGAAACTTTTAATCTTTACAAACACCGATAATTTTCAAGACTCCCATCAAGTTGCCCCGAAATGTACGTATTACCTTCTTATTTAAAAATAACTATCTGCTCTAAGTAATAAAATATATACAGCTCTATTCTCGGTCTTTTGAGTATGGGTGACTCAATGCTGCATCATCTCGAAATATGTATGTGTAGTTCCTGAAGGACAAGCAGATACCACAGCTACCTTTTTCACGCAGATAAAGCGTATGGATAATTGGATATCCATAATATAAGGCCTACTTTTTTGTATTTTCATGTGAGCCGTTCCATCTTTCCCTCGCACCATTGTGGGCGTGACAATGCGTCGTGTCCGCAGCACCCAGCACTACGACGACTAACTGGTATAGATCGGGTTCATATCTAATAAGTTAGAGTGATTTGGTATCGGTTATTCAGTTAAGTGTACGATGACCATTACATTTAATCGTTTTGATGGCGGAATAGTGTATTTCTTAGAACCCTCTGTTAGTTTGTCAAATAAAAAAGCCGTAGTCGTCGTCGATAAAATAAAAATTGTAACTTTTTCATTGTGAATTTATTGTTTACGTAATTATTTTTATAACAATAAGAAAACTCTTGAAAGTAATTGTTTATACAATTTCAGCTTTGTCCAAATGGAAAGTTACAAATCCTCTGAAATATTAAACGATATGTTTAAACAGAAACAGTGTAATAACTATCCAACGAGCGACGAAAACCCCTTACATTTAACAGCAATGTATCTGCAATCCCGCTAAACAAGCCGACAATGCGTCACAACACAAAAGGCATTATATCATAATTTGGCCACAACAATGTGTCCACCCCAAAAAACAAACTAGATAACTCGAGAAATAACGTTGAATGGTGCGTCTCAGCGGGCGGGCGGGAATCTCACTCGTTAGCTCGCCGTCGTGCCCGTCCGTGCCCGCGCGTGGGCACGTGCCACGTGCCCGGCACGTAATCGGCAATTATGGCAAATGAGGATTTTTTGCAGCACGTCTCTGTGTCGCCCGCGGCGGTTTGTGTCAGTTCGGGATTAAACACAGTTGCTTAGACGGCGGGAGTGCGAAATGGATTGTAATGAAGGGTTTATTATTTGAACATTAAAATTGCTCCTGGCATGATTTATCACATCTTCATGTCCTCTATATTTTTGCATTTATTGCTTAAAATGTTTTTACTTGAAATACTAACACTACAATCGTTTTATTAGAGTAAGTATTTTCTTTCTATGTGAAAACCCGCTTATAAGTAAATGAGTTTGTGGATAAAATGTTAAGGTTGTGAATAATTTCCAATGTTGCAATGAAACTAGTGTTTTCATTTTATTTTCATTTCAAAACTACTTGCAATCATTTTCACTCAGCCATGAAACAAATGGTAGGTACCCTTTTTGCCTTAAAAAAGCGACTACAAGAGGACAGGCACCGGGCGCGTGCGCAGCGGCTAATCCTTGCCTAAATGACCGCAACCCTAATATTCTTGTATGATTAGGTGGGACCCGTCTTCAAAATAACTGTGTGGTTTCAAGGTAAGCCACTAAAATAATACTCATTGATTGATTTGTAACAGATATTAATAGATAGAATAGTATTCAGTGAACATCAATTATTTATCTTTCCAAAGCATGATATAATTTCGGTATTTAGCATAACACTAGTACCGGGGTAAGTTAGGTTCCAGATCATATCGTACCTCAGCAGTAAAACAGTGGCTAAATAAAAATAATGATGAAAAAATCTGCAAGTTGTACAAATTTTAACTGCGACGAACAAAAAAAACCTACTTAATGATTGTTTAAAAACACTTAACAAGATGTGTTCAAATTGCAATGTACACATTGTGCTCTGGCTGCCTTAACTTTCTCAAACAAAAACATCCAAAATTTCAAAAACATTAAGTGCATATTATACCTATTATAAATCTTTATTAGAAAAACAAATCGACAGTATAGACACTAACTTCATTCATACACGTCATCAAATCGAATTAGATGTTTTAAAAAGCATAATGCGTTTAAAATCCGATTTGTAACGAGCAGCGAGTTGCGTAACAAATATTAATAGTGCGTATTATCATATTTTGTTGAAGGGGGTGGCTAGCGACTTGGCGGTGGCACTTCAGTGCATACAAGAACTAAAGCTTTGATTTCACGTGACACTTTTATAATGCATAATATGTCGTTTTTATGAAATAAAAAAATATTTATAATTAGGTTTAGCGTAACTACATACATATAGGGACGTAGGTAAATGTGGTCATAAGAATAAACTCAACAATCTACTGGTCAGTGGTAGTTTAGTATTTAATTTTGTTGAGAAATATAAGAGTACCTATATTATTAATATAATTAAAATTTACAGTTATATGATCGTGTCAAAAGTGCATTTTATTTTTATGGGATTATAAATGTTGTTCAATGTAATCATGAAATCAAAGTACACTGTACTATTATAATGGTGCAGAAATCCTAAATAATTACTTGCCATATATTTTCTTACACTTTCGTTTTTAAAAAAACGCAATACTTCACATCTGTTACTCTTCAGATCTCCTTTGTTTTTTCCGTTTCTCGCTATATTTCCGAAAGTTCCCGCGATACATTCCCAATAACTAGGTCGATGCAGAGTCAGCCACCGGCTAAGCTTGCACCATAGATTGGAGCGGAGTTTTTTTTTTTTTTTTTTCGAAATTTTCTTTTCGTCACGACCTAGCGAAATTTAATTTTTGCATTTTAAAACAAAAATTTCTAAAATCGGTTGAGAACTCGCTGAGATCTGCGCATTGTTACAAAGTCCATTCGAGTCGATCCATGGGAGCTTCGCTCGCTTCGCTCGCTCCGCTCCAAAAATACTTCGTTGCAATAAACTTGAATCATGTCCGTCGCTTATAAGTAATTGATGAGTAAGTGCCAGTTCTCACCATTCGCGGGGTAATCGGGCGCGGTCCCGCGGGTGCGCGCACGCATCTCACAGGGGACAAGTTTAGCTTCATGTCGGCCGCTATCATTACATTACATCAATAAAATTAGTGCGTAATGTTTCGTGTCATTAATTATACGAAAACATTCGCTGCGTCGAGATAATACATGGAAGTGGTTTGTTTATTTTTATTATGTACGAATTTTAGGTATCAGGTAGGTAGAGAGATAGTACGAGTAGAGATAAAAAAATATATTCTAATTATAATAATGAATAAAAACCATTAAAAAATTTATCGATAATACAGGAAAAACAAAATGAATAATATATTCAATTTTGCTGTTAAGTATGAAGAAATGCATTGCCTAAATGAACATATATATAGATAATAAAATAGAGTTAATTTTATTATGGTCGAGCCATTTGCTAACCCTTAGATCCTGATCCTGATTTGACTTGTTTTAATTCGATCTTGAAAATGTTTTAAAACACTTGTATTAATAAATAAATAAATAAATAAATAAATAAATATTCAGGGACAATCATACACAAATCGACCTAGTCCCAAACTAAGCAAAGCTTGTACTATGGGTACTAGACGACGATATACATAATATATAAATACATATATAGATAACATCCATGACCCAAGAACAAATATTTGCACAAATATTTGTCCCGGCCGGGATTCGAACCCGGGACCGCCGACTCAGTAGGCAAGTGTCTACAAAGTACAAACCGAGCCAAACGCGTCGTCAAATAAACCACAACTGTCAGACCTGTAATTTATTTAATTCTGCAATAAAGTAAAAACAACTCGAGCGGGGATTACAAAACATTAAGTTCATAAACAAATACATGGCGAGTGATCATCATTGGAGGGCCGCGTGCCACGGGGGCGTGTGGCAAGCCCTTCTGCAAACCGACCAGATGAAATACACCCCTGTTTCTAACAAATAGCCACTACGACAAGTGTATGTGTAAGTTTGCAGGATGACCAGCAGCTACAAAGTTCCTTACAAGCGATAAACAAGTTTGTTGCGTTGCGTTTCGGCGGAGCGGTGCAATAAACCGGTTAGTCGTAATTTATAGTTTATCTGATAAATTGATTTACAGTCGGAGGGTATAAATCAGTCGTAATGTGATTAGTCGCTGTGTCGTCGGCTCTTGTGGTATGATTCGATTGTTTTTAATGTTTTGTTCACTTTTATGAGCTGCGTTCGTATCGTTTGTTTTAATTTCGCGTCAGTAATTCGATTTGGATGCATTTATTTTGGGGTAATGTTGCAGTTTGGCTATTAACCGTTTTTAACGATGTTGGAATATTGCGGGTGGGTATATTTGAGCTTAAGTTTTGTATCTAGGTTTGGGTTCATTTTGTTTTAGATATGACTGTATTTCTATTTTTCCTATTATAAGTATTTCTAGGTACTGATAAATGAAGATTATTTGACAAGTTAATTAATTTTAGCCTTGTTTAAATCAATTTCAGGATATTGTTAAGGCTCTTAAGTAGCGTAAGAATTATTAAAAAAGTTTCATAGTCAAAAGATGGTGGAAAATTAAAATTAGGCAGGTAAATGAAGAGTCGAAGAGGGGAGTATTCATGCAGTACTTTTATTTTAACATATATATTAACCCCATAATTTCAAATATATGACCGCGCTATGAATAAAAAAGGGTACACGTCGCACGATCATCGTACCTAGGTACTCGTAAGAAAGACAAAATAAAGTATGTGTACTTATTTGCCGGACCTTATTATCCTAAGCCCACTCCTCAACATGTCCTCTTCATTAAAACCAATTTTATATCCTCGCCAAGTGGTGCCATACGGCGTTTTAATCAAGCCGGAGCCACTCGGGACACAATGGGGATTATGTCGCGGGTCCGGAGGGGGCGGTGGGTTTGGTAATTGAATATTAAGAATGATCTGTTGCATTTTGTAAGTAACTACTGAATTTTAAGAATTTGTATAGATACCGACGCTACGTGACGTAAGTCGCTAAGTTTATTCATTTGGTGGCTTATATTATATTTATCGGGTCGCACATGCACGCATTTTGCTTTTACTTCAATAAGCTTTATAAGCTTTATTTATTCCTTTAATCCGGGATGAAAACTTGCTTTGTTAAATTCATTCACAACGCCAATTAACTAACAATGTATTCATATTTTACGTGTACTTTTTATATTAAGTGTAATTTTAGATGTGCTCTGCGGGCCTATGATGGTTGCTATTATCACGCGGTAATGAAGTGCCAAAGCATCCGTCACGTTTTCACAAATGCGAGTGTGAGTGACAGATGCTTTGTCACTTATTTATCACGTGATAAACGCAACCATTATAGTCACCGTGGTCAGAATCGGGCACGTAAAAGAGTTTCCTTATCCTTGCAGAATAAAGATTTTACAGTACACACATAAGTTCACACAAATTTAACAAGGTAAATTTACCATAATGTTTCACATAATGTGTCGAGACATTCAGCGATTTGATTTTTACATTTGTTGCTGACTGTACAATATTCGTATAGGTACTTAAATAGTCGAAACGTGAGACAGAAGGCGTGCTTCGTTCCTTCGACTCGCCTCCTAATAGACGCCACCTAGCGGCTGCCCACGTATGCTAATTGTCCCCCTCTTCCCCCTACGGGCTATTGTTTGGAAACAATTTTACCTCTTAAGGTTATGTTACGGTGGGAATTAGAGCCTTGAGGCACGGGGGGATGATTGACACAGAGCGTGAGCGATTGTTAAATCTCATGTAAAACGCTCACTTTTCGCTTCCCAGATTCCCAGGCCAGGTTCAGCAAACATTCTGTATAAGAGCTTAATACAATCATTATAACTCTAATTTAAGCTGTATTAAGGCTGTATGTTTGACGACGCGTTTGGCTCGGTTTGTAGACACCTGCCTACTGAGTCGGCGGTCCCGGGTTCGAATCCCGGCCGGGGCAAATATTTGTTCTTGGGTCATGGATGTTATCTATATATGTATTTATATATTATGTATATCGTCGTCTAGTACCCATAGTACAAGCTTTGCTTAGTTTGGGACGAGGTCGATTTGTGTAGGTATGATTGTCCCATTTATTTATTTATTTGTATTACTGCTTATGCAGCTTGTGAGCTACTTGGGTTTGAATCAGAACCTCAAGAGTATTTTCCGAAGCAACAGAATACCTCAGCGGCCTTTATGTCGCCCATAGAAAAGAAAAGGACACCAAACGCCAAAACTCTATGTGATGATGAGTGTTTCGCCAGCCTGCAACTATGAACAAAATTTTTACCTTGTAGTTTCTGAAAGGCTTCATTGCGCAACACAGCCGCATAGCCTCTGTGTTTAAAGTGCCTATGTGCGTGTGTATGTACACAAGGCAACGAAACTGCAATTTGGGAGTCAAAACGAATCGTTTGTCAGGTGTGCGAGCGAAAGTGGACGAATGGAAGCCGAACACTTTTGAATTGTAGTTGTAGGCTGACTGACGACGCAATACCCGTACGTACTGCCACCACAGAATAAAATATCACAGAATGCTTTTTTTATCATCGCAAAAACAGTCTTAAATTTGATACTGGGGGCGGGCGTTTCCGAAAATCGCGACACTATCCTTACTTATTGTCGTATTTTAAGTTAAATTTGTGATATAGGTTTTTTGTTACCTACCTACTTGTTTCTCTCTACGCGATTAAAATAAAGGTATTGTCTAGAAATGTTTAAAAGAAGCTCTTAAGTGGAAACCAGCCAAACTATATAAAGTGGAATGTCAATTCAGATAGAGCGGAAACCTTTCTATAGGCTATTTTGTTGACTGTACTCACCAATAAATCAATTTACCTATATATCAAAATACTAATTAAACTAGAAGGTAGTTGCCACTTCATTTTATAAAAGCGATCCTGTAACCATCTCTGGATATTCAGGTAGGAACAGTCAATGTCTTCAAATGAGAGAAAGAAAGTAACGAAAATATATGAACACGTCTTTATTGTTAACGGCGTAGAGGTGTGGTCAGATATTAATATTCACATTTTTTTTTCTCATTATTTTAAGAACTCCACTGTACCAAACATGAAGAAGAAACGCTACCTGTCAAGAGATGGCGCTGCAGGAACTTCCCAACACAAATGTAGCTTCGCGAGTGTGGCGATAGATGGCGGCACCACACCCAACTGGAGTTCTACTGGTAATTAACTCGCCACTGTAGCTATATCGCGTGGTAGCCATATTTGTCGTCAGTTTGGGATAAGTGCTTATCCCACCTACCTACTATCTATCTGCTAAATCGATTTCATGGTGTTTAATACCGCATTAATTATTGATTATGTGTAGGCATATGAAATAAGTTGTACAACGAATGGGTTGAGTCAGACTTCATTTATTCCAGGACTAAATAGTTTACGATATTAGAAACACTTTTTTTTATAATTTAGCACTTCTAATGGTTTTCTAAGCTGATGTAATTTCTCACTCAACTAGCCGTCCCAAACACGCGAGGTAATTTTATCCACAACAGAATCAGTAGCTCCCGACCCCGCCGGGGGTGGGGGCCCCCGCCGGGGGAGTGACGTATGCAAATGAAGACGGTCGTACTTACAGATTCGCAGTTTCATTGCAATGTTATTAGGCGAGGTCGATAGCGCGTTTCATTAACCCTTAAATGCATGATGATGTACACGTCACTGAAATGACACAAGTCAAAATCTGAACATTTTCAACAAAGAATGCATTTACCTAAGGGTTAATGTTATCGTTCATTTGGTTACGGATGGATATTAAGGGATCTAGAAAGTATCTCTAAACTGCTGTCTAGAGCAGACTTTGATGCAAAATATATATATCATAGTATCTACAAAAATAGTACTGAAAAGAGCTTAGAAATTGCAATTGAACGATGGAATAATTCTGCTAGAAAAAACATACAGTGAGGATATCCTCACTGTATGTTTTTTCTAGCAGAATTAACCTATATAGGTTCAGAGAGTTTAAGGTGATTGAGATAAATTCCATGATACCTAATTGAAAGGGGCTGATTGTTATACAACGAAACATAACAGTGCGAATAATCCAGGCTAGTAATGGCGGCATATTACAGGCAAGGAGTAGGTGGTATGGTACTGACTCAAATGTACCTTGTGTGAAGTCAAGTTCAAAACCAGATCATATCCAGCTATTACAAAATATTTGTAGTTAGTAGTGGTTTTAGCAAAAGCCACACAGCAGTAGTAGGTCAGCAAGATACTAATTAATTTCAACAGGTCTTGCCAGCTAATAGAGTTTCCTTTTATTTATTGTAAAAAAATCCTATTGAATAGCTGGTTCTAAATACTTTTTCCTACACGTTTTATCAAATTAGACCGAGCAAGTAAGCTTCAGACGACACAGACGACACTGCCGGTACGGAAGCGATGCCGTACCTAATTGCCGAGAAACCCGATCGCCCGCGCATCGGTTGCGGTGCCTATTCCTCAGTCGTATGTCTACTAGGAACGCTACTGATCATACGTCATTTCAAAACTAACGACGACCCCGCTGCAAGTCTCCAAAGCAATACCGAATGAAATATCTATGCACGAGGTTCCGATGTATATACGCCAATATGGAACTGCACGCTGATGCATCGCGTCTCGAGGCTCTTGGGTGCAATTGGGCCGAATAATGCAGTAAAGAGCCCAAATCGGTTTAGATTCTGGAGCCTTTGGAAGACGGTAATATTGCTTCGTTGTAGGAAGTCAGTGGATAACATTGCCGAAGAGGAGGAGGTGAATCATACAACATTTCTGGGACATACTAATGGCTGAACAATTTTCTTTACCAATGTCCATTACTTAGTATTAGATAAACTGGTTTTCATTGTGATCACCAACTGTATCCATTTAAGTGCAGTACTTACTTATACCAAAAATTGTCTAGCATGTATGTAGTAGTAACCTAAGGTAACTAATGTAAGTGCCAGAAATGTTAAACGGAACATACCTAGGCACTTAAATTTACGTAAACTCTGTATCTACTAGGTAGTTCTTTTATACCATTTTTTTTACAAGTGTGTTAAGTCAAATTTAAATCAAATAAAGCACAGTTGAAAAGATCTTTAGGACTTGGTGAACTAGGATCTGGCTTTATCTTATACCTACATTTTTGATGACTTTATGTTATTCCTCGCGTTTAAAGCGACATAACTTTAAGTTCGCAAGGTAAACCTATCTGAGCAGGATCTTTGAACGATCATCAAATGGCAATTAGTAGAATACACCGCACATAATGCAATATCTGGTACAGTGAAGCTAAGCAGGCGAGCGGATGCGTGGTTGATTAGTCCGCGTTCGGCGGATCGCTGGCGGCGTAATTGGTGGGAAACTCGATCTCCGCCGGTACACCGTACCCGGTACACGCAACCCGGTACACGGCGGGCTTTCTGCGCCAAACAGGAAATAACTTATTCCGTCTGGCTATGACACTCATGGACGCCGTTCGACGGACAATCGGTCATGCATGACCTATGCCTGAAAGTAGGTATTACAATTTGAGTAGGTATCTTTAAGGTATGATTGAGTAGGTAGGAAAATAATCAAAGAAGACGCAATAGGTTTCCACACGTAAGGGACTAATAGTTAGGAATGAACTAAACACATTTTTGCTCCTAGTCTAATAGAACTTTGCAGACCTACTTATATAGAAAACCATACTTATACTTACATAGTTACATTGAAAAATAACGCACGTGTTAAAGTATGTAGGTAGATGTGGATACACTATCAGAATCGATACAGCAACTTTCCCAGATCATACATTATAGACGTTAAGAATTTTTCTAAATCTTTCAAGCAAATGTGTGCAGCCGCTAAATCTGATTACCTGTCCAAGAAGATCATTAATTCTAGTGATAAAGTGAAAACTGTTTGGAAGATGATCAATGACGAAACTGGGAAAACTAAAGTCAAAGATCGTCATTATAACCTACAAATTAACGATACATTAGTAACTTCTGATCGTGAAGTTGCGCATCACTTTGAGCGGTTCTTTTCTAATATACCTGTAGAGACGACGCAGTCATTAAATTCATCGCCTGATGTTGCTGAATCAATATTAAAAACGAATGTAACAGAATGTACAGACATCTTCAAATTTACTCATGTTACCCCTAACACTGTTATTAAAACCTTCAGGTCTTTAAATTTGAAGAAGACCGAAGATTTGTGGGGCCTTTCTGTGAAAGTGTTACATTCAATTGTAGAGGCGATTGCACCATATTTGGCCGATATTTTCAACAAATGTATTGATAAAGGTGTATTTCCTGATTTGATGAAGCACAGCAAGATCATACCTTTATTAAAATCGGGAACTAAATCAGACCCCACAAATTTTAGACCAATATCAATACTACCCGCATTAAGTAAAGTCTTTGAGAAACTCATTCTTAATCAACTTACTTCTCATTTTAATCGACATAACCTATTACATAGCAGTCAATTTGGATTCACTAAAGGTCGCTCCACTACTGATGCAGGGGTGGTGTTGGTTAAACACATCTTTGATGCCTGGGAAAAGGCTCAAGATGTTGTTGGCATTTTTTGCGACCTATCTAAGGCATTTGATTGCGTTGATCATAATAATTTAATACGTAAATTGAAACACTACGGAGTAAGGAACGATGCACTTGACCTTGTCACATCATATCTTTCAGGCAGAACGCAACGCGTAGTCATCAACGGAATGCAATCAACTGGATCAGCTGTTGCTATGGGTGTACCTCAGGGCTCAATTCTAGGCCCCTTTCTATTTCTAGTGTATATTAATGATCTACCAAACCTTGTCCAAGATAAACATGAGATTGTCTTATTTGCAGACGACACTTCTCTCCTTTTCAAAGTAAAAAGACAAGAAAATAACCTCGTTATTATTAACGACGCGCTGTCTACTATAGTGGATTGGTTTACTGCAAATAACCTACTTTTAAATGCCAAGAAAACCAAGTGCATTAAATTCACATTACCGAATGTGAAACAAGTAGATTGTGCCAAGGTGACATTGAAAGGTGATGTACTAGAATTTGAAGACAAAACAGTATTTCTGGGTGTTACTTTGGACTCAAAACTGCAATGGAATGCGCATATAGCCACTCTTGCAGGTAAGCTTAGCTCCGCAGCCTATGCAGTGAGGCGAATCAGACAGTTAACAAACGTCGAGACGGCAAGGCTTGTGTATTTCAGTTATTTTCATAGTGTAATGTCATATGGAATTCTGTTGTGGGGGAAAGCAGCGGACATTCAAACCATCTTCGTGCTACAAAAACGAGCCGTACGATCTATTTATGAACTAGGAGCCCGTGCATCGCTAAGAGAAAAATTCAAGGAAGCCAACATTCTCACCGTAGCGTCTCAATATATCCTTGAGAATATAATGTATGTCCGGAAAAATCTACATGCATTCAAGCTCAACAGTGACATTCACCAGTATAATACAAGAAGGAAGAATAAGCTTGTTATGCCTGCTCATCGTCTCCGTAAAGTTAGCTCTTCGTTCGTGGGGAACTGTGTACGTTTCTATAACAAAATACCTACCGAGGTAGTGAGTTTACCTTCCAGCAAATTCAAGTCTCACATAAAACGTCACCTAATAAACAAGGCGTATTATACTGTAAATGACTTTTTAGATGATAGGGATGTCTTTAAGCCAGTGGTTTAGTCATGTGAATGTAAAGTAAGCATATTTTAATCGGTAATATTAGTTCATTTGTAATGTAACATGAGAGCACATTATGTTGTTTCTCACCGGGCATTTGCTTTAGTGATGAATGCCCGGCAGTGTGAGCATGTCATGCTCGCTTAAAGGTCTTTGCTTACGGTGGCGTCGTTGATCGGGTCGCAACCTTCCCTATAATATGGTTGAGGGAGGCGATGGCTGAGATATGCGTCATGCTCGTGAACGGGTGCCGTTTGTGGGGTCCGGTCTGTTCACACTAGCAAGGGCCAAATTAGTTGTGTAGTAACTGCTTACCAGCGTTTAGTGAATTGACGTGAGAGACTTCATCCTGTACTCGATTGAAGTTATTATTTTTTTATTTTTTTTTATTTAGAGACTGTATACATCTCTAATAAACTTAGTGTACTGAACTGAATAATGACGCTCAGAGACCTTATACATCCCTGAGGAATGAAATTTAACTATAAGCATATTATTATTATCATTATTTATTTTTTCTTTTTTGTATATTGTGACGCCTAGAGACCTTATACATCTCTAAGAAATTTAGGTTTAATAATTATTGTCTATTGTAAATTATTCACATTGACGCCGAGAGACCTTATACATCTCTGTGGAATTAAATTAATTAAGTAATTATATTTTATTGCATGTTGTGACACCTAGAGACTTTATACATCTCTGGGTATATTTAATATTTTAAATTGATCGTTAAAATTTTATTTTAATATTCCTACCTAACATTGATTTGGAGTATCTATATATCTCCTATACGTGTACGCATGTAATAATTAGTTATAGTTATAACACTAATGTAATGTAATTAATTGTTCTAAGTATTGTTTACGAAAAAATGACTTACTGTTGAGTTTCTTTCGGCTTTCTTCTCAACAGCGGTCTCCTCTTGCGAAATGCCGGTAGATTCACAATCTGACTTGTAAAAGTGCCCTTGTGGCCTACTTACTGAATAAATTATTTCATTTCATTTCATTTATTTCATTTCATTTCATTTCATTTCATTTCAGACGGTATTTGCATGGTTAAATAGGAAGGTAATATTGTGATAAACAAACAGACAATGTCAAGCTATTGTAAATTGAAATTAGGTACAATAGGTATACGTAAGAGGAGTCATCTGTTTATTTCATGTCTACTAGTTTAGTTTAAGAAAACTTTAAATGAACTTACTGCTTATGTCTGTTTTTAAGTTGACAGACGTCCAGTGCTCGAACAGATTTATTAGTTTCGTATTACTAATAAAAAACATCCATAATATTAAATTAGTTAAAAAGATATCTAGATCCCACTACATTATTTCAACGTAGAATTCCAAACAACATTTTGAGTAAAAGGCAATGAACGTTAGGTCGCGCTGGCGGCCGGCGTCCGGCACCGGAGCGGAGACCGGACCTCCCCCGATTACTGGTCACCCCACAACAACACGGTTTTACGTGACACGCTCACGACACCTAACGCCGACGCAAAATAACAATAAACGCGTATACATACGAACGACCTACAATACAAATGTGTGCTCACGTCACGGAAAAACGTAAAAAGACGGCCCAAGACAAAACCGGCCGCCATGCCGCTAAGAAGGGCGGAGCTAATAATACGACCCGCGCACACATCGCCGCTCCAAGCGCTCCCTCGACCCACTCAAAAACAAACCTTGCATCAACTAGTTTGCGTTGAGATTTGAGCGGGCTCGCGGTGTAGTTGGAGCGTTTGGGAATGGAATGGGGGGGGCGCAAGTGGCCAATCAGGCAGCGGTTGCCATGGCGACGGTTGCGCGGCCGGTCCACAGATGGCGCTGTGGATAATTAATTTGGCGTGTATTGAACATTTCAATCCAGACGCTTTGTCTGCTGTTAATTGATTCGCGTCTCGAATTGGAGGTAAGCGTGCTCACCGATCGGTAATTCGTAATCGATTGGTTACTGGACGGCTGTAGGGCTGGAATTGGAGAACTCTCTGGAACCGGACTGTATGTTTACATTAGGTACATCGTTTAACTTTGTGTCGATTGATAATGTACTTATCAATTCTGCCGTCTAGGCGACGCTGGCGTTTATAACTTAATTATTGCCTTTGATTGTTAGGTTATAAAAACTCTAACAACAATAATTCAAAGCAAAGATAGTAATTTGAGATAAATAGTTTGTGTCCGTAAAAGGATAATATTAGCGGAAGACTTGTAAATGAACTTGAAAACACCGGTGTCTCAAACTAGATCATCAGAGACGTAAAAATTATGAACATAAGTATTATAAATGAGTCTTGAGAGCAAACCCGTGTTTACTTTACTGTGGTATAAAAACTTACTTCGAATGTAAGAATGTGGTAGGTACCTATATGTAGGTAGACTAAAAGAAACATGTTAAGCACTGTTGAGAGATTTAAGCTTTTGTGCAAGTTATACTGAATCTAGTTGTTTAAGGAGTGCCTACCTATAAAGCTATGGTAATTTTATAGGTATGTAGAATTGTAGATATTTTTTATTAAAGCAGTAACGTCTGCTAACGTAAACTAAATGTTTACAAATGAAGCGAAAATTGAAAAATTTAATGATTCGGACAGGATTCGAACCTGCGTTTCCAACGGCTTTCCGGGCCAACACTGGCGTCCTCCCAATTGGACCACCGAATCAGATGTCAGAGCCATTGAATTTTTCAACCAGTTGCTTCGACATGCCTTAGGGTGGCATTCAATGGCTCTGACATCTGATTCGGTGGTCCAATTGGGAGGACGCCAGTGTTGGCCCGGAAAGCCGTTGGAAACGCAGGTTCGAATCCTGTCCGAATCATTAAATTTTTCAATTTTCGCTTCATTTGTAAACAATTGTAGATATCCTGGAAATTTTATTCTGTACTAACATGTAAATAGATATTGTATTTTCGCGTCACCCTGCCCCCGTCTCGGGCACGTTTGATTGCATAACGATCTATTTATTGCACGGCGCGGGAAACCTAATCCCTAGTCAGCCATTATACCGAAAATCCAACCGTCACTCCACCCCACCGACCCAAACACCACTTTAAAATTGTAGTAACAAGTTCCAACTTCCCTTGTGCGCTCCAGAGTTTTCCTGCCTAAGACAACTAAGTGGCAATAAGCTTTATGTGGTCAGATTACGGTTTACTTTAGTTTGTTGGGTTAGGGAATGAAATTTTCATAAATGCGGTGGGGGCGAGGGCTCCCCTCGGGGAGGGGGGTCGGGGGTGTATGTAACTGACGGAAACTTGCCTCGGCACTAATTAAAATAGCATTTACAAGAATAAACGGATTGAAACTTAGTGGGGAAGTACGTCTTACCTATACTTACTGTTGGGGTAGTTTGCCTCTATATTTCTGGATTTGTTTTTCTTTTTGTTTCGGTTTCTAAATAATGCAAATTGATCAGTAAAGCAAACTAGACATTACGTGCAATACCCGCAATACGAGTTGAATCCTTTTATTAACGTTTCAATTGCTTAATGTTTTTGTAAATAAAGTATGGATCGGAAAGTGGCTATCTACTTTCCTCCTCTCGTGGCTCGGATTTCTTTATTTCTTATTAGTGTTTATAGTTCAAGTCAGGTTTTCCGAACGTGTCTCGTAGGCCGCGCTTGGTCGGTGGAAATACGGCTGTTGGCAATTTTGAATCCCGGAAGTCGAAACTATCGATGGCAGTAAGTTAAAAGAGCATTTCTCAAAAAGTTTGTACATTTACTTTACGTCTTTGTCCGGGCCGGTTCGAAGCTTGTAATAAATTAAGAGACGATATCTAATATAATCTGACCTTGAAAACTTAAAAATAAGTTTAGTATCTCTAAGTTAATATTATTGTCTGAAATCATAGTGCATAATATAATTTTATAAAAATATTTTAAAATATTGGGTAGGTCTCATTTGTATGGCAATGCAAATGTCCCCTTAACAAAATTGTAGTTAAATTATCGATTTTCTGTAACAAAACTTAGTGTTTCGGGTTGATTGTTGTGTTTCATTACAAAAGAGATATCTCAGAATTCATAAAAAATAAGTATTGTTGTCGTTATTTAACATATATATTTATAATAAAAGATAATAATTTGTCCTAGAAAAAGTTCCAATTTTGTTTCCGGTGTTTGTTACGCTATTTTCATAGAATTCTGGGGTTTTGTTACTTCAATTGTAGTTTTACAGGAAAGTGGTAACACTAGGGATATTTTTAAGAGTGGCCATCTTGGCATGTTGACAGTCTATCAAACGCAGCGGTAGAAACACGCTCGCCGTTGGTGGCAACCGAAAATTTGAACTCCTTGTTTGTTACGTGATAACTTGGTAAGTTTCACTTTTTCTTCAGTTTTGTTTCAACTCATCACTTAATCATATTATTACGACTAAGATACAGTACATACAATATTCGAGTTATTCATTAAATTCGGTTAAAATATTTTTTAAAACGTCCGAGCATCACTTAGTTACTTTCTTTTTTGTTACTTTTGAATCGTTTCGTATGACTAGGAAGTGAAGGTAACAAAAAAGAAAGTCTAAGGAGTAGTAGAGACTATAGAGAATGACGTAATACAATATATATATTTCTCTTTAAAAAAAAATAATAAATATATTTTCAATTTTAATAAAAACATATATTATAAAGCAAAAGTTTCTGATTTTGAGTAAAATAATATTATTGATTTCTTTTATAGCTAAAGAAAAAAACGAGGCTTTTTTTACGTTTTTTTTATTTATTTTTATACTGTATAAACGATAATGTTTATTATCAATGGTCACGCTTCGCGGGACAAAAATCCCACATCCCGGCCAAGGCAAGACGTAAAACTTTAGACAAACCACGGGCGGTAATTCGTAAAGCCCCAGATTGCATATTTATTAGGGTGGGTCATTTTTTTTCTTTTTTAATTTCTAACGGGCACAGTTGAAAAAAGGTGCCATTTAGTGTCATTAATGGATACAATATTGTTATTTATTTTTATATTTCCGTTTTATTGCCTCCAGATTACTCAAGAAAAAAGTTCTTAATGTATGGAGCACTAAAAAAAGTGGCCTTGTATGTTTTTTTGTTGTATTTTGTTTTGTGATGCCCTTATTATACTCAGAATAAAAATACATTTAAATATTGGGCCAAATTTAAATTAATAATAAAACCAGACTTCATAACGCTCATTTAATATGGGCATTTCTATACTAACTTAAAAAGATTGCCGTGTAGGTACTGTAATGCTCTGATTTTACTGTACTTTTTGATGTTTAATTTTATTATTATTTGGATTCTTTATTGTGATGTGATCACGTCTACAAGTACCTAGTCAAAACTGCATTTTGTGATTTATTGTATTGTTCCTATAAACAATACTCTTGAATAATAACAGAAGATCTCATGTCAATTCTGCTTGAATTGGCACATTATTTAAGCACTAATTAATCTGTATGATTATTTTTGTTATACAAAACTAATAATTATATAGTAAGAAATATAATTACTATTAAAGTGAGTTGTTAAGCATCTAATTAATATTGTAAGTGTACTAATTGTACACTATGCTTAATAGTTCCGATTTTGTTACCAAGGTTCCTATTATTGTTACTGTCCCTTGAAAAAATTTGAGGTTTTTGTTGTTTTTTGTTAATTATTTGTTTAATAACATACATTTAATACATGTTTAAAATATAATTTAGATGGTCTAATAAATTGTTCTTCAAAGATATTTTAAATAACTCAATTTAATACGCGTGATATTGTAATTTCAAACCTGAGTTTTGACTAAATGGTAACGTACAAGAGTAGTTACCATTATATCTTTAACTTATTGGAATATAGTAAGCAATTTATATGAAAAAATATACGCGTATTGGTTATTACTATGTTAACTAATAAATAAATTCAATGTAATTCGTATGTGTTTATGTTATTTCCCGTTTGATTTAAGGTAACAAAACCGGAAATTTTGATTGCCTCGGCTCAATTAAATAAACTTTACAGTTAAAATTACACATCTAATCTCTGTCAAAAATTAATAAACTGAATCCTTACATAACAGTTAAATAATAAGCAACAACAAAATCATTAAAATGTGATATTTTTTCTTTGTTACGACTATCCGAGAAATGTACAAACTTTTTGAGAAATGCTCAAAAATAGAGCATTATAGCTGCAGTTTAATATTTGAGAACAATTGAGACGGAAAAATACTCTTGTGTAACCCTAATAATAACGACTTAATAAACAAGACAATGGTTACGGAATAAAATACGTCTTGCCCTATTGTGCATCATCGACGAATTACCGCACAATAGCAATCAATCACTCGCAAATCGCTTCCTTCCGCGAATCCTGCGCAGATCGCGTTGCGCCTGCGCCGAGCGTGTCGGGTATCGGGTCGGGTCTACGAGGGTAGTGCAACATGGTGACTATACTTTCGCGTAGATGAGATTTAGTCTCAGCTAAAAACAGGGCACATTTATGAAAAAAATTAAATTTATTCGTTTGCAGTCAAGACTAAACCTAAACCTGTACTCTCCAACGTCATGACAAAATTTTACAAAATATTTTCTTCGGTTTCCGCGACTGTCACACATTTAAATAAAACAATTTACGCAATTTATTTAGGTACGCGATATAATCCGTTTAAATTGTTTTATTTAAAAATTTACAAGTTAATTGTTCATTTGTGTGTGAGAATGGTTAACTTAATGATCAAGACAGAATCTGTGGAATTGAATCAATAACTTTCCTTATTTAATTGCGTTTTCTTTGACTTTGTTTTAGTAACTTAGTAGTTATACTCCACTGTACAGTGTACCGCTATCAAAGTATCATATTTGAATACACAGAGTTGTTACAACTTTGCTTTAAATTATGCAATTTTGCATTATTATGATTATGACTAACACAGCGTTGCTTCGAGAAAGTTTCTCCAAGACATGGACGTAAAAATTAATTTGAATTATGCAGCAAAGTCTTGTTATAGAAAATTGAGTAACGAACAATTTTTCTCTCTTTACATCTCGACTAAACTAAGAATTGTGGCACAGAACAAGAATAAGATCACGTGCCGCCTGTGCACCCTACACCGGAGGCTGGCGGTGGGCCGTTCGTTGGCGAAACAAAATCACGCGCTTCCACAAAAACCACCGCTCGCCAGCGCCACTCGAGCACAACAAAAACCCTCCGCAAAAAACCGCCTCAGGTTTCCTTTATCGCAATTGACGGCCGATAATTCCTTTGTTAACAAAACAGATTTGTTGCGACAGCTTTAATACGCTTTGGATTATTTCTAGCTTGAGATTTAGACGATTGCCATTGGGAACGGCAATATCATGTCATGTATCGTTCAGTGAGCTGGACTTAAGCTAATCCGATATGCCGGTAGAAATGGAAACATGTATTGTGTGTTGACTTCAGTAACCCGAAGAGTTTTTAACTTTTTACCGACCGAACAAGTGTAAAAATAAGAAACTAACGTAACCTGAAAATTTAAAGAATATAAAATAGCATTTATGATGATGCATACATACTTATTTTCCAATCAAACAGAAACAAAAAAGAGTGCTCTTTATCAGTAACCTAATTCAACCGAGGACCATCCATGGTCACTTTGTCACCTGACTTTAAATTCTAGAAGCATACACGGGACACTTTTGCTTGAAGTACTCCAACCTACGAGAGTTTTGATTTTTCTTATGTGGATCCACAGACTTGCAATTTGTAGATAGTTTCCAAATAAAATGCAAAACTACCGACTCTACGAGATCTTTCCTTTCGCAGTGTTGGAACCTATGGTGGGACTGACCTGGATCCGGTCCTCAGGGAGGTCTGTCTTGAGGGAGAGCATCTCCCGCGCGTACACGTCCGGGTAGTGCGCGTCCTTGAACGCCTTCTCCAGCTCGTCCAGCTGGTACGATGTGAAGATGGTGCGGCTGCAACAGACATAATTAAATAATGAACATTATCCTGTATGTAGGCCACAAAGGCACTTTTACATGTCTCATTCTACCGGCATTTCACAAGAGGAGACCTTGTTTAGAAGAAACACCGAAAAAAAAGTAAAAAAACCCAACCTAATGATGTCTTGCACTGGCAACAGCTTATTAGTAAGCATTCTAATAAACGGAGTCTTGATCATGATCAGCAAAACTGAAAATTGTAACCAAAAACTGAGTTTAAGAATTACTTAATACAGAACGTTAGTTGATAAACTAAAGTGGCAACGAGCTTGTCACGACTGTAACGAGGAGCACAGCAGTGTATATGGACACAATGTAGCAGGCAGGCCCCCTGCCAAATGGACGGATGATGCGAGTCATAGTGAAAATGGTTAGATGGGTTAGCTAGCATGCCTTGTCTTGTGATTTTATGCAGACTGATTAAAATATATATTTATTTAAAGTCACACGATCTTCACACATTAACTTTTTGAAAGCGATTGGGTCCCGTTTTGTTATAATAATAGGATTTATTCAATGTATTCGAGTAAGAGGTGAAGTTACCTGTGCCGGCGTTTTTTCTTCTTCTTCTTTCCATTGTAGCCCGTGAGCCCGTCCACGGTGAAGTCCTTCGCCGCCTCCAACGATGACACTCCTGCCGACAACCACAACATATCCGGTAAGTTATATTTTTGATTGATATTTTGCAATAGGTTCTAGTATTTTTGATGATTCACGTCCCGATTTCTATCATCTAGAGTCCGATTATGTTTCATACACTTATAAAACCTCATATTTTTTTATGGAATGCTTACTTCAAGAATAATCGGATTAACTGAATTAGATATTTTATAAATAAACTGTGTTGTTTAGGTTATTTACAATCGCTACCAAAGAATATAATACTCACAAATCGCTACTGTCAAATTATAAGTCAAGCTACCAACGACTTCTTGCTCCGCCCTCTTTGTCTGAGGCTCAGCCAGTCGCTCACCATATTGCACATTTCAATTCCATCAGCAACAAAACGCTTACACGCTTAAACTCTTTACGGGCTATTCTTAAAAATCGATATAAAATTTAATGTCCATGGCAAGTCCATTTGAATGTTCGAATTTTAAGGTTACAAAAAGTAGTAAACGCGCAAACTATTTAATTTTTTTGATATATTGCATCTTCCGTAAATAATTTCTTGTTGCTTTTAAAAATAGACCCGGGTAGTTCTAAGAATCGATGTTGAAATGTTATTTTGGATAATTTTGAGATTTAGAAACAACGTCAAATTCAATTGACATTGACGTGCACTGGTAGACTGACGCTGCTGGACTAGCCATTCTAATCTATGGGACTAGCTACTACAACAAACAACTAACAATCGTAAAATTAATCAAAATGGCAAGTAATTTCGTCACACACAACTCGATAGAAACGTCACAACTCACAACAACCAGCGCTACTAAGCCCATAAGCCGCGCGCCCTAAACGCCCCTAATCCATTTACAAGGATTGTGCGGCCGACCTGGGCCTGGGGGCGATTCAATTTGCCGGAGACACTGGATTAGCGAACATTGCAGTTAATGCGCGATCCAAAGTCAACTAACTCGCTAAACAACTGCGCCTAGCTGCGGATTGGCCTCCGTGTGGCAAGACATGATTCAAGTCCAGAAAGGTGAGATCAATGGATACAAGTTTTCACTTATTCAATTCGAATTCAATTTTATTATTTTTAATAAGTATTACCTGGACAAAAGTAGTGGGAATTATGAAATAGCAATTTGCTAATGGTCCGCAAAATCGGAAAATAAAGCATAAAAAGTTGCCCCAATAGCTTTTTACTGCCCTTATCTTACAACAGACTTTTATATTATTCATTGATACAATTAAGTATTTTTAGACAATAAGTTCTCACTAAGTGAAATGTATAATTTCTTTTGATAAATAAAAGTGGTAAGTAGTATTGTTTTTGTGTTGGTTACTACTTAGCTGAACTTAGCTGAATGTTGTATGTCATCATCTTTTTGCTAATATTTAGTCTAAATTTTCCTACTTTGAGCGAATTAAGGCTGCCTAATTAACAGCTTCTTGAGCACCTCCTACTTGGTTATTGGGAAAATTTTGAATTATTCTTGTAATACTTACACCATGTTTTTTTGTCATGTCGTACAATATCTTTCAAAAATAGTTGACTGTCGATGAGCTCAGAATTAGAGTAATAAAAAAATATAAAACAAGTTCCTAGCTCTGTTTGAAATAAAATATACGACGGAACCCTAAAATGCTAGAGAAATGAATTCTAATAAGTAGTTAATACTTAGCGATTTTACATTAGCTACATAGAATGAATAAAGAAAAGTAATGAGTAATATGTGAAAGGTGACCAAGTCTTTTGACAAAGCCACTAAATTCCGTATCGATTAACAATTTATCCAAGTAATGTCACGGCGAACACTGGACAAACAG
Organism: Apotomis capreana; assembly: GCA_947623375.1. Taxonomy (NCBI): domain Eukaryota; kingdom Metazoa; phylum Arthropoda; class Insecta; order Lepidoptera; family Tortricidae; genus Apotomis; species Apotomis capreana. The sequence continues at coordinate 566,600 of OX392513.1, read as the reverse complement.
TTGCAAATTGCAATACGCGTGAAGCAAAACTTGCGAGACAAAGTGTGGCGAATGCGGAATGCGATCGCCGAGGGCGGCCAAAGGGTTGGGTTGGGGACATGTGTTTTGGTGATAATGCCCTTGGACATGCACGGGTTAATGTGATAATGAGGGGAACTTTACTGAGCTGGGCGATAAAAGCGGCGAGCACGAGGAAAATAGTATAAGTAGTGAAACAAAATACTATAATTTTTGTCATAATTGTTTCAATTCGGGAAGTGTATAAATGTACTAAATGTCAATAAATTGAAACTTTTTCTTCGTTTATATAAACTTTTTTTTTTGCTAATTGGTACAATGTTCGTAGGTAAGCCCCTAAGGTAGATAAGTTCAGGTACGTAAACACGAATATAAGAGTTATTGAGGTATGTTTAAAAGTTGTTTAAAAATGATTTAGGTAAAATTTACTTTTCCTCGTCCTAACCAAAATATTATTTAATCATAATAAATATCCCAAATATAAATCTTGCAATATTTCTAAAACGATTTTTGCACATGTCTTATTGTATCCAAATTTGAAATAATAATTTAATTAGGTCGTCAACGTGACTACGGAGTTGTCACGCGGCATGTGTCGATTCGTCACGTGACGGAGGGACTGTCCGGCTCCGAGCGGTCGATTGGTCACACCAGCGGCGAGGGGCGCGCATTATGACTAAGGTGAATTAATTGAGAAATACACTTGTTAACTGCAATGTAAAATGTAAATTGAATTCATTTTATGGCACAAAGATAGACGTGCAACGTTATCATCTGCATTTGGAAAATACATGAATGAATTATTTATTTATTTACATGAAATACTATTCGTTTGGCCCAACACACTTTCTTCACGATTAATATTACGTCCAAATGTTTGTGCGGTACATTAAAAATAATAATATTAACTGCGTTCTTTAAATCTTAATTAGTCATCCAACTTCTTGACACAGCAGATTTTCATGGTCATACTAAAACCGTGCAAATTCTACAAAAACTTTTAAGGGGCGTTATTAAAGGGATTATAAGGATATTATTTTCTGTTCTCGTTGATTTCATAACAACAATTAACCAGTATGAAAAAAACTAAAAAATCGCTTTGAAAGGAAGTTAAAAATATGCTAAATTCCAATTATAACAGCATAAAACCCCTCGATTTTGGCTGCATAATGGAAAATGTGAAAATTTTCAGGACTCAGCCCTCCGCCCGCCTCGCCCTCGGCACGTCCCCTCCTCGGCCGAGCTTGTGAGGTAAGTCAATAAGTATCAACAACCATAACTGAATACTTGATCAAATTTACTCACATTATTATAAACATTTTGGAAATGTTATCCCAATTAATAACTATACTTATTTCTAGTATGGAAATCTATTACTATGTGTAAGAGCTACTTATAAACACTTATCTAATTAATATTTTGTACATATCCGTATCCCGGGGTGTGGTGAGGTATAGTACATAAATATAAATGTATGTGTTAGAATAAGTTGATTAGTATTAAACGTATCGCCGAACAGTAGGTATGGTTGTTTGTATTCACCATAGCCCCCCCCGTTCGCCCCACATCAGACCAGAGATGTGATGTATCTTAGATAAAAGTATCTAAAATATAATAATAATAATAATAATATAATTAGTTGGCTCCGGTTTAAAGCCCAGTATTACACCTCTCCGCCCTTAGCCTTCCGCACCGGTGTTGCCCTTAGGCCACTATATGTGTCGCTATTTTATGGGGGCCCATCTAGCGGGAGGCGAGTCATCGTCTACCAGTGCAATTACACATGAGACTTTTTTTCTGCTAGACGCCCGATAGTCTCAACCCATAGCCCAATTAGCCAGTCCTCAATTTCATCCCCATAGCCCATTTATTTAGATTCCACATATCCATCAATAGTTCTTGCACCTAGCGGGCGCTGTCCCTGTGTGCGTCCCATGACACGGATAGGGACAGCATCCGCTCGATGTACACCTCGCATTTCATTAAATTGTCGAAAGGGCCTCTACGCGTTGGCTTCGGCTCCGTGCACGCCTCCCAAAGGTCCGGGACACTATGTCCCGTGAGCGGGTGCGACATACAGGAATAATAATAATAAAGCCCTTTATTCTGAAATTAGTAAATTTACAATAAGTTATAAAAATTTCGATTAAACTACAATATAGGTATCCCTAATTTCAGTGTGCCTTTTGGCATAGGCCTCCTCCAAGGACTTCCATTGGCTTCTGTCATTTGCAACTCTTCTCCATTTTAATCCCACAGTTAATTTCAAATTATCCTCCCATTTAATTTTTTGTCTTCCTCGCTTTCTTTTTCCATCTCTCGGGAACCACTCTGTTATTTTCCTGCTCCATTTTTCCTTTTTATCCCGCATCATGTGGCCGACCCATCTCCACTTTTGCTGGTCTATTTTTGTTAGGATATCAGTCACTTTCGTTCTTGATCTAAGCGTGGTGTTCCTAATCCGGTCTTGTCTTCGTGTACCTGTCATACTTCGCTCCATTGCTCTCTGGCAGATGGCTAGCTTTGCTCTAAGTGCTTTTTTCAATGCCCAAGTTTCGCAGCCGTAGGTTAGACATGGTAGTATGCAGGTATTGAAAGTTTTTCTTTTTATTGCCATTCCTAGGTCTTTAGACTTCATTATTTCCTTAAGAAGTAAAAGTATCTAAAATACAGATACATAAGATACTAAATACGTATTTATATCTTGTATTTGAAATACTTTTTAATTTTTTTATTTTGTATCTTGTATTTAGATATATTTTCCTGGTATCTTAGTATTTTGAAGATACTATATTCCCTAAGATACTTTTACTAAAATAAACTTTGAAGATTTTCTTTCCGAAAGCAACTGAACGCAGAGCGTCGTTCAAAAATTTAGTTGATAGAATCTGGCTACCGAAATATTACCCTTAGGGGCCTTAGGTTTGGCGGGAAATTTAAAAATCTTCGGCGGGTCTCACTTACTGTAGTTAGAATCACGCTCCGCGTACGAAAAAAGCCGCTTTTTGGCCCGGTGTGACATAAAAGTATTTTATCTTTAAAAAGTATTTGAAAGATAGGTATTTTGTATCTAGTATTTCAGATACCTTTTTAGAAAATTATTTATATCTGTATCTGAAATACTTTTTTGTAAAGTATTTTGCATTTTGTATTTCAGATAATTTATTTAGGGTATCTTATACTTCTCTGCAATTAACGTATTCTGACTTGGAGCGTGATCAGAAATAAAACAAGTAAGAATTAGAAGATTTTTTTTATATTGCAAGTGAAGTGCAGTCGGAATTATAATGAGCCTGTTCTTGAGTAGGTTGCCTACAGATGTTATATTTTATAAAAATATTTTTATTTCCAGAACTTGGTGATTTATAAATCATATTGTCACTACTTTGTTATAATTATGATCATCATCATCATCTTGAGCTTTTTTCTGTCCAGTATTGGACATAGGTATGCCTTTCGTAACTTCTTCCATTCCTTTTTTCCTCCACTTCCTTATATGATATTTGTGTTCAATAGGGAAATTTGAATTATGAATTAGATTTTTTGAACTTTTACGGTAACCATGATTTACCAAATTAATTTAATTTTGTCCATGTATGAAACTGGGCTAGGGTAGGGTACGTGACATCTCACGGCGACGAATAGGTACTCTTCGTTTATCATGTAAATCTCACCGGCGGAGGAGTTCTGAAACCCTGAATACACAATGTCGTCTAATCACATCCTGGCGTGTTGGATGTCTGTGGATAAATCATAGACATTAAATGAAAGATTACTTTTCACGATTCTGAAAAGCATACCTATATATTTTTTATAAATTGATTCTTTCTGTTATTTGGAACAATATAATTCTTCGACGACCATTCAATTATGTATTTTTTTCGATAGTCCTTGCTGTAGGGATCTATAGTCTGCAGGTCATTATAATTTTTTACCATTTTTAGGGTTCCGTAGTCAACTAGGAACCCTTATAGTTTCGCCATGTCCGTCTGTCCGTCTGTCCGTCCGTCCGCGGCTTAGCTCCGTGATCATTAGTACTAGAAAGATGAAATTTGGTATGAGTACGTATGTGTATGTATAACGCCGACAAAGCGGTAAAATAAAACCTAAAAAAATATTTTTTTTTTGGGTAGGTGCCTCTCGAACACCTAAAGGGTATTTCTACCATTTCGTGTAAATCGGCAGACATGAGGAGAAATTTTTATTTTTTATTTTTTTCTATGCCAATGGGAAGAAATAGGAAAAAGAATAACTGTAATATAATCTATTTAGAATTATACCCAAAATTTACCGAGATATAAGTAATTTTGTTTTTTCAAATGGAATGGTAATGAACTACGGAATATGGTAATGATATAAAGTGGTATGGTAATGAAAATGTGGTGTTGGTAATGAAGGATTAAGCAAAAAGCCTATATTAGATATTTTTTATTTCTTCCTATCCTTAGTAATTACTCTATGAAAGAGTGATTACGACATATTCACAAAAAAGGCAAAAAAAACAGTCTCATAAAAAATAGTGCAGCAGTGCACATGTTTTTGATCTATCATACTTTACTAACAAAAATATAACTCTTCACGTAATATAAAAATCTTTTAAGTTCTGATTGTTATTGTATATTATACACATTAACATTCCAGAACAAAGTATTAGTTAAGTATATTATGTTTTATACTCAAAACTAATTCGTAAACATTTAGTAGTTTTATGAATAGAAATCCACATCTAATTCTACAAACGCCTAAATAACCTAACAGTACAGAATTTCGAAATGAGTTAAATTTACAACGTACTGTGTAGTACAATTTAACCTAATAATGTTACTTTTTGCTTTCAATTTTACCTACTTCAAACCATATAAGTCCCTAGGATAAGTTTTTTATTATTCTTATTTTTATGTCAAATTGTATACCCATAAATAGTATCTCACAAATTGCTGCGCCCTACTTCAGGATACATAATGTGATCTCAAATTTGTTACTTTACCACCTGTTTTGTAAAACCATTATGTGCAATAAAGTATTGAGTGTATAATTAACCATTTAACGTCTAATCATCAGTTGAAATCCACTTCTTAGAATACTTTACTTATTATATTGTGTAACCCGAATTAATATTACAATAACAAAGTTTTAGTTGTGAATTTGACTCCAACGAATTGGTTAATATTTAACAGTCTTGACAATAGAACGCAACATAGATACTCTGTACCACAATAGAACATTTCAATTAGACTTCAAACAACGTGCTGTAGGAACTTCTTCATAATTATAATGATTTAAGATTATATTTCAAAACTTAAAAAATGTTAAATTCATCGTCAGATGAAGAACTGTCGAAAAATTTGCTCACTTTTTTAGAAGTGTTTAGAAGTTTAGAAGTACTTTCTTGTTTATAATTTGATCCAAATTTCGTTCCTTTATCATTTTCCTCTGAAGAACCATTACTAATTGTGGCCTTCAGTATTTTACAGCCCTTTCCAGTTTTAGCAATACTTCGGTTTCTTAACTCGCATACAAGACAGGACGAGATCAACATCTGCATCCAGAACACCTTACGCTGCAGCGCGGCACTTCATAGGGTGTTGGTGTCCAACCTCCTCAGCAGATCTACAAAACTACGGATATACAAAACCGTCATCAGACCCATATTAATGTATGGCTGTGAGGCTTGGACGCTGACCCTTAGGGAGGAGAAAAGTTTGTTAGTTGCAGAAAGAAAGGTGTTCAGAAAGATTCTGGGACCTACTCAAAGAGAAGATGGAAGCTGGAGGATCCGCAAAAACACGGAGATCGCCGAACTAGTGGCCGAACTTAAGATCATTGGCGAAACCAAGGCACATCGTCTTCGCTGGATTGGCCACGTCGAGAGAATGGGGGATGATCGAAATGTCAAGAGAGCATACCTAGGCCGACCAATTGGACGAAGTCCTATTGGTCGCCCCAAGTATCGCTGGAAAGACATGGTGGAGGCGGATCTGCGTGAGCTAGGAGTTAGCGACAGGTGGCACGAAGTGGCGCAGGATCGGGCAAGATGGCGTGCTCTTGTGTTGGAGGCCAAAACTCATTTTGGGTTGCTGCGCCAAAGTAGTTAGTTTAGTTTCTTTATTTTACTTTCCGTATATGACGTTTGGTTCTGATCACTTTTATTTTCTTTCTTAGAGTCAACAACAGTTCTTTTTCGGGTGACTGGAATCTGTTTTAATAAAAGATTCGTTAGTCCAATGTCGTTTTATATTCGAAAGCAAAGTGATAGTTTTGCTTTGAGTAGCTCCACTCGCCTTGACATGAGCAGCTCTGATATTATGTTGCAACTGTTGTGTTTGTTCTAAAGTGGTTAAGTTTTCTATAATTGGGGAAGGACAGGTTGACTCGTTTTCCACTTCTTTAAAAAAACTTTCGGTGGTACGTTGATGCATAAAGTCTTCTAGTTCTACAAAAGCATTGTCAGATGCAGGGATAATATCAATGAACCCTATAACGAAGATAAATAAAAAAATCGCAAAAAATATATATAACGTTCTGCATACATATACCCACTGAAAACGTATTGTCACGTAAAAGAGGAACGGATAGAAGATAGGATTTTCACAATTTTAATACTTAAATTCATTACCAGTATTTTATATTCATTACCATTCGCCTAAAAGTGACTGGTAAATCATGGTAATGAAGAGGATGGTAATGAATTTTCTTTACCTTTTGCAGATTTACTCATTATAAACAACTGCAATCGTAGGTATATTCATACGCTAAGTTTTCGAACTTAATGTTGCTTATTTAAGTATCAACAGTACAATAAAACTCTAAAGCATTAATATCAAAACAGCACGAATGGCAATGAAAAAAAATCGTACCAACTCCAAAATCTCGCCACGAATTATTTTTTTACAAAATTATGGCACGCGTCCACTCTCTTCACTATTCTCTGAGTCGACTGAGGTGGGATCGCGAGTGGAAGGGACAACGCATAAAATACTACTTTGTACGTCTACAGGCCGATGTTGCCATTGCAAATTTAATTGATGGTAATGAAGTTTTTTGATGGACAAAAATATTTTGCTATACAATCAACGTAAATAAGAATTATACGACTGTTAGACTCTCAAAGTTATATCCCTTATTACATAGTTCAACCATATCAGAGATTAAATTTAATGTGATACATGTAAAATGGATTAGTTATTCGCTGTCAAATCTATACATTTGTGTTCTGAACGGTGATGGTAATGAATTTTTCGCATGTTATTTTTTTTTTATATTTATTTATTTTGCAATAGTATAATATATTTTAGATGCAAAGTATAGCTATGTACCTGACACAATACATAAAAAATATTTGAAGTTAATTTGACACTTAATACATGTTTTTTTTTCTACGAACATGTGATTTGCACGAAATGGTAGAAATACCCTAAAGTGGAGTTGATTTTTTTTTTTCGTTTCAACACTAGTGTGTGCGGTGTCGCTGAATAGGTCTTTTATAAATAATAGGGGTCACCAAACATTATTTTTTGATAGAGTCAGCAGGTTTGTAAATATTCGCTCCGAAAATAAAAAAAATAGGGTACCCACCCCCCTCTAACTTTTCAACCATGGGTCAAAAAATTATGGAAAAATTCATGAAAATGAGGCCTTATAAGTACTTTCAATGAAAATTATATTGAACAAAATCGGTCGAGCCGTTTTTAAGTTATCGCAAAATTTCATAATTTTCTTAAAAGGACGTAAGTTCACTTCCAGAAGGTAATAAGTATGTACTTACAGTTACTTTGGCGTCGAGCCGTTTTTAAGTTATCGCAAAATTTCATAATTTTCTTAAAAGGACGTAAGTTCACTTCCAGAAGGTAATAAGTATGTACAGTTACTTTGGCGTTTACGACCTTTTTATAGAGCTTGAAATCTTTCTCGCAACTTAAGTCTATTGTGAAGGATGAGCAACTACGGAACCCTACACTGAGCGTAGCCCGACATGCTCTTGGCCGGTTTTTCGAAAATGCTTTTCTATATTGTCAATTTGACAGTTCGCAATAGTGTTGACGGAAGGGACATTTGCCTAAAAAAAGAAAATTGTCGATGATCGGCACTTGTCAATATCAAACCGTTGAAATTTGGACATTAAAAAGTGTCAACCGTCGATTAGTTTTTTTTATTGGCTGTCAAAGGCAAAGGTCGCTTCAGCCAACAATTTTGCAAACTGTCAAATTGACAGTTTAAAAAACGTTTTGAATAAATTATGGTTTATACTCTATCCGGATAGGTATTTAACTAAATGTAAACAAGCCATAAATAAGGTGCTTTATCAGGCTGATATTGGTTGGTAAAATTTGTATTTAATAATATTACTTTAACAAAAAATATATTATTTATTTTGCTTTAATATATCAAGTTATAGAATAAGTACACCATACGATACCCAATCAAGACTATGTAATTATTCCCTAAGTACATTAACTTAATAATAATTTCAACATGCCACCAAATATTTTACAAATTGTGCACAATACCTAAAAATAATTATGTTTTGTTACTTATGTGTAAGTTAGTTGCACCGCCTACAATTTTTCCGCTTTGCCGTAAGGTTGACTGGTAGAGAATGCCTCATGGCATTAAGTCCGCCTTTTGTACGATAAGTTTTCTTTTGTGCAATAAAGATTAAATAAATAAATAAATAAAGAACCTAAAAACCTAGGAATCTGCAACCTTTTTTTCAAATAACATGACACTTGACACTTCTCGTCTATTCGTTTTCGCATACTACCTATACTAGCCGGGATTTTCGCTTCCATTAGTTTTCTTGTTAGTTTGTTTTGTTATTGATCAAAATATTGTTATTTCATTTTACTCTGTTCATTATTAGTGTTATTAATTGGTTGATATCATTGTGTTAGTTATTGTTTTTCTGCTGAAAATTAACGAACCTGTACTAGGTACAAGCCGGGCTAGCTCGCATGGATGACACAAAAGAACGGTTCATTATTAATGTTGGTGATGCTTCCTCATAATCTTCGGTATCATCAAAATTAGACAGCAATAGTGACACTTCAAATTAAACTATGATTACAGTTACTAAACTCTTTTATTTAATAATAATTTGTCCCCAAGGTAAAAAATGTAACTCTTTAACGATTTTTTTTTAGAAATACGTAACGACTAGTTTATATACCTACCTACGTTAGTGTTTGCGAGCAGTACAGAAAAACTAAATTTAAAATATTGAAGTACAGAAAAACTAAATTTAAAATATTGAATGTCTATTCATTTCATACATAATATCTGTGTATTCATTTTTTTTACGTGTATGACTTGGCAAAGGCCATTTAATTATTTTTCTGCTTTGCCGAACCTTGATCAGTCTGACTATCAAAAGAATAATCGAAAGTACCGAAGAATTAAAATTTAACAATTGATAAAATGTTGAGTACACCTGAATATGTCAACTTTGACAGCCAAGGTTTGTTTACATTTAGTTAAAGCCCTATCCGGAACCGGATAGAGGATAGAAAAACTAATGACCTACAGTTTGTAGATCCTTACAGCAAGGACTGTCGAATAAAAATATTGTGATAAGTTTTTACAGCGAATGCATTATATGAGCATGTGAGTCTTGGCCGCCAATTTTACATAAAATATTTTGGTGGGATTACCTTGTAGGTACTATAAGAATATACAAGTCATCCTCCTAGCCTTTGTCCCATTTTTTGAGAATCAATTGGGGTCGGCTACCTAAATCCCAAGATGTGGCGTAGGCATTACTTTTTACAAAAGCGACTGCCATCTGACCTTCCAACCCAGAGGGGAAACTAGGCCTTATTGGGCTTAGGTGGTTTCCTCACGATGTTTTTCCTTCACCGAAAAGCGAGTGGTAAATATCAAATGACATTCCGTACATAAGTTCCGAAAAACTCATTGGTACGGGCCGGGTTCGAACCCATGCGCTAACCACTAGGCTACCACCGCTTTTCTATAAGAATATACAAGTAGTCTGATAAAAAAATACTCCTTACAACTTACACGGGGGAACAAGTAGAGCTCCATTTATTTTATTATGGTGGTACTTTATGGACACAAATAAAACGAACTGTACATACAATGCAATACAGACACGATGCTCCGCAGCAAGCGACGGACGATGCACGTCTGCAGTAGGCACGGGTAGCATTCGTGCATGATGATATGATGGCACGAGTACTCATGCCTCCTTCGACCTCGCGTCTAGAGCGTAAACAACGAAACGTACGTTACGTACAATACGAAAGTACATGTAAACAAGTACGTACCGCCATCGCCACGTTACTTATTATGTGCTCAAAGTGGCAGTGTTCGCAGCGAGAGGCTTTCTGAGCCTTCAATTATACCCCTCGAGGCCCTCCACTTGCAAACCGACTCTAAAGCCTGGTGATTAAGGCTCAAGTCGGGTCGGGTCGTGCCAACGCATACATTATTGGTCGGGCTCGTAATGGCGGACGTTTTTTTAAATGTTTCCGTTAGGTGGGGATTTAATTAGGTAGTAGAGACGACGTGTAGTCTCTAGTACAGTAAGTACGACTAGTGCTTCATACGCGTTGCCTCTGGTTAGGATGTTATCGACACAAATATTTAGGAGCAAGTTGAAACCATTGAAAATCTTTTTCAAATATTATATCGCTATCTGCGTTGCTGATTCTATAGCCATTCATATAATTTCGTTGCCTTCTTTCTTGTTCGCTTTTTACCAGTCGGGTTTTACGTACAATTTTGTAAATATGTAAGAGCCTTTTAGTGTTTCTGCGCTTTTATCTTTGTATCTATATGGAAATGAACTTTGAGCTTGTCGTAGCGTAGCTATTACAACACGTAGACGTCACCATGTCCATTTGAGTCCCCCGGGTTTGAAAGGATCCATTCACAACGCTGGCCGCGTGAATAGTAGCTTTATAACGGGCAAACGGCATTTGTAGGTGTACTCGTGCTTACTGTTCTACAAACGAACCCATCGGACGACGACCCTGGAAGGACTCAAATGTGTTTTTGAGATTATACCAGATACTAAGATATAAGGCCCTATAAATGGTAGTGCTTTCACGCGATAAATAAATAACAAAGTAAAACTTACTTAACATATATGCTATGTGCATAATGCATTTTATAGTAGGTATAGACTGCTGACCGGCGGATAGTGATACGAAGCCGGCAAGCCCTTTTCACGGCTAAGGCATGTATAATGCTTTTCTAAACATATGCAATGAAATAAAAAACATACACCACTCAATAAATATACAATTCAGCTGTTTAGCATATGCATGAACAGACGCCATGTTTAAAAAAAAATACTTCCCGGCCTAGGTCTTCAATTTTGTATAAACTTTCTTTACAGTTCTCTCGAGTTTTTCCGCCCGAGACGTGATACTTCGAAGCCTGTTATAACGTACGCACGTTATGACGTCATTTCATTGCGTGTTTGAGAAAAACACATATGACGTAGAGGGCGCTCAAATAGCGTAGAATTATAGAATCAAAGATTAGGTGTGATTGACGTAACGATGTGATTTTAACTCAGTTGGGAGAGCACTACCTCGGAAAGGTAGGGTCGCAGGTTCGAGTCCTGCTTACATTTTACGTGGATCACATTACATTTTTCTTTCATAATATACCTTTGTGTCAATATTTATATAACATACTTGTCACCAACTATTTGGAAACAGATGGTTAATGAATTTTATGATGCAAATCTAAGTAGGTAGGCGGAGTTAGTCTTGGTCAGTATCGGTTTAGGTTATTGTGTTTATTTTCTGAACGATTTTCATGAAAGTTAATTAACCTTGATTCCAAAGACAACATCAAAAAAGTTTTATCATTAAATAAACACACACATAAACGATAAAACGATAAAAAACAGTCCAAGTAGATACAAAACTAAGCAGGCCTGGCACAGATGGATGCCAATTTAAAGATCAACCTAAAATAGTATAGTTAGGAACAAAACGAAAACTGTAATGCAAATTTATAGTCATGGAAAATGTTGTTACACTGGCACTTAACTCAGATCAGAAGAGAAAACAGTCACAGTAATTGGTTAAGCATTAAATAAATTCAGTCTAAGAGATAAATGAATTCATTTAGTTAATGTTAGTTCAATATTTGTGACACATATTGAAGGTGAGTTAATTTTAAATTCTTTTACTTCTATTCGGTTGCAACTATCACTGAATAACTTTCACCATTTTCATTTAATTTGCTGACACTAGGTAGGTATATCACGCGACGCGCGACATCGTCTAACAAATCTGATATATTCGTCGTACACGCGAATAAATCAAATGTAGAATATAACGTGCGAATAAACGAAATTGAGCCAATCACTCTCGCGGGAGATTGCCAATCTGGCCCGGCCAATTTTTCCTTCCAATCCTTCAACCTCTTATCCAAATCTAAAAAATTATGAAGCCGAATCTTTTGCCTTCAAAATAGAGTGCATGTTTGATGGAGACAGTGACAGATACGAGGATGTGGCAATAAACAGTTTCTTCAGCGATTAGATTTGCGGAGGCGAGATTTGCGTGGTAACGAATTTGTGGGAACATTTGGAGAAATAGGCAGAGACGGGGGCGCACGCGTATACTTAAATTGGGGCTCGAAAATTTGCGAATTAGACAAGCTAATTTACATATAACTACAAAAATAACGATAAAGTTAAAATTAGACATGTTTGGAACAATAATGCAAGGAAACAAGAAAGTATGTACGAAAGTGTTCGTATTATCAATATCCGAAACATATTTTAGCATTTCATCCATCCCATCATTTTATATACCTAGTGTAATCAATCACATTAGTGAAAATCAAGAAAAGTCGAATCCTTGCTCTTACAAACCTGACAAACCAATGTCAACAGAAGTCATATGGCATGGCTGTGTATGCAGTTCTCAAAGATTTGAGAACTGAATACGCAGTACTGTGTATCTAGCACATAAAAATAAAGCATACAGTAGGCGTCAAAATGTCCCACGACACGTGTCGCCAGCCACGTCGAGCGAAGTCCGAAGAGCGAAGGCAGCGACGCTGGACATACTTTTATCACAGAAAATCCGTCAACGTTCAGTCACATCCCTCGACGTCGCTGGCGATACGTGTCGCGGAACATTTGTCGCCAACTGTACCCGTGCCTTGAGACACGCGGCACTTTATCACGTGACATATATTGTGTGCCTCTTTTCTTTTAATACGTGCAAGTTGCTTAGAGCTATCCGGACAGAGTAACTGTTTTGCGCGACATCTAATTGTCATATTCCACCACATTTTCCAAGCTGCGTAATGCGTAGCCCAAAGCGGACGAGAGCGGATCAGGGAGCTACAACGCAATTAAAGGCAGGAAGGAATTGGCAATCGCCGAGCCAATCTGCGCCTGATTCGATTTGTGCGCCGCGTGCACGTGTACTCAGGGGTTTTTGCATTTCGCTTGATGATTTTAGACTGGGTTTAACCAAACTGGAATAACAATGGCGGATATGGAAATTTTGCAATACCATTTGGGATAAAGTTTATTACATATTTATAGCATTAAATCTTATTAAAATATAAAACGGTTATAATCACGTCGTTAAAGGTCATGACTATGAATCGCGAATCGATTCGGAAGATGTCCAGAGTAATCGACTTGAACGAAGCGAGTAATCCCGTTTTATAAGTATTTCGATGTGTCTTAAAGTCATGGGAGTTTCCTTGGTAAAAAAGAATCTAATCTTAATCTAGAAAACATTAAACAAAAAGTTGAATTGCATATAATGAATGTGTACGTTTAGTTGTTTCTAAACAACAGCAGAGCAACGGACCCGGACCGTCGCGTCCTAAGTTTTGGAGTAGAAGCAGAATAAGGGCCTACATCGTGCCAAAGTATTTGATTACTGAAGGCTAATCAAAGTATCTTTACTACGCAGACGAAAACGCGGGAAACAGTAACTTTGCATTTGCTCAGCATTCTCAATTAATTAAATAGTATTTTTCTCAGCTTTCTCTCCCATGCTGTGGTGTATTTTCTAGAATAAGGAAATAAGTAGTGATTACCTGAATAAAATTGCCGAACCGCTACATTACATGAAACAAAAAAATAATCCGTTTAGTTTCTGGAAACAAAATATAAAACACAATCTTTAATATAGTCAACATGAGGCAAATCCATACAAAAGGAGAGCTTAAAAAGACAACTTTGTTGAGAGTAAGAGCTTGTATTATTGCTCTTTTAAAGAACTCGACTGTTCTTAGAGAATAAGGGTTGCACATAATTGTAAGTGTGTTTTTGTTTTTAGCTTTTGCTGCTGACTGTACAATATGCAGGATAATTCAGTTTCAAATTTCAATCCTGGCAATCAGTCCGCTTTTACTACCATTATGCGATGGTAAAAGGCAAAATATTGATTTTATTTTAGTATACAAATGCCTCTTTTGCGTGACTGACATACAACTGACATAATAATTGGTAGACACTGCACAGCAAAAACTAATGAAGTTGTTACTGCTATTTGGAACATATTCCTTGGAAGTTGTATACTAAAGAGCCGGCCAACTCCGAGTCGGAGAGTGTACGGAAGATTCTCCGTACTGTATGAAAAAGGCAGAGAACATTGCGTTTTTATGGTCCCCAATTCATGTACTCATGACTTTTAATATTTAACGTTATACTATGTTATAAAAGCTACAGTTATGCACATACTCTAAGAATTTCAAGTGAATAATAATATGTAGTACTCATAGGATCATTGTTTGTTTGCGAATAATTTAATGAATTTCAACCGCAACGCAAGTTACCGTCAATCTGGTTCCAAGTTATAAATTTTTGCTACACTTTTTTGTTATATTATGTAATTGCGCGCCCGAGATTTGTATTTAGAAAGTAATACATTTGTCGAAATTAAACTAAGCCATGACCTAAATATGTATGGTTCATTGTGTACCTATGTGACTGTAAGGCCTAATTACCTTACCTATAGTCTTAAAAGAAGAAACTACTTAATGCATAAGAGCTTAAACAGGTATTTAATCGACCGTGGTGAAACCTAAGATGAACTTGTATAGGAAGAAGTAAAAAAATACAATCGGTCCAAGTCGCAAGTAGGACCGTACCTAATCCATAAAAAAAGATCTATTTATTTTAAAGGCGGTATAAAACTGAATTAAATTAAAATAAAACAACCGTCGTGGAATAAGTTCCCCATTTCTGCTGACCACGGCAGCCGCTGCACTGTCGCAGTGAAATATTATGTAGGCATTAGAAGTACAGTCGAGATCGATAAAAAATATTTAGGTAGGTACATGTTAAACAATACCCCATCAAGCCCTTACTGTAAGTTTATCCCACAGTAAGGGATGATGCCCTTATTATAAAGTATTGTTGGAATTAAATGTTAAAGGTTAACTGGAAGAATTCCCTTATAGGGATAAGTTCGCCTTTGTACATGTTTATTGTTTTGAAGTTTTATAAATTGTTTTTAGGGTTCCGTACCTCAAAAGGAAAAAACGGAACCCTTATAGGATCACTTTGTTGTCCGTCTGTCCGTCCGTCCGTCTGTCAAGACCCTTTTTCTCAGGAACGCGTGGAGGTATGAAGCTGAAATTTATATCAATTACTCAGGTCTACTGTCCCTTGAAGCTGTGAAAAAATCAAACTTCTAAGCCAACGCAATCAAAAGATACAGCCGTTTATGCCGCAAATTTTCGACACTTGCAAGGGAATCAAAACCTACAGGGTGCTTCCCGTGAACTCAGAATCTTGAAATTTGGTACGAAGCAACGTCTTATAGCATAGATAAAGGAATAATTACGAAAACCATAATTTTTTTTTTTAATACCTAACTTTGCACCTAATTTATATGGGGCGCTATACATACCAGGTGCAAACTTAACTTAACCACTTAGGGATGGAAAGTGTTTGTACGGAACCCTCAGTGCGCGAGTCCGACTCGCACTTGTTTTGTACAATAAAGTGCTCACTTCTACAGAAAACTTTCATGTCTATTTTCTAATTCTAATTATAATATCTGTCAAAATATTATTTTGGATTGGAATTGAAAACCACTTTAATAGATTCCCTAATGTAAGTATTATGAAGAATAAGTTTTCTAATGTCAGTGTCTGATCTTCAAAACTTTCACAGTATTATTCGTAAAGCATTACGTGTATAACATCCCGACTTGTAGGTATAGTGAGTAAAAAAATGTGATGCTAAACAAGTTATTTCATGTATAATGCCTGAGACTGGATAAGAGAGTAGTTAGGTAGGTACCTACTAAAAAGACCTCAAATCTCAAAGTAAAGATATATAAAAAGATTTGCTGTCTTGAATTTCCTGGCTGACTGTACAGGGGAGTGAATCACGTTAGAGAGGATCCGTCTTAAGTCTAGCCGGAGAATGGGATGATGCCCCAATACCTACTTATTCTGAGGGACGCTTTAAATGGGATCTGCGCTTAATTTTAAATCTGATAAACCCCAAGTGCCCGTTTGTTGTGAATCTCGCTCCTCGCTAATGTTGTCTACGATTTAGGCAGTAATAAAATTAGTATCAATACGAAATGGTTAAAGTACTCGTTTGGTTCTGATGTATTCCGTGTTTCCACTTCCAGAAAGAAAGTGTTTATACACCTTGAAACCTAAAACTATATATGTATGTAAATAAACTGACAGCAAAAGAACGAGCAATGTTTTCTTTTTCAGCCTTGTTTAGTACATCGTTTCTATGAGAAAGACAGTTTCTACGAGACTGTAAGAGGCGCACAACCTCAGCCCACTCAGCCGCAGACGAGCAATGAGAGTAATGAAATCCAAACTTCACACCGCGACCCAAAACAAGCCTAACGCTTTATTGTGAGCTCTCCATTGACAAAACGGGTATTCATGCGCAAACAGGGATGATTATTCAGGGCCGCGTATCGCGTTACGCAGGTGCGAGGAAAATGGAGCAAAACAGACACAAAGCCCGGGGTCATCGAGACATCGCCGCGGCTCCAGAACACGACATTGTCGTGGGCACTTTTAATTTTAATCAGTTATTAGCCCATTTCAATCTGGCAGGTAATTCATGAAAGGGCCTCCTTTGGAATAAAACCTGTGCAGATAAACTGAGAAGAATAGCGTAATCTTAAGACTGAGGAATTAAATGATATATGATATTTAACATCTAGGAAGGAATTAAAAATAATCAGAGGGAAACCGAAGTCAAGTTAGGGAAACAGATGGTGATGCTGATGATAATTATATCCCATCAAAAACATAAATGTTAAATTAGAGCCAAGTTCTCGCATGCAACGTTGTCGACTTCGCCGACAAAAGAATTGAGATCTATATGGGCGCCAAGTTCTTTGCCCTAAATTTTTTAGATACAAGGACATGCGACATACTCAATGCATTTATTTTACTTGGGGTGTAATTCAATATCAAGACTGGACTTGGCTAGTTTTTACATATAAATGTATATTACATTTGTCTAATCATTAACCTATTTTCGTAAAGGTATGTACGCAAGTTAGTGTACGTCCTGTTACTTATACTGTTAGCTTGATAATAATACTATGTTACTTTGATAAAATTAAGTCAGTTTGTGAAAACTAGCCAAGTCAAATCTTGATATTGAATTACACCCCAAGTAAAATAAATGCATTGAGTATGTCGCATGTCCTTGTATCTAAAAAATTTAGGGCAAAGAACTTGGCGCCCATATAGATCTCAATTCTTTTGTCGGCGAAGTCGACAACGTTGCATGCGAGAACTTGGCTCTAATTTAACATTTATGTTTTTGATGGGATATCATTACTTTTTGTACAGAAATTTGAATTGACGCCCCACCTGTCTTGACTAGAGTGACGCGGGGTAGAGGGAGGGGCCAGACCGCTCCTCGCCACGCCGCGCTCCCGCGCTTCGCTATCCGTCCCCGCGCCACGGCAATTTATTAACCTTCTCTGTCTGTGTTGTGTGTGTGTGTGTGTGTGTGTGTGTGTGTGTGTGTGTGTGTGTGGTGTGTGTGTGAGAGAGAGAGTGCCATCTTACAAACAAAGAAAGAATTTTCCAAATCGGTTAGTAAATGACGGAGTTCTGAGGCAACAAGCATAAATAATAATAATAATAAAACTAAAAAATATCACTGTTTTTGATTTTTATATGTGTACACACACAATTACCAAGCTGAATGCCAAATTTCATCTTTCTAGGTCACCTGGAAGTGGGTTAGGTTTTTGATTACTAGTGAGTCAGTCAGTCAGTGATAAAAATGCCGTTTTTTGGACGTCAATATCTCAATAACTATTTCATCTACATTTATGAAATTTGTGGTTCTAGTTGTTCTCAGGGACCTAAATACATAAGCCAAATTTCATTTTTTTCTGTTGAATAGATTTGGAGTTATTGAGGGGTCAAAAGTGGCTCCAAACGGTTCGTGTAATATAACACACGGCTGCTGCTCGCCAGTTCCTGCGGTGAACTTGGCTGGACACGCTGCCGCGTGTCTAGATCCGAAATCAGTTGACAGGTAACGGGGTAATTATGATACCTATTTGTGTAGAGTTATATGTAGACTGCCAATATTCCAACAGAAGCATAACAGATAATGATTTGAATAATAGGTGTTATCATATATATTATGCGGCAATGCATGCGTACGGTGAAGCATAATGACGTTGGAATATTTCAGTTACCTAAGTACCTAGGTACCTACCATATTAATTGAATACTCTATTGAATTAACAAAGCTGTTTCGTAATAAATATTAAACTGATTATCCCTGAATATCTTAATTACAGAACATTATCGACCCAATAGTGTTCATTAGTGGACAATGCGCAATTACCGCGTGTATGTTTGTCTGTTTGTTCTGCTGCCGAAGCAACTGACGTGCACACAAGCAACTTGTTCAACGTAATTATTATATTGTTTAATGCTAAAAGCTTGTTATTGTGGGTACTACTACTGTTTGTCCACCATTTGCGTAATTTAAGAAATGTGTGTTTTTCAGTCGTTACTTTAGCCTTCAAATGTTTCGTGACATGTTAATTCGGCTTTTACATGTATCTACCTGGATTAAATTCGACTTCTCTTCTTCTGTTCGAGATCAAATTCAAGACATTTTCGTTTTCATTGAAATGAATATACTATACTAAAATACATAAACGGGTTTACTCACGTCGTATGTATGTATTTTAATATGTCTGAATAAGACTCACGGTAGTTTTCTATGTACTTAGAATATACTATACGTTGATACTGTTGATAGTCGTACAATTAATAATGACTCACATATGGCTAAAGTATTAATGATAGGTATTACCTATAGATATGAGTAATTTGTTTCCTTTAAAGTGTCACCTTCATGTCAATGACTGAATACAGCTAGAATAGTACAAACGTTTATTCCTGTGTCGTTAGTGCGATATTGCTTATATTAATGCTGGACACTGTATAATCTCGTTGAGTTCAATTAGATCCCTTATGGAATTAGTAGGTATGAGTCAAACGTATTGTGATTAAAATTCGACGTCAAAATATAAATAATGGCAGCGCAATTTAATCAAATTCCAGTGAACGTACGGCGGAATCAGATTACTTCCACAAATTACGTCTAAACCCTAATTTTCATGACGCAAAATTCAAGCACAACCTAGCTCCACATTACCAATTATTTAGCCAGCTAAAGGGCTGGGGCGGCGGGGGCGGCGGGGGTGTTCGGAAAATGAAAATCATTTTTGGGGCGAGTAGCCCCTCGGGGCTCGTTAGGGGGGTGTTTTTGCTATTTTTTGAAAACGATATTGTTGTGTGAGGGGAGAGTAATGACGGAATACTTAGTTGCGTGATATCCTATTTGATGATTGGATTATTATTGTAATTGCTTGTTAATGGCTGCGTGTAACTGAATACTGAAGACGCGTAAGCGAAAAATGCAATTTTAGTAAGATATCTTGTGATTTACTTATTTTTACGCTTCTACTTACATTACGTAAAGTAAAACTTCAGTTATAATAAAGTTATTTTACCAAAATCAGGACAAAAATTATAAAAATTGTCTCAAGGTATATTAAACATTGTAGGTAGCGAAAAATTCTATGCTTCGATCGTATATTTCTAAAAGTATTTCTAATGCTAGCACCTATCTGATAGGTCATGCAGTCACAATAATCTACACGCAAATAGTCATGTATAGCTGCGTGAACAACGAGAATGATCTAAACTTGGAACAGAAATGAGGAACATTGAAAGCAAGTTGTACAAATGGAAGGTTATAGGCTCTCAAATTGAGTAAGTATACCAACAATACCTACGTATTATATCAATCAAACAATCTGGATTGGGATCACTCAAGTAAAATAATATAATTCTTTTATCCAAGACGCAGAAGGTGCCGAGGCGTGTACAATGATTAGACACCTAATGAGACGCGACACATCCGCGGCCGCCCAGTGGAAACATTTAAAAAGCAGAACAAATTCACACGTTTCATTACACTAAGGGCCTCCGATGCACTGTAGCTGATAATTCCGAACATGAGTTCTGAAATATTTGCCGCTCAAGCAAGGTGAGAAGAATTTGGGTCTGATTTAAGAGACTGTTTAAAATATAATTCATATAGAAAATTTTAAACCTTAAGGGTATGGTTGGAGTAAAATATTTTACTCAGTTCATCATCACAACTTAATTTTGTCCCATCATATTAATAATTCTATATTAATTGAACTTTGCGGTGGCATTCATGGAAATGGAACTCGACCAGGTTGCATAACTATAAAGTGTTTGAGCACTTTTCTCAGCTGTTCTGGGCCTGATGTTGCCTTGACACATGGTTGTTGTAATCATCATAGTGATCAATACCCAATCAAATATTACAGGAAGAATTCTCATTATTACAAAAAATTCACATCTTATGATGTGAATCTCCAATTTAAACATTTAAAATTGTGCAACATGAGAATACTGGAAAAATATGAAATATGAATAATGACACAAAGGTAAATTAAGAAAGAAAAATTGAATGCGATCTACTGCAATCGAAGCGGGATTTGAACCCGCGACCTCTGCGTTTCCGGCGCATTGCTCTTCCAACTGAGCTATCCGACCGCTACGTCAATCGCACGAAATCTTTCATCGCTTAATTCTTTACGCTACTGGAGCGCCCTCTGTGTCATATATGTTTTTGAAATGCTTATGCGCATTAGCCATACCCTAGGATGTGCGTTTTACACGCACGATCCCCAATCCCCATTGCTTTACAGCAAGTACGAAGACTGCGAGAGAGATGGCGCTGTTCTAAATATTTGTATAGAATCTTTTTATCGATTCATATTTTTATGTGGTAATGCCGCATTTTTATTTTTATAAATAATGACACAAAGGTAAATTAAGAAAGAAAAATTGAATGCGATCTACTGCAATCGAAGCGGGATTTGAACCCGCGACCTCTGCGTTTCTGGCGCATTGCTCTTCCAACTGAGCTATCCGACCGCTACGTCAATCGCACGAAATCTTTCATCGCTTAATTCTTTACGCTACTGGAGCGCCCTCTGTGTCATATATGTTTTTGAAATGCTTATGCGCATTAGCCATACCCTAGGATGTGCGTTTTACACGCACGATCCCCAATCCCCATTGCTTTACAGCAAGTGCGAAGACTGCGAGAGAGATGGCGCTGTTCTAAATATTTGTATAGAATCTTTTTATCGATTCATATTTTTATGTGGTAATACCGCATTTTTATTTTTATAAATAATGACACAAAGGTAAATTAAGAAAGAAAAATTGAATGCGATCTACTGCAATCGAAGCGGGATTTGAACCCGCGACCTCTGCGTTTCCGGCGCATTGCTCTTCCAACTGAGCTATCCGACCGCTACGTCAATCGCACGAAATCTTTCATCGCTTAATTCTTTACGCTACTGGAGCGCCCTCTGTGTCATATATGTTTTTGAAATGCTTATGCGCATTAGCCATACCCTAGGATGTGCGTTTTACTATATGTGTGTGTATTATTTATAAAAATAAAAATGCGGTATTACCACATAAAAATATGAATCGATAAAAAGATTCTATACAAATAATATGAAATATGGTTGAAAAGGCTACCCCGATTCAGTTTATTGATCTCAAACCTGGTGATTATCTTCGAAAACTGAATATCCTCTTTAATTCGCTATTATTACAAAAGGGCCCCTTAGACTAAAACCTAATATTACAAAAAGCCAACGTCACCGGAGCGTGAAAATATAATGGTTGAGAAACGTACTACCTCTCGGAGGGCGCGGGCGCTGGGCGGGCCACTTAATACGGCTCCATCGGTACAGTGCGCCAATCGCAGCCCGGCTGGCGACTGAAGTCCGAATTAGATTATAGTCACAACTAATGTGGCCATTCAGGTTATTCCAAAACCGTGGTAGTCATTCTTATGTGAATAGACATAATGACATGATACCAGGATTGATGAATTTTAGCCTTATTTTTGGTTCAATACTTACAAAGACTTAGATGTTATTCTCCAGACAAGGTTGTTTTATACTCGTAAATACTTGTACTTATCCTTAATCGAGAGCGTTAGTTGATTCTAGTCGTTATTCATGTGTATATAACATAAACCAAGGATGTAAGTAATCCTGCTTTGAGGCGATAATCACAAAAAATATTTCCACGAAAAAATCCCAAAAACATTTTCAGTTTCCAGGCCCATGCGTTCTGTCTCCTCTCAAGTTCGTTTCATAACTTATCTCTAGATGAAAAGACTATCTCACGGTCATAGTTGGGTGTAACTCAGGATTATGTTCTAAGTCCTCTCTTTGTTTCCAAATACACATTACTCATAAAATTCGTATCGGTAAAAGCTAATTCGCCTAATAGAAGGTGAAGTCAGATGCGTGAAAGCCAACGCGCCAGCCGAGACTAATTGTCCACACATCACCGGGCTCAGGAATGTCGTCCGTTTTTACCGATAAGGCTCTAATCGGTCCGTTGAAGCCTCTGGACCCATAATGAGCCGGCACTTACCTCCCATTATAATTGCTAATGCTTCATCCCGACGACTCCGACCTTATTGCCACCACTCAAGACCCGTTTTTCCTTTAGGGGGGTAAATTGGTTTGAAGGTGCTTAATTCGGGTGGGGGGCTTTGTGCGGCATGAGCTAGATTGGGAATCTCCGAGGAAAGTTTTATTAGGTTAGAGGCGGCGGACGGAATTGTGTTGGGAGCAATTATGTTCTCGCTGTATTTAACTAAGTAATTTTATTATTGTGGTGATTAACGCGGAGTACACAGGTAGGATTTGGCCGTTTGTTTACGAATAGTTTAGGTATCTAACTGAAATGTCTTTAGCGGAATCTTGACAGGTCCTGTAATGTAAGTACATCAGTTACCGCTTATTAAAATAACATGGCTAAGTTTTGGTATTTGATTTTGTATCATACGCAGAAACAAAAGCTGAAAGAAACAAATCCTCACATAACTTCAAGTTCGTAACATTTTGTTTCCTTAGGCCACTAATATTTATTGAGTAAACGATCAGATTTTCCACATAATTGCTTGGATTAGATAAAACAGAAGCTTGGATTTTTTTTTTTTGCTTTGTCCTACTGGGTTGTATGTTGTATCCCTAGCTTATGTGCATTGTGATTCGTAATAAATGTTATGCGAATACGAATGTCTACTATCAATGATGGAAATTTCATTTGTCTAGCAAGTCCTTCATTGGACGGACAATTACCGCCACATATCGCATTACGCCGGGATTTCTGCCGTATGCTCCGCTCCCACGGCTCTTGCCGATAATGTTTACTCACTCTCACACACGACCAACTACCATAAACAATTTGCGTTTATTTCTGCTTCAAAATTTATTATACATTAAATTTTATCATTATTTTAATTGGGTGTACCTCAAGGTGACCCTCTAGGTCCTCTCTTGTTCCGAGTAAAATTTTAAAGTTATTTTGCAACGTAATCAAGGTTTTGAGTTAAAATACGTGACCATGATATGAAACCAAGATACAAATTCGCTACCTACATAATACTATCATAGTTATATAACAGGACGCGGTTAACGCAGTGGTAGTGCAGCTGCCTGCTGAGCCGGTGATCTTGGTTTCAAATCCCGGCAAGGGCAATGGGGTGTGATAATGATGAACTCGATTATTTGTAGCTGGGTCATGGATTTTCTATGTATTTAAGTATATCTTTATCTATTATACTTACTGATAACACAAGCCTTCATGAGCTTAATTTGGGACTAGATCGATTTGTGTGAGGTTGTCTGATATTCATTTATTTATTTATTTATATAGTTAAAAAAGTACTTATAACTGAGCTCTGAAATCATATCACATAGTAGAAAAAGTTCTGTTAATGAATCAGGGAATCGAACCCACGGTAACTGGACCCGACACGCAATTAGCGCTGTTTGCGTTGCACTTATTCGCAAATCAATCGCCAACACTCGCCGGAGTTGACACAAATGTGATATGTTGGATCATGCGGAAAGAAGCCGCTTGTTGAAGTTTAGTAATCATTTTCGCACGTGGACATAATATATACAATATATAGGTACAGTGGCGGCTTCTAACCAATCGTATTTTTTTAATAATGAATTGCTAAAAGGCTATAATTTTTTAACTATTGTTAGTGTCTCCTTTATATAGGTATGTATGTGCCTTAATAGTCATTGCACAATGTTATATAGAATCAGTGTGACTTTCTACTGAATTTAGAGACCCTTTCATTTCAAAAATTGAATTGGAAATTATTCTTGCTGTCGTTACCAATTAATATGTTGTACTTTTCTTAATAACAGGGGTTCTTAAGAAAAGTTAATCATACTTATATTTCAGACAAAAAGTTAATCAAAATAGACAATGAAAAGATTTCTAATCGCATAAAACACCACTGGAGTATAAAAATGCAACTTCCAAGTCTTAACCCTGAACTATGTATATAAAGATATGCAAAGTAATACACGTAGGTACTGTATCATCCAGGTTTGAGCACTTGGGCAATGGCAATACTCGGAATAGGAAGGCTTTTTACCGTTTTTATGACAGCCATTTACCTGCGTCTCGCGAGCTCGAGAAAATTGCAGTGTGGTCTGGCGCGGGCAGGCGGACGGACAGGCGCTGTCTAGGACATCCCTGTTGTAGCTTTTATGCTAAACGCTGATTCGATTAGGGCTTGTTAATCCGGAGTAGGCTTAATTGTATGGTCAGCATTAAAAATACCGGGATTTCCGATACTGCCCATACTAAATGCCCTGTCTTTAATGTCCCGTTAAAATGAAATACGTTTTTCATTATAATCGGATTTTCGAATTATAAATACAATGTTGGAGCGCAAGGTATGAAAATCCCTATATTTCACTTTGTTGCTGATGTTAAGTCTGTGTTCGACAAAAATAAAACGTAACATAGGAAAATAGTACAAAGTCAGACAGAATGAATAGTTATCTTATAATATAATGTAAGTATTCAAACGTTCTGGCTCTCTGAGACTGCGATAAACCTGATACTAAACACAGGTGCATCACATAAGTAGCTCCGACTTATCCAAATATTGACTCAAAAAATTGTCGCTAACAACTTTCTTCGTCACTTGATACACTAAATCAGTGTGGCGACCACAAACACTAATATACTGCTTGTTATTACAAGCTGTCGACGCTTACGTCTGTGAGACACCCGACACCCCGCGCCGCCGACCGGGCATAACGCCCGACCACGCGAAAACAACTTCTACGTTAACTCAATAACACTCATGGTGACTGAAAGAAAATGATTGCTTTTTCGCGGCTCGACAACAAAGAATATACCGTCGTACTGAGCAAAGATTAACTCTATTACAAGCCAGGAGAGCCGAGGAAAGTGAAGAGAAATGTTTGCTTTTTTCACGCCGCGCTCGCAGTTGCTACTTGTCTTGACAGAAAAAAACATTTCCTCGATAATGTGTCGGTAAGGGAGACGCCTGCGGTTCCGAGTGTTCCGACCACTTAATATCGTATTAACTAGTATTGTTTGATTGCGTGTCGCCGCCGAGGATTAGGTAAAATGAGAACAGGAACAAAAAATGCCACAAAAACGTGTTACAATTTAGAGTGATGTTATTTAAGCGCAGAGCTAGACTGTTTCATTTTAATTTGCTCGTAAGGTTGGATATAGCGTCAATAGGTATAGTTAAGTTATTATTTTTGTAACTGGCTGCTATCCGCCTCGAAGGAAACACGTCTTTGTAGCGTGTTTATCTACAGTTACCTACAATTCAACAAGTTTCACTGGACCGAGCGGTGCAAGTCATTATCTTTTTAAGTAGAAATCTTTATCTACTCACAATTCTGCATCACCAATAATTCGACTATAATAACTATGTTCTGATGTTTCAATGCATGAAAATAAGCGAGACGTTGTGGCAGAGTGGCAGGTCAGCTGAGAATTGACATTGAGGTAACTAACATTAACTTCTAATTCAAAATGGCTTCTTCAAAACAATTGAAGGTCGTGACCCCTAACAGAACTGCCCATATGTCGTGTGACGTCATACTATGAACAATTAAAAAAACATGGCTGACTTTCTACCAACAATGCCTCGAGCTGCCTGCCGATATACGCGCCTTTTCACTTCGTACATAACGTTGGGCCCTAATTTTCAAATTAAAAATGGCGACGTCTAAACAAAAGCGTGCAAACGGCCATCGGGCATTGTTTTAGAAACAATGCGGACTCCGAACCAGCGGCACCCCGCGGCGCTCTAAATATGAAATTCCACGCAGAAATGGCGACGAAAGCGATTTTTACAAATGGCGGACGGGAGGCGTCAGGTGTGTGCATACGTCGTCGGAAATAAGCGGTAATATTCCACTGTCTTATTGGAACTAGTCACAATCGCGAGCGAAGGAATCCGACTTATTTATTAAGCAATTTGAGCGCCCCCGTTATATCTTTATCTCGACCTCTCTAATTTGCATTTAACAGGATATTTTCTAAAACCTCACGTCCTAAGCAAATTCCTGATTCGCTTTGCTCAAAAACGGCTCAAGGTTCGCTGGGGCTAATAGAAAGTCAACTCTAAAGGCTTCAGAAGTGGGATGTATTCCCGATAGCCGATCGGTTGTGTTGTGATCTGTGGCATCGATGAGTTCGGGCGACTGCGCGGTGACGTTTGGCGTTTGGCGGATTCATTACTGAGACAAAGGGAGTGGGGTGAGGGGAGCGCGGGGGGCGGGAGGTGGGGTGCCCTCTCAGCCACTTTCCTAAATCACTGGCGAATGTATTGTGCGCTATCAGTCCGGGCCTATACCTAGCTGTGAGTTGCGGGAGCTAGTCGGGCTAAGAAATTGCTTAATCAACTTAGTCTGGCCTTAGAGGAGGTAAACACAGGCGGTTTGTCAATTTTCGGCTTATCTCGCAAATTAGACTACCTACGTAGGCTGTAGGTTGCTACATTACAACTGTCATTTCTAAGAAGTTTGTTGACGTAATACGAGTACTTACACTACTTACCTACATAAATGTTGCATATTTTACAGCTGTTTATATAAGTGCCGTGTATGTGCATATTGTGCATATATTATGTGTAAGGTGTAGTTATTAGTGATAGTTATTCTGTCAACTCCCTTCACACTGTAATGGCAAAAGTAAATGGTGAATTCAGATTGAACCACTTTTATGCTTCAAATAAAAAATGTTAAGGTTCCATATTACAATAACCATTTTGGAATATCAGTGGAAAGCCCAGAAACATAAAGTGTTGACACATTCTACTAAACTTTTATCACACACTGAGATTCATCTCCTTATAATGCGTTAAAATGATATCGAGATCTAGTTTATAGTCTATTCATGCAAGATTCTTCTTCTTATCTATTGAACGACAAGCCGTGAAGCAATTCACCGAGCCCCTGTCGCCACAGCAAAAAAATTAAAACTGCTCCAAAATACACAGGGATTGAAAAACATATGCGGACGGTGGACATTTTGTCGTCATCAGGCGACGATGGCGACAGTGGCACAATATTCTACCATCCTCTTATGAGGACTATGGCGGTCAAAAGATTAATGTAAGAGTTACTCAACGTCATCATGAACAAGGATAGTGGCTAGAAAAATACTAAATATTAATACGTTTCAACCCGTGGCGTATTTTACTTAAGCGAATTCCAAGGTTTGCCCCGGGGGCTACAGTATGCGGTTCTTGAAGAGGGGAGTAAATACCCAAGTAGCACAATTGGGTCTAAATAGCTCGTATATCATATCTAATTAGATACTTAAGTGAAATTTACCACCATGACTAAGTGCTATATAGGTGGCAAGAACCCTTATGCCACCAGTATAGAACCAAAAGGAGAAAAATTGCAGCCTATTTTTGGTGCTAAATAGAATCCATAAGAGATCTCACAATAACCTTAAGTGGAAATTAGAACTATGGGTGAAAGTTATGCGTCCATAAGAGATCTCACAATAACCTTAAGTGGCAATTAGAACTAAGGGTAAAAGTTATGCGCAGTGAACGAATGAAAACATTTCAGTTCGGTCAATGAGTGATAAATGAGTCGCCAAAATTATCTTTGAGTGGCGAGGCAACTGTAAAACTTATTAAAAGTAATACGTGATCTGCCATATTCATTTTGGATTTATATGTCTGTTTGATGAGTGATTAAACTTTACGTTATACAAGCATCGAAATAAGCACGAAATTCTTGCGAATTTTTTTTTACTGTGAAACTATAGTATGTTTTCTTTGTAAATTTCGACGCGCCCTTCATTTGATCAGGAATATTAAAAAAGAGAGTGCTAAATTAAATAAGGAATAGATACTGATAAGAAATAAAACTGTTAAAAACCTGACCTAATGATTGTAGGTTACGTACAATGTTAAAGTAACATCGTCACAACTATCAAAAGTCTGTGATTATGCGTCAGTGTGATAAAATTCTGGTTAAAATAATCAATTTTCATAGGCTTCCATTTGTAAACATGGCGAAACAAAAACCGTCCAAGAGCATGTCGGGCCACGCTCAGTGTAGGGTTCCGTAGTTGGCCATCCTTCACAATAGACAATAAAATCGAATTTAAATTACGAGAAAGATTTCAAGCTCTATAAAAGGTCGTAAACGCCAAAGTAACTGTAATTACTTATTACCTTCTAGAAGTTATCGATTATACGCACCAGATTGAGCGAAATGTTTTAATGCAGTATGGCACTTAACTAATATGTGTAACGTTCGAAGTATAAGAACACCGCGGGGCACTTACGTCATTTAAAAGAAAATTATGAATTTTTGCGATAACTCAAAAACGGCTCGACCGATTTTATTCAATATAGTTTTCATTGAAAGTACTAATAGGGCCTTATTTTCATGAATTTTTCCATAATTTTTTGACCCGTGGTTGAGAAGTTAGAGGGGGGGGACACTATTTTTTGGATTTACCGAGCGAATATTTACAAAACTGCTGACTTTATCAAAAAATGATCTTTGAAGGCCCCTATTGTTTTTAAAAGACCTATTCAACGACACCCCACACGCTAGTGTTAGAACGAAAAAAAAATCACCCCCACTTTAGGTGTATGGGAGGTACCCGAAAAAAAGTTATTTTTTTAGTTTTTATTTTACCGTTATGTCGGCGTGATACATACACATACCAAACTTCAGCTTTCTAGCACTTATGATCACGGAGCTAAGCCGCGGACGGAAAGACGGACAGACGGACATGGCGAAACTATAAGGGTTCCTAGTTGACTAGGGAACCCTAAAAAAGATCCTACAGTGTTTATTTTCACTTATTTGTTCCTTATTTGGAACTATCAAGTCTAATAATCACTTATTTGTATCTTGCGAGTGGCAAAGCAGTGAATGATATTACCAATAGTAATTATTTGCTCTTTTGTAGACTATTAAACAAGCAAGACTATTAAATATATTTTGACAAGGCGCAAATAGGAACAATAATAGAACTTTTAGTTCGTTAGTGGTTCGAAATAAGTGAAAATAACTGCTTTTGGTTCCAAAAGAGCCGTAAAATTATCCCTTTAGCCACTATTGGTGATATAATTCGCTATTGTACTAGTCATTTGGAACTTTTAGTTCCAAATAAGGGTATGTTCCCACTTATATGTAAAAGTTGCTTATAAGTGATTTTAAGGCCTTATATAGCACTATTGCTTCTTATTGAGTGACAATTTGAACCTGCATGCAACTTTAAGTAGCAAAATCGACTTTATCCCACCATAAGTAATAAAGTAGAAACAAAAAACGTTCCTATGCAACTACAAGTGATAGGATGAACTCATATACAGTTTTGAGTGGTGTTTAAAGCTATAAGTTGTATCAAACACTGTTAAACCACTCATTTAGAACTTAAAGCTATAAGATAAGCTGCAAAATTCACTAATGTGCTGCTTGGGTAGGTTCTTAAAGGGTCGGCAACGCGCGTGTGATGCTCCTGGCATCGCGAGCGTCCATATAGGCGGCGGCAACTGCTTAACATCAAGCGAGCCGCATGCTTGTTTGCCACCGTCGTAGTATAAAAAAAATACCAACCTGAGAGGTGCGGCTGTGACGAGCTGTAAGGCGACTTGATCTGCGGGAACCCTGCAACAAACAGACGATTGCTTCATTAAGTATTCAAGTAATTAAACCGTCACATTCCTGGCGTTCGCGGGGTTCCGTTTTAAATCTTAAATTTACTTAATTTTATAGCTTATTTTAACCTGGGGAAGCTTAATTTGTGAATGTTTATGGAATGAGCTAAGAGTGAACCTTGGTTACTAACTGTTATGTTTCATAAGTATCGGAAGATTTTAAACAGAAACAATTTAAACTATATGTATCTGAATCTGTGAATTCTGAATATTTTATAGGTGTTTAAATGCATTTATTTATTTATTTAATCTTTATTGCACAAAAGAAAACTTATCGTACAAAAGGCGGACTTAATGCCATGAGGCATTCTCTACCAGTCAACCTTCGGGCAAAGCAGAGAAATTGTGGGCGGTGCAACTAACTTAAACAAGTTTTAATAAATAAATATTTAGATAAATACATATATTCATATAATATATACACATATAAATAAATACAGATGAAACATACTAATCAGATAACCTAAGAATTCACAACTCTGCTAGCGTAGAGGTCACGCAAACATTTTTTGAAAGTGCATTTGTTCGGTTCGGAGCTTGTTTGATCTTGAGGGGAAGGCGGTTCCAGAGACGGGAAACTTGACGGGAATTTAGTTATTATATTATTATACATAAACAATTAAACATCCCTTTTGTTTGACAAGCATGCAGTAAAATTTCGCCTTAACTTCTATAATATATGTAACATACGTATATATTATATATATTTAGAGGTACCTACTATTATGTTATGAGTTATGATTATGACTTATGTTCGATGAAAGTTAATAATTAATCATAACAATACATAAAAGCTTAAGCTGTTAGCTTAAGGCGCGCTAAATCTCTTGTTTCTTTCAAAGCTCAACTGAAAGAACACTATCTATCCCTTTCATAATTCGTATTTTATTCAAATGGTCCTATTATCTGTTGGCTGAATGTATGTATGTATTTATGTATTTATTTTTTTATTATATTTATGTATTTATTTGTTTTTTATGTATATATTATTATTATTGTCCGATTTTTGCACCGCCTAATAATAAAATATGATTTTTTCAAGTTCTCCACTACCCAAAGGTTGTCTGGAAGAGATCGCTCTTTAGCGATAAGACCGCCTGTTGTTTACCTCTAATTGTAATGTCTTAAATTGTAGTTCTCCTGTATATTTTATGAGGTGTGCAATAAAGAGTACTTGTATCTTGTATCTTGTATAAAATATTCTCATTCTCCAAATACATCATGTTCCAAACGAGTTTTAAACAGACTCAAAGATGCAAGAAAAGTTTAATAAGCAATCAATACGCACAAAAAACATGAGCTAAATTACAGTAGCTAATTTTATTAAAACTTTCGTGAGACATATATAATTATTGTATTAAGCGGTTTACACTCACGTGAAATTGTCAGGAACGGCCCGACATGTTTCGAACTCGTATGGAGCTCTTCATCAGGGACGGCAGCCCGTACTCCGCCGCGGCAACCTCGTCATACCACAAACATGTGTCGAAACATGTCGGGCCGTTCCTGACGTGAGTGTAAACCGCTTAATACAATAACTAAATTACAGTGTTTTTAATTTCTATACGTTTTTGAACTACCTAATAATTTTTAATTGAAATGCCGTAATTTTAATTAAGTCGCCCTAATCAAAGGAAACACCCAATAGCCCAGACTCCGGGCGAGTCGACAGACAGAGGGGACAATCGAAGAAGACTCCGCTCGCGCCATTTGCCGAAAACAGGGCTGCGCCGGCTATCTGCAGTGAGGATGCAGGTTCTATTATATTTGCAATGCCCCTGACGATGGAGTTTATGCGAGTCCGAGACATGTCGGGGCGTTCCTGACAGGTAAACGTGAGTTAAATCATTTCAATACATTCAAATTAAGTATTTTATGCAGGTACACTACGTACCTGCATAAAATACTAAGAAAATATAAGTATGAAACTTAATCTCAATAAACTATAATATAATTGTAAAAAAGAGAACATTATATAGTTTTAATTCCATTATCTGCTGATGTTGAAGCGAACGTAGATGTTAATTTAATAGGACGAAAATTCTACAATCAGTCAGTTCGTACGCACCTAATATGATAAAATATAATTTTGAAAATTCGGCATAATCGACCATGGAATGTAAGTGGGAAATCTGTATAGCTTCCAAAATGCTAAGAACTTTACCCTAAATAAGCTATGAACTTTACTCTTAATATATACGAAATCTAACGCGTTTAGTTTGTTACTTTAATGACAGAATAATGGCCCGTAATAATTGGAACTCAGTGCTGTAAGTTGCAAGTGATCA
Organism: Apotomis capreana; assembly: GCA_947623375.1. Taxonomy (NCBI): domain Eukaryota; kingdom Metazoa; phylum Arthropoda; class Insecta; order Lepidoptera; family Tortricidae; genus Apotomis; species Apotomis capreana. The sequence goes on along the minus strand of OX392513.1, from coordinate 533,681 downwards.
TGCTGATATGTTGATTTGATTAAATATGATATACATAACTCTACAAAATATAATATAGCCAGTCTATACCTAGTTTCTAATCAACCTTACAAGTTTTTTTGTAACAGGATTTTTAAAGACATTATTATTCGGACCTACATATTAATTATTCGGATAATTTTGCAATCATCAGTAAATGAGTATGCGGGTAAAATGCAATTCCAATTTTGCAGATGCAGATGTCGGCGACATTCCTGTTCTACTCGATCTCTACGACTTCACAAATATCAAGAAAAATGCACAAAGCGAGTTAAACACTTCCTCAATTACGTGCAAGATAAATAAATACGTGAATTGGTGTGTGACGGGCATTGTTGTGGAATAATGGCGCTGTCTCTTTCTTAAACAAGGGCGTAGAGTGGGACACAGTGCGTGACTAGTGTGAAAAGGGAGTGAATACCGGTGGAGCTAAGAACAACATTCGATGCAATTATGGTTGGCGGGTAAATACTGTTAGAATAGCCGGTGGACCGAGCAGGCCGGATGAAATGCCCACTGCAAATTATATCTGACAGGCTTTAAAAATACCAGGAAAGTTTAGTTTAGTTTCTGTTATATCGCAGAAAGTTAATCAAGTCACTGCACTGACGTTTGCAACTGTCCCTTTTTTTTTTGTTTTACTTGTAATCTTGTAGGAAACCAGAGTTGTTTAAAATTATTAGGACAAAGACGATTGGGAGAAAGCGAGTGATGAGGCCTTTGCCCAGCAGTAGGACAGCAAAAACTAATAAAATAAAAAGCGTAGTACGCCCACAAGGAGTATTGATTATAAAAATCATAAGAGATGCCTTCTTATCATTGTTCATCCAGAACAAAAGGATCACGCTGTTAAGATTTTTCCTGAAATTTTCCCTTAGATTTTAATGTTAATGTATAGGGGTCTGTATTCTGTAATTTTTGTTAGTAAACGTGAAAAGGCGACAATGTTCAGGGTTCGGCACTATCGCGCCACTTCTGGAGAGAGCCGGAATGTTTTAATAAATTAATTCGTTTGGCGAAGTGCCCGCGCGGTTCCAACCGGAAAAATCTGGTATCATTAACGTAAATAGCCGGATAAAGCACAGCGGGCTGGTTGTGCTGTTTTTGCGTGTGTGATGGCTTAATGCTAATACATGTGTTTGAAAAATATATATAGTTACAATTCATTCCATATTGCATCCCTCAGATACTCGTATACCGATCATATTATAACGGGATCCACTTCTTTTATAGAAAAACACTTCACCGTATGCTTTATTTCATAGAATTTTAATTTCATAGACAAATTTTTCCTCGAAAGTCATAATTTTGTCAGAAATCTTGAAAATGTCAACCTATAGATTAGGTTATAACTTATTTAGAGATTAGCTATAACAACAAAATACTAAAAATAAAATAAAATAAATATTTAAGGGGGGCTCCCATACAACAAACTTGTTATAGATTTGAAACCCGGTTATGTATGAAATCAAACAATAATTAAATGCAGTTTTTATTAAATCTAAAATCGATGTCAATGGTTCTTAAAAAAAACACAGTTTTTTTTATAATTTCTGATTTCTCTTTCCTGACCCATTTATATGGTCACCCTGTATACCTATCGCACCCAAACTGCCATTTGCAGTTGAGTATTGTCCGTCTGTACAAATACAAATCTTTAGGCTCTTATAATCTACGAAGAAAAGATTAATTGTCGTTTTTTTCCGTGATCTCGTCTCGTGGACGTTTAATTGACGTGAAGTAACCAATTCGCGTGGTGTCGAGTGACGTCAGCACAAAAGGTGTCGGGTTGCAGCAACAATGAGAGATTAGCGCAGCCACTTATAGTGCAGGAGCTGGAGGTCGAACAGGACACGTCGTTCAATATAACTAAATAACTAAATTTATTTTTGTCTTTATCTAGGACACCTTAGGAAAGGGCCGAGGAATAAACTTTCTTACATGTAATGTAAATTTCAAAGCGATACAAAACAATAATATCCATACTATCGATACTAATATTATAAATGCGAAAGTGTGTCTGCCTGTCTGTTAGCTCTTCACGCTTAAACCGCTGAATCGATTTTGATGATATTTGGCATAGAGATAGTTTAAGATACGAGGAAGGATGTAGGATAGTTTTCATCCTGGAAATTATACCTAATAAAAAGATTGAAAGTGAGTGAACATTTCTGTTGGGATGCGGTGACCCTGTAGGAAATGTAATTATTAAACCAAAAGAACAATTGCTCTTAAATTTACTTAGGCGCTTTTAATAATCCCTTTTATCAAGTTCCACGCATACGTAGTCGCGGGCAAAAGCTAGTAATAACCATAAATTTCAAGATGAAAACATATCAGAAGGAAACTGGTGGTAAACAGAGACTACCTACATAATTAAATGCTCTTGTTTCTTTACCAAGTGAGTTTGAGTGTTGTTTTTAACCCTACAGGGACATCGTATGTGAAAATAAATTCAGATTATCGCCTCCTTCTGTGACACCCGCATCTGGCAGCCACGCTGGCAGAGCAAGGTCGCTAAGTTTGCGTCTAACGTTGTCGCGAGTCGTGACCGAACGTAGCTTATGACTAATAATCGCAAATCGACGACCTAAGTAAATTAAAGTACCTCTATGTATAAAAAAAGCACTTTTGCAACAACAATCCGAGTGATCAACTCGCAGCTGACATAGAAGCTCTGTAGGGAAATGGATTTAAAACAAGCCTTAAAAATTGGCTTATTTCTATATAAAGTATTTTATAGCTTAAAACTAAATCTTTGAATGTCAATGTTAAGTAATAAATATAAATTGTAAGATTCACAATCGTATTTATGATAATAATAATAATAATAATAATAATAATCTGTTTATTTCTTAGAACATGGTACAAATGATGGTCGAGATACAATTAGTGCGTCATATTCTGCCTCTATCGGCGTAGAAATGTTAGAATAAGTTAATTTACAAATACAATTGTTATACAATATTGAGGTCACATAGAAAAATAATGTTTATTGATAATTTAGGAACTCATTAATGGGTCAATCAACTATTTTCTGCCACTCGTTGCCATGGTGATGTCCTCTGGGTTACTCTTTAAAACTACGATTTTCGGCGGCAATATTCAACAAAAATGTTGCAATTGCAGCAGTTAAAAGACCATTCTAATATAGAATATTTCTTGAAATTACCAATATTATAAATTATCAACACTTTTCTGAGAAGTTTAATCACCTTTGTCTCCTGGATGACGGGACAGAACAACAAGAAGAAAAAGTTGATCCACCCTTATAACCTATCTATGTAGGTACAGTCGAGTTAATTTACATCTACATACTTACGAGAGCAAAAATATCTGAACACGACCCTATTGTCAGGAGCATAAACTCGTGTTCAGACATTTTTGTTCTCGTAAGTGTGTAGATGTAAATTAACTCGACTGTACACGCTTTTGCAATAAATCATTCTTATTATTTTTCTTATTCTTAATAAGGTCAGGTTGGGTAGGAGAAACACATTGGGGTAAGGGAAATACTTAAAATAAATCACAGTATATGTGGTAGGTAAATCCGATTTTTAGAAACAGTTCTAGGTAAAAAATAAATAAATGTTACTGTCATGTCTATTAAAGCTATAATATATAAAATATTCCAAAGTGTTCCACTTTCTCCATGTGTTTCCCTTACCCCACCTGACCTTAACCCATTTTTTACATAAGTATTTTAATATTTTTTAATTGAATTAATTATAATTATGAATTAACGATATTAGCGTTTCTAAAGCCGTCTCCTAGCCTACGCCCATAAAGAATAGAGCTTAGTGTGCGACGGGCCACTCAATACGTCAAGAGATTCTCCAGCCGTGTCTGGTTACGCTTTGTGCCGTTAAATTGGGTATAAAAAGGGAAAATAGGTATTAACCTAATTTGAACCCAAACACACGGTGTTTAGTTTCGCGGCCGTGAGTTTCTGGGAATACGTGTGTGATAACTAAGTATGAAGTATATGCTGTATATGGCTGTCGTGATCAGCCTCGGCGTTGGTATTCTTATATCCAGTGGTAGAAATAAACAATAAAAAGCGTTGGTTAAAATTTGAGGGCCAAATTTTTATATGTGTACATTACTTAATTCATTCATTCATTTTGATAAAACATAGTTTTACATGTCAACATAATTATCAATATATAATTTAAACTAAGTTTATATAAATTAATTATTTATCTTGGGTAGCGAACCCGTTAAGGGTGCTTAATATAGGCTTCTTCTTTGAATTAAAGTATAAATAGAAGCACATGATTTAGGTAGTATTTGTATTTATTTATTACATGTGTAGTGTGTAGGCAATAGTAAGTACAAGTAGGCAAGTACTCATACTTATATGTAGGTAGTTACAGTAACATAGATGAAGTATGTACATATTAATAGTGAAAGTTTAATTCACAGTCATTAGCAGAACTGAGCTCATACAAACAAAATAGAGTTGCTAAAATTACTAGCTACATTTTTAATTCTGGGGGTGCTTCATTTTTCTAAAAAAGGTGGTGCCGCGGAGAACACTTTATTTAGGTCAAGATTCATTTCGGCGGAGCGCCGGCCGAGACGCCTAAAATTAGCCCCAGACAGTAGACACGTCTGCCTCGTCTGTAGGTAGCTCTTCCTAATGTAGGTACACTACACTAGTGACAGTGTACTATACATGCGAAATTCTATACATTTTCAGACTGAATTTGCGTTTCTTCGGAACACTTTTTAAATGAATTGCCAAGAAATGTATCTCTCTCTTTCTTATACCAGATAGTGTATATCGTGATACTTAATTATTATTTGAATCTTTTCCAGACCAAGAGTGAATAAGCAACACCTGAACTAGCGAGCTGCATCTTGGGCCTCGTGGCCGCTTATTTGTCATTCTGATCAGTTATTTATTTATTTTAAGGGTCTAAATGAATCACACACACCATCCCAGATACCATCAAACAAATGCTGAAATTTGAAACGAAACAGTTAAACGAGGTAGCGAATTTTATAGTTACCTACAAGTTTCGCTGTGTCGCTGCTGCCTCACATCCAAAACAATTAAGAGTAGGCACCTACCTACCTAACAACTATGTGTAAAAAACGTTCATCTCATTTGTATTCAAATTAAATCATTAATTAGACCACAAATATTGTCCTGAAGTGCTCCGCATGCCCGCATGTGAAGTTTCTAATCGTTAAGGTGTTTACAGACAAATCAAGCACGCCTTAACGATCCGTCGTATCGGGTGTCTTATTCAGAACGGCCTAATTGAGACACATTTACTGACAAAAAAGGGCTTATATGCCATTCAGGTTCTTACAGCTTGGAATGTTTTGTTGTTGAGCGAGTAGAAGCTCAAGTCATTGGGGATAATAGCTCGCATTCAAGAGCTGGTCGATTGATTAACTGAATAGCTTCAATGAGTCATTATTGACAATGTGAGGTTTCTAATCTTTCGCGCTGATGTGCTGGCAGGTTCTATGCGGTTGTTAATAGACTACTAAGAACATTTTCACTTTAATTCGTAGCACTAAAGAAGAAATGAGATACTTACATCTGTATTTTGTCTGCATTCGCCAACTGTACAGGTTTATGCCTCCTATTATGTTAATAATTCTGCTGTCAATCTTGAGTGGTTTTATGTAATGAAAATTATCATCGTCATAAATATAATTACATCGTTATCAATTTTAAGTTTAGGAAGTCCTTACAAATTTTAAATTTTGAAGGATAACAGAGACGTTTAATACCGAGTCCTATGACCAGCCACAGTGCTGACTTATATGCGGGGTTCTATGACTCAGTTTAATTTTCAGGATAGTAAAACTTAGACACTTCGGGTCACTCGCGTCACTCGGGTTATTGCAAGGGAACGATAAATTCTGTACCTAATATTGAGCCTGTGATTAGACAATTTCAAATTGATCGAGACGTTCGTTTTTAAACAGTATGTAGGTAGGTACAGAAATATACTATGAAAAGTGTAGAAGTGACCTGTGTTAAGAGACAAACTCGAATTAGTGTTAAAGTCGCGATTAATTATATAATAAAGCATCAACTGTATCAAATTATTCCACGTGCGTCTATAATGTGTGAGTTAATTAGAGGAAAGTGGCTGTTTCAGCGCGCGGTGCGATGCGCGCGCACGGCAGCCATCTTGGTTCAAACGTCACTTATTCGCAGACACGCGCCGCCTCTCACGCGTAACGTGTGCTATAATTTGTGGAAAAGTAGGAAATTAGAGCAGCGTTGTTGTTTGTAGTGTAGCGGGGATGGGATGGAACCTCGCTTGTGCGCACAGTAGGTTTAATTTGTTTAGAAGGCAAGTCTAACATGTTTGTTTCTAAACAGTACAGATTGTTAATCGTAAGAGGTTGGACGAGATCGATGTCTAACGATAAAATATGTTTGAACTAGGTATTGGAATTGAAAATCGTTTTTCCTTTTTTTTGTTGAAACAAATTGTCAACTAAGTAGTGCCTGTCTGTCCAGGGACTGAAACACACTCACAAGACAACACAATCTAAGGAACATCATACTGACGCACAAATTTACGTTCCGAAACGTTTTCACAAATCGTTATTCATTTTCATGATTTTCGCATTGGGAGATATTAGGTTCGGAATCCTGAGCACTGTATTGATTGTAGTAGGAGAAATAAATACCCAATTTGTTCATCTATTTTTTATTTTCCACACTAAATGTGTTTAAAAAAAGAAGCGTAATAAGTGGAATCTAAAAGATTGGGATACTTTTTCTCCTACTAGAATCGATAGTGCTTAGGTTTCTGAGTCGGAATAACCTAAATTTCCTCCAAAAATGCAAAAAACAAGACAATGAACGAACGATTTGTGAAAACGCTAAAAACTCGCAGCACAACGACGTGGTAAAACAGGTTACGAAAAAAAAGTTCCTTAACACTTCAGTAGGTAAGCAGCAAAATTACCTAACTTCTCTTGCATACAGATTAAATTGTCCAATAGTTGGGAGAGGTCCCGGAGTAAAGCCCGCTACCCGGGAGCAGACCGAGGCGGGCTGCAGTTGGCAAGCAATGAGGCGACCTAGATCCCATCTTCACTCTCCTATCGATTCTACTGTAAAGTACTTACTTACTGTTGCTAGTAAGGATGCTTGTGAAAACTTGGTGCATTTGGGAATGTCCTCGTTTATGCATTCACATAAAAATATGGCAAGTGCGAGTCCGACTAGCGCATGAATGGTTCCGTACCATAATCTATAACAAGTTTGTTGTATGGGAGCCCCCCTTAAATATTTATTTTATTTGATTTTTAGTATTTGTTGTTATAGCGGCAATAGAAATACATCATCTGTGAAAATTTCAACTGTCTAGCTATCACCGTTCTTGAGATACAGCCTGGTGACAGACGGACGGACGGACGGACGGACGGACGGACGGACAGACAGCGAAGTCTCAGTAATAGGGTCCCGTTTCTACCCTTTGGGTACGGAACCCTAAAAACGTGCTCCATTAAGTGCTTATTAGGCCGCTGAGGTTACTTTGTTGACGTACCTAATATAGAGCAATATTTTATGGAAATAGAATTGTTCAACCAATAGTTCATGCACGATCATCACTGATAGATAATAAATTAATCAGCGGCTATCATTTATAAACTGTTTGCTATTTCATTTTCAAGTTATGCGATGAGACCTGGTTCGCGGCACTCGCTGACATGAGACAAAGACGTCGACAAGGCGACGCAGTACCACCCGTCGCACACTTCTCTTGTCAGGCCTGCGGTAAAATGTGTCGATCTCGTATCGGTTTAGTTAGCCACCAGAAACGGTGTATCACAAACATTACACCATAATTCGTCTGCAATAGACGCAAGGGCCTATATATATATATTTCATTAGAGGTATTCCACATTTAATATCATAAGCCTAAATGACCTTTAAAAAAAATGTTATCTCCCTGCAATTATATGCTTTCAATATGCACTGTAGTTATGGTTGGGAATCGTAGCAAAAACTATGATTAACTTTTATTGTAGTCTTGACTATATTACCTTCTTAATACTAACGTTCCCATATGACTAATTTCGCAATAAGTGTGGGCTTTACCAGCCCGCGCCCCGCGAGGCTATTACGAGCCCCACACGCGCCCCAAAGCATTAACTCGCTGGAATGTTAATAAATGGAGTCGATAAATTAATATCGAGTGCAGGGGCCCTAATCCCCGGGAATGCGCGAGCGAAGCTAGGTCTGCCGTGGGTGAAATCATCGTCTGCCTAAATTACGTGTCCATCGCTATCCTAACCGGTTGATGAGACCTAGTCCTAGTTCCTTAAGCATAGTCATGTATAAACCGTAATACGTTCAATATTGGATTCATACTTGCCTGAAAGATGACATGGTTCCGGCTCATTTAACGGTTTTCTAATATCTTGACCAAATAAGTGGTTTTCCTATAGGTATTCTATCCAGGTAAACAGGATACTATGGACCTAAAACAATACCAGTAAAACGTCAAAAACTATTAGTGATGGTATATTTTATATTTGGTAGTATTTCGAAGAGCGATAGGTAGGCCAAAAAAGCGATGTATGGATTGTGTGAGAGAGGACATGAGAAAGAAAGGATTAAGCGCTGAAATGACGAATAATAGAGATGAATGGAAGAAGAAAACATGTCATAAGTGGGATAAGGGCAGGGAGATGATGATGATATTTTATATTTGGTATAAGTAGCTGTTCTATTATGGGTAAGGCCGCGGAAAGTTACCAATGTGGCATAGAAGTAACATAAAAAGATATACGTTATGTTATCATAAAACGTAACATAAGTCGTTATAAAGCTTAGATCATACTGGAAAATATTCCCATTAAATAACGTAGCTAAGAAAAAAAAACAAGTTACTTATAAAATTATTAGCTTTATATTGCCTGTAAACAAAATTTTGATGGCACATTAAAATCAATATAATGAAACACGCGTGTGATGGAACTAATGAAACACAAACCGCTCTAGTATTTTAAAGCCTCTCATTTTGTACCAGGTGGCAGTAATTACTATTTGTTCACTGCTGGTACCCAATACTAGTAACAAGACGACCGTATAACAATAAAACAGCTTTAGAATCAATGATTCTACTGTGACATGAGGTCGAAAATAAATTATTTTCTTCTTAAAACAGTTTTTTTTTATCAAGATGTTGTTTTTATTTATTTTAGTATTGTACAGCAGTTTTGTTCGACTTTGTATATTTTCGGGTCATTAAAAATCTAATAAAACTCATTTAAGTTAGTATAATCTGTGTGCACTTCCCTTTACAACATTTATTCGTTATGTTACGTAGAAAATACGTAACATTTTGCAAAAATGTAACATATTCGTAACGAAAGTGTAACGTATTTTTGAAAAAAAGTGGATTTTCATGGTGAAATAAAGACATTTTTAATACAATAATACGTGTCACTTGCTTGAAAACCGTTACGCTATTGTACAAAAAAAACTGATTAAATACAATCACTCCTTACCTTTAAAATCACACACGACACTTTGGGGGTACTTTCACGAAACTATGACTGTGTCTACTTTGAATTGCATTTGTTGACAAACTGACGGATTTGGACTTGCTCATTGGTGTTGCCCTACTAGAATATGAGTTGCCAGTGCACGTAAACGTATTTTCGCCAAAAAATATTTAAAAACAAGCTACATAAAGCGTCACGAAAGTATTGTAACATAAGTGTGGAATGCTGATCCATTAAAATAATGTAAGATAAAAAATTAAAATGATTATATTATCATTATTCCGTAATCAGAAGAACTATCTTTATATCATAAATTTTAGTTTAAAACAAAAGTATGCCCATGAAAGTTGAAATATCATAAAAATAACAGAGCTTTTAGTACTCGTGGTCGAAAAATTTAACCAACTTTCGTTACGTTTTGGACGGAAATATATTTTTAGTATTTTTATAAAGGGATTTATATTAATTATCTTACTTGCGACCATGAGAATTCCTATATCCACTTATGATAAAAATATTTTTGAAACAGTAGGGGTTACCAATTTTTTTAATCAGCTGGGTAAATTTGAAACGTCCAAATTGGTAATAACTTTCCGCGGCCTTACCCAAATATGACCGACAGCCCCGACCACTGTCATTCTTAAAAAAAAGTCACGTCAATAAAACAAATCACAACCACGCACGAGTCTTGTTTTCTTGTGATGCCATCATGGGTGTTGTTCAAATGCGTCAGCATCAGCACTGTAGCGCCATCTGCCCACACAGAGCTACAACACTACTCCGCTCGCCTCCCCACTAATCCGCTCACGAGCGCATAACTGTCTAAGCTGCGGTAATGCCACTTTTATTGGCTTTTGACACCTATTCTAATGAAATTCTTCTGTAATTGATAGGGTCAGATATTTCGAGGGTAGATAATTAATTAGAATTTAAATACAAAATCACTTAAATATCCATTCCATTTTATATTCATATTGATACATGGTAAAGGAGAAAGAAATAAAAGACAACAAGATGTTTGAAGACTTACTTCTATCTATTTGGAAAGTGGATAAACACAACATGTCACTATACACTTCCTGTAAATAAGTAGCTATACCCAACCAATCTTGTCCCCAATCCAAGTGTTGCTATGCTTTATAGGCCGATGGATTCTTGGAACTACAATACTATTTTTAATCTGTAGGGACCTCTATAATTTGGCATGTCTTGAGAATAAACAAAAAAACCGCCGCATTCGTTTTAATAAAGGGGGCTGAGAATCATCGCACTACCTGCTCGCTAATCTCTCTCGTCATCTATTTAAATAGCGAAGCCAAACCAAACACAAGAGTACCCGGTAGCCTACATAAACAATACTTATAATTACATAAACATCTTTTTCGAGAAATCACACAAAAACTTGTCAAAATTAATCTAACTGTATTTTTTCTCACAATATACGGTATAACGTTGAGAGCAGGGACGAGACTTAATATTTTTTTAGTCCCAATAATTGAACACGTTTATCGGTCTTTTTAAAAATCGTCCAATTCATCTTACAAAAAAATAAGTTTGTAGGTATAGGTATAACAACAGACATTAATTCACGTCAGCTAACGTCATAAAATACTATTACAAAATTCTAAAATTGTATGATTATGTCAGGAAAAATGTTAACAGCGCGATGCAGCGTCGTCGTGGCGCCAGCCGTTTAGCGCCATCTGTTGGTATAGTATTTTTGTCCTCTTATTACGTCGAAACGGCTGGGTGGATTATATATTTACCAATTTTGGTACAGGAATTTTATACGACTACGGTAAAAAATACGCGGACGATGTCCTCGTACCGTACAGTCGAGTTCATTTACATCTACACACTTACGAGAACAAAAATATCTGAACACGACCCTATTGTCAGGAGCATAAAATCGTGTTCAGATATTTTTGGTCTCGTAAGTGTGTAGATGTAAATGAACTCGACTGTACCTACTATTACCTGCTCTCAATTTCTTTACTATCAATCTAAGGGACTTTCGTCCAAGAAATATCGATATATTTTTTTTTTAGGGTTCCGTACCCAAAGGGTAAAAACGGGATCCTGTTACTGAGACTTCGCTGTCCGTCCGTCCGTCCGTCCGTCCGTCTGTCACCAGGCTGTATCTCAAGAACGGTGATAGCTAGACAGTTGAAATTTTCACAGATGATGTATTTCTATTGCCGCTATAACAACAAATACTAAAAATAAAATAAAATAAATATTTAAGGGGGGCTCCCATACAACAAACGGGTTGGTTGCATTAACTTTGCACCTCTTTTGTATGGGGCGCTATACATACCAGGTGCAAATTTAACTTAACCACTTAAAGATGAAAAGTGTTTGTACGGAACCCTCGGTGCGCGAGTCCGAAACGCACTTGCCCAATTTTTTTTACTATCAAGTCATTTCACACTTGTAAAAAAAATATACGACTTTAAAATACTCAAAAAGACAGTATGATTTACGTATTCTCGTAGACTGAATGGACACAATGGCAACAGTGGCGTTGTGTCTCGGAAGTGTCACCCAACACTGTCACAACACGTCACGCGGAGCTCCGATAGTGCTATTGTCAACAGATTTGCGACACAAAGCCGAGAAAGGGTTAACTAAATTAAATAGTAGCGTGTAACGTCGCCGCCTCCGTAGCTTGTGAGGGTTAAGTTTTTTCTGTTAACCAAAGTATGGCTTTTGTTGGGTCATGCATAATAGATAGGTTGAAAAAATAATTGTCTTGTGAATGGAACACTCGGGAGTTTTATTGATATTTGAATGTCACTCCTAAATGTTTGTTATTTGTCATCTAATGGGCCATATCCTTTTATTCTTTGTTTTCTTTTACTTTAGCTATCAAAAATTACTTTGTATATTAGTTGTTTCTGCGTTACAAACGTTCGACGTTACGTTATTACAACGGTGCACTTAACTTAATGAGGAATTTGTAATTTGCCCTCAAAGTTAATTTTATTATTGCATCCCTAGTCCCTAATAAATCTAATATTTTTAGCTTAAACTCTTATGCTTAAACAACTGAACCTATTTTAAAGTAATTGGTACAAAGTGTCAACTATTCCACCACTCGAGCGCCAGAATACCTTTAGAATTTTTCCTTACTTACCTATGCTTTTGTGTGTTGATCGCGACCTTAATGTGCACATAGTATGACAGTAGTGTATTAAATTTGAATAAACATCACAATCTTAATAAAAGTATTTAAAAAAGGGTCTTATTAAAAATAATCATTGGTAATCCATCACTTTACCGAAAATCGTTTCATCGATTATCGTTTCCTATAACACTATTCGCAGAATTTTATTACAACTTAGGAATCACTCATCGAACTTCGTTAGATCGCTTGTACATTTACTCGAATTACCTTTTACACAAGAATCAACTCATCGAATTTCACTTCATTATTTTATTTGTTTATCGACGTAGTCGTTCATCGAATCGCTTTTACTATAATTTTGGTTTAACGTAAGTTTCAGTTCCCATAATAATTATATCATAGAAAATCATTTCACCATACCTACTCAATAATACGCTTCAAGCACCTAACATAATTTTTTTATGACCCATGAGGTTTAGGTTATTTATTTTTTATGACCTAAAACCCGACTTGGCTAGATCCGACTTGGTTGGGTTAGGTTTAGGTTATTTATTTTTTTTATGACCTGAAACCTGACTTGGCTAGATCCGACTTGGTTGGGTTAGGTTTAGGTTATTTTTTTTAAGACCTGATACCCGACTTGGCTAGATGCGACTTGGTTAAGTTAGGTTTAGGTTATATTTTTTTTATGACCTGAAACCCGACTTGGCTAGATCCGACTTGGTTGGGTTAGATTTAGGTTATTTTTTTATGACCTGAAACCCGACTTGGCTAGATCTGACTTGGTTGGGTTAGGTTTAGGTTATTTTTTTTGTATGATCCGAAACGTTACTACGATGAAACATTTTTTGTGGCAGTAATAATAAATGGGACGTGCCATCTGTGAATTATGTTTCGATAAATTAAAACTACGACCAAGTAATTATTCTATGAAAGGTAAATTCGATGAATAGTTAAGCTACGATTTGAGACTAATTCGAAACAATTTACGTTGAATAGTTGATCGATTATTCGAAAAGCAATGAATTTGATTATGTGATTAGAAAAAAAAATTAAAAGACATTCGTGGAATAGTTTTGGGTGACATGAAAATCGACGTAAGAAATTTCGATGAAATGGAAAAAAATAAATAAAAGACAAAAAGATTAATTGTTCGACCTTGCCAGGATTCGAACCTGGAATCTTCTGATCCGTAGTCAGACGCGTTATCCGTTGCGCCACAAGGCCCGTTGACTTGTTGGGCGAAATTTACCGCTACGATCAGATGAAATAATTGTGACAGTTTAAGTTTATTTTTAAACCGTCGTAGCCGTGCGTAACCAGCCCGATTATCAGCCAACGCGTTGGCTAACGTTGCAACGTTAATAATTAAACGAGATCACAGGTCAATTTTATAGCTAGGTAATATCTGCAGTATACCAGATAACACAATGAAATTTATAATTATATTCGTAACGTTTGTTGGCATTGATTTCTGTAAAGACGCTACTCTCGAGATCAAAAATACCGGGTATCCATGTTGTATGCACTTACTATGAAAAGTGTACCCATTTTATTTACTCTTGACTGCCTATATTATCATGTACACCATGTAAATATATTTCAATGTGTACGACGAACGGACTAAGAATTACTAAGAAGGACGGAAGAAGAATAATACACGTAATACTTTAAAATGGCAGTAACTGTAGGGTCTTATATAAGGACTAAAATAAATAAATAAATACATTTAATTCGTTTTTACCCTAAAATAATCCTGGCTTTTGACAACTGAACTCAGTAGCAAATCAATACGATTACCTAATAATTAGCTTCCAAAGCATCTTATCTTATCGATTTCTTTGTGAGTGAGGACAAAATAATGCACACTTGTAGGCGTATTAGGTTAGGTAATTGAGAGATCGAACAATCGCCGAAGCTTCGAAAACTGGCCGAACTGAACACAGAACCCTTTGTTTTATACCGGTATTGTCGCCCAAATACCGGTATCTACAACCTTACCGACATTTAAATACGGTTTCTTTCGGTTCACAGTTGTCTATAAAAATATGTTGACGCGTAAACGATTTAAAGCTTTATAATAAGGACATTTAAGTAGGATTTTGTGTGAAGGGCTCGCAGGCCGCAGGCGGTGCGTGTAGGGATGGGATGTGTTCGTGTCATTAATTACCAGTCGATTAATTATTTGAGTGATTACATTTATTTAATAAAGTGTTTCGTTACGCCATTCTGAGATATATTATTTGGGGTAGAGTGGAAGGTTGCCAAAGCCTAATGTTTGCCGAAGCACACGTAGATGACTTCTTTGATATTAGACGAAAGAGAATAGCCTCTTTGATGAGACGATTACGCGGCAGCAGCAACCAAAAAACCAAAAAATGTCCCATAACCAAATACTGGGCAGAAGTAGTTATTGGCAGGGCCAAGTAGAGCAAAAGCTCTGCTGCACCGGTACGCAATTGTTATACTTAGTTGTACTCAGTTATACATATTTAGTGATGGATTTTTTTTATTTATTAAGAAAATCTTGTAATTACCTACTAACATAGGTACCTACTTACCTAGTTATTATGTCTTGACGTGTAACTATCTATAATAACTTACTATGGGTAGTTTCAGACCAGAAATAAAGGATTTTTATTTGATAAGTCAGTGGTCTTGCTCTGATTGTGTCTGGTGACAGATAATTAATTGTTAATAGGTGATTATTTCATACCATCTTATTCTATTGTCAATTTTTTACGATTTTTTAAGATTCCAATAAATATTTTAAAGTTTCTTTGTGATTTTATTCAATAGACATCTAAACCCTTAAGTTTTCGTACCCTACCACACTCTAAACATTTACGCGGCTGTATCCCATCCTAATGTTTATTTGCTGACCGAACGGTCAATGAGTAACCGCTCAGTAAATATTTAAGAACATCACTATCCCTCCCGAAAGGGTTGAACAGGGTTAATAGCAGGCAGTTAGGGAGCATTGTAGTACGTGTGAAGAGAGCACTAGTTCACACCAGCCCTGTGCTCCTCGCCCACCGTGTCCCGGCCTCCCCCGGTCCTCCGCCGCGGGACAAAGTTGGCCCACGAGGGGGCGAGATAAGCCAGGACGCGGACCAGGTTACACTGGCTACACTTGACAATACTCCACGAAAAAACCAACCAAGACAGACCTCCCCCGACTCTCCATTTAATATGAAATGTTTATACAATTGCGGCGCCGAGAAACGACCCGCGGGCTCCGCGTACAATGGACGCAGTTAGGCTTGAGTTTGAATGGGATTTTTTTGCATTTTTTTAGGTCCAATCTTGTTTGGCTTAGAAATCGTAAAAATTGAATGAGTTTATTTGATATGTTGGATGGTTGGATGATAAAATTATGATTCTCTCGGTTTTGCTGCAATAGAAAATTATATTATGAGACAGGTTACGTGTTACGTGATCCGCGCGTATAGTTATCATTTAGGGAATAATGTTAATGGTCCCATAAAATTATTTCTGTCTCGTGTCTATACTAAGGTTAAATGTTACCAATACATTGTTTCTTCAAAAATATCTAGCCGCGCAGCTAGAGATGTGCCGTTTTCGTAAACGTTTCCCGATTTGTATGGGAAATGTTCTCGAGAACGTTTTTTTTTCCCCATACAAATCGTAAAACTTTCTCGAGAACGGCACATCTCAGCTTGCACGTTATCACGCCTAGTGGTAACAATAAAAACCCAATAGGTTGCAAGTTTCCTTCTGTTACTGGCTAGGTTCTCTACAAGGCACTATTGTATATGTCTTCATCTCGTAGTCGCAGGGCAGGGTGCGGGTTATCACGCCTGGCGCGACGATAAAAAACCCAATTGGCATTCGTGTTGGTCGCTCGCCGCTCGTAAACACACGCGTGCCGACGTTCGCAGCCGCGCCTGTGTGGGTATGCTTATTGGACCAGCTATGTCGTCGAGGCGACAATATAGATGCGGTTTTCTTCTTCGAATTTTATACTGTCAGTATGTGGTCTTGGCTGTGTCTGTGTGGACTGTGGATGCCGCGCAGGACACAGGCTATTCGTCCTTACCTTACTTGTCCAGTTAAGTAAACAAGAATCTACCCTCAAAATATGACTTTTTAGACGAAAACTGCCAGTTTTTCACAAATGAAGTAAATGAGTCACTATTTTGGACACCACACTGCCAATTTTATGAGCGAAGTTGATAAAAGCGAGAATAGGTACTTACAGCTAGTTTTGGCACTCAAAGTCAAGTTTTGTTTGAGGTTAGAATCTCGTTCACTAAATTTGTCAGGTAAGGACGAATAGATTACAAGTACACTACTTTATCGCCATTTCCAGTTTTTTTGTTAGTTTATTCTTTACGGATGTCTTTTTTGTTAAGTATGTATTTTCATATGCTCACTGTTTAGATCTATAGCTTCAAAAGATGATGGTGATATGTTCATTTAGACCATGCTGTTTGCCATTTGTTTTCATAACCTTTCATTTGTATTAAAATAAAACACTGAACCACTGAATAACATAGTAGCCTATTTACATCGATGAAAACTAATTGATATAAATGTGATGACCATACATATACTTAGCAGGGCAAGAGTGAAACCACTACTTAACATAACAGCATTTGTTATTAGATTTGATATTTTTATTGATAAAATAGTCATTTTACAAGTCAATTCAATTACAATTTTAAACATTTCAGCCTAAAGGGTATAGCCGTGTTTGTATGGGGCATCGGCCCCAGAAGCCAAATCGATTGCCGTTTTGCTAATATTTTAGCTCAGATTTAAGATGCTATTTTACAAAAAAAAACACCCGGAAATAGGTACTACAGATTTTTGAGAAAATTAGAAAAAACTAAAATTTATTTTATCTAAACTACTCAACAGATTTTTTTGTAACTTATACACATCATGTAAGTAATAAAGACGTATTATTAAAAGAAAATGGATTTCCAAATATCCTTTTACCTAAGTAGGTACTTAGTAAAATTTTCGCTTTTAATTTTTCAATATTTTTTTTATACTTACGAGATAGCGATACCCACCAATTTTGGCTATATTATGTATAAACTAATATATCTCGAAAATATATAAAAAAAGAATTGATAAATTAAAAGCCAAAATTTTCCTACTTAGAAGGATATTTGGAAATCCATTTTTTTTTAATAATACATCTTTATTACTTACGTACCTAATGTGTATAAGTTACAAAAAAATCTGTTGAGTACATAGTTTAGATAAAAGAAAATGAAAACCAATTTTCGTTTTTTTTAATTTTCTCAAAAACCTGCAGTATTTCCGGCTGTTTTTTTTTGTAAAATAGCATCCTAGATCTGGGCTAATATATTAGCAAAACGGCAATCGATTTGATTTCTGGAGCCGATGCCCCATACAAACACGGCTATACCCTTTAGACCTTTTAATTACATTCATTGCAAAATGATTAAGTATAATAACATGGCAAATGTCAACAATTTCCTTGAATAAACTCGTTCACACTGTAACAAGCTAGATCTACAAGCATACATAATAAATAGTACACAGGGGCTTGTACAAGTCCTATTAGTCAGTGTCCAAGTACAGTGCTTTAGAAATGACACCCGGAGAAAGGAAACACCGCAATATTCGTATTTACTTTCCAAATAGATCATAGATAAAGGTGGAGGGCAAGTTAGTGCCTGCCAGGTCCCAGGGCGGGCCATTTGAAGGATTTTACGCGGCTGTAAAATGGGGATAATAAAAGAAGGTTCAGGTGATAAAAGTAGCCTTCAACGCTGTGATGCCTTCGGAGAGAGTTGTTTGCATAATGGAACACTTTAAAAACAAGTCTGGTATACATTATCGTATGTATTTATGTAGTTAAGCAGATACGTATGTGCAATATAGAAATATAAGAATAAAATGTGTTATAGAAGGTATCCATATGTTTACTTCTCTTTCGTTATGTATTACAATAAAAGCAATGCCTTATTTCCAACGCCTTCAAAACCCCATTCTTGGTCGTATCTATAAAACTACGGATTCTGCAATTAAAAGCTTCAAACTCTATTAACTATCCAAATAAAGAAACTTCCAGAGAATCCCCATTCTCCTAGACCCCTTTATCTATTAAGACGTAATCATAAAACGTCACTAATTGAGGCCTAATCTACTGTTAATTAATTAACTGGGCCGATTGTGGACTCTACTGCTCGGGGATAGCGGATAGCCTCATTAGGTCGGCTCATTTGAGCCGAGCCGGAAGGCGCTCGGCTCTGCTAGGGCTGCGATACACTGACTTCGGAAAATGAAGCGACGAGGTGCTGGTGTGATCACGGCCCTAGTTGGTTGGTGTTATAAAATTCGTTACTTGGTAAAGTTGGTTCGAGATCATCTTCTATGTCGCCTATCAGTTGATATCTGGGGTCAACCATTAATCAATTTCTGAACTAAAATAATGTAAATAGGTATTTATATCATATTTTATGAATAGTTTCTTCAAGACCCAGAAATATTCGTATTTTTCTTACCAATCCTGGCCTTTGCTGAGATTTTGAGATATGGAATAATTTACCCCACAAATTACAACCTACCAAATCAAAAGTTGTCTGAATGAGATCATTGTCTAACGATAATGCCGCCAGTTTTTTACATCTATTAATCATTGAGTTCGTAGTGCCCCTGTTTGTCCGTTACCTAATATCCAAGATCATTTAGCATTAAACACATCATCCGAAACGTCATTCCCTGGACGTATCCAGGAACAAAATTCGCCGCTATCGGTCGTCAGTAACGTCGCAACTTGAAGCATCAAATACACTACAGATGTGATAACCGTTCAGCGTAGCTTCCCTAATCCAGTTATGTCCAGTGCATCATCAGGGCATATACGGCGGGTAATTAACAATGAGCACCCGGGCCCGGGGGCTTCCGTCCCGTGCCGGAGCCCAGAGCCGGTGCCGCCAAATTGGGCCGCTTTATCCCGCGCGACAAATAAACGAGATGTCGACTTCTGAGGGTTAAACGACATTTTCGGAGGTGTTTCAAATTTTAATTGGTCTCGATCCTGCGATGTGCTTTCAGGTCCGCGTGCTGAGAAAATAAGAATCTCTCGACTGGTAGAGTGGATAAATTAATTGGGTGCCCGACTTTTCATATAACTTCACTTAATCTATTTTGGTTTGATATACCATTGCTTTGTATAATGTAACGAATGGTATAATATTGTTTTAGATAATTTTCAAATGATCTAATGTAACAATTGATATAATGGTTTATAGGTATAATTACTTTTAGTATAATGTACATTTACTATATTTATTACTTGGTATAAGAAGTATTTATCATAATGACTTACTTGATATAATTCGTCAATGCTATAAACTACAGAAGATATAAGTTGATTTTACTATAACCAAAAAAGGTAGTTCCGAGTAGATATATTAGGCTGTCAACAACGGAATTTGGTTTTGTTTTTGTAATTATTATAATGCACAGAATCTAGGGATTGATTTTACACTTTGCAGAGCACAGATAAAATAAGTATACCTACATATATAATGAAAAATCCATACAACATTTGTAAGTAATGTATCTATGCATAATGTTTGCTCTCGAGTGTAGGACCTATCTTAGACAAATCGGGTCAATATTACTGTAAACGGTCAATTCTGAATCAAAAAATACACAAAAATAATAATAATTTTATAGGTACATACATTACATACACATTTAATATAGTCCAGATATTTCAAATAATTTTTATTAAATTTAAATTGGAAGCTAGTAAAAAATATACCGTGAAATATCTTTATTTGCCAACAATCCACAAAACAACCGTTTGGTGCGGCATTACACTCGTATCGCTCTAAACACTTCCCCGAAAAATCTATACAACCTCCTCCTACCCCCCTCCACCCGCGGGGAGGGTTACTTTTGGACTTTTTAACCCAAGACGACTTCATTCTCTGCGTTATTCTTAAACCCGAGGGGAAGGAGTCGTAAGCGTTTTAAATATTTGGGTGCAAATTATTTGAGTTTGCGAGTGCACTGAATTGATACCCGATTTGATAATTTTGTACAAGATTCTTTGTTAAACTTTTCGGTTGGCTATATGTATGACTAATTAAAAATGTATCCATAGGTTTTAAGTTTCCAATGCTCCTTGAATTATTATCATGTTTATGTGCACATAGGTAACTTGTTTGGTGTCCAAGCATTACTAATGGATTAAGTCAATATACGTAAATGTCAATATACCTAATACTTATTAATTATTTTCTACTCTGCACCCAATTGAAGCATCTCTGTTTGGCCCTATGGTTGATTGGTAGAGAATGCCATTAGGCATTAAGTTCGCCATTTGTATTGACTTTTGTTTTGTGCAATAAAATTTCAATAAATAAATATTTATAGAAAATTAATACAGACGTATTTCGATAAAATAATATTCACAGACGTGGCGGAGAACACAAAGTTTACAGATACGGACGACATAGAAAATTTAAATATAAAATTACTTTAGTAATATAGG
This sequence comes from Apotomis capreana, assembly GCA_947623375.1. Taxonomy (NCBI): domain Eukaryota; kingdom Metazoa; phylum Arthropoda; class Insecta; order Lepidoptera; family Tortricidae; genus Apotomis; species Apotomis capreana. The sequence goes on along the minus strand of OX392513.1, from coordinate 512,529 downwards.
TAAGTATCTATACTGATAACTGATGCAAATTAGGTACTAAAACGAGTTCCTTAAACAATAAGTAGAATACTAATAAACAATCTGTGTTTCAAAAAATAATAATGTGGGTACTGACGGTCGAATTTTGAATTTATTCAGGAACTTTTATCAAGTTGCAGATACAACCTAGGGTAGGTAAGTTTACTAAAGCTACCTTGTATAATATTATCACTCCACCGTAGTATACAGTATATATATATATATATATATATATATATATAGATATAGGTAGGTATAGGTACAATCCCTCTCATCTGAGCGTAACTTTGGTGTAGGCTTATATATATCTGGAATAAATATCCCAAAAAGCGTATATACCCCCATTTCCATAACAACTTATGAGCGTTAATAAAATTTCCATAATAAGGTCGTTCTCGCTTAATAAGTCATCGCCTCGCATTTCCATACACATCACCGAGCGAGACGGCAGACGACGAGTACGCAGGGGGACAGGGATGGCGATATTCAGTAGACAGTAGTAGGTAAGTGGAGGCTATTCTTTTCAGAATCGTTGGAGGAATATTTAAAATTTCGTATTGCATCATAGTCTCTAGGTTAGTACCGGAAATAGGAGTCTCCAAATTGCCTTCTAATATTATAATTTTATAATACAACACATATGGAATTAACTCTGATAGTTGGCCATGCGAAGAGCCATTGAGAATACTTATGGAAATAATTAAAAATTGGGCAAGTGCGAGTCGGACTCGCGCACCGAGGGTTCCGTACAAACACAGTTTATCCTTAAGTGGTTAAGTTAAGTTTGCACCTGGTATGTATAGCGCCCTATACAAATGAGGTGCAAAGTTAACGCAACCAACCCGTTTGTTGTATGGGAGCCCCCCTTAAATATTTATTTTATTTTATTTTTAGTATTTGTTGTTATAGCGGCAATAGAAATACATCATCTGTGAAAATTTCAACTGCCTAGCTATCACCGTTCTTGAGATACAGCCTGGTGACAGACGGACGGACGGACGGACGGACGGACGGACAGCGAAGTCTCAGTAATAGGGTCCCGTTTTTACCCTTTGGGTACGGAACCCTAAAAATGGAGTAAGATTGGGAAGTCAGACGGACTTATGGACGATGCTTCGTTAAGGATCTTGTTTTAGCGAGTGACATAAGAAAGAAATTGATTTTAATTTTGACCGAGTGAATCTTTTACCAATAACAGCAAAGTTCAAGTGTGTATTCTTATACATATTTAACTTTGAAACTGAAATATATTCGATTAAAGAATATTTCACAATCACGTTCAAGGTGACAACCACACAAGAGAGCAAGCGGTTAATAATGAAAAAAAAGCTTATGTTCGAAATTTATTAAGAAAAAATAATTATAGTCTCTGTAGGGATTTTAAGAAAAAAGTAAAAAGCGCGGGAAATCTCGCGCCAAGAGGTCGAGAGCGCTTTATTATTGTTGGTCGCGTGACAAACTAAAACCGACCACAAACCGTTACTATAAAATTCAATTCCAAACAGAACACAGATAGTTTCGTTTTCAGGCTAATTAGACACAGGGGGGAGTTTGCGAGGCGATTGAATTGCAACTTTACTCGCACAGCCGAGGCTCCAGTTCAGATCGATGAGCATTAAAAGCAGATGTCGTCAATAGCTTGTGAAAACCTAGATCGCTCCCTGAGTACGTTCATACAAACAAAAATATGGTCTGGATGTCTGTATTCCTCATCAATTCATTTTTAGGGTTCCGTACCCAAAGGGTAAAAACGGGACCCTATTACTGAGACTTCGCTGTCCGTCCGTCCGTCCGTCCGTCCGTCTGTCACCAGGCTGTATCTCAAGAACGGTGATAGTTAGACAGTTGAAATTTTCACAGATGATGTATTTCTATTGCCGCTATAACAACAAATACTAAATAAATTAAGGGGGGCTCCCATACAACAAACGACATTGATTGGTTGCGTTAACTTTGCACCTCATTTGTATGGAGCGCTATACATACCAGGTGCAAACTTAACTTAACCACTTAAGGATGGAAAGTGTTTGTACGGAACCCTCGGTGCGCTGTCCGACTCGCACTTGACCGGTTTTATCCTTTCTTTAGACATGTATGGCGAAAATCCCAAATCCTAAAGCTGGTGGTCCCGGGGAGATTGTTGGGGAAAACTCTTGTCCAACAGCTGACCTCTTGCAGCAAATGTGATGATTGATAAAGCCTCACATAGGTGTATCGTGGTCACGTTTAATAGTACATTATGCAGACGCCGGGAAATAAGGGCTTGCCGGCTGAGTAGGTATAGACGGACGACCGTAAGGGAGGCCGTCTAGTGATACGAAGCCGGCAAGCCCTTTTCACGGCTAAGGCATGTATAGTGCTTTTCTCAAACATATGCAATGAAATAAAAAAATACACCACTTAAAAAAACATAATTCAGCTGTTCAGCCAGTTCATGAACACAGGCGCCATGTTTAAAAAAGTATTTTTAATTTTCCCTCCAATCCCTCTATATATTTTTTTTCTTTAATAAGTCCACGTGTGTAGTGTGCGAATATTAGGGCCATTATACACAACCTGATAATAAGAATCTTAGTTTCTATAATAAGTAAAATAAAGGCAGAGGATTTTTAATATTGTCTATGGTCTCTGGTGACTTACGTATAGACGGTATTTTCAGTTCGTGTGTACTAGGCATTAACACGGATATTGTTGGTCCGATGGCTGAATGGGTATAGCTACTAGAAAAAATATATATATATATCAGCTGTTCATACACACAGACGCCATGTTTACATTAAAATTAAAAACAAATTACTTCCCGGCTTAGGCCTTCAATTTTGTATGAAATTCCTTTACAGTTCTCTCGAATTGTTCCGCCCGAAACTTGACACTTCGAAGCCTGTTCTAACGCACGTTACGACGATATTTCATTGCATGTTTGAGAAAAGTACTTAACCTTGTGAAACCTTGTGAAAGAGAGGCAATAGTATACCTACTATATTTGTCGATAAACGAGTTCAGATCCAGGAAGCACTAAATCTATTAGTAAGTGTCTACCGAATAAAGCTTAAAAATATGCTAAACGATTGTCTTCTACCAGACTCGTAGCTATATAGAAGAATGATGATCAAAAGTCATGACGATCAGTAGTGATTTAGTATTAGGTAGGTACATTCTAAGTATAAAGAAAGAGAGTGTGAGAGAGAGAGAGAGAGAGAGAGAACATTTATTTGTTATAAATGCATTTGCAATACCATATTCAGGGAACATCTGAATCCTCATAGAAAACAAACGTGAGGGCAAAACCGCAAGGGCCAGATGAGACGGGCGGCGCCGCGCGGCGCGGCGGTCGCTCAACTAGCTGTTACCGCGGCTTTGTGCGGAGGTGTCGAGCCGAGCTCCAGCCAGCGCCTAGGACGCTGGAACTGCCATTTAATATTCTTTTACATTTACTAACTCCGCAGTACTCTGGGTGTCCAATGATACGATGAGTTAAGGAAAAGGGACATACTCATAATACTTCCTTCGAAACCCTAAATGGTTGATGTTAGAATTAAAGTCGCCATATTTAAATTAAACTGCAGAAATATGACAAATGTAACGATGATCATTTTCATAATTATGATGCATAAATATCCAGTGTAGACAAAGGCCATATGTGTTCGTCATTAGACATGGTTTCCAAAACGAATGATCGTAAGCCTCCAGCGGCCTTACCGTGTCATAAGTCTAGATCCTACCTAAAAGGACCAAATTAATAACGAGTTAACAATCACGAGATTATTATGGTAACAGAGGGAGACCGAATAGATGGAAGGGAGTGACAAGAGGCCTACTACTAACTCAGAATAAAAAATACCAGATGAGAGGCAGTAACTATACCTACCATCTTTCAACACTGACAATATAGATCTCGCGTAGAAAGCCTATTTTTAATTTGTTTCATAACCAGCCTCTTCCAGCGACGTATAGGGGTGTACTGCATCACGCCGCTCGCAGAGCCAGCAGGCAGTTAAATCAGCGGCAAACTACCGCACTACCGACACTACCGTGCCACGTACGTTTGTATCGAGTGGATACGTTGGTACACAACATTTCTCGATTGTCATCAACTCCATTTAAATGATTTTAAACTCCATATAAAAGGTTCACCATCACCATCCTTGCCAACGTAAATCGCGTCACGTGCAGTCTCTACCTATACTTATCTTTATCTTAATCAAGTCGTTATCAAGCCATAAGTAAATACTATAGGTTAGGTCGTTCTGTGAAACAATAATGAAATGATTGTGACGGCTACAAATTATAGAATCTTACTGAATTTTGGCTATTTAATAAGTTGATTCGTGACAAAGCCAGCAGGCCATCAACGCTGTTCCAGACACGGTGCGAGCGCGCCGTCCGCACAACACCGCTGTTCGACATACCGACAAATTGCAACACGCCCATGCCACGAGCGCCAGCGGTTAGCGGGGGACAAGGCAGACTGACACGGCAGAAGCCAGGTACATACACCGACACTGTTGTAATAATCGAGTAATTGTAGCTCGTCCATGCCACAAGCGCCAGCGGTTCGTGTGTGACAAGGTAGGCTGAGAGGGCAGTAGTGCGTATACTGTTACTGTTATACACATAAATTGCAGCATAGCTATGTCACAAGCGCCAGCGGTTAGAGACAAAGCAGTCTGATCTGATAGGGCAGTGGCGCTACCTCGACGTTGTAAATTACGATTCAAGAGTAGTTTCAGCCTAAGTTTGAAAACATTGCCTACTGTTCGAGACACCGACAAATTACAACACGTCCAAGTCACAAGCAACAGTGGTTAGTTGAGGTTAACTGACATGTCAGCAGGCTGTATCAGACTACGCTACGTCCAAATACATATCCCACAAGGGTAGGGAAAAAGAAGATACAGGCGGCCATTTCAGATATTTTAAGTTTGCCAAATAAAGGTCGAAAGAAGTGGAGTAAACTTGTTGGTTGATAAAATTATAGAGCACCAGCCGTTCTATCACACATTCATGAAAAAACATGAAGAACCGAAGTGAACCATAATCCATGAACTAGGTACTGCTGATTGAGGAAACTTTGCTTTCATATAGATTTCCGCGGCCTCTCCTCTCTAGCATCGATCCGTAATATTGATAATGCATGCACTTAAATATTCGAGTTGATATGAAGAACAAGAGTGCAATGGGGTGAATCAACTTTTAAATGCACCTTAGTGCTATGGTTACGCATAATTTGTCCCTCGGACAATCTAAGCATTTTTCTATGAAACAGTATGAAGATATCACTTGGACAACGGGGACAGAGTAAACAACACAAAAAAGTCGATTCACCCAATGTCAGTGCAAGAAACAGATATCGTCAACAAGAAGGATGCAGAGAGCGAGAGTTAGAAAGGATGCTGTAGATAAATATTTGGCTATCGTATGGGTTTTCCGTTCCCTCTCCCGCTGCCTCTCCTCCCTCGCACCGAGCCATAACAAACTGGTTGTACAAGGAGGGGTTAACATCGCACGCCGTCGCGCGAATCCATTATGTGTGCGCGTGTGTGCCGTGTGTGTGAGCATGTGTGTGCGCGTGTGTGTGTGAGGAACGTGAACTAATAACCGAACCCTTTCGGGCAGAGCGCGGAACCGCCAGATATGAGAATGGAGGAAACTGTAGGAATTAGCCGCAAATGCTGCTTCCAAAGAATTAGTTTTTGGTCGAGTTGCTAAGGTCTTTTTACATTTTCACAGTCAAAGTTTATGTAGGTACCTTCTGAATTGTACGCATGACATTTATATTATTGCGATTTCATGTAAATTATACCAATGTCTACTAATGTAGTAGAACCGCTTAAATTATACCCACTAAATACCTACTAGCTGATAAACAATGGAAAACCATTTATTTTTTTCTTTCTACACTGTCTCACTTTTTTCTTGCTCTTGTTCAAGAGCCTATATTAAACACTTAACGCGATGAAGTTAAGTGCTCATAATGATGCCCGCATGATATTTTTTGCCCTAAAGCGAAATTTCACGGCTAAAATTTAATTACTCTGATTTTAATGTCAGCTACTTAAAATATTTATGATTCGTTTTATAATTATTAAAAACATCGTGTTTTTATATATTTTCTCTTCATTTTCTCACAAAAAAGACAAGGCCTGCGTTTGGGTATCTGGTCAAACCGAATTTACTTATCATTAAGTTGGTATAGTACCTACTTGAACGACAATATACTTTAGCACTGTAAATAACCTTCAAAATTATTGTATTCATGGTTTCCAAACTATGGGTATGTAGAATAAATAATTATTTAATTTAAAAATAAAAAATATTTATTAACTTTCTGCAATATCATATGCTAAGCAGTGTCATCCATTGACTTAAGACCCTAACTTTAAAAAACAAGTCGTATTAACCCTCCGCTGCTCAGGCCAGGATCCACCAGTCCTGCCAACTCGTCCCGCTTCCGGCCCGATCGATGCGGCAGCGCTGACCCACATCGGTACAGATAGACAAACAGACAGACGAAAGCTTTATCTGACAGCCTGCTGCATGTCTACTTTACCAACTCGAGGATACCTGCAGACTTTGGCTGATTGTGTTGGCATTATCTTATTTAATCTTTGTACCACCTATGTTATGTTGTAGCCACAGTCTACAATAAAATGATTTGATTTGATTTGACTTGCAAATGGCTGCTTAACGTATACACATATTTTAACGGGAACACTACCACATTTTTTTTAGGATAAAGAGTATCATGTGTTATTCCAGGGTGTCAGCTAACTTTACGAGATACTAAAATGTATCATCCCCACCGGCTTGCCTATAGTAAAAAACGTAACCTATTGTTTTTAGAGAATCTAAATCAGTCGCGGCCTACCATGGCATTTTATTTCGTACCACGACACTGTTCAGCAAAGTAGATTTTCAAAAAAATTACAATTAGGTAGGATAGTACATCCGAGAAAATATATAAAACGCGTCACTAATACAAACATGTAAGTCTGAATTATCTAGTTTCTGCAATACTAAAACAGTACAAAGCATTTAAATAAGGAAATATAATTAACTTTAACAAAGGCGCTGCCAGCCTCCGAGCACAAATTCGGCAGAACACCACACACCTACATATATATATCTGCGGCGGGTGGATGCATCCCCGCCCCTCGCCTCGTTAATTACAGACACAAACAGACAAACCATAAGCGGGTCGAGGTCTTCGAAGGGCTATTTGTTGCTAAGTGTAAAATTCTCTAGTCAAATAATATTAGAGACTAGACTAGACTAAGCAATGCAGCACCGAAGTAGAACCGAGGAACACCGAGGTAGTTCAACGACAGAATACTTTACTAACCTATGTACCATTAGATCTTGTACCACATGTGTTGTAGTATTCTAGCAAATAAAACATTTCTATTATATTCTATTCTATAGAAACAATATCACTGCAGTTAGATTTCCAAGGAGTTATCTGCAATAACCTATAGAATACACGGCGGGAAAAATATATTTATAAGCTGCGAAAAATTCTGTATTTTTTTCTAGGAAAGAGTGGTGTTATTGGAATTGTTACAGGAATCTTACTAGAAGTAAGGTACCTATGTATTAGAAGTAAGGTACCTATGTATATATGACTAACGCGTCAAAATTAACAATGTTATTTATCTCGTCACTGCACTTAAATATTGCAATGAGAGCAAATAGACTTGTTACTGTCAGACAAACGCCTGGATGTCAATTGGAGCGATCCGTGAAGCAATATCAATTTCCTACAATTTGCTTACTACTATGTCATCTGTGAAGTGAAGAGTGAGTCGTCAGTTATTAATCAAAATTAATCTTAGCTCTTCCCGATAATAGATTACGTTTACGTTGACATGCCTAATTTAAACGCCACCACACATATCGAATTTCACAATTTGATCTGCATTAAAGTAAAAGAAAATAGAGAAAAACGCTAATGTAGGCAATTTGGATTTACGATAAGTACAGGTAATGTATCTTAAGATTGATTATTATTTAGGTTTTACTCAATAGTGACAACAAAAGCATCGCAGATATTCTATTACAGAACTAAACTAGATATGCCTGCGTATTTTCACAATCATAATTTAGACAGCGAATGACAAAAAACAAACAATACCCTACCTCATTTGTTTGTTTAATCCGAGGTGTCAAATAATATTTGTTTTGTCTCAGTCCTAACGAGTCCTTCTAAAACAGATCTCAAAAATCTTGAATGCTCTCAACACACGTCAAAAACAATCAATGACACCTCCGCACAATGCTCACACAAAGGTTTTTGTGCGAAGACACGACACCTCTTTGTGGGCTCCTTTATGCGCGCATAAAGGAGTTGATAAAGGCTGTGCTGAGCACTACTGAGCACTGGACACTTGCTCCGGCTTTGTTTCTGGTTATAGAATTAAGCGGCCTTGGTGAACTTGTAAACGTTATCTCAATAAAGGGGAACCTGCGGGAAGTGATGATTAGTTTATCAGTCAATCTCACACAAAATGACTCTAGGCTAGCTCTAGGAGGCTTTGTCATGGGTGTCAGACGCCGATATGCAAATACAGCCCCAGATCTTTAGATTTACATCCACAAGCATGCCTTAGAATCAAGTGTTCGAGCTCACGACACAAATATACGCCCTTGCCAGCATTCAAACTATTTCGTACCGTTGACAGTTGCACTACCACGGAACCAATGAATTCGATGAAGACATGACATTTAAGAGTGTTGTTCATCTCCTCTATTTGTAATCTCTATTTGCGATATTACACAGATAGGTACCTGACACTGACACTTCTTATTGTTGAGATGGTTTCATTAGCATTACTGGGCAATAATTGCACCAGGATGCGATGTCACCAACATAGTTCATCAATATCCCATCCCATGCGATTATTCTAATGATAACACAATTACAACACAAATTATATTTTGCAAGAACATTGTATGTTACTGTAACTCCTTACCTGAGCAGTTACCTTGGTAGACCAAGCTAAGGTTTTAAAAAACTTGTGGCATGGCGGTGCGATGAAGTTAGCTAGCGATGACAGCTGCATACATAGACTCATGTAGGTACATGAGGCCAGGCGGCCAACGAGAGAGGTATGCACCCTGCTATACAAATTACGGTGTGGGGACTTGTGCAGCTGACTGTACTTACATACAAAGGCGCGCGGGCGCAGGGCGGCGCTGAGTCGGCGCCACGGGACACCACGCTAGGTGCTAAACAATATACTAAAACGGCTTAACTTCTTATAAATTTCAATGCCACATACGGCCTTTCTAGTAACAAGGCAAGTGGGTATACTTGTGCTACAAGAGGAAGCCAACTGGCTTGCTCTGCTGTAGTAACTAGCCTGACTTTTGTACTCCTACTCAACTGCGGTGATTACCCAAGGGTGTCTGGACAAGGATTACCCAAAAGATTGCCTGGACAAATATTGCTTATTAGTGTAATGACTACTGTACCTAAATACATATTATTCTCTTGTAGCACAAGTATGCAAGTGCAAATTCATTTGTTAAACATGTTTTTAAGTATATCAAGGTACCAAAATTTACAAATATCTTTGTTATGTTACATAGAAAACTATCGTGAGTCTCAGACATATTAAAATACTTAAACGGGTTTACTCACGTCGTAGAAGTCGAATAACGCTCGACATGTTTCGAATCGGTACGCGATTCATCATCAGGAGAGACGACCAGTCGCGGCGGCGGCCAACCGAACACTACGGGCATGCGCCCTGTCCGCGCGGCTGCTCGACGCGGGTGTCACCGGCGGAGGCGCAAAACTACCCTCATCATCACGCACAATGCCAATTGTCGGGTTGCACACAACACTCACTACGTCATTTGCTAAGGTCTCGTCCACACTAACCACCGATGTAGTATCCAAAACCGTCCTCCAACTAGGGGGCACTGACCATCCACAATCTCGGTTAAAATTCGGATGACGACTAATTTCGATAGCCTCCCGTACTTTCCGCGGAATGGAAAACTTTTCTCTCGCCAGCACAGTTACCTTATCGAAACGAATATAGTGAGACGTATCCGAATTCAGTGAATGTTCCGTCACTGCAGAACCCCGGGTATCCTGATTTTTCATACTACGTATGTGTTCAGTCACTCTTGTGTCTTGGCATTGTGCGTGATGATGAGGGTAGTTTTGCGCCTCCGCCGGTGACACCCGTGTCGAGCAGCCGCGCGGACAGGGCGCATGCCCGTAGTGTTCGGTTGGCCGCCGTCGCGACTGGTCGTCTCTCCTGATGATGAATAGCGTACCGATTCGAAACATGTCGAGCGTTATTCGACTTCTACGACGTAAGTAAACCCGTTTAAGTATTTTAATATATCTTTGTTATGTTTTGTATTCATATACATAAAATTTAAAATTCTTACTTTTTCTGTTAAAGCCACACAGCTTTTATATCTAAAGGGTAAAAATTTTGCCGTATAGAGCTTAGCGTACCTAGTTATTTTAATTATTTAAGCTTCATGTAGTTTTTAGTTCTATTGGAAAAAATGGAATGTAATGAGAGATGCTACTCTTTTTCAGGTTAACATAGTATGTAGGTACCTATAGATACCACCTACACTGAGAGAAAAATTGGCCGACAAAGCACAATAAATGCTTTGTCATTTTTTTTGTTGTCAAAAGAGCAATAAGCTTTGTCGCGAAATCAAAACGAGCTTATTGCCATCGACAACTTTTTTATTGCCAACCGTAAATCAACAGTTTATTGTATCGGCAACAACATTTACATTGCTACCAGAACAACCTATGTTACCTTTGCCATGGCATTCATGTAATATTGCTAATTTATCAAGGTTAGACTTAGCTTCTACAACAAAGCATCTGTATTTTGTCGTAGCGACCAAACCACTTTGCTATTTTATCAAATTACGTGGTTTGTTACTGCAACAAAGCGTTTCTGTTTGTTCCAGTTACAATATAACTTTGCAATGTTATCAAAGTTTTACCTTGTTGCTGGAGCAAAGGTTTTATCCTTTGCTGCAGGTACAACGTGCTTTGCTAACTTATTAAAGTTAGATTTAGCTTTTATAACAAAGCAGTTATATTTTGTTGTTCTAACAACATCACTTTGCTCATTTTTAAACTAAAACGATTTGTTACTGCAACAAAGCGTTTTTGTTTGTTCCAGTTACAATATAACTTTGCAATGTTATCAAAGTTTAACCATTGTTGCTGGAGCAAAACTGTTATCCTTTGTTGCAGGTACAACGTGCTTTGCTAACTTATTAAAGTTAGATTTAGCTTTTATAACAAAGCAGTTATATTTTGTTGTTCTAACAACATCACTTTGCTCATTTTTAAACTAAAACGATTTGTTACTGCAACAAAGCGTTTCTGTTTGTTCCAGTTACAATATAACTTTGCAATGTTATCAAAGTTTAACCATTGTTGCTGGAGCAAAGCTGTTATCCTTTGTTACAGGTACAACGTGCTTTGCTAACTTATTAAAGTTAGATTTAGCTTTTATAACAAAGCAGTTATATTTTGTTGTTCTAACAACATCACTTTGCTCATTTTTAAACTAAAACGATTTGTTACTGCAACAAAGCGTTTTTGTTTGTTCCAGTTACAATATAACTTTGCAATGTTATCAAAGTTTAACCATTGTTGCTGGAGCAAAACTGTTATCCTTTGTTGCAGGTACAACGTGCTTTGCTAACTTATTAAAGTTAGATTTAGCTTTTATAACAAAGCAGTTATATTTTGTTGTTCTAACAACATCACTTTGCTCATTTTTAAACTAAAACGATTTGTTACTGCAACAAAGCGTTTCTGTTTGTTCCAGTTACAATATAACTTTGCAATGTTATCAAAGTTTAACCATTGTTGCTGGAGCAAAGCTGTTATCCTTTGTTACAGGTACAACGTGCTTTGCTAACTTATTAAAGTTAGATTTAGCTTTTATAACAAAGCAGTTATATTTTGTTGTTCTAACAACATCACTTTGCTCATTTTTAAACTAAAACGATTTGTTACTGCAACAAAGCGTTTCTGTTTGTTCCAGTTACAATATGACTTTGCAATGTTATCAAAGTTTAACCATTGTTGCTGGAGCAAAGCTTTTATCCTTTGTTGCAGGTACAACGTGCTTTGCTAACTTATTAAAGTTAGATGTAGCTTTTTTAACAAAGCAGTTATATTTTGTTGTTCTAACAACATCACTTTGCTCATTTTTAATCTAAATTTGTTCCAGTTACAATATCACTTTGCTATGTTATCAAAGCTTTATCTTGTTGCTGGAGCAAAGATTTTATCCTTTGTTGCAGGTACAACGTGCCTTGCTAACTTAATAAAGTTAGATTTAGCTTTTATAACAAAGGAGTTTTCTTTTGTTATTCTTACAACATCACTTTGCTCATTTTAAAACTAAAACGATTTGTTGCTGCCACATAATGATTTTGTTTGTCAAAAACAATATCACTTTGTAGTTTTTATAACAAAGCAGTATAACTTATTGAAGTTAGACTTTGTTGCTGAGAACGATACTAAGGTAGGTACACTAGACGTCAAATCAATTGGATCTTTTTAACAAGTTATAAGCTGACGACAAATTTAAGCACTGTTACATTATTTCCCGCCCCGATATCTATATTCATTTAGTTGAACCATTTCAATGAACCCGACCGTCACGCCAAAATCTGGGAAGCGCTAGAAGCTCAAGGCATCGAATACACAAGTACTTACGCATAATTAAAAATATATACAAGAACATGCAAGCAAAAATAAAAACCGAAAGACTAGGCGAACTGTTCCCTATAAAAAGAGGAGTCCGTCAGGGAGATCCATTATCACCCAAACTTTTTTCAGCAGTACTGGAAGACATATTTAGGCATCTTGAGTGGACCACATATGGACTAAATCTTAACGGAATCAAACTTAACCATCTAAGATTTGCAGATGATCTGATTCTGATCGCAGAAGACCCAAAAAGCCTACAAAATATGCTTGAACAGCTTGTGAAAGAAAGCAGTAGAGTTGGGCTTTCAATGAACATTTCAAAGACCAAAGTAATGACAAATCTCGAAAAAACCCCTATTGAAGTCAATGGTGCCATAATAGAATATGTTGATGAATACATATACCTGGGCCAAATAATCTCGCCAAAAGACCTTACATCAAAAGAAGTAAATAATCGAGTTCAATTAGCATGGAAAAGATATTGGTCCCTCAAAGAAATTGTGAAAAACCCGCAAGTACCACTAAAATCTAAGAAAAAGATATTTGACTCGTGTATCTTACCCGTAATGACATATGGATGTCAAACATGGAGCTTGACGAAACAAAATATGCGCAAACTTGAAACCTGTCAATACAACATGGAGCGAAGCATGCTCAATGTCAGACTAAAAGACAAAATAAAGCTAAAAACACTACGGAATCATACTAAACTCACAGATGTAACATACTGCACAAGAAAACTAAAATGGAGGTGGGCAGGCCATATGATGAGAAGCAACAAAGGAAAATGGGCTAAGGATGTAACAGAATGGTGTCCGCGACAAAACAAGAGAAGGAAAGGGAGACAGCGGCTTAGATGGGAAGATGAGATTCTTAAATTTGCCGGAGTCACTTGGAGGAGGACGGCCCAGAATCAGAAAATGTGGCAAGCGCTTGGGGAGGCCTTTGCGGAAACGCAAGACAATCAAAGTGTTAGTTAATAAGTAAATTATTTGTTTTGTATATGTGATTGTTAAATAAAGGCTTATTATTATTATTATTATTATTAATGAACCCGAACACGACTCTGCTGAAAGTTTGTGTGGCGTATTTCGCAGAGTAGGAGGCCTATATACCCACAGAGGGGTCATGCTGTAAAAGTTTTTTAGTGTTAGAATAGTTTTAATATATTTTATGTAAATGCATGAAAATAAAGGCTATATTATTATTATTTTCAAGATTCAAGTGGTGCTTTTATACGTATAACGCCTGTGGCCTGTAATAAAGCGCATCACGCACAGACCGAATAGATTTTCGGTCTGTGTTTGCTGTAATAGGTATGTATGTTACTGTGATATATATTGGGACAGCTCGGGTTCAGATCAAATACTCTCTTTAGGCTCCTTGTTTTATTCGTTTTGCATTTTCAATTCCGCTTCACACAATATACATCTATCTAGTTTATAGCTAATGCCAGCATTATAAGCTAAAACACAAAACTCTTTAAATTATCACAGCGTCGTCTATTTATAGTTTGTCAAAGGACTGTCTCATTTCAAACATAGACAGAGAGCATTCGACCATCTCAAGGGAATCACAATTTACAGGGTATTCTCCGTTGACCTAGAACTATGAAATTTTGCAAACAGTAATACTGTCTTTTACTACAAGTATTGGGTAAAATCTGAAAACTATACATTTGTGATTAATTAATCATAAAAATATAGTCCTTTTCGAAAATCATTTTTGGAGAACTCGGTTGTTAACTTTGCACCTCATGCAAACTTAACCCGGCCAGTTAAGATGGGATAAATTTTTGTACGGAACCCTCGGTGTGCGAGTCAGACTCGCACTTCGCCGGTTTTTTATGTTAATTTTAAATTATGGATTGACAAGAAAAATATTATTGTCTGTAAAGTCGGTTTACGGACGATAATTTTACGTGATAACGTACCTAATGATATGCGAAAAAAGTTTGCATATCAACATTTTTAAAAGAAAAACAACCTGGCAATTTAGTGTATTGACATAATAGTCCCTAATAAAAATGACATTAAAAGTCTAGGATCCAGTAACCAATGGATTACATTCGCGTAGGTATACCCGTTTCATCATGCTGAACAACTTACTACAGATTTGAGTGCAATTCATGTTTATTATTATTTGGGCATCTGAGTCAAAAAAGAGATGACAGGTCACGTGGTTAGCGTAACAGACCGTCAGACATTTTTTCGTGCGCGCAGCTGGTAATCGATTCGATTTATAAGACGTTATCACGTAAAAAAGTGAGAAATAGTACATTACATCAGAGGCCGGGAAAATGAGGATTTCCGGCCAAGTAGGTATATACGGCCGAGCGAGCGTGCGAGCGAGGCCGGATAGTGATACGAGGCCGGGAATCCGTTTTCACGACGAGGCATGTATAGTGCTTTTCTCAAACATACAATGAAATAAAAAATATACTTCAAAGAATAACACTTAATATTGTTTGTCCGATATTTTCCGAATTTGACCGAATTTTAAAAATCCGATTTCAGATTCTGACTCAGGAGCCCCAAAAACCCCCGGATACCGAATTTCAGCCTCCTAGGACCAATTTGAAATTTTCTCCATACAAATCGTTTTTTTTTTCGACATTTTCCGATTTGACCGAATTTTCGGACAAGATTTCAGATTCATATTTTTGAGCCCCGAGAGCCCCCCGATACCGAATTTGACCGAATTTAAAAAATCCGATTTCAGATTCTGACTCAGGAGCCCCAAAAATCCCCGGATACCGAATTTCAGCCTCCTAGGACCAATTTGAAATTTTCTCCATACAAATCGTTTTTTTTCGACATTTTCCGAATTTGACCGAATTTTCGGACAAGATTTCAGATTCATATTTTTGAGCCCCGAGAGCCCCCGAATCCGAATTTGACCGAATTTTAAAAATCCCATTTCAGATTCTGACTCAGGAGCCCCAAAAACCCCCGGATACCGAATTTCAGCCACCTAGGACCAATTTGAAATTTTCTCCATACAAATCGTTTTTTTTTTCGATATTTTCCGAATTTGACCGAATTTTCGGACAAGATTTCGGATTCATATTTTTGAGCCCCGAGAGCCCCCCGATACCGAATTTGACCGAATTAAAAAAAACCGATTTCAGATTCTGACTCAGGAGCCCCAAAAACCCCCAGATACCGAATTTCAGCCTCCTGACCAATTTGAAATTTTCTCCATAGAAATCGTTTTTTTTCGACATTTTCCGAATTTGACCGAATTTTCGGACAAGATTTCAGATTCATATTATTGAGCCCCGAGAGCCCCCCGATACCGAGTTTTAGCCGCCTAGCACCAATTTGAAATTTTGAAAAAAAAAATTCGCCATCTTGAATTTTTTTTTCCACAAAGTGTCTAACAACCAACCTTTAAAAACAAAACCTGCTTTTTGTCAAACCAGCCAGCTGTGTGAATGACCTTGTTGTTGAAACCAAAAAAAAGTTACTTTGCAGGCCTAGGCCTGAAAAGCAGTATGAAATCCCTTTACAGTCCTCTCGAGTTGTTGCGCCCAAAAACCGATACTTCCGAGTCTATTATAAGGAACGCAAAGACAATATTTCATTGCATGTTTGAGAAATAATAATTGGTTGAATAGCGCCAAAATCAAAACAAAATAGTTGGTGGATTGACGCCGAAGAAAGAAAGATACCGAAATATATATTTTTGCGGTCATAAAACTTGTTGCTGACTGATTTGTCAATAGGTATTATACAATAACTGTTTTTTTTAAATGCATGTGCGATATTTTACGCGAGTGTACAAGGTTTAAGTCGTCACAAATTTAATTTGTCAATTCGACAACCTACCGAAACTAACTTTGCAAAAATGGCAACACGCGGGCACGGGAGGGGTACGGGGTAAGGGGTGTGTATGTTGTCGTTTCGTTTCGTTTATTTTGTCTTCAAATGCGAATGTCCACGGCATTGAATGGTCGCGCGCTTATTAGTTCCTACTATTCTAGTGCTTTTATTGTGCAATATGGACATAATTCAGTTCCTTGAGAGTGCCGGTCTGCGACATTTAGCGCAGCGTATGTCGGGTAAGTGTTTATTTATTCTTATGAATGTTCTAAATATTAAAGTGAGTTTTTATGTTTATTTGTTAACTTTTTTCTTCACGCCTTAACTTTTCAACAAACATTTTCGTTCCTCTGCTAAAACACACTGCGTTGATCGGATCTTGGGCGTGATGGAGTGATGTTTTATGTAAGTCTGTATACACGGCCACGGCCACAAATCAAGATATAACTGGCAGTGGCAGAGGTGCGACACAAATGTGAAAACACGAGGCGTGTTAAAATGAAACTTGTGTAAGTAGCCGTGTGTCCGTGTGTAGACATGACGGCCGGCGATTCATAGCACATTACATTAGCTACTTCTATGAGCACGACTACAGTGCTATTGTTTTGTACAAAAAGATGTGGATCTGAACTTGGAGTATATAATACCAAGACTTCAAGGTGATGGGTTCCAAACACATTGCGTTGCACTTTTGAGCATAATTTGTCGATCCAACAAAACTTTTGTCATATCGACAAAGGTATCTATTTAGGTACTTACTAACTAAACGGTGTTTCTGTAGCAATTTATGAACATTGTCATATCGACAAAGGTTATTAACTTGGTGTTGAATGTTGTTTCTGTAGCAGTGTACAGGTACCAGCACGTTAAGTTATCCATAATGACTCCGGTCCTTATTCTTTATTTCGACACGTTCCAGGAACACCCTACGGGTTGAGAACTTTTAAGACCGTGGAGCCTAGTGAGAGGCTGGTCTTACTCCCCTGGCCTTGGAGTGGCCCAAGAAAGCTTCGCGCTGTCGCGCACTGAGAACCCTGCCCTTGGACCTTGGAGGACATCTGCACTACTGGCCACACCTACCGCCACTACCACGCCGCGCACTACCGAGGGACGTCGGGTATCAGAAGGACGACCAGCTCTCTAGTAGAAAGACCCAAATCAAGGCATCGGACCCTTACTTGTCTTAATCTAATTACTTAAATAGTTAACTTAAAATTAGACCTAGTAATACTCTAAATAAAATTTAACTTACAACTAAATCATTCTATAAACTTAACTAAATTCTTAAAGCTACAAACCAGTAATAGAATTATTTTAAATAATAGAATTTGCGAAATTTAATCATAAGAATTATTTTAAAATCCAGAAAAATATTAAAATTTAAAAGTTTAGAACTACCTATATTAGAACGACATTCCCTTAAACGGTAGAATCACCTAAAAATAGAAGCCTTAACTTTTATTATTATTGAAATTAGTTTACCGGATGTGTTAATAAATATTTTATAAGATTCTTGATTAATTTTTATTTTATGTCCTTTTAATATACCCAGATAATAGGTAGGATATATAAAGGTGACACAGTCTGACAACATAAATCTTGTCGATTTGGCTGCAATACTGCGTCACTGTAGCAATACGTTGTGTGATATGTATATATTTTTGTCAGTCTGACAACATAAATCTTGTCGATTTGGCTGCAAAACTGTGTCACTGTAGCAATACGTTGTGTGATATGTATATATTTTTGTCAGTCTGACAACATAAATCTTGTCGATTTGGCTGCAAAACAGTGTCACTGTAGCAATAAGTTGTGAGACACACATATATTATTGCCACTCTGTAAACATTGTCAATTTTACAGCAGATTTATGAGACTGTAGCAATATATCGTGCTACAGTCACAGATCTGCTGTAAAATTGACAACATATTTGTTACAGTGGCAACAATATATGTGTGTGTGTGTCTCACAACGTATTGCTACAGTGACACAGTTCCGCTGCCAAATAGGCAACATTTATGTTGTCAGAGTGACAACAATATATACGTGTCACACAACATATTGCTATAGTGACACAGTTCCGCTGCCAAATAGGCAACATTTATGTTGTCAGAGTGACAACAATATACATATACATATCACACAACATATTGCTATAGTGACACAGTTCCGCTGCCAAATAGGCAACATTTACGTTGTCAGAGTGACAACAATATATACATGTCACACAACATATTGCTATAGTGACACAGTCCCGTTGCCAAATAGGCAACATTAATGTTGTCAGAGTGACAACAGTATATACGTGTCACACAACATATTGCTATAGTGACACAGTTCCGTTGCCAAATAGGCAACATTAATGTTGTCAGAGTGACAACAATATATACGTGTCACACAACATATTGCTATAGTGACACAGTTCCGTTGCCAAATAGGCAACATTTATGTTCTCAGATTGACAACAATATATACGTGTCACACAACATATTGCTATAGTGACACAGTTCCGTTGCCAAATAGGCAACATTAATGTTGTCAGAGTGACAACAATATATACGTGTCACACAACATATTGCTATAGTGACACAGTTCCGTTGCCAAATAGGCAACATGAATGTTGTCAGAGTGACAACAATATGTACGTCTCACACAACATATTGCTATAGTGACACAGTTCCGCTGCCAAATAGACAACATTTACGTTGTCAGACTGACAAAATAAACATTGAGTGTTGTGGTTACATTGCTACAGTGACAAAGCTCTACTGTCAAATTCACAAAGTTTTTGTTGTCACACTGACAACAATACTTTACAAAACTTGTTTTGACTATATGACAACGTTGTACACATTGCTACAGTGACACAGCTCTGCTATTAAATAGACAATGTTTTATGTTGTCAGAGTGACAACAATATTTTACAAAATTTGATTTGACTTTATGACAACGTTGTATACATTGTTAATAGAAGTTGTGTTTTCAACAATTGTAAAAGTTGTTGCAGAATGTTGTTATATCAACAATAAACTGGTGACAATAATAACGTTTACTCTATAGCAACGTAACTATGTGGGTTGTGTGCCGTTAAAGTTTTATTGTTAGATCGACAGTATTTTTCTCTCAGTGTATGTATGTATTTGCGAAGTTACGCTGCCGACGGCGCGCGATGAGCACGCCGGCCCCGGCCCCGGCCCAAGAAACGAATAATTATATCTGCCAAAAACTTAATATTCCTAATATTGCGTTTATATTAACCATGTAAAAATTAAGAATTATGAAATATATCCTTAATCATATATACAATTATGGAAATAACTATTTAATTCAGGAAATATAACAGACTTAGGTATGACTTTTTTAATTAAACAAAACTATTTACTTATTAAACGCTTCTTCATCCTTCGTTGGATTTACCTAATTAATAGAATAGAATAGAATAGAATAGAATATTCTTTATTGCACACCTCAACAGGAAATAAATACAAACAAATTCAGATTGCACGTAACATACAATAGAGGCGAACAACAGGCGGCCTTATCGCTAAAGAGCGATCTCTTCCAGACAACCTTTGGGTAGCGAAATTAAATAAAATCGTCAGAAATGAGTAGGCGATGCAAAAGTAATCATGGAATCTGTAGAAAAAAAAACTACTAAAATATTACACAAATAAACGTACATAAAATACCAAAAAATTCAATATATACGAGTATGCACAAATAAACCTACTTAAACATACATAACATAGGCATATACATATAAAATAATATTAGTAACGAACCACACTTCATGTCGGTCACAATACCAAAAAATTAAAGAAGGGACAAATAATGTTCTTTAAGGAGTGTTTTAAAATTGACAACGGATTGGCTACGTTTTATGTCTACAGGCAGAGTTCCACAACAAGGTAGCCTGGAAAGTAAAAGAGCTGTTGTAGAATTTAGAGGAGGAAGAGGGGACAGCCAGAAGCAAATTTTGAGAGGATCTAACAGACCGAAGATAACTGAAATGCTCCTTGAGGTAACGGGGAGTTGCAGGGTTGAAAAGTATATTGTAAAGATGAGAAAGGATGTGAGAGTTACGACGAAAACGGATAGGAAGCCACTTGAGCTGCGAACGGAAACTGGATACATGGTCATATTTGCGTAACCCGAATATGAACCTGATACAAATATTCTGAATACGCTCAAGTTTATTTAGCTGTTCCTCTGTGAGATCAGGGTAAGCGATATCAGCATAATCCATGATAGGAAGAAGTAAAGTTTGAGTAGATAAGCGCAATTTTGGTGGCGATTGGAAGGAAATTACGGAGTCTTCTCATATTAATGTATTCTTCTAATATTAATGTATTCAATTAAATTCTAATACAATTGCAGTCCTATAATCTTACTAGAAAAGGTCATAATGCAATTATTCTAGGTACCTACCTATTTTATACTTACAAGATAAACTTAGGAGATATTAGCTTCTATCTAATCGTTGTCTTATAAGTAAGAATTAAACTCTGCCTTCCTAATGTCATAAACATTAAAAAAACATTCGCTTAGTCATTTACCTACAAGTGAAATATTTAATAGTTTAAAGGCTTTCTTACGTTCTTTTTATTAATATAATATATATTTAGTTAGCATCATCGTCAATGTCCGATTTTTTAACCTATTTGGTAGACTAATTTGGCAGGTTATTTCAAACATGTGTTATTTATTGATATGTATAATCAAGATTGGCATTTTTTACATTTCATTCAAGATTATAACGGTCTCTGTGTTTTCCAACTAAGATCTCTTTACATGTCCTCATGCCAGATGAACCAGCTGTGAAGATCACACAAGACAGACAAGTTTGAGCGCTGTTCGACGTGTAAGCCGATCCGGCGGCGGCTCAAAGCGTTTTGTGCGACAACATAAAGCGCTCATGAAAGGGAAGGGCTAATAAAGTAATGATGAAAGGAGTGAAGGGCTAATTAAACGTGGCCCCGAGACAATGGCGGCCTGGCCGCGCTCCGCATTGCAGCCGGCGCGCCGCGCGGGCGACGCTGCCTGAGCATCCTGACTCGTTGGTACCAGATTACAATGTTCAATAAGAATGTTCTTATTCGGAAATTCGGCGAGTGAGAGGATTAAAATATAGTATTTGGCATAAGGCATACTCGTAACACGAACACTGTTTTCTCTCTCAATCTCGATTTGAAGCTATGACGCTATGTTACCTGTATGTAAGATCTGTCTCTATGTACAATTTTACCCGTGTTAAACAAATAAACTATTTAAGTATCTTCAACTTCAAAAATAAAATTTCAAACCAAAATGCATTTCCGTAAACCTCAGTTGGTTTAAACGCCAGTTATTTTATTTAATTTTACATCAAACTGAAGTAACATTTAGTTGCAAAATTGAATCTAAATAAGGTAAGATATATGTTTGCGTTTTTTTTTGCGACACTTTGCGTGTGTATTTAATCGTTTCTATGTTAAAATCCTTAACTACGGTACAACATACAGACAGACATATCTTCACAATTTTAAAGATATAATTTGATTAAATAGGTACTTAAAATTACAACGCTAGTGTAAATTTTGTCTTTACATTCCTTGATTGACTCAAGTACCTAGTGCAAGTAAATGCATGAGTCAATCTTTCTCCCTACTTAAATCTCAATAATTTTGATATCCTTGTAAAACCTTTCTTTTTCTAAACATAAAACAGCATTTTCATTTCTGTTTGTAAAATATTTGTAAGTCAAAAAGTAACTCTAAGTTAAGCTAGTTCTTCACTTGCGGATTAATTTACTAGATATTTTGTGATGGTGAAGTGTTATTATATACCTAATGTTTTAAATATACCTACAGAGAGAGAACAAACATTATAGATTTTGTGAACTTTTGGACCGCGAAATATATATCAACTTAATAATTAAAAAATAAAAATCGTAAGTGCTATGTGTTTCAATTGGAATCAGTTTTGTAGGTACCTACCTATTAGACCGAAAGTTACCACTTAGGTTCTTACATTTATTATTGATCATTTACCTAGTTTTACGGGGACGACTTATCCCCAGCTATAACCACATCAGATACAACTTTTCACAAAAGCCCAGACTGTTTGTGAGAAGTTACTTAGGTACAGCTGTTCCTGACTAATAGGGACATGATATGCTAAATAAATAAACGAACTGGACTGGACGCCTTAACACTTTGATTGATATAAAAAAATATTGTTCCTGTGCCATACGATAAAATAAATAGAGACTTACCAGGTGGAGGGTGCAGAAGTGGCGGCGCGGGTAGAAAGGCAGCCGCGACTGCCGCTTGCGCATTAAAGGCGGCTGCGTACGCGACGCGGCTCGCCACCGACGCCGGCAACGGAAACTGTGGCGTGTACGCAGGCCTGTCCCGGCTCTCCGACAAATTCAGCACTCGGTCGTTGTCTCTGTTCTCGAAGTATCTCTCCCGGCTCTCCCTCGTGTCGCTGAGGCCGAGCAGCTCTTGGATGCCGAAGGGCGAGCGCTGCGGCGCGCGCGGCGCGCTCGAGCTCGCGCTCATCGCCTGCATTGCGAGCGAGCTGGTGTGCACCGAGCTTAACTTTACATCATCATCACTATCAGTCACTAAAGTTTTTTTTTTACACTTGTTAATTTAAACTTAGGATTAGTATTGAGTAAATTAGGCCGTCTCAATTTGGAATGAGATTTTCCAGCGGTGGAAATCGCGGAAATGTCGTGAGTTCGCGACGCGAGCGCTCGCCGCGGTGTTCGAAGCGCGTCTGTGCGCGCCGCCGCCCGCCGCCGTGTAAAAACGGCGCCGGCCCCCTCGGCCACCCACCGGCCGCCGCCCACCCCCAGACCGGCCTAAATCGCAACCCCGACCCTACAATAACCGACCTTTTCAAACCAGGGCGGGAACGATGACTCCAGCTCCAAACCGTCGCAGGCGCCGCTTGTCGACAGCGGTGATAGATCGTTTCGGGCACGGAGCGCGCTCCCCCCCAGCCCGCGCGGGCGGGGCCTGCTAATAGCCAATACGGATATTTTGTTACCGCACTCTATTGGCCAGATTTCTTCGCGGGGGACACGCCTACTCAACGTCGTGTCATCTGAAATGAGACTGTAGAGTGGGGTGTTAAATCCTAATCTCGGATGGATTGTTGGTGGTTGATTTAATTTTGATTAATTGTAAGAAATGAATAGGTCCGCGGTGGTGGGTGGCGCGGTGGGGGGAGGGGTGTGGGGGGGTGGTCGCATGTGGTGCGCAGTGTCCGCTGCATTATGTGACGGCATTAGCACGTCCGCTCTATGTGCTACCTGCGCTAATAGCACGTGAATGCCGTCCTTTATGCGCCACCTCTTGTTTGTTTTTGGTAACTTAATATTGCTGAGGTTTGAGTTCCTTAAGACAATCGACCAATCAAATATTCTTTAAGCGATTTGCAAAGAATAATAACCTGAACATGGTCTTTTTGAATTTGGCATCCAAGAATAGAAAACACCAAAAAAAATCACAAAAATAATAAACGCTATATTAAGTTTTGTTCTGTTTAATGTGGGTATTAATTAAATATTGCAAGGTTCATTATTGATAACTTTTTCATAGGTTATTTCATAAGCAGAAAATAATGAAAATGATTCATAAATAAAAATAAGAGCTCTATTATCTTAATTATAATGCTGGGAATGATTTTTTATCATATACTTAGGTACATGTCAACAAGAATGATTTTTTGTCATATAAATTTGACGACAATTAATAACTAAAAAGGAATAACTCAAACAACCATTATTACATTACTTAGTTATCGTATAGTAGTTTAGTAGAGTCAGGTAAAAAAAACCTTTTTACCTGCAGGATGTACCTAGGTCTAAAGTAGCTCTTAAATTATTTAGATAATTTTAAAAAATCTACCTTTGAATGATCTAAATAATTTCCAAATCTTCTTTACAATTTTACATAGGTTGGTACCAAATTAAATATTAAATTTAATACAGGCATTATAATAAAACAAGTATCATACATTCAGCAATAGTAACCTAATATAACATGTAAAATTATATTAATTCATATTAGAATTAGGAATTAGGTACATTATTATGAGATACTAATTATTACGTAGAGGGTGAATTTCAGGGCGTTTTAACCGCGCGGTTCTAGTTTCATTAGTGTCACATGCTTTTTACCAAAACGAAAGAGCAAGTCGCAATAACTGTGGTGAAACTGGGATCTGACTCGGGAGTCCTTTTCAGATTCATAGAAATTCAACTTTAACCATCATCTATTTTGTCAATATTTGCTGTGACACTAATGAAAAAAAAAACCGCCGTAAAAACGCTTGAAATTCACCCTAGAGTCGATTTTATCTAAAAATTAATTAACTGAAGTAAACAAGATGATTGTAGGTAGGTGCCAAGCCATAAAACATATATATCTAAAAGTAATATCTTTGATAAATTGCATACAATGTATGGCTATTTAGTTACAGATGGTCCACAGAAAGTATGCATTAAATAAGAGAGACTATATTTAAAATGTAGCTAAGTTAAGGTATTACAGCACACAGGTACCTAGTCATGTGTATAGGTACTCGTGTATTGTAAAATGATAGTCGACAAACAAAAATATTTTTTCGGCATTAAATACATTACCTATTCTTTGCTTTACTTCATATATTTTCCGTAAATAAAAAAATGATTTACCTAGAATAATATGAATAATAGTATACCTACTGTTTTATCATTTATATAATTGTATGCATGTAGATGTAAAGTAAATATATTTTTCTTAAAATAGATATCAGTATATTGTATTTTTGTATACTTATCTGTTTTGCCCTATGGTTGACTAGTATAGAAAGCCATTTGGCAATAACTCCGTCCTTTGTAGGTAATGTCTTTTGTTTAGTGCTATAAATTTAAATTAATAAAATTAAATATGTACAAATATATATGTAAATACACACACACATATATCAAACAAAACTTCCTAATTCCGTGGTGGTTGTTGTTCCGCTTACTTAAAAAAGGAATTTGGGGAACTCTCAAGCAACTCTAGCTTAGGTATAATCATTTTTTTTTTATTAAATTTGATTCAATTCGGAACAATACAAACAAAAATACAGTTGATTATTAGTATTTTCTTTACATATCATATTAATTATGGCCGATTATAGAATATATTTAGCCATTTGGGTTTCATAAAAAAATATCTTAATATTATAACAAAATATAAAAAAAACCCTTAACTACAGTCTACTTAATTCTGTTATATTCGTCATCCCGTTGTGGAACAGGACCACAGAAATACCCACATAATTTAAAGAATCTACTTAATGAGCATACCTCGGACTAATCATTGCAAAACACAATATTAAATTGTTTTTTAATGTTCAGTTTTGTTTTAATAGCGTTTTCTATATCACTAATTGAATGAGAGTCCATTGAAATATTTACAAACCTTTGGCCAATTTTGGCTTGCGTTTAGAAATATTATCTTTATAAACGCAACGCAAATTTCATTTTGGCTTTGGTTGCGTTTATAAAATGACCCAAAGTTTGTAAGTAATTCCTAATGGATTTTTATTTTAGTTCTTGATGCAATGATTAGTCCGAGCTATGCCTAATGAGTATGTAACATCCTTTGCTTTCTCAAATAAAACAACAAAGCTTCACGCCGTTCGTGCTAGGACTAATAAGTATAATATAGGTACATATATAAATAAATAAATAAATATATAGGTAAAGTAAGATGTTTTTTCACAAGTGCTCAGTATCTTCACCAACGACGACTGCAATAGAACACAATCGTAGCGACATGACGTGCCAGAGCGCAGCTGAGCCAACACCGCGCGGGTTCCTGGTAACATCATTAACCACACTCCTGTAACTGGGACAATGCGGTCACTTAACGGAATTGTTCGTGGCTCCAATCTTACCTTGGATTCGTAAGCAAGGAAATTTATGGTAGAGCGTTATGAGTTCATTTGATTGCTGCTGCTGTTTGATTTTACGCTCAAACATACGTATAATTCAATGTTTCTTTCTTCTCGAGAAGAAACATCTCTAAAATCTAATATCGTATAAATAATTGAGAACGTTGGAAAATATTTACTTATAAGATTTTGTGGTATTTGGCTATATAGGTACTAAAGTAATGTAAACTAACTACCACTCACCAATACACGCGGGACTAATTAAAACAGGTGCAAGCCTTTTCTAGCTTCCCTCCAAAGCCGCATCAATAGGCTCTGGACTTTTAACACAGATCCAGGCGGCGTCAAGCTTTCTCGTCGTCATTAGCGAGGCCAGGGTTCGGTAACCGGGGAAAGTACCGGTATTCATTGAGGCTCTGTGGAGACAATAGCATTGTCTTGGGTAATGTGCGACAGACGTGGTTGTGATGTGTGAATGGAATTATGGTTCGATTACAGAAGGAGCTGGAGCGTAATAACGACTCTATTCAGTTTCTTGTCACTTTCTCATTCATTCTTACCTATTTCGAATCAATCGTTAGTATTACGCATAGAGACATTATCCATTTAGGAATTGAAATTTGGAGTTAATATTTATTTAGTAAACGTACATAATTCTTACTACGTTTAAATGTAGAGTCAAGTTATCAAAAATTGCGATTTTCTAAGAAGTACTTTTAGTCCAATATTAATAGTCCGCCTTTTGAACTTTAAGAATTTCTTTTGTGCAATAACGTTTAAATAAATAAATAGTTATAGTTTTGTATTTAATTTAGATTTTATTTTTGAGATAATGTGATTGAGTCACATTATCTCAAAAATAAAATCTAAATTGAATCACATTATCTCAAAAATAAAATCTAAATTAAATACAAAACTAAAACTATTTATTGATATCGATGCAATGTGCGAACCTCTATCTCGTACTTACTGCAAGTTATTATTAATAATTAAATTAGATAATACTATAATCAAGTAATAAGAATAATCTAAACATAAATAAAAAATCTTTTGACAATTCGCAAAAATCATCTCAAAATACAGATCTATCCAAACAATCCGCCAAATAGCCGCAAGAACAAAAAGAGTGCGTGTGAACGCTAGGTGGGTCTGCGCAGGCGCAGGTTCCCGCGCACAATACTAAGATGGCCGCCATTCAGCGCCGGCGCAGCACAAAGCGACACCAGAGCCGCCCGTCGCCTGTCACAACCACGCTTTGTCGTCCGACAAACCTTCATCATATTTGAGGTCATCTTACGCTTTGAGGCTTTGCAGATCTTGTTTTTCTTTATGTTTTATGTGCTATCAATTTGGTTCGCAATAATAGTCGTTAGTGATTTGTCTTTTTGCTTAAACGACAGGCGAACAAGATTTCTACATCGTATCGACGACAATTTTTATAGGACACGTCTGTATGGTCAATTACTCAGGTATGTACCAACTGAATAATACTTATATAAGTTGGTTAAAGTCAAAAAATTGTGTTGTCTACCCTTCTAAACATTCCACGTACCTACACTATACAATATAAGTTTTCTTACTACACTAACATGTATCTGTAGGTAAAGAATGGCATCAAGTCCGCCAATTTTATTTACTTTTCTTGTGCCACAAACTTGAAATAAATAAATAAAACAAATTAATTGTGAGTACGTGAACCATTCACGAGTAAGTGTGTTAATTTTCAGTTGGTTTCAATATCTATATGTACGAGTATGTAGTGCCTATCTGGACTTATAAATGTCATGAGACATAATTTTGGCCGTAACGCTTAGGGTACCAAGAGTTGTAAAACCTTTGACATGAAAATGTTAATAATTTAAAAGTGACAAAAAAAAATAACCTAAACCTAACCCAACCAGGTCGGATCTAGCCAAGTCGGGTTTCAGGTCATAAAAAAAAAATAACCTAAACCTAACCCAACCAGGTCGGATCTAGCCAGGTCGGGTTTCAGGTCATAAAAAAAAATAACCTAAACCTAACCCAACCAAAAAAATATAGTAAAAGCGATTCGATGAACGACTACGTCGATGAACAGATAAAATAATCAAGTGAAATTCGATGAATCGATTCTTGTGTGAAAGGTAATTCGAGCAAATGTACAAGCGATGTAACGAAGTTCGATGAATGATTCCTAAGTTGTAACAAAATTCTGCGAATAGTGTTATGGGAAACGATAATCGATGAAACGTTTTTCGATAAAGTGATGGATTACCCTTTGATTTGTATAAAGATTGTCCCTAATATTTAATTATTATCTCCAAAAACTTTTCTTATTCCCAAAATTAGTAATGCAAGAGAGGTAATTTTAAATGAACATAAAAGTTAAGTAGGTAATATATTTCTTTCGTTTTCAGCGATTATCACTTACTATAAATACATACCTACAACAATTGATCACATGAAAACGTACGAAACTCAAATTGGCTTATACCTATACGAAATATAATTTATTTAATTTAAATGATACAATTGATTGAATTAATAATTATTTCTGCCCAAAATTTTTAAGCAAGTTCTCTGCCGTCGGCCGCACATAGGGTTACCATTTAGGAATTTGAAAAGTCCTGGCAAAAAGCCGGACGGATCGAAAAAAGTCCGGACTTTTTAGTCACCAAAAAAGGTATTTTTACGTACGTTGTTGATTAAAGACGGCTTTGATATTAGATTACTTAATATGTAATTTTATTACTCATTATTCCAACTTATTTGAAAAAAGCCGGACAAATTAAAGGGCCGGACAAAGTCCGGACAAGAGTCGAAAAGTCCGGACATGTCCGGACAAATCCGGACGTATGGTAACCCTAGCCGCACACAATGGCGAACTGGAAATAAATGTAACATCATTAATACATTTCTACAAACCACGACTGATACGAATACGACTGACGGTGTGCTAGTCCTTCACTGAATGAAATAAAATAACTATCTATATTCACGGTCCGTAAGTCTACATGAAGATGATTTTAAATAAATAAAGTACATACTTACAATATTAGGTAACTACTGATAATAATACAGTTTGAAATTATTGGCTTTTGAAGGATTTGATAGATGATTAATTTAAATACAATATACATTTTAGGTGGCTGCAAAAATACTGATCAATTAAAATGACACGCATGTTTCCATTATCAACGTTTCTATCTTTCTACACAAAATCATACTTAATTTCGTAGACAAGCATATATTTAATTGTTGTACCTATGTATTTTATTAAGATACCATTCGACGCCATCATGATATTAATTTATTTTACGTGGAATTTTTTAATATAATTTTATAAAATCACACTCTTTATACAGTAAATCATAATCCTACATTAAATTTCTAAAATCTTTTTTTCATCACAGAAAACTAAACAAATTAATGTACGAAACCTGTAAAGATTTACAGTAATTCGCATTTTGTAAGGATTTAAATTATTCTATAATTTCTAATAAATACAAACTAACCACCTAGTAGGCATATGTGTGCACAGATTTATTTTCTAGGTAGTTAAAGAGCCCGAAGTGTAATTCCTACAATCTACGTGGGTAGTACTTTTAATTATCTATGAAAATTACACCTGTAAGGATTGCTACTAGATAAACTACTACATTCCTGTAAAAGTAGCACATAAATACTATCTAAACGCAGGCTAAAATGTTGTTGAGGAAATAGACAAAATCGATCAAGTTTTAAGGTATTTTACCAAAAAGATCCTTTAGTTCGAGTTTATTATAATTTTTAAGAGTAGCTCTATTTATTTAGCTGGAACTTTTAAAATTTCAATATTTTATTAATTGTAGGTAATTATTAATTAATGTTTCAAATATAAAAAATAATAAAAATCATTTATTTAAATTTCTTCTTTCTTCCAAATTTTATATTCATAGTTTACCTAATTTAAATCTAGTTTTTTAATTAAATATAAGTATTTAAAATTATTTTAGTGTATAGTTATATTCTAAAATTATTTAGGTCTTTTTTTTTGTTACTATTATAATTGTTAGTATTTTTTATTTAGTATACATATTATCGTTAGTAAATAATTGTTTTACAACAAGATATACATAAACGCACATACAAAACTACTTAAGTATATTTAAAATTAAAAACCATACATGAGTAGTGTATTAGTTTATTTATAAAATTTGGAATATATGTACTACAAATGATATATGTTATTTTTCGGCATCAAACATAATAAGTACTGAAATCTCAAACATCAATGCGCAAAGCGTAATTTCCACCGTAAAATAATGTGTTGTGAATTTCCACACATTGAAAAAACTTAGTGTCCCTAGAAAAAACACTATCATCCTATCTTTCACGTCCTAAGTACCTAGGTAAACAGGGCAAAGTTAGTACAACGGAGCCTAATCCACGAAAGTTGTGTGGAGTGCAGCCCGCGACACATCGTGCCAGTTACTCCGCGCTCAACACCAGACCGCCCCGATGGCTCTTGGGTACTTGCCGGGGAATTGTCAGGTATGCTATGATGAAGTTCTAAGGTTGTATTGAAAATCTGATTTCTACGGAGAGCGGTCATTATTCTGAGGAAAATGTTAACAGTGTGATGCTGGATTTATATGGGTGCGGTGCCAGTGCCACACAAATCTAAGCACTACCTATCTGATGGTAACATTTTCAAAAAGTGTCGCAACGGCTGGACGGATTTTAATCAATATCTGGGCATCCAGAAATGGTAATAGAATACTTTTACCCGACTGTGATAAAGATTTTTTACGGGGCCGAAGTTTTAAATTTGTTGTTCAATGTATTTAATTATATCGATTTCCCTTCCTGATTGGTTAGAAAGAACGTTTGTGGAAAATGAATGATTAAAATTGGTATAAAATGTCTCCAATCTGTTCAAATTTAGAATTTCGGAAAGGGAAAAGTAATACATTTTATGTGCCATATGTGCTTGGTGGCACAAACCTGGGCCCTCACTAAGAAGCAGAGTATAGAGTACTAAAAGTGTGCCTAAACAAAATGGAGAGAAGCGTCCTAAACATCAAACTACAACACAAAATCAAATTAACAAATGTAAGAAGTAAGACAAAAGTTACAGATGTCACATACACTGTGAACAACTTAGGTACATAAATTTATTAAATGAAATTGGACAGGCCATATGATAAGAAACAAGAGGAAAAAATGGACAAAAGATATTGTTGGTGTGTGCTTTTTCGCGAAAACGAGTGAGTTAAGCTGTTTCTATTTAGACATCAGATGACTTTAGGAACAAAATCCAACTGACTCATTGAGTATAACTGTATTACCTAAGAAGTGTCGCTCCGGCCCAGGGATTGTAGCGCTACAAACGGCTTTCATATGCCAAGAATGTGGAGGTATTTGTCAAGGATTTGTCATCAACAAAATTCAAAACATTGTTAACAGAATGCTGCTCAATCCTTCGTACTTCTTGCGAAATAAATACTGAATCCTATTGAAAAAAACTTCATTTTTATCTCTGTGGATATTTTTGGCTTTACTACCTATGCAATAAATACTTCAAATTTGGAATATCGGCGGATCTCTTTGTTTACATCACATTCACCGACTTTCAACATCAGTTACCAAAAATTTGTCGTTGCCAGTTAAATAGGCTAGACTATCTATATAATGATAAATTAATACTACTAAAAATCCGCAATATAGCGTCGGCTGTAAAACCCCCAGGTGGGCTATAACATTGACAAATTGACATTGTCAGGGATCCACACCCACGCTCCTCAATCACTATTTACCACAAATTGACATTGTCAGGGATCCACATCCACGCTCGTCAATCACTATTTACCACAAATTGACATTGTCAGGGATCCACATCCACGCTCGTCAATCACTATTTACCACAAATTGACATTGTCAGGGATCCACATCCACGCTCGTCAATCACTATTTACCTACTCTGCTACTACAAAAATATTGCGTCGATTGACAAAATAAGTTATTCAAAGACAAACAATATGTGAGTCACATCAGTTTATTTAATTTATTGAGACAGAGTTACCACTACACCATCAATACCATCATCCTAAAAGTTCAATATTTTGACAAAGGTTGTTTAAATTAAAACAGAGGTTGTTTGACAGGTTTCGTCGGCTATGATGATCATTTTGACGACGCGGTTGGCCCGCAGTTTGTAGTGCACCTGCCTACTGAGCCGGCGGTAGGCCGTTTTCGAATCCCGGCTAGGGCAAATATTTGCGTGATGAACCGAATATTTGTGCTCGGGTCATGGACGTTATTTAAGTATAGGTACATATATTTATCTATAGTGATATTTTAAGAAGGTGGGCCTTTTGAGAAAGTGTACTTTTCAGGGAACTATGATCTAGGTATGTATATTATTTTGAAGACTGCGGAGTGATGAATAATACTTTACCTAATGTTTGCTCGCTCTTAGTTAATTTAACTAATCTAAACAAATTAAGTAGCAGCAGGCAACTTTGTCATCATTATATAAATATCAGACAACCTCACACAAATCGATCTAGTCCCAAATTAAGCTCAAGAAGCTTGAGCTTAAAAGATCACTTTTGGGGATGAAGTCTTACCTGACACTTTGTTTCATGTCATGCACCTGTTGCCGAAATATACACATGCGAGTGCACGAGTGTCGCCGTCTCAAAATGTACACTTTCTCAAAAGACCTGCTGCTCGAATAATGCAAACAATTGTAATTCTCTTTTTATAAATTTGAAGTTGATTGTAAACTTATGTGAATAAAATAACAGTAATCAACTTAATCACATTATCTCATTTAATTATTTTTATTTAACCCCCATTTCGGATGGAAGTTCACACTCTTAAGTGTTCATTTCGGGAACGGGAAAAATAGCAAAATAAGATATGATCATATTGGAAAAAACTTTTTTGAAAACTTTATTTATTTGGCAAATGCACTTTGCCTTAATAGAGAAAGGTTTGGTTTTGGGAGTGTACATTTTGTGGAGATTGTATCTTATGAAGAAATGCACATTTCGGGAATATTTTGAGGTTTGATTCCGTTAAACAGTTGGAGTTGATTCTATATTAAACTAAAATCAGATCTGCAATGTCATGAAAGGTGGTGTTACATACATGTTACATAGATGGTGTTAAGTAAGTATATGAGAAAAATATTCATCTGATGTTTTCACTTTCTTTTATATAGTTTATGGAGAAGTAGATAAATTATATAGATAGTCTACTACTTAAATTAATTGGTTACGACTACCAGTTGTTACTGTGCTGAACAGAAAGAATACATGTCGCGCGACGAAGAGTCACGTGTGACAGATGTTATTAGTAGTACAGACTCTAGGCTCTAGGACAAACGAGAATACCATGATAACTAATAGATAACAAATGGTGTTCACTCTTCTAAATTCGTTGTTTACATGTAGCAACTGCATACAGAAAATAAGAATGTTGTATAAACATACAGATACAGAAACAAGATTATAACGTTTTAAAGAAACACGCAACCAGCACAACATTGGTAAGTTACGCAATCCCCTAACCCTCGAGCAAACCCAGCTCCTGGTATCCCATCAGCAACGCAAACACAGCCCTAGCCTAGCGCTAGGGTTAGCGATTCGCGCCATTTCTTTTATTGAGTGCGCGGGAGGCAGTAATTGCGCGACTGCATCTCGCGCGGAAACTCAGTTATAGGCATTTTGCGTATCGTTTTGTGTCGGCACTCCAGCCAACTGCACTTGGGTGGCAGTGGCGTTTCCACAAGCTGTGTTTTGCTTCTTTTCTAACGCGTTTAGTAATGCTTAAGTACGATTGGAACAAATATATCGTAACACATTTCGAATTAACGTTGTAGCGTTGAGATATCCTAACTTTATACATCCGTCTATCCTTATTAAATTGGTATTGCCGTCTTGTAAGTTTCGCGCAAAGAATCCCGCTGATTGCATAATGTATGCGCATATGAATGCACACGTCCGCCCACTCGGGTTTTTGCGCGTTAGTGGTTAAGTGCATTTGCAAGTGTGATGCGTTGTTAAGGAATAGTGCCGTTTCCTTTGATTTTTGCTATTCATTAAAGAAATGATACACTCACAATACAATTCTGTGCGTACGTATAAGCATAAACAGTTTTGTCACAGTTTATTTTCAACATGACTAAAACTTATTTTTAACTTGGAAATAAGTTATTTGTTTATTAATTCATTTTCGAACAGAAAAAAAATTAAATTATCTATAAATTACAATACCCCCCTATAAAATATACTCTCAATTCTGTGTATACGGCTATTTATCTTACTATGGAATGGACTAAGATGAAAAATAATTTGTTATATTTTGTGTTGGCACCAACGTCTTATATACTTATCTTACTGATTGGAGCAGTCAATCAGAATATTTTATGTAGACATACATAATCAGTCTCAATAAAACTATAAATTCTCTCAGACCGTTAGCTTATTCCATAATTGTAGCAGTGTAGCTAGCCAATTGTATATTATGTTATGTGTAGCTGTACACTAAATATATGTATATGTAGCCAACCGATACCCCGCTTACCGCGTGTGGCGACCCGCGCATTATGCAGCATACTAATGACAGGAGGGCGTTGATTAAACCGCGAGGGCGGGGCGGCCCTGCGCCCTGCACTAGGGTTGCCGCATTTGTATACTTTTAATTTTTGCGAGTGAAAGTTGTGAATTGCAGGTTTCCGGAGTTTTGTACTTGTGTTGGTGGAGGAGGTTAGGGTGTTGGTTACGTAAAAACATCTGCCTAATATTTAGTGGGTAGAAAATGCGTATGTTGACAGTGTTCTTGGTATGTTAAAATAAACTATAAAATTACATATTACATATTTACTCTTTTTTAATATTTAACTAGGTAGGTACTTCATCGTATAACAGCTTGGTTAAATTAATTTAACTATTTCAGAACAAACGCTTGACTGTCGGAACGTATTTGGGGATGAGAAGGGGCCAACCACTCACTAATCATTGTAGAGTATTTTGGGAGAAATCATTGGTCCAGCAGTTATCGTGTTTCAGCTGACAGGATAGTTACGATGATATGCGGATACACAAGTATAGTATTTATTCAGACTATAACAGAACTAAAGACGTAGTCCCTAACATCGGGAATAGGACAAATACTGTATTCTCTTTTCGTGATTGCACTCTCATTAATAAGATAATTCAATGGATTTCATATGAGTTCCTTTACAACCTCTGTTTTTACAGGCATACTGAACAAAAAAGCAGACTGCTGATTCAGAAACGATAGACACGAACTTATGAATTAATACCTATGTGTATTGTAAATATGTCATAGAAGGCTTATCCTTGTTTTATCAAATGTTGCATCAATTCTTTACTTCATCGAAAGCATTTTTCTTTTTTTAATCCATAAAATATTTTGGAATGTTATAACACAAACCTAACTTAATTTAGGTAACCTAATCTATAGGTTGACATTTCAAGATTTCTAAAAATGTATGATTTGAGGATAAATATGTCTATGAAATGAAAATTCTAATGAAATAAAGCGTGAGGACCGAATGGTGAGGCGATTTTCTATAAAAATAGAAGATCCCGCGATAGAACCTAATTGTGAAAACGAATACCAAACATGTACAAGCAACTGTGACCCATATGCCATTTTTTATACCATTCAATCTACTGTACGCTTTTTATTTTATCTAATTTTCGTTTCGTTGCTGTCAACATAATATTCTTAATAAAGTACCTAGATTTTAAAATAGAAGTAACGCTCTGTATTTATCAAATGGTGCTCTGAGGGAAAATCTTTTATGAAAAGCGCTCACTCACTCCATGTCAAAGGCTAATTGCAACATTAAGTATATGTATGTATAATTACTTACTTCATTCATTACGATAGCCTTCAAACGGGTGCCATCTCTTAAATCTTAAATAAAATGACTCACTCGTCTACTTAACAATACTTACAATATACTTAGACTAAATTAAGTTATGTTATATTTTTTTCTCAAACACATCTTGGTGAATGTTTGTAATGCGTATCTAATTGCTTTGCTTGAAGTTAGACCCAAATGCGGGGCTCTTCGGGCACTCAATAACTTAGGAGCCCTATGACACTTACGGTTTGTATAGCTACACATGATTAACGACAGCATCCTGTAACAACTCGCTGTTTCACCATCAGTACATCTGAGACCACGGCGCATGCAACCACGCCGAAACGTTAGATAATTTGTGTTAATTAGGAGCCCTGCTCTGAAGAAAAAAAGCCACACAAAGTGTGTGTTAATTAGGAGCCCTGCTCTGAAGAAAAAAAGCCACACTAAGGTTCCCGTGAGATTGAGTGAGAGACCTCAATAGATTAAAGACTGGAGACACGGTTACTTTTCTGACATAGGTTCGATTCTAGTGGGGTCGCAGTTCTTACTTAACCTTGCTTACTTTTCTGCTAGCAGAAAAAAAACATTATGCCATAATAGGAATATGCTGTAGGATTATTATTTCAGTCCATAAAATTATGCTATACAAAAGTCGGCAAAATTACGAGTAATCATTGGCTAAATAATATGCTGCAACATGTACATATTTACCCTAATAAGTATATCTTTATGCAAAATTTATCGTTCGACTAAAAGTGTTCTGCAATAAGTGTTATGCGAAGTGTATTTCTTACAAATATGCAGTCGCTATTATAGCCAGATAAGAGTAACTCCTCTTATAGAGGGAATACGAACTGTGCTATAGTCCCACATAGAGTAAGTTCGTATTAATAGAATACAGTTAACTATTTCATTCGTAGGTAGTACTTCATTGCTAATTTTACTTATTTTGTCTTCAAGTAACGGTACATAACGAATAACGCAATTTCCTAATAGGCACACTAAAAAAAATTGGTTGGTTATAATATTTATTTATTTATTATTTATTTATTTAAACTTTATTGCACAAAATACATAAGTAAAAGTACAAATGGCGGACTTAGTGCCATGAGGCATTCTCTACCAGTCAACAACAAGGTCAAACAGAGACATTATAGGTGCAGGAAGGGTGTACAACAATACGTGTATACACACGAAATAATATTCTATGGAGATGCGTCCATTATTTCAAGAAAACATGTAACAGCGCGATGAAGCAGCGGCGTGGCACACGCCATCTATTGGCAGAGTTTTCTTTGTCCTCTCATCACGCAGAAACAGCTGAGTAGTTTTTAACCAATTTTGATACTGGGATTAGTGAACATTCAAAGATGGATATGAGTTACTTTTAACCAGCTTATTTAAAAAAAAAGAAAGCAAGCAGACTAAGTCGCGGGCACCTTGTAGGTACCTAGGCCTACATAGGCCTTCTCTAGACCGATGATGATCACGTTTATCACGTGTTGAATAAATAACAGGATCCGATACTTTTGATAAGTATGCGAGTGAGTCACGGATAATTTACTGGGTCATTCCATTGTGACGGGTGGGACATTTATACTCTTTTTTGCCTACACTTTGCTTTATTTCTGCCAAACGGCAACGATTTACGTATTGAATAAAACATTATCACATACTTGAATAGTCATTGCATAGTGTACTATCCAAAAAAGTATGAAAATGTCATTATTATTATGAGAAATTGATGGTATAAGAAGTGTGACGGGTGGGACTTCAAAGTGCCTCTCCTCTCTGTGTTGACTTACACCATTCGCAATTGGTAAGAAACTATGAAACTTTTGTTAAACAACCTATTTTTATATAGTTCCTGATATTGTATAGATTATGTATTAGTATAATTTACGCAAATAACTCGTAAAACAAAAATATTGTTGCTTCTCAATGCTTGTGACGGGTGGGACAGTACTTTGTGACGGGTGGGACGAGTAACATTTGGGCATACAAATGTATGACAAATATAAACACAGTTCTTTTGTATTTACTTTAATTCAGCTCTTTAATGAATTGTTTAATGTTACAAGTAATCATTTCAGTAGTTTTCTTAGGGCAATAAGCAAAAAAAAAATTTTTTTTCTCTTCAATGTTAACAGGTTCAAAAAATTGATAATACAGTCTATTACCACATACTTTTATCAGCGGTTCTGGTAGAATGTCTAAAATCTAACTAGTTTTAATGAGAGAGACATCTTCCTCATTCATTGGAATTCGTGTTCTAAAAAGGAATACCACCACCAAATTAAGCAATATAACACATATCATTTGCTTTAGTATAACCCAGCTACCTTTAAATAAAGTTAAAACAACGATTTTATACTCACTAAGTCAGTTTTATCAGATAATCCATTTTGTTCACCCGTCACTGTGACGGGTGGGACATACTTTGAAACGCGTTAAAAGCAAAAATTTTATTTACAAATGCAGCGCGTTTTTAGCTAAAATAATAGCCCTCACCCTAATTGTTACTTTCACAAAGCAAGATAACAAGAGGTTAGATATTTTTAGTTTAAACAAGAAAAAACATTGTTTTACTGTGACGGGCGGGACATGAGTTAAGCATTTTGTAGATGCCCAATAAATCCTAACCATGAAACTTTATTTATAATTAGTTACCACTAGTTTAAACTGCGTTAAATATATTTTCTTTTACACTTATCACTTTCTCCGTAATGTTCAGAAAAGGCGCGAAATAGTGCTGCTAACTTAGAGTAGAAATAGGCTAACATAGACAACTGGCGCTATAGGGGTACCTTCAGAAACGAATAAAATGCAAGAAAATGATATAAAAAGGAAAAAACTCATTGATTAATAAAACAAGGTATAATGTTCTATTCTCTAGATATGAATTTAAGTATAAATTAAGTTATTTATTTTTTATGCCTATGGTGTCGGTTTCGTTGGAATGACCCTACTATTTAATTATCGCATGACAAACGCGACCAACATTTATTTATCCGGTGTCAAACAAGACCATCATTTATGGTATGAAAATTACGATCATCACTTATTTATAGCATGACAAACGCGTCCAACACTTATTATGTCGCATGACAAAACACGACCATTATAGGCCTACTGACCTGCCGTTTTGTTTTTATAACCAAGACTAGTACTAATTGTGAAAATTAAATAAATATTAAAATAAAAAGATAAGTATGACAGAATGTCCGGCACCACCGAGCGTAGTCGAAGATACTGGAAAATGTGGAAAAAGCCTGTTGGAAAACACGTTTTACCGTGGCGTGGCGTGGCGTGGCGTGGCGTGGCGTGGCGTGGCGCGCTCCACCACCCGACTGATTGAGAATAGTTGGAATGCACAATATCATTTTGTAATACTTAGTTTTTTAATTCAATGGGTTTTGAGAGTAGGTGACCAAGAAAGAAAATACTTTTGATAATAACGGAAATTTATTAGCCCAAGGAACGGGTAAAGCTAAGCTTATAATATAATTAAGATATTACATCTACATACAAAACCAAAGGATCCCTCTCGCTCCTTAGCCACTAGGGCCGGTAGCTCGATGCAGGGAAAGCGGGTTCTTAGACTAGGATTTGGTCGGTCACGCTCTTTGCTATGTTTAACTAATTAGTTTTACGGTTAAATGGAAAGGACTCAGCTGTTTGTAGTGGGCTGTCGAGCCGTGAAGGTCAGGAGCAAGTTCTGGGCGCGGGACAACGGCGCGCTCCCCGGGGTACAGGTCCGGGCGGCGGCCCCTCGTCAACCACTACGAAGACCTGGCGGTAGTCGGACGGAATTTACGTCCACCGCTAAAAACCTCCTTTTGGAGGATAAACGTCTCGCGTGTATGACATACAGCAACTGACGATAATTCCACACCAAACAGCTTGGCTTAACAGCATACGGCACGCGGCATCACGGCCAGGCGTGGTCGTAAGATATTCAATCCGTTGATGGACTTTTAATTAGTAATCGAATATGAAATGTCCATTCGTGGCCGCTTTCGCCACGCGGTTTTCTCGAGTCCCCCATATGACAGCTGTCAGTTTTCTCCTTGAGGTTTGACAGCTTGCGTTCTGAAGCTGTTCGTGGCGTTTTTAAAAACGCTCCGTTACAATTTTAAACACAAAACCTCACAAAACTTACAAAGCTCTCAAACACGTATAACGTGTCAAAATTGACAGATGATTTATCACCTTTACCTTTTACTTTTTACCTTTCAATACTATTTGAATAATGCGTAATATTTAAATTCTAATATTGACATAAATCACACATTTTGGTTCCAATATTTACATACAATACAATAGGTATACAATACAATACAACGATTATTTATTGCACACCAACAAGAAAAATGTTACAATTCATTTCATTTATTTATTCTTTATATTAGCACTAACAGATGAACCTTACATGCTAATTCTTAATTTATTCAAATCATATTACATTCATTATAATTATTATTACTACAGTAGACATTATTATTTACAAAATAAAGAATAAAATAAAGATTAGACCCATAATGATGAATTGATTAATAAAATTAATTGAATGAAATAAATTTATTAAATGGTGCTAGTCGTCGTCACTATTGTTTCCAACCAGCGGAGTTAGCGGACAATTGAAACCTTAATTTATAAATGATAGAGAATAGGCTGTCTTATCGCTAAAGAGCCTCTTCCAGCCAACATACTGAAATAGAAGTTTTATAGGCATTACGCCTACAGACAGTATTATTCGTATTGGATAACATTGGTGACACGTTCAAACCTCGATTCTCACTTTATTGCTTATTTTAAGATCCCTCTTCTAAAAATGAAAAAATAATAAAAATCTAGGTATTCTTGCAATACCTACCTAAGGATTTTCTCCACGCTGCCGCCGCTCAACTGTTGGATTGTCACTATTGTCAGATACCTACCCGCTGCTTCCAACTACCTGCTGAACTTTGATTTCAACTTATCTTCGTATTACCACTCTTAAGTAACTTACATATCCAAGAACACTTCTTCTCGTGGACGCTCACACATACCCTCGCGGGCACGTGGGGTAGCCATACCAGGGCAAAGCCCTCTGTGGCGGCGTATGACTCCGCCCGCAACTGCGGACGGGTATTCTGGCTGTTTTAATTCAGCAATTGAATATTCGGTTTCTAGTGGCTGGCTTCTTGTGTGATGGAGTCAGCACGTTGGCCTCTCAGCGGCTTCTCGTTCCGTTGGCCGATCTTGGCGTTGTGGTATCCTGGATCATTTCCAGGGGACTCAATCGGGGGGCACGAGCTCTCTTGGCAGAGCTCGGCCCCTTCCGTCTGGTGGACGAGCATGCAGTGGCGCGATTCCCTCCAGGCTGGGAAGTCCGGAGTTGTCGGCGCGGCGGAACATGGCTCCTGCTAGTCGCCCGATGAAGACGTCCAGCCCTTGCCATTCCAGGTCTCGGTTGATCGTCTCGTTCCGCATGTAGCGCGGGGCCGAGACGATGGTGCGCAGGGACTGGGACTCCTGCGCACGCAGCCTTTTCTTGTTGCTCTCCGACGTAAGAGCGTACCATGCGGGAGCCGCGTACGTTAGACGGGACCGCAGGTACGTCTTGTATATCCCAAGCTTCGTTCGCAAGGGAAGGCTGCTGGCTAGGACTGGACGTAGACGGGTTGCTGCTGCACGTGTTCGCCGCACCGTTTCATCTACATGCTGCGTCATAGTGAGTCCCCTGTCGATGGTCACACCCAGGTACTTGGCGGTGTGTGACCACCGGATCTCCTGGCCGCTCATTCTGAGTGGGGGTGGCAGCTTCGCTCTGCCTGTGACGATGGCCTGCGTCTTGCCCACGTTGACCGACAGGCGCCAACGGGAGAGCCATTCGGGAAGGACGTCAAGCTGTCGCTGAAGTTTCATTGCTGCGCGTTTGGTGTTGATGGACGTCGCGAAGAACGCCGCATCGTCCGCGTATAGCCCCAGCTTGACGTCGCCCTCCACCGGTATGTCGTCGGTGTAGTGGGCATAGCAGGCCGGAGACAGGCAGCTCCCTTGAGGAACGCCGGCGAGTATCGGGCGTTCGGATGAGGTGGCATCTTCCACTGCCACCTGAAATTTTCTTCCGTCGAGGAAAGATGCGACGACGCGTATCACTCGTCGAGGGGCCGGTGATTGGGAAAGCTTGTAGAGAAGGCCCTCGTGCCAAACTCTATCAAAAGCTTTCTCCATGTCCAGGAATGCTGCTACCGTGACCTGCTTCTTGTTCATGGCCGTCGCCATGTGGTGCAGCACCCTGGACAGTTGCAGCGTGGTCGAGTGGCCCTCGCGGAACCCGTGCTGTTCGGGTCGGGGCTCGATGTGACGCTGTAGATGTCCTAGCAGGAGTCTCTCGAACACCTTCGATAGTGTGCTGAGGAGAGTGATCGGGCGGTAACTCTCCGGCTTCTTCATGTCCTTCCCTGGTTTGTGAAGGAGGATGACCCGGCCAAGCTTCCACGGTGTGGGAAAGTGTCCCGAGCGCAGGATCCCAGTGAACAAGCGCGCTACCGCCGCGATTGCGCGCGGCGGTAGGTGGTGGAGCGCCTTGTTCGGGATCGCATCGGCGCCCGGTGCCTTTCTTGGCTTGGTCCGTTGGAGTGCTCGCTTCACCTGGCCGGGTGTGAAGAAGACGGGGTCCTCTTCCGCCGCGATCGGTGCTGCGAAGTATTCTTGGAGGTGTCTCTCGACTGCTAGGACGTGCTCCACGTTCGTCGTCGGGTTCGGCTGGAACTGCTCCTCAAGGCTGTCGGCAAAGATTTCCGCCCTGTCTTTCGCCTGATACTTGGGGAGTCCGTTCTTGTCGAGCAGTGGGTGAGCGGTGGTTGTGGACGTCATGCCGAGGCTTCGGCAGAGACGGTGCAACGAGGGCATGTCACCGTCTATTGACGTCAGGTGCTCTTCCCAGGACTCGGCTGCATGCTTGCTCAACTCCTCTTTAACCCTTTCCACCAGGGTGTTCAGGGAAGTTTTCAGCGTGGGGCATCTGGTTCTTTGCCACTCTTTCCGCATGCGACGTTTCTGCGCGATGAGTCCCTGGATCCGGGCCGGCAGGGGCTTGCGCCTGGAGCTGGCCGGAACGGTGTGCGCTGCGGTGTTCATCGCATGCTGGATGGTGACGGTGAGCTGCTTGGTGGCTTCTTCCACTTCGTCTGCTGTGGAGACTGGCATGGTCTGGGAATTCTCCTCCATGGCCGTCGAGAAGGTCTCCCAGCAGATGCGTCTCTTCGGTGCCGGTGTTGGAGACATGACTGGCAGATCTCGCAGTGTCAGCAGGACCGGGCGGTGGTCCGACGGGAGATCGTCCAGGGCTTCTTGGGTCATGACCGCGTTGACCCCACGGTGGATGGCGAAATCGATGATGTCCGATGTGTTATAGTTGTCCGCGTAGTGTGTAGGTTGCTCGGGACCGGACACCTCGAAGTCGCCATCGTCTGCAGCTTTTTGGATCTTATGACCCGTCCAGTCCGTCGTTGAGGAGTGCCAGGTGGTGCTTTTGGCGTTAAAGTCCCCCGCCAGGATGGTCGGCATGGGGGCTTGCAGAAGGGCACGGACGTTAGGCACCACCTCTCTCGGCGGGCCGACGGGTCTGTAGATGGAGTATATCCGCAGGTCGTGGCCAGACACACGGATGTCGATTCCCAATGCGGTGATCGAGTCATAGGCCTTCCATGCGACTGGCTGGTGGACTATCTGTCGCCTGACGATGACAGCTAGTCCTCGGTGTGGGCGATCGGTTGCCGCGCTGCGCTCGTCGTGGCGGTATACGACGTAGCCTCCGATCTTTAGGGGAGCGTCCTCCCGGAGCCACGTTTCGCTGACCAACATGATGTCTACGTTCTGCTCATGTAGAAAGTGGCGGAGCAAGCCAAGTTTGCCGGTCAGCGAACGGGCGTTCCAGTGTACCACTCGCAGCTCCCTATTGAATGGTACGCTTGATGGAGGAGGCGGCTGATGCAACTGTTGAGATGGTCGCCGGGTCTGCAGTCGCGGCGATGTTCAGCAGTTGTGTTATCAGTTGCAGCATGGTGTCTGCGGCTGACGGCTTATTTGTTGTTGCGGCTGCGGCGTCCTTCTTCTTCCCCCTCCCCGCAGTGGCGGCCTTCGGGGGGGGGGCAGATTTGGGTGGTGCAGCTGCAGTCTTCTTTTTGCCCGCAGATTTGTTTGTGGCGGGTTTCTTGGCGGCCGGCGCGGTTTGTAGTGCACCCCTTTGTTGGGGGTTGTTTGCCGGCGCCATCAGGGATGACGGCGCCGACTCCTCCACCGTGGGCATGTTCATGGCCGCGCGGGTCTCCGGGCCCGCCCTCAGGGGCTTCGTCAGTGCGTAGGTGCCCGCCCTCTTGTTGCGGGCCTCGCGCATGAACACCGGGCATTTCCGGTGATTGGCCGGATGTGGCCCGCCGCA
Organism: Apotomis capreana; assembly: GCA_947623375.1. Classification (NCBI taxonomy): domain Eukaryota; kingdom Metazoa; phylum Arthropoda; class Insecta; order Lepidoptera; family Tortricidae; genus Apotomis; species Apotomis capreana. The sequence continues at coordinate 467,751 of OX392513.1, read as the reverse complement.
GTTGCAGCAGGTGGGCTTTTCTGTTTTGGGCCGGTCGCAGTCGGCGGCACGATGCGGGCCTCCACAGCGGACGCAGCGGGGTGGGTGATGGCACCCCTCCGAGGAGTGACGGAAGCCCTGGCAGTTGTGACACTGCGCAGGGCCCTTCCTCTTCCTCCAGGCTTCTATCTTGACGCCGGGCATGTTTAGTAACTCCCGGACGTCGTAGATGGCGCGTGTCTCCGCAACAGGTGTTCCCAGCTGCACGAAGAACACGCACCCAGGTCTTCCTCGTCTGGCCTTGATTCTGTTGGCGTACTCGGCCTTGTAGCCAAGCTCGACCAGGGCCTTTACGATGTCGTCGGGCTCCGTATTCGTGGGCAGCCCGCGCAGCGCGATCTTCATTTTATGCCCCTCCTCGTGGTTGTAAACGTGGAAGGGCAGCTTCTCTTTCCCTATGGCGTCCTGCAGCTTTAGCAGGTACGCCTGTACGATGCGGAATTCGGTGTCCTCCTTCGGGTGAAATTGGACACCGTCTCCCGCAGTCGTGGCGTTTGGTGCGTGGCCCAGCAACTTCCTCAGCTCCGCAAAGTGCCGAGGCCATTCCGGGAAATGCGCAATTGTAATGGGCTTATATTTGGCCTTCTTTTTGTCTGCCTCATTATTTTTTGGGCTGGTTTTCCCCTGCTGAGAAGCAGCAGGGGTGGAGTCTAATTTTTTCTCCGCATTTCCCGGGGCTGGCCTGGCGCTCTGGGAGCTGGAGACGGCGGCTGCTGCGGCGGCGTAGTTCTTCTGCTGCTGCTTAGTGGGCGGCTTCTGAACGGCGGCGGGCGGTTTGTTATTGCCGCAGGCGACGGCGGGGGTGAGGGCCGCGGGGGGCTCTCTGTCCGTCGGTGCAGCGGTGTAAGTCTGGAGTATGTTTAACGGCGCCTTCCAGCCTTTGGAGGGCAGGGGCGTCGTGTCCATGGCAGCTTCTTGTTGTCCGCTTGTGCCTGCCGACTTGGAGCGGCGGCGTAGGCGGGGGTCGGTCGGCGGGGAGGCCTTCCGGCATGGGCGCTTGCTTGGCGTTCCTGGCGCTGCGGGGCTGATGCAGGTCTTCCTCTTCGCAGGCGCCAGCACCGCTGGGTGTTGTTGGAGAAACTCCAGGAACGGGAGGTCCTCTTCCAGCAACACTGTTTCCTCGCCGAGCTGGTGCCCAGTGATGCGCACGTAAGCCGCCATCCAGGCCGCGAGGCCAGGAGACGGCAGCCCCTCCTCCAGCATGCGGGCGACCACGACACGATCACGGTCGAGGTCCTCCCGATGTGTGGGGGCGGCGTGCGGCGTTTGGGCGGGCTCGGCGAGCGACGCAGCTTTAAGGTTTCCCTTGTTTACAACCTTAAAGCTGTCTTCAGTTGTATTCGGCGTCGAATTGCGACGCGTGGGCTCCATCTCGTTTGCAGGTGGTGATTGCGAGGCTGGGGCGGCTTCTAGGGCGTCGGAGAAACCTTCCAGCTCCCTCTGGAGGTCCTCGATGCTTCGACTTCTTTGGGTGGGTAGATTGGAAACAGCCCGTTTCCAACTACCCTCCGACAGGTGTGCATCCGTGCGGGGTTGGGGGGCGCCCACAAAAGTGTGCGGAGGAGCTCCGCGTCCTGTAGGACGCGACGCTCCCTCCCCCGTCCCATCGGGAGCAGGAAACCGTGTCGAACCTCCCTTTGGCCCGAATAAATCGGTCGTCGGGAGGCCTACCTCCGTGCGGGGTTGGGGGGCGCACACTCGCGTGTACGGAGGCAGCCCGAGTCCCTTGGGACACGAACCGCCCTCCCCCTTCCCATCGGGAGTGGTAACCCTGGATGAGGCTGCTGGTTTGCCGTCCTTGGTGCGGCCAAGTTTGCCGGCCTCTGGACGGGCTCGCTCCTTGCGGGGTTGGGGGGCGCCCAGTTGCCCAGACGAAGGTAGGTCGCGCTCTTGCGATTGCGAACTACCCTCCCCCATCCCATCGGGAGCGGCTGTCTTTTTTCTTTCCATTCTGGAAGATGAACGGCGTTCCGCGACGCTACTTGTTGTCGGCTATTGCTCGACACCGCATTGCTTCCCCCGGGGCATCCGTTTGAGCGGGACCGGGTTCAACGCTGCAGCGAAGTGCACCGACGCGAAGTGGCAGGGCGAAGGCGGCAGGCGGCGTTCTTGCTCGATGAGCAGGCGATTTTCGTTGGCTTCTGACGAAGGGCAGCGAAGATCACAAAGGGCAGCGTAGAGTTGGTGCGTCCGAGCGGTGGTTCCAAGTTGGAGTCCGTTGGCGTTCCCCCAAGAACACTTTCCACAGAAACCTCGTTATATACTGCAAATAAAACTAAAACAAAACGACTGGCAGCCCGCGCGCCGCCATTATAACTGGTCATTAGTTATTTCCAAAAACAATGAAATCTCATTCACCGTCAGCCATGTTGCATTCGAATCGGCCAATAATTAGCGAGCGCCGCGGCTCGGCCAATCAGCGCGCGAGATTGGCGCGCTCGGCATTGGCGTTCCGAATTTAAAATTAAACATTAAACCGTCAGCGGGAAGCCGTAATTAAATGAATTAATTGATTAGGCATTCAGCCGAGCGGACGACGCGACGCGATTGTTTGCAACAATGCACTCTAAATTAAAATTGGAACCTTTCAAGCGGGGACTCGCATAATGGCGGAATCGGCAGTTGGAGGAATTTGACAGTGTTCGGATGATTAGGCGCACAACTTGAATAGAAATGTATTAATTTTCTTTTGCATTGATTTTCCTCCTTCACTATGAGCGAGAGTTTGAGGTTACACAAAATAGGTAGGTACCTAAGCTCGGAGTAGGTATATTTGCTTACAGAATTTCATGAAACAACAACATGAATTGTTATAATTACGATTCATAAAAAAAAATCTTAGAAAACATATAATTTAATAACTTGATGTGATTGACATGGAATGTAATAAATAATTAAATACTACTAGGTAATCTAGGAAGTACCTAATTAAGCCGATTAGATATTATTTAAAGTAACTCCTAAGAAAACTTTTAACCGTCGCGGCCGCATTTGTTACAATCGCTAGGTACCTACCTACTGCCTACACTTGGCTTGACTTTTAAAATGACGATTCAATTCCCGCAAGAGGGTTTTATTTTCTCTAGATGTGAAAAAGAAAACAGCGAAAATATATAAATCTTTGCAGGTAACTATAACATACATTATATACAAGGGTACTTCTCCGAAGTTTTTTTTGACCGAATTTACATAATTCCGAAAAGGATGTTCAGATACAATATTTAGATTTTTTTACAACCTAACCTATTTGTAGTACCTATGTAACATATACATATATACATGGCGAAAATGATCGCTTCGAGTTATTTCACTTTCGGATTATTTGAGTGACCTTAAATTACAATATTTTGAATTTAATTTTAGAATCATTCCATCTTCTTTCCCAACTTTTTTCCACTCTCGGCCACGAGTAGGTATACGTTTTATTTATAATTGAAGTGCTATGTACCAGCCTGTGTGAGGGCCCTCGATGAGCGGCGAAGCGTGAGGAACCTCTAGAGGTCGGAGGCTGGCGCCCTGATTGCATAATGCCGGTGGGAGGCGAGCAGGTAGGCACACTACTTACATAATATAATAAACGCTGATGAGCCATATTTTAAGGGAGGTATTCTGGAATTACGCAAAACTGATGGACCAATGGAGGAGGCGACATCATTCAAATAGCCAAGGTTAATTAGAATAACAGTATTGTTTATCTCTTTGCTTTTGATACATTCCGAGCAAGACGGATGATGTTGAATCGCACGACAAGTGAAAAGATCAGTTCGGCCATCCCGGCTATGTAGGAATGTACATTTTACGTGAAGAAAAGTGGGAGAATCTAATATTGCATATCAAATGGAACAAAACGTGCTCACAGTAGGTAATAATAGTTTACCATACCATACGGCATTCCAAACACTTTGATGTTATAGCTGATTAATCGTCACATAACAGTGAAAACTGTTTTTTCTATTCCTTGTTAATCATAGACCGGTTAAGCGGTTAACCGGTTAACTCCATCATCAACAAGTTAACATCAACGTATAATAAGGTTTCACTCCTGTGGCGCGGAGATAATGCCATTAGCGGGTTATACTCCCACACGGGTTACTAATGTGTTGCACAAAATTGATTGGCATATTTTCGTTTCGCATAGCAACCACTGGCACAATCATCATTTCGCACAATTGCTTTTTGCCTAAATTTCTTGGCATACTATCATTTCGCACAAGTTTCTTTGGCAGAATAGTACATTGGCATAATGTTGATTAGAACAATACTCCTATGGTCGAATAATTGTGTCGCCGAAATTTATATGGCATAATATTCCGTTTGCATGATTATTTTAAGTCCTTGATTGTAATTATTTTTTGAAGGTGAAATTAGGTGCTAATTTAAGATTAGCATAGTTATTTAAGGAATAATCCTATTTTTCTTTACTATTTTGCATGTCTTATACTTATATACAACAAAAATTACAAGTTCTGTGTTTTTATAACTGTCCCACTCCATCAGTTTTCTGGTAGCGTTTCGGTTTTGTGGGGGACGCAGTTTCAACCTAACCTAACCTAGTTTTCTGGCAGCGATTCGTTTCTGTGAGGGACGCAGTTTCAACCTAACCTAACCTAGTTTTCTGGCAGCGATTCGTTTCTGTGAGGGACGTAGTTTCAACCTAACCTAACCTAGTTTTCTGGCAGCGATTCGGTTCTGTGCGTATGCTATGGTAAAATTATGCCTAAATAAATTCGGCGGAACTTATATTGTGCTACATAAAATTCTGCGAAATAAAAGTTGGCGATATTAGTATTCTGCTATTCAAATTTGTGCCAAATGAATATTATACGACATAACAATTGTGGTAAGTATATAATTATGCGATAGTATCATTCGGCTAAAAATGATTGTGCGAAAACGGGTTGTCTATTGTTTGACCGAAATTTATATGCAATAATATTGATTTGCTCGAATTTCACTTACCCGAATTTCATTTGCCCGAATGTTTCGTTTCCTAGAAAAGTCATTTGACATACTCTTGTATTCCCGAATATTATATGCCATAATGATACGTATGCCATAAGTATTGTTTACCATAGTATTAAGTGCCATAATATTGTTTGATAGAATATTTAAACGCCATACTAAATATTGTTTCTGTGCGAATCCAACCTGGCTATGCATTTGACATTGTCTCGCTACGCTTCGCTCCCGCCTGACCTTCTAACCTAACCCGGCCACGTCGGATCTGCTCTAAAAGGTTTTGCTCGCTCGCTTCGCTCGCTCGCTCGTTCAAATTTAGTAATCCAATCTATTTTCCTAGTAGTGGTTCGGTGGGTTGTTCTTGTATGTAAACAGTATGAATATAAGCAAGCCTTTTTTTCGGGACGCAAAAAAAAATAACCTCGATGGCCAGGCGGGAGCTCGCTACGCTTCGCTCCCGCCTGACCTTCTAACCTAACCCGGCCACGTCGGTTCTGCTCTGAAAGGTTTTGCTCGCTCGCTCGTTCAAATTTTGTAATCCAATCTATTTTCTTGGTTCGGTGGGTTGTTCTTGTATGTAAACAGTATGAATATAAGCAAGCCTTTTTTTCGGGACGCAAAAAAAAATAACCTCGAAGGCCAGGCGGGAGCGAAGCGTAGCGAGCTCCCGCCTGACCTTCTAACCTAACCCGGCCACGTCGGATCTGCTCTGAAAGGTTTTGCTCGCTCGCTTCGCTCGCTCGCTCGTTCAAATTTTGTAATCCAATCTATTTTCCTGGTAGTGGTTCAAAATATTAGTATGAACAAGGTGTATGAGTGTTGATTGTATGAGTTTTGATGATTATGAATTCTGATGATTATGAGTTAGATTAGTAGTGTAAGAAAATATATGAAAAAAAATAGTAGTATAAACAAGTTGTATGATTAGTGATCTTATGAGTTCTGATGATTATGAGTTCCGATCGTTAGTATTAAAAAAAATTATGAAGAGTGACCATTATGATATAAAATTGTATAAGAAATATTTTCGGACTTCAGATAATAGGACTTAAAAAGTTATGTGAGAAAATACGCACCCCCTTTTATCGTAGTTCTTCTAAAACTGTAAATTAGGCTAGGATTTGTATTTTGACGCAAACATTCTGACGCTCCGCTCGCTTCGCTATACGGGTCACAACACAAACCTAACCTAACCTATAGTTTTCGGTTTTAGATCCATGTACTATTTGGTAGCAGTTCTTCTAAAACTAGGTTAGATTGTAAATCAGGAAACTGTAAATTAGATTAGTATTTGTATTTTGAAGCAAACATTCTGACGCTTCGCTCGCTCCGCTATACGGGTCACAAAACAAACCTAACATAACCTATAGTTTTCGGTTTTAGATCCATGTACTATTTGGTAGCAGTTCTTCTAAAACTAGGTTAGATTGTAAATTAGGAAACTGTAAAGTAGATTAGGATTTGTATTTTGAAGCAAACATTCTGACGCTCCGCTCGCTACGCTCGCTCCGCTATACGGGTCACAACACAAACCTAACCTAACCTATAGTTTTCGGTTTTAGATCCATGCACTATTTGGTAGCAGTTCTTCTAAAACTAGATTAGATTGGGTTTGTATTTTGACGCTCCGCTATACGGGGTCATAAACAAACCTAACCTACAGATGTCGGTTTTCGACCTATGTTCCATTTGGATAGCATATGAAATTATAGCATGTGACAATTATGGATTACAATCTTTATGGAAAATGTGATTATTGGAATTAATATTATGGGAAACAAAGATTCGGGCATAGGATTAATATGGCAAACAATGATTATGGGAAACATAATTATAAGAAACAAGATTCGGACAATTGAATATTATGGCAGACGAAATTCGGGCATTTGAAATTCGGGCAAGTGAAGGTATACCGCGAAAACGATTATGCGAAGTGTATTTCGGACAATAGAGATTGTGCAAGATAAGGGGTACCCCTCCCACACAAAGTGGTAAAATAGATTTTTTGACGAATCAGATTTTCTAAAATGTTACAAACTAAGAGAGTTGAAAATGTAAATAATTACAAACTTCAACCATTTCGAAACAAACTCGCGAGGTTTACATCACAGAGCCGCTAGTTACTTCAAAACTAGTCGCTTGAAAATAGCTAAAACATTTTTTTTACCATTTAAATAAAACAATTTAAACGGATTATATCGCGTATATTAATTATACCTTTGCAATGGTACCTTTACAATGGTGGTGAGTCAACCTTTGACAACGATATCTGTAAAGGTACCGAAACGTCAGGGAGGCTCAAATAATTAATATACGCGATACAAACCGTTTAAATTGTTTTATTTAAATGTGTGACAGTCGCGAAAACCGAAAAAAATATTATTACCTAAACATTTGGAGATAGAAAATGATCGAATGATTTTATATGAAATTAGTTATTTGGCATGTGCGAGTAATACTGAATAATGTACATATTTTGTATTCCTATATACGAATACGTATGATATTCGAAATTGCTTTCATGACGTTAGATACCTATGAGTGTTACCTATAACGAGTTTTTTCGAATAGGTACACACACAAGTCCTATCAAAAACGTGAAAGCTCGTGTGATTACAGATTACATCCATTAGGAGTTCCGAGGAAATAAACTATTTAAAAAAAATCGGTTTATGGGTTATTCATAAACCGTGTATTGAGGTAACAAATAAAAAACATACTGCCATCTCCTCTTTTTTGAAGCCGGTTAAAAGCCGAGTCTCGTATCTTACCTCCTTGTCACGGAAGTTAGTGAAGAAGCGTCGAGAGGCACTCTCGAGCCTACTCAGCACTCGTGCACTCACCCGTCGCAGGCGCCGAATGATCTCCTTTGATTACCAGCGGGTAAAAGTGAGTGCCCTGTCGTCAAGAGTGCTGGGGAGAGCACATCTAGTGTAAGTAAGTAAGGTTCTATGCCTGTAAGTAAGTAAGGTTCTATGTCTAGGGAGCTATATACATTGTTCTATCAGTTGACACGCACTTCATAAAGTCACCCTTGATAATCTTAATAAGTAAATACTTACAATGAAGCGAAAAAATTTAAAATTAGTAATCTTGTTAATCCTGTAAATCCTGTTACACGATTAAGCATGTCGCTATCTACAGTGAATAGTCATTTCATGTCCTGCAAGCAAATTATAGATTGTGTTTCTATTTGATAACATTTAGGTAAGTAAAAAAAACATGTCCATCTGCGACTGCTCCAGAATATGGGTACCTACCTATTCAATTATTATCCGTGTGTATTTCAAGTCTAGATCTATTACTCGTAATAAAATAAGGAAATAATAATGCAATAATGAACTTTATCCTGCAAGTAGGCCACAAGACTACTTTTCAATGTATTGTCTGAGTATCCCGGCATTTCACAAGAGAACCGCGGTTGAGAAGAAACGCCGACAGACAGTATTTTTTTCAGATAGGATATGCTTAACTATTACAGTAATATGAACTTAACCTAATTTGTACCTATCTTAAGACTAGGCGTACGGCGTAGGCACCTATTACCTACACGTAGTCCTCGAACAAAGCATAATATTAGAAGTGTATTTTAAGATATAAATAAGGAAAAATGTAAGAATAAAATGGAAAATACGTATGTACAGGAGTAAATCGCATATGAATATGATTTATTTCATTAAACCTCAATGATTTGGTCTTGGCGTTATGTTCATGACCTGAAATGATGCATTGTTCAGTGTCTCCCCTGGTCCTCGACTTGGATGTTATGCTAATTTGCGGGCCTATGATGGTTGATTTTATCACGCGATAAGTAAGTGACAAAGCATCTGTCGCATTTTGACAAAATGCGAGTGTGAGTGACTTATTTATCACGTGGCAAACGCAACCATCATAGATCCCCTGATTACGATTTAGGACAAGAAACCACAACTATACAAGTCGGGAATGAATATAGAAAATACTACAAATACAACGTAGAAAATACAACGTGTCATATTTAATCCATTCTTTCATAAAATAATGTTGATAATAATTCAATAATGTATGTTAATGTATATTACTTTTACCATTGAAACATTTTATTGCAATATTTAATTCCGAGGGGAAAATTCCTAATAGGAAAAAATATATGTAGGTATGTAGGTACCTACATATATTTTTTCCTATTAGGAATTTTCCCTATGTAGAGATATCTCTACGTATATAGAGATGTTATGACAATCAGGCATTAAAATCGTCTCGTCCGTGACGTTCGGCGGATTAAACAATCCGACGATTAGTCGCACTTCGTAACAAGCGGGGCTCGTGCTCATTAGGGTTAACGAGCGGGATTTGTTCAGGGGGGGCGCGCCCCCCACACCCTCACCACCCCCCGCCGATACCCGCGGAGAATGGCAATCTGTGCACAGGGTGATGGAGCGTGTCAATCAGCGGCCGACGAGATTTGTCTGGATATTCTTCTAACAGAAACCGAGGAAAGATTATCGCGTGCAGAAATCTTTTGTCTCTTGCCATCTTTATCTTTCCTACATTGTTGTTCCATTACGCGATCGGAGGATAAAGGATAGTCATAGTCGACAATAGTCGACATAAACATAACAATAAGCCCTCCATAGAGTTAGTGGACGGAGACTAAATTTTAGGCACTGGTTTGCCTCCTGGAGTGCTTCAACATATACCATTAATATTACGCATTAAAAACATTGTTGGTGTAGCAGTATGTAGCTGTTTTATAGGTTCATGCAAATGTTAGGGAAAGCCAGTATCTTATCTCAACTTAGCATGCAACAGTTTTCTTGTAACCTAATAATGCCAGTTTTGGGTTGACACCGGTAACACGTTATGATTTGCTATAGGTAAACGCCAAAATCTGACGACACTACTTACATTCAGACAAATGGACCTCTTAATTAGTCGTACGTCAAGAGACTTGTCTTGAAGTGAGTGCGCGTGCGCCGTCACACATCACGTGGTGACTCTCACCCGATCCGGCTCGTGATGGTTAGACGGTGTCCTATCACAACTCCGAAACATTATTTCCCGTCCGTACCGTTTCGCCAAATTTCATTTGTCCGAAAGTATTTTTATCCTGAAACCCATAACATTTTCAGGGTTTTATAAAACTCGTTTTAAAGAACCCATTAGGTTAGGGTTGTTTTATAATTATCCTGAAATATGAACAGTTTTGGAAAAAAATCGCTTTCGGTGAAACGAAAATTTGGCGAAACCTTACAGGTACGAAACAAAATTCGGACTTACGATAGGTAACTCAGTTAGACGACAGTGAGCTACGTGCGGTGCGCGACGCAGCATAAGCAGTAAGTAATACATTAGTTAATTTTGTGGCTTGAAGTTGTTTTGCATCACCTACTCAATTCAAAAGTTTGTTGATCTACTCCGCTACCTAAAGGTTTTTATTTTACTGTATATCTCCCATGTTTTTTATCCTTGTGTATTTGAAGGTGTGCAATAAAGTTGATCTGTATGGTATTGTAATCTTGTTTCAGCAGCTCATCCTGTATCCGCTGTCAGTGTTCGCCGTTATGAACGCAATACATTATGGTATAAAATAATTTGGTCGCGTTTGGCCCGGGGCGGGGCGGGGTCGCTGCCGCGCGGGCGGGGCGGGGACGCGGTCGAACGTCACGATCTCACGCACTGCCGGTACACAGCCCGCGGCCAGCCGCAGGGTTGCCAGATGACAATACCCGTTGTTTTGGCATCTAGCTTCAATAGTACACAAACTGGCACGAAGCGATTTGCTTCTGATACTGAATGACTTTAAGTCTAAATACGGTCAACGGTGCGAATGTATCGCGGCCGAAAGCAAATTGTTCGCATTCAACTATAAGACACCTGTGTGAATGACATTTATGTTAGATACTGTTGTTATTTTTGTTAGTATAAACAAGTGCGATATTTCACGACTAATGTGTATGTGATCATCACATTGTGATGATTCAGCTTTCTGTTAGTAATGTTATTTTATGCCATGAGAAACTTATCGTCCAAGTCGTCTTAAAGGTTAAAAGCTATAAAAGATCCTAATATGGTGACACTTTGTATATCTATCTAGCAATGGCGTGGCGTCAAAAATCACTTTTTCCAGTTTACACAGTATGTATGAGACAAGAAATACATTAAAACAAGAAAATTGGGCAAGTGCGAGCCCGACTCGCGCATGAAGGGTTCCGTACCTATACATAATCTATAACAAGTTTGTTGTATGGGAGCCCCCCTTAATTATTTATTTTATTTTATTTTTAGTTTTTGTTGTTATAGCGGCAATAGAAATACATCATCTGTAAAAATTTCAACTGTCTAGCTATCACCGTTGTTGAGATACAGCCTGGTGACAGACGGACGGACGGACGGATGGACGGACGGACGGACAGCGAAGTATCAGTAATAGGGTCCCGTTTTTACCCTTTGGGTACGGAACCCTAAAAAAAGATATGTACAAAGGAATAATGAATAGTCGGTGCTGATTGGCGAGGGTCTTCTTAGAGACCAGTGGAATAAAATCTCGGTCTTAAATAGGCAAGCCGGTGGGAATCAGATTATATGGACGCCACGCAACAACTATCTTATTACTTGACATAGACATAGACATAGACATCATTTATTGGTAATTGAGTAGGTTAATTACGTCACTTATTCCCTATAAGTATATTAGATTATTATTATATACATATATTTATATTTAATTATGAAACACTAAAACAAACCATTGAGTAAGTTTTAGAAAACAATCTAGTCTGCTTTTTCAGCTACCCTTATATTTAGTACTAACTACCAAGCTTGATTAAACGTCCATCCAAGTTCAATTTTGGAGTGTCAAGTGCCAACCCTGGCATTGTATCACCGAATTAGTTTTTACACAGTAACGAGCGAGTCAATTGCGGGGTGCGAGGGGGAGTGGAGGGGGATGGCGCGCGGATCAACTTATAACGAGTTTGGACAAGTTGCTAATGAGTGGGACGCGCCTGTCGCGCCACTCGCGTCGCCACAACACACTAAGCACATGCAGATGTTTAACTGGGCAAAACGCCCATAGGCTAAGATACATAACATCCTTCTGTCAGATCTTGAACTGCAACTGCTCTTATCACATTTTAACCTTATGAATTTCAGACACACCATCGCTGCTCTACAGCTTTTGAATGCTCTCACGCGATCGGTTATTTTTTTCAATGTTGTAAGTATGTTTCAAGACTATTTTTTAATGAGTGTACCCCGTATTATATTATAAATAAACTTATTCTACCATGTCTATCCCGGCGGCAGGTTGGCATGGTACTCGCTTCCACCTTTGTCGATATTTCCTCGAATTGTACGAGTGGGATTGAAAATATCTAGGAAACAAAAACGAGAAAGTGACTTATGAGTTTCCACGCGTAGAGAATTAACGCTAAACGATGAGATGGGTTAACATGACTACAGGGCTAGTATATCTTGGCGCGACATCACGTGACATAAGACTCTTTGTCGCGCGAGAAATACTAGGCTAGAATGTCTTGCGCGACAAAGAGTCTCATGTCACACGTTTACACTAGATAATACTGGTCACGCACTTCCTTTGCGTCGAAATCTTTCGCATAACACTTCCTTTTCCGTCTTTATTGTATTGAAGAATTACTGAATAAATATTAATATTAGGGGTTCAAGTTGAAAAGGTACTTGTAAATATTAGTGTTACTGCGGTACTATCCTAAGCAGGCGTTTTAATGTGAGTACAAATACTGCATGGCGTAGTTGTATCGTGTATCGAGTGAGTTGCGACTTGCGACAGCGAGTGACAGCTCCGGGCAATATACTTGTTCCGAACACTAGTGTGTTTGATCTGATTACCCGCCAACTAGGTAATAACTTTTAGTCGTTTTCGACAGTTCGCCTAATAATTCAGTGAATAAAGGATTTTGACCTTACAAACGGTCCGGTAGTTTTGAATTTTTGATATGTTGTCTAGGATGGTTATTCAGTGTTTAAAATGCAAAATGCACAATTCCCCCCCCTCCGCGCCCGCCGCCATATTGAAAAAACCAGCACTTTCTTCATATTTTTGCTCATATCTTCCTTTAGGAGCATTTCAGCTAGAAGAAAGCTTCGACAATGTTATAGAGAGTTAAATTTACTACATTCTCCAATTTATATTTTGTTTCTAGGACAGATAGTTACGGAGATATCCACATTTAAAAAAACGTAAAAAATCGCTATTTCCTACTGAAAAACAAACTTCTGGATTATATCTTCGTTTAGGAGCATTTTAGCTAGAACAGTGCTTGGGCAATGTTGTAGAGAATTAAATTTACTATAATTTACATTTCAAATTTTGTTTCTAGGACAGATAATAATGGAGATATGTAAAAAATTAAGTCACATTTTCCGAAAATGTATGTAAAAATGGACATGAGTTTTATAAGCAATTATATTTCCTACATGTTTCAATTTGTCCTAGACTAGTCCGTAACTGAATGACAGCGTGCTAAACCAAGAATTTTAAGAAATTTCCGGAAAATTCGACTTTTCCAGTTTTTTCAATGTGCATATCTCCGTAACTAACCGTCCTTGAAACAAAATTTGAAGTGTAAATTATAGTAAATTTAATTCTCTACAACATTGCCCAAGCTTTGTTCTAGCTAAAATGCTCCTAAACGAAGATATAATCCAGAAGTTTGTTTTTCAGTAGGAAATAGCGATTTTTACGTTTTTTTAAATGTGGATATCTCCGTAACTATCTGTCCTAGAAACAAAATATAAAATGGAGAATGTAGTAAATTTAACACACTATAACATTGGTGAAGCTTTTTTCTAACTAAAATGCTCCTAAAGGAAGATATGAGCAAAAATATGAAGAAAGTGCCGGTTTTTTCAATATGGCGGCGGGCGCGGAGGGGGGGGAATTGTGCATTTTGCATTTTAAACACTGACTAACCATCCTAGATAACATATCAAAAATTCAAAACTACCGGACCGTTTGTAAGGTCACCCATAGTACTTTAGTCTCTATTCACCTAATTATAAGTGGTTCATAAAAGCGGCCTATGATGGTCACATTTGTCACATAATAAGTTAAATGACACATCTGTAACTTTTTGACAAGTTAGGTAAGAAACGTAACATAATTACTTAATGAAAGCCGTTTAATGAATTGCTTTACAAATACTTATATATTTATTTGTTTAATGCATTCTCTTCCATAATAATTATATTACTAGTGTTTTCAGGTAGAGTTCTTGATTAGATATTGCATCGCCGCCTACTCATCTCAGATTTTCACTTAGAAATTCGCTACCCAAAGGTGATCTATAAGAGATAGCTCTTGAGCGATAAGACCGCCTCTTGTCGACCGAGCAAGCAAAAAATATATTCTATTTTATTATATACTGTAAAATAATCCAATAAATGCACTATCTGAAACAATAAATTCTTCATGCTTTTAAATTATTATTTATTTAAATGTTAGGAGCTTGAAATGGTGACCAAAACTCATGAATAAAAGCCCGCAGCGAAGGAAATAACTTTCAGCCGTTTTTAACAGTACCTAGGTACTACACCTCAGTGGTTGATAATAATAATTAATGATATTATTTAGTGCCCAAAGTTACTGAAAGCACAGAATAAAGACACTACTGAAAGTCACGTGTGATTGAAAGCCATTTGACAAATTGCTTTTAAAACTGTGCCTGTTAAATTTAAAATAATAACCTAAATTAAAATTGTTGATAATCCCCGACACAAATAACTGATCATTATGAGTCCCAGAAAATGCAGCTAAAACTGAATATAACTACAATATTTGGAATTATTAGCTTCAATATTGGCTGAGATCTTGACACTTGTTCCAATCAAAGCTGAATATCTTAATTAATTGCATCAGGCGTTACTTTGCGAAAATCCATATGAATTAAATTAATAATATTGCGTTGCTAATCCACGATATTAAGTATATCGTGCCAAAATAGTTGTGCTAAGCCGTTATACCTAGTTATTTCAGTTGTCGGACTCCAGACCGTCAACACCTCCTGATGATGCCTCGTGGAGGGGCGAAACACGTGTCGAGTAAGTTTCGTTATTTTGGTGGTGGTTTGGTGTATTTATTTTCTCATTTTACCATTAAATGCATGAATGCTTAAAAAATACGCCAATAAGTATAACGGGTTAGCACAACTTAACTGGCACGATATTGTATCGCGGATAAGCAAAGCAATATTATTATTTTAATTTACTGAATATCTTGGAACTACTAGGTAGTCCTATCTCCACCAAACATAACTCTCATCATCCATCTCTATGGACAAGTCTTTCGATAAAAAAAAACTGTATTCATATTGGTACATATGTTTGGGACCTATGATGCCACAGACAGACACACAGATACACAAATACACAGATACACACATACACAGATACACAAATACACAAATACGCATGTTAAACTTATAACGCCCCTCCCTTTTCACGGGGGGTTAAAATTAAGGATTTAAGCTCCTTATTTGTTGACCTAAAGTTCTGATTTACTCCTGTGATTCCTGATTATGTACACACGATAACATTATTATACGAGTCTGTATTTGAGCAATGTATCATAGCGATGGATTTCTTGATTGCGGTATTTCCGGACCGATACGAAAACAGCGTACCTTGAAGAAGAGCGCGAACCTGTGCGGCCGGCAACGCACTTGTGACTCCTCGTGTTGCAGATGTCTATGGGCGACGGCAATCGCGCACCATCAGGCGATCCGTTTGCTCGTTTGGGGGCAAAAACCACCACGCGCTGTCCGGTGTCCACTCTCAGTTTACAAAAATACACCAGAGTTTATCGCACAATCTTAAGGAAAACTGTTACGTAACGGAAAGTCAGTCACACTATCCTTAACTAGGTCGATGCAGAGTCAGCCACCGGCTAATAAGCTTGCACCATAGATTGGAGCGGTTTTCTTTTTCGAAATTTTTTCTTCGTGACGACCTAGCGAAATTTAATTTTTGCATTTTAAAACAAAAATTTCTAAAATCGGTTGAGAACTCGCTGAGATCTGCGCATTGTCACAAAATCCATTCGAGTCGATCCATGGGAGCTTCGCTCCAATAATATTTGATTGAGGATAGAAAAGCAGTTTTTATGATAGTTTTGGATACATTTCTAACCCTTGAGTGGGAAAAATAAATGAGTTATTGAGCAATAAAAAAAATAAAAAATAAGAAACAAATATTAAGTGTATGATATTGCCAAGAAAAACGCTAAAGACAACCCTCACCCGCTGAGGAGGACACCTTGATACAATCTGGTATATATGTACTATTGTACAATGAGCTGCAGAGTTGCATGGCCCATAGTAGGTACCTACCAATGTGGCTTAGACTTAGGATATTTGTGCTTCCCGCAGTCTATCCAGTGTACAAAAAAATAACATAGAGCTTTCGATATGTTGAAAACTCGAATGATTTAATTCTGGTCGACGGTCCTGAGTTTGATTCCCGGCAAGGGCAAATATTTGTGTAATGAACTCGAGTTAATGACACAAATATTTGCTTTACGTATATGTATAGTTATTGGGTTTGTTTCTATGTATTTAAGCATATCGTGGATATACCTTTGTGTCTACTTATCAATTTAGTACATGAATTATACCTATCATCTTCTTTTGCCTGTAACACAATTATTTATTATATTATTATTATTTTTTTTAGCCTGTACTGTCCCAATGCAGGGCAAAGGCCTCCCTCCCTTTCTTCCAGTCGTCTCTGATCAAGGCAGCAACGGACCAATCCTTTCGGAATGTGTCTAGGTCGTCCCGCCATCTTCGGCGTGGTCTGCCGCGACGTCGTACATTAGGTGGGATCCAGTCAGTGGTATTCTTAGCCCACAGTTCGGGCGACATGCGGCAAACGTAACACAAATCACATATTATTAATTTTACTTTTTAAAAACATAGTTACATTCTGTCCATTCCTTCAAGAAGCAAAACTAATAATAACCACTTAAAAAAAATCTTCAGCGAAGGTTCGCATCAGATAGAAGAATAGAAAATATCTTTCAATTCTTCTAGGATCTTCATCATCAGATCCAGATTTAGTGACAATTGAACCTACTAGCAAGTATGCCCTTACGCGAATAAGTTCTAAATCGATCCTGTCGTTTTCTAGCAATCGGGCAACATAAGGGTAAGTGCTTAGACCTGTGTTATTACCGTGAGTTCATATATGTTGCACCTACTTAGATAAGTAAGAGTTGGCAGCTCGATGATGCATACAGATGATTACCTATATTACAATACAATACAAAACAAGTACTCTTTATTGCACACCTCATCATCACTATCACTAGTCACTAGATAGTATAAAACAAAGTCGCTTTCTCTGTCCCTATGTCCCTTTGTATGCTTTAATCTTTAAAACTACGCAACGGATTTTGATGCGGTTTTTTTTAATGGATAGAGTGATTAAAGAGAAAGGTATATATGCATAATTTATCAGCATTGCATCCGTGCGAAGCCGGGGCGGGTCGCTAGTAAAATATATAAAGCAGAAATACAGTGCAAGACATTACAATTAGAGGTAAACAACAGGCGGTCTTATCGCTAAAGAGCGATCTCTTCCAGACAACCTTTGGGTAGTGGATATATTCATTCAGGACAGACCATCCAACTGTATGGGTCCAACTTTGACAAAGAGGTTAGTTGTCGAGTCAAACTCGGGACCCTAAGTATCATGTTCTTCTGTCTTAAGTTTTCGACCAGTGTGTATCGCCTGTGCATCACTTGAAGCTGAAACCTCCTATGCAATGGGCCTCATACAACGGCCAAAAAAGACAGGGCTACACTCGGAGTATTTACGCAAAATCGAATAAAAAATGTGGTAATAACAACCTAGATCCAACGTAACAACCGGGCTGGGTAGACGGGCAATCTTGTGTGTTAAGAAAAAGCTGTTTGACGCGTGAATCGCAGGACGGATGGTGTACTACGGAATCCAAGAATCGAGATTAATAGAAATTATCTATTTTTCATTTCTATGGTCAATTTATTAAGCTCCCTAACACACAAGACTGCCCGTCTATCTTGTGGGGGACCTTACCGATAGAAAACTGCGGAGCTGCTAGTTTGTTTTTACTTAAACCCTTTGCAAAAGTATAGAGAACTTTATGATTTTTTACTCTAAATCTGTCCTGAATCAGAAGATGGTATGCAGGCAACTAAATTAGATTAAATAAATTAAATAAATATTAACGGACAATCTTACACAAATCGACCTAGTCCCAAACTAAGCAAAGCTTGTACTATGGGTACTAGACGACGACATACATAATATATAAATACATATATAGATAACATCCATGACCCAAGAACAAATATTTTGCACAAATATTTGCCCCGGCCGGGATTCGAACCCGGGACCGCCGACTCAGTAGGCAGGTGTCTACCAACCGAGCCAAACGCGTCGTCATATTACTTACCAATTAGAGATATCAATAATAAAGGTAACTCCCACAAGACATATGTTTTAGGAAATGTAGCAAGAACATTGCATAGATTGCTAATGAATAACATTGCATAGAATGCTCAAATTCTGTCGGTTTTATGCTGTTTTTAAACTGACTTAAAAAGGTGGATGTTCTCAATTCGGTTGTATCTTCTTAATCTTTGTTACGTCACAACTCCAACATCCGATTTCGATTAAAAACAAATATCGAAGGGAAGCATGTCCACGTTGGTCCCATACAATTTCGGTGAAGATCTGATAAAGACTTTCTAGTAAAGAATCGAGGGTACCCCTCAAATATTATAGATACATTTATGATGATTTCCGTGTTTTTATACGGTCTTGTTCAGAAATGCATTTCTTCTTGATGTCGGTATTTTTTGTGAAAAATGTGTTACGATCCTTTAATCTTAATCAATAGCAATCAATAGGAATGATGGATGCAAAAATAAACCCACCGCCAAACAGCAATGTTCGCATTGTTGTGTTCCGGTGTGAAGGTAAGATAGCCGGTGAAATTACTAGCATAGAGGCATTCTATCTTCGTCCTCCGGGTAGGCAAGCACTTGTGACTCCTCTGGTGTTGCAGGTGTTTATGGGCGACGGTTATCGCTTTCCATCAGGCGATACGTTTGCTCGTTTGCCCCCTATGACATAAAAATATATATATATATATTCAACAAATATTAACTACTACTAATTTTTATTTGTAAAAGCCGATCGAGTCGAAATATTTAACTAGGGAAGTAAAGGTTTCTTTGAAGGTATTTTTTGCATGCTGGTGGCAAGGATTCTTGTTGCTGGACAAAGCTGTTTGCCTTTGTCCCCAAAGGCTTTATTTGACTCCTAATTTTCTTTCAGGAATTCAGCTACCTAATTTTGATACAAATATATTTCCCGTAAGAATAGTTATAAACTAGCTTACCTGCACTTCCATAGCAAATTCAACCAAGAGGGACGATTTTTATATTAAAAACTATTATTTGTTTTTTCCTGGGACCTAAAGTACGTACCTTATATGTATACTGAATTTCTGCATTGGTATGGCGACTAATTCTTCGTTTGCATATTGCATGTTTGTTAAGTTAAGTCGTTAGTTAAGTAAGCATCACTGTGCACAATAATTGTAGTGACAGAACGCGACGCCAACAAACTGTTTCACAGTTTGGCGCACTTTAAACACATTGTAAAGTATGTCATGTGCTAATATTAATGAATAAATTAAAAAAAAAAAAAAGAAAACTAAAATTGTTTTAGCCATTTTTACGTGATTGAATAACAAACATAGAAACTTAGAATAGGATTTAGATTTTGTCAACGATTACATAATCTTAATCTTCTTCTTTATATTAGTATAAATATTATTTTTATCTAAACTCGTGTTACCTAAAGTGATTTCGGTCATAGTTGAGTAGGTATTTTGCTTTGTAGCATTGAGGGTATTTCACCGCAGTAATTTCCCTACTTTTTCCCGCTTCGTAGTTTTCCTTCATTTTTGAAGTGCGTTTTGCAAATGTGAGCGTATGCAAAGTGCCCACCTGGGTAATGCGTACGGGGAAAAGAAATAGGAGAGTTTTGAACTAAGGCAATAACTATGATGATACGAAACGATGATTTTATTTATTGGAAAACTTTTCCGCGGACAAATGTAAAATATATACATATATATATATCCGTGACCCGCGCAGGATATTGTGTCCGACTGTTACGACCTGATTACGATAAATTGACACACTAACCACACTTATTTTAAAATTTTGCAGCATGTAACGCTTAGTTTCGAAACGATCTACAGAAAAATAACGTAGTAGAGTATTCCTCGCTTTTCATTTCCCTAGCTGCATTAAGTCATTTTGCTAGTAAAATACTACGTATAGACGAGTCTTGTCTTTTTCGCATACCTGTCTGCGTCAGACGACGAATAGACTACCCTACCCTCTGCCACTGAGGGCTGATACCTACACACCAACAGCATTAAACTGCAACCCATCTGCAAAATTGCAATTCTGATACAGGTGATGCAACTGCTATGTTATGCCAACTGCATCAGAAGTGCCATTTGGAAGGTCGGTATCGGCCCTTACTGTTCCTTCTACCGTGTCTCAAGTCGACTTTATTGAACGTTGCTTTCAGCAGTGTTTACATACTTATTCAGTGATGACTGACGGAACTGAGACAAATTCTCTTACTGTTTTCCGGATCGGCCATCGCTGGGTTCTCCAGTAGGCTAGCACATCTTACCGCGACTAAGCATCTTTCTTGCTCGCACGGTATTGTTCAAAAATAGACAGGTAATCTATAACAAGCGACAAAGAGTCTCGTTTCACATTAGGCTGTAGGTGCACGGCAGTGAGTCGAAGGCACATGGTGGTGGTGGGACAATTAGGTACATGGCTCAAATTCAACGTTTCACACGGGCATCTATCTGAGATTTCTACACTACATAGTAGGTAGGTAGCCTAGGTAACACTCGAAGAAACGACCGCGACATTTTGTTTTTAGGCGTAATATTAAAAATGATAACTCATAAAGATAAAGTACAAATAAAGAATATAGATCAATGCACATAATTTTCTATATTCCCAATAAAATGTCTTCACTGCGAACTTGTCGATGCAATAAGTGCCACATCATTTCGCGACGAAGCCAAGGCATGACTATATTCGGCATACTCCAAGGTCTCGTCGAATTTTCCTGGTTTTTTCTAACAGCCGCTACAAATGAGATTGCGCCGCAAATGAATGGCGGCGCCTGCTCGCCCTCGCCCCTCGATATAATTATTTCCTTCACCTGGTTGTTACGGGTTATGAGATAATAAAAAACTGGAAAATAATGTTGCGATTCAGTTCTGTGGCACTGTATATCAAAAATTGTAACGTGTTGGGGGCACAGTGATTGGTTATATACTTTTCTGGTCTTATAAATTATATGGAAATATGTATAACTCATTATTTCAGGCTAACCTCTGTAAATGCATAAATTAAAGTCACTAGTAGTTAATTAAGTTAACATTAAATAGTAACGAATTATTGCGGAAAAATACAATTAATATTCCTATAAATTGTACGACACTAGGTTACGACTATCACTTTACCTGGCAGATGATGGATGACGTTTTGTCATGGATCTTATGTACCTTACCTTAGATAAAATGTATCAGTTACCATCGGGTTTGGTAGCGGAGCTATGAAGTTTAGCTCGTTCGACACATGATAAAGCATCCGTCATGACGAATATGGAAACGCGAAAATGATTGAGGTTTGCTAAACGTTGAACAAAATAAGAAAGATTGGATGACTATTATTTATAGCTAGGTGATATTTAATAGTCTGCTGAATAATCTAGAGCTGCGGATTTTCTAGGATGAAAATTCAATCAACCCTTGGGTTCACATACACTGACGTCAATAATTTCTATCCTACTTAATTTCGATAAATTACGATTACGGATACCTACTTAATTGACCGAACGACCGAACGAGCGAAGGCAAAGTAAACTAGCTACTCTGGAATGGACAGGTAGCGAAAATATATTTCACATCAAGCTTTAATAGAAATTGTGCTCATATAAACTTGCAATTTAAATTTAGCTCTCATATGAATGAATAAGTATAAATGTAGCCTATGTCCTATGCTGATATCTGAGGTATATTACTGAAAAGTTTAATGGAAATGTAAGATTTTACGTTTAAGTGAAACGTACACAGAGTAGGTACACACTTGCAAACTTTCACGTTCATAAATTACTAGGAGGTGGCTGTTACTTCGTCCGCGTATTATTATTATTTTTTTAAATATGAAGACGGGTAAAAAGTATAAGTACTAAAATTAATTAAAATGTAGCCAGCCGTTTCGGCGTGGAAAGGAAATTATGAAAACAAATGGCGCCCGGCTGGCCCGGCGCCGCGCGCTCATACAAAACAAATGACGATCCTGCATCACGCTATTGAGATTTTTCCTGAAATTATGACCCCTCTCCATAGAGAACTAATCTTTAATACAAATCTAGAATTTTATAATAGCATAGATAATAATATTAATAATAGGATAACGTTACAGTCTAACTCACTGGCAGAAAACCACGTATCTAAAAAAATATTCATCTTGCTTTGGGGAAAAAAGATTGACTTGCACTTACATACACTCCACATACAGTTTGAAACGGTCCTCTACTGTACTTAAATTGATGCAGGGTTTGAGGAAAATGAAAATGAAGAGACATTTCCTAGTCATTCAAGGAACCGACACCGATGCTTGCTAAATGCCCTCTCCATCACCCAGGAGTGCTGGTGCCCTCCCGTCACTCGCAGCCGGGACACCCTCGCCCCGCAGGGCTGCTGACGCAAGATGGCGCCGTATTTACCCGGCCCCTCTATGTAAACATCCATAAAAAACGCGCATTACCATTTGCATTCATATCTAAAGAAAACATACATGCTAAATATTGCGAATGTAATTTCAACTAAACACCTACCAATCCAAACTCTACTCAAAGTTGTACTCAACAAGTCTCACATTCTGTGTTCGTTTTTCCCTCGTTCGAATGCACATTGTGTTTGAATGCGCGTGCTCCATCCCACTCTCTCGTTGGTGCGGGTAGGGCTGTCTCGCTTGCGCGGTGAGTAAAAGGTGGTGTGATTGAGACGTAACTGCCAACTGCCACTGGTCCCATTATACACCTCGAGAATAGTAAACACAAGTAGGGATGTCGGCAGTCAACTAATGTTACGATGAAATATATTTTTTTAATCCAAGCTGCCGTTCTTTTATTCAGTTTATTACAGTGCTTTTCTTGTATTTAGTTTATTAGCGCTTCTCTTTGTCTCCGATACTTATTTTTTATGTTATGTTACCTATTTGATTTGTTGAAATGACCATTATGGTCATAACTAGTCATAAGTTATGTGTACCTATGCGTATGTAGTCTGATGATATGTATATTCGGTTCATACAGATAAAATTGTGTTTAAATTCAACTTCTAGACGTTATCTCCCATTTGCAACGTTAAATCAAATATGTATTAATGAATGTAACCTCAACAACTAAACCATAATATCACTTGGGTAAACTCCAGTTTTTCTAAACGGTCTGTAATTATAAGGGCTGATTAAGACGAGCTGCAACCCAACCGCAACTTGTATAGAAACTGTGCAGTCGACATGCAGTCAACCTGCAGTTCCCGTATAAATTGTAGCTGACATGCAATCCGTCTGTATCGGTCATACGTGACGTACCTTGCGGTGATAGTTGGAGGCGCGATTTTTAACGTTAATCAGTTCGTACCTATACATATTCACAGTCAACGATGATTTAAGACAAATAAAATAAAATTTGAGTGTCAGTGTGTGAGAGAGAACTTACTAGCCGGTTACGGTCATGAGTCATCATTTTTCATCGTGGTGTTGAGGGCGCTGTTGATGTCGCGCTGAAAACTCTCGACAATGAGCAGCCCGTCTAGCACAACAAATCATCGCGACTCTTGTCGCGCGGCGTCGTGTCATCTGTTACTTTATCACAGTATTGCACAGAAAGAGTAAGATAAATATCTCGCGCGAGAAAGAGTCGCGTATGACAGTCGTGCTAGAGGTGCAGGTCAAAGTTGTCGATGCAACTCGTTCTAAGTGCACAGCCCTGGCTCTCGCCGGCTCAGCCATCCATAACTAATAGTTGCGCGAGTCCCCGGCGCGCGCTCCGCGGCCACCAATCGCGCGCCGCCGCGCGCCGCCTCGACCAATCACACGGCAGCTTTCCAGAAAAGAATCTCAAAAATTATGCCAGCGAGGTTTCAGCCAGGGGCTATGGGTCGCGGTTTTCCTGGCAACTTTTTTAAGCAACTCAAGGCGCGTAATTCGAACCCTATATCGATCAACTTAGGAATTATAACGATTGCTTTTTAATATGGCTTTCTGAAGCACGTAGGGTGATTGTAATTGCGATTGCAAATGGCGTCGTAGGGCTGGTTAATCAAATATCAAAATGGATGGAAGTTTTATTGGATGACGGCTCGAGAAGCGCAATCTGCGGGAGAGCCCGCGGGAGCAGTCGGTACATCGACACATTATCTTAGTGCGGGAAATAAGGTTCGGTAAATGCAAGGTTATTTGACCTCTAATATTAACGAACCGTTTCTAGTAAATATATTTTTGTTTCTTTAACTGTGTTATATTTATGTGAGTATTATTTGAAATAACAGCTGACGGAAATGGAATCATGCAATGCCTTGGTCTGTGCCTATTAGGTAAAAATTACATATATGAATTGATGGTAAAGACGTATTGAAATCTGCATGGGTAGGAGCAGTGAAAGCCAAATATATTTTTATACTTATCAGTTTAACAAAACTAACAACTCTGGCCCTAACGAGTACGTAGCAGACTGTTGTTACGATTGTGACTATTTTACAAAAATATTTTTTCAATAGTGTAGGTGCCTACTGTACTTACAGTGTACTGCAAGTGTACAGTACTTACCTAAAATATTCGACACAAAATTAAAAAAATCGTTTTTTTTTTGTTAAAGTAAATAATACAAAAATACGTACCTATATAACTGAGTTACTTCTAATAAATTGCATCTAAAATCTAACAAAAAGAATAAGGTAGACTTGGATTTTTACTTCAGGTTCCCTAAGATAGTTTGGACAAATATCCATCGACAACAGTCTCCCACCAGTCTGCGGGTACTCCGAGCCGCCGGTTCCCACCGGCCGCCGCTCCCGCGCCGCCCACTCCTTTGTGTCATTACACTAATCCCGCCGTTGACACCTGTCAATTACGACGACACTGTCACACGTACAGGAGTGGTCAGCGCCAGGTGCGAGCCATTGTCATGAGATTAGGACACTGATTGTGCGAGTGAATGCGGCTTCTTGTTGTGACTGCTTTGTCACTGGGGGCCAACATATTGGGTTTTAATTCGAAATTGAGTGGCCGTTTTTATCTTTATTAAAATATGTCTGTGACCCACGGGAGCTAAGGAAAATAGGTCACTTATCAATTTATCATGAAGAAAACATTTAAATGTATTATCTTTTATTCACGTATTTAACCATCATGCAGTTTCTCAACGAACGTGTCACTTGAAACACTCCTTGTATAATTCCTAAAGCTCAGACGCACTAGTTACCTACTGACAATATTCTTCGGTAATTTGAGGTATGGATGGAAGTTTAAAATCGTACCCCATGCGTATTATTGGTTATTGTTACAGTGTGCAACTTGCCTAAAGTAGATTCATAAATGATTCATAATTAGATACTGTCAGCATGGCTCTCATATTCACCTAAAGTATGCACTGAGAATATATATTGTTGTATATCAGCTGTGGGTAGCTGGAGAAACTGTGGGGTACCCCTAGTTCGGTTCTGACGCGTAAGCCAACACATTTCAAAATATTGTTCCATTTACTACCTAGGTATATTTTAAAAATATGCCTGTAATAGGTTCGTACCAAAACTATAACATCAAAGCAAATGAGAAGTATCGGAAATAAAACAAATAAATGCAATAAGTAAGTAGGAAGGATTGTTGGTAGTGACAGAAGTGTCAATGGTGTCAGGGCTATCGAGTGTCGGTGCAGCGTCTGAGGTGTCGCGGCGTGGCGGTGTCTCCACGCCTGCCTTTGACAGGAGTGTCACAATTCCTTATTATTGTTGTGAGATTATTGGTGCTACCCGACACCTCTGTTGCTTTTGTGTCAGAATCCACAGTCCACAATAATTTCATTTTATCTTGAACGCAATACAGATGCTTTATCTATGAAATTGCACCTAAATAAACATGTTGGTTCGTTTAGATTATTAAACTGTTAATTGGGTCGTTGTAAACTGGTAATTTTGCTATATCCACATTTTAAAAGATTTCAAAATTGTAGCTTTCATGCTCGCGGCGGGTTTCAAGTGATTTTTTACAGCTACTCCCAGATTTAATACTTAGATTCCAAGTGTTATCTAAATGATAACAAAAAAAAATATCGTTGTTTCAAACAATATTTAATTACGTTAGTTTGCTATTATAATAAAAAAATATACGTCTCAACCGACATGTTTTTTTTCACGTTTGCTTGAACTGAATTAATTGTATATTTTTTACTAACTTACCTATATGTTCAGTAGGAAGACCTTGTTCAGAACCTGCCCACGCTGTTTTCTCCGGTACATCTTCACTCTACTACTCAAGAGTGAATCGGTCCTTAACGAATAATATTCCAATTTACCCAGGATCAGTCGATCAAAATTGTTTGCCCGTAAGCTATATACTAAATATTTCGATTTTTCTGTTTCAATGTTCCACCTTTGTCAATAAACTGCTTAGTTTTCGACATTCTCGTTTAAGAAACGTACCAATAAATGAAGATCCCTTGCCAGCAAATGGTTGATCGCTGGCAGTGTGAACTTTCGCAAATTTTGTGTTTTATTTTATTAACACGGGGCGGACACGTGTTGTACATTTATCGAACAGTTAAAGCTATATACACAATTCGTCATCAGTGGCGGGACAACTGTACTCACTCAACACTCAAGAACCTGGCTCCATCAAAATAGGTAGTTCAAAGAATAATCCTTCGCTTCGCCCAATATCGTTCAATACGTTTTTTGCACTAAACCCTTACATTGCCTTACCTCCTTCTTTGCCACGGAGCGACAATGGGCCGCCGACTCAAAACAAATAAACAGCGGGTTCGATCGTTCGATTCGCTT
Source organism: Apotomis capreana (assembly GCA_947623375.1). Lineage (NCBI taxonomy): Eukaryota > Metazoa > Arthropoda > Insecta > Lepidoptera > Tortricidae > Apotomis > Apotomis capreana. The sequence continues at coordinate 440,573 of OX392513.1, read as the reverse complement.
CCCGATCGATGCCGCCACACGATACTTCCTGCGCGCGCGCATCCGATGTTTTGATCGATGAGACAATACTCTTATTGAGGTATTCGTGGCTTTGATTAGTGAACTGTGGTGTCGATTAACGATTGATCAATTTCACTTGTCAATGCAATTTAATTCGAACGTGCTCCTGCGTATTAAAGCATTTTTTACCAGTTAGTTGTATTACGATCGCTTACAGAATATAAAATAGAAGTAAAAAAGATTGTGATCAAACCTTTATTAATGTACGATTGTTAATTTATTGGTTTATTTCAAAGAATGAATCGGAATAAGAGCAAAAAATATGTGATTTTCGGCTAACAGATGCTAAATGCATTTCATTCAAAATATTCTTGTGATTTGGTTTTGAAACTTTCGGTGTTGTACGAATCCTATCATTTATCTTATAAATATAAACACTCAAAATGTTATTATTAATCACAAATTTAGTTTCAAAATTCAATTAAACGAGTAAAACGGCGCTGTATTACTACGTTCTTCCTAAGTACGACCAGCTGCAATGAATTGTGTCATCGCCGTAGACGTCCGCACACTTTTGTCCTGCTCTTGCCGCGCACACGCGTGTGGAAAGCCCGCCCTAAAACAAAGACCCGCGTAGCGCGCTACGCCGCGTAGCTACACCTCGTAGCTTCGTAGCACACTTGGTTAAAGCAATGCCACGATTATTTTCAAGAAAATCGCCCAAAACGGAGCACTTATTTAACAAGAACGTGTTTATCTGTAACGTATAGGAATTATCTTGTAAAGTCTGACATCCTACAATTGTGAACTGAGTTACTTAGGTACGCATTGAATTGTATGCAGATAACATTTATACATTTAAAATATTTTTGACGATGGAGTAGCAAAAATTAAACTCCTCTCTTTTTAAAGAATCAATACAAAAAAAAATAGAATAATAACAATTCATTACTCCGCATAACAACTAATCCGTCACTGTGCCTATTATTACATTATCGCCGCGGGCCCCTCATTTATAATTCTAATCACAGCACGTAATTGCCCCCCCCCCCTCTTCACCCCCTCCCGAACAAAAGAACCCCAAGCCAGTCGAAGTAAAAAGGCTTCACTTATTATGTAAATGCGCGCAACGAGTGTGGTTGTTTGCGTGTTCCACCCTAACTCACGAACCACAAATAAACTCTACAGTTACAAACATCTGCTATATCTGCCAAAACAATCTATACATAAGGTCTATTAGTTAAGGGTGGTTTTCGTTTGCGACGGAACCGAGATAGCATCAGTGGTAATCAGTTTGTCGACAATTATCGAATTTCACAACAAAAACTGTCGATCGTTATGTCGACACGTCGACGCCTTCTGGCGTTTTTTGTTTGTGTCGCACAATAGATACCTTGCTTAAATTGGTGTTGAATTGCTGATCTCACATTCAGATTAGAGTGATATGAGTGTGTATTTTTGAACAAACAAGCGTTTTGTAATTAAAAATAACCGCTAAAGTATAGGTACTAATTTGACTCGCCTTATATTAAATTTGAGATGTCCTATATTTTATAAAAATCATAAACTTTTCTAAATATCTGAGAGGCCAAAGCAACTCTTTCCCGATAACTGCTGGTTATATTCGTCTAAAATGAGTGTGTTAATTTAAAAAAATATGGTGTGTTAAGTACGAAAAGGAGAAATGAAAGTAAGTTAATGAATGGAACTAACTTACAAAATAAATGCTATTTTCAATTAAAAGAAAGTTTAGCTCTGTTAAGTATCATACAGTCAATACAGGCCATGAAAACACTTAGTCCACATAAATTTTACCCCTTCATGTATTAAAACGATAGTGAAATCCAAAACGATTACCATTGTCTCGATGAGTGAATAAATTTGGCGAATGTCACCCGGCAACCCTCACTGTCACTCCAGTTTTACATACAACGCCGGTCACTCCAACATGTCAAGAGTGCCTTCACAATCCGTTTCTACATTGTTCGCTTCTTTTGCATGATTTTAAAATGTGCCCTTTATTTCCTATGCAGAAAAGTTATTTCAACTATTGCTCTCGAGTCACATACAAAGAATGCTGCGCTGTCACGCATGTTATTTACGTGATGGGTTCATGAAATTTGAACTCTTTGTTGTGGGATGCTCATAAGTTAGGATGCGGGTCGCTGATAGAAACCAAATTTCAATCCCAGCCCTTTAGAGCTAAGGTAAGTAAGTTGTATGTTGCATGAAAATGATTATATTATTTTGGATTGTAAGTAAAAGCACTTATGCCTATTTTTGGAGCTGCAAACGTGACTAATTGAAATCCTCACAAATAGTTGAATGGTTAATGGTTGTAGGCGGCATAATGGACGCGTTCTCTGTTCGTGGGGCACTGGGAACGAGCATGTGTTAATATTGTATTGTGTTGTTATTTACTGTTATCCGGTACATTTCCTATAATATTGATTACCAAATAATACACTAAGAAAAGTGAGCCAAGGTTCACTATTTTCTTGCAGAAACTTTTTTGACATATATTTGTTTCGCATAATAATGCTTGGCACAAGTAACGTTTGGCAGAAACTTCTTACGATCATTATATTTCACAGCATTAATCATTTCGCAGATTTTTATAATACCGAATCTTATATTAACATAATGTTGATGAGCATAACAGTCTTCTAAACGAATAGTACTTTCGCAGATATTTTTTTGCATAATATTTAGGCGGCATAAAGTTATCAAGCCTAATTTATGCATTACAAATTGTTGTGACTACACATTTTGTACATGGAGTAGTATGTTTGCCGGCCGTTGCCGCGCGGCTCGCTCGTTAGGGTCTGTTAGGGTCTCAGTTCAACCTAACACTCCTCCTCGCTTCGCTCGTCGTCGTACCTAACCTAATCCAAATCGGACCTGCCCTAAGGTGGAATCACTAATGCCATAGCCAATTTGTTGGGACTTACATTCTATTTACTACGTAAAATTTACCTAACCCACTTGTCAGCTAGTAGAAAATTATTATGCTATTGTAATCGTATGCTACAGGATTATTATGGTACATAAAATTATGCTAAACCAAAGTCGGCCAAAGAGATATTCTACAAAACAATGTGCTGCAAAATGTGTCGTATGCGAGGTAGTTGTAATGCCAACTATACCTTTATGCCATCTTACCATTCGACCGAAAGTGTTTCTGCGAAACGTGTTATGCGAAGTGCATTTCTGACCAATATTATTCTGCCAGATGAGGGTAACCCGTGAGCCAAATTATGAACTTACGGGCGGGATTAAAGATGAATTACAGGAAGCGCCGCCTCCTCCGCGGATAAGACCTTACTTAGCAGAGAAATGGATGGAATGGAAAAAGAAATGCCTTTGTAGTAAGATTGCCAAATAGTCGTTTGCTTCATTGTTCCACACCCATTAGTATCTAAACGACCCGTATCTAGGTGTCAGTATTATAACCACAAACTTGCTATCGAATACGAGAATTTAAATACTTCCTCGTGTAGGTATACCTACGGTCTGTAAGATATTCACTTAGGGACTCGAATATAATTATGTTATTAAACACAACAAAATAAAATCCCGAAAAAACTTTATAAAGATAACACATCTCGAGTGAACAGACTGACAATCGGCGAAACCCGAGCGTAAACAACAATAACTTAAATAAAGCCTATTGAAGATGTCGGCGTCCCGACGTCACGTCCGTGGACGTGCCCCGCCCCCTGTCGGCCGACACGGGTCGGACGGATCCATTGTCCGCTGACTAATAGTTATTTTAGTTATTATGTTACAGCTGGGTCGGGTGTTGTTGTGATATGTCGCGGGCTGAGTATTTGTGTTGATTACATCAATGGAGGACACAATGTAGCCGTCTGCAATCCTATTATAGTCGCTTGCAAGTGGCGTGACGTGGAAGAAATGCATCAATTGGATAGCGATATAATGTGATGAGATTAAGCCTTTCGTGCACAACATATAAATGCCGGGAGACTTCTTATAATTGAGAAATGGTATCTACAAATTATCGGACAATTTGTCACTTCTTCGTTAAAAAAAAATCATTAATTTTAAGGGCCACATACTACGGTGGCTTGGCCGGTATCTCACATCATGCACTACTTCTACCGGCGCTTCGACTAAATCGTATCCATGAGAGAGAAGCGGAACAAACCCTTGAATGATGAACGATAAGCCCGATCATCTCGTATAAATAAATACATAGCTCAATCAGATTAAGAAAATATATTGTTGATACATATTCCAGTTTAAGTACAAAAACATCTGAAGCTTGTTGACTAAAATATAGGTACAGATTAAGTTCTCTAAATTAATTCTACAACTACTGCTGTTATACGAAATTTTGTAGGGGTTATATAGAGTCCATGTAACAAATGTTTAGGAATTGCTCGTAATTGGAACACACACACATGCGCAAAGACTTCGGCCTACTGGAATATACAATTAAAATAAATTACATGCACGTATTTATAAAGGAAAACACAACTCGGGAAGACAGTGCCACACAACTGTCCAAAACAAATTAATCTACGTTTTCCCAGACATAAACTCAAAAAAAAAAAAGTAAGAAACCGCCTTCTCAATGCACAATAAAATCTGTAACCGAAAGTGAATTTCATCGTTATTCGATTTGCCGACGATTTGCTCGCCGGAGAGACCCGAGAAGTGGCGAGAAGTGGCGAGGAGTGGCGAGGAGTGCGCTCGAGCGCACTTCACGTAACCGGGCACACTCTTCCAGACAACGTTTGGAGTTTTCTGGATTTCCTCTTTAACGAAACGCTATCGATTAGATCCGCGAAGACATGTTCCTTGCACGTACGGCGGTAACGAACAGGCTATCCCGCTTATGTGTTCCGTAAGGCTAATAGATTGTAATTAAACAAAATGTTCCCTCAGCTTCACCTGAGTTCTATTCTAGTATAGACCCACAAGGGGTTTACAACCCACGCCATATTGCGGATTTTTAGTGAATTATTTGATTTTACCGCCAACGACATTTTTTTGGTAACTGACGCTCAAAAGTCGGCGAATGACACTTATGTACACAAAGAGGGAAAATGACTAAATATTCCACAAATTTCAAGTAATTTTTGCATAATAAAACCAAAACTATCCACAGTGATGAAAGTCAAGTTTTTTCAATAGAATTCAGTATTTATTTCGCAAGGAGAACGAAGGATGAGCAGCATTACAGTAAACAATGTTTTGAACGAGCGTTAGCCGCTAACGCGCCTATCCATAGAGCGCGGGGAATGCGTATTTAGGTCGGCGCGCGGCCGCCATAGTAAAAATGTATGGAGAATTAAAAGCACTTTTTGATAAATCTGGTCCTTTAATACCAAACAATAATTGAAATATTTAATGCGGACCAATTGTAATGTAAACATTCATCTTTTTTTTGAACTGAAAATCAGAATAGATTTCCATTGTTAAAGTATAAAAAACACTTAACGCCTACTTACGATTTTACAATTTTCGTCCAACTTTACTTAGTTTTCTAGGATAAAATATTAATAATCTTATAATTTTTACACGGAGAAGTTGTTAACACATTCTTCGAAGTGCTAAATATATAGTTTAGAAATAGATTAAACAACTAGTGTTGGCGTCGTCTACTTAACGGACACTGCCTATTTTTCACATCCTTGACAAATAGCTATTGACGTTTAATAATGCAAATATATCACGTACCTATACTCATTATTTCCATATGAAAGCTGTTTGTAGCGCCACTATTCTTGGGTCCGACGATCCGACGCTTGCTAGGCTACACCTACGTACATTATATACTACCTATGTTTGCAATAAATCTCATTAACCGTTGCAGTTGCAAAGCTTTACATACAGCTGTTGCAGATACACTTCCACATGACAATGGAATTATATTAAACATCAGTAAAACTAAATGTATGCATATATTTTCACCATACAATAAAAAAGCAAAAAATGTAAGCTCAAGCGATATTAATATTATAGGACACACATACAATTGCCTGCACCAAAATAAACATAACTGTACTTGTAGTCAACTTGAGGTTGTTGATAGTTTTAGGTATCTCGGCTTGATAATTGATAAACATTTTAATTGGAAATTACACATTAATCAAGTCTGCAATAAATTAAGGTCAATTTTAGGTCAATTTTATTATCTAAGTAGAATAGTAAATAAACGCACCTTGCACATTGTTTACCATGCTCTCGCTGACTCATTACTGAGTTATGGGCTGAGCTGCTATGGAGTTACTTTTAAGACATATTTAGATAGGATAAAACAGCTACAGATAAGACTAATGAAATATCTAGTAGGCAAAGACATAAAGAGAAAATATAGGACAAACTATGACGCACTGTTTTCGATCTGTAAAATTCTCCCTGTAGATTGTAAGACTATATACCTAATTATCCTAGAAACTTATTATAGTGACGAGTATAAGGTACAAAGGCAGAAAAAACGTCACTGTACTAGGTCCACTAAAAGGAAATTATTGATGCAGCCGGTTGCCAGAAATTATTACCCTAAAAGAACCAAAGAGTACCTTATTCCTAAAATATACAATAAATACCCTTTATTGCTTGACGAGGAAAAATTTAAAATTGGAAATTTAAAAAGTAAATTGAAAAAGATACTACATGATAATTACTAAATGTAATAGCTACCTCCTCCAGATTTGTATCTTGCACTCATAATAATTTCGTGTGTCGTACCTACCAACGCAGACTTCATTTACCATCCATCAGTAAAATATATACTCTATTGCAACGCTATAGAATCTGCATTGGTATGGCGACTAATTCTTCGTTTGCATATTGCATGTTTGTTAAGGTGGTTGCAGGGATGTCACTTTCATACAAATCGTTTGATCAATACACACTTAGGCAGTTATAGCTTTAGGTTATTAAACATTCTTAAAAAAATCTTTAAGCGATCTTATACTCGCCAAGGAAATCAGTTTTGCTATAAATCATACAATTACAAAGTTATTAAAGCTTTAAAACCCATTGAAATGTTGTCCATATATGTATGTGTGCGTTGCTTTTACACAACATACAAACGTAAGCGCACGTAAAGCTATTCATGAACAGTGCGTTCTGAAATATAATACTACTTAACTTATGATTTAGGATAATAAATTTAAATTGATGTTTCGATATGAATGCATAACAGTTTATTTTTAAATGATTACAGCTTTCATTAAACATGTAACAAATAATTGGAAACATTTGGATTTTAAAGATACCTATTGTGTTTATTTGCTCATAACAATAAAGTGGAACAGATTTCGAACGCACTAAATCTTGTGAATGAAATAATAAATTATGTCAATACTGTCATGTCAATTGTGGAAATTCGTATAAAATGAATCATGTTTGGTTTACAACTTTACATTTTTTTTGTTTCGTGAGTTTTTACTTTATGCAGTGTGAATAATGAAACGTGCATATAATAATAATAAACATGTGTACTCGTACTCAGGACATAGTGATCCCTAAACGATATTGCGATATCATGGGTCAGAAATTGCGGGGAAAGTATTGTGTTTGAAAACATGACAAATCGAAGCGTCCTGCCGTGAAAGAGGTGTCTCGCGCTACGTATTTTCTTTTTAGACGAAGACAAGCATGGCGTGATGACAACCGTAACCAACCACAAAAACTGAACGCAATCGCTCGCTTTGGGTGATGAAAAAAAAACAAAGCTGTTCATAGTGGGTTCATATAGGTAGTTTCTTCTCTCTGACTGAATTGATACCAAGACCTACCCATGTTTTTCAATAGGTGTGGGAAACCAAATCCTTTTGGGAATTATCGATTCAGTGACTAAGTTTCCTCCTTGAAGGATACCTGTAATAACACTAATTACCGTAACTCCCTGTAACATGCATACAGCAGTACAGTAATAAATAATTTCATTACAGATTCAAGGCCAGCTTAGAGCTTCATCAAAAGGGATCACTGCAAGATGATTTCCTTCATTGAATTATCCACAAAAATAATGTCAATTAAAGTTCAAACAGATGAAGGCTTCATCCAAGAAAAGCTGCAGAAACTTATAATTTTCTACAAAACATGCGTGTTGCCTAAAATAATATTACAACATATACACCATTTCGAATTAAAGTGACGTCTACAACTCACGCAAACACTAGTATTATAATAAAACCTACACGTAACAAAAATTGTTTTATTTTGTTTAGTGGTTGGTGGTTCTAAAATCCATATATGTACATAATAACAATATATTGTCATATAGGTATTTTTATATGGCGCGAGCTAGCTCGGGGTCGTGGCGCAAACAACTGGTGCTGCGCTCAGTTAGTAGTAGTTCTAGTAGTTATATATTTTTAGACTGAACATTTTTACAATTAGAGACTCCATGGAACCACGATTTAGAACCACGAAAATCCCAACCCTAATCAGTACCAACTATACTTGATGTCGTTTTTTTGTATATCAGGTCAGAGTATAGCAAAAAGGGCCCGATCTTGTCATTAAGTAATAAAAAACAGAGGTATACTTGTGTTTTTTTTCATCATAAATTTCTAAGTCCCAGCACAGAATGGATGATAGTACAAGTAGTCCCAGGCTACCTAGTAATTCTATGTTAATTTAGGACCTCTCTAGTTCTTAAACGGGCAAGTTAATCAAACAATTGTAATTTATAAAAGATACTTATTTTAATGTATTCTTTAGTTCTAATCAAATAGTAACAAAAATGAGAAAAATATTATTCAACAAATTATGTGTCCTAAAATTGGGCCCTTTTTGCTGTACCCCAATCTATCATTCAGAAAAACTTAGGACAAACTCAATAACATCACAAATCAGAATCACAATATATCAGAACAGAAACCCAACAAATATACTCATTTAATTTCACCACATACTTAAAAAATATAGAACTGCCAAAGATTTGTAATTTCTTCGTATTATTTATTTTGACAATCCAGCCCGTCTAATACAACTAGGCTTCACGATTCTTGTCACGCGACATAGCATCGCCCGTCAGTCTCCTACAGTACCGCAAAGAAAGAGATAGGAAATATTTTTCGTGCGAGAAAGAGTTGCGAGTCACAGTTGTGCTAGAGGTGCATCTTTACTTCATCGTCAAAATCAAATATCATGCCTGCTTATTTATTCAGCGCTTACTATCAAACTGACAGATGATACGCGACCCTTTAATTAATGAATCACCCGCACACAGTCACAATTAGTGTCTATTAGTGTGAGTACTTGCTGATTTTTCACAAATTGCCAACACATGGGAGAATAAGACAATTTATGACGTGCTACTAATACTACATGAATAAAAGACAAATACGCGGACTCGCCAAGATACAAATTTTACTTCAAACTAAAGTAACATACGAAATAATACACAAAAACTACAAATCTTGCTTTTCAGCGCCATCTAGCGTGGAATGTCTAGTTTTGTTTCCTCTGCAACCACCTTAAGTTAAGTCGTTAGTTAAGTAAGCATCACTGTGCACAATAATTGTAGTGACAGAACGCGACGCCAACAAACTGTTTCACAGTTTGGCGCACTTTAAACACATTGTAAAGTATGTGCTAATATTAATGAATAAATAAAAAAAAAAAAAAAAAAAAACATGTAAATGTAAATTTAAGGCCCGAGTTCTAGGCAAGAAGCTTCAAGAAAATTATACGTTTTATTCTAGGAGTATGTAAAAACCGTAAATCATATATTATGCAGAAATATGCTGAAACATTTCCTCGTGAGACTTGAGGGTCTTGTGAAGTCTCTTGCTCCATCTTGAAGAATTTAAACGCTCACTTGTGGCCGACAGGGACACAAAAACTGTTGGTGCTTGGAAGAAAGTACGAGTGTATAATGTTGCACTTGCCATTCGGTATTATCACACGCTCCTATTTACAAAAAGAGGATGATAGCAACAGCGTCCACGCACATAACCCTTCTTTTTACCGTGGTTTATATAAACAACGCGTCTTACAAATAAGTAAATAGCGCAGATTGCAAGTTTCACCTCACTCCAGTTAATCTGGGAGATGGAGCCGTCGCAAAACGCCGCGCACTCAGTTTCCTGATTGGAAGAGATCGCATTCAGCGCTCAGTGCGCCGCCCCCGAGTTGATGTCATTACTCCGCTCGCCGTAGGAGCTGCTTTGATCTTCGCAATTGAGTATTACTCCGGCTTGGGTCGCAAATACAACCCGTGTTCCGCTCGGCGTTTGATCTGCAATTGCTTTATGTAGTAGGTATTACTTAATTGGTTTTTTGTTGGGTTCCTCCCGCTTCCCGATACAAAAGAGATCGTACATAATGTTGTAGCTAAAGCGTTGAAAATTGAATATCTGTATTTTCATATTGAAGCTAAATTTCATTAGCATACGATACTGCTTTAATATTTTATTAATTAAATATCTGTATGTTAAGGATATTTAATTAATAAAATATTAAGACCAGGAAACCCCTTAAATCCTATTTACGCCAAAAGCCCATTACCACCATATAAATATGTATAGTTAAAATTATTGTCAAGGCAGAGTGATGTTGATGTGCATAGTACCTAGTTACGAGGCCTTATTCCTTTTAAACGGCTCTGTACTCGCCCCTATGCTCTTTAACTTGTACATATCCGACCTTCCACGTACCGAAGCTAATAAATTCATATATGCTGATGATATTGCGCTCATAGCTCTGAGTAAAGATTTTGAATCTGGAGCACAGATGCTGACATCAGACTTAAAAGCTTTGGCCACATATTTCGGCCAGTGGAGACTCATGCCCAGCTCAAGTAAGACTGAAATCTGCTGTTTTCATCTTAACAACCAGATGGCTGACCACAAGCCAGTTGTTCTTTTTAATGGTGAGGTACTGAGATACAACCCTCTGCCGAAATATCTCGGAGTTACATTAGATAGGTCCCTAACCTATAGAGAACACCTCTCGAAACTCTCACAGAAGATCGCCACTAGAAATAATCTTCTTCACAAACTCTGTGGCACAAGCTGGGGAGCTTCAGCTGACTGCCTACGTACGTCAGGCTTATCCCTCGTCTACTCGGCAGCCGAATATTGTGCACCAGTGTGGCTCGAAAGTGCACATACAAACAAAGTGGACGTAAAATTAAATGACACCATGCGATGTATCTCTGGCACTATTAAATCTACCTTCGTCCACTGGCTACCTGCCTTAAGTCACATTGTCCCTCCCCAACTGCGACGACTCCACGCCTTAAAGAGAGAAGCCGAGAAGATATCAAGCAACCCCTCACTACCCGTCCACGATCAATTTCGCTATCCACCTCCACAGCGACTTGAATCACGGAAACCCGCCTATGCTACAGCCCAGAATCTGAAGAGCTTCGATGTTGCGGAAAGCTGGAAAGCCGAATGGACTGCTGCTACCCAGGGGAAATCTGTCCAATACATTGACCCGACGGTAAAGCCAAAGGGATTCGACCTTCCTCGTAAGCTCTGGTGCCGTCTGAACAGATTAAGAACTGGGCACGGTCGTTGCAAATATCACCAACACAAATGGGGATGGAAAGACTCTCCACTCTGCGAGTGCGGCGAGGAAGAGCAGACTACCGAACATATTATCCAGCGCTGCCCCCTTCACTCTTACCCCGGCCCTGCTGAGGACCTGGAAGACTTGACGCCTGACGGAGCTGCCTGGCTTAAAGATCTGAGAGCCATACTTTGATTGCTTTACTTAGAATGCCATACGATTAATAATAATTCCTTTTAAAATACTGATTGTTTTAAACATTATTCCCTATGATTAAACATGTTTCTTACCATATTATAACTACCTAGTACATGGCTATTGGGATTTATTGATATATATTTGACGACGCGTTTGGCTCGGTTTGTAGACACCTGCCTACTGAGCCGACGGTCCCGGGTTCGAATCCCGGCCAGGGCAAATATTTGTGTGATGAATTCGAATATTTGTGCTTGGTTCATGGTTGTCTATGTATTTAAGTATATATTTATCTATATAAGTAGGTACGTATATCGTCGTCTAGTATCCATAACACAAGCCTTCTTGAGCTTAATTTGGGACTAAATCGAGTTGTATGAGATTGTCCGATATTTATTTATATTTGAAACCTAGAATTTGAATTTTTTATTGATAACTTTTGTTTCAAAAAATACTCGAAATTGGCAAAATTCGCGCGAAATACTCGACTGCACGCAATGAAAGCATGAAATTGCTACGTACTTACGTCCTACTTAGACCTAGAACTCGGGGAAAAGATATTATTCACTTCAAAAAGTAGGTACATTTGTCATAATGTGAAAAATAGGTACATTCTAAAAGGAATAAGGCGTCTAAGTCATTAGCTGTGGTTTTTTCACGAGTATTGAAAATACGTAAAACAAATAGGTTTTTTTGCCTGTTAAATTAAACGGTTGTCTGGGAAATTAGTTTCACCAGAAAATGAATGAACTAACTTAATGATTGAAGGCCTTTCAGGGCCCATATGTTTTTCTACACTGTATATTGGTTAAAATATTTATATACTTACAATTACTTTTCCAACAACGGGTTGAATATTAACTCAAGGGTATGTATGTATGAATTCAGATTTAAAATGTAGGTATATATAAAACACAACACTATTATATTGGCACAAAATCAGCTCACCGAGTGAGTGGGCCCAAATCGGCGGGTAATTCGCTGCAAATTGCCCTCGAATTGCATCAGCCTGCGAATCAGCCAACTAGAAATAATTTCCTCCTCGACCCAAATTGATCTCGCGAATCGTCGCCGAGCACAAGCGTAAGCGGTGTTCTGCTATTGTTAGATACCTAAAACTTTAGTAGTGTTTTCTCTAATATAAGTAAACATTTTGCTACTAACTGTTGCTGAGCAGGCAAGCTGTTCACTGCCTTGATGATGGATTTTTAAATCCGCTGTTAAAGGTCCACTACAAAAACCTGGATAAATTTGAAAGATACATAGAGGGAGGTTAATGTATTAGTTCTTTCTTTGAAATGGGAAATGTGGCTTCTCGTCTGCTCGCCTATCATTTACCCATTTTATACACAGGTTCGGTAGCTTACTATTAAATTGGAATTGTAGCTTTCCTCTCGTAGTCAGTTAGGAATTGGGAAAGATTTCATTAAACTATTTATGAAATTTTAAGGAAGGAGTTACTTAAGATGTTTGTATTCCGCTGTAAGTCCCCGCTTGTGCCACCGCGGCACACGCGTGGAAAATCCTATATCCCATTTACGAAAAGTGCGTGGCTGTGTGTGCCCTAACCGGGGTGCGGAGGGCGGCGGAGGGCGAGGAGGCGGCTCCTCAAATCAATCACGAGTGATTAACGAGTGATTGCGATTTTATTTGACATCGACTGCCGTGGCTTCCCTGGAGTGGAATAAGATTTTGGAATAAGTTGATTACGACTTTCAAAAGCTGCACTTTTCCATTAAAAAAAATATATACCTAACTTTTAGTATTAGTTTTACCCGTATTACAAATATGTACAATATTCATTTGTTAGTTTATCCTTATTTTACACAACAACAGAGCACTGTTACCGTGAGTACCTAATACCTAATCTCACGTAAAAAGAGGGTGTCAAACTCATTGCCCAGTCTTCATTTATACTGCACAATAAGTTTGAAAAGACTTATACGGTTACTGTTATACTTGTAATCTACTTGCAACTTCCAATATTTGTAATTCAGCGGTGAGATGGTATTTAGTTTTTATATTGATAAACACGTAATGTGTTATATGCTATTACTAATTTCAAAAGTAAAGTATTTTCTGCATGTTGTTCCAACTTAGGTCTATCTGAATCAGCTAACTATTTATATTCATATTCATATTCATATTCATTTATTTATAATATTTTCAATATTACACGTCAATACATAAAAATCATTTATAACTTAATATGTATACAAATTTTATTAACATTAACTCGTATAGAGCAAATCCGTATATAAGTATTATTATTTTATAATTTAACATTCAAAAATTCATTAAAGCTATAAAATGTGTGCTCGAGAAGCCAACTTTTTAGTCTCTTTTTAAAACAACCTAGAGTGGGAGCTGAGGTAATTTCCACTGGTAACTTGTTGTAAACTGTTGGGCACACAACGTGAGTTACCTTTCCAGATCTTGCTAGTCGTCGTTTAACGGGCAGCAGTCTATCCGGGTGTCGGAGCAAGCGGGCTTGGTCTGCACGTTTTTTATACTGGCTGAGATTTTCATAACCATAGATAGCAATCTGTTGTATTACTACCGAAGGCAAAGTCAGTATGCCCAGTTCTTTGAAGTAGGGTCTCACAGAAGCTTCCTGAGGCAGCTGCACCACCGCGCGAACGGCTCTTTTTTGAAGTCGGAACGCGCGTTCCCAGTATGCAGCGCGCCCCCACAACTCTGTGCCGTACTGCAGAAGTGAGTGAACGGTTGCAAAGTAACACGTTCGCACTACGTGACGCGGCACGACTCCGGACAGACGGCGGAGTGGGAAGCAGGCGCCACCCAATTTCCCACAAAGCTTTATCTATGTGAGGCGCCCAAGTTAGTTTTCGGTCGATCTCGAAGCCCAAGAATGTGGTGGTTTCTACCTGTTCTATGCACACGCCATCAGCTTGAACTTTAAGTGACCTCGGAGTTCGGCCTCCGACATAAAAATGAATGAAATGCGTTTTAGTTAGATTAAGCGCCAGGCCGTTCAGACTGAACCACCGAGATAACTGGTTTGCGGCGCCTTGGGCTACTCCCATAGATGTAGTCAGAGGATCAGACCTGGCTAACCCACCATCTCCCACCACAACTTGCGATCGGCCACGCAACACATCAGTGAGGAGGCCATGAGCATTGCCACGTATGCCGTAATGAAGCAACTTGGCGGCGATGACGCCATGATCGGCTACATCGAATGCCTTGGAGAGGTCACAACAGAGCATCGCGACCACCTGTTTGTTCTCCAGGGCATCCATGACCTTGCGCATGGCCTCACGCGCCAGATCAGTGGTGCAGCGGCCGGGCCTGTACGCATACTGCCGGTCAGACAATGCATTTGTCGCGCCCAAGAATGCTGTAGGTCGGTAACACAATCCGTTTTCCAACACCTTGGCAACGCAAGGAATGATCGATACCGGCCGGTACCCGTCTATACTTTCTCGTTTTCCTTTTCCTTTAAAAAGGGGAGAGACTTTACTCATTTTTAAAGAACTAGGGTACGATCCCTCTCTAAGGCATAGATTGTACAGCTTAGTAAGTATTGGTGTCATAGTAGCCGCAATTGTGTTAAGCAGGTCCATGGACACACCGTAGATATCTTTACTTGTTTTATGTGGTATTCGGGACGTTATTATAGTGTAGACTTCATCACAGGTAAAAGGGATAAGTCTAATGGATCGGTCTGCAGGCGCGCGCGCCGCGCTCAGCTGATCGCGCACGCGGTCAAGGTCAGCGCAGGGCGCTCCGCATGCCATCGCGGCGCCCACGAACCTAGAATTCATAGCATTAACTGCATTTTTCTTGGAGCTATATTTTACGCCGCGCGAGTCCACGACAAGTTCCGTGAAGTCTACAGGAAGCATATCGACCCCTCTACTCACGAGATAGAAATAGGTCTCGCACTGCGAAGACTTCCAACTCGGCGGTTACCAATACGTAGAGGTTCCTTCGGCCTCAAGTAGTTTGTATCAATCATTGCCAGAGGCCAGCGGAGCGCCTGGAGTGGTGGGGGGGGGGGGGGGGGGGGGGGGGGAGGAGGGAGGAGAGAGGGGGAGGCACTCGGCTGATGGAGGAACCACAATGGCCTCCGCGACAATACACTTACACGCCCGGCCCAGTTAAAGTGTACATTTAGGTATTCATTTTTACTAAGAAAGCAATTGATTTTTGCTACCCTCACCCTCAAAATTCGCTAGATAACATTTAATACTTTAGATAATATTTGTGCAAAATATTTGTTCTTGGGTCATGGATGTTATCTATATATGTATTTATATATTATGTATATCGTCGTCTAGTACCCATAGTACAAGCTTTGCTTAGTTTGGTACTAGGTCGATTTGTGTATGATTGCCCCTTAATATTTATTTATTTATTTATTTATTTATTTTAATGATCTTCATCGCAAGCGTTCGCCTGTAATGTATTAAAAATTAATATGAAAATGACATGTCATGTACTGCATGTACATGCAAATGCTCGCGGTGTGGCCGCTCCCTAACAAATCATATGCTCACAAATATTATCTTTCAAGAATCATAGCTATGTTAATGTACTGAGTAGAGTATAGGTATCGTAAAACACTGATTAGAGTTTCAGCCGAGTTCGTTTCTAGCACTTGTTATTTTTCAGGCAGATCTAGTCAGCAACTTATTGTGTAATGTGATAACGCTGGGATAGTATTACATTTTAAATACTTACGCCGTGGTGTCACTGCTTGCACAATTACCAAAGTTTATATGGCTTTTGCTTATATTAAAAATATTTAAATATATAGTGTAGATAACAGCAAGTTGAACTTAACTAAGTTTATGAGCATACCTAGTTTGGTTATATTCTCAAATACCCGTAGTGTATTAGTTATTGTGATGTCACACGGTATAGTGACGTGATCCCAACATTTGTCCCGGCGTGTAAAATATGATTTCCCGGATATTGACAAAGCAGCATTGTCCCGATTGGAGAGGATCGCTCGCCTCGCTCGCCTCCATTTCCATATTATTTTGTTTCTGGATTCATTTTCCCTCGTTCTCGGTAACGAAGGGCGGATCAAAGGCAGCCTTTGAAATTTCAACTCATTAAGGCTCTATGTGGCGCGGCTCTACAGTCTCTACATAGCGCCTTTATTTGAGATCCTTATTTAAACTGGAAATTGCGTCGGAGACTGCCTTTGGACGGCACATAATAAATATAATGAGTTCAGGAATTGAAAAATGTCGAGTGGGGCAGCTTTTTCTTCTTTATTTGTGCGAATGATAGCTGTTATGCGCCGGTGTGGATATTGGTGAAACACAATACCGCTTTTTAGTTACAACAATTTAATAACTTTCATTAAGATTGTCTGCTAAGTAAGTCGTGTAGAATAAGTAAATGATATTTAAGCGCTCCAAATACGGGCGCGCAAGAGTCCAAAGTAAGACTTAGCTTTCCAACTGCAGATTTTTCATGCCTATCCTTTACTGACTTTGACTCAAACCATACTTGCCACCAATACCAGCAATAGGGCTATTCATTGAAAATCAAAAATTTACACATGAATGCGTTTAAGTCTTTTGTTTTCATACAAACAATATTCCTTCTCTATTCCGGTGTACAGAACCACGCAAAATTATGAATACGAGTATGTTCATATTCGTAGTGATAATGTATACAAGCATTAGAATAAACAAAATCAACATGTGTGCAGTGGGTGATTACTGATTCAGATTCTATAGCTAATAAATACCAAACATCATCGTCGACTACAGAAATTATTTGATATTTAATACATATAAGGCAGATACTAAGTAAATATTCGAACTTTGTTTCGACACGTTTCTCGTAGGTATGTAGCATCCGGTTGGCATCTCGCTTGTGGCTTGATTTAGTAGGTATATAAAACTCAATAAGTTTTTAATATTTACTTACCACGCTCGTATGACGAAATACGAAAAGGCAGTTTCCCGTCTCGATTGATTGTTGATTCGTGTTCGCTTCTGAGGCGGGTAAGCGAGTCACGGGTACATCGCTGCTGAGTGTGAAATGTTATAACAAGTTATCAGCGCCTGGAGTACACTCGGCTAGACGATTCTATGTCAATTATTTTTACCCATGTTTTTTTGCTGAATTGGAACTCGCCCGTGCGGTTGTCCTGATTTTTTTTACTTAGGTCTGTTTTCGATACATTTTCGACGTAGACACTCACCATCAGGAGTTACTGGGGTAAATCGCTGGTCAGTTTATAAATATAAATATTTAAATGGACGTTTATAGTAACTCTAATAATATCTCTAAGTAAGCCTTATATGTATTATGAAAGTGACAGTTTGTGAGAATATAGGTTCCACCTAAACGCAATAAATTACAAAACTGATTTTCATTTTTGTTTTTCAGTAATATAGCATGGGTATTAGAATACGACATAGGCCAGAATTTATAAGGATATTCATCATTCATAAAGGGTAAATAAGTTTATATGACTACGTTTTAGTCCCCTGTACTAGCGGAAAAGCTAGTTTCCAAATATATGTTCTTGCTATTTACATCAGTTTTGCATGATGTCTGAATCTCTTTAGCTGTAATTGCAGGTGACTGTACGCGATGCAAATGCGGCTGATTTCCCGCGGGAGCGGGAGGAAAAATACATTTTCTCATTCGACAGCAAATACTTGGAACTCGCAAGTTCGCGCCATAACTTCGGTCCATTTCGTATTCAAATCCGAGTTTTAAAACTGAATAATGTAGCCACGGAGCAGAGGGGGCAGGGGCGGAGCCCCGGTAGCTCAGTGATGAGCTTGGGACCTTCGTGTAGTTATAAATAACATTAATTTCATAACAACTTGCAATAACTTTCATTCGCTAAAGTACCAATCGGAAAGTGCCAAATTTTCTTAGGGCTATGTATGTACATACATTGTTGTTTCTGTTGACGCATTGATGATATATCGCCAATATATATTTTCATGAGCAATGTGCTCTATTGACCTACCTATCTTTAAATTACAACTTGCCATTATTAATTACCTAATGTAGCGCTATGAATTAGGTACCTACTTAACATCCAAATCAGTTAAATCATCACCAGATGCATGTTATTTTTTGGTTTACGAATTTACGACAAAAATACCTGCCTTACCTACGACTAAAATAAAACTTACCGAGTGATTAAATAATCATTATTATGGCCGAGTGATTACAACCAAATATTAATTGACTGATTTTATTGAAACACCAAACTTTTATTAAGTTCTAAGTACTTAGTTTAATATAAGCATAAGGTGGTTGAATTTTTTAAAAGTTTAAATAACCTGACCTGAAACATCCGAGGGAATATTTTATAGAACTTTAACAAACGTGAAGAGCAATGCAGCCCTTTCATTAATCCCCTTGTGTTTGCCTGAAAGCATTTATAAAACTGCAAGCACTACACTACACAAGGGCACAAATTTAATATACCGCCATCTTTCTTTCTGTACTTATCCTGCATAAACTTTTACATAACACCTCTTATTTACCTCGCACAAAACAGTGGGCGTCAATTAAAATAATTGCAGGCAGGAACGAGATCTCGGCGTCGACGGCGTTTATTCAAAACTACTCCATTCCGAAATGAAAACCATTAGCAAAGGGCTGGTTTCCCGAGGACGGCTTCAGGTTGATACACACCCAGGGGCTTACGACGAGACGACGCGGCGGCGACACGAGGGACGGCGGTCTCACCATCTGTTACAGATGAATAATTAATATTATACCAGATTGAGTGAAGTGGCAATGAGCTAAGCAATAGCCGCTGGGACCGACAGAATCTTAGGTGGCGTGCACATAACGGAAAACGCAGCGTGAGTAGACCCTCACAAGTAGACTGATGACTTTATGAGCGTCGCTGGAAACATAGACTGATTTTGAATGAAGGTTTTTGCGAGAGATACCCGTACCGTAGCCGGATCGTGTCGCCGGCCGCTAACGACGGCGGGATCATTACCGGGCGTCGTCACCACTGAGACAAAGAGTTATGTGCGCGGCCATTTGAGGAGCGCGCCGCGAGGAAAACACGCCCTCAAGCGGGCTGGCTATGTACTTTTAAATATTAAAACAGATTATTTTAGTGTAGGTAATAAACAGTTATTTCACAAACCTCTTGCACTTAGATGTTTAAATTGGTATTGTCTTTCGAAAGTTTTCCTCTTATTATTGTCTGCACGAATGAGGTATATAACATCATAGAAGGAAATGTTGAAGGGAAGCAAAAAAGAAACAATTAAAAGTGCAGGTTGACGTCATGTCTTATAAGACAACTAGGTACAGTCGCCATCAGATATATCGTAGCATATAAGGCGTTTGTAAATATCTGAACATGTACTGTAACACCCAGTCAGAGTCGTGTTCAGATATTTATTAACGCCTTATATGCTGCGATATATCTGATGGCGACTGTACGTACTTCATCAACTACACCGACTAGTTTGACTTGATTTATGATGATGAATAACTATAAACCGACTAAGTAAAGGTCAAAAGGTCATGAAAAACCTCATTCCTTGGAGGCCTCTGGTATGGCCAGCCCTGACCACGGCCCTAAGCAATGAGGAGGAGGTTCAGAAGCGAAGGTAAACCCGAGCTGTGAGTTCGGCAGGCTCCCTCAGTAAGCTCAGCAGAGCCCGCCCCGCGCCGGCCGAGGGTGGTTCGTTAGTAAATGTGCCAGTAATGAGCGTTTTGCGCAAGTGCTCTGATGTAGTCGCACTACAGGGGAAGAGATAAATGCACTACCGAGGACGGGAGGCGCCGCGGGCGGAGCCGTGCGTGAATTATGCTCCAAGAAATTGTTTTTATTTGAAATCACACTTGTGTAATGTTTGCTCTAAAATTTCTCCTGCGTTTTCTGTTAAATTTATTTTCTTGGTTTAATACTGTTAGGTCCCAAACGGTCCCCGGTAAATCAAATTAGGGTAACACTTTTTGATGTTTTTGAGTTTTCGCCTGTGAAAAAATGAATAATATATTATTAATGTATTCGGTACAGTTTGTTTTTTTCGTATGATAGTCATACTGAAACTATCTAAATTATTTTCTTCTGATTTCAGTTTTATGAAACTACGAAAAAAATAGAAAACAACCTACCTAAGTAGTGCTGTTAAAGGACCTTGTAAATTTTCTTCTCAGTCAGGTACAGTAAAACTTGGACGATGTTTGACGCAGAAATTTAGAAATAAGTGCAGGCAGGTGGCTTCAATGGGTAGGCACGACTCCATCGTATACATTTCCTGTCAAAAAATTGGATTGAAAAATAAAAGGGACGAGTAACAGTATAGGCGCATAATGCATTCATCTGAGTTACTGGAATAGCTAGACGAAGTTCATGTAACTACGCTTGTCGCGGTTCAGCATGGATACCGACTCGTCTCGTTTACACTGTATTGTGAGGAAAGCCAGGTAATATTTGACAAACGACCAAGAAGTCATAATTCTGCTGAGCTGGTTCGTTTATTCATAGGCGCGGTGCCGGCGCAAGCACAACCATGGTAGCGCGCACTTTTCAACTACACCCGAATCACCCCTCTCCCCTCCGCTCCTCCCACCCTGTACAATGATCACACGAGGCTTAATGCTGCATCTTAATTACTTCCAGCCTCCGAGCGGGAGGCGGTCATTATTTTTCAGCCCGTGTGCATTTCACTTCACATTATTCTATAATTATGTAGTACCATCCTGGCAATGCCTATGTATTCTAAAATATAATCCCGTATTTCAAAAATAAATTGTTTATTATAAATCTATTTTACTCATTCTACGCAGAAAAAGTTGCAAGTAAAAGCTCGGTTGTTATATTATAATTATGATACTATTTAGTACCGGGTACCTACTTCCCATTTTATTCTACATATAGAAATGTGGCGGCATAGAACTTGTAAAACTAGTTCTACTATAGGATAAAAATAACTTACTGATAAAAACTTCAAGTACCGCTATTCAATATTAACGTAACATTGATTAAGACTATTCTGTCTCCCACTAACATCTCATTAGAGAGCACTCGCAGAATGAGCCGTAACTCGTACCGGCGGGAGGGGCACAAGTAATAATTAACCTTAATGCATGGTGCACGGGACACGCCTGCGCCACCAGCAATAATTCCACTAATGCACTTTTACGCTAGCCTGACGTTCTATTCGAGCGAACAAGACTATATACAGGGTGATCAATCCAAATGGGGTCAGTAGGGAGAAAACTAAAACTATATAAGAGATAGTCTGTTAAATGATGAAATGAAATGATTATTTATTTGCGGAATATGGGTTACAATAAGCTGGTATAATTTACAAATTACAAGAACCACCATACTTTACTTAAAAAGCATGCAAATATTAAATCTATATTTTGTTACCGTGACAGATAATCAAAATAGAGATACTTAAAGCTGGATGTAGGTACTTAAATATAAATTAATTTGTAATTGTTTTTGTAATTGTTCTCTGTTCTGGTTCCTACCATGGCGTTGATTTTAGATATAATAGAAACTGCATTCAAATTTTTTTGATAAATCTCATACATAACCGGGAATTGAACCTGGTTAAGATTCTGTAAGTAATCGCATGTCGTATTGTAACATTCTTTACAACGGTTTTGACCGGGCTATGTATGAAATGATGTAAGTATGAGATTTATAAAAAAATATTAATGCCCTTTTCATTCAATCTAAAATCGACGCCATGGTTCCTAAGAACAGATTTCCCTATCTCTTATAGTTTGTGACTTCTCCCTACTGTCGACCTATTTGGATTGATCACCCGGTATATATTTGATGAGATGGATCACGTGGTCGTTCGTGATGCCCCGGTGGAAGCACCCTCTAAAGTGATCGATTTTTATATGACTGGAACTGTATCGAGGTTGGTTATCCCTCACTACCATTGAGTCGGATTTTATGTGTACAAACCCACTAACAGGAATGCCTCCGCGGGCTAAAAGAATGAAAATAAGCGGTGTGGTATGACGCAGGCGCTCTAGGTGGATGGACTGCGTCGTGAATAGACGATTTCAGTGTATTCTATAGAGAGTAGAAACTCGTTCATTTGCTCTCGGAAATACGATATATTTTCGCACAAGTATATTTTAATTTTTTTAAAAGGTTATGTTGTTATTTATTCTATATCTAAAGCTAGTCGACAATAATGATTGATGAAAATATTTTTCTCGTATTCTTTTTGTTTGTTTTTGTTTTATATTATGAGTTATGACTGTGACCTACCTACTTATTATTAATTCTGTATCATGTTTTATGGCGACGATGTTTATCTGGATGTATATTCCTCTTTATCTAATACCTAGTATCGTGTATTTTTCAAATAGCATGTGGATGGGGGGCACGGTATGGCCGGCCACTGCGGCTATCAATCCACTTTCTGTTTAGTTCAATTTTATCTACACAATAATAATAAACATATGCATTTTTCCGGTTGGTCGTTTTATAGGTATTTCTACAGTTACTTTGAAGCAAACTTCGAATTTGTGCACGGATTCTAAGTTCTCGAGCACGAGAGTCTCGTCGGAGACACGGTACAGAGCGGTCGCATCTGAGCAAGCCATCCCGAACGACCCAAAAACGCCACTTAAATCTTTGAGCCAAAACAATAGCCCCACGCGAAACAATAGTCCGGCCGTCTGTTCGTTCCAACCCCGTCATAAAGTTCAGAATTCTCACTGCGCGTTCGACGTTAAACTTGAAAGATTAGTTTAAACTAACCTCCACCGCGTTCCCTAAATATCTCCAAACCAAAACCATCGGGCTTATACATAGTGCAGTGCGTCTAGATAACAAATAGCCTAAGTAGTGAGTGCAAACCTAGTGCTGGAGGCAGAAACTGCCGAGTAGAGTACAAAATACAGGAGTAACCACGCTGCGCGCTGCATCAATTAATGACACAGCGGCCCAAGGAGAACTCGGTGAGCTCTTTCCATTATCACTGCTTACTTAATGTTCAAAAAAAAATTTAACCATTAAATACCTTAGATATCCGAGTTGAAAAGCTATAAAGATCAGATCAGATCAGATAAGCACGTGCCTAACAACAGACCTCGTCAGGTCCTCGGCAAATTGCACCTCAAAAATTCCCCGGACCTCTTTTAAACCGCCACACTTAGGTTCTATACCTCTACGAAGGATCTGTAATCTAGATGCACCGATCAACTCCAGGCCTTAATAAACTAACAAAGATTATTAAAAGCAGATTTTTATATATATACTTTACTTCACTAATAATTACATCGCTAAATCACAAATCAATAGAGTCCCAAACCTTTTCTATTATTAAACTGACCGAAGCGCATACATACATAAATAACCTCCACGAACGACGAACAGCTATAGTCGAGTTCGACGCCAGAAACAACGGGGCCAAGAATTTCAATCCAAAAACGCGGTCTTTTTGCTTTGCAAACACCTAGTTAAAGTTAAATCTCATGGCTCATTAATTGGCGAAACTAAATCTAACATAAACTACTACCTATTACCACGCGCCCAACACAACTCCTAAAATACATACACACATTATTATATTATTATACCATCACTTCCAACGCAATTCACAGAATCTCGAAGAAGCTTGGGTTATAAGACATAATCAAACAAAAATATTCTTTGTTACAATTACAACCCACTCACAGCAAAGCACATGGTCAGTCCGGCAAACACCCCGTTTTATTGCCAACCAAAGCAGCTCGACATAAAAAAAACCCTTGTTAGAGCACTTACGCAACAGACCATTTTTTTTATCTAAAGCGCACCGCTTCTTCGAACGAAACCACATCTGGCAGCCACAAGTCACCAAAGAGAGTCTGTCAGGCCATATAACAATAGCAATTAAGTAGTAGAAAGTTGACGCAAGTTTGAAAGTCAGGATATCGATCACAATAGATAACTACCTAAGTCACACTGGAGCACAAAACAACACAGCCGGTGTGCATTAAAAACAAACACTACACCATATAACAATAAGTAAAATACCTAGCAACACACATAAATACCCCCGACAATACCATCCACTAATAACCTAGACTTTAAGCTCTCCCCACAGCGCGCCTCTCAGGACACGACAACAATCTACAAACATGGAAAGCAAAACGGCAATAAAGAATATACCCGGAGATGGTAACTGTCTTCTTCGAGCTATCGCCCACCAAATCAACGACTTATTTGGATTAACGTTTGATCATCAAGCAATCCGCAGAGACCTCGCACGATATGCCGATGTAAACCAACATGACCAAACAATGCGAAACGCGATCATAAGCAATATTGATGCCAACAAGCCAAACCAAAATGAACAAATTAAGAAATATTTGACTTTGCAAGACCAAGATGAGGTGTGGGGTGGAGCCGATATATGTACTTATATCTGCAGCAGAATACTACGGCATCAATGTAATAGTATTTCAAGGCACCCCACTAAAATAAATCATACACTTTACCCCTAAAACACCAGCGACGCGGTAGGCACCATGACCTGGTCTACAGTCACAACCACTACGATTGTTTTGAAAACCACCTGAGTGTAAACACGACTAATAGGTAACACACAACTCACGCGAGCAGAAATAAACCTAAATACCGGAACGCCAGAGGAGAGCAGACGCAACTGGATACCGATTGTCACGACCTAGGCCGCACCACCCGGTTCACAACCCAATATATAGAACTAACGTGGCAACATGGAACGTTAAAGGAGCAGCTAAACCTAAGAAAAAAACAGATATTGATACGTTACTATAATCGAAATCAATACACATCGCACGCTTACAAGAAACTCACCTGAAAATCGGAACTCATTAATCCGATAACTACAAATGGAGTGTAAGCGGAAATAACTCCAACAGAGGTCTGGCCATCCTTATTAGGAAAAATAGCGGGCTAAAAATTAACTGGACAGAAACCAATTTGAACAACATGGCAGCGTCAATCGACGTTGATAACAAAACAATATTATTCGTCGTCACAATAACAACACACTGGTCAAACGAAACATCAGCAGCCACAAACGACCTGTCACGCCTACTCCGATTAATAAAGCTCAAGCCAAAAATCCGACCCTAATCGTTCTAGGTGACTTCAATGCACATATCGGGTATAAAGATGCAAAAACACGACGCAACTGTTACCGAATGGGTAAAAACAGCAATGGGGAGAATTCACTGACCTAATAAGAATCGAGAAATTCCGATTGGAAACGTCATTCGGCCGAAGTAGCTCTAAAGTAACCTGGCAATCAGGCAGTAAAAAGTCACAAATAGACTACATAATGACCCAAAACAAGAGCTCATCCAACTTTAGCTTCATCAAAGGCCAGCACACGCCGTTACCAAATCATAAAATCATATGGGGCGAACTGAAACCACAAAAATCGAATAAGACCAACATAAACAAAGCCTCCCGAGACAAAACCTCAGACGAATCACAATCCTTCAACTACAAGACATTAGTCTACAACATGCTCTAAGATAAAACTACAAAAAAGAAATATCAAAACATCGCACAAGAACTGGCAATGGTACAGAAACGTACAAAATAAAACCCACTCCAATGGCAAGAAGTCACGGAGATAATGAAAACCTCAGCGACAAGAACATTCAAATTTCATCCAAAGTACTCAAAAGAACGCAGAGTAGCGCTAGCAAAACTACAGCAAGCAAAATTCAAGAAAAATCTACGCTCAAGTGACGTAACACGAATAAACAACCTCAGATAATGCAGACGAAATCTACAAATAATTGAATCAACAGAAGACGAAAGGGAATGCAGAATACTCTTTAAGGGGCTAGCAAATACCCATCTGTCAAGGAGGATGAAAATCACCTACGACTTCTACAGACACACGAGCTCAAGGCAAGACAAAAATCAAAAAACACGTTTATCCCAATGTCCAGAGGGCCCAGCATTGAGCAAATAAGCGACGAAGACACAATAGATCTAGAACCGGAGCCCACGCTAGATGAAATAAAGCATATTATTTAAAAGATGCGTAATGGTACGGCCCCTGGAATAGATCAAACGGTGACTGAGTTAGCAAATCCAGACGAACTCACCAACCAAATATTAACGCAAATGCGGGCAGCGTGGATAACGAATACCCTGCCGGAGACACTTGGACACAATCAATCCAAGTACCGCTACCAAAAACAACGAACCTAAAATCTATAAATGACTACAGACGAATCTCTATCTGCAGCACGGGATACAGGATCTACGCTAATCTACTACTACTGAGCCTGGATGAAACCATTGACGACCTCGAAAGCTACCAGGCAGCATTTCTGAAAAACAGATCTACCTTGTCCTAGCAGTCGACCTAGAAAAAGCATTCGACACAATTGATCTCAACGCCATGAGGGACATATTATGCACGCGAACAAACAAGGCGCTAGCCAATCGTATAGTTAAAGCCGAAATGAACGAATCTACCTGCATCAAGTGGTTTGGACAACAAACCAGGTCGATCAATAAAGGCAAAGGCGTCAAACAGGGTTGCCCTCTCTCAACGCGACTATTCACCATCGTAATGGACGACGTGTTCAGAACACTAGAAGAAGAAATGCCCTTCGTAAAACTCAACCAAGACGAGGAAATACAGTTACCGATTATCTTAGCTTTTGCGGACGACGTGATATCGAACGGCCTCCAACAACTAAATCAGATATACGCGAAGGCCAAAACCTTATTTGAATCAGCAGGTCTAAAGGTGAACGAGACAAAAACAAAACTCCTAGTACGAGACCCAATAAACGAAATAACAGAAACTTCATTAACCTCACCGGGACAACAGTTACTCCAGTGAACGAAATCCGCTACTTGGGTACCTACATAACCTCCTCCCGCAACAGAAAAAATACGATCAACGAACGGTGCAAGCCAGCGGTAAGAAATGCAAAAGCAGCCCATATGTACTGGAGGGAAAAACTGTAACCAAAAGGATAAAATGCCTTCGGCTATGCTACTACGGACACATCCTGCGACGCCCAAGACCCCACTTGCTGCATTCCGCGTACCGGCACAAAGCGCAAAAACTCAAAGTTGGCCGACCCAGCTTAAATGGAAAAACTCGTTGCACCAGGATATGCAATACTACGACATGAACCCCTCTGAGTGGGCAGAACTTGCATCAGACAAGAACAAATACATCACGGCAGCCCAAAAAATCTACCAACGACAAGAAACCGACAGCGAATCGGAGGATGAAAGTCAGACCAACGAACAGGAAACGTGATACCGTGGCTATCCGGTGAACACGACAAGCAAAGACGCTAACGAGAGCACGCGACAACTCACCAACGCTCATCCCCGATGCTCTGCCCCACCTCACCTAACTTCCAATATTGGCTCAAGGTTGCATAATCGGCTGATTGTGGTCGACCGGTTGCGGCTAGTCGGCCCTCCTATCCCATCCCAGAGCGTGTCACTCCTTATAAATCTGTGCCCCCTGGTGTATCCGGCTTGTCCGGGTCAGGCTACGACCTGGCTGGGTGTGGTGCCTATGTTCATGTTCATGTTCATGTTCATGGATTCTAAGTTCTCGAGCACTTGTGGGGCACGACCGATGTTTGTGAGATGAATAGTTCCCAAAAAGGATGTACAGAAATATAATTATCACGAATATCTCATTCAGTTCAGCCATTCCCTAAGACAAGAAACAGCCTACCGTAGCGGTCTACGCTTACCGCTACGCAGTCTCGTAGACGCTCGTAGCAAGTTCTACGCCCTGGTACTGTTTTAAACTTATCGACCATAAAAACAAGATGATTATGTGTTGTAGAGTTACGTCCTCATTCTGCCAGCTTATTGTTTGGTCAATAGTTATTGCAGACAACTGCACAGCGTAGCACACCACTAAACTGTTCCCCATTCATTTTCAGTGAAATGTTTTTAAATTTTCGGAGCCTGTACTCCATACATTGAATAATTCATACAGACAGACCCCACACGCTGCGTGAATATAAAACAGCCTTCACTCGCCCTGCACTTACGCACTCTGAATACATATATTGTCTATATGTCTCTTATGGTCATACTAGGTATAAAAATATCTGATGACGAAGTCAGAAACAAAAGTTAAAGCCATTATTAGATATTCATAATAAAATATTAATAAAATAGCCAGGGCTTTTCTTAACCTAATATATCGCCACTTTGTCCTCCCGGTCGCCATAAATTTGCGCTTCATTTGTATGCGACGCAGTGAACACATCCGGTCACTGACGCGACGCCATGAGTAACGTGAAATGTCACTTTACCTATGCAGCTCGAACCGTAAACATCGCGTTTAAATGACAGTTTAAGGCTTTTATACCCAAGATATACCTAAGATATCGCTTATTTGTCGATATCGCAAAGTACACTCAGCATCACAAATCAGCGGCCAGGCCTACAAATAAAATGCAAAATCATTAAATCATACCAAAGAAAATTTTGACGTTGAAAGGTGACCACCAATTCATGTTAGTCACATTACTATCCTAATGAAGAATGGAACGCGCCATTTCCTCAGGCGGAGCTGGATAGAACGAAGAACGAACCGTATAGGTAATCAATCACAGTTTTTTTTTTCCTATCCGCGTCAGAGGACACGGTGTATACGAAGCAGAGCAAGGTTGAGCGGACATGCAAATAATTAAAACACCTGGTAGAAACACTTTTCACTGTTTTCTTCCACTCAGCTCAGCGTCAGTACGCTTAGACTGGCAACCTCGGGGTTCCTAAAATGTATTTGCTTACGTAAACCTCGAATGGAACCTTGTAGGTACATTCTTCCCCTTATTTCGGGCCCGGGCTCGGTGCCCGCTGCCGGAAATAATCCCGTTAACGTCTCCCATTGAGGGCACAAATCGTCGGAACGGCCGCCGCTTAATAGCTTAAGTGACGCGCACCCGGGGCTGCTGCGTCGGGGCCGCTCTGCCGTGGCACGAGACTCCTCGCTCGTCTAACCGACAAATGCCGCCTATCGCGTTCCACTCACGGATCGTAGAGCACGAAAGAGACGATGTAGTGCTTTAACGCTCATCGTCTTATACCTCTATCAGCCGAAAGACGACCGCGATGATGATTTTCGGAAAAAGGGATGAAATAATCTTTATTAGGTTAGTTAAGATAAGATAAGTTCTATTGATTAATGAACAATAAAAATAAAATTTAAAATTTAAAAAACCCCCGACATGACGGCCAATAAATAGAAAGAAATAAAATCTACGAAATGTGCCTATACAATGAACAGTAGAAAAAGAGTCCAAGCTTCGTTGCGTTCGGGGGACCGCTAAGTACCTACCTAAATGAAATGAAATATATTTTTCAATGCAGAATTGCATGTATGCATTTGGGCTTCCCACACTTTACGATTTTCAGTACATCTAGACACGCGGCAGCGTGTCCAGCCAAGTTCACCCCAAGAACTGGCGAGCAGCAGCCGTGTGTTATATTACACGAACCGTTTGGAGCCACTTTTGACCCCTCAATAACTCCAAATCTATTTAACATAAAAACATGAAATTTGGCTCATGTATTAGGATCCTTTAGAACAACTAGAACCCCAAATTTCATAAATATAGGTGAAATAGGTATTGAGATATTAAAGTCCAAAAAACGGTATTTTTATCACTGACTGACTGACTGACTGACTGACTGACTGACTGACTAGTAATCAAAAACCTAACCCACTTCCAGGTGACCTAGAAAGGTGAAATTTGGCATTCAGCTTGGTAATTGTGTGTGTACACATAAAAAAATCGAAAACAGTGATTTTTTTACTTTTTTAATTATTATTATTATTTATGCTTCTTGCCTCAGAACTCCGTCATTTATTAACCGATTTGGAAAATTCTTTCTTTGTTTTAAAGATGT
The DNA here is from genome assembly GCA_947623375.1 of Apotomis capreana. Classification (NCBI taxonomy): domain Eukaryota; kingdom Metazoa; phylum Arthropoda; class Insecta; order Lepidoptera; family Tortricidae; genus Apotomis; species Apotomis capreana. Next base: position 410,011 of record OX392513.1, on the reverse strand, counting down.
ATTAGCATAGCTCACACTCTTGCTCTCTCTCTCTCTTACACACACACACACACACACACACAAGAATCCAACACGTACTAACCGATTTGGAAAATTCTTTGTTTGTTTAAAAGATGTACTAGAATAGCACACACACAAGTAATTAACAATTAATTATTAAATAATTCACACATCATAATAATTTCTGTACAAAAAGTAATGAGATCCCATCAAAAACATAAATGTTAAATTAGAGCCAAGTTCTCGCATGCAACGTTGTCGACTTCGCCGACAAAAGAATTGAGATCTATATGGGCGCCAAGTTCTTTGCCCTAAATTTTTTAAATACATGGACATGCGACATACTCAATGCATTTATTTTACTTGGGGTGTAATTCAATATCAAGATTTGACTTGGCTAGTTTTCACAAACTGACTTAATTTTATCAAAGTAACATAGTATTATTATCAAGCTAACAGTATAAGTAACAGGGACGTACACTAACTTGCGTACATACCTTTACGAAAATAGATTAATGATTAGACAAATATAATATAAATTTATATGTAAAAACTAGCCAAGTCCAGTCTTGATATTGAATTACACCCCAAGTAAAATAAATGCATTGAGTATGTCGCATGTCCATGTATTTAAAAAATTTAGGGCAAAGAACTTGGCGCCCATATAGATCTCAATTCTTTTGTCGGCGAAGTCGACAACGTTGCATGCGAGAACTTGGCTCTAATTTAACATTTATGTTTTTGATGGGATTGTACCTACTTGATTTACTTAGCGGTCCCCCGACGCAACGAAGCTTGGATTCTTTTTCTACTGTTCATTGTATAGGCACATTTCGTAGATTTTATTTCTTTCTTTTTATTGGTCGTCATGTCGGGGGTTTTTTAAATTTTTAATTTTATTTTTATTTCATATTTTTTAAACAAACAGAAGTTTCGTCCCGGAATTTTCTTCTTTTGACACTATTTTTGTTATACACCGTTAAAGGTCCAGGGTTTCCAATCTTTCCTCGAGCTTGATCTTTGACTATATGTAGGTACAACAGGATCTTAAGCCAGTGGTAATGAATGCCGTCTTCTCTAACATTGAAATTAGGATATATTTTGATTTCAATAGCCTTAAGCAACATTCTGGGAAAAAATCGTTAAAGTCAGACTAGTTAATGCTTATAATGGCAAAATGGTGAAGTTATTAGCCAAGGCAATCAAAATATATACTTTAAATGCACTGCATGAGTCGCAAGAACCTGCTACTTATGGCCTAAAACAGAACCAGGTTTCTATTCTACAGGATCCAAATACGGTACGGGTGGCTTACTTAGCTCCATAAAAATTGCAGTTGGTGCTCGGTAACTTGACTTAGTTTTGAGAGACCTAATCATCGATACCCCACACCATGGGATAAACATCCCCACTTTTGTTACGTGTGGGGAAGGTACACAAAAAAATGTTTTTAAAAATGTATTCAACCACTATGTCTCTGAGCTAAGCTGTGGACAGACTGACACAAACTATAAAATCCTAAAAAGCTGTTATTCACTTAGGCAAGAGTACTTTTGCTAAAGCTTACGTGTCATTTAGTCGCGTTAAAATCTTGGGGTGTTGCTATTTGTAACCTTAATCAAAGGAACCTGTTCAATAGTCCTAATAACAATTCAGCTTTAGCAGAATTCCGAAAGATAAAAACAGTGACCCAGTACTGTGCTACTGTGTCAAAAATTATAATGAGTTTTTTTGTCAAAAAAGTTTTTTTGAGACTCGGTTTTATTATTGACTGTACTTTTTTACACAAATGTTAATTGCTCATCAAGAACAATCAGACGAGCCCAAACACCATGGGTTTATCTTGTGCTGTTTAGGAGTTCCTACGGCCATCTTCAGCTGCAAGGTACCAAATTATTGTACTGTCAAAAATTTATTAATCTGTTGATTACGCTAATATTAGCATAATCACCGCGCCTAATTGAACTGAAATTGAAGGCGCTTTAAACATACCTCCGATAGATGCGGAGTTTGCATCTGAGTAAAGAGTTTCCGATTCAGAAATAGTTTCAACTTGAATATTGCAAACTTTTGTGATAAACATTCTGCGTAGAAAGATTATACGTGATTAGCTAACTTTGCTAAGTGAAAATTATGCAAACTACTTATTTTATTAGCATTGAAGTTTAAATGGTCTTCTGTGGCGCGTTACGTAGATTACGGTCCCGGGTTCGATCTTCGAAAAAGACAAGTAGTGGGTAAATTAAAGATTCCTGTATCTTGAGTATTTTTTATATAATTATGTTAAAGTAGGTGGTAAATTATATTTATTTATCTATAGTTTAGAACTTCGAATGATTTGAGTAACATTTACCACTAAATCACTTGCGACCCAGGAAACCATTAGTACGCAACGCATAGCGAAATGTAATACCGCATTGATGGGACGCAACGTTAACGTAATGGCCCCAAAACTGTTTAATAAATTACCTACAACTTATACTAACACTAAAAAGTTCAATCTCTTGCCCTAAAGAATGCTCGTAGATAAATGTTATTATAATATTAATAATAATTTTAATAATGCCGACCTTGACATTGAAAAATAAAACTTGTGGTCGGTAATGAAAATGTTTTGATATTAACATTTATATATTTTTAAATTATTAATTGTATTAGTGTGTTTTTTGAATAATTCATTATAAAGGGTTATCGTAATAAACCTCTTGATATTTGAAGAACTCTGTGAATGAGAAATAGAGCGCGTAGTCCCCAGAGATTCATTTCATTTAGGTAGGTACTTAGCGGTCCCCCGACGCAACGAAGCTTGGATTCTTTTTCTACTGTTCATTGTATAGGCACATTTCGTAGATTTTATTTCTTTCTTTTTATTGGTCGTCATGTCGGGGGTTTTTTAAATTTTTAATTTTATTTTTATTTCATATTTTTTAAACAAACAGAAGTTTCGTCCCGGAATTTTCTTCTTTTGACACTATTTTTGTTATACACCGTTAAAGGTCCAGGGTTTCCAATCTTTCCTCGAGCTTGATCTTTGACTATATGTAGGTACAACAGGATCTTAAGCCATTGGTAATGAATGCCGTCTTCTCTAACATTGAAATTAGGATATATTTTGATTTCAATAGCCTTAAGCAACATTCTGGGAAAAAATCGTTAAAGTCAGACTAGTTAATGCTTATAATGGCAAAATGGTGAAGTTATTAGCCAAGGCAATCAAAATATATACTTTAAATGCACTGCATGAGTCGCAAGAACCTGCTACTTATGGCCTAAAACAGAACCAGGTTTCTATTCTACAGGATCCAAATACGGTACGGGTGGCTTACTTAGCTCCATAAAAATTGCAGTTGGTGCTCGGTAACTTGACTTAGTTTTGAGAGACCTAATCATCGATACCCCACACCATGGGATAAACATCCCCACTTTTGTTACGTGTGGGGAAGGTACACAAAAAAATGTTTTTAAAAATGTATTCAACCACTATGTCTCTGAGCTAAGCTGTGGACAGACTGACACAAACTATAAAATCCTAAAAAGCTGTTATTCACTTAGGCAAGAGTACTTTTGCTAAAGCTTACGTGTCATTTAGTCGCGTTAAAATCTTGGGGTGTTGCTATTTGTAACCTTAATCAAAGGAACCTGTTCAATAGTCCTAATAACAATTCAGCTTTAGCAGAATTCCGAAAGATAAAAACAGTGACCCAGTACTGTGCTACTGTGTCAAAAATTATAATGAGTTTTTTTGTCAAAAAAGTTTTTTTGAGACTCGGTTTTATTATTGACTGTACTTTTTTACACAAATGTTAATTGCTCATCAAGAACAATCAGACGAGCCCAAACACCATGGGTTTATCTTGTGCTGTTTAGGAGTTCCTACGGCCATCTTCAGCTGCAAGGTACCAAATTATTGTACTGTCAAAAATTTATTAATCTGTTGATTACGCTAATAAAACTTAACATTTAACCAACATTAGAAATTCTTGGCTTAGATCCTTTCACAACTAGCTGGTCATCATGAGACCTTCATTTGTTGAGTGATATAGAAAATGCTAATAATACTTAACATTTAACCAAAACTTTGGAATTCTTGGCTTCAATATTGGCTGAAATCCATTAACAACTAGCTGGTCATCATGAGACCTTCAATTATTGAGTGATATAGAAAATGCTAATAATACTTAACATTTAACCAAAATTTGGAATCCTTAGTTTCAATATGGGCTGAGATCCATTAACAACTACCTGGTCATCATGAGACCTTCATTTAGTAAGTCATATAGAAAATGCTAATAATACCTACTTAACATTTAACCAAAATTTGGAATCCTTAGTTTCAATATGGGCTGAGATGCATTAACAACTAACTGGGCATTATGAGACCTTCATTTAGTAAGTCATATAGAAAATGCTAATAATACTTAACATTTAACCAAAATTTGGAATCCTTGGCTTCAATATTAGCTGAAATCCATTAACAACTAGCTGGTCATCATGAGACCTTCATTTATTGAGTGATATAGAAAATGCTAATACAGCTTAACATTAAACCAAAATTTGGAATCCTTAGCTTCAATATTGGCTGAGATCCATTAACAACTACCTGGTCATCATGAGACCCTCAATTAGTGAGTCATATAGAAAATGCTAATAAAACTTAATATTTAGCCAATATTTCGAATTATTGACTTCATTATTGGCTGAGATCTCGTCACTTGTTCCAATTAAAGCTGAATGTCTTGGAAACCACTGATCCTATTTCCACCAAATATAGCTAAGAACCATCTCGACGGAAAAGTCTTTCGATTAAAAAAAACCGCACTTAAATTGGTCGATCCGCTTGGGCGCTACGATGCCACAGACAGACACACAGATACACAGATACACAGATACACATGTTAAACATATAACACCCCTCTTTTTTCGTCGGGGGTTAGAAACTAAGTGAAATGAACGTATGACGTTAGATATCAGATTAGGCTCACTTTCGTATTGAAAGGTACTTAATTCAATTTCACACTTGAATGTTTAATGAGTTATTTTTAGTATGAAATAAATATGTTCATGTAAATTATATATACATAAGCGTTCATTTACACTTGGGCTGGATAGAAGCGAGCCGGATTCGGCGAGTCTAACTCTAACCAGCTGACCTACACTGCGCTTGCATGTACGTTGTCTGCACTCAAGAACTTTCTGTCCCAATGATCATCAGTTCTTTAAGCTTTGTACTCCGTCCGTTGTAAGTTCAACTTCCGTGACCTTGGTTCATCTACAAATCTCCTCATTCCTAATTCAATCTCGTAGATAGATCCTGAACATAGCCCTTTCCGTGTGAGTTTCATTAAAAGACCCATAGTTAGAGACCAAATCTCGGCTCCGTAAGTCATCACCGGTAATATGCACTGGTTGAAGATTTTCGTCCTCAAGCACTGTGGTATCATGGATGAGACCCTGACACACAGACGCAGTTTACCGGAGGCGTATCTCAGTTTGATTTGCCGAAATAAGCGTTATTAGCCTCTTTTTAACACCGCTGACACCGCTGTCAATGACAATAATGTCATTTGACTCACTGTTAACGAGATTTTACTAGTTTAGTAGTAAATTCATGCTCAAAAAAGCGTTACACAAAATTTCCTCCTAGGGTTTTCACAAAATGTTCATAGATTCTCACAAGACTACCAACCTACCTTTAAACCAGTTTCGTGGCCACTTGAGAAACTTTGTGGTCCATTTTTAGGGGAAAAAAATAAAGTTCTTAGTTTTATCTGACACACCAAGGGGAGCCAACCCTGACGCAACAGTTAATAAGATCGGAAGCAATTTCCACAACTGACAGCCCTGTGTCACCCTCTGCAAAGAAACTCCGTCTTTCTACGCATTCACTACCAAAGACCACTAGGTGAAATCTCGCTTGACGAGATTGGAAGAGAAATTTGGGGAAATTGTAAGAATACAGCGTTTTACGAGATTACAGCTATCGGGGGAGCGCGGGGACGATTCATCTAATAATTATATTGAGGCTAACCGTGACGGCGCTGACGACCTTCAGCAGAGGAGGCAGGGGAGAAAACATTTCGTTATTTTGCTTCGTTCTCCAAATTGGTAATTGATGGTATTATATTTATACACAGACAAGGAAATTGGTAAAGAAAATGAGTTCTTGAAATATTTCCAAATTTTAACAGTTATTTCGACGTCTGAAACTACATTTTCATTCAATAGGATTATGATTATGATAATTCTATTCTATTCTTTTCCGAGCTTTATTTCAGAATGTGTTTCCAAATTCAAAAACTACGAAAATCGCCTCCTCGAAATTAGTCCTCATTTCGCAATTACTATCCTTAAATTCTGCCTTTTTGTCCCAAAATTCACGTATGTACTTCGCTGCTGCCCTTTCACTAAATTCCAAATTTTACTAACCCAACTAGATGACTTAAGCAAAGCTAACTTGGAATCTATTTTAAATATTCATCTCAGCGAGGAATCCTGGACTCAAGCATCCCTTCCCATTCGCTTTGGTGGGATAGGGATCCGCAAAATTTCCTCCATTTCCGCACCAGCTTTTCTGTCCTCTGCCCATAGCTCGGCAGTTCTCATAGGCAAAATTCTGAGGGCCTTCTCTGCCTTAAACTATGAGACTGCGGGCTTAACGGAGGCTAAAAGAGCTTGGTCCATTGCCTGCCCGGGACAGGACTTCCCAGAAAATTTAAAATCGCAAAGGACCTGGGACGACGTGTTATCAAAATTAACGTATGACTCCCTCCTAAGTCGCAGGACGGGCTCTGAACGTGCCAGAATTTTGGCAGCGGGCACGAAAGAAGCGGGCCACTGGCTGCACGCATTCCCCTCTGCCAATACTGGTACGTTTTTAGAGCCCGACACCCTCCGCATATCCACCTGCCTACGACTCGGGGTGCCAATCTGTGCGCCTCACAGATGCTCTTGCGGCAGCGCGGTCGATACACTGGGACACCATGGCCTTTCTTGCCAGAAAAGTGCAGGCCGCTTCTCGAGACATGCCACTCTGAACGACATTATCCGCCGTTCTCTTGCCACCGTCAACGTGCCGGCGTTACTGGAGCCATCGGGCATCGCCAGGGACGATGGCAAGAGACCGGACGGGATGTCCCTGGTTCCGTGGAGGCTGGGACGTGTGCTTGTGTGGGATGCCACCTGTGTAGACACACTGGCACTGTCCCACCTTCACGGAACATCGTGCAGAGCGGGTGCGGCTGCTGAAGCGGCCGAAAAACTAAAAAGCACCAAATATAGGGGTCTCGGCCCAGAGTACAATTTTGTTCCGTTTGGGGTCGAGACCCTAGGTCCATGGGGTCCCAGTGCCCGCAACCTTTATAAAGAATTATCTAAAAGGCTTGCGGAGACCACTGGGGACCGAAGAGCTGGCAGCTTCCTCGCTCAACGTATCAGCATAGCTGTTCAGCGAGGAAATGCTGCCAGCGTTTTCGGTACCATGCCGCAGGGGAGTAATTTTTTGAATTTGTTTTAGTTTATTTTAATTTTAGCTTTTTGTACATAGTTGTTAGTAATAATAATCCCATCAAAATCATAAATGTTAAATTAGAGCCAAGTTCTCGCATGCAACGTTGTCGACTTCGCCGACAAAAGAATTGAGATCTATATGGGCGCCAAGTTCTTTGCCCTAAATTTTTTAAATACATGGACATGCGACATACTCAATGCATTTATTTTACTTGGGGTGTAATTCAATATCAAGACTGGACTTGGCTAGTTTTTACATATAAATTTATATTATATTTGTCTAATCATTAACCTATTTTCGTAAAGGTATGTACGCAAGTTAGTGTACGTCCCTGTTACTTATACTGTTAGCTTGATAATAATACTATGTTACTTTGATAAAATTAAGTCAGTTTGTGAAAACTAGCCAAGTCAAATCTTGATATTGAATTACACCCTAAGTAAAATAAATGCATTGAGTATGTCGCATGTCCATGTATTTAAAAAATTTAGGGCAAAGAACTTGGCGCCCATATAGATCTCAATTCTTTTGTCGGCGAAGTCGACAACGTTGCATGCGAGAACTTGGCTCTAATTTAACATTTATGTTTTTGATGGGATCTCATTACTTTTTGTACAGAAATTATTATGATGTGTAAATTATTTAATAATTAATTGTTAATTACTTGTGTGTGTGCTATTCTAGTACATCTTTTAAACAAACAAAGAATTTTCCAAATCGGTTAGTACGTGTTGGATTCTTGTGTGTGTGTGTGTGTGTGTAAGAGAGAGAGAGAGAAAGAGTGTGAGCTATGCTAATACATCTTTAAAACAAAGAAAGAATTTTCCAAATCGGTTAATAAATGACGGAGTTCTGAGGCAAGAAGCATAAATAATAATAATAATTAAAAAAGTAAAAAAATCACTGTTTTCGATTTTTTTATGTGTACACACACAATTACCAAGCTGAATGCCAAATTTCACCTTTCTAGGTCACCTGGAAGTGGGTTAGGTTTTTGATTACTAGTCAGTCAGTCAGTCAGTCAGTCAGTCAGTCAGTCAGTGATAAAAATACCGTTTTTTGGACTTTAATATCTCAATACCTATTTCACCTATATTTATGAAATTTGGGGTTCTAGTTGTTCTAAAGGATCTTAATACATAAGCCAAATTTCATGTTTTTATGTTAAATAGATTTGGAGTTATTGAGGGGTCAAAAGTGGCTCCAAACGGTTCGTGTAATATAACACACGGCTGCTGCTCGCCAGTTCTTGGGGTGAACTTGGCTGGACACGCTGCCGCGTGTCTAGATTGATATAGTTATTTTACATCGAAAACTCCTATAGTGTAGACATATATATAATATAGAGTCTCAAACATATTTAAAATACTTACATACGAAACGAGTTTACTCACGTCGTCAAATATCGCTCGACCTCGAGCACACTGGTCGGTTCTCCTGATGACGGTTATATGAACGCTTTTATTCGTCACAGCAGTTTTTTTGCATATTCCCCTCAAAATAAAGATACAATTTAGTATTCATAATCTCACTCGCCGTATGCAAACTCCTCTTAGTATATCGTAATATACAATCCGGACTTATACCTGTATGAAGTATGTTATATAAGAACCACATGCAAACAATGATGACTTATGTACAAAAATGATGAGTCCAAACGAGTCCTCCGCTTCTTTCCAGTCAAATCACGACTCTAAGTTTTAAGAATAAAGTAAGGTTTCTGATGGGGTGGCGGGAGCGTCAGCAAAACCGGTGCAGAGTAAATAGCGCTCGTCCCGCCCCGACGTCACAGTGGGTACCGTCAGCAGCGCGCGGGCGGCGGGGGACGCCAGGGGAAGGGTTGCAGAAGCATTCGGCTTTAGGTACTAATTGCTGCGATCTCTTAAAAGGTAGATATAAGAATCAAGCACAATAGTTTCCTCCCCCTCTTGAATTTAAGTATGATACTGTTTTGATTTAAGAATAATCCTAGGTAAATTATGGTGGTTGTAATGCAGTATTTATACCATAAGTATAATATTCAATTTTAGACATTGGTTCCGTTGAAATTATGTTTGTTGTGTGCATCGGGCATATTCCTACCTACATATACAAATGTGTAACAAAACTCAAGCCGTGCATGATGAATTTGCCTCCTATGTTAAATTATAGTTTCACATTTTTAGGGTTCCGTAGTCAACTAGGAACCCTTATAGTTTCGCCATGTCCGTCTGTCCGTCCGTCCGTCCGTCCGTCCGTCCGCGGCTTAGCTCCGTGATCATAAGTAGTAGAAAGCTGAAATTTGGTATGAGTATGTGCATGTATAACGCCGACAGAACGGTAAAATAAAATTAAAAAAAAATATTTTTTTTCGGGTACCTCTCAACACCTAAAGTGGGGGTGAATTTTTTTTTCTTTTCAACACTATAGTGTGTGGGATGTCGTTGAATAGGTCTTGTAAAATAATAGGGGTCTTCTAACATTATTTTTTGATAAAGTCAGCAGTTTTGTAAATATTCGCTCCAAAAACAAAAAAATAGTGTCCCCCCCCCTCTAACTTTTCAACCACGGGTCAAAAAAATTCGGAAAAATTCATGTAAATGAGGCCTTATAAGTACTTTCAATGAAAACTATATTGAACAAAATCGGTTGAGCCGTTTTTGAGTTATCGCCAAATTTCATATTTTTTCTTTAAAAGGTCGTAAGTTGACTTCCAGAAGGTGATAAGTGATAACAGTTTCTAGGGCGTTTACGACCTTTTTATAGAGCTTAAAATCTTTCTTAACGTAAACCTCGGGCTTAAAACAGCAGTTTATTGTGAAGGATGAGCAACTACGGAACCCTACACTGAGCGTGGCCCGACTGCTCTTGGCCGGTTTTGTTTAATGCGATGCGACATGTATGCCATACGATTAAATAAACTTGCCTCCCTCGTTTTCAACATGGCGAGTACTGGTGACGTGACAGATATACATAGAAATGTTAGACATTTATCACAAGCCCATTTAGTACCTATTTTGTAATCCGTCACTCGCTCATTGTTCTATTATGCCATCCATCTGGTTAGATGGAATGAATGGTTTTCAACATCCACGAACCAATGTAAATCTCACCTTACATATTACCTAACCTGCCACGATCATACATAACGCGTAGGACGCGTAAACGGTTGTGTAATTACACATTACAAGCGCCGTGTACAACAATAGCCGCGGTACATAAGCCCCGCGCGGAGACGTCACGAGCCGCGTACATATATTATGTACACGTATGTGCGGTGGCGCTCATAATGAGGTGTTATGTGCACTGCGAGTAGTGTAGAGCCTTTTGCTCGCGGAGGGCTTCATGTTATGTAGGCACACTCATTTAGTACATAGGGGAGAGGTTTTGTACTTTTTAATATCGTAAACAACTTTGGTCGAGCTGCCGTCTAAGTACGCATATACATATGTGCATCCGGCAGGCATAGCGGAATTAAAACTCAATTAGTTGTTATGAATATTTCTGTATTGGATTTATACAACTTCGAGATCCCGAATGTGCATGAAATGTATACCTACATTACCACAATTAACAGTTCAATCAAATACATAGAATTTTGAAAATAATAGGACTCTATTTAGCATGAACACGTCATGTATAACATTTTAATTTCATACTTTTAATAAAACCCCAAAAACAGTTCATAACTCAGAATTTGATATTGTATTGAATAATTTCAATAATAATAACATACTTAGGTACTTTGTGTATTGAAACCCAAGAAAAGAAATGTATGAAGGTGATTAAAACCAGATTATAATTGTATGATAACATAAATTATGGCTTATAATATTGGCAATAAAATATATATAAGTAGTTACAGTAGGTAATTCAATGAATATATTGTATTCATTAATTAAAATAAAGCGGGAATTAATCGCGTTCAAAAAGTGTTTGACTACCTCGACGTTTCAGACGTGATGTTACGTTCATGGTCTCGAAGGGGCTAGGTAAGTTCCGTTTTGTTACAATAGGTAGCTAATGTGTGAAAACTGTGTACGTTTAAATTAATATTATGTACCTACTTATATCATTTTATTAGCATCATTCAATCAATATCATTTGTTTTCAGGCAACTGTGGCCTATACTAATTATAAGAACGGCATAAACTCACGTAAAAATTGTCAGGAACGGCCCGACATGTTTCACGTGACGTTTTTACGTGAGTTTAAGCCGTTTTTATAATTAGTAAAGATGTCTCACGATAGTTTTAATAACATTATTGTGGCCTATACCTTAAAACTAACATACATATCAAATAACACAAGTGATCAGAATCAGATCAAGAAGCAGATAAGATGGGTAGGGGCTGTTAAACATTTCCATTTACTTAAATTCCGATAAATACTTACGCTTTTAAGTGGTTTAATAGTGTTGAATAATGTACTTCTAATATGGACTGATTGCAATAAAAAATAGACTATTTAAAACAAAACAAGGCAAGGAAATTTACATTCTATTAAATGACCTGTACCCGCCAAACAAACTATATAACTTATAGGAAAGTTAAAATATTCTCAAGGTTATAGATAAAAACTAAGCTTCAGCGAGCTTGCAAGGATAACTGAGCATTACACAAGAGGAAATGATTTAGTCGAGATTCGTTTCCGGTAATTAAGTTGCGAAGGCAAAGATCCTTCAGCCACTGTTATTGAGAATTATCAAATTTACATTAAAAACGACATTTCGGAAAAACCATGGTACCTAACGAAAAATTAATGAGTTGCAGCTTGTCGACCCTTACAGCAAGGACTGTCGAAAAAAATTGATAGTCAACCAAAAATTGTACTCACCCTATTGTTGGTCGATATAGACTGATTTTAAAAGCTTTTTTCTACTCCAGTACTTTTTTCTGTCATTTATATAGTTACTAACTCTAATATAAAGACATAAATTATGAAAGTCTGTAAAAGTCTATACTCTACTGCCCAAAAAAACACTGCTAAACGGTGTTATAATGTCGCCAAAAAAGCATCACTTAGTACCACGGATTACAAGATAAACAGTTGCATTCACACAATTTGCAATTTAAAAAAAACTTATTGTACTAAGGCATTACTGCCAACTTAAAAAAAAAGTTTTATCTTCAGTGCATGGATGTTTAGTATAGTGAACGTATACCTTTATGTATAAGTTCATATTTTTTGACAGATGTTTAGTATAGTGAACGTATACCTTTATGTATATGTACATATTTTTTTGACAGATGGACGGCAATAAAAAAAAAGTTTATCAGAGACAATTTTTTATTTTTTATTTTGGTGATTCCGAGCGGGAACATGTAATTATTTTCTTTGTTGTTTATTTGTATTTTATTTATGAAATGTTGAGTCGTAGAAAAAGTATTGTATGCAACGTTGTATAAGTAGGTCAAAAAACGCTCGTGGCATCTTTCTTACGATGTTCGCTACGCTCACATCGTAACCCATGCCACTCGCGTTTTTTGCCCCCTCTTATACAACGGTTGCATAAAATACTATTATTTAACTTGCAATGTATGTATGTATGTAAGTATGTTTGTTCGGGTGGAATCTTGCAACTCAATTTTGAAGCAGATAATATATGGTCAACCGATTGAGCTGAAATTTTGCATGCTTACTTAACTTTGATGACAATACGATAATATGGTACCATGGGGCTGATCAGATGATGGAGCCGGAAGGTGGCCATAGAAACTCTATGATAGAAAAAGCAATTCTACCGAGTTTGGGCTCTTTAGAATTGTCTCAGTGAGAATTTTATGGATATCCTAAGAAAAGTACAGTGGGCTATAAAAGTTTGTCACTAAAATGTTTTTTTTGACAGAAACTCATTAATTAATGGGACCAAATCAAGGAAGCCCGACTTGGCAAAGCAGCATCTATTTCCGCTCTGACGCGGTTGGCTTATGAGGAGGGTAAGGATCTACATTGGATTCCCTAAAACTTTAATATATATTATATAATTACCACATTATCTACCAACAGCGTCGGCATTTCACCTGCCATTAATGCCATTATCTTAGGAGTTATCCACCTTACTTCCATGTTTGTGGCCTTGTCAATATCCAGTTCGAAGAGGCGCTTCGCCACCACCACCGCCGGTCTACTTTGGTCCCTCACCTACATATCTACTCACCACTTAGATCAATCCCTGGATAGTATTTATTTAAAAAAACTAGACGCTTTTTTGAACGCGATTCAGTCCCGTTTTCATCATAATGTGTGAAAAGTATGGAAAGTAAATCAGTCAATACTATAACTAGTGTTTCCCTAGCGCTCTAAACACGTCATGTCCTTATTTTCCACTAAGCGAAAAGTTAGTCTAAAATCAAATCTCTTTTCAATCAAAATAAATCATAAGCTAAAACGTAAGCAATCAAAATAAACGGTAAAGTCGTTGGTTTGTATATAATAAAACAGATCCAAGTCATCTTAACAGTGCATTTGCATAATGATCACCGGAATTTTGATTTGTCAGGGATCTGAGAATTTGCTTTCAGCGATAATTCACCGCTCATCCACTCAGCCCGTGGCGAGTGGTGATAATGATAACGACTCGAATTACTTGTAAGGCATAAGTCTGCTCTGTTATTCAGTCTAGGCTAGGGCTATAATTTCGTCTTGCTCGAATTACTATTACAAGTACAACAACGTTTCAGCGAGACGTTTTATTTTACCCCGTTTAATGACATTTGTATAGGAATACGCCGTGTTTTATTTCATTTGCGTTAACTTCGACATAAAATGCTTGGTACGTTAAAATAACGAGGTTTAGTAATTTTTTTTTACTCTGTCATACATAATAAGAAAGAAAAGAAAGAAAGAAAAAAAAAACATTTATTCGGGGACAAAACATAATTGCGTAGATAAATAGTGACAAACAAAGAAAAAATAAACATAAACTAAGTACTTACCTATGCTTATTATGAGTGCCTCGAAACGGCATTAAATATCGAGTTGATGACCATTGTAAAAAGCACTTTTGAGACAGGCGAAAGTTAGTATGAAATTATGACAGTGTTGAAAATATGTACATAAATGACAGCACATTTATAAATTTAGCTCAGTGGCAGTTTGAATGCTTATCAAGTAGAAGGTACTGGGTTCAAGCCCGGTTGATGCATTTATTTAGAAATAACCCCGGATAACATAAAACTGTTCTTTTAAGAATAAGTAATCTGCATAGCTGCCGTCAAATGGTCCATCATTGCCCTCCGGGGTATCTTTGCCCAAAAAGCAACACGTGAACATTTTCATTCGTGGGGTAATAATTTACAGATTTATGGCAACACTGCTATTTTTAGTAGAAAATAGGTTATATAGGTGGGCTACTGCGCGTCGCATTTACTCGTAGCCCCACTTAATAGCTTGTCAGAACTCGTCGAGTGAGGGTGTGTTTTTGCGGGCCAATTCCGACGGACATTTGAACGCGTATCGTACGAAATGGCAAATCCAAATGTAATTATGAGCATGTAGATATTTATAAATAAACTAGCTGTTGCCCGCGACTTCGTCCGCGTGGAACCATTATCTTGAAAATTTTACATCTTTATTATTTTCAGATCTAAGTAATGTTGAAATTGCTAAACGTGCTTTTTTGCAATTGTATACGAAATAGTAACGAACCCTTCGTACGCGAGTCCGACTCGCTCTTGGCCTTTTGATGAGTCAGTCAGTCAGGACACTTGCATTTATATATATATCGCGTCGCTTTGGGATTGCTGTCAATCCATCTAAGTGTCAGGCCATCTTGCTCGGGAGCAGTCGTCTGCGTGCAACAATTGATGTAGAACACTTGAAGCCGATACTGTACGAGGACGTGGTCATACCGGTCGAGTCACAAGTGAAGAATCTGGGTCTGATTATTGACAGTCACCTTATGTGGGACCCTCAGGTGTCTGACGTTTGTCGCAGGGTGACATACACGTTAAGATCGCTTTACAGGTTCAAGAATGTTCTCCCGGTGAGCACTAAGACTCTTCTCGTCCAAGCTCTTGTCCTCCCCGTCATCGACTATGCTGATGTGTGTTGCTCTAATCTCACCCAGGCCTCCCTGAATAAGCTGGAACGCATGCTAAACAATTGTATCAGGTTTGTCTTTGGCCTTCGTAAGTATGACCACATCTCGGAGTTTCGCCGTCAATTAAACTGGCTTCCTGTACGTGAACGTAGATCTCAAAGAATTCTCTGCACTCTCTTTTCGATCTTATTTGATCCAACCACTCCCGATTATCTCAAATCCAAGTTTCAATTTGTAACTGCTCGCCCTGGATGCACTCTCCGTACTTCTCGTAGACTTAAGCTAGTAGTCCCCGTTCACCGCTCCGGTTTCATGTCCAATTCTTTCACGGTTCAGGCAATACATCTCTGGAACGCTCTCCCACTCAACATCAGGCAAGCTCAGAGTAAGGTCTCCTTCAAGCGCATGTTGCGCAAGCATCTTTTGGACAGTCTCTCTTCCTAACTCTCTTCGAAATATTTTACTTTTGGTACATAATATATGTAAGTATATTATATAAAGTTTTCGTTTAAGTTTATGGTAATTAATTAATTATATATACATTCTTATATATATCTTTAGGTAATTGATTCGTGTTGTTATTACTGTTTGTCTGTAATCTTTGATCCTGCACCGACAACATATTTCTGTTTAACCCAGTGGTTGACTGGTAGAGAATGCCTAAAGGCATTAAGTCCGCCATTTGTACTTTTACTTATGTATTTTGTGCAATAAAGTTTAAATAAATAAATAAATAAATATATAGATAGATAGATAGATAGATTAGCGGATTTCCCCATACAAACTTTGCACCCCTTTTTAACCCCCTTAGAGGTGAAATTTTCCAAAACGCTGAAATTACTTTTTTTGTATTTGATTACGTAAGCTTCCTACAAAGTTTCAAGTCGCTAGTTCAAAATAAAAAGTTTCTCCCATATAAACCTTGCACCCCTTTTTAACCCACTTAGAGGTGAAATTTTCCAAAACGCTGAAAGTACTTTTGTGTTTTTGAATAAGTAATCTTTCTACAAAGTTTCAAGTTTCTAGCTCTAAAAAAAAAGTTTCCCCCATACAAACTTTGCACCCCTATTTAACCCCCTTAGAGATTGATTTTTTCAAAATCGCTTCTTATCTCTTGTACACTTTATAAATGCAACCTAGTGTGCAAATTTCAACTCTCTAGAATTTGTAGTTTCGGCTCTGCGTTGATGAGTCAGTCAGTCAGGACACTTGCATTTATATATATAGATTAGCGGATTTCCCCATACAAACTTTGTACCCCTTTTTAACCCCCTTAGAGGTGAAATTTTCCAAAACGCTGAAATTACTTTTTTTTTTATTTGATTACGTAAGCTTTCTACAAAGTTTCAAGTCTCTAGGTCAAAAAAAAAAGTTTCTCCCATATTTTTATTATTTTTTTTTTTATTTTTATTTTATTAAAAACACGTTTACATGACATTACAGTTTCCTAACTAATGCGCCATGAAACTTACATTATTAGTACAACATTATCATAGAAAAACCAACATAAACATAAAAAAAACAGCAACACAAACAAATAATAATAATAACAATTATCATCGATCATCCAATTCCTCACAAAATCTCAAACATTCAGTGCACACAACCGCCCATCGCCACGCAAACAAATCACACTCCGGTGCTGATGTCAGGAACGCATTGAGTAGCACAAGAGCACGAACAAGTGGGGAATTTTTGCGAGACACAGTACGCGCCGCCGGCGCCATCAAGAGATCGCGCTGCCGCGGTCTGAGAGCTATCCTAGGGACGTCAGGAACAAACAGTCGCACGAGGCGGCCTACAAGCTCAGGACAGTCGGACTTGCCGCGCAGGATTCGACATGCGGTAGTCAGCAAACAAAACTTTCGCCTAACCTCTAGTGAGTTGTAGCCGAGTGTTCCCAGAAGATATTTGGTTGGGTACATGAACGGGTAGTACCCATACATTTTTTTATATAAAAACCTGAGAAAGGCTTTTTGTACTTTTTCCAGTAGTAAAGCATATGTTGATTCGTATGGGAGCCACACAATCGACGAAGTTTCCAGCTTGCTTCTGACCAGGGCGTTATAGACTAGCTTGATCGCTAAAGGGTCATTAAAGTCACGCAAGTTACGAATGACAAAGCCTAGTCTTCGATAGCAGTCAGCTGCAAGTATCGATATGTGCTCATGAAATGTGAGACGCGTATCGAAGACCACACCAAGATCCTTAACTGAAGACACACGGCTTATGAGCTCAGACCCTAAAACATATTGCGCAAGTATTGGAGTACGCGCTCGACTGAAACTACAAACGCAACACTTGGCTGAGTTGAAAAGAAGCTTGTTATCCATACTCCACCGAAAGACCAAGTTGATATCATCCTGTAATGAATCCGAATCCGTTTTCGTCTCCACTCTGCGCACTAACTTTAAGTCATCAGCGTAGAGGAGGCATTGAGATGACCTGAGAACGGACTGAAGGTCATTTATCATAATTCCGAACAAAAAAGGTCCTAATATGGAGCCCTGACTAACACCAGATCGAGTATGATAGGGGGCCGAGACGAAGCATCCATGTCGGACATATTGCTGCCGATCACGTAGATAGCTTGCGAAGAAGGACAGTAGCCTGGGAGAGAAGCCAATTTGGTCCAGTTTCTCCAGCAACAAATCATTATCTACGCGATCGAAAGCTTTCCTGAAGTCAAAATAAATGACATCAACCTGGGCACCCCTATCAAGATGCTCAGAGATAATATCTATCAAGATAAGAAGGTTCGTGCTTACGGAGCGATTAGGTCTAAAACCATGTTGAGCATCACTTAAGAACGGCCTTACTTGTGCTGATAGGGTTCGGTGGAGTATGGATTCAAACAACTTGGCAAGCGTGGGAAGAACGGCTATGGGTCTGTAGTTTTCTACCGCAGAGGTGTCCCCTCCTTTTGGGATCGGCCTTACTCTGGACACCTTCCAGCGACGAGGGTAAACTCCAGATTTCAGTGCCAAGTTGAAAATATAATGTATAGGGATTTTTAAACTATCGGCACATCCTTTTACAATATATGCCGGTATATTGTCTGGTCCTACCGAGCAGTTGGACTTTAGTAGCTTTATTGCTGCCTCAACCTCACACATCGATACTGACTCAATATCGATGTGATTAGCATTAGCATCACGGCGTCTATCTCCAGTCCCTGGCTTCTTCGGATCTAGGCACGGAACATCAGACAAGAACACCCCCGAGAAGTAATCGGCAAATGCGTTAGCTGCCTCACCTCCTCTAAATTTCTTCCCGTCAGACGTCACACTAGAGACAAACCCACCCTTTGACTTAAGACTATCAAGGTATTGCCAAAATTCTCGAGGATTGTCTTTAATCTTACTCTGAGTTCGATCAAGGTAGCTGGAGTAAGCAGACGCTATACGTTTCTTTACCGCAGATCTCAGTTTCGAAAACTCATCATACACTTTTTTGTTCTGTGTAGCTTTCCATTTCCGATGAAGTTCACTTTTCCGTTTTAGGTCATTAATAATATCTGCAGAATACCAAATGGGGTAACGTCTACTAGGCTTCCTGGATCGAACCCGTTTCGGAATACATAAGTCAAATATCCCATACAAAACATTATACATACCATCAGCAGCGTTGTCGACATCCTCAGCACTAAGAACTTCCTGCCAGCACACCTCTGAGATTAATTTATAAAGAAGCTCATAATTGCCTTTAGAGAAATTCCAGTCTAGCTGCCTGTCCACATTGCTAGGATTTAACCATTCAACCCGAGCTAGGCGCGCGAAACAATCCACTGGTATAGAAATTTCCAACGGAGGATGGTACATATCTGGACTTGGGACTAGTCCATCATCCACCATCTCTAAAACTACGGAACCGGCAATGCATTCCGACACCAGCACGACATCTAGCTTACTTCCATGTGTATTAATGACCTCATTCGTCTCTTTCAAACCACAGACAGCTAAAAAATAACAATAATAATAAAGAACATTTTGGGATGTGTACACTGGATTTAGATTCAAGTCACCGAGTATTATCACTGCACCCTTCAATGTATCAATCACAGACTCCAAGGTTTGAAACCAGGTAATATAAGTTTCGTCCGCTGCACTGGGAGGAATGTACACCACGCAAGTATAATGCGTAACTCCTTGAACAACGAACGACACCCATAAGTCTTCACCACTTGAGGTCTCCAGATGTCGACAGCGGCAGAGCTCTATACCGGGGCGCGACGCAAGGAGCACGCCTCCACCGCGCGCCCCCGTGGCACGGTCTCTGCGCAGCACGCTCCAGCCGCCACTCGCTAGTTCCGCGTCATTGACAGCATCAGCCAGGAACGTCTCGGTCACAGCTACAATATCAGAATCCAGTGATAGAAGACTTTGCCGAAAGTAACTAAGTTTGGTGTTGAGGCCCCGGACATTCTGATAAGTAATGTTTATCACAGGTCCTACTGTTTCTTTGGCGATCGGTGGTACCCGAGTCCTTGACGTTATTGCTGTACGATCTTCGAAAAAACCACGCTTTTACCCGTGCATTTTCAGGCCAAACCTCTGCAGATAAGCATTTGTCATACAGTTCCGGGGGGACGCCAATTCTAAAGGACTTATACGCTCCTTTCGGCTTGAGCTCCTGGACCGTGAACGTTTTTCCTGGACACATGGATTTTAGATAGGCTCGTATGTCGTCTGCACCTGATATCATATTCCAAAGGTGAATAAATTTGAGGAACTCCACCGCTTTGAGCGACGTGACGTCAGGCCCCGCTGTGCCCCGAAGAGACGAGAAACGTTTTTTGCCGGTGTCATTCCTGCCTTTATCTGTTGGATGGGTTTCATCAGTTATGGAATGAGTATCAGCCTCTCCGTCTGTGGAATTAGTCTGCGTCCTAATCAGATCATTTTTCCTAGATGCTACGGAAGACGGCTCTTCATCTCCTGTACCATCCGGCGACTCGACGCCCGTTGTGTCTTTCGATTCTTTCCACGCAGCCGGAGTTAACTTTTGTGCATTTCGGCTCCTGCGTCTCCGTTTGGTCTTCGTTTCTGAATCGACGTCCTTAGCAGGTGCTAGACTCTCCTTTTCGGCACATCTACAGGCATTTATTGGTGAAAGCTCCAATTGCTCCAACCTCTTGTTAACCATTCCGAGCTTATTGGAACAATCAGTCAATGCAGCATGGTACTTTGCTACAGTGGCCAGGGCATCCGCTAATTGCTCGGACAGCATTGTCATTTGGTCCCGGATCAAGTTTATTTCAAGCACCATAGATGCCGCCTCACCTGTCGACTGTGTTCGCAGTGCAGACTCCCCACCGTCGTTACTTCTTGGTTTGTTCTGAGACATGGGTTCCTCACTCCTGTTCCTAACCGCTATGTTCTTTACGGTTAGGGGCGTACCAACCGGTGTTGCGCAATTTCGGCCGGGCTTTTTGTAGAGGATACAGCACTCGGGGCATATCCATGAATCTCTTTCTTCCAGCGTAAGCGATTTATTTATACATGAGAAGTGATAAAGCTTACCGCACTGCTTCGCCATACACTGGATATACTCCTCACCAACAGCGAGCTCTGACTGGCAACCCTGGCAGATTAACTCCGAAC
This sequence comes from Apotomis capreana, assembly GCA_947623375.1. Classification (NCBI taxonomy): domain Eukaryota; kingdom Metazoa; phylum Arthropoda; class Insecta; order Lepidoptera; family Tortricidae; genus Apotomis; species Apotomis capreana. The sequence continues at coordinate 388,878 of OX392513.1, read as the reverse complement.
TATCGCCTCTCACCATCGATGCCATCGCGTCGGTTTCACCTCTAAAAAGCACTTTATAACGTCTAAATTGGCATCAAAGTGCACTGTCTGGCGTAGCCCTTTGTGTAGCACTTGCGTAGCTCTCGTAGCACTCGTAGCACTCGTAGCGGCCGCCGGCGTGAACGATGCACCCGCCTGCGGTGACGTCAGCATGCACGCGTTGTAGTGGTTTCTTTCGCTGCTAGCGCGCAACGCTCAATGGCTCAACGGAGAAGACAGCCGACTCGCAATCCGGCGACGCGAGTTCGATCCCAGGGAACACACAAAAATTTGGCGTCTCGTTCTTAACCCGCCCACTGGGCGGAGACAACCCGTAACAGCACCGTAAGAAAGACAAGGAATTTAAACTGCACACTTCAACCAATCACAATTTAAAATTAAGAATTAATTTACGCAGATTCACTGCAAGACCAGACACGTCCGCTGCAAGCGACTGCGGACGCGCAACTCCCTTAAAACTATAAACCTTGCACGCCTTTTTAACCCCCTTAGAGGTGAAATTTTCCAAAACGCTGAAAGTACTTTTGTGTTTTTGAATAAGTAATCTTTCTACAAAGTTTCAAGTTTCTAGCTCTAAAAAAAAAGTTTCCCCCATACAAACTTTGCACCCCTATTTAACCCCCTTAGAGATTGATTTTTTCAAAATCGCTTCTTATCTCTTGTAAACTTTATAAATGCAACCTAGTGTGCAAATTTCAATTCTCTAGCATTTGTAGTTTCGGCTCTGCGTTGATGAGTCAGTCAGTCAGGACACTTGCATTTATATATATAGATATGAACTGTAGATTCTATTCTACTGTAGATTTTGTTAACTGTAGATTTATTTCTATTAGTAATATCTTAATTCAATCGGAAATTGTGAAACCGGGCAATGTTACCCTGCAATGTTCAAGCTGGCTTAAGCCAACATTACCCACCTTCGAAAACGACTTAGGGTTGTCACTTCCGAGTTTTTTAACCCAAGGAAATAAGTGTAATGTATTTATGGACAAATTACCTAATGCTTCTTTTATTTCAATAATTTTATTACTTCACAATGTTCATGTGCATGATTAAGCAGGCATTTGGCAAAGTTATATAATATATAACGTGATAGTAAATTGTTGAGGTATGATGAGAGGAATCCGAAAGGTTTTAATATTTATTATTATAAACCATTCATACCAGATACAAACTATACCTTCAATAAATAAATAAAACGTCTGTACTGAGAATATATAAAACGGTTCACCATTTGACCCTAAAGTGACAACCCTAGCAGTTTTGAATTTGCTTTTTGCTCTTTGTATGGAAACAACCTAAAATGGCCATGTAATGGCGCACCCGATTGCCGATTTAAGTTAAACTAATAATGAGAGGATGTTTGATGCTATTTCTAAAATTGCCCAAACTCTTGTTGTAGTTTTTTTCCCGTTATTAATTAGTATTTTTTACGTGGGCAATGTTGGACAAAACCCCGGGTAACTTGGCCCGCCGCTAAATTCAGCCGAAATCTTGATTTAAAAATTATTTTTCGCAATGAGTACACACTCGTGATCATACTTGCTACGATGGACTAAAAAAACACTAGCATCAGCATAGAAAAAAATTGAAAAAATCATCGTTTTCCAAAAAAAGCGGGTAATGTTGGACCATTGACGGTACGGAATATCAATGCAATTTAATTTAATTCCTAATTATTTCGGTTGAAGTTATTTATAATAAAATAGATTTAGGTTTAAGTTATCTAAAAAAATACACAATCCTACTTTGTGCAGGTTTAGATAAACTAATCAACGTGTCATCTGCATATCTTTTAAGATCCTGTAAATACTTCACAGACAAGCTTTCTGGTCGAGATCTTTCATGACAATAGCCACTACTTGGTAAATAAGTAAGGTTAACTGGAAAAAATCCCTTATGGGGTTGAGTTCGCATTTGTTGTTATGTTTTTGTCATTGTTGTTTTTATGCGCTCTAATCATTTAGTTTAACATAGATTCACAATCCTTGCAAATCTTGCAATCTGAATCGGTAGGCAAGTGAAAAGAAACCTAACATCAAAACCTACACCTTCACTATTAATAAATGACATACGAATTAGTATTGGAGTACGCAGTAGCCCAAATCGCAGGTTTCAGTGCCTCGAACCGAAGGTGAGGCTCATAAATATGCGATCTTGGGCTTTAGTAATTGTCTACAGTTGTACGTTTTGCCTCGGCCAGGAATAAGATTCTCTCCCCGCATAGCGAGCAGTATAAATCTCAATTACAGCCTAGGGTGACGTAAACCTTTTATTACGAGCAAGTAAAAAACATTACAGACCTCCTAACTAAAATGGTGGCGAGTCAGGTATCAGGCGATCGAGTTGCTCGGCCAGCGGCCTGCTCCTCTCACTAGTACTACTCGTAGATATGCGATTGATAACAGCCGCCCAGTAGGCTTTGTCTGCGGGACGGTCTTTTAACGGCTAAGATTGTATACCTAAGTAAATTCTTTAGTTCCAAACTATAATTTAAATGTTTCGGATTCTGAAAGTACAATCCCGATTACTGATTATTTTATCGCACCCCGTGTATCCTTGCTCCCCTGGTTTAATCAATATTTTATTAAATATCTATTTATTTTAAAGAAGATTATTTAGGTTACAGTTAAGCTTATACATCATCTTATTTTGATAATATTTATATGTATGGTCTAACACAGTTCGTAAGCAGCTATACCCGATGCATTGTAAAAACACTTCTGTACCCTTTTTTTCCTTTAACTAGCCTAATATGTACGCAAATGTTGTCCGTCAATACCTATGAAATTGTATTAACAATATAATAAAGTAGTTTAAATAAATAATTTGCAAAATATCCGTACTTACAAATGTTTGTATGGAAAATTAAATAAATACCAACACTGTGTTTGAAATAGAATACTGACTACGTAATAAAAGTGGCTTCAAACCATCTTGTCATCGGTGTGATTCAACACGGGTAAGCAAATGCCTTTAACGTGAATTCATAGTACTTAGATTGCCAAACAGCTTTACCTTAATATGAAATTTTGTAATTGAAAGTCCTCTGGAAAACCACGAGATTGGTTCTCCTGATGCATAATTTGAATTGTACTTTGACGATTCTAATATTTTCGCCAGTTGCTAATCGATCTTGCCTAATAGGTGTTCATGGATACTTATCCATGCCCCAAGCTAAGCCTCGGCTATTTAGATGAGGTTTCAATAGCCAGGATGCTTATTTTTTGTTTATTCCGGATTGCGATCCCTTGTCGCTTGACCGTCATATTATCGCTCTACAGAAATGCGATACCTACTAAATAAATAAATATTATCCTGACTTTTGGCTTTACGTCGAGCAAAAAATAATTATAATTAATTACTCAGTTCAACTCCCTTCATTTAATTCAGGCATCAGAGGCCCATACATAAATACTTTCTAATAAATGTATGTAAGTATGTATGTAAACATTTTACTGCACACAACAACTGGTTATAAATACATACATAATAAATAAAACATGTGCAAAGGCGAACCTATACCTATTAGCAATCTCTTCCAGTTAACCTTTGAGCAATTGAAGGCTTAGGTATTCGAAGAAAATAGGCCAACTACCTACACTGCGTACAAACCATACAAACGATAAATACTATCTAACATTAAATATACAAGAAGCTAAACGCTATCACCGACATCGACCGCGGAAACGCCGGAATGCGACACCTTTCCGTCAGAGCTGTTCCTTTATGACAGTGGGCAATCGGTTCCCTCGCCACAAATTGACTGAAGCAGACATTGCGACACGTATATGTGGATATTCACATGGCAGGCGGAGTTGGTGGCGACAGTTACTTCTGGAGGAGTAAGGTATTATGCTGATTGCTGACTACTTGTGGCTGTGTCCTCGTCGCTCAGAAAATTTAGGTACTGGAATAGAAAATTAAATAAATGAGTAATTTATGTCAGATCAACGAGCAAGAGAAAACCATGAGACTGTATAAATCGCATTAATTATTCATAATTAACATAATAGGAGGATTGGATATTATCGCTGTAGAAATATATTAATAATCATATACTGGAGTAGGCAGTGACCAAAAAAAAGCCGTGGTAAAATATTCGTACCTAAACCACTCGAGTGCATAATATTTCATTTCATTTCATTTATTTATTCAATTTCACAATATACATTGCATTTGAAATATAAACTTATAACTACAAATCCACATTAAATAAAAACAATTGGTAAATAATTATAGACAATGTCAATTAATTCACTAAAGCTATTAAATATTCAAATGCTCAATCCCATTAAAAACTATTTAAAATTCAAATCAAAATTTGTACTTCAATTAATGTATATATATACCAGTAATGCCAGTGCTTTTTGCTTTTGTTATGAGTCGGTCAAAAATTCTTCAACTGAATAAAAACACTTCCTTAGCAAAAATGATTTAAGCCTATTTTTAAACAGGTTTGCGCTCGACAGTACCTTCAACTCAACCGGCAACTTATTGTACAATGAAATTTCCTGGTAACCTGCAGAATGCTTAACTACCTTGAGCCTAGCGTTTGTAGCCAGATGTGGCAGGTTCTTTCTCCTTGTCTCCAGACGTTTTGTTCTTTCTTCTGGAGTTTCAATGTTTGGAAGACGCTTTATTAGATCGCTGAGGACTACAAAAATATACAAACTAGGCACAGTGAGGATTTCAAATTCTAAGAAATAATTCTTGCATGAAGTCATTTGAGGTATTTTGGCCATGATCCTAATTGCCCTTTTTTGTGCCACAAAAGCTGCATTTATGTTATACTTATAGCTGTTAATAAATTAATAAAATGGAAGGCTATATATTGAATGCATACGGCACGCCGCGACCATGTCGCCACTACAATATTATAATCCGGAGAGCCTGCTTTGCCAAATGAGGGAGGCACCTCCCTAACCTTCGCTGTCCTTTTTGTTTTCACCGGCATCCCCGTATATAGGCGTCCCCGTCGCACGCTCGCAAAAAGAAATCATTTACACCAAGAAAGGTGTAGTATATCATTAACTTAAATAATTATGTGGGCGAACTCGTTTGCGCGGCGAGTCGGAACCGCGGCGCGGGTTTGCGTTCGCCGCCGCTGACTTTTTGTATGGCACCGCAACGTTAACGCGCGCGTTCAGGGCCGAGCGCGGCCAGGGGGCGATAGTTGCGTGATTACAGTTCGGCATAATGGAGTGGTGGGGGCTTTAATCATTGGGGAAATGTCGCGGTTGGAGTTTTTCAGAGTCAAAGCTAAATATATGCGAGGATAATTGCGCAAAGGCCCCGAGCACACTTCACTAGGTGCCATTAATTCTAGCGATTACTCCCTTTGAATAGTTTCGGTTGAATTTGTTTTGGAAAACGCTTTGTAAGCACTCATTTAATAGCGGCCATACCTACGTGCCCGCGCTTGAAGTCAAGTTACAATACCTAGGCTGTGTGTGCCGCAGCAGGTGAAGGCGACACACGTTGACGAAACACTCAGTAGACACTTTGACTTTAAAAATATATTTACAAACTATTTATTGTAGGTACATATGTTGTTTTCGCACCGCACATACTAACATTTCTCAAAAGAACAATATTAAGTATTTAAAACAATCTAAGACTAGCTTCAAATTCAGGTGATATGTTATTTCTGCCAACAAACTGCTGTGCAGTTTGGCAGATATACTCAAAAATTTATTGTACCTACTATTGTGTTTCATACAGTAAATAAAATAATAATAAAAGGTATCCCCATAATCCCAGTTTTGGCTTTGATAGAACAAGTTACCTTGAGCTGCCACCATCCGCCCTCCGTATACCATCACAACAACACCAAGACGATGAGGTCATGGAATACACGTTCCAAATGCATATTTAAGCATATACATTTTCTTACGATAGTCCTCTATCCGAACATTGAGCAATACAATACTAACTGCTCAGCTAATGTCCGGTCTGCACCTGCCCTAGGACTCCGTGGCTGGGTGCGAATTCTTTATTATGTACAGTCGGTATAAGAACTCGGCTGAAAAAATCAAATATTTATATTTTTATTCGTAGCCATTTTTTCATTTACCCAATGATTCGTCAAAACGAAATTCGGATTAACGTTTTTAGTGTTTCAGATAGGTAACCAGCTACAACCTACAAAGAACTTCCTGAACGTAATCAGTATACGAATTGATAGAGTTCACAAATTTTCGATAAAAAGAAACACAACGCCTAGAATAAAAATGGGGTGCTTAGGCTGCCTGTCCACAGAAGCGAAGTGGAGTGGAGATGTGTAAAATAGAACAATCACATTTCTCAGATTTAAACGCACTTCTTATGGGCTTCACAATCACAGTGACGCAGCCTGGTTGGTTCCTTTTCTCCGCTCCGCATGGTCAGGCAGTCTTATGGGCAGCTTTTTCAGACTTCTAAAATGAAAAGTTAAGTTTAATCGTGTTTGGAGAAAACGTTGAAAAGAGAAATGTTGTCAGATGTTGTCAGAGGCCGTTACACATATCCTCATGTATACTGGAATAAAAGGTATCTAATACATCATATCGACGCTGGAAAGGAGAACTTATCTAAGCGACACAGAGCTAACTTTACAGGAGACCCAAAAAACGTTGAACTTTTTCGAAAAAAAACATTAAAAAATTCATGTTTTTTTTTATTAGCATGTTTTCTACATGATGCTTTTTTATTTTACCTATTAAAGACATATTTCAGAATTTATTCGTCGCTTACGCAAAATGGCTGTCTATATACAATTAGGTAAAATTATCTAAACGACACGTTTCACGATAAAAAAGGCAAAATAATCTAATCTAAATTTTACATAACAGTAAAAAAATATCTAAGTGCATAAGATGCTCATTTTATAGTTACGTAAACAAATCTACATATGTACAATAGATCAGGAAAAATTATCTAATCGCCCTTCGAGGAAATGTTTCAGACGTAAAAAGCTATTTATGTTATACTAGCTTTTGCCCGCGACTACGTCCGCGTGGAACTTGGAAGTATGGAAGCAACCTCGTACAACACGATAGATATCCACCTAATCACCTTAATTAATAAAAGGGATTATTATAAGCGCCTAAGCAAATGTAAGAGCAATTGTGCTTTTGGTCTAATCATTACATTTTCTACAGGGTCATCAATGTCATCATGAATTACTTACTCACTTTTCAATCTTTTTAGGGATAATTTCCAGGATGAAAACAATCCTATGTCCTTCCTCGGATCTTAATCTCCATGCCAAATTTCATCAAAATCGATTCAGCTGTTTAAGCGTGAAGAGGTAACAGACAGACAGACAGACACACTTTCGCATTTATAATATTAGTATGGATGTATTAGTATTCCAGACGTAAGATCTCGATCGGATATTTTAGAAATAACAAAAAAATATTAAAATCCGTCTTACTTTCACATGGCATTGGGCTTTAGATTGATCAAATGGATGAAGGGAGCACAGAAGCTCATCTTTTCATAATCGTAATTGTTTTTATGTGCTTTTAATTTGTAGGAAAAGCTGGAGAACCTCGAAAATCGCAGGAGAGTCGCCTGTTTATGTGTTTTCTAATACAGGATACACTTCGGTGAGTGTGCACTTGGATTGCATGAACTGATTCCTCCGTCTGCGTTCCGACATCACTATTCTCGTAGAGGACTTGGATCCATCCTTATCCAACCTTAAGTATGTTGTACATACTCGTATACCACTGATTCGTACGAAACGGTTTGTGCCTGCTTTTTATAAGGACATCAAAGAAGCAGATCTCTCTGCCTGCGCACACGTTCCCTGAAAAAATATAACTCGATCTGTTCAAGTCGAGAGGAAAAGGCGTTTTCTATTTGTGTCATGTATGTTATTTTTTCTTAGTTAAGAGATATGACTTTTTTAAATCCTGAAAATTGCTAAATTCAGATGGGTACAGATTTTAGGAATCTGTAAATGAATGTTTCGTTCCATCTATTCAAGAAAGCATAATATCCAGTAGGTTAGTCAAATTCACTTTATTACCTGCTTTGGCTTTTCGCTGTCTGTTTACACAACTTCAACACTTTCTGCATTTAAATATGTTAACTAAAAGCTCAAAACGTAAAGAATTTCAAAACGATGGTATTTAAACTGTACTTTATTCGAATAACGTTGATTGCTCATCCAGACAAACACAATGACGAACACAATGGGTTAGGTAGTCTTGTTTAGTTTAGGAGTTCCTATGGCCACCTTCTCCATCAGGTCCAAGATACCAAATTACTGTACTGCCAGCATAAACTACATAAATACAAACATTTATTTAAATACGAACATACGACAGTCGTGCGTGTGTGTGTGTGTGTGTGTGTGTGTGTGTGTGTGTGTGTGTGTGTGTGTGTGTGTGTGTGTGTGTGTGTGTGTGTGTGTGTGTGTGTACGTGTGTGCGTGTGCGTTTGCGTGTGTGCGTGTGCGTGTGCGTGTGCGTGTACGTGTACGTGTGCGTGTGCGTGTGTGCGTGTGTGCGTGTGTGCGTGTGTGCGCGTGTGTGCGTCTGCGTGTGCGTGTGCGTGTTCGTGTGCGTGTGCGTGTGCGTGTGCGTGTGCGTGTGCGTGTGCGTGTACGTGTGCGTGTGCGTGTGCGTCTGCGTGGGCGTGTGCGTGTGCGTGTGTGTGTGTGTGTGTGTGTGTGTGTGTGTGTGTGCTGCCGTGTGTCTAGATTATGTTCAGTAAGTTCCAATAAATTGTAAATTTTTATTTTCTTCTAATTAAGTAATATTTTTGGGGGTCGAAGTGAATAAAAATTAAAAATATGTTTATCCATTAAAACTCTACAATAGTATACTCGCCATAATTATTCAAAAGACGTCCACACCAGCAATAATTACCAGGTTGTCAAGGCATCTTGATTCTTGTAGGGGAGTGCCCACGCTGTCTTACGTTTGAGTTTAGTATCCCCTGATGGTAAAAGTGGCAAGATGAGGTCTAATACTTAGCTCGTTGTTTAAGAAATAGGTCCATCTTGAAAATGGTATCATAATCATAAGTAATTATCGAAAAACATTCACGAAGGGAGCAAGTGAATAAGAAAAGAAAGCATTTCGTACGGCTACTGAATAGCACATTGATGACATAAGGATAGCGGGGTGTGAGATTAAATATCATGTCCTATTTACACGTGTGTCTCTATCTTTTTCACCGTGGCTTATTGAAATATAACATTTGTTTAATTGACAAAATACGTCAACAACAAAATTTTATTCACCACATCTACATATAATTTACCTAATTTCACGTTTTGTCTTTTTACCGAGCGAGCAAAGCATCTCCAATTCAGCTTGCCCAAAAATTCTTTCAAAAACATATGGATTCCGGAGGTTTGGATTTCCGACTGTTCATATTTTGTGAGTAGCTTCGATAAGTAGATATGGAAATTTTTCATCGACTCGATCAGTTTTACATATTTCTTTAAAGTAGGTTGAAAACGTAAATAAATTCCAGCTATTTCGAACTTTTTGTCAAGTCACTCAGACCTCCATCGGCTCCCCTCTCTGGCTCCCTGTGTCCTGTGTCCGCGTGGTGGAACTGTGCATGAGGTCCTGGCGGGCAACAGCTACCGTCCATCGTCACGTAACTTCGTTTGTCGCGCAACTTAACACAGCCCCTCTAGCACGCGACTTTTTCTTATTCGACAATAATAATACTTGAAAGATAAATAAAGCTTATATAATAATTATAAGGCTGGATGTCACGACCCCATCGCCCGCTGGTTTTACCAGCGCAGCCAGTCACCGCAGGGCAGCTTGTGGCGAGCTGTTGGGGGGTAGCGACCCCACGTAACTGAGTGCTCCTGGGGGAATCCTGACGTGGGGTGATGGGTCAGGGCCTCCGCCTCTGTCTTGCCTTATAGTGCGGTAAGTTAGTGTCACCCAATGTATGGAACGTGCAAATTTTGGTACCGGATGAATCCAGTTGTGACACTACTTCCCGCACTATTAACCGGCCGGCCAGAGTGGAGTCGCGAGAGTTGCGGCTCGGGGGCGGATATAGAAACGTAAGGGGTTAGTTGGCTTCCGTTTAAAGCCCAGTATTACCTCTCCGCCCTTAGCCTTCCGCGCCGATGTTGCCCTTAGGCCACTCTATGTGGCGCTATTTATGGGGGCCAATCTAGCGGGAGGCGAGTCATCGTCTACGCGTGCCATTTCTGCTAATATGAGACACTTTTCATGGTAGACGTTGCTGTCTCAAACTATAGCCCAGTTTAGTACCATGTTTAGACTCCATACAACTACAATAAATAGTTCTTGCATCTAGCGGGTGCTGTCTCTGTGTGTTTCACACGACACAGGCAGGGGGAGCACCCGCATGGTGTACCCCTTACATTTCATTTCATTGTGGAAAGGGCCTCTGCACGTTGGCTTCGGATCCGTGCATGCCTCCCAAAAGTCCGGGACACCATTGTCCCGTGAGCGGGTGCGACATACAGGATAATATTAATGCGAGGCGGCTCAAGATCGCCTTTCTTGCACATACGGTAGGTATTCTGAAGGAAGAGACCGGACAAAGTTTGTCACGAGACAAAGATTTCAGTCCAACAGAATCCTGGTCACGTGGACGTCTTGTGAACGTTACGACGTACGACGCTTGATTTCCACGACGTTCCACGGCATGACCACGTGTCGTAGAATTTCGTTTTAGTTCTATAACTCTTTGTTTGTTTAGGCTCTACAATAAAAACGATAAGTCTCAAGTTTGTCTGATAATGATTATAAACCAAGAATAACCAGATTTACGAACAACATTAAATTGTTATGTTTGTTGTGTTTGTTGTTATTAGTTATAAATGTAGGTATGTATTATTTATTATACATTATTATGTTTTTAAAATAAACGTAGGTATTTGTATGCCATAAATAGTATAGATTGCAGTTTGCAGTTAACAATTTATGTTAAAGTTTTGTTATATAATTAAATTGTTCGTCGTATGGATTTCTTTCACAATTTTGTGGAATGTCTAAGCTCAAAATTTATATTTAAAAAAACATGCAGTTGAATTGTGAACATTCCCCATTTGTTTGAAGTCAATTAAAAACTTTAGATGAATGTAACTCCTTAATCGGAATGCACATGAATTTACCACTACACAAAGCATAACATAGACGTAGTATTTAGGTACAGTAGCATGTCCCGATTTTGATCCGTTTATGTATTTTAATAATAAAGTTATTACGAGATTACTCTCGGCAAAAATTTAAAATCTGTGTTTACATCCTTTTTCTAATCAGAATATGGAAAAGTAATAAAATTGTAGTCTTAAAAATATGAATCACTCTCGTCTTGTGAATCACTCTCAATATTTCCACTGAAGTTGAAGGAGGCATATTGTCCGCAGTGGTCAGAGCTCAACTTAAATATGATAGATTTATCAATAGCATCAACACCACTAATAAATATGTTATCAATACATGTTAGAACTGGTAGCTGTGATTCTGGTAGACTCAGAAAACAAATTCACTGGGCCAAAATAATTAAAAATATTCAATAAACTCACACTCATAGATGATTATTTGCATAAATGAACATTAAAATCAATAATTTTACTAAAACTTTCGTGAGACATATTTAATTATTGTATTAAGCTGTTTACACTCACGTGAAATTATCGCGGGGCGCCCCCGCACGAGTTCGAAACATGTCGGGCCGTTCCTGATAATTTCACGTGAGTGTAAACAGCTTAATGGGTCATACACAGATTTAGGTTCAAGTCTTTCCTGTGGACATTTGGGAAATTAAGGATTCCAGGGCCTAATTTTCTGATTAAATGCCTGTGAGAATAACGAACGTTCCCTCGTCTACAATCCGATGTAATAGCAATATAACCTGGATTCATGCAAGCTCTTAACTTTTGACCACAGGAGGGACGACTTTTGTTTTTTGAACTGTGTATGACCCTAATACAATAATTAAACATTAAAATCACCAATCAATCAATCAAATCGTTTGTTCGCTAGAATACAGGTAGTTACAAATGAGGTCTTATAATCTAAGCAATACAGTTCCATGTATCCAGCCTGCATGCAGGCATGCAAATATTAAAAATGCACGCACGTTACAATATAATTATAATATATTCTTTAATAATAAATTAATTTAATTTGGCCATCCATTATACATACTACTTACTAATTTCAGTTTTATGGCGCCATGTTAAAAAGTACAAAATAAGCAAACAATCCGAGTCCAGAAATTAAAAAGTAAACAAAAATAAAAGCAAAGAGAAGAGTAAACCATAAGAAACCAATTTACAATTTGTTGTGAAGTGGAGTCTAAGTAGCTTTTTACGCTATAAAAGCACTTGTCCAGAAGCCAAGTGGACAACCTGTGTTTAAAACTGTTACCCTGTAGTAGCTTTATTTCATCAGATAAGTTGTTAAACAGTTTTATAAGTACACATGTTGAACACGTTTCTGCTCTGCTGTAAGTATATCGCCTTGCGAGCCCGAGGTTTATACAACTGCCTCATGACTTGCGGTCTGGTTTGCCTGTGCATTATTTCACCAAATAATGCACAATTGTTTTTTGAAATATGAGCGGTTGTTACAGACAAACACACACACATCTCTAATATATAAGCAAGGCAATGGCAGTATGTTTAATTTTTTAAATAAGGGTATACAGCTATCGTCAAGCCAAGCATTGCAGCACCACACACAATAATACACTTATTACTTGAGAATACACTTTTGAGAACTTCATCCATAGTTGAATCAAATAAACTATAGTCCGCTGATTTACGCATATAATTATAAGTTGTTCCAATTCAATAGACGACAGTTCAATCTGACGCCCAATGGGCATGTTACAAAATCTTTGCGTTCTTTATGATTTAAATCATGTTTTACCATAATCAAAGATCCGCCGCGGATGTGAACTTCTCTAGAGAAAGAACTTACTATACTATCAAATAATTTAATGCCTCATGCTCTCATGCCTTTTTTGCGCTGACCATTTAATTACTCCCCGTAACTAAAAAACCGGTCAAGTGCGAGTTGGACTCGCGCACCGAGGGTTCCGTACAAACACTTTCCATATTTAAGTGGTTAAGTTACTTATCCCATCTTATCTAGCCGGGTTAAGTTAAGTTTGCACCTGGTATGTATAGCGCTCCATACAAATGAGGTGCAAAGTTAACGCGCGTTTGTTGTATGGGAGCCCCCCTTAAATATTTATTTTATTTTATTTTTAGTACCTATTTGTTGTTATAGCGGCAATAGAAATACATCATCTGTGAAAATTTCAACTGTCTAGCTATCACCGTTCTTGAGATACAGCCTGGTGACAGACGGACGGACGCACGGACGGACGGACGGACAGCGAAGTCTCAGTAATAGGGTCCTAGCTGTTTTTACCCTTTGGGTACGGAACCCTAAAAAACATAGAAGTATCACAAAGTTTGATACTTATCTCAAATATAAATATATATAGAGAAATGCTCTGCTTAAATAATTCGCGACGTTTCGGACAGTTTACATGCAGGATTACTTAAGACGGGGATCGTGGACCGCGATGGACCATGCTGTGAGTTAATTATATACACGATGATTTTTAATCGGTGATCAGGTACCAACTTTTCTAACTCAGTAATTGATGGCGGTCACGTTGAACTCATAATTACATCGAAACAAACTTTTATTTTTCTATGATATGTTTTGTCTTAATTCCTTGTCACCCTACTAATCTGTATCTGTGAGCTTACAACCTCTTTAATAATGGCAATTACAATTTATGAGTAACTAGCTTTTGCCCGCGGCTTCGCTCGCACAGGGTCTAGAAACGTTATCTGTGTAACTTTCTATCCGTTTTATTGTTTCTTAAAAAAATACAACTAATAGAAATCTGCGCGCATACATATTTTTTTGGGTAACACATTTATATTTTTTCTAGATCACGTCGTGGTATACCTGCACATGGGACAATTCATTTTCCGATGAACCGAACAAAATCATAGTCAAAAGTTTAATCTCCTTAAGGATAGGAATTTCCTCTAACGTTTAAATCAGTATTCTCAGTTAATACAAATAGCCAGTCAAGTGCGAGTTGGACTCGCGCACAGAGGGTTCCTTACGAACTATGAAAACACATTGGCAAACTTCACATTACCGTTGGAAAACTGTTTAACGTACTTTAAATGCAGATTAATTTTTTATTTAATTAGAAATGTATAGTTTCAGATTACTCCCTATAAGTACTTCTAGTAAGACACGGTATTACTTGCCAAATTCATAGTTCTAGTACAACTGAAAATATCTAAGTACCCTATAATTTTTGATTCCCTTGAGAGTATCATCGTTTGTTGTGGCACAGGTAAACAGCCGGGTCCTTTTTTAGGGTTCCGTACCCAAAGGGTAAAAACGGGACCCTATTACTGAGACTTCGCTGTCCGTCCGTCCGTCTGTCACCAGGCTGTATCTCAAGAACGGTGATAGCTAGACAGCTGAAATTTTCACAGATGATGTATTTCTATTGCCGCTATAACAACAAATACTAAAAATAAAATAAAATAAATATTTAAGGGGGGCTCCCATACAACAAACGGGTTGGTTGCGTTAACTTTGCACCTCATTTGTATGGGGCGCTATACAAACCAGGTGCAAACTTAACTTAAACACTTAAGGATGAAAAGTGTTTGTACGGAACCCTCGGTGCGCGAGTACGACTCGCACTTGCCCAATTTTTTACGTTATAATTTAGAAGTTTGTTTTTTTTAACAACTTCAAAGGACTATAGTCCTGAGTACTTATACCTATGGTTTTCATTTCCATTTTATTCGATAGACGGACAGACAACCCAGTGATCCTTTGAGTGTTGCGTTTCTTCCTTTTGAGGTATGGAACCCTAACAATGTATTTTTTTACACGAAGTTTTGTCACTCAATCCTACGTTTTGCATATAAAGTTTCTAATCACTCCAGGAGTGTTATCCAAAAATGAATGCAGAGTTTATACACGAAAATATTCCTCACATGAACTTTCATCTTCGCCGTTTACTCAGACAATACAGGTACATTTCAAAAATTTCTGAAAGTAGTATTTTAACACACGGAATATGACCAGACTTACGAAAAGAATCTCATCTTTTCTCATCCAAACTTTCGCCTCCCATTAGTTAGACCCATTTCGGAGATGAATTTCCCAAAAAACTTAAGTTTATTTTCTCAATTATCACTCTTACTCAAAAAATTCCAAGCTCTTTATACAACCTGTCACCTCTCAGCGTATCCCATTAGGGGTTGAATTTTCAAAAATGCTGCAATCAATATTCAGTTTTTGATGAAGTCTACACGCAAAATAGGGCACCTCTTACTCAAAAACGGCCCGTTCCTCATACAAAGTTCCATTTTCATTTAAACCCTTTCAGGGATGAATTTCCAAAAATGCTGAAACTTGGTTTCTTACTTTGTGTAGAAGAATCTATACCATTTTTACTCAAAGAACCTCAAGGTCTTTGTTGAAACTCACCTCCCTCTTTACCTCATTAGGGGTTGAATTTTCAAAAACGCTGAAGTACATGTTACTTAGTTTTTGATGATCAGTGTACACCCAAGATAATGCACCTCTTCCTCAAAAAGGCTCGTTTTATCAAATAAAGTTTCACTGCCCAAGTCCATTTAACCCCTTTGGGGGATGAATTTCCAAAAATGCTGAAACTTGTCTTCTTACTTCGCATAGAAGAACCTATACACGAAATATTACCACTCCTACTCAAAAAATCCCGAGCTCTTTATACAAATTTTCACCTCCCACTTTACTCCATTGGGGGTTAAACTTTCAAAAATGCTGAAATCAATATTCAACGTTTTTGGTGAAGAGTCTACACGCAAAAGAATGCACCCCTTAGGCACTCAAAAAAAGCCACGTTTCTCAAGAAAGTTTTACTGTCCATTTAACCCCTTTCGGAGATGAATTTCCAAAAATGCTGAAACTTGTTTTCTTACTTTGCAAATAAGAACCTGTGTACGAAATATTCCCACTCCTCAAAAAATCCCAAGCTCTTCATAGAATCTTTCACCTCCCTCTTTACCCCATTAGGGGTTGAGTTTTCAAAAACGCTGAAATACATGTTTTCAATTTTTAATGATCAGTCTACACGCAAAAGAATGCACTCGTTACTCAAACAGACCACGTTTTTCTTACAAAGTTTCACTGTGCATTTAACCCCTTTCGGGGATGAATTTCGAAAAATGCTGAAACTTGTTTTTTTACTTTGTACAGAAAGAGCTGTACACAAAATATTATCACTCTTACTCAAAGAGTTCCAAGTTCCTCATACAAACTTTCACCTCCTATTTAATCCCTTTAAAGGATGAGTTTTCAAAAATCCTAAAATTAGTTTTCTTGATTTTAAACTGAAAATCTATGCACAAAGTTTTATTACTCTAACTGAAAAATTACGTAAGTTCCATACAAACTTTCAACCCCAATTTGACACCCTTAAGGGATGAATTTTCAAAAATCCCTTCTTAGTGCTTGCTTGCATTGTATACTTGATCTATTCCAGAAATTTGAAGTTCCTAGGTTCAGTAGTTTCGGCTCTACGTTGATGAGTGAGTCAGTCAGTCAGTCAGGACTTGTCCGTTTATATGTATAGACTAGCGGCCGCCCGCGACTTCGTCCGCGTAGATTTTTGATGATGACAAAGATATTAAAATAGGTAAATGAATTTTATTCTTAGTTAAAATGGTCTAGACAATGCAATTGTTAAAGAATTTTTGAAGATTTTCCAATTAGATTACGGGAATTGTTTGCAGGATGTTTAATATTTATTCCGTCAGTTACCTGATGCTTTTAATCTTTGGCAAAAATGACTGCAAGATATACAGCGACGCATGGATTTGGAGTTAGAGAATGGGGATCTTAGTTATTATGAGTGAGATTTAAAAAAAATGTTAAATATCATAAGGCTGTTAAAACAATCTTAAACTCAGACTGGAAATCGAGAGATGGAGGCAGTTTAATGAAGAGTATCTCTTTCAATAATAATAAATAATAAACTTTATTTCAAAACAATAATAAATAATGACCTCTGTTCATAAGAAGGCAGCACTGGTATTTGTAGTTTGTACACGCCGGCCTGGCTATTAAACGAAAAGAGTGGTGTGGCGGAGTTCCCGAGGGGGGCCAAAATGTTTCTAAATGGTCTAGCAGGTAGGTACCCCAGTTATTAAAAAGGCTAGTGTTTAAAGATAATGCTGAAATGTGACCATTAAAAACTAATGATGCGATTACTATTTTGGTCTACAGGCTAGTAGTATTGCTTGAAGAGTGATTCAATATATTCTGGTGCTATAGTTCTCTATATCTCTGAAGAAGCTAAATAAAGTAAGAATAGGTATATAAAGTATAAATTATTCATGTGCTGATAGACAACTCACTAAATATACACATGAAGGAACACATAAAGTTTGGAACACAATAAATAAGAGACAGCACTAAGAAAATATTGTTGACATTCAACCATAGAAAAGGGGGTGCAAGTTCGTTTTAAAAAAAGGACGTAGTCACTGGGTAGTAGACAGGAAATTAAAAATATATAAACTGATAACGTTAGCGTAACACTTCTTTATAAACAACATTAGCAGTGTTCCCCATATAAACTTTGCACCCCTTTTTAGCCCCCTTAGAGGTGAAATTTTCCAAAACGCTGAAATTACTTTTTTTGTATTTGATTAAGTAAGCTATCTACAAAGTTTCAAGTCTCTAGTTCAAAAAATAAAGTTTCTCCCATATAAACATTGCACCCCTTTTTAACCCCCTTAGGGGTGACATTTTCTAAAACGCTAAAAGTACTTTTTGTGTTTTTGAATAAGTAATCATTCTACAAAGTTTCAAGTCTCTAACTCCAAAAAAAAAGTTTACCCCATACAAACTTTGCACCCCTATTTAACCCTCTTAGGGGAAGTATTTCCAAAAATCCCTTCTTATCTCTAGCCCACGTTATAAAAGTAACCTACTGTGCAAAAATCAACTCTCTAACATTAGTAGTTTCGGCTGTGCGTTGATGAGTCAGTCAGGACTTCTTCTTTTATATATACGAGTATAGATAACTTGTTATTGTCATTACCTACATAAAACAAAATCGTGGAAAATTTCGTAAAATGTCCAGCCAAAGCGATGGCACTTGACGCTTCAATAATTTATGTAGGATGACTATGTATCTACTTAGTGGTTATGTTATTAGTTTTACAATACAATACAATACAACAATACTTATTATTGCACACCAATAAAAGTTAACAAAAGGAAACAAGACAAATACAATTAATTAATAAATGTATGTTTAAGTTTTAATTATGTTTTAAATTTTAATTAATTAAACAGTGAGGTAATTGCCTGAGACCTCGCCTATTAAGTTTAATTTTAGCTGGATATTAATATTTTTCTACTCCAGATCACCAATTAAGAATCATCGTGTTTAATAGCATACATTGTAAGGTTTGATAGGTAGATTAGGTTATACTTAATTATAATGTTTGATATCTACCTAGGTGCCTAGTTAGTATTCTAGATTCGCGTATCGAGTTTAATTTCATAAGAAATAATTAATAATCCGTAATCATAAAACTAAAGTAACACTTTATTTATTCCCACGAATAGACGAAATCCCTTCCGTAAAATTAAATGACATCCTTTTAACTCTACAAGTCTGCATGCAGCGCTGCAGCGCCTTAAATGGACTTCATTAGGCACAAAAAACGTCTCGGCCCCCCCTCCGGGCCCCTCCCCGGACACGGGCCTCACCCCCGCCGGCGCCCGCCTGCGAATTATGCAATTTCATTTGAATTTGCGGGTGCAAAAGTGCGAGGGGACCTAATGGGAGATCCGCGTGGGACTTTCCTGTACATGACGCCGAGTTTGGTACACGAACACGACCAATGTTTAAAGAGTAAGATATTCTTTGGTAGCGCTCTATTTGCGTAAAAATAGCGCTGTCGATCGTATTGCGCCGTAATAATCGTTTTATTAATGAATCCAAGAACGCCAGCGCTCTTTTTTACGTGAATGGATACAGGAAAAGGATTGTTATTTTCCACGGCCGTTAACGGCCTATGATGTATCCGAGTAGTAGTTATTCCACATATCTATACTAACATTAATTTCATGAGGTAAATTAGTCATTAATAGTAATCACCTCGTATTTGTTGAAAGTCGTGGCGAATGGTGAGTCATTTTTTTCTGGTTAAAATTCGTAATGTACCCTTAAGAAAGATAAACATTCTGGTTTAAAGAAGAATACCTAAGTCCTAGGTATTGGATATTTGTAGCAACGTTTTCAAATATTTTAAATAATTGGACTTGAAAAGTACACATCACTCGCAAACCAACGACCACAGAAGACTAAGAACCAAGCTGAAATATTTATAGAAATTTAAATATTTTAAATTTTTTGTAGAAATTTAAAGTATATGTAGGTATACTTATTTGATTTCATTTCTCGTTTTCTGAAAGTAAGTAGGCTGTTGTAGGTATATCCATATAGCGGGTCGAAAGTGACCCATTTCTACTCTAAGGGTCGAAAAGTAATGTGGAAAAAGAACACTCGAGTCTGCAATTCTGCATAGCAATTAAAAATATGCTTCATGGCATTGGAACTATATAAGGTGTACAGCCAGGATAAAACAACAGATTATATTTTGTATAAATTATAATTATTAATTAGGCATCGGAAATTTAGATGCTTTTATACCTACACCTTGCCGTCGGCGTTGATGTTGAGTTGTATGGAGGCGGACCCTATTTGTTAAATTTTATTATTGTACTTAGGTACCCATTCATTTTAGTGTTAGGTAGAATCCGATTGAACAGATTGGCTAAGTAGTTATCATTTTATTTTATATTAAAGATATATATTTCATAATAATTAGTTGAATTAATTGCAAGTTAATTAATATTTAGTAGATCTATCTACCTATATACCTTTAAAGCACCTTCAATTAGTCAATTTTATAACTAGTATAGTATTTTTTAATGTTAGCCTAATTAGTTAAGTTGAAATCCAAGGATTCATTCAATTAATTCGAGTCCGTCTCCATACAGCTCCAGCAACTTCGGCGCCGGCAACAAAGTTGAGGTATAGGTAAAGGCATCTGAATTTCCGATGCCTGATTATAACTAAATATTTCATTAAAATATTATAATAAGTAAATTGGAACGTCGTAGTTTAAATTTAAAAAAAACTTACCCTTTTCTTAATATTTTTAATTTTAAACTGCTATTTTAATTGATATGATTCAAAATTCAAAAATGTTAATTCGTAGGTAAATAATAGATGCGTGTTCACATATCGATACCTTAGTTCACACTCGCACTAATTACAATTATTTAAAGCATGAAATTTAAACCACATACAACTGTATGTGGTTTAAATTTCATCGGCTAAATAATTGTAATTAGTGCGAGTGCAATTATTTAAAGCATGAAATTTAAACCACATACAACTGTATGTGGTTTAAATTTCATCGGCTAAATAATTGTAATTAGTGCGAGTGTGAATAGTGAGTACAGAACTCTGTACTTACGACCTAATTGCAACTACTTTTTCCGAAAAGTTAGTACCGATATCGATATTTAATGATAACTTTTTGCGCAATAAGTATATACATTTAAGAACTCGACTGCACCATTTGCCCACCCATACACGAAATTGACATAATATCCCCGCATCACTCGTTACATAACTACCTACATAGTTACCTCGCAATTTAATATTATAAGTACGTACTTAACTCGTCGAGCTTAACCTAAATCGTTACCCGCATCCACTTGCCTGCTTTATGATTATCACGGCAGCACATTATACCTACCTACCTACTGAAACCATCTTCACTTCTCTTTCAGGTTCTTATATAAAAACAAATTCTGCCCGTTACAATTACAATAATAAGGTGGGTACAGTCAGCATCATCAATTTTGTTATGCAATTTGACATTTGCCAGTAGTCTTAGTCCATCAAACAAAGTAAACTAGATAATGTTCAACTCCTTGTCCCGTAAATTTGCTTACAGGTTTTACCGCAGACATATTTTCTGATAAGTAATTCCTAAGAAAATACGTAATACGTATCGTATTTAAGAGACTTCGTTTAGATTTTATGAACGGAATTTAGAATTTAAAACTACTGTTTTGATATCGCAGCAATCGACGGGGTCGGGCACCCTTCATAGGTGCAACTCGCAGGCCGCGTGCGGAGCGGCGCGGGGGGCGGTGTCACCTATTAAGGCGGCTCACACGCCGCGACAACCACACGCTTTTTTCGCCTCCCCCCGGCGCCGCGGCCGCGGCAATCTGCACCCTACGCCCTGCCCGCAAGGAGCACATCCCTGCGTCGGACCACTGATTAAATTATTTCTCCATTATTTGATTCGCCACCTCTTCCAAAATGGCGGCAAAAACCACGGCGCGGACTAATTAATGACCACCCTCATCGAGACACCACACCTGCTAATTAATGGATCCATTTGGTGATTGCGCCGCACCGCACTACTGCGTTTGCCAGCTCGCTATTAACACCTCAGTACTCTATTGTTTTTGTTAGAAACAGACTAGACACGTCGTGGGTAGGTACCTATAGGCATCATTTATATCTACAATTTTCAAATCAAAATATCAATCAAACATGGTAAATTAGCCAAAAAACGTCCGCGGTTTCACATAAGCCTTCTCTTAAGAATCTCCCTTTAATTATTTTAGTCACTGCACTGGAGTATTATGAAACGTACCTACTTTTTGAACAGACTTTCCAAGCAAAACTAAAAATATAGGAGCACTAAAACTGTACAATCATCCTCATTCTCATGTTGGTTAAAATCACTCACTATACCTATATGTAAAAAAACCACTCAATAAATAATATCTATGTCGAAGTCTCGAACGACTAACAGCACTAAATTCATTGTACCTATTAGGTCGTATTAGATCCCTTAACATAACTTTTCCTATGAATAGATAAGAACACATAGGTACCAATACTATTTTCATACTTTAACGCACGGCCTTAAATATAGAAGATCAGTCTGTAGGACGAGTAGGTAAATAATTGGGTTACCTATCTGAAACACTAATTCTTGTTTCCCATATGGAAAGTTCCGCGAAAGTTCCACTTGTCCGAAAGCCATTTTTTTTTTCAAAACTGTTACTTTTTCGGAATTAGTATTTTATGCAACCGTTGTATAAGAGGGGGCAAAAAATGCGAGTGGCATGGTTACGATGTGAGCGTAGCGAACATCGTAAGAAAGATGCCACGAGCGTTTTTTGACCTACTTATACAACGTTGCATACAATACTTTTTCTACGACTCAACATTTCATAATTAAAATGCAAATAAACAACAAAGAAAATAATTACATGTTCCCGCCCGGAATCAACAAAATTAAAAAAAATTAGTCTGATAAACTTTTTTTTTATTAACGTCCATCTGTCAAAAAATATGAACTTATACATAAAGGTATGCGTTCACTACACTAAACATCTGTAAAAAAAATATGAATTTATACATAAAGGTATATGTACGTTCACTATACTAAACATCCATTTCACTGAAGATAAAACTTTTTTTTAAAGTTTGCAGCAAGGTCTTAGTAGGTACAATAAGCTTTTTTTTTAATTGCAAATTGTGTGAATGCAGCTGTTTATCTTGTAATCTGTGGTACTAAGTGTGGTAGTAAGTGAGTGCTTTTTTGGCGACATTATAACATCGTTTAGCAGTGTTTTTTTGGGCAATAGAGTATAGACTTTTACAGACTTTTATAATTTATGTCTTTATATTAGAGTTAGTAACTATACTTACCTACAAATGACAGAAAAAAGTACTGGAGTAGAAAAAATTATAAAACAAACCTAAGCTAATGAGCTCTTTAAAAAGATGTTTACATAGTATTTTATGCAACCGTTGTATAAGAGGGGGCAAAAAACGCGAGTGGCATGGGTTACGATGTGAGCGTAGCGAACATCGTAAGAAAGATGCCACGAGCGTTTTTTGACCTACTTATACAACGTTGCATACAATACTTTTTCTACGACTCGACATTTCATAAATAAAATGCAAATAAACAACAAAGAAAATAATTACATGTTCCCGCTCGGAATCAACAAAATTAAAAAGAAAAATTGTCTCTGATAAACTTTTTTTTTATTGACATCCATCTGTCAAAAAAATATTAACTTATACATAAAGGTATACGATCACCATGCTAAACGTCTGTCAAAAAAAAATAAACTTATACATAAAGGTATACGTTCACTATACTAAACATCCATGCACTGAAGATAAAACTTTTTTTTTAATTTGGCAGCAATGCCTTAGTACAATAAGTTTTTTTTTTAATTTGCAAATTGTGTGAATGCAGCTGTTCATCTTGTAATCTGTGGTACTAAGTGATGCTTTTTTGGCGACATTATAACATCGGTTAGCAGTGTGTTTTTGGGCAGTAGAGTATAGACTTTTACAAACTTTCATAATTTATGTCTTTATATTAGAGTTCGTAACTATATAAATGACAGAAAAAAGTACTGGAGTAGAAAAAAATACTAACAATATTACGGATTTCAGAAAAAACATACTTTCGGGCAAATGAAAATTTGGCGACGCGGTACCCTACATATGGGAAATAATGTTTCTGAATTGTGATAGGATACCAAATAGTTAATTGTTATTCAGAAGCTTTCGTACCTAAGAAATTATGTAGGTAGGTACATCATAATGGCCGAGTTCGTAATTATAAGATATCACCAATATCTACGAGTACATAAACAAGATTTTTTTTTTTATGTCATAGGGGGCAAACGAGCAAACGTATCGCCTGATGGAAAGCGATAACCGTCGCCCATAAACACCTGCAACACCAGAGGAGTCACAAGTGTTTGCCTACCCGGAGGACGAAGATAGAATGCCTCTATGCTAGTAATTTCACCGGCTATCTTACCCCCACACCGGAACACAACAATGCGAACATTGCTGTTTGTCATCGTCATATATTAATTAACAATAATAACATGCATTCAGCTGCACAGAATTTAATATAGTATTTGCTATTTTTTTTCATTTAAGTATTTATTACCCAGAAAAAACAATACATTTAACAATAATGCAACGAGCAACACCATACTAAGGGGTCTATATCGGATGGCATACAATTATTAGTCCTATCGTTGTGTCGCATAACGTCTTCTGTCCTAATAACGTATGGCTTACACTTTGTTCCGCATATTTTTGACTGTCCGAAATTGTTGCTCCTATTAACGTTTGTCTTAAATATTATTTGTCCTATCGTTTGATGTGGCTAAGATTCAGCTATCGAATGATTGATGTCCGTAATATTTAATGTGCTACAAATCTTTTGACTACATTTCATTATACCTAACCAGGTTCACATTTTGTACTTGTTTTTCTCCTTTCAGTAAAGCAACTTTAATAATATTCTAATCCTTAAGTTTGTACAACTGTTCCACTTTTGACAACCTAACCTATTTAAAAGTAACCCGTGGATAATGCTGTTGGCTATGCATATTGTAATACTTACTGAATGTAACTCTGATTGTAATACATATTGTATGGTTGTTTGTTATCCCTAAAATAAATAAATAAAATAAATAAAATAAATAAAATAAATAAAATAAATAAAATAAATAAAATAAATAAAATAAATAAAATAAATAAAATAAATAAAATAAATAAAATAAATAAAATAAATAAAATAAATAAAATAAATAAAATAAATAAAATAAAATAAAATACCTAAATCTCGAAGATTTTTAAGCAAGCACTCTGACGCTCCGCTCACTTCGCTCGCTCCGCTATCCACGGTCATAAAACAAACCTAACCTAACCTAACCTAACCTACAGTGTTCGGTCTTTAACCTAACCTACTAACTGCTAAATTTTAATATAACTCCATGCATTCTAACACCTCCGGTCATAAAACAAACCTAACCTAACCTACAGTTTTCGGTCTTACAATATTAGGATATGTGTTATGTGTTTTGACTACATGTCAGTAAGCATAAATCTTGATGATTTTTAACAAGCAGAGTTTTCAAACATTATTTACGTTACGTTACGGGTCTGGCGTTTCGCTCGCTCGTTAGGGTCACAGTTCTACCTAACACTCCTCCTCGCTTCGCTCGTCGTCGTACCTAACCTAACCAAAATCTGACCTGCCGCCTGAAGGTAGAATACGTAACGGTTCTGACTTCACGCCTACTATAGTTTAGTTTAGGTGCTGTAATTTTAGCCAATTTAATAATAGGCAAAATAATTCTTTGGGCAATTCATGTTAGGAATATTATGCTTTAGGTCATTAGATTTTAGATTTATCAATATTAGGACAAACTTGCTTTAGGAGTATAAATGAGTACCTATGCGCAAAAATTATTAGGACAAACGTGTAGTATGCCATTCAACAGTATGCCAAACATTCTCGGCCAAACATTTTTAGGACAAAAAACGTTATGCGATACGACAGGCACCCCATACTAAGGTTTAACTGCCGTTGAATTCACTCTCATCACAATAAGCAGGTATTAAATAGATAGGTATTATTAATTACGCTCGGACTTACATCACCTTAGTACATTGCTTTAACAATTCGTTTACAGTGGTGTGGTGTTTCACACACACTCGTTAGTGTGTTGGAATCGAGTTGGTTAAGAATATTAGGTAACAGTATTCCCCCCTCCGTTTTCCGTACACATTGTTACATTTTGGCAGGACAAATGTAGGTAAGTAATCTAACTTCCTAAGATGTGATGGTCTACTGGTTCGAATAAGACTTCCTATATTTTCTATTTTGTCACTAAGTATGAGCATTTTGATGTTGTTATGAATGTTGGTTATTTCACAATATTTATATATGTCGATCTCGTTAGTAAACTTTTTTTCTTAACATGGTTAGGTATAATTGATTTTAATAGACTTAGCTGTAATCGGTATATCATATCAATGTAGGTTTTATAAGTTCTTACTGAATTAGATATGAGCAATTAAGCAGTGTTTTGTAAATTGTTTGATTTTTATTTCGTGAAAAATAAAACATAGAATGCATTTAATGATGAAACAAATTGAAATTTAATTACTGGTGGCTCAGTTAGCTGTGGCCCTGGCGAGTTTGTTTATAAATGGCTGAAAATGCATTTTTTTACATTTCAAACCACTTTATTATATTATATATTAAAAACCCAATCATTTTCAAAATTTTCTAAAAACGGATTCGTCAGGAAAATCTGCATAATTACCTACTTATCGACTCCACTCACCACATAAACCTCCATTGAGAAATAATGTGGCCTGCAGGCGAGAACAACTGTAAATCCCAACGCCGACATCAAAACATACGAAATACGAGGGTTGTTTGATAAATACCCGTGTTTAGAAAAAAACAACAAAGGTTTGTATACGTGTATATTTATTTTTCTACATAGTCACCTTCCAACTCTATACACTTGTTCCAACGGTGTTCTAGCTTTAATAAGTCGTCTAAAAAATATGATTTCGGAAAGTCGTGAAAATAGGCCTCCGTGGCGGCAATGACCTCTTCATTGGACGAAAATTTCTTTCCACGGAGCCATTTTTTTAAATTTGGGAATAGGAAGAAGTCACAGGGAGCCAGGTCTGGGGAATAGGGTGGATGAGGCAGCAATTCATAATGTAATTGCTTTAATTTGGAGTCTGCGATTCTTGAGGAGTGAGCTGGTGCATTATCAAGATGAAAGAGAACTTTTTTCTTATTTAGATGTGGTCTCTTTTTTTTCAAAATGGTATCAAATTCTTGCAATAAATTAGCGTAATATTGCCCGGTTATCGTTCTTCCTTTTTGTAAATAATCAGTATGGATGATTCCCTGCGAGTCCCAAAAAACAGTCGCCATGACCTTTCCGGCCGATGGAACGGTCTTCGCCTTCTTTGGAGCTGATTCCCCGGCAAAATCCACTGTTTAGACTGTTCTTTACTTTTTGGGGTATAGTAGTGTATCCACGTTCCATCAACAGTCACAAAACGCCGAAGGAACTCACCCGGACTACTTTCGTACTTATCTAAACAGTGCCTTTTAATTTGCTTCCGGGTGAGCTTTTGTTCCTCGGTGAGCTAACGCGGCACCCCCCTTCCACCGAAACCTTCTTCATGCCTAATTTTGTGTTCTAAAATGTGCTGCACGCGTTCAATCGAATTATTTACAATGTCGACAATTTCTCTAAGTTTTATTCGGCGATCGCTTAATACAATATTCTCATTTTTTTTTACCATATCACCTGTGGTCACCTCAACAGGACGTCCTGGGCGATCTTCATCAAAGATGGACGTTCTGCCTCGTTTAAATTCATTGTACCAATATCTAATGGTTGTCATAGAAGGAGTATGATCATTGTAAACAGCTTGCATGCGTACTTTTATTTCATCACAAGAATTTCCTTCCGAAAACAGAAAACTAATTACAGAACGATACTGCTCTTTCTCCATTATTGCAATAACAACGCGAACTCCGTCGTAAAAAGAAAAGCCGTTAAAAGAAAAAAAACAAAAGAACGCTGTATTTTTTTTTTAATTTTCTAGTCCATAAAGGATGCCTAGAAAGTTTGAATACATAATTTCAGCCAGTAACAAGAATAACTTTTTAAAACGTGTATTTATCAAACAACCCTCGTAAATGTTATTTTAAAAACAATGTATTAGGTGGATAAAATCGTCAAATTGTTTGTATATATTTATTTCAAATTGATAAACTCGTTTAATGCGCTTTGTTATAGTTGATCACATGATTTTAGTATTTTGCAGTGGTCTAAGAAACATTTTCTTCCAAAATTTAATGAAAAAATTTGTAATTTCAGCTATCTAAATAATATCTCTACCTCTATATTTTGTAGATCATCATCATCATCCTCCTAGCCTTTGTCCCATTTTTTGAGAATGAATTCTCAATCGGGGTCGGCTACCTAAATCCCAAGATGTGGCGTAGGCACTAGTTTTTAGATATTGTGTAATTTTCACATTATATAAATACTAAATAGGTACCTATTACACGATAACATATCAGTCATGTGCAAATGGATAAAAACCCCAGAAGTGCTTCTTTTATTCAACTAGTTATTAATCTGTGCTTTTATTGATCAGTAAGTATAAATAAACTCTTGAACTTAACGATTTTAGAAGAATATAAAGCAATTCCCACACTTACGTTCTAGGCTCAAGACGGCCGAAGACATTTACTTTGTCCCACACATAGGCATTAGCTTATTTTTACCTATAATATTATATTATGATACATTATAATGGTATGTATGAATCGGTCAATATAATTAGGAACCAAGTAGAGCTTCATTACAGAAAAAATACTATGTTTGTTGTACGGACACGCCGTCGGCAGCAAACGAAGGTAGAGAAATAATTTCGAACAGGGTACCTATTGTTTTCCATGGTGCTGAAATTTATAAGTATAGGAATAATTAGGCATAAATGCCTACTTCTAAATTATAGATAGGTCGACTCAGAAAAGAAATGTTAAGTGGAGAAATACATTCAACGGTTCGATTCTATTTAGGCACACTTAGGGGAATGTGGTCACCATTCGTACACGGGGCACATTCGTACAGTTGGTATAACAGACAAACTAAACGGCACACAAACACGCGTTTGCTTGTGTGCATAGACATACCGGCCGCCATGTTGCTAGCAGAGTGTCGCGCCAGTCGCACCACGGTGCAGACGTAACGTGTTTTCGCGCGCGGTGAGTAAATTTTTGGAGTTTACTCCTTAAGAATCGATTTTCATATATAAGCCCGGGGTATGAAAAATATGGGGTGTAAAATCGAACGTATCTGCCGTGCTAATTTAAAAAGTCGTATCTCAGTATACGATCGGGGTAAAAATACGACTTCGTAATTTAGCAGGTTATGCGTTAAGCGTTATAGACTAAGATCCCGATATAAAATAACCTTCACCGAGATGTTTATTTGATGAAATGTATTTTATATTTAATTTAATATGTCAATAATTATATTGCGTATGGGTTGCCTAACAAATTTTAGTCCAGGGTATGTTTAATTAATAATAAAAAAAATTGTTTTAAACATTTCACCGGTTTGATTAATATTAGATAAATTCTATACCAATCGAAAGTATGAAGCCCATAGAATATGCAAACGTTAGGTTGCGTATTCTTTTCCCGTCACAACTATTGGGTAGCCAGGTATAAACAGGAAATCTATACCTACTAGCATTTTGCAAAGGTCTGATTGTTGAATTGAAATTAAATAAAATTAAAGATTATTTAATTATGAATTTATCTAATAATCAAATCGTTGAAATGTAAAAAAAAAAAAAAAAATTAAACTAAACATACCCTGGACTAAAATTTGTTAGGCAACCCATATGCAATATATTTATTGACATTTTAAACTAAATATAAAATACATTTCATCAAATAAACATCCCTGTGAAGGTCATTTTATATCGGGAGCTTAGTCTATAACGCTTAACGCATAACCTGCTAAATTAAGAAGTCGTATTTTTACCCCGATCGTATACTGAGATACGACTTTTTAAATTAGCACGGCAGATATGTTCCAAAAATATAAGTATTGCGAGGATTGACGTTTGGTTGTCAAAGGCGACGGTTGAAAATTTTATCAAATTTTATTTTATTTATAAGTTAATTCAGTTTTAGAGTCCTTTTCGCTGTTTTTGCGATGAGTGAGTCAAGTCGAGGTGTCGTGAGTGATACGTCACTTTTAGAATGTGGGCAGCGGGCAGCTCCGTCGTGGCTATCTGAAGTGGAGTTTGATAGTAAGGCAGGGCCGAGTCAATCGGATATTGTATCGGACGCTGAGTCCATGTCGGATGTGCGGCATATAGCGGTGAAGCGTGCTTGTGGTCTGAGCGACGAAAGCTGTGGTTGTAGTGATAGTTTTATCACAATAGGCAGGAAACCTAAACGCTTGCGGGTTTTAGCAACCGCCAAAACGCAGCTGGAGCCGGACGGTGTGCCTGACAAGCTATTTGTAGTTTATATAGTGTCAAAAGAAGATTTACCGAAACAGATTGGTTTGACAAAGTTGCTGCAATTTAAGGGTATAAAAGGAATTTTATCCGTCAAGTTTATGGGTCCACGTAAAGTTCGCATACAGTTTAACTCTAAGGATGATGCGGAGAAGCTTCTGGCTTCTCAGGAGTTTAACAATGAGACGAGACATTCTTATTGGTCTAATATGGCATGCTGCACTTATGGAATTAGAAGGCAGGTTGAGTTGGAGGTTGAGGAAGACGAAGTTTTAAAGAATATTGAAGGGTCTGAAAACATTTTGTCAATATGTAGACTGAACCGTTTGGATCATGATGGGCGTTGGGTTAAGGCTGAAGCTATTCGTCTGTGTTTTAAGGGAACTTCTTTACCGCCATATGTTTATGCCTACGGTTGCCGATTTAAGGTAAATTAGTACACTTTCCCGGTTACCCAATGTTCAAGATGTTGGAAGTTCGGTCATCTGAGCAGGTTTTGTCCTACTACTAAAGTTACTTGTCCGAAATGCGGCGGGGAGCATGCCAATTGCGAAACGACTATTTTTAGATGCATTAATTGTAAAGGCAGCCATATGGCCTTAGATAAGTCGTGCCCGGTTTTTGTGAAGGAGTAAGAAATTCGCAGGATTATGTCTGCTGAGGGATGTATATGTAACGGGCTTTTTGGTTGTATAATTGTATATGCAAAATAAGGAAAAAAAGGATACGGATGTTTGTAGTCAGGATGCGCCATCTGTTTTTGAGAATAACTTAAGTTTTGGAAAGTCATATAGAGATGCTGTTTTGTCGAAGCCGTTACAATCTAAAGAGTCTGAAGATTCTGTCTGTCGGGCTAAGGGCCAGCGATCAGTAAGTCAGTACAGATTAGAGAGCGAGCCGCAACAAGAGGTTCGTACGCCGCGGAAGTCAAAAAGAGTAACAGATGTGAAGAGGTCCGAGTGTCTATTGGTCAATCAGCCTACTATTGAGCGGGCTGATATGGAAGATCAAAGACAAAATAAGGACAAGAAGAAGAGACGTATTACTTTTGAAAGGCTGGTTGAGAAGACGAAGGATATTTTGTTTTCTACCGAAAGTTGGGAGGAGAAGTTCAAAACGCTGTTTGGAGTTGTTGTTAAGGAGATTTTGGATTTATTTAAAGATTTTTTTAAGGAAGGTGATTTTGTACGTTTGTTTTTGTCTAATGTAAATGGCTAGGTCTAATACCAGATCTTTCTTGAATGTAATGTTCAATTCAATATTGGCGGAACCCTTATCGGAATCGGCTAAATTTGTATACAGTTTTTTTTATGTAAATAGTGTATACAAATTTAGTTGTTTTCGTGTATATGTTATTTTTAAGTTTATACGGTTTATGTTTTTATTTATCTATGTCTTTTAGATGAATGATGTTGTGTATTAGGCCTGCTGGAGCTGGCATGTTCATAAAAATGATCAAAGCTCCTTAATTAATAAGGTCGTATCTTTGTATGGATTTCATAGTAAGATACGGTTTTTTTTTCCGTAGCACTGCAGACTGTAGTAACTAAACTAGCCGCTCGAGGGCGCTTTACATCACGCTTCCTTATTTAGTTACTACTCATGATCTCTCCAATTTGTTAAAAATGAATCGGAAGTAAATTTTCCTTGTAAAATATTGTATTTTTGCTGTATATTATACTCGTATATTATTAATATTATGTAAGTGCCTACCTTCTCGTTCTTGTTTGCAGCACCCAACAGGGTACATAATGTGATACTTTAACTATTTACTAATCATTATGTGCAATAAACGTATTGAGTATATATTTTATAATCGTTCTTAAGGCCAGGCGCGCACCACGATTTTAGTCGCGCGATAATTTTGTCGCATAAATGCAAGGTATGGGTTTATATGAGAGTGCGCGCACCACGATTTTCATAAACCCAGAAGTACGCTTATTTCTGCGACAAAATTATCGCGCGACTAAAAAAAAATCGTGGTGCGCGCCTGGCCTGAAAAGTAAACTCCAGTCGTGCGTCGGAGCTGACACACACACTTTTTTTTACGTTAATTTAATTCGCAATTGTAAGTAGAATTGTCATGTTTTTGACAAAATAGTGTTGAATAATATTAATGTTAACATTGATTATTTTGAGGTTTTATTTATTAGAATTTGTATAAAGCTGTATTTTAATTTTGTGCAAGGCATGGGGTGCATTCGGACAGCAACACAGGGGGCACATTCGTACGCGTACGAATGCACCCCTTTAGGTTTTATTAACCACCAGAAACATCAAATTTTTTTTTTTCCTCTCCTTGACGCGACGGAAGCCTAAAAGGCTGCATCCGCAAGTCTCTAGATGGCTGGAGACTTGCGGATGCAGCCTTTTAGGCTTCCGTCGCGTCAAGGAGAGGAAAAAAAAAAAAAAAAAAGTGATGTTTCTGGAATGTGAAACATCACAATAACATTTTTTCTTTTTATGAAGTATTCTACTTCTAACAAAACGATATATTTTATAAAGAAACCTTATAAACAATATTTTATTGCAGAATCATGGTACGAAAATATAAAAGAGGGTACGCGTACCCAAGAGGTGGATGAAAAGTCCATTAAATTAGCAATTGATGACATAATTCAAGGACGGTTGTCGTATAGAAAAGCTGCGTTGCAATATAACATCAAGACATCGACGTGGGAAAGCAGAGTCAAGAAATTCAAAGATGAACCGAGTGCTTATCTTCCCATAACACCAGAAGTCATAAGACCTTATCCTAAGGCTGTTAGAAAGAAAAAAACCAATAAGGGAAGAAAACCGGGTAAATCCCGTATATACCAGGTGTTTTCTGTAATAGGAGCGATAAATTATTTGATTTGATTGGTCTACTCTAAATTAAAACATAGACTCTTCGCTTGAAACTGGACAACATTTGTTAAGCAACTTCTGAAAAAAACGTGTATTAAATGATATTTTGTAGAATAATGTTTAGACAAAGAAGCAATGTATTGCGAAATGTCCGATATTAGTAGAGTGACAGCTATGTCAATACTCAGGGAATGTCAACGTTGGACGACATACATTGAAAATACTATTTAATTTGTTTGAATTTTTTTTTTTTTTAAACTGACTTTTTTTTAAAGTTGCTGAACAAATGTTGTTCATTTTAACGAGTAAAATCTATGTTCTAATTTATTGCTCCTATTACAGGAAACACCTAGTATACAGATACACCTGAAAAAACTGAATTAGAAGAGAGACATAGACAGAAAGAATTGAAAAAAATAGAACAGGAAAGGAAAGCCAGAGCTAAAGCAGTGAAACGTAGTTTGAAAGAACTTAAATAAATAAAAAATAAAAAAATAAATAAAATATTAAAATATTAAGTTAGTTCTTTAATAAATAAATATTTTTTGTAATAATTAATAAAAATGTAACGACTTTAATAGGCTTTTTAATTACCCCGTATGAATCTACCCCATGGCGTATGAAAGTACCCCACCTACTGTACGAACGTACCCCATACGTGGGGTACGTTCGTACAAATATTTTATCGTAGAAAAATTACTATAACTCTTTAACCTTTTGACATAATAGTTTCGGATTTTTTTGTCACAAACTACAATATATTTGTTACGCTTAGGTATATAAACTAGATAAATTCAACCATCCATTATAAATTAAAAAAATAAAATATAAAAAGCGTACGAATGGTGACCACTTTCCCCTAGGTAGATTAAAAATTAAGGTTAGATAAGTATTTGTTTCTTATTTTGCTAAGCCGTGCGATTCGCATTTGTTATACTAGGTACTAGTACTTTGTTAATAAATGTGCAGCTATTGCAGACCATTTTAATTAATACTTATTATTAACACCAATTCTTGAGTGTGCTAACTACACTCACTCGGTTCACATAAAGTCAGCGTAAGTATTTTGCCGACGGGGAAATTTTCAGAGAGCTCTCAATCACTCATAATATTTTATCACTATGAAGGTTCTTGGTGCCTCTCGGATCTACGTGATATATTGCTTAGAGTCAGAATATTAGAAGTAGACTGACATTGGCCAATTTCAATAAACTTTTAACTTGCACAGAAAAGTATCATAAACAATTCAAAACGATTCGTAGGTACTTAGGTACTTTACTTACTAAAATTATTTTTGTCACGCGTTGACTAATTAACTCACACTCGTGACAAACATTATTTTACTAATGTGGGTCAGTTAAATTAGTCTAATTGTAACTTAAATTGTATAATAAAACAAAACATTATAAAAAAATTGTACTTACCTAAGTAGTTGGGTTAGTTAAGTAGTTTTTAGTAGCTCGAAACAATAAATGTGTACTAATAACCAGATATAATAACACTAATTAATTATTTGTAGAGTTAAGTTAAGACCTACTGATAGTAAGATAGATGTATTGTTTTGTTTTACAGTCAAAGCGTTGGGACTGCATGCAGATATCAGAGATATACCTAGGTACGCGGGTCATTGTCAGATTTAGGTTCGCGTCTTTTCGGTGGACACGTACCTACAAAGTTAAGGAATTTAGGCCTAGCTAAATTTCCGATCAAAATTTATATTAGCATTAACGAACGTTTCCCTTTTATGGGCTTGCGTGTTAAAAACATAACTTCTATGCTCATACGCTGTTAACTATTGGCCACCGAAGAGACAACTTTTGTTTTTTGAACTGACAATTACCCACGGCCACGTCCTCACATCGCAAGGCTTGCTCATTTAAAGTAATAGAATGAAAGCTCCCTCTGAGCGTTGATCTATAGATATTATAAATTCGTCAGCTAACCGCCATTAGAAAATAAGGTTTCGTCAATTATCTTCACACAATGCAGACAGAATAGGTGCGTCAATTCTGCTTAGACAGCTGTCACTGTGCGAAAACAAATAGTGAACAGACCGACACCCGAGCCGTCGATACCGACGCTAAAAGCCTTCCGCGGAGCCGCGACCTGACAGCACAATCGCAGACGCACAATGCCAATCCGCAGTAGTCGAATATTGTAATGCCCTATAGACATCTTACACTTTTAAGCCGTTTTTATTTTAGGGGTGAGAATAATTGACAATGCGAAGACGGGCGCGGTGGCAATCGCGTCCTTACCTCCCTCTAGACACGGTCGCGGCGGAGGCATTCACGAGGCGAGCACAGGTGGGTGTGTAATGGAGCCGCTGTTTGGACAGCTCCACAAAGCACCGGATGGCGATGTCGCGGGACTCAGACAGGGTGCGGACGGTGCAGGTCGTCGATCGGAGAGGTTCTGTAGGTAAATAGAGATCGCCAGTTTCGTTAAGTTCCGTATCGTATTAAATTTAACGTTTAATCCTGGGAGTAATTTAAATAATGAAATCGTCGCGTCTAAACAAAGAAAGACCTAAATATCACCATATTTACCTACCTAGGTATAGGTAACTCTAAATTTCTCCATCAATCCGTCTTCATCATCAGGATCTGATGACATTGGGACCAACTACGAAGTGTGTCGTTTCAAACAAAAAATAATTTTCCAATTCACCGGCTGGAGTGGAGTGGACCAGCTCTTCGAGTAATTATATCCTAACATAATGTTAGTGACCCGTAGGGGAAGTCCGGGAGAGGTGAACCCCAATTTCATTAAAGATGCTTAAAACTTTATGTATGAGTCGTAGCGTCTTATAATGGGGAATGGATGAAAATTTCAGAAGTGCTTTAAAAGTGGTTGAAATTTTTACTGGTGGTGGGAATAAGCTTTCTTAGCACAAAAAAAAAGTTTCAGATTTTTTGGCTGCACCGGTGATTTAAAAAAAATCAAAGAGGTTTTAGTTCAGTGCCTCTGAGCCGATTTCGGCTGTTTAGAAGTTCGCCCAAAGCTATACAAAAGTCAAACGACGCTCATGTATGTCTCATCTTGTTAGGTATAATTTGATAATATTAGATTGTTGATAAAGTCAACATATATTTTTTTATTTCATGTTTCAAAAACGGAAAAATGGATCAAATCTCCCAACCCTACGGGTGAGTTGACCAGGGCTAGAGGGAGAATTGACCATACATTTGTCTGGATGGAAAAAAATAAAAAAACTATTATTTTGTAATTAATATTTCACGAAAAACACAGCCATAATTAGAAACGAGACTTTCTTACAGAAGCAATCAACATTTAACATTATTAAGCTAGTTTTTGACTTGTAAATCATAGGAAATGAAAATCTTGTTTTTAACAGAAAACTGATCAATTTTAAACACTAATGGCACATCAGTTATCACATATGATTATGCACATTAATAAATAAGCTTTAAATCCAAAATTATAGATGAGTTTTTCTTACAAAATAATCAATAGTTAACGACATGAGGCCGTTTTTTGTAAATTTTAAAGAAAATAAATTATGATCTCACTTCTAACAGAAAACTAGGCACCTCAGGAATCACGTACGATTATTACACATTAATTAACAACATATAAAACCATAATTATAATTATGAGTTTTTCATAGAAGAAATGATATTTAACAACATGAAGCCATTTTAGACATTTTTTTCCTACATATTACAAAAACTGAACTATAATCTCACTTTTAACCAAAAACTATGCGAGTTTTAAACAATAATCATCAGGAATCTCAAACCGGAAAATATAAATTAGGTACTTTCTCTTACAAATGATCAACATTTACTAATATAATAATAAAATAATAATCAACTAAAGAGCAGAGCGGGATATTTGAACCACTGATCATGTCTCCCACCGACAGAGTGGTCTAGTCTCCCGCTACCCCCTTGCCTTACAAAAGTGATGTTTCCTCTAAACAATTGCAACGGACGATTCCACACACATTAACTCAACAATACTACATTAAACAAAGAATACGATGTGATAATAAAACAGATCTTACCTCCAAAACTGTTGAAATTGCATAAATATTTTTATTCAGTTTTGAAACGCAAGAACACGTTTTTCTCGCTCAAAGCCGAACCGTACCGTACTAATGGCGGCCAATATGGCCATCGCCTTTATGCAAGTGTCTTTCGAGCTATCAACGGCGCCGATGGCGCGAAATTTGAATGAAATATTTGAGATGGTTCAAGTCTCCTACCTGGTCAGGTCTCCCGGTTTTCCCCTATTATTTGTCCGTGAGTGTAGGTACATCTCTGTCGTTCATATTCATTAGGTATGCTTAAATAACATAATAACTAGCCCCCGCCACGTTCTTTACGTCGAATCCACGCCATGTACTTTAAGTCGAATACTACAAAAAACCAAAATCTCAGACCTTCAGTCAGAAATGGGAAGCCGGAACCATCAAAAGAAAGTTCAGCTTCCTGTAAGTGATCTCGGTGTCTCGCGCCGCGGCCGCGAGGTGTCCCCGCGCCTCTAATGACGTAAACCGAGCCTTCCGTGCAGCCTTCTTTTGTCTCCGCGGGGACTGGGGCCGCGGTGGCGCGGCTGCTCGGGTGACGCTCTAATCACCGCCACCTAACATAATGACCCCCGGCAATCGCTCGTGTAATCAATACCTTTGATTCAGCCAAATAAAAAATAAGTAATTGAATCCTATTCGCTAAGCGCTTTGTGAAAGTTTGAGATTGACGCCTTATCGAGACTTTTGATCGCTAATGGCTCGCGGACCGATACGGTTGTCTAGCGGTAATGACACCGAATTGTTTGATGAAAGCCTTTTGAACCTTAACATCAAAAAGGCTTCCCTTTCTTTCAATCGCGCGATTGTTAATAACTTCAATGGTGAGTACGGTTTTTATACTTACCTTGTTAAAAAAACTGCTACCCTTAGGCATAATCATTAAGACCTGCTCTCCTCACAATCGCATATCAAATTACGCAAATCAAAGTCAACAAGTATTTACGTAGTGGGTTATATTATAAGTACGTGCATGCATTTATCTATTACGAGTAACGGAATACCACCAAATTTATAAAAAAATAACTTTTGCTCTTTTGGTTGGATAACCTAATTTTTTTCTAATTATTAATTGCCGCCAAATTACTAAACTGCGTTCAGAACAACAGATCAACACATTCTTACACCGAGCACTGTACATTCTTGCAGTAACTGTATTTAATCCATAAAATTGTAACCGAACTTGATTATAAATTAATTACAATTGTTATTTTTGTCATAAGCCATAAGTGATGTATTATTTCAAAACACTTATCTGAACGTAACTCAATTCCCGATTAATGCTGAAACTAAACGCATTCATACGTAACTGTCAGTTAGCTGATGGTTAGCTGTCAATAATACTATAACCTCACTTTTACCATTTATTTACATCACAACACTTCGTAATGTTTAAAACCTTGATCAGCAAGCTAATGCCAGTGAGGCAGGCCTGCGGGTTCCACACGACGGCCAGCCTCAGCGAGGTGCGGCTGCTGAGCCGGCTGCGCGTCGTCGACAACTCCGAGATCGGCAAGCGAGCCATGGCCGAGGGCAAGCCGCCCAAGATCATCTGTGTCTACAACAAGAGACGTGAGCTGCCTCTATTTTGCTCGATGTTATAAACTGAACCAGTTTTATCATGGAGCTTCTGTCATGTATATGCGCTCCTGATAGCAGCACCGGAGTGTGACCTTCTTGCGTGGAGATGGACGACTGTTTGTCAGGAATGTTTGAGATTTTGCGAGATGATGTATAATAGGATTTCTAGTACTTAATGTTTATTGTGTGTAACTTACCCTAATTTCACAGTGTATTGGTTAGTCTACTGTAATACTGTGTAAATAAATAAATAAATATAAGATGATTAATCCCTTTCTGATGCAGATGAAGCTTGACGGTAAAAAGCTGACCCAATCAACAAATCCCAACTGAATCCGAAGAATTTCTCTTGAAACAGTGCCCAAGTTTATCATATAAAAAATATTACTTATTTCAAGTTGCAACTATATATTACAGAATTTATTCACCTTTACAGGAGTGGGCTTCATCGGCGACAGAGTCATGGTAGCAATCAAAGGTCAGAAGAAGAAGGGTATTCTGGTGGGTCTAAAACAAACACAAAAGGTGAAGGTGCCAAAATTTGACAGCAACAATGTGGTGCTGATTGATGACAATGGTACGCCCCTCGGCACTCGGATTCACGTGCCTATTCCCACCATTCTGCGCACCATCCTGAAGGAACGGACACACTCCAAGGGAGCAGATTATACCAAGCTGCTTGGTATAGCCACAAGATTTGTTTGATAGCAGATAATAGACTTATTATTTTATAAGTAGGTAGTGATAATAAATTAATGTGTAATATGAATGTTTATTAATTCTGAAAATTTTATTATTTAGTCCAAGCCTATCCTATAAGGAAGGCTGACCCTACCACCTTGTGGGATACATAGTCGGGAAGAGAGAGTCCAAGCCTATCCTATCTAATACCTACTGAATTTTCACTATAACCAGCCTTTCCCTCAAAACTTAGTACTTAAATATTGAGTAGAGAAGTACTATTCATTCCTCTCAATTTATTACAGTAGTTTGAGCAATGAAATAGGTGATGTTTTTATTACAGCTTTTATCATGATAAACACACCTCATGAAAAGTATGTATTATAAATTGATACCCAATAGTTAAAAAGTGGTGGTGTGATGCCATGGGCATGACAGCTTACGATTGTTTACCCCTCTTTTTAAAACAACTTGCCAGAGTAGAAACAAATAAAACAAGTGTAGAAATTTGAAAATTTAATAAAAACTAAATTCAGTTCCACTCGAAAGTAGAGTAGAGGACACGACATGCTACCGACAGACGACACGACGCGGTAAGTACAGACGCGTCCGGCGGCGGCCGCGCCCGAGCCGCCGCCCACACCTGAGGCTGCCACGGAACAGTTGGCCACTAACTTCCATGATCTAAACAGGCGACGTGTTAACATATCGCATTTGGATAACAGCAGGCTAAGCCACTTTTCAGTTGAAAGCCCCATTTGTTGGTGCAGACGAGCTCGTGTCGGCGCCTGCCGTCCGCCTAATAAGGCTTTAAAATCGTATATTGCTACATTTCATTTGTTTAAAACAGTGAACGATACCAATACTCTTATATAAAGAAGGAATTTGTTTATATTAACATTATCTCTATCGGCGACGCGACCGCGTCGCCACTTACGATGAATATAATGATTTCATTTATATATTTAGTATATTATATGCACAACAGCTGTGACTAGAGAGAAAGATTCGCGGTGCGTCAGACACTCCACTCTGACGTCAGGCGGAGCGCTCGTCCTCTCGCGAGCGTCCGGCACGAGCCGCGCCGCGCGAGCGCCGCGCGGGCCGGCGGCGCCATGGCACACGTTTGTACAATTACTTGGTAAAATTAAATCACACGATTCCAACATAAATCGACATCACCGAGTCGACAGGTAAATACAACAAGAAACACTCTCACCGACAGACGAACACTCGCGAAGCCTTCTAGCATCGATATCGCGAGTCGGAAACTTAGTGGAAAAATTCTTCTGGACGAAATACTAGTGGTGTCCCCCGGGCCCGCGCAGCGCCGACTGCACCTGCGGACAGCCAGCGTCAGGACCGGGACAGGGCAGGGAACCGGAGGGCGAGGACCTAGGACTGTTCGTGTAATTAGTCGGTGTTCTCTCCGCTAATAATACAGAAGCTAGTGAAGCTACACCGTAACCAGACCTTCAGCGCGATATCATGGAAATTATGTATATATGATCGCCTAAAGCTTAGGGTTTCCTAGGATAGCCGTGCCGTCACATAGCGCCGTCTGCACACTTCGTAGTCGTACTTATTTCGTACTAGTATACGAAGTATGGAGACGGCCGCTATATGACGGCACCGCTATCCTAGGAAGCCCTAAGCTTTAAGCGATCTTTGTTAGGTAATGCCTGGCGTCGTCCCGGACACGTCCGCCGCGCCGGTAGCGGAGGCTCGCCGAGCGCGCGCGGCGCAGCGGCAGCGGCGGGCAGCCGCCGACCACATCACACGGGAGAGAACACTCAGTCGACTGATAACACGGGTTCAACTCGACGTAAATGTTGGTACAGAAATATGAGGGTGGGCAGAGGAAAGGAAAGGTAAGCGGTTGGACGTATAGACTTACGAGACTTTAACTAAAAATTTTAAATACAAAATACTATTTATCGTTATTTACTAGTCCCCCGGGCCCGGGTGAGAACTTGGAAATAGAAATTGGAAACTTTGGGGCGGATTTTATTTCATGAATTTTAGCGATTAGATTAGTAAATTACCGTAAAGGTTCAAAATTACCCCCCTTGTAGAAAATGCGGGTCCGAAGCGGTCTAAAACGCGCATTTATCGATTTTGTTCATTCGTTTACGTGACAGG
This sequence comes from Apotomis capreana, assembly GCA_947623375.1. NCBI lineage: Eukaryota > Metazoa > Arthropoda > Insecta > Lepidoptera > Tortricidae > Apotomis > Apotomis capreana. The sequence continues at coordinate 347,519 of OX392513.1, read as the reverse complement.
TATTTTTGTGATGAACGTTTCTCAGAAAGAGATGGGCGTAACGAGTCGAGTCGATAAGCGGGGCGAGCACGGGGGCGATGGAGGGAAGGGAAACGACACGCGACATACATTCCGACCGCATCCTTACATTAATACAGTAAAAGACACTAAAACAAGCTAACATTAAAAAGTTACAGTTAATTGTATAAAATTCGGATAAGGCGATAAGATCAGTAGTATAATGTAGAAGTAAATACGGGGCGGGTACGTCGCGGGGCCTTCCAACGAAACGAGCGCGAGGGAAAATCCAAGTAGCAGCACGCGCGGACTTGAACTTTAAACGTCTCTCCGCGCACGCGACGTGTCCGCGACGTGTCCGCGCCGCGCACGCGACGTGTCCGCGACGTGTCCGCGCCGCGCACGCGACGTGTCCGCGACGTGTCCGCGCCGCGCACGCGACGTGTCCGCGCCGTGTCCGCGCCGCGCACGCGACGTCCGCGACGCGCTGCCGCGGACCGACTACGTGACGTGAACGTGACGGCGCCGGGCGCCCTACCGTGACTACGCGTGACGGACTCGAGAGACACACTATTCCTGCCGAAATAAAATACTAAATAACAATACCGTCTAAAATATACCGCAACAAAATTATAAAAAATCTACTCACGATCTATGATATAGGTTCTAGTGACGTAATCGTATAACTATGAAAATGTAGATGTTTACACTTACAGCTAGGAAGAGTTAAGTTATGATTAATGATAGAAGCGCCGGCCGCGGCGGCTGCGGGGCGGTCGGATAGGGCTGATAATAATGTTTGGGCGTCATCATTCTCAGATACACGACATTTATAATATTTAGTAAAGGTCCCATACGCCCGAGAGCCGATAAAGATTCATGATTGTATACAACGGCGGATACCGGCCGCGGCCGCCGGACCGGCGCAATTGGATAGTGTCTAGCTACAGCGGGCCGGCCCGCCCGCGAGCCGGCCTCCCGGACCCGCTTTCCAAAATAGCCAGAGCTCAGATTCGAATAAACTACAGAAAAGGGGCCGACGGTCGACAATGGAGATCGAGCCAAAGAGGGAAACGATCGGCCGACGCTTTCGCACGGTCCGATATAATAGGAGCGATCGAATATTAACAACCGTAACGGTACGAGAAGGAATCCTAGTAGATATCGAACCGGAGGGCGACGGAAGACGTTCTACTAAGCCGAGCCGACTCATGGTTTTCCTCTTCGCTTCGACGGGCATTATTGACTATCCGCCCCGAATCCGACCCTCATTCGAATCTGATATCACTGGAGTTTTGATCTTTTTTGGAAACTGGATTAGGGAGCGCTAAGAAAGGTCTTAGTCCTCGCGGCGCGCGCAGCGAGGAACATTCCCCGCAAGACGGCACACCCCTAGTCGAACCGGTTCCGTTCGCACCGATCGGTTTGGAAACGCTATTTTGAACCGCGTCTAAATGTTCTCCGGTCTAAAGATTTGGGATCAGAAACCGGAAGACACGTTTCTGCCCGTGCCGGTTCCCGGATGTGGAAGCGGATCAGTGGAGCGGGACCGGTGGCGCGCGGCGCCTAGACGTCGACCACCATCTTCTTGTGGATGTCGGTGTTGCCCACCACGGAGCAGAACTCCTCGAAGGAGATCTTGCCGTCCTCGTCGCGGTCGGCGAACAGGATCGTCTTGTCCACGATCTGCTGCAGCTGCGTGTCCTTCAGGTTGTTGCCCACCATCATCTTCAGCACCTGGAACGTACGGTTTAATCGTTGTCATTTTGAGCGGATCCGAGGTTTTGGTTTCCAAGGAACGTGACCCTGCAAAGGGGAAGGTTTTATACTGAAAGACATTTGAAAATACACGGTTATCAACGTTTCTACATATACGCACACTAACCTCCCTGCTAGATTTGTTTTCGTTCTCTCGAAACAAAGACTGGCATTACGTTTTGAATACGTTGGGATTCATCTGTACCTATACTATTAAAAAACTCTAAAATTGTGATGAAAATAAGTTTTCTATCGAGAGGAGTGATTATTTATGGAAAAATCTTTACAGCGCGATGCAGCAGCGTGAAGCCACCAATACAGCGCCATCTGAATAAAGAATTTATCTATCTATCTATCTATCTATCTGTTCAACTCTCGTCATCTTCGACGGATATTAACCAATTTTGGTACTGCGATAGCTGGACGTGGACATCCAAAGATGGGTAATAGGATACCTTTTACCCGACTAGGTATAGTAAAGAAAAAAATACGCGGGCGATGTTGTGGGCACCTTCTAGTATATAATAAGCAGACCTACATGGATCAAATGATTCAAATGTGAAATAATGAAAACGTTTTCACGCCAGATTATATCTATATTGTTAATAGTGTTAATACATAGAGGAAAAATAATTTAACACGAAGATCTCTTAGAGTCCTCAGATTAGTGACGCTTATTAGCTCGGGGAGCATGGGCCGGCATAATGATCTGCGTTGTAGGTAGGCAAGTATCCTTATCTCCGCAAGGTCGCCGGCGTGAGCCGCTATTGTTCGCCGCGTCCTGTGTCGTGTCGTGAGCCACAGTCACAGCCAGCTCGAAGTGCGACATAATTACTACTATTTATACGGCCGTGACCAGGCATTAGTAAAATATTGAGCATAAATATCCCTCGTAAATATTTAGCATATACTGCCGACAAAACGAGAGGCCGAGAGATTCGACTGACCAAATCATCCATATTTAATAATCGTTTAAAATTTAGTGGTCCAGGAAACAAGAAGACACAAAATATCTACTCGTCTTGACATTTTCAAGTTGTAACCTTAACTGTTTGCGCCGCTTAGCAACTGAATAGTGCAGTAATATCAGTCATCTCCGGTACAATTCATTTGTAAAGAAAAATCTAGTAGGCAACATTTCCATAAAGCAAATTAAACAAAACACTGTGATTAAAACAACTTATCCGAAAAATTGATTAAAAATTTACCGATTATGAGTGTTTTTTTTTATTAAGTTATATCTCCAATCTTTTTAAACCTGAAAAACCATAATTTCGCCCAGAACCTACTAAAACCGCTCTTCTCTCCAAGAGTGTCTTTGGAATGGCACCTAGAATCTACAATAAATTGCCAAAATATGTGTCTAGCTTAGAAGATACTGTAGACTTTAAAAAAAGCTTATTTGCGCTTTTAGTAAATAGAGCATATAATTCAGTAGGAGAATACTTATCCGATTCTAAATTGTAATTTTATTTATTTATTTATATAGCTAACGACTTTAAGTAATATACTGCATGCTCCATCTTGACTTGAAATATTTGTATGCCTAACGGCTAGACATGGTGATACTGTTTTTTATTAAATGTAACACCTGATTATGTACCTATGTTTACAAATAAATGTCTGATTCTGATTCTGAGAAACAATTTAACTAGGTGTTTATGAGTGACGTGCTGACGTGTGGCTGTAGCCCCAACAATAGCCGCGTGTGTGTGATGTCGCGCGCAGGTGAGGCGTGCTTTATGGTCGGCTATTCCGGGCGCGTGATGCGCGTGCGCGACGCATCACATGCGCCCATTTTGTTTATTTGCTCATAAATTCTGGGACAACTTGGCTTCGTCGCAGAGATATTATCCATGCATATTTTCATCACGTTGCCAAGGGGAGTCGTTTTAGATATTCGTTGGAGAATGTCTAGATCAGTCATTAAATTGAACCTGGCACGATCGGGCCTCGGACGGGTTCAGGTTCAGGCGGTATTTTTATGCGGCCCGAAAGGTAGGCAAATCAATATCGAACTAAAATTTAACAGCTTAGTTATACAGAGTAGTAGGCTGGATTATTGCAGCCCGCAAGATATAGGTCGCAGCAGCGACTATGTGGCCCAGGAGAAAAAGAGTATGGCTGATCTAGAGTTAGACTTGATCATGTCGTTGTTTACGGCTCCTGTGCCAGCGCTCACGGGTTACCTGGAAGAGCTCGCCGTTGGAGATGAACCCGTCATTGTCCATGTCGTAGATGCGGAACGCGAACCGCAGCTTGGACAGCTTGTCGCCCTTCACGCTGAACTGCGACACGCCCTGGATGAACTCCTTGAAGTCCACCTGCCAAGACAACACACGCTGCATTCGGCTGATAATTAATGCCCGGTCGCTCTAAGTCTGTACGAGTACATCGGTTGCACTCAAACTCAAGTGTTCTCTAAGCCTATATAAAGTGTATGTTGTTCCAGTAAACCTTTTGTCCTAAAAATTTAGGTAGCTACCAATTCTCTTCGAATCTATCGACGAAGTCTCGTAATTTTAAATATGCTCCATCATCGAGTGCGTCACATGTTTCTAACAGGACAGATCAAAGTTATGAACTTGCCTAATTTGGTCCCAAGGAACCCTCGTACCTTATATCTTTTTATTTTGTTCCTGATGTGCAGTGCAGCTATGCAATAAAAGTTTCAACTTCAACTGCCTCCGCGAGCCTCGCCGGAGTCGTTGGCCTGCCGTAGCCGCGCTATTATACCAGTCGTTAGAAACGCGTTGTGAAGGTCAACACAATTAAACGACACCGCCGACGTGAAAAGAGCTCCGTCAAACCCATCAGGAGGAATCGGCCTCATCAACGAACATTCTAACGACTCGTTTGTCTGACCTTCAAACGATAGGTCGAACATAGATTTAAACTTCAAAATAGTTTGGATTGGATTTAATAGCAATCGCCGCAAAAAACAAGCGTTATAAAAAATGGGTTTTCATTTGGGAGCGGCCTTTACGCGCAGGACTACTCAGATGCTTTTGATGGGGGCAGATTCCAGCGGTAGATGCCATGAGAGAGAGGGAAAGAAAAGAGAACATAGACCATCTTCTGGGTCGATAGGTTCTGAATCCGCCGGTGCGTGGTTCATTAGTAATCCTTTCGAGAACCTTCACTACCTACACCTACGAGTATCCGATGTTTATAATATCAAGACTGGTCACAAAAGCTAGTAAACAAAAATAGCTATCGGGCGACACGGGCGATAAGCGCCTGCGCAGCGTCGGTGACGTCACGTTTGTTTATCAACAAACAGCGGCTCCGCGGCGCGTCCGTGAAACTTGAACCACCTGACTACACGTTAATGTTACCGTGGTGCGCTCGCTCATCGCTGTCGGGCTACATTGGGCTATTGATACATGTTACAAAAGATCTGAGCGAGGTCATCGAACATTCAATATTTTAAGGTTCATACAGAAATATCTTTACCGACGAGTGAAACCTTCGAGATTAAACTCCGGGTGGATGAATCACCCGGAATATACTATTGAAATAAAGGTTCTAAGTAATCTACTTACGTACCTACTCAATCTTACTTCCCATAAAACTGTTGTTTTGTGAAAGCAGAACAAAACATATATAAACTGTCTGACTAACCTTAACCCTTCAAAGTTATAAACTAAGATTATGCATAGGTAAATAGGTTTCATGATGAGTACACCAAGAGAGCATGTATTTTAGAAATTCTAATGAAGTATGTCACGGAGTAGGCCTAGTTTGAAACTAACCACGAACTAACACTCGGAAAAAATATACTTAGCGGCTACCTTGGTCATTATCCTGCGCCTCGCTACAAACATGACTAACAGTAGACATATTGTATCGCGGCTGTCTGGCCGTTTTCCTGTTGTGATAGTGAGGCGTCTGTGACAATGTCATTGTTCTGAGGTCATTAGAGGCTTTAACAATAAGAAGTTTTGTATAAATTAAGGTAATCGTTCTGAGCCCGTGGTCCAGTGATGGTACAGCTAGGGACACACATGGCATGACAAAGGCGACCTACTAAACAGAAAACTATACGCGGAATCAGACAAAGTGGCATGGTCTTCGGAAACTTGGATCTTTATGAATCACCGAGTCAAAGTAGTTGTTTAGGTAACGGCAAAGAACTTAAGAAACGCTTCTCTTACACCTGTGTTTGTGAACGATACGAAAAAAATATAATTAGGTACATAACATTTATTCATAGAAACACAACTTACGTAAGCAAAATGGCATTTCTTGAATGTCTCCAAAAGAAGAGCATGCCACTGTCGTGTACTGGGCGACGAAGAGATAACTTGGTAGAAGTTGGAAATGGGTCGGTGTGACGTACCTCGCCGTTGCCGTCGGCGTCGAAGATGTCGATGACGCGCTGCACGAGCGGGTTCTGCTGCAGCTCGGGCAGCGACATGAACTCGTCGATGGAGAGCGCGCCCGAGTTGTCCAGGTCCAGCTTGCGGAAGCGCTTGCCCAGCCGCCGGATCTCGTCGGCGTCGACTGTGACACACAACGTCTCACTCCACGCAAGCCACCCCGCCACAAGACACATCACTACAACCGCTATTTGCTATTCTACCCAAATCGCTAACACTCCACTTTATAAAGAAACTATCCAACTAACTTTAGTCGGAATCATTTTTAAAGCCCAATCTTGAGGTTTCCATATTCAGGTTTCATTTCATCGTTAACTGTAGAAAAAACATCTATTTTAAGTAATCCCATCTACAAGCAATCTTCAGTATTTTCGTGACCTGGTTTTGTAGTATTACGTTCAAAATTCCAAGCTAACTTAACTTCCAATATCAGAAATATACCATAGAAAATAATTTTATTAAAATTGTATATCAAAAGATTCATACGCTTCGTTAAACCGTTGAGTCCTTCAAGATACGTTTGGGCTAAGAAAACGGATTCAGACTACAGATATGGATACCTCTCTAAAGTTCATAAATCCTTTCGAAAAAAAATATGTGAATCATAGTATATGTTGAATGATTTTAAAACTTAACATTCATTGATCGCGATCTTGGTCTTAAATAACAAATAGCCTAATAGTAGCACAACTGGCCGTGACTCCGCTTCTTCCAACAGGGGTAGATAGCACACTATAAAATGTATTGTGGACAAACAAAGATTTTAATTCACCCGTTTGTAAAAAGTAAGTCAGAGAAATTAATGCTTTATTTTGGCTATAGGTATCTAGATACATGCTATCATTCTGCTGGAAGATGTGTGATTGTAGCTAGTGACGGCCGATTGCGCTGGCCTTTCAGTGGCGAGGCGTGGCTACAGCTTCGACAAGTACCTAAGTTCGTGTTCCACGCCGCGCCACTGCCAAAAGCACTATTACACTCCAAATCCTTGCGGGTGTCGTGAGCCAGGTGTGTGTCGAGTGCGACTGGCGGCGCTACTGGCGCTCCGGGGGCGGCCCGAGACCCGAGCACTCTTCCTCTGTCCTACGTCGAGAGACTATTGCGCGACAGAGGAAGCGGTGCGATACATGCCAAGTCCTTGTGGACGCGACCTGAGTATGCTACGTTACAACCTGATGGTCCGCCTGATACCTACACGAGTATCTATATTCCTATTTGTTAAAAATCATCTTTGCACCTTATTGGGATTTGAATCTTATTGGAAATAAATTGAAATAGGACAGTATAGCAGAAATTATCTAAACTAAGCTCATCCATTTACCTGCATTCACAATGGCATTGTGTCTAATACAATCCTATCTGCTTTTGTTCTCGTAACCGCCAACCAGTTACTTACAAAAAAGGTTAGAACTACATTGCGTGGATATTGAATTTTCAACCTTATTCCTTGTTGAATAGGTTTAAAATGGTTGATGATGAGAGTTCATAGTCCTTTTTTTAGAGAGTACGTTCTTGTTGAAAGTCGGGCGGTTGTAAATTTCCAAGTTATTATGATCACTATTATTCTGTTAATGTATTTTGTAGTCTAATGTCCAAGGAAATATAGTCGATAGTCTATATTAACCTTCCAAGGTGGTTACAATCTGCTTTTACTACGAGCTCGTTATCTTAATTTGTGGTTAACCACTCAATGGTATTGAGTTCTTAAGTGTATGAGCTTAGTTTAGAAAATTTGTACTATAATATCTGATAGTAATCTTTTCCATTCGTCTTCGGGGATATTAACTATTTTTTTTTTTTTTTTTTTATCAATTTTAAATCTGCGATCAGTGTATTCACTTTTAGCGGATGTGTTGCATGCTTCTCTCATTCAGAGTGTGTCCTCCAACGAGGACATCTACTCATAATCATAATTGTATCCTATAGGATGTCTTTTCTTTTAAGACGTTTAACATAGCTAAGATTCTTAGCCTAAGAACTGTTAGCTGTCGTGCGAGGGTATATTAACTATTAGTAACAGATTTTAAGATAGGTACTCGTGTAGGGGCGCGGGCCGGCTCTGGTAGCTGGCTGCGAGCGCCAGGACAGGGTTGCTGCGGCCGCCCCGGGAGCGACTACGCTTACTCCTGGCGCCTAAATCAGCATCTAATCTAACAGCACTCACTCGCGAGCCGTCGCTCGTAGGCGCTTTCTCTTTCGCTACACCCAACTATGAAGGAAAACTATCAATCTTCTATCGGAGTTAAAATAAGTGAGTACAACAGCGATATCCAAAACGTCACTATTCACATGCAAAACGAAAGAGAAAGGAGCGATCGGCGCGTCGTCGGGCTCCCCGAGCGGCCGGGGAGCGGGTGTCGCGCGGTCGCGGTATTTACACTTTATACACATATCATACAGATGTTCACGCTCTATTCTATTAACATAAAAAGCGTCTAGAACGAATACAGGTTACGTCCGAGTGCAGAAAGCGTCACGTTAGTAACTCGGGCGGGCGGAGCGGCGGCGGCGCGCGCGGGAGCGGCATGCGGAAGCGGGCGCGCGCGCCGCCGCCGCGCCGCCGCATACTTCCTCGCACCTGAGGCTCCTCGTAACGTCTGACCCATCGCAACGAACATTCAGAATGTAATGAACTACGGACACCGGAGACTACGCCGTCGCGGGTTGCACTAACCGACAAACTAGTTCATGTATGTTCATCCAGAACAATTTTTGTGTGCTGTGTTAACATCAGGATGGAGGAATTATGAACGGAAATGTGGTACCCGGTCAGATGTTCTAGAATAGAAGTGACATTTATGCGGTCTGCAGAGAGGATGAGGCGCGGCTGACGGCACAGAAGTAGACACACATCAGATGTTGCGAGTTGTAGCCATGAGAGAAAAATTCGGTCATGTTAGTGGTCAGTGGACATGGGACGCTCCTGCCTAACCAGTCTGTTAACTGCAAGGTTCCTTACTGAGCAAAATTTACTGTTAACCATAAACCAATTAATAATTTCAACAAAATTTAAATGAAGGCTGTTGACAAAGTGCTCATCTATCTCAGTATGAGACACATCTTCAACATTATTTATTATTTGGGGATTATTTTCTAGAACATAATGTGACATAGATGTTTAGCGGTCGAAAAAAATTGTTCTGGACGCGAGTGACGTGACGTGCGAGATGCAACATGAGGGACACCTCTGTGTCACTACACACTCACAGTTCTCCACCTTAAAATCAATGCAGTTAACACGCGCTGAAAACAAACCTCCGGTTAAGCTCATAATGCAACCTACATGAGACCATCTGTAACACTCTCAACAAGTTAGTCTGTGGGGCGGTCAATAGGGAAGCCAAACGGAACAAGTTAGAGACACGGAAAGCAACTCATGGGAATCAAACTTTAATTTACTCATTATTTATTTAAATGTAGTCATATTATGTTTTTATACCAACAGTTAAAAGGTACATAGAATGAGACAGACTGGAAGAGTATAGAGAGCAGTGAGACAAAACGTGTACTTACAGTTGGAACAGAGCTCCATAGGAATTGAGTTTTCATTGCCCTGAAAAATTCAATGACAGTCAGTCAGTTTCAGACAACAATCGCTTAGCTTAGTGTTATGGTGTTAAGAATCGAAAGTGGCGATAACCACGTAAGTCGCAAGTACGTTTGCGTAGCGGTTTCATACAGAATGATTAGGCAAAAAAAAAATATAATTATATTTAAGAGTGTCTATAGCGGCGGCACGGCGGCGGACAGCGCCGGTCAGGCCCATCGCCGCGCTTTGCAGCTCAAGACAACACCTTGGCCAAAACAGCTCCAGCAGAGTTAAAATTAGCTCACCCCCAACACAATACATACTTACCATTTTGGCTTTTTCGTTGATTACTCGGAACGAACGAAGAGAACTAAGGTGCAGTTGAGGGTTGTGTGTTTATTACGAATTATGTTAAATCGCAAAAAATCCTCGCTGCACCATCGATCTAAACTTTCTTTTGGAAATTGCGAAATAATGTTGCCAAATCAAAAATTTAAAACGTCAAGCTCAAGCTAAAGGATGCGTTCATTGCACAATCATTGCATTGAGGTATTATTTTGCAATTCTTGCTTCGTCCATTTTGTCACTGTAAATTATCTTTTTAAAAATGCGTTAAAATTTTAAAGTTAGAAAGGTATTGTAAAGTGCTGGAACTAGTGCACCGATTTTCATTGTAATTGTAGGTCAATTAAATAAAAAATTATTTTTTCAAAACGTTCATGCTTTACTTTTTTGCTCTGTATCAAATAACGTGTTATAACTTTCAGGGTAAAAAAAATATATAATTTACTTTAATAAAATAATACAATGTAATAATTATAAACGTTTTTTTTTTTCCCTAAATTCACATGCGTTTGCAGGTTTGCATGGATGATAAGACGCCTTTTAATTTGACGTTGACAGCTGATCAGTGCTGTCAAAAGCCTCTTCGAAAAAATCCACCATGGCGGCCGGGGTAGGTCTAAATTTTACCGTGAATTATCGTGTGAATCGAAGCATATTCATGGTCACAATGAATAAAATTAGTGAAATGAAAATATCCGCTGACGTTGTGTGTGCTTATTTCCGTAGGTACTCTATACTTATCCGGAAAACTTCCGCGCTTACAAGGCATTGATCGCCGCAAAGTATTCCGGAGCCGATGTGAAAGTGGCCCCGAACTTCGTGTTCGGTGAGACCAACAAATCCGATGAGTTCCTGAAGAAATTCCCAGCGGGCAAAGTGAGTGCAGTGCTACATTGTATTGATTGTTTGGGGTTATGCCCTCGCATGAACAGCTGGAGCGATGACGTGTACGTTTGTGGTTTATTTTAGGTGCCCGCGTTCGAGAGCGCCGACGGGAAAGTGCTGCTGACCGAGAGCAACGCCATCGCATACTATGGTGAGTCCACTTCCCTGTACTTACGAATCAATTTGCCGATAACCTCCAAATGAAGTGACAAAACTTGCCTGGCAACTTTACAGTTGAATGACCTGTCTCTACAGTGCATGGTGCCCGGTGCACCCTAGAAGTTGCAGCTATACCTACATAAAGTTTAAATTTTCCTCGAAATAACTAAAATTTACCTTGAACTTCATTGATATTTCTCTCATTAACATTAGTTTCTATTGAATTTTCTCAGTAAACTTTCTAGTCTAATTTTATGCTAGAGACTAATCATACCATACAATTCTGCATAGCTAGAATATTGAGAATGGGTTGTTTTGTAAACAACATATGGCCTGCTATTTGCTGAACCTTGGCTTATCTTCTAAACAAATATGTCTTGGGAATTTAAATATTGGTTCTACTGTAATAATTTTTACTATATATGATTACCTATGTCTAATTTATTTTTCTGGGACATAGTGCATAGTGGCTAAGTGGTAATTTGCCCAAATTGCCATGCTACAGTGAAAGGCCTGTATCTTACTAAACCATACCCATTTTACCCATGTGAAGCAGGTACAGCCTCTTGCTTATGGTATTCTCTCCCCCCTGTGTGTGCGGACTATTTAAGGCTCTCCTACTGGCAGAAATGGGACTCTGCCTACAAGTAGATCAATACATACTATGCCACACTTTAAGTTTAATGGATATTTTAGAAGATGTGTCATGTACAGTTCCAGATTTATATTTTTTTTATCTCTATTGCTATTCAGCAAGAGCATGTGCCATCTAAAATTACCATAATGCTGCAGAAAGCAACCAGAGATATATTTTTTAGTAATGCCTCCTTGACAAACTAGCACTGGTAAGTTATGTAAATTACAAACTTTAATGCGATTAATTAAAACTTATTGAACCATTTTAATTATGTGTTCAAACCGCGAGAGTACAAAGTGTTAAATGAGATTCCTGAGGAAAAATGTTTTATTGTTTGGCTACACATGTGTGTGTTTTCTACTCCAGTGTCGAACGCGGCACTTCGCGGAGGCGACGCGGCGACGCAGGCGCGCGTGCTGCAGTGGGCGTGCTGGGCCGACTCCGAGCTGCTCCCCGCTGCCGCTGCCTGGGTCTTCCCCTACCTCGGCATCATGCAGTTCAACAAAGTGGTATGCATTATTTAGTCAGGATGAGTCTACACAGCATGCAGCATTTTTTGTGCAGTGACACATCATATTGGGTCAAATTGACAGAATAAGTATACACAAGGTGATAAATCCTGCGAAAATGACCTGATACCATGAGCAAATTGAGCAATGTCTGTTGTGATGGTTCATATAGAGCATTTTAATTGATACCTGAGAATGAATACTTCAGGGGCTATTTAACCGAATTTACAAACTCCTGTAAGAGTATGGAGGATGCAGATGTGAGTTGTTTGCAGAACGTGGAGCGCGCGCGGTCGGACCTGCTGGGCGCGCTGCGCGTGCTGGAGCAGCACCTGGCCTCGCGCACCTTCCTGGTGGGCGAGCGCGTGTCGCTGGCCGACATCGTCGTCTTCACCACGCTCATCCACGCCTTCCAGGTCTGTGCCTGCTCTGCTGTCTGTCTGTACATCACCCAAGTTGAATATTTGAAATGTTACAGATAATCTACTTCATGTGTATTGACACAAAAGTTAATTATGAAAGAAAGATGTAACATGTTCCACTGGAACATAAACTTGATTTAAACTTGTGACCTTTTGTTTTCAGCGTAGTGCTCTACATATTACAAATTGTTGCAAAAAAATTGTTTTATCTGTAAATAATTCTCAATATCAATATCAAGGTTTTTTCACCATCTTATCATTTATCATAAATGCTTCAATACTACAAAGTCTGGGTAATGATTTATATTTTTTTTAGGACAAAATATAACATGGATTTCTGCAGTTAACATATTATTCAAATGCATATGCTCATAATCATAATGTTGTTTGGATAGAAAAGTATGAAAAGCTTTTTTAGCTATAACAACATCTATTAAAACTAGTTACACAACACAATGGTACAGTCACCGAAGGGTGGATCCCAATTTTTCTTATTTGCCTCAGGGCGCTGTGTGTTAGATAAACTAAACTATTATTTTTTGCTCTCAGTCCCTATCATCCTGCGACTCGTCTATAGCATTATCAGCCTCGTGTAGTATTGAGGTTGTGTGGTTTGGTTCGGCAGCACGTGCTGGAGCCGGCCACGCGCGCGGCGCTGGGCAACGTGTCGCGCTGGTTCCTGACGCTGGCGCACCAGCCCGCCGTGCTGGCCGTGGTGGGCGGCGTGGCGCTGGCCGCCGCGGCGCCGGTCTACGACGCCAAGAAGTACCAGGAGCTCGCACAACACAACAAGAAGGTACCGCCCCTGTCCCTGGGATATACGACACTACCGATCCAGAACTACCCCACTGATCCTTCCAGTAGAGGCTAGCCAGTACAGCCTTTTCGCTCCCCATGCACCTCGAACGAGGGCCTCCCCCAGAAATCTCTACGATGACCGGTCTCGGGTCTGGACGATTCACACGATGGATTCCCACGTTTTTAACCAAATCTTCAGTGCACTGTCGGGATGCTATCTGCTCATTTCAAATGGAATGCCGTTGAGCGACCACATCCCCATAACGTATATCATCAGAATCAGAATCAGACATTTATTTGTAAACATAGGTACATAATCAGGTCTTACATCACCATCATCATCATCATCATCACGGAGAAACTAATTGACTAGTGACATTAAATATAGTCTGTCAGATTTTTGTATGGTGTTGATATTATTTCCATTAGAAAACCGTGACGTTCCAGGACGGCGGCAAGAAGGACAAGAAGGCCGAGAAGAAGGAGCAGCCCAAGAAGGAGAAGGAGCCGGCGCCGCCCGCCGACGAGCTGGGCGAGGAGGCGGACAAGCCGAAAGAGGCCAAGGACCCCTTCGACTCCATGCCCAAAGGGTAGGCGCGGACCACACTTCACTGCACTCTCACTATCGACGCGCTTTCTACACACCATCTCATTAGTCTTAGTTTGTCATGCGAGGGTTCTCATTTTTAATCCGGGAGCAATATATCTGAGTCAGATTCGGTGTATTATTCTTAATTAATTAGATTTGATGATGGGCCCATGAGTTCCAATTATAAGATATATCGGTCAGTAACATTTTTCGCAACTATAGTGCATAAAACTTGGTGAAAAGTTAGATAACAAAGATAAATAAACGTAATCACGCTTAAACAGTCAAATAAAGGAATGATTATGTATAGAAACCACGAGGTTACCGTGTGTAAGATTTTTATAGTGGATCCGGGTTGCAGACCATACTCGTAGTTCAGGCACTAGCCCATCTTTAAAGGTGTCAGGAATCGTGGAACACGTTTCGTATCTAATTAAGAAAATATTTTTATTGTGCCCTTCAGGGGAATATTCATATATAACGGGACGTCATTATTCAAGGCTTTTAAAATACGGCGGTAGCTAGGCGGGGTGGTTAGTGGTATAGTTATAATTATTTCATGGGTTGGTATAATAATATGTCGCTTTCTTTTATCTCGTCGTTCCCATTTATGAGCTTGAAGGTGATAATCTTGGTGAAGGCTCAAATAATTTTATCTCTACTATTTTATACATCTTATTTTATATTTTTTCATTTGTATTATGTTTATGTATATAATATTGCTTATAAATAAATATGGTGAATCATTGGGTTTTTATCGATTTCCTGCTTGCAGTCCCTTTTGTTTTGACGTATTCTAAGTAGAGTATTCTAAGAGATTTCTCTGGAAGCGTAATATTTCAATTTTAGGAACGGTTAGTAGCCGTATTTTCGTATCGAAATAAAAAAGCAATTCATGATGGAAGAATAGAAGGTAAAAATAAAAATGCTCTGGTTCCTGATGAAAATTATATAGGCATTCAAAATGACAATTCAATTAAAGTTAAAAGTTGCACTTAGAGAAGAGAAAAGCAATGGGAATATTCCACTTATCCAATCTTGAGATAGAAATTTCAACTCTGTAATTTTTTTATCTCTAGCTAAACATACTCATACTTTATTTATCTAGAAGAAATGTAATTTCAATAGAAATGAATACAATCATACATAAAGATGATCCTGGTATCCTGTTCCACGCCATCCGACTATCTGAGCATGTCTAGTTCTGCGACCCTCTGGTTGGTCTTCTAGGACGTGTTTGGTTTGGATACCCTGGGTACATAAAAGGAATCAAATTGGTGACAAGTATATCATATGAGTGGAATATTAAAAGCCTCAATGAATTTTAAAGCTAGCGAAAGCAATAGATTAGATATACTAAAGAAAAAGAGAAATATGTCCAAAACATAATCCATTTGGTAGAATGAGCAAAATTTCTGCTTGGCTGACTGTACTAAAAGTCATAATTGTTAGAAAAATAAAATGAAGGAATCATGGTAAGTACATTTGTTAAAAGTGTGGTCGCATGTTGCAGCACATTCAACATGGACGACTTCAAGCGCTGCTACTCGAACGAGGACGAGGCGGTGTCCATCCCCTACTTCTGGCAGAAGTTCGACCCCGAGCACTACTCCATCTGGTACGCGGAGTACAAGTACCCCGAGGAGCTGGCCAAGGTGTTCATGAGCTGCAACCTCATCACCGGTGCGTTTACTCTTATATTTTACTCTAATGCTGATATTGAGAACTCAATCATGTCAGAAACTGTCGGCCTCACTTACAGTGTTGAGCTGACAGAATGTGCATCGCGTTTTATACCTGTCTCGCTCGCTCTTATGCGATCCATATAAGAACCTTTCAGTTTGCATCCGAACCAGTATTTCTATTTGAGAGCTCACAACTGTACCTTTGCTTTGCATAATTTATAATCAAGAATTAATACTGAAATATTTTATTAGTTAGTCTCGAAGCTACTCCTTTGTGGTCCCTAGGGTCTCAATCTTAGAACATTTGAGCCACGTCTCTTATGAAATAGTGTCATAACGTTCACCGCCGGAACAAGTTCCTAGCGCACGGGACGAGTCTCGGCAACAGAGCTCGCAGTGATAGAGGTGGTAATGTTAGCTGTGATATTCTTTTCATTCTTCCTTTTTGTATGTATGTACGTTTATTTATTTATTTACTTATTTAAACTTTATTGCACAAAATACATAAGTAAAAGTACAAATGGCGGACTTAATGCCATGAGGCATTCTCTACCAGTCAACCACAAGGTCAAACAGAGACATTATAGGTGCGGGAAGGGTGTACAACAATACGTGTATACACACGATGCAAATATCGAAACAAAAAAAAAAAAAACTAGTTACGTTGATAAATACATAATTATGGGAATATATATATATATATATAATATTTATTTATACTATATATATATATGAGTATGAATATATATGAATATGGATTATATAGGGTACCTGCTGTTAAATGACTACGACGAGATTTACCTAATGTTGAAGATTTTCCAAAAGGTGCTTGCGCACCAAGCGTTTGAAAGAGAGCTTGTTCTCAGCTTGACGTATACAGAGGGGAAGGGCATTCCAGAGATGAATTGCCTGCACTGTGAACGAATTGCCCATGGCGCCAGAGCGATGGGGAGGAACAGAGAGTAGTAGTTTACGGGAGGTACGGAGCTCGCCGCCTGGCCGGGCATTTACGAACTGAAACTTTGATCTGAGGTAATCTGGTGCCACAGGGTCATAAAGAATAGAGAAGAGAGTACACAAAATCCTTAGCGACCTACGCTCGCGAATCGGAAGCCACTGCAGCTGTCGACGATACGCGGAGACATGATCATATTTGCGTAGCCCAAAAATAAAACGGATACAGTTGTTCTGGAGCCGGTCTAGTCTGTCCAAAAGTCCTTGGGTTACATTAGTGTAGCATACATCCCCATAATCTATCACCGGCAGCACCAAAGTCTGTATAAGGAGTCTCTTTGTACTTACCGGGAGGAAATGTTTAAATCTGTAAAGAGATCGTAACGTACATGTAACTCTACGACAGACCTCAGACACTTGCGGCTCCCAACTAAGGCCACCAGTTTATGTATGTTTATATATATATAGATATTATTTGTGTATGTGTATCACCTCTCTGTCTTTAATATTTTGTTTGTCGTTTATTTATTATTTCTCAAATTGCTTAAAGTTCTTATCTCACCGCCTACTTTTTTCTGTTT
Organism: Apotomis capreana; assembly: GCA_947623375.1. NCBI lineage: Eukaryota > Metazoa > Arthropoda > Insecta > Lepidoptera > Tortricidae > Apotomis > Apotomis capreana. The sequence goes on along the minus strand of OX392513.1, from coordinate 330,289 downwards.
AATTTTGTTTTCTCCGCCACCCAAAGGTCGTCTGGAAGAGATCGCTCTTTAGCGATAAGACCGTCTATCGTCTACCATTATTTAATTTATGATTTCTCATGTAATATTTTTCTTGTTGGTGTGCAATAAAGTATTGTTGTATTGTATTGTGGTCGGTCCTCAGGCATGTACCAGCGGCTGGACAAGATGCGCAAGCAGGCGTTCGCGTCCGTGTGCCTGTTCGGGGAGGACGACGACTCGTCCATCTCCGGCGTGTGGGCGTGGCGCGGGCAGCAGCTCGCCTTCCCGCTGTCGCCCGACTGGCAGATCGACTACGAGAGCTACGACTGGACCAAGCTCGACCCCAGCGACCCCGCCACCAAGCAGCTCGTGCAGGTACACACCACATGCTGTACGAACATCTAGAAAATAACATTTTCATCTGTCCTGTTCGGGAAGTGTCATTTTCATGAGTAGATAGCCGGGTGGAAAATAGCTTTTCCATCCCTAGGGTGGAAAGTAATTTTTCTTTAATTGCCACGGATCTAGATGCACGTCGTGACCAACTCAATTAGGTACAATCTAGTCGGCCGTGGTAAGTGCGTGGCCATTGAAAAAATTTCTCCAAAAGTAAGATATATGCAAGCTTAATTTATTTACATCTAATTATTAAATATAAATATGCATTATATTTGATTATATTCGTAATAAATACATATAATTCTGTCCCTGATTTATTTATAGAATCGTATATTTAGATAAAAAACAAAATAGAAACCATTGGATTTGTTTTTAGGGTTCCGTAGCCAAATGGCAAAAAACGGAACCCTTATAGATTCGTCATGTCTGTCTGTCTGTCTATCTGTCTGTCCGTCTGTCCGTCCGTATGTCACAGCCATTTTTTTCCGAAACTATAAGAGCTATGCTGTTGAAACTTGGTAGGTAGATGTATTCTGTGAACCGCATTAAGATTTTGATGCAAAAATAAAAAAATAATAATAAATATTGGGGGCTCCCCATACTTAGAACTGAAACTCAAAATTTTTTTTTTCATCAAACACATACGTGTGGGGTATCTATGGATAGGTCTTCAAAAATGATATCGAGGTTTCTAGAATATTTTTTTTCTAAACCGAATAGTTTGCGTGACAGACGCTTCCAAAGTGGAAAAAAGTTGGTCCCCCCCCCTCTAACTTCTAAAATAAGAAAATGAAAAATCTAAAAAAAACATATGATGTACATTACTATAAAAACTACCAACGAAAATTGTTTTGAACGAGATCTAGTAAGTAGTTTTTTTTTAATACCTAACTTTGCAAGTTTGCACCTAATTTATATGGGGCGCTATACATACCAGGTGCAAACTTAACTTAAACACTTAGGGATGGAAAATGTTTGTACGGAACCCTCGGTGCGCGAGTCCGACTCGCACTTGGCCGGTTTTTTTTTTATTGTTGGCGGTACGTATATTTTATATATTTTTTTCTTTTAAAAAGAATGATAATGAACGTTTGCAATAGAAAAAGCAGGAACACGAGATTAAATATAAATACCGTGTCTTTTATTATTGGTTAAAAATGACATGGACATTAATTTAACACACTCATGACATGTGCGTGTAGTATTTTATTTTCCTCGCAGTCGAAATGAAAAGTAGAGTGTTTAACTCGGGTGAAATTACCCATTTCACCCTCGAACTATTGGCGCTCTCACTTCGTTCGAGCGCCAGAAATATCTCGGGTGCAATGGGTCACTTTCTACCCTTGGTTAACAATCTACTATTTCATCTCTCCTGTTCAGAAAGTGTCATTTTCATGAGTAGATAGCCGGGTGGAAAATAGCTTTTCCATCCCTAGGGTGGAAAGTAATTTTTTTTTAATTGCCACGGAGTCAAAGATAAGTGCCATCTAGATGCACGTCGTGACCAACTCAATTAGGTACAATCTGGTCGGCCGTGGTAAGTGGCCATTGAAAAAATGTCTCCAAAAGTTAGATATACGCAAGCTTCAAATACAAATACAAATGTCTTTATTTTGCTTGAAATATGGTACATAAGTTGGTCAGACAATAATATAGCACAATACATATTTCACCAGCATCTGGCATCCAAAATTTTATAACTTATAACTAACAATCAACGCCTATCAAAGGAGGTAAAATATTCAGCTACGGAGTAAAAAGTCTTTTCCACAAGCCATGCTTTTAGTTTTATTTTAAAAGTTTTCAAAGGTAATTCTTTTATTTCCTGATCAAGCCTATTATATATTTTAATACTCATACAGAAAGTGTTCTTGCCATACAAAGCTGTTCTTTTGTAAGGCATTACTAGCCTATCAGGGTACCTTGTATTGAAATTTGATACGTCTCGATATGTTTTGAAGAGTTCTGGGTTCGCTTTTACAAATACACATATTTCATATATGTACATACATGGTACCGTCATTAAGCATAAATCTTTGTTCATTTATTTAAATCTAATTATTAAATATAAATATGCATTATATTTGATTATATTCATAATATAAACATATAATTATGTCCCTGATTTATTGATAGCATCGTACATTTAGATAAAAAACAAAATAGAAATCATTGGATTTGTTTTTTTTTTAATGTTGTCGGTACGTATATATATTTCTTTCTATTAAAAATAATAATAATGAAAGTTTGCAATAGAAAAGCGGGAACACGAGATTAAATATAAATACAATTGCCGAGAAACTTCTTGAGCCTAACCTTGACTGCGCAGTAGCTGATTTACGTACAAATATGCATGCGCAGATCCGCCATTTTGGGTCAAGAAGTTTCTCGGCAACTGTACCGTGTCTTTTATTAATTACTGGTTAAAAATGTCATGGACATTAATTTAACACACTCATGACATGTGCGTGTAGTATTTTATTTTCCTCGCAGTCGAAATGAAAAGTAGAGTGTTTAACTCGGGTGAAATTACCCATTTCACCCTCGAACTATTGGCGCTCTCACTTCGTTCGAGCGCCAGAAATATCTCGGGTGCAATGGGTCACTTTCTACCCTTGGTTAACAATCTACTATTTAAAGCCATACGCGACGGTCTTCTGCTTTTCTCAAGGCAACACCTCTCTAGCATAACTGTCACACGCGACTATATCTCGCGCGAGATTAATTACCTGTCTCTTTCTGTAGAATAATGTGAGAAAATGACGGGTAGCGCTACCTCGCGCGACAAGTCGCGAAGCATAGTTGTGCTAGACGGCCAGGGATGATATAGCGAGTCCCGTTACATATGGTCATACTAAATCATTTACCGGCTACTTTCTCTACGACCAGTTTATACAAGCTATCGGAATATCTTCACCGTTCACCCGCCATACTTAAATTAATACAACTTTCCAAACCACATTCAGGATTCATCAAGAGATAAGGATTTGGCCACAGAAGCCTGTACTAACCTCATTATGCTACTATTTTCAGGACTACTTCTCGTGGAGCGGCACCGACAAGCAGGGCCGCAAGTTCAACCAGGGCAAGATCTTCAAGTGAGCCGAGTTCGTCCGTCGTGTGTACGTTATTGTAAAAACTTGCATTTATTTAAGGTGCGGAAGCTCATCTCATTCGTAAGTCTGTAATAAAAATCGTTTATTTACTATTTTGAAGTTTTAATCTAACGCGTCCTATCCTCGTATCAAAACTTAGTCAGTCATATGCCATTGTGAGGTAAGAATTTAAAGATTCTGTACTTTAATTGGTTGATTGTAACACAGGACAACCGGAGTGACGCGTCGGTGGCGTCAGCCAGTGATACTGGTAAGGTAACATCTGACATGCTCGTTGCTGGGCGTTTTCCAAAAAAAAACCGAATCACCAAGGATTCGGGTTCAGAACTTGACGAATTATTTTTATCTGCTAACGTAAACCAAATGTTTACAATGAAGCGAAAAATTGAGATGATGGTGCCGACTATAAAGTCTAAATCTTTACGGTAGATGGCGCTACGATGCCAGCCTAAGGCATGTTGAAGCAACTGGTTGAAAGATTCAATGGATCTGACATCTGTTTCGGTGGTCCAGTTGGTAGGACGCCCGTGTTGGCCCGGAAAGCCGTTGGAAACGAATCCTGTCTGAACCATTAAAATTTAAAAAATTTCGCTTCATTGTAAACAGAACTTGACTTTTTTTTTATTATGTTACTCAGAACCGATAGCATTTTAAATGTGCATAATAAAAAAACTTGTGAAGAATAAGAAAGTGTCCTAAATTTGTCCGTTCCATTACGTCACGTTGGATATGAACTTTTTCATTTCGAGCGTTACGTAGTGGAAACTAAAATTCCCATACAAACTTTGGGACACTTTAAGGGTTCCGTACCCAAAGGGTAAAAACGGGACCCTATTACTGAGACTTCGCTGTCCGTCCGTCCGTCTGTCACCACTTCACCAGGCTGTATCTCAAGAACGGTGATAGCTAGTTTTCACAGATGATTTATTTCTATTGCCGCTATAACAACAAATACTAAAAATAAAATAAATATTTAAGGGGGGCTCCCATAAAACAAACTTACAGTAGTGGTACGGAACCCTTCGTGCGCGACTCCCACTCGCACTTGGTGTATTTTTATTCTTCACATTGAAAATGTTGTCGATTCTGAGTAGGATGAATCCAAAAACGTCAAGTTCTGGAAGAAAGAGGGTTTCGGGTTTCTTTTTTTGGAATACGTTCTGCTAAGATACTTGTTGTTGACTAGCCGAAGGACTAGGACTGGCCCGAGTACTGTACATCGGATTGGCAGTAAGGCTTAGTCTGTATTTATTCTTCACATTGAAAATTCGACGATTCTGGGTAAGATGAACCCAGACACATCAAGTTCGGGAAGGATTCGGATTCAAACCGGGATCCGCGATTTGTTTTTTAAACACCCACGCTTTTTTACCATCAATTTCTAACAATTCGAACTAATTTTAAACTAAACTACAGATATAATTATATTGATATTCGGTTGGAACAGAAAAAATGTTCAGATATTGTTTTATGTGAACTGATCAGATCGGATAACGGTGTCTGGAAGTCTTTTAAAAAAATATATTTGTATGTGCCTTTGAGTATTTAAAATGACAAGCATATCATCATCATCAGCCCGGAGTCGTCCACTGCTGGACATAGGCCTTCCCCAGTTCGCGCCACCATACCCGGTCCTCAGCTTTCCGCATCCAACCGCTTCCCGCCACTCTTCCTAGGTCGTCGGTCCACCCGGCGGGAGGCCGTCCTACAGGGCGTGTCGTGCGTGGTCTCCACTCTAGAACTCGTCTGCCCATCGACCATCGGCTCTGCGACAAATATGCCCCGCCCACTGCCACTTCAACTTGCATATCTTTAGGACTATGTCGGTCACTTTGGTTCTCCGTCGGATCTCCTGGTTCCGGATTTTGTCCTTCAGAGAAACTCCGAGCATAGCCCTCTCCATAGCTCGCTGAGCAACTTGGAATTTGTGGACGAGGCCTTTTGTTAGTGTCCACGTCTCGGCCCCATAAATAAGGACCGACAAGCATATGCAAACAGAATATTTAAAAAAGTTTACACATATTGTGGTGGTCAAATTGTAAATTTATCATGCTGTGATTGGATTTGCAGCGCTCTTTTTAAGAGTCTGGTCATCGAAACGTGATACTGAAATTGACCGCGAAATTTTAAAATTCTAGCTCTAGTATCGCTGTACAAACTAGAACTAAACAGGTACCTACTTTTGACATTAATTTTTTTGTCGCCAATGACTGATAAGTATATCTGCACCATTGTATTGGTATCAGTCATTGCTCATTGGCGATGAAATATGTGCTAGAATTTTTAAATTTGGCGGTCATTTTCAGTATCACGTTTTGAAGACCAGACTCTATACATATTTCGGCGTGAAAAGATTGCCAGCCTCGCATTCCCTGCCGGATACCTACAACGACAAACCTACTCGGCAGGCAATCCCCATTTTCCCGGCCTCTGTATTAAATTAAATTACCTAATCTACTTCTCCTTCCTGCATCATGCATGGTTTTCCTTTGCGGTGGAACGCTCGGAGCGGGAAATCTGTCGCCAGGTAATAACTATGTAATTTTAGGAATTAAACCACAAACATTGGAAAGCAAAAATTTTTATTTTTTACATTTCAGACTTTTGCCTAAACTGATAGAATTTCTTTAACATTAGTACATAGGTAGGTACATTATTACATATATGTTATTGCATCAATGAAACGAACTAAGTAACTGCGAGTCGCTAAAGTGAATCACCGCGGTGTGACGTCACACCCGCCACAACATGGCGGTGACGTGGCGTCAAAACAACTCGATTGCCACCGTCTTGCCTATCGATAGCTCTAGAAGAAAAATTAAGTCAAATCATCACCAGTATATTTAAAAATACTTTTGTTTCGACGCCACGGCACGGCACCGATACACAGTTCGCGTCAAATAAGACAGCGGTCAACCGAGTTAATCAACACGTTGGGTTACTCTGTCCAAAACATTAATCATAGGTACATTTTGGAAAATGTTAATAGGATTTTTTTAAGGCTCCGTACTCAAAGCGAAATTTGATATTTTCGCAGAATGTGTATTACGGCGGCATTAGTATGGCGGCAATAAATATGTGGTAAATTTTTTTTTATTTTTATTTGATGATACAGAGTTTGCACCTAGTAGGTATGTATATGGCACCATCATGTACAACTGAAGTGCAAATTTAACGCAACCAATCAAGTTTGTTGTATGGGAGCTCCACTCTTTTATTGATTTAGGTAGTACCTATTTATTGTTATTGCGACAACCGAAATACACCATCTGTGAACATCTAGCTATCACGGTTTATGAGATACAGTCTGGTGACAGATAGACATACCTGCATAAGGACAGTGGAGTCTTAGTAATATGGTCCCGTTTTACCCTTTAGGTACGGAACCCTAAAAAGTGCTTTAAACGGGATTCGAACCCACTTATCCACGGCTATCCGGGCCAGTCGGGCGATCGACTAATTGATCCAACTGCCTCGAGCGGAGCTTAAGAACGTATTGACCTCCTCTCTCCTGATTTCCGGGGCGACATACAGCTGCCTCAGTTCACGCGAGCCGTCCCCGGTTACTGAAGCTTCCACCTGCGAGTTCTCGAACTCAATCGACTCTGTGCCCACAGAATGATATAAGGTTCTCAAACCAATTTTATACTATCTCATCTCATGTCACGTCTCAAGCAAATAAATTTCATTTCTAAGGATATGAAAAGCGCGTTCGTCGTTGGAAACTTGAGCAGAGAACTTTGTTCAACCAACGTTCATACGATCCAACCCGGAATTCGTCTATTGGTGTATTACGACCGTCAAGCTACAAATCAGGCGCGAACAGTTCGTGGTCTCAGACACTAGAGGGCGAAATAGCAACTCTGATCTTCGCCCCGCTTTCGTCGGCCACGGGCTCATAGTAACCGGGTATCTATCAGAGAGAATGGTTTTAACAGCGTCGTCGTCTGATTAAGATGCTCAAATAGTCAAAATTGACGCTATCCAAATATTACTACTGTTGGTACATTCACTGCATTGATAATCACTGTTACCTTCATATTCGCTGGAACTCGTATCTACGCGGGATGAAACGAGTCACGATGCTAAGTCGCGGCCGAGTTCGACCGCTGAACATTTCGTAAAGTCGTTGGCAGTGCACGCACGCGTTGTGTAGGTACATTCGTAACGTAGACATAAATCACTTTATTACATAGGGACAGAGCAGACGTGAATCTTTACAACGAAGCTTTGAGCTGGCGACCGCGCGCGCCGACGCCACCCACAGGCGGGACCTCCAATCTTAGCACCGACTCTACTATTGGTAGGTACTCTGTAAGTATCAGCTACATGTTCATAATCTAAGTCTAACTATGCATGGCAAATGGGCTTTGTATCTCGATCACTTTCGAATCGTTTTCACTATGATTCGTCTAGATCTGATCTAAATTGCACTGGCTGATTACTCAATGCTCTTAACATCCGCGTGCTTGTGATGCAAATTCTCTTGTGTTTTGGGTAATTTATCGTAGCATGTTCTAGTGGGAATGTCCCGCCTGTGTCGGGCGCCCCTCGCACACACGCATATGTACACTGTATCTACAGAGCGCCCGCGGCCGCGACCGCGGCAGGTACGTAGGTGACGTGCGAACAAACAGACAAACATGCGCGGACCACGTCACTCGCTATACAACACGTTACACTATCGCATAAAAACCGCAATACCTATACACTTCGAACAATTCAATAAACATCAAAAAATGCAAAGGTCAACGGTGGCTAATAGGAGAGATATAAACGACGCTATAAATATATATAGAACGGGGTAAATTTACATCTCAAAAATGATAACAACTCGCTTCGAGTCAATAGTGAATATGATTTATAAAACGCTTTAAGGTCTAGAAGGGAAGCCGTCGTCGGGGCGACGACGAGCGAAATGAGGTGGTGCGGCGAGCGTCAGTGACGTCGCGCGCCTCGCGTCGGGGACACCTGTAACATACACAAATACACATATTGTAGCTTACACGTTATCTAACCCTCGTAGCACAACTGAGCACATAATCATTCAGTGTAATGATTAACGTAAGGAATGGAATGGGATGTATGTGCATATAGGGGGTCTGTAAGTAGAAACTCACTCTGGGTTCATGTTCGAGGTGCTCCTGCGCGCGCAGGTCGAAGTCGGCCACGAAGGGGCGCGCCACCTGCGCGCCCAGCTCCGGCCGCCCCGCGCAGCCCTCCGGCGAGCTGGCAGAACAATCGCGGCTGTTAGGTAGGTACTGTGTATGTCTCCCTACCTACATAGGTACTTACATGCATACTATTTATTTATTTATTTATTAAAAGGTTTGCCAACAGATACAACACTTACATGCATACTATTTATTTATTTATTTATTAAAAGGTTTGCCAACAGATACAACACTATACGAAATAACAATAAGAAACATAGATATGTGTACATGGAATGACAGAGTGTCTATCCAATGATAGGCAAACACGACATGCATATCTAAAAGCTACTTAAACAATGTGAGGAGATAACATTACAAAGAAAATAACAATTTTAAATAACTACTACATTAACATTAAGTACTAAGTAGTTCACAAAACTATCAACTACGTAACATGACAGTTCCGAAGGAATATCTTAAATTTATTTAGTGACATAGCCATTAAGTCAATCCTCCCTACATATTCTAGGAATGACACTGTGATATCCAAGATTAGTTCGATAGTTGTCCAAAGCAAAGGGACGGAAATTGGCTATGCGAGAGTTAGGTCTAGGTACCGTAAATCCAACTTTGTTCAATAATTGCGGAGAATCTATCAACCCAGTTATAATTGACAACATTTCATATTTTTAAGATATCATTTTATTACTTTTCTGAATTCTGCTTAAAAAGATGAAGTAATCTGTGTTTTTATTTATTTTCTGAGATGATTATTTATTTTATTATTAATTTATAAAAACATACTCATTTTAAAATGTGGCAACACCAAAACCAGAACTTAATGGAACGGTTGTCGGTTTTCGTATTAAAAAAAACTTAATAAAACTCGGTATGCATCTGTCAACGTCAAATAAAAAAAAAAATTTTTTTTCGCTCTTTGGTTTAGACAACAACCCTATTCAGCCCGTATTGTCTTAGATTGCAGTTATTTGATGTATTTTCTTATATTTCTTTAAATACAGAAGAATAAATTCAAAGATTTTTTTTTAAGGTACACGACATAAAGCCCTGTCGATCTCTATATTAATTTCCACCTGTTATAAATATGAAATGTTGTCAATTTTGAATAGTAAGACCTGATCAGAGATCCAACGACGTTTCTCTAATGATGGTAAATTGAAAAAAATCAGTCGGTCTGTATAACTTGTTAGGGAGCGAAGTTTCTTCTGATGAACAGACAAGTAAAACAGAAAACGCTTTTGTATCCTTTCGATCCGAACTTGGTGGCACTTATACTGAGGGTTCCATACACTAGAACAATACTCCAATACGCTTCTAACCAGCGCAAAGTATGCAGTAATCAGAGCTGTTTTATTTTTAAAATTCTTGCAGTTGCGCCAAACGAAACCTAATAGTTTGTAAGCCTTACTAATAATCTCATCAATATGGGCGGTGAATGATAACGGCTATCCAATATAACGCCCATCTCTCATTACTGAAACTTCTTCCAGGGGTACATTTTCTATGCAATATGATGTTATTAGGGGGTGCCGTTTTCTGTTGAATTTGATGTGCTTACATTTGTTTACATTCAAGGGCAATTTATTTAGACTGGACCACTCAAGAACGCGATTTAAATCCTCTTGCAAATGAAGTGCGTCAGATGGAGTATTTATTACTTTGAAGATTTTTAAGTCATCGGCAAAAAGTGAAAAGCTGGAGTTATGAATAACCTGTGACATGTCGTTAATGAAGGCTAGGAATAAGGTAGGCCCGAGGTGAGAACCTTGTGGTACGCCGGAAGGGGCTTCGAAACTTTTCGATTCCCGACCACAAACCACAACTTTTTGGGATCTCGAAGATAAGTAGCTCGAAAACCAGTTAAGTAATCTGCCATGGATTCCAAAGTTATCCAACTTATTTATTAGGATTTTATGGTCGACCCGATCGAAAGCTTTGCCTATGTCGGTGTATATTGCATCTACTTGCTGACCCTTATCCAGTGCTGCTGATAGCTCCGAAACAAGCAAAACAAGATTTTCACGAAAACCATGTTGCTGCGGTATGAGAAACGGCTTTAGGTGACTAATCAACAAGGTCCGGAATTTTTCATAGCAAATGTCAGTCTTTGAGAGGGTTCGACCAAAGTGTTTTATCGACTATCGATAAATAATTTTCACTTAACGAAACATCGTTAAAGTAATGAAATCATGCTTTTGGATATATACAGTGGCGTTCAGCTAATTAGCGACATCATTATTTTATTCCATACAACTGTATATTAAATATGACTTTAGAAATTCTATGAACGACGTAAGATGCAGTTGACCAATTTTATTATTAACTAGGACGTGCCGGCAACTTTGTCCGTGTATTTTTTTTATTAACTGACGACGGATAAAAAGTATCCTATAACCATCTTTGGATGTCTAGCTATCCCTGTACCAAAATTGGTTAAAATCTGTCCAGCCGTTTCGGCGTGATCAGAGGACATAGGAAATTATGATCAACAGATGGCGCCAGACAGGCATGGCGCCGCGAGTCTATACAAAACAAATGACGATCGTGCATCACGCTATTAAGATTTTTCCTGAAATGGTGACCCCTCTCCATAGAAAATATATTTTCAATAGAAATCTAGAATTTTATAATAGTATAGACACAGACCAATAAACCTAGGTTATATATAGGTTTATTGGTCTGTGAGTATAGATAACATAGATAGTGGACGCGTGTTTAAACAAGTTTCAGCAGAGTGCAAATGAAATTTCTGTAAAACCTATATTTTTTAAATAGGCATATGTATATTCCGTTTCTAATTAAAATTAAAATATGGAGTTGTAAAAAATGTTAATTTGAACATGTCTTGTTTCTAAAGTACAACTTTTACAAAAACTTTATTTTTCCTTTTTTAAACACCTATACTCCCGTTTAAACACCCATACTTCATGTTATTAATAATAAAAATTCTCAACCGCATCTTACATTTTTCAACAAATTTCCAAAGTTATATTTTATATGCAGTTGTATGGAATAAAATAATGATGTCCCTAATTAGCTGAACGCCACTGTATATATCCAAAAGTTCATTTCATTGCTTTAACGATGTTTCGTTAAGTGAAAGCTATTTATCGATAGTCGATAAAACACTTTGGTCGAACCCTCTCACAGTTTGATTTTTGCTATGAAAAATTCCGGACCTTGCTAATCAATCAGTATTTTATTTACCAGTGATTCAAATACCTTCCCTAAGATTGAGAGCAGAGATATAGGCCTATAATTTTCAATGTCGTTAGCGCTACCTGTTTTAGGAATCGGTAGGACATTAGCTTTTTTCCAGACCGACGGAAAAATTCCACTTTCAAGAGAATAGTTATAAATTACAGAAAGAGGATAAGCTAAACTACTTGCACAGTTTGCAACAAAAATTCCCGGAATGCGGTCAGGCCCCGACCCTTTACTTTTATCTACATTTTTAAATGCTCTCTCGACCGCGCTTGGGGTAAATTGAATTTTCCCCAACGTACTGTGACAGACAACGTTTACTGGTGCTGGAAAAGGTGTACTTATTATTAATACCTGAGCTATTTGTCACATACACTGAGGAAAAATGGTCAGCAAAGGCGTTGCAAATTGCGGTAGGCGTTGTCAGTTTAACATTTCTTAGTTGCATTTCGCCAGGCATGGTACCTTTGTTTTGCCGCTTGGATTTTATAAATGACCAAAAGGCTTTCATATTGTTTTTAGAGATGGACTCTTCGATGGTCTTCATGTAAATAGCATAGCTTTCCTTAAAATCAAGATTATCTATGGGATACGAGCAATAATGAGTGGCTGGGCATAAAAATCAGATTGATTGAGATCCTTATTAATTGAGGTTTGTGTAATTTTTCCCTTCGAGTAGTTCTGATTAACTTCAGACGCGTAAACTTACTTGGCAATAATGAGTCGAGGTTCCCCTAGTCGCACCGCGACGTGACACTCCCCGGAATCCCCGGGGCGCCGGGAGCTCACCTGAGCTCGTGGTCAGCAGCGGCAGCTCGTCGTCCTGTCGCGCGGCCACGTGGCACTCCCGGGGCGCCGGCAGCTCACCTGAGCTCGTGGTCGGGCGGCGCGGGCGCGGCCAGCAGCGGCAGCTCGTCGTCCTGTCGCGCGGCCACGTGGCACTCCCGGGGCGCCGGCAGCTCACCTGAGCTCGTGGTCGGGCGGCGCGGGCGCGGCCAGCAGCGGCAGCTCGTCGTCCTGTCGCGCGGCCACGTGGCACTCGCAGCGGCACTCCTCGGGCTCCACGTAGCTGAACACGGCGTCGCGCGCGCCGCCGTCCGCCGCCGCCGCCGCCGGCAACGTCTGGATCCGCTTCGGCTGCTTGCGCCGCTCGGGGACCTCCGAGAAGTCGATCCACTCCGACTTCGCGCTCGTGCGGGAGTCGTGCCCACCTGATTGGAAAGTATATATGTACTTAAAACACACATACACACACACACGCACGGCTTTTTATGGAGATGCCACGACTTTGCGTGACAACGGTAGTGCTCATATCTGCGTAACGTGATAGTATTAAGTAGTAGGTAACTTAGAGAAAACGAAACAAGACTCACCATCACCGCCGCTCCTGGTCCGGGGCCGGTCGGGTCTGGGCGGCGCGCTGGCCGACGAAGTGCGCGGCCGCCGCGGCAGCTTGATGCGCAGCTTCTCGGTGGGCGCGGGCTCCGGCGCCGCCGCCGCGGGCGGGGCCGGGGGCGGGCCGGGCGCGCGCGCCGAGCGGGCGCCGGGCGCGCGCGGCCGCCGCGTGCCCGCCGTCGACACGCCGCCGCGCTCGCGCACCGGCACCATCGGCAGCGCCAGCGACCGCTCCAGGGGCAGCGTCGTCGGGACGTACGGGAGCTCGTCCTCGAACGATTCCTGCACCACGAGCCCGCGCTGCTCGACGTCGCTGCCGCCGCGCGTCGGCGGCGCCGCCTCCGAGCTGCCCTCCGACTCGGACGAGTCCCGCGCGGCGTCCGGCGGCGAGCGCGAGCGCGCGCGGGCGCCGCGCGACGCCGGCCGCGCCTCGGGCGGCGACGTCGGCGTCGGCTCCGTGGTGATGTGCGTGTCGCGCAGCGGCGGCGGCCGCGCTTCCTCGGGCGGGCTCGGCTCGGACAACCCCGGCAGCGACTCGGAGATCTCGCTCGTGACGCTGGGCGTCTTGGTGATGCTAAACTGCGTACTGAATACCTGCTCGCGGCTGCCGACGTGCGTCGTGAACACGAGCCGCTGCTTGCGGCGCGCGCGCTCGTCGCTCGGCGTCATCGTCGCCGGGCCGGGCGCGGGCGCCGGCTCCGCGCGCCGGCCCTCGTCGGAGCTGGACTCGGTGCGCGTGTCGCCGTTTCTGCTGTCGTCGAGCTGTCGGGACTCCGAAGTGACGATGCTGCGCCGCGACTCCGGCGAGGCGACGCTGCGGCGCGAGTCCGGCGTGACGAGCGCCGAGTCGGGCGCGGGCGCGGGCTCGGCGGCGGGCGTCGCCGGCGGCGACGGCGCCGTCCGCTCCGTCGGGGAGTGCAGGGGGATGATAATGCTGCCGTCGGGCAGAACTGTGCGGTGGACGGGTTTTTGCGCGTGAACGGAGGAGACGGACGGGAGCGGCTCGGGGCGGTCGCGAGCCGGCTGCGGCGCCGACGCGGGGCGGGCGAGCTCCTGCGCGGGCTCCGAGCCGGGCCGGCGGGCGCCGCTCGAGCCGGGCCGCTCGTCCGGCGGCGTGCGCAGGGGGATGTGGATCACGCCGTCGCGCGCGTCCTCGTAGTACTTGAGCTTCTCGACGCTGCGGCGCGGCCCGGGCGCAGGCGCGGGCGGCGGGCCCGGCGAGCCGGCGCGTGAGCCGGCGCGGGATCCCGGCGACGGTGATGCGCCGCTACGGCGCGGAGTCTTAAACAATGAGAGTACGGAACCACGGATCTTGCCCGCGGAGGAGGGCGTGGTGGAGCGGTCGCGGTCGCGACTCTTGCTGCGCGAGCGGCCCTCGTTGAGGCTCTTTTTGCGGCGCAGCGCGCTCGACGGCGAGTCGGGCGAGGCGATGGTCTCGCGGGACTTGAACAGGGAGCAGAAGGAGGATTTTCGTGACACCGCGCCGGCCGGCGACGGCGTGCGGCGCCGCGACGGCGTAGGCGACGGCGGCTCGCGCTCGTCGCGCCGCGGGCCCAGCTCCAGCGTGGCCGGCTTGCGCAGCGCCTCGCCCGCCACCAGCGTGTGGTCGCTCTCGTCATCGTCGTCGTCGTCGTATTCCTCGTCGGGTTTGAGCTTTATTCTGATTATGTCCTTGGAATGATTCCTATTCCGGTAGACCTCGGGCTCGGAGCGCTCCTTCGAGCGAGCCGCCCGGGCCTGATTTCTCGTCTCCTTCTGCCGCTTCTCCTCGGCGGGCGTGATGGCGACGACCACTGCAGGCGGGTCAGTCGACGCCGGGCGCGGCGCAGGCGCAGGCGCCGGCGTGGGGGCGGGGGCGGGGGCGGGGGCGGGTCGGGCCGCGGGTCGCGCGGCCGTGGCCTCCACCATGACCTCGGTGCGCACCTCGCGCCGGTCGCGCGTGTTGGCGGGCGCGGGCGCGGGCGCGGGGGCCGGAGCGGGCGCGGGAGCGGAGACGACCGCGGGCTCGGCCGCGCGCTGCACCAGCTCCAGCAGCCGCTCCTCGACGGCCGCGGCGCAGACTTCGGGATCATTCTCTATCGGCTTAGGGCCGCAGAAGGACGTCTCGAGTAACATCTTGTGCGGGGAGGGCGAGCGCGACGTGCCCGACACGACGGACAGTCGCGACACGCGCGACGCGTGGCTGAAGCCCGACAGCGCCGAGTGCGCCGAGCACTGCGAGCCCACGGACGACAGCCGGCTCGTGCGGCCCGACACGGCCAGCAGCGCCGCCTCCGAGCCCTGGCTGTCCTTGCGCGAGTGGCGGCGAGACGCGGACAGCGGCGCGGGCGCGGGCGGCGGCGCCGGCTTGGGCTCGCCGGGCGCGCCCTCCAGGAAGGCGAGCTCCTCGGTGGAGGAGCGCAGCTCGAGCGCGCCGTCCTCGCGGAAGCCGAGCTCGAGGCGGCCGCGCGTGTCGGCGTCCTCGGCCGTGCCCGCGAACAGCGCCATCTCAGGCGAGCTGTCGCGCGAGTCGTGGTGGCTGGAGCTGGAGGCGCGCGAGATGTCGATGCGCGGCGCGGCGGGGGCGCCCAGCGCGCCGGCCGCGGGCGAGGAGTGCGAGCGCGCGCGCGCCTCCGCCGGGGCCAGCGCCGCGCCCGGCGACGCCGACCGGTCCTCTACGATCTCCGGCAGCTGGAACGTCTGTTTCGATTCGGGGCTCGACTGTGGAGGGATTGATCGGGCGGATTAACTCGGGACCGACTCGTGAATATCAAACGCTGCGCTACTAGCAGCGTCTCGGGTCGGCGTCTCAGAGGATCGTTTGCCGACCGAAGGCGCTCCTAGAGCAGGAGCGAAAAAGCGAAGCGAAGAGAGAAAGAGAGATACATACTGCCTGCCTCACCTCGTCAGAGACGTCGTGGTCGAAGGAGGCGAAAGGCGCGGGCCCGCGGCGCGGCTGGCGCGGGCCCGGCGCCGGCGCCGGCGCGCCCGCCATGCGCTAGCGCCGCCGCGCCCGCATCGCTGCAACTCCGGGCACGGACGATCACCTGCACGTAAATGACACTTCAGACGACACTTCACATACGACACTGCATTTCCGACTTCCTTAGCACCAAACTACATCCGCCGATCGAAACGCTTCCGATTAAAATTATGTAAGGCGATCAGTTGTCGTCGCTGTCGACGGACGGACGTTAATCGCCAGCAGACGTTCACCCGAAGGCGGTCGAACGAAAACGTGTAATGTGTCACTTTAGTGTGTAGGGTGCGTTCACATCAAACTCCGGTCGGATCGGGGACGGGCGCTCGACACGCGGGCTCTCCTGGCCGCCGGGCGCTCGGGCTCGGCTGGCGGGTGCTCGCGCTCGGGCGCCGCGGACACGGCCGGTACCTGGTCGCTGGTGGTGGCGAGCCCATGGCGCCGCACAGCCCGCCGCGTGATGTCACGATCGACGCGCCCCGCCCGCGCGCCTGCGCGCTCGCCGCGCCTGCGCCCTGCTGCCGCCTCCCGCGCCCGCAGCCCTCGGCGGTGCATGCACCCACTGACACACTCCGTACGATCGTGTGGATTAAAACGCCCTCCACTAAAATATGGATTTTTAGTTTAGTGGTCGTGGCGGAGCGGAGCCGCCTGGCCGCGCGTCGATCGCTCATTATTCAGCTGCGACTTGTCGTAATGTTCGACGAGTCGGATCGATAACTTGCCGATGCCACACACGTGGCGGCGCACGAAGGGCCCGATGTTATCAATAAACCTGTACTAGTTGGGTGCCAGTTACGGCTCCTCGGGGGCTCTTGTCGAATAAAATTGATTTGAATAAGATTAATTTCCTATAACTTCTATATATTTAATATAGGTAATCCGGCGTTCGATCCCCATCTAACATATTCATAAATGTGAAATTCATTTAAGTATATCGAACGTTATAAAACCGGAGCGCGAACTTTTAAATCAAAAAGTAAGGAATAAAAACAAATATAAGAAATCAATCCTGAGTGCAAGCTTGTTGTGTCGTCACGTCGTCACCTACCTATACTTAGGAGTCAAGAGCACCCTCTCTACTGTTCACCTGTTGGCGGCGACTGCTATCGATTGATCGGTTTGGTGAGGTCGTCGCCATGCCGTTAGCGAGTAGTTTCACTGAGACCCACAATTCACTCGCGAGACGCGACGAATGCAACGCTGCGAGCTCTATATGTCCGTCGCCGTCGTCTCTACGAGTATAGGTACCTACAGACAGCTAGACTATTCTATACATTGCCGGATTGACCTAGAAACCTAGAAACTTGTAATCACCCATTTCCTGTGACGTATAGCTAGGATGAGTTGAGAATCCTATTTCCTTTTTAATATCCTTCTAAAACTGCTTTTCAGAGTAAGGTATAACAAATGTCAGAGTAAGGTATAATAGATAGCCATCAATAATGTATAATGTCTAAAAAAATTGTCACGTAATAAGTAATACAACTTATTTTATGTCGCGTTACTTAGACATTATATAGGTATAATATGTATAACTACCTAATAAGTACCTACATAAGCCATGACATTATACCAGCTGACATGTAGGTAATTAATTAGCTGCGAGTCGTAACGGCCGAGTTGGTTTTACCTAGGTATATAGGTACACTACACCAGAATGTTCGGTAAAAGATACTCTATATTAGGCACCCATCAGTCACAGAACGCAAGAAATCGAGTTCGTCTGCGTAAGCAAGGGTGCAATTAGTTACATAAGTATACCAACTTGGTTAAATCGATTCTACCAATTTAAGGCCTTCACCCACCAAACGGAGCGGGAACGACAATCGGTTTCAGACTTTTGACATTTAAAGGTCAGACCAGTGTTTTTTTTTCTAAGCGTTGAGCTCGTTCCACTGGACACTTTTACACGCGCATATATTACGCGCTTCTTTTCATTTCGTTTCATTTCAAACGCACGTATTTTAAGCGCAGAACCAACACTACTGAAACTGCTCTGAGGAGTAAAAACAATGACAACAATTAAATTCACAGTCATATTTTTTTATTGACAACAGAACATAGGATCCATCTGTGTGGGTATGTATAGGTACAAGGTACAACATGCGAACATCTCACTATGGCGGCCGCCGCGCGCCGCGACGGCGAGGTACAATAAAATATAGGTATTTTCTTAGCGCTAGTCCTTAGCGTAGATTAGGTTACGTTAAATTGTAACCCAAATGTCATGAACACCGCTATATAAGTACAATATAGATATTTTTCGAATAGGCATACAGATACAGTAGAAATTCGAACAAGTGTAGTTTTAATACATGCTACATACTGAAAATTGTACTAGGTTTGTGAGTTTTTACAATACGTAGGCAAGAGTTGCTCCTATAATTATAGCGGTCGCCGGGAGCACGCACACACGCACACAGGGACCTCACACAGACGCTACGGGTTACGTGAGCACGTTATAGGGTCGTTATTGCTATACGTGTAACATACACATTAATATAATGATCAACAACTATGGAGATGATATTATTTATCACAATAGTAGGCCGCGGGGCCGCGGGCCGCCGCCGCGTCAGCCTAGCCTACCTTACGCTACCTACTTATCGTTACGTTGATAATGATAATGGAGCGCCACTAGACGCCGGATGTTCACTTACATAATATTTAAACACCTCGCTACCGCTATTGTCACCCATTACATATATAATATTTAGTTAAGCATATACTAAGTCTATTATGCTTTATCGGTGTAACATACGCTCACTCGCCCGTCTCCCGCCCTTCCGCTCAAGATGGTGCTTTTAAAGCTTAGATACTTACCTACAAGTACTCGATACGCGGGAGACGTAATAATAATCTTGATAATTTTAAATTTATAATCTCAAATTTCGATATATTTTAGTACGTATTTTATGAAAATATAGAGTACATTTTTATAGTTACCTACGTTAGCAAAAACAATTGGACTCGTATCGGCGGGCTTTCGTCCGAAGCTCATTACAATTAACTACTATATACAGGATTACAGGGTCCCCTCTACAATTCTCTCACTACTGTCACCATTTCATATTTTTAAGACCACACTTTTATTAGTTTTCTGTATTCCGTTTAGAAAGAAGTAATTATAATCACTGTTTTACGTTCTCCAAACTCCAAAACTATGGCACAATGGAACGGTTATTTTAGTCTGATGTCTTATTGAAAAAGAAAACGAATGACATTGAGTTTGACATTGCTGACCGCTTAATTATTTATATTTTGCGGATATTAGGTTGACTGCAACCCTATGTTACGTATCTTCCAATTTTTTTGTTACATACAGAGAAATAAATTCAAATGATTTTTAATTTCCACCCGTTACATATATGAAATGTAGTCAATACCTAGAGTAGCCTCCGCGGCGCCGCACCCCGGCCCCGGCGCCTGACGCCATCACACAACAGGCAGCGCGCGCGCCGGTCTAACCTAACCCCTCACTCCTCAGAAACACTACACGTATGCCGAGAATACAATCACCATACATATATTTACTTCCAAACTTCCGTCAATTTTCTTCACATTCTCCACGCAACATACAAACAAGAGAAGCATAACAACGCCATAACAAACTGTCCCATAAATAGTTACCCTAGGTATTATTTAGATTTTAATGAACTACTACTTATGCGATTCAAATTATATGGACCATTATTGAAGAGCTGTCTTGTCTCAGCATTAAACTCCATGTAACATTTTGCTCTTTACATAAATAAATATTTTTATAGAAAATTTCTCGACCATAATAAAATTATGCAACTTGCTATTCAAACTAAGTAATAAGATATAAATTTCACTAAATTCTCGCTACTTAAATTGATTACAAAATATAAGAAGTAGTATGTACAACGATATTATACAAATTAGTTAAGTATAAGATAAGATAACGGATTGGGTAGGTACTCTCGAGTTCCAAAATGTCATATCTACTTCTTATTTCTTTTGTTACGGAAATTCATGTCTAATATAAACTTTGCTTTTGAGCTCGAGAGTTAACCCATTACCTTCTTTGTTCTCGTTCTGGGTTGGTCATTTGCGATTATCTAAATAAAATATGTGCAACAAATATCTAACGCATCCTTCCAGTATTAAGGTGTTGGTGTTTTTAGTAATACATAGATACTGGGAACAATTTATAAGGCGGCATCTTCACGGGTAGTACCTAATTCACTTCGCAATTAGTTGTACAATACATTAACTTTTTTACTTGGTCATATTACCAAATTTTTATAATGATCAGTTTTGTAACAGTGACCTTAATGTAAAGTTATCTTTTCCCGAAAATGCCCGGCCACGCCGGCCGCGCGTCAGCTTCCGATCCGATTCGGACAGAACCACGAGACTGGCAGGCGGATTGGAGATTCGTCCCCTCGTTCTCTACTCCTAGATGGAGCGTCGGAAGTCTCAGTACAAGTCCATCAGCAGTCCCGATGGCGTTTACGTTTCCCGTATGAACGTTACCGTCGACGTTCCTGATGGGCTGGGATATGATTATAAGTCGGATGAGATGTCGGCCTAGTCGGAGTCGGAGTCGGAGTCGGGCGCGGCGGGCGGCGGCGGGGGCGGCGCGGGGTCGGGCGCGCGCGGCACGGCCGCCGCCGCCGCGTACGCCGACGGCGCCGTCGCCGGGCCCGTCGTGCGCTCGATGCCCACGCTGCAACAAACAAACAAACACCACATACATCGTTACATTACATTAGGTACCATGCGTGTCCACTAATTACTATCACAAAGTTTCATGAATCATGTGGGAAATCACGTAGACACGGAGCAGCTTTTTATGCCGCTCTAGCCCTCTTTTTGCCTCTTCTTAATCTCATGTGTATCGATATGCTCCCATACTAAAACACACGGTGCCGCCAAGCTAATGACGCCACCGACGCCGGTAAGATACTGCATATCGAACATCAACATCAAACCCTAGAGCAAACTTCGAAGGTCGCGTAAAGTGGCAAGTTGACTTAGAATATAGGTTCTTCAATTTCATATATGTACTTAAATAAAAGATAACAATGTTGTCGGGTTACTGTACCTATCCTATGTATTAGCCCTTTGTGGAAGTTAGGTATAGTATGGCGTGTAGGTATATGTGTATGTATGTGTAGGTACTCACATGTATTCGTGGCGGGCCAGGTAGCGCACGTACTTCTCGGGCGGGTCGTCGCGGTCGTGGTTCTGCAGCGACACGGAGCGCACCGTGACGTGCGACACCTGCGTGGCGGGCATCGTGAAGGACACGTGCGCCGCGCGCGCCAGCTCCGCCGGCACCTGGTCGTACGACGTCAGCGCCATGCGGCACACCAGGTTGTGTGTCGTGTACGCGCCTGGAGACGACAAACACGTTGCAGTTAAGCAAAATACATCCATACGCAGCCCTGGACGGTTCCAAATTTACCACAGACCACATTCGAGCTTCAATGCTTAAAATATACCGGGAAATGTGGAATGTTAGTTTCACTGCATTACTCGTACCTATACATCTAAACGAAAATAATGCAATAAGTAGGTAATTATATATTTATAGCTCTTGTCAGAGTTTCACAAGATCGCTCTGAGAGTGATATCTCTGATACAGTATACAACACAACTGGCGTTTGAAGAGATTTTCATTAAAAACTGTCACTAAAATAAAATAATCTTATGGCGTGCGATTCGCACACTACGTCCACTGGGCCCGAGTACGCACAAGCCCTGGCTGTGACGCAGGGTTTCGTGCATGTGACCCCTCGTGGTGAGCACCCACCTTGTCCCTCCTTGGGCAGGCGCGGCATGCGCCACACGAGGGCGCGGTGCTGGTGCTCGTACCTGGCCCGCCCCGACGTGACCTCGATGTCACCCACCTTGTCCCTCCTTGGGCAGGCGCGGCATGCGCCACACGAGGGCGCGGTGCTGGTGCTCGTACCTGGCCCGCCCCGACGTGACCTCGATGTCACCCACCTTGTCCCTCCTTGGGCAGGCGCGGCATGCGCCACACGAGGGCGCGGTGCTGGTGCTCGTACCTGGCCCGCCCCGACGTGACCTCGATGTCACCCACCTTGTCCCTCCTTGGGCAGGCGCGGCATGCGCCACACGAGGGCGCGGTGCTGGTGCTCGTACCTGGCCCGCCCCGACGTGACCTCGATGTCACCCACCTTGTCCCTCCTTGGGCAGGCGCGGCATGCGCCACACGAGGGCGCGGTGCTGGTGCTCGTACCTGGCCCGCCCCGACGTGACCTCGATGTCACCCACCTTGTCCCTCCTTGGGCAGGCGCGGCATGCGCCACACGAGGGCGCGGTGCTGGTGCTCGTACCTGGCCCGCCCCGACGTGACCTCGATGTCACCCACCTTGTCCCTCCTTGGGCAGGCGCGGCATGCGCCACACGAGGGCGCGGTGCTGGTGCTCGTACCTGGCCCGCCCCGACGTGACCTCGATGTCACCCACCTTGTCCCTCCTTGGGCAGGCGCGGCATGCGCCACACGAGGGCGCGGTGCTGGTGCTCGTACCTGGCCCGCCCCGACGTGACCTCGATGTCACCCACCTTGTCCCTCCTTGGGCAGGCGCGGCATGCGCCACACGAGGGCGCGGTGCTGGTGCTCGTACTTGGCCCGCCCAGACGTGACCTCGATGTCACCCACCTTGTCCCTCCTTGGGCAGGCGCGGCATGCGCCACACGAGGGCGCGGTGCTGGTGCTCGTACCTGGCCCGCCCCGACGTGACCTCGATGTCACCCACCTTGTCCCTCCTTGGGCAGGCGCGGCATGCGCCACACGAGGGCGCGGTGCTGGTGCTCGTACCTGGCCCGCCCCGACGTGACCTAGATGTCACCCACCTTGTCCCTCCTTGGGCAGGCGCGGCATGCGCCACACGAGGGCGCGGTGCTGGTGCTCGTACCTGGCCCGCCCCGACGTGACCTCGATGTCACCCACCTTGTCCCTCCTTGGGCAGGCGCGGCATGCGCCACACGAGGGCGCGGTGCTGGTGCTCGTACCTGGCCCGCCCCGACGTGACCTCGATGTCACCCACCTTGTCCCTCCTTGGGCAGGCGCGGCATGCGCCACACGAGGGCGCGGTGCTGGTGCTCGTACCTGGCCCGCCCCGACGTGACCTCGATGTCACCCACCTTGTCCCTCCTTGGGCAGGCGCGGCATGCGCCACACGAGGGCGCGGTGCTGGTGCTCGTACTTGGCCCGCCCCGACGTGACCTCGATGTCACCCACCTTGTCCCTCCTTGGGCAGGCGCGGCATGCGCCACACGAGGGCGCGGTGCTGGTGCTCGTACCTGGCCCGCCCCGACGTGACCTCGATGTCACCCACCTTGTCCCTCCTTGGGCAGGCGCGGCATGCGCCACACGAGGGCGCGGTGCTGGTGCTCGTACCTGGCCCGCCCCGACGTGACCTCGATGTCACCCACCTTGTCCCTCCTTGGGCAGGCGCGGCATGCGCCACACGAGGGCGCGGTGCTGGTGCTCGTACCTGGCCCGCCCCGACGTGACCTCGATGTCACCCACCTTGTCCCTCCTTGGGCAGGCGTGGCATGCGCCACACGAGGGCGCGGTGCTGGTGCTCGTACCTGGCCCGCCCCGACGTGACCTCGATGTCACCCACCTTGTCCCTCCTTGGGCAGGCGCGGCATGCGCCACACGAGGGCGCGGTGCTGGTGCTCGTACCTGGCCCGCCCCGACGTGACCTCGATGTCACCCACCTTGTCCCTCCTTGGGCAGGCGCGGCATGCGCCACACGAGGGCGCGGTGCTGGTGCTCGTACCTGGCCCGCCCCGACGTGACCTCGATGTCACCCACCTTGTCCCTCCTTGGGCAGGCGCGGCATGCGCCACACGAGGGCGCGGTGCTGGTGCTCGTACCTGGCCCGCCCCGACGTGACCTCGATTCACCCACCTTGTCCCTCCTTGGGCAGGCGCGGCATGCGCCACACGAGGGCGCGGTGCTGGTGCTCGTACCTGGCCCGCCCCGACGTGACCTCGATGTCACCCACCTTGTCCCTCCTTGGGCAGGCGCGGCATGCGCCACACGAGGGCGCGGTGCTGGTGCTCGTACCTGGCCCGCCCCGACGTGACCTCGATGTCACCCACCTTGTCCCTCCTTGGGCAGGCGCGGCATGCGCCACACGAGGGCGCGGTGCTGGTGCTCGTACCTGGCCCGCCCCGACGTGACCTCGATGTCACCCACCTTGTCCCTCCTTGGGCAGGCGCGGCATGCGCCACACGAGGGCGCGGTGCTGGTGCTCGTACCTGGCCCGCCCCGACGTGACCTCGATTCACCCACCTTGTCCCTCCTTGGGCAGGCGCGGCATGCGCCACACGAGGGCGCGGTGCTGGTGCTCGTACCTGGCCCGCCCCGACGTGACCTCGATGTCACCGACCTTGTCCCTCCTTGGGCAGGCGCGGCATGCGCCACACGAGGGCGCGGTGCTGGTGCTCGTACTTGGCCTGCCCCGACGTGACCTCGATGAGCGACTCGCTCAGCGTGTCCACGGCGCCCAGGAACCGCTCGATGCCCTTGATCTTGCCCGTGCGCCTGCACACGACACTCCGTTAAGACCTCAATAAGATCGGCCAATTGGTTAGCTTCGTTCGGGGGATCAGGAAATGAGATGGGTGACAGGCTACATGATCATGTCGTGTTCACCAAATTCAAATCTGTTTACATGGATTATTTACGGCAATTTACTACGTTAAAAGGCACTGCTTCTTTACCCATACCATACGTTATATAGCTTACGTTAAGTTTGACGTGGTAACTAATATGGCGTCGCATACAAATGAGGTCCAAACTTAATATTATATTGAACTAAATATAGAGTTATTAATTTAAATAAGGTAAGGTAAGGGTATAGATCGGAGTTTCGTTCTCGTCTGTTTCCTCCTCCAAAACAAGGTATTTCTTCTCTAGGTAGGTTATATTATGTTACATTGCAATCAAACCTGAGCAAGCTCACACGACTTCCTACTCTCGAGGCAATGCCCGCATCTAGGAGTAGGTACCTGTGCGCCGACTTGACGGAGCCGTAGCGGTGGTGCTTCTCGACGCGGAACAGGTAGATCCAGCACTCGGGGATGGGGAAGCGGATGGCCACGTCCTCGCACGGCACCTGCCCCAGCTTGCGCGACGCGAACCCCGGCACCAGCACGTCGGCGCGCAGCTCCACCTGCACGCACACCCCACAAACAACAACTCATTAAACCTTATTTGACAATATACACCAGGAATGTACATACTCTTTGACCATATTTTTCTATTTTTTTTCGAACGAGAATCGATTGCTCAATGCAACCTTAACGAGACTTGAACTATCGACCTTAATAGTTTCTTGTCAATTTAGGGTTAAGAGACCTGGTCGTCTGTTGACAACCACAACTCACTAACTAACAAATACCTACTTAATACTTAGCTCGTATCTCAGTGTCAATGTACAAACTAGATAGGTACGAGGTTTTGGAAGAGTAGTGACAGAAATTATAGTGAATTTCGGTTGTCACCAGCCGATATACATAATATAATCATCTAGAAAGTATCTGATGACAGCTGACAATATCAGCTTGGCTTTACGAAGACTAGCTCATAAAGCCGCTCTGGTCGTATTGAATCCGATAAGAGATTCGCCTTCGGTACCTTGTTCCCGATGACGCACCAGACAGCCTTCAGCTGCAGCGGCAGTTCGCGGTTCTTGGGCGGGCGCACGCGGAACCGCAGCAGCTCGATGTAGCACGCGTCCGGCGGCTTGAACCTGCACACGTGGAGGGTCAGGGTAATGCCGCCTCAGTCGCGCTGCGTCGACCGACTATTCAGTTAGACAGCCCGAGTGAGGAGGGTGATAATTATGATTTTGCATCTCCCTTGCTGCTCATGATTAGTCTCAACTTTTGGTTGTGGCGCTGAGGACACGAACGCTTTATAGCTCTTCGGGCGGCGGCGGTCGGCGGTCTATAGGCTGCCGTACGAGTGTGACCAGTGGCGTGGCGTCAAACGTAATCTTGGTAAAGCCAAAGCGGGTTTGGGTTACTTTTCCTCTATGACATAGCACATATCTATACTATCTACTAAATAGGTATTAATCTTAATAGCGTGATGCATCGAATCCTCATTTGTTCTTGTACGGGCGTGCGGTGCCGTGCCAACCTGGCACCATCGTTTTCGTAATTTGATTTGCCGAAACGGCTGAACAAATGTTATCGAATTTTGGTAATAAATAAATTTGGGATAATTTTTACCTGACTACTGTATAAAAAAATACGCTTACGAAGTTGCGGGTACCTTCCAGTTATTGTATTAAGCGGTTTACACTCACGTGAAATTGTCAGGAACGGCCCGACATGTTTCGAACTCGTATGGAGCCCTTCATCAGGGACGGTTGCCCGTACCCACGTACCCGTGTACCCGTTTCACGTGAGTGTAAACCGCTTAATACAATAATAAAATATGTCTCACGAAAGTTTTAATAAAATTACCTTCCAGTTATTTATAAAAATAAGGCAGGGATGGGAATCGAGTTGTAGATATAGATAGCCGCGTCGCCCCTGTAGTGAAGTGACGTACTTGATGATCTGCGTGTTGTAGAACTCCTCGGGCTGCACGCAGGCGTGGAACTCGGCCTCCTCGACGCGGATCCACTCCTCGGTGACGACGGGGATGATGTCGTGGCGGCCCACCACCTCCTTGCCCTGCCGCCGCATGTCGTTCACGCCCAGCTCGATGTCCGGCATGCCTGCGCAGTGCGCACACGCACACAAATAGATCAACTTGCATTCACCACAATCTCGGCTTTGAATGACTAATATAATATATATGTACCTACTGTTACTGTCGTACAATATATTATAAAGTAGGTACATTCGTTTTATGTGAGGATGTTAAAAAAACCGTAATAAAAAAATTAAGGCATTAGCCGCTACTAAAATCTGTGTATTTAACACAAAGATTTAACATGCTACTCTGAGCTTGGTTTTTTGCCTCTATGTCTGACGTCGAACGTGGCATTGCGATTGGAGCTAAGCTCAGGAGGCTTCCTCCTCGCGAGGCAAATGCCCGCAAAATGACCGTGTCATTTCAGCGAGCGAAGTCTCTCCGTTTCAGCTTGGTCAAAAAACAATTGTATATCCGGATGTTTGGGTTTGGGTGTTCGGATGTCCCGATACTTTCCGGCTGTTCTCGCCTAGATGGTCCATTTGTCAACCGATTCTCATGAAATTAAAAATGGTGGACTACCTACATCTCCACCATTTTAAATTTGGGTTAAAAACGTAAACAATTAGAAATTTTAACTCACGAGATTAAAGCTCACAGAGCTACTAGTTATCTCGATAATTATAGAATTACAATAACGCCTTCGGCGAAACGTTTGAAATGAAAACTAGCGTGCGATTTATTCCTAAAAAAATTACATACTGTAGCGATTCACATGTTCTCGTCATGTGTACGCCATCATGTAGATATATATCGCCATCGTAAGACTCACATCATCATTATCATCATCAGGTTCCCAACACATTAGCATCATATTTCGCCAGCTAATACTAAAATCATCACTTAATAACTATAATACAATACAAATGCCTAATAGAAGTAACAGTATGAATGTTTACGAAAGCAAGTAAAAATATTCTAATAACTAAGCATCCTACCTTTTTAAAAATAGCAAATTACTATTCACAAAATTTTCCAACGGAAGAATTGAGCTTTATTCATACTGCATAAGGATCAAAGTTATGGGCGTGGGCGTGTCTGTGGGCGTGGCCAGAGTGTCCAGAGTTTTCAGCGAGTCCAGCGCGTCTATTCGTCTAGCGCGTCTATTTGTATAGGGCGTCTATTTGTATAGGGCGTCTATTTGTCTAGGGCGTCTATTCGTCTAGGGCGTCTATCCGTCTAGCGGGTCTAGCGTGTCGGGGGATATTGGTATAAATAGGGACGGATTTTATAGAGTTCATTCATTTCTTACTTGCGACTTCGACTGGGTAACATTATTGTCTGGCACTAAGGTATTAAATTTAATTTTAAGGGGAATTTCTGTTGGAATTTAGATTGTTTTTCGGGATTATAATTATTCATTGAAATTTATTGGGATTTTGTTGTTTGAAAGCTATTAAGCTTAATTACATGCCAGAAATAGTGTTTTGGTACATGGTTGCCAGATGAAAGATATTTAACCTTGCGGCTGTTAAACGAATATCTTTCAGACTCTTTTAGTTTTATCCGGGATAGGCAACCCGGACACTAGCCATTTACAAGTGCAGTGCTGTGCCTACAGATCTAGAGTAATCTATCTGATGAATTCAAGGACCACGAAGTTGGACATGTGGGGTTTCCACACTTGTTGAAATCAGATGGACCTCTAGGTTTGGTCTCATATACGTATATATTTATATATTTGCAATATCTACACATATTAGGGCGGGCTACTCTGCGTTTCCGGTGTTTTATCCACGCAAGGGGGGGCCCACTTACACTGATTTTAGTCCAACCTCGGGTTAATCTCCCGAATTTATAGTTTAGCTTACCTAGGTTCCATACACGTTTAAATGTAAATATGAGGTTTAGGCCTCTAGAGTTTTTGTACTAGCTAGGGAACAGGGTTTAGTGATAGGTACACTTTAATAGGGATGTTAGGATGGGGTTCTTTATTTTCCGAGCAATCGGCCATTCATCATTGACTAACATAACATTTATTCAAATTATTTTAATCTTGTCTGGTATAATAAATACAAACAGCTGATTTCTTGCTTACTTTAGTGTCTATGACTCGGGGTGTCAGTAGTGAAAATAAAATCTTGTAACAGTTTATAAAGAATGGGAATAGAGCAATCTGATGTTTAAAACCATTAATTTTACATCGAGATTTGTAGAAACATTTAGTTAAATTTATTTTTATCGATTATGATGTAAGATTTGGTAAAGTAATGTACTTATAACAGACATCGATAGTGTTAAGATGGCAACACTGAAGATAAATCAAATCAGCTGAGAAATGACATTAGCCCTCTTCAATGAACAGAAATAAATTTAAATTTTGTTATAAATTTTGATAAGGAAATTCCATGGTAGATTGTTGTGTAGTATGTCTAGAAATGGAAAACAAATCATTCCTATTGCTGGATTTGGAGTCTGGAATGTAGACTGCTAAGAATGGCCTAGGACTTTTAAGCAACAAAAATGAAAGTTGTTTGTCCTAGTTTATACATTTCAGATCTCAGAACTTAATTAATTAATATCACAAGGGTTGAGAGTAAATTCCCTTATCAGAATGAGTCAAGTTCGCGAGTTGAAAGAGACTTCGAATTGATAACAATGAGTTATTATGTTTCAAGGTTGAATGACATGTTTTTTGAGTATAGTTAAACGAAAACCCAAGTTAGACAAATCTATTGTTGTAATGAATGAAGTGAGAATTCAATTTAGTTCACGAGTGAAGAAAATTCGTGTTGTTTAATAACAAATATAGATAGTAAAGATTCATAGATTCTAGATAGATCCGGGAGAGATCTTTACCCTAAAAGAGCCCGAAGGCCATTAAAAGATCAAATCTGGCAATCATACGGCATCCAGAGAACATGGGTTTGGTGATATTTAAAATAACACACCAAACAGATTTAACAGAAATTAGTTTTATTTTTCTGAGGAACGATTTTCCCTCAATATGTACACATGAAGTAACCATGTTTTTTACCCGATTGCCCATGTCATTAGACATGATGGTAGCCGCCGTTATTTTAAATAAAACTAATTGTTTTTGGGATAATTAGATGAAAGCAATACTGGTATACCACAGTCAAATGATAATATTTGGTATGCGGTCGAAGGATTTCAATAATACTCAGAATTCTATTCACCAAACAATTACCTCTTGTTTAGATCCAGAATCTACTTTAGAAATATCATACTAAAACTTACTAAAAGTATGAATTCCCTACCTTTATTCCATATTAAATTATCAGAATAAAACTATTTAATTTAGTCGAACATGAAAACTTAAGATTCATTAAATTTGTAATAAAACTTTATATTTTCAGTAACTTCAATCTACTTATAAATTGGTTATGAAGTGTATTTTCAAATTGTACATAGTTGCTTGTCTACCAAACATTTTTGAACAGACATGCAATTCCAAGAAAACAGTCTAAATTATCTTTCATCTTAGAATTCTAATAATATTTAGTATTGATTCATATATTTTATCTTTATTGTTACATAGAGTAATCTAATATATCTATAACTTACTTGTGGACTGAATGAGTTTATATTTCATATAGAAATAATATAAATAATATTTAATAAGAGTAGAATATCCCATATTGAATCATACTATAGGAACTAGGGATAGTTTTGATGGCTAGACTACATAGGAAGGAATAAGGTTATATTTTAAGGATAGATAACATTAAATTTAAGTTAGAAATTTAATCAGTATAAGGAACCAAGGTAGCAGTACGGTAGAGGAAGCAAGCAGTAAATAAATAATAGAATACCCATTTATTTAATTTATTTAACGATATACATTGTAGTATTGCACTATTTAGGTACGGGGCCTTACCGCGACACATCACGGCTACATATTATCTCTTAAAAGGACTAGGGTTACTACAACAACGTTGGATCCTGCCCTAGACGAATCACACCTATACAGATCACACCTTGGCCATTAGTATTAAGAAAAGTTCAAACACAATTGTTTAAAGATCCTTTCATATCTAGATTTGTTAGTAGTAGGATGTGGTAGACTAGGAGCTGCTGTTAAGATGTCCTTAGGTAATTGTTGTAGGGGTTTCTTAGGGCTTCATTGTAGGAGTAGAGTTTAGTGAAGAGGGTGAAGCAGACGAAGGATCTGTACCTTTAGTTAGGGCTTAGCATACATCACAGTTGGCGCGCGTTCCCAGGATGTATTTAGGCGTAGATATTACGATTGGTGGTCCCGTGACTCAGGATAGTTCTAGAATTGAAGTACGTAGCTAGTAGGTGTTACAATTTGCGCCGTGACCATGGATAGGATCAGTCCGGGATCGTTGAGGGTCGTGCCGATGCAGTTTATCGTAAGGTTTCATGTCTTGCTGTCCTCTTGCGTTTTGTAGTTCAACAATTGTCTTTCATTTTGTTATTTCGCCATGGAATTTTAGTTGAGTTGTTAGTGACGGTTTTATTGAAGGGATCTTTGAACATTTGAGCTTTGAACTATGAGACCCTCAAGGGTACAATTGCTGACGTGAGAGAGGAAAGGAGAATTTAGCCGTGATGGGTGTTGTGCACGTCGTCAAGAAACACATTTTGTTGCATATTTGTACACAAATTATAGTGAATAGAGTAGCTTCTTGATATAACGCACTATATTTTTCTTATTTCACATAGTAACAGTACCTGAAACAAAAAAAAAAAAAACTTATATTAGAACAACGTGATTTTGTTTTCAATAGATATGATACATAATAACTAATTGACAGTTGACGTTTTGACAGTTCATTCAGGTATGGGATTATTTGAGATACAATTAAAATCGTTGCGTTTGTATTAACACTTTACAAAAGCTAATTTTAATACTGATTAATAATTAAATAGGTGGTTTATTTAAGTTTTAGATAATAATTTACGTTACGTGAAATAATAATATCAGGTAATAATATACTTACTTTAGTTTCAATCAGATACGTAGGCAATTTTACTCAGTGTGCTCATATTATTAATATAACATAATATTTAGATATTTAGGGATATTATATTATTTAAGCATAATTGAAAAAAAAAGGTAATTCACTTTTAAATTAAATACGTAAGCAAGGCAGAGTGAAAAGAAACGTCCTCGAGTTGGTTGATTTGACAAGTGACAGGTGTCATAGCTTTAATCGCTTATCTTATCAGTAAATGATTATGATATCGAGATGGGATGATTATTTAAATAAATTTAATTTTAATATAGATATAAAGTCGGAATGTTGTAGGAAATTAGTTAAGTGAGGTAGAATAGAGATGTCATTGTTCTTGACTACAGGAAATATGAGTTTGTGAAGATTTATTTTTACATCAGTTATTAGTTCAAGTTGTGTTGAAAATTAATTATGAAACTAAAGTTAAGTCATGAGAGTACTAAGGATTTATTATTTGGGGGGGGCGAGGGTTTATTTATAGACTTTAGTTCAGTGTAGGAAATGTTTCACAATGAGATCTGATAAATATGATCCTAACTACAATGTTAACCTTTGTATAAGGCTTCTAACTACAATATTAAGTTATTAATCTTTTAGCTTATTATAAGGCTTATTAGAAACACTAAATGTAATCTTTATAAGGGAAAATAGGAGTGTTAGTGATTACATAACTCGGGGGGGCGATCTCCTTTGAATTTTCTTTTAACACATAATGAAACAAATGAAATGAAAGTAATTTTATTAAATAATTTTGGTACATTTATGGCTTATAGATTATCATTATAATGACTTACATATATGTTCACATGTAGTATAAGAATATAACCACAGAATCAGAAGGGAAAGGAAAGCAGTTTAACTTTAATTTTTTTTGAGCGAAGTAAATGTGTCTGTATTGTTACCATCAAATTTTATTAAGGTATTCAGTTCCATTAAGTGGTCCTATATATTTAAGTAAATAAATATACATCTTCAGTCAAGTTTTATTATGCATTAGTCATGATACTCAGGTTTTATTTTAGATTTATAATAGATTTTGTGTGGAGGTTGCCGTTGAAATCCAAAAATCTGGAACATAAAAAAAAAAAATATTATTGAATCAAGTTACATTAAATGTTATTTGTTAATGAACAAAGGTACAGCTATTATACAGTACATCTACATACTTTACTTTGAGATATAAACATTTATAACAGTTGTTTGAGGAAAATAAATTTAGTTCATAAGTAAACTGCTCGATTTCAACTGGAATGAAAATTGTAATCAGATGATGAAAACAGGTTTGAGAAAACAATAGTATGAAGACAAGAAAAGAATTAGCAGTAATTATAGGAGGAAATCAATCAAATGTCGACCCTGAAGAAGTACCTACTGTTTTTTTTTGATCAAAGTCATTTCCATGAACATTATCATAAGGATATTTTTAAACAACTATGTTCTTCAAAATTGAAACGATAGTAGAGTAAGATAAATAATATTACCTTGTAAAGAAGTTCAATAAGTTGCAGCAGTAGATGTAGGGAGTTCAAGTCATTCTTCATTAATTTTGTTCATTCAAGATTAATTTGCATTGAAGATGTCAAGATTTACGAGCAGTCTGAAAATAGAAAATAGAAGATATTAGAATCAAGAAAAGAGCAAAAATTTACGCACAGAAGATTCAAAACTTATTTTATAAACAAACGCAGTTAAAACTCTTGTTAACTTACATTCTGTTAGTCTGTTTCAGGTGGCGCAGAGTTCGACTTCATTGCTTGTTTAATTATCCGTAATTGCATGAATTTTGAGATATAACTTATAACCGTTGCGCGAAGGTTAACGTAACTGTTTTGATTCTGTAACAAAAACAAATTTTGATTGTAAACATACAACACGAATTTTCTTTACTCAATATTTTAGTCAGATCATAGTAACAAGCGTAGAAAATAGTTACCTTATTATCATAGAACCATTTTATCACAGTTTTCTTCATAACAATTCATTTTCTTGTTCATTATTCATCAGTTAGTAATTTAATTTCCAGTGCGTAGAATACATTAAGGTTATGAATTTTTTTTTTGACATTTGACATGTCATAGGACAGTGTTGCCAGGTTAAAGGGATACGATGACATAAATAGCAGACTATCATTAAGGTGTAGATTCACTTACCTAGTTCGTAAGATTTACGTAGCATATAATATAAAGAATAGTTAAATATATATTTACCTATATGTTATTTAATTAGACAACGTACAAGTATTTCCGTAATTTATTTATCAAAATCTAATATTCAATAGGGATATTAAGATAAGATCGATTAAGGTATCGATTACAGTCGATTTGTTTTAAAAGGCAATAGTGATGTCATAGTATAAGTCGTACCGCAGTATAAGTATTGTAAGTTAAGGTTCGAATATGGTTGTACGCAAATTTCACTAGAGGTCGTTAGTAGTATATTTCATCGAATGATTTGCGTAATGGTTCGATTCCATTAATACGTATTCTGAGGTTCTTTAATAAGTCGAAATTCGATAAGTTACATGGATGATTACGTAATGGTTCGATTCCATTAATACGTATTTTGAGTTTCTTTAATAAATTGAAATTCGATAATTTTCAAAAGGGTAGTTAGAGGTAAATTGAACTGAATGGATAAAGTAATTACGAGGTTTATTAAAGTATATAAAAAAAAAAAAAAAAAACGAAATGTGTGAAGTGGATAGACGATTTTATTATTTATATTAGAGAGTCTTTATTTTGATTTTAATGAAAGAAGTAAAGGGGAACTTGGGATATTTTAGAAAGATAAAGTAGTATGGATTTTGAATACATAATGGGTGATGTTCTTCTGACTAAGTCGATGCGGAAAAACGAATGTAGGAGCCTGTAATGCGATGTATGAGAGGATGAATGAATGGACTTTTTGAGTTGAATGTTGTCTGTATGTATTCAAGCTAAGTTCGAAAGTATTCGGATCCGAAAACGGGGGGTCTACTATCTTTAGAGGTACGAACGGGAGTATTTTCTAAAGACATCAATTGGGTTGCACATACTTAGAAGTTAGGCTTAGTAAATCGAAGGTTCGATTTAAGACCGATGTGCGGTAGTTTGTGCGAAACAATACTCTACAGTGCCTACGGGCTAACCTTCTTCGAGCGCGGGCAGGAACGTGCAGGTTTCACACACACCCATGTCGACGAATAGATAGGCCAACTGTATATTTTTAAAGGAAAAGGAATTGTGGGTAGTTTTGTCCAGGATAAAACTAAATTGGTATATTTGTAAGAGTTTCTGGTATAATATTGTTTCAGCATAATTTTGAAATGAAACATTATTTCACAATTCGACAAGTAAGTCTATAGTTTTACAAGAAAAAAAAAAAAAAAAACACGATTGTATGACTATAGAGCTGAAATTGGCTTGTTTATTCTTGATGTGATACACGCACCGAGAAAGGGGAGTAGCATGTGATTTTGGAGAAGAATTTGAAATCGGAATCAGTTATTGAATTGAAGTAAGGATGAATATTCAGTATCTATACCAAAGATCTTGCTATGTTGTCTGAGGAGAGTTTTGTCAATTCATCGAAGGATTCGTACAATGTGAATTCGCAAATGAGGCTGAGCAATGGGCAGGTCAAGTTTGAGGTGTTTAGGCAAAACCGAGCTAATAGGGCTTGTTTGACTCACAACCAAACACTTCTTACGATGTGGTCGAGATTTGGAGAAATATATTCACGATTCAATGATATTATTCTATGTTTTGAATTCTGATTTAATACACAAGTGGCTTTCCAAGTATTGGTTTAAATACACACACATTTAAGGGTTCGAATACTGACGGATTTAGAATATCCAACATTATCACAAAATGTTATTTGCTTAACGAATAATTTGTCTTATATATAATTTTTTTTAGTTCGTTTTGCATTTTAGTAGGGGGATGCGAAGTTCTACGTTATTTGACAATGTCAATCCACTTCAAACTTTCGCAGGGGGGCGGTTGTAGCGATTCACATGTTCTCGTCATGTGTACGCCATCATGTAGATATATATCGCCATCGTAAGACTCACATCATCATTATCATCATCAGGTTCCCAACACATTAGCATCATATTTCGCCAGCTAATACTAAAATCATCACTTAATAACTATAATACAATACAAATGCCTAATAGAAGTAACAGTATGAATGTTTACGAAAGCAAGTAAAAATATTCTAATAACTAAGCATCCTACCTTTTTAAAAATAGCAAATTACTATTCACAAAATTTTCCAACGGAAGAATTGAGCTTTATTCATACTGCATAAGGATCAAAGTTATGGGCGTGGGCGTGTCTGTGGGCGTGGCCAGAGTGTCCAGAGTTTTCAGCGAGTCCAGCGCGTCTATTCGTCTAGCGCGTCTATTTGTATAGGGCGTCTATTTGTATAGGGCGTCTATTTGTCTAGGGCGTCTATTCGTCTAGGGCGTCTATCCGTCTAGCGGGTCTAGCGTGTCGGGGGATATTGGTATAAATAGGGACGGATTTTATAG
This sequence comes from Apotomis capreana, assembly GCA_947623375.1. NCBI lineage: Eukaryota > Metazoa > Arthropoda > Insecta > Lepidoptera > Tortricidae > Apotomis > Apotomis capreana. The sequence continues at coordinate 293,857 of OX392513.1, read as the reverse complement.
AGTTCATTCATTTCTTACTTGCGACTTCGACTGGGTAACATTATTGTCTGGCACTAAGGTATTAAATTTAATTTTAAGGGGAATTTCTGTTGGAATTTAGATTGTTTTTCGGGATTATAATTATTCATTGAAATTTATTGGGATTTTGTTGTTTGAAAGCTATTAAGCTTAATTACATGCCAGAAATAGTGTTTTGGTACATGGTTGCCAGATGAAAGATATTTAACCTTGCGGCTGTTAAACGAATATCTTTCAGACTCTTTTAGTTTTATCCGGGATAGGCAACCCGGACACTAGCCATTTACAAGTGCAGTGCTGTGCCTACAGATCTAGAGTAATCTATCTGATGAATTCAAGGACCACGAAGTTGGACATGTGGGGTTTCCACACTTGTTGAAATCAGATGGACCTCTAGGTTTGGTCTCATATACGTATATATTTATATATTTGCAATATCTACACATATTAGGGCGGGCTACTCTGCGTTTCCGGTGTTTTATCCACGCAAGGGGGGGCCCACTTACACTGATTTTAGTCCAACCTCGGGTTAATCTCCCGAATTTATAGTTTAGCTTACCTAGGTTCCATACACGTTTAAATGTAAATATGAGGTTTAGGCCTCTAGAGTTTTTGTACTAGCTAGGGAACAGGGTTTAGTGATAGGTACACTTTAATAGGGATGTTAGGATGGGGTTCTTTATTTTCCGAGCAATCGGCCATTCATCATTGACTAACATAACATTTATTCAAATTATTTTAATCTTGTCTGGTATAATAAATACAAACAGCTGATTTCTTGCTTACTTTAGTGTCTATGACTCGGGGTGTCAGTAGTGAAAATAAAATCTTGTAACAGTTTATAAAGAATGGGAATAGAGCAATCTGATGTTTAAAACCATTAATTTTACATCGAGATTTGTAGAAACATTTAGTTAAATTTATTTTTATCGATTATGATGTAAGATTTGGTAAAGTAATGTACTTATAACAGACATCGATAGTGTTAAGATGGCAACACTGAAGATAAATCAAATCAGCTGAGAAATGACATTAGCCCTCTTCAATGAACAGAAATAAATTTAAATTTTGTTATAAATTTTGATAAGGAAATTCCATGGTAGATTGTTGTGTAGTATGTCTAGAAATGGAAAACAAATCATTCCTATTGCTGGATTTGGAGTCTGGAATGTAGACTGCTAAGAATGGCCTAGGACTTTTAAGCAACAAAAATGAAAGTTGTTTGTCCTAGTTTATACATTTCAGATCTCAGAACTTAATTAATTAATATCACAAGGGTTGAGAGTAAATTCCCTTATCAGAATGAGTCAAGTTCGCGAGTTGAAAGAGACTTCGAATTGATAACAATGAGTTATTATGTTTCAAGGTTGAATGACATGTTTTTTGAGTATAGTTAAACGAAAACCCAAGTTAGACAAATCTATTGTTGTAATGAATGAAGTGAGAATTCAATTTAGTTCACGAGTGAAGAAAATTCGTGTTGTTTAATAACAAATATAGATAGTAAAGATTCATAGATTCTAGATAGATCCGGGAGAGATCTTTACCCTAAAAGAGCCCGAAGGCCATTAAAAGATCAAATCTGGCAATCATACGGCATCCAGAGAACATGGGTTTGGTGATATTTAAAATAACACACCAAACAGATTTAACAGAAATTAGTTTTATTTTTCTGAGGAACGATTTTCCCTCAATATGTACACATGAAGTAACCATGTTTTTTACCCGATTGCCCATGTCATTAGACATGATGGTAGCCGCCGTTATTTTAAATAAAACTAATTGTTTTTGGGATAATTAGATGAAAGCAATACTGGTATACCACAGTCAAATGATAATATTTGGTATGCGGTCGAAGGATTTCAATAATACTCAGAATTCTATTCACCAAACAATTACCTCTTGTTTAGATCCAGAATCTACTTTAGAAATATCATACTAAAACTTACTAAAAGTATGAATTCCCTACCTTTATTCCATATTAAATTATCAGAATAAAACTATTTAATTTAGTCGAACATGAAAACTTAAGATTCATTAAATTTGTAATAAAACTTTATATTTTCAGTAACTTCAATCTACTTATAAATTGGTTATGAAGTGTATTTTCAAATTGTACATAGTTGCTTGTCTACCAAACATTTTTGAACAGACATGCAATTCCAAGAAAACAGTCTAAATTATCTTTCATCTTAGAATTCTAATAATATTTAGTATTGATTCATATATTTTATCTTTATTGTTACATAGAGTAATCTAATATATCTATAACTTACTTGTGGACTGAATGAGTTTATATTTCATATAGAAATAATATAAATAATATTTAATAAGAGTAGAATATCCCATATTGAATCATACTATAGGAACTAGGGATAGTTTTGATGGCTAGACTACATAGGAAGGAATAAGGTTATATTTTAAGGATAGATAACATTAAATTTAAGTTAGAAATTTAATCAGTATAAGGAACCAAGGTAGCAGTACGGTAGAGGAAGCAAGCAGTAAATAAATAATAGAATACCCATTTATTTAATTTATTTAACGATATACATTGTAGTATTGCACTATTTAGGTACGGGGCCTTACCGCGACACATCACGGCTACATATTATCTCTTAAAAGGACTAGGGTTACTACAACAACGTTGGATCCTGCCCTAGACGAATCACACCTATACAGATCACACCTTGGCCATTAGTATTAAGAAAAGTTCAAACACAATTGTTTAAAGATCCTTTCATATCTAGATTTGTTAGTAGTAGGATGTGGTAGACTAGGAGCTGCTGTTAAGATGTCCTTAGGTAATTGTTGTAGGGGTTTCTTAGGGCTTCATTGTAGGAGTAGAGTTTAGTGAAGAGGGTGAAGCAGACGAAGGATCTGTACCTTTAGTTAGGGCTTAGCATACATCACAGTTGGCGCGCGTTCCCAGGATGTATTTAGGCGTAGATATTACGATTGGTGGTCCCGTGACTCAGGATAGTTCTAGAATTGAAGTACGTAGCTAGTAGGTATTACAATACCTACTTAATTTAAAAATGAAATTATACCACCGAGGATCAACGGATCAACACAACACAAGTCTGCGCGCAGCTTAGAGAAACCCCAATTGGTTGGAGATTGTCGGTCGAGAAATGTAGAAAAATCGGCAATCAGAAATATCAAACAAAGCAACGCAATGCAAGCCAATGAAATACCTAAATAACTACGATCAGAGATTTCATTTAGGTACCTAAACAAAACCAATTCACAATCTGTGATTAAACAGTGTACGGTCCGTGCGAAAATGCATGGCCTATGTATAACCTGTCTTCTTCGCTTTCAAACGACCGATATTTGAATCTGTCCGATTTTACCCGAAATCAAAAGGAAGGGAAAATCTCACGTTCACGTAATGTACATGAATGGCAAGGTGCACTCACCGCTCAGGAAGCCCAGGAAGAAAAGGCGCACCCTCGCGATCTGCTTCTGCACGGCGCCCTCGGCATCCTGCTCCACGTAGAGCTCGTCCACCGCCGTCACCTGCACCTCCTCCAGCTTGTAGTGCAGCGCGCGGTCGCGGTGCGCCGCCAGCCGGAACAGCGCCTCCTCGATGCAGCACGAGAACTGCACCACGTCCTCGTAGCTCAGCGAGCCCAGCTTGAACAGCTGCGACACCTGCATAACACCAACATCACACTCTTAGGGACATCTCCACTCGCAAGATCCCTCGCTCCTCATGCAGGGCATGCAGGTGCATATACTAGATATAGCCGGTTAAAGAAAAATAAAACACTCTGCTACGTAAGTACCTAGAAACTTTTTTTCCGTGGCGTACTGACTTAATATAATCGCTGGTTGCAAATTGGCGGTCATTTGCTGTTGAAATATAATTCCAATTCCTATCGAGTGTCCTTTGTCATACCGAGAATGAACAGCCTCACGAATGAATGGCGTCAGGAACTTCGCTTAGGGTTCGAAGATGCCGTAACGGAATGGAAAATATAAATACCACAACTATAATTTATGCGAAAGTAAAGTGTGCTCCTGTTCTTTAAGATAGCAGTAATGTTCCCACAACCATTTAACAGGACCAAGATCAAGGTCTCTAGCTCCCGACCAACAGCAGGAAGGTTACCGAACTCCTGGACGCCCTGGACCCCCTGTACAGCACACAGTTACCTGCGGCGCGTGCTCGACGGGCAGCCCCAGCTTGCGCAGGTCGCTGCCGAACTCCTGGACGCCCTGGACCCCCTGTACAGCACACAGTTACCTGCGGCGCGTGCTCGACGGGCAGCCCCAGCTTGCGCAGGTCGCTGCCGAACTCCTGGACGCCCTGGACCCCCTGTACAGCACACAGTTACCTGCGGCGCGTGCTCGACGGGCAGCCCCAGCTTGCGCAGGTCGCTGCCGAACTCCTGGACGCCCTGGACCCCCTGTACAGCACACAGTTACCTGCGGCGCGTGCTCGACGGGCAGCCCCAGCTTGCGCAGGTCGCTGCCGAACTCCTGGACGCCCTGGACCCCCTGTACAGCACACAGTTACCTGCGGCGCGTGCTCGACGGGCAGCCCCAGCTTGCGCAGGTCGCTGCCGAACTCCTGGACGCCCTGGACCCCCTGTACAGCACACAGTTACCTGCGGCGCGTGCTCGACGGGCAGCCCCAGCTTGCGCAGGTCGCTGCCGAACTCCTGGACGCCCTGGACCCCCTGTACAGCACACAGTTACCTGCGGCGCGTGCTCGACGGGCAGCCCCAGCTTGCGCAGGTCGCTGCCGAACTCCTGGACGCCCTGGACCCCCTGTACAGCACACAGTTACCTGCGGCGCGTGCTCGACGGGCAGCCCCAGCTTGCGCAGGTCGCTGCCGAACTCCTGGACGCCCTGGACCCCCTGTACAGCACACAGTTACCTGCGGCGCGTGCTCGACGGGCAGCCCCAGCTTGCGCAGGTCGCTGCCGAACTCCTGGACGCCCTGGACCCCCTGTACAGCACACAGTTACCTGCGGCGCGTGCTCGACGGGCAGCCCCAGCTTGCGCAGGTCGCTGCCGAACTCCTGGACGCCCTGGACCCCCTGTACAGCACACAGTTACCTGCGGCGCGTGCTCGACGGGCAGCCCCAGCTTGCGCAGGTCGCTGCCGAACTCCTGGACGCCCTGGACCCCCTGTACAGCACACAGTTACCTGCGGCGCGTGCTCGACGGGCAGCCCCAGCTTGCGCAGGTCGCTGCCGAACTCCTTGACGCCCTGGTAGTCGCCCTGGATGGCGTACGCCGCGAACTGCGACAGCTTGTTCGTGATGCGCTCCGCCTTCGTCACCTGCCCCGGCCTGGACACGAACACCCAATTAGACGCCACTACTATCCATCATATAACTAATAGCCTGACTGCCAAACAGATGGATAAAATATCTATACGCAAAAATATATTCACAAAAGTTTTTGTAACGGTTGGAAAAGTCATGGAGCAATTATGCAAAAACATAATACAGTCGACGTAAAAACTATAGAAGGAAAATACGTAAATATGGGTATTTATATATTTCATATTTCATATATTCATAATCATTATATTACATGTCATTATGCTATCACAATTATTTCATCAGTTACCATTTATCTCATTAAATTTTATATACCTAAAATAAAAGATTAAATTACATTTAAACAATGAAAATTTAAAATTAAAATGAGCAATATTTATACAATGAACAACGATCGTGTTGCAAGTTAATATAATACAATTAAGGTAGTTATTGCAATAGGTATACCATGTTAGCTTGGTTACTATAAGACAGTTAATTATGTATGATACTTAACTTAATGAGTTATCAAGATTATCGGTCTTCAATGTTCGGCGTATTTAGTTACCTGACTCCCGGGCGCTCCTTGTAGAAGACGTACTGCAGCTTGACGGTGAAGATCTTGCCGAAGGTGTCGAACTGCTGCGCGCCCACCTCGGACACGGAGTAGCAGGCCTGCAGCGGCAGCTCCTGGTAGGGCTCCTTGTCGCCCGCCGCCTTGAACAGCTGCAGCACGGGCGCCTCGCCCGCCACGCCCACGCGCACCCACACCTTCTTCCAGAACCTGACAAACAATTGGACACCTAAACTTATTGTATTTTTCCGGGTTTTAAGTTTCATCGTCTTCGGGAAACTTAAATTATACCTCTCCTCATCAACCGGGAGATTAGAAATAGGCGCGACCAAGGTACCTATTACCTATACCTGTACAAAGATTCCAATGGAAGTAGTACCCGTACCAAAGAGCTCCCGCCAGGAGTCTTGTCATTGCGATAGGGTTCCACTTCCACACAGTAGCATAGGAATAAACCCTGTATAGCATAGGCGAGTCGCATCCGGCTCCTCTGCGAATAGTCACATCACACATGAGCACAGTGTACCTCTGGCCGGTGATCTTCTTCTTGACGGGCTGGCGCAACTGCATCTCCCAGCCGGGGCCGGTGTACTTGGTGCGCGGGAAGTCCTCGAGCGGCTGCGACACGTCGTCGTCGAACAGCGGCGTGGGCGGGCCCGAGCCCGACCCGCGCGACCCGCGCGACCCGCGCGACCCGCGCGACTCGCGCCGCGGCTCCTCTGCACACAGACATGCTAACATTAAGGCGCTGAATTACTACGATACGATGCAGCCTGAAAACTCATTATAGAAGCTTCTAAAGTACCAGCATTTTCCTTCAAATGTATTTTTTTGATATATCTAACTAAAGCCTATGGGAAGTACTTACTTATATGGACAAATCTATTCTAATAATGAAGTTGAGAGCCTATTGAACAAATGAGGTAGGAAGATAGAAGCATAAAGTGACAGCGAAGACTAGAAGAGGGCAATAATGACCATAGTGAGTGGGCGGCGGCGCAGCGCTCTTGTCGAAGGGGTTGGCGCGCGGAGACTCGGGCAGCGCCTGCGGCCGCGGCGGCGGCGCCAGCGCGGGCACCGCGGCGCCCGAGGACAAGTCCTCGCTCTCCTTCGGCCTGCACAACCATACAAGTAAGCATATTAGCATCTAACATGTAACCTACGTATACAGTTTGCGTTTAGGCCTCAGAAGAGCTTACTACTTAAATAGCGTCGCAGTATTTGTCTTGCAGTTTCAAAGGAGTTCGATGGGCGTAGCAGGGTGTAAGTAGTTGGTGATGTTACCTTCACATACGCATATTGACGTTGCTCGAATTACAGAGCGCCATAAGAAACCTGTAGAGTTTTAGATGCCTCCAGTGGTCTGATACAGCCTGATGATGATAATTCGAAGAATTTCTGGTGTAAACTTGTTATCTGCTCCTCGGAGTTATAGTGATTTGGTTGGTTAACCTGATAAACAAGGAGAAGGTGTCGTCGGGGGAGTCGTGCGAGCCCTGCGAGCGCAGGCGCGGCGTGCCGGCGGGCGCGGGCGGCGGCGCGCTCATGCTGAGGAACGGGTCGAACGCCTCCGCCTCGAACCCGTCCGCCGCCTCGTGCGCGGCGCCGGCCTCGCCCCACGCGCCTGCGACAACACAACACACCGCACCGTCCCAATATAATAATAATAATACATTATTAGGAAATAATAATAAATAATAATGTCAATAATGACTAAAATTTTAAAACCAGCCATTTGTAAAATACTGGCAATTATGTACAGTCGAGTTCATTTACATCTATACGCGCTTACGAGAACAAAAATATCTGAACACGACCCTATTGTCAGGAGCATAAAGTCGTGTTCAGATATTATTGTTCTCGTAAGCGCGTAGATGTAAATGAACTCGACAGTACATACAAGACGCTACGTCTTGTAATTCATTTACAATTTAAAATGTCGCATGAATGTTACTCTTAATATTCTAGTTTAATTTCATTTCAAATTAGTAGGTATATTTACCCGAGTTCAAATGTTTCGCAGCGGTGTTGTCGAATTTGGCGGAGAAGGCATCGAAGGCGTCCTGGGAGTCCGGGAAGGCGTCCTGCGTCATGGCTTCGGGCGCCGCGTCCCAGCCCGCGGCAGCCGCGGGCGCCGCGGGCGCCGCGGGCGCGTCCCAGCCGGCTGCCACCGCGGGCGCCGCGGGCGCGTCCCAGCCGGCTGCCACCGCGGGCGCCGCGGGCGCGTCCCAGCCGGCTGCCACCGCGGGCGCCGCGGGCGCGTCCCAGCCGGCTGCCACCGCGGGCGCCGCGGGCGCGTCCCAGCCGGCTGCCACCGCGGGCGCCGCGGGCGCGTCCCAGCCGGCTGCCACCGCGGGCGCCGCGGGCGCGTCCCAGCCGGCTGCCACCGCGGGCGCCGCGGGCGCGTCCCAGCCGGCTGCCACCGCGGGCGCTGCCGGCTCGTCAAACGCGCCGCCCTGCTCCATGCCAAAGCTGTTGGCGTCGGCGTCAGCGAACGCATCGGCCGGTGCCACCCCGAAGATGTTGCTAGACGGAGCATCGAACCCTACGTTTGCGGCGACTCCGAAACCGCCGTTGTCCACCGCTCCAAAAGTGTCGTTTTGGGCGGGGAATGCATCCGAAACCTGATGCTGCACTCCAAAGATATCGGTGCCAGCAAACGGTGATGTGGAATCCGTGAACGCGGCGCCGCTCTCAAAGGGGTTCATCTCCTCGTCCCTCGGTTCCGTCGAAGTAAAGTTGTCGTTCACGACGTCGGCGAACGGTGACGTATTGGTCGCGAGCGGCGCGTTGCCACCGTCGGGTGGCGGTTCCGAGCAATCCATTGGCGCTACCTCTGACGCCTTCGTCGTCGGCGGAGCCGGCGGCAGCGGCGGCGGCTCGCGCACGGCAGGTGGTGGAGGGGCCGGCTCGCGCGCCGGCTCCGTCGGTGTCGGCGCCGCCGCCGCCGTGACGCTCGGCGCCTCGGTGCTCGGGGCGGGCGGGACGTCATCCACGAGGTCGTCGCTCAAGAAATCAATCTGTTTCTCTTCCTGTTTGGGCGCCGAGTACAGACTCATTATGGCTTCCTTCGTCGGTTTCACGGTCACGGGAACGGCAGCGGCGAAAAGATTGATGTCGTCAGAAGGCTGGGGCTGGCGCTGCTGGGCCGGAGGCTGCGGCACGGGCGGCGGCGCAGGCCGCGGCGGCGGCGGGCGCGCCGTGGGTGGAGGTCGGGCGGGCGGGGGCCGCGCCGGCTTGTTCCGGTTGATATCGAAGCTGTCGACGGCTCCTACCGGAGCCGCGGGCACTACGGGTGCGACAGGCGCTGCGGGGGCTACCGGTTGCAAAGGCTCGAGCTCGTCCAGTGGGAGCGCGTCCAGCTCGGGCTCCGGCGTGGGGCTGGGCGAGTGGATGTCGCGCACCGACACGGGGCTGGGCGTGCGCGTCGGCGGGATGCGATCCAGCAGGTGCGAGCTCGTGAACTCCATCTGGCCGGTCACAGTCAGAATCAAGTTCTGCGTCTCCGGGGGCAGCGGGCGCGGCGGCGGCGCCGCGTCGCCCGCGTCCTCGCCGAAGGAGAAGTCCGCCGTGGTGGAGACGAGCTCGAGCTCGGTGGGCTTAACGAGCCGCTCGGGTTCGGGCAAGTCACCAAACAGGTCTATGGCGGGCGCGGCGTGCGCGGCGGGCGCAGCGGCGAAGTCGTCGAAGGTGCGCGCACCACCGCCGGCGGGCTCGGCCGCGGCGCCGAAAATGTCGGCGGGAACGGCGTCGCCGACGGGCGGTTCGTACCCGAAATCCGAGAAGGGGTTGCTGGCGGCGAACGGGTTGTCGCCGGAGTACTCTGCTGGCGCCTCGTCCGTCATCATAAACGGGTTCATCGCCTCAGTGGTCACCGGCGCTACTGGCTCACCCATGCTCAGAAACGGATTGAACGCCATCTCGTTTTTTATTTGAGCTACAATCGTTTTAATTCAAAAATTCGGACTCGAGGAGTTTCAATTCGGACCTGCCCGGCTGGAGGTCGCCGGCGAAGGTAGTGTCGAAGGGATCGAACTCCTCCTGCGGCAGGCGGCAGGCGTCCGAGGGCTCGGGTGTGAGCGCCTTGATCTGGAATATGTCGTCCGAAGGATCCAACAAATCCTTCGGGCCCTCGGGCTCGTTAGTTTCGTCACAGGAGAATTCTTTCGCGAGCAACTTTAACTCTGTTTTAGTCGGAGCTAGTTCACCGGCGAATGAAGTATCGAAAGGATCAATCTCGGTCTCCTGTGCTACCGGCTGGGGTTTGGGCGCGCACGGCGTGAGCACCTTCACCTGGATCTCACCGCCGTGTCCGCTCTCGAGAAGGTTGGCGTGCTTCGATCTGCTCTGACTTGACTGAGGGAGCTCTGAATGCCGCCTCTTCGTCTGGAAATTAAATTTGGGTGCCAAGTCCTCGTCCGAACGAGTCCGCGTTAGGGTCTCGGGGACGGAATCTCCCGCCTCGCCGTCCTCGGAGTCCTCTGTGATGGAGACCTCGCGAGTGTAGTAGGGCGTGAGCGGCTTGACGGTCTTGGGCTTGTCGGGCTGGAGCGAGGGCTCGACGTCGAACACGACGCTCTTGCTGTAGACAAGGTTCTCGGGGCGCGAAGCGCGGCGCTCGGTCGGCAGCGCGGGCTCCTCGGCGCGCGGGTCGAAGTCGGGGTCGCTGGGCACGCGGTACACGGCCGCCGCGGGGACCGACTTGGCTCCTATGAGCTCCTGTTCCAACAATTTCAGTTCGACCCTCCCGGGTGCGACAATTTTATCTACGATCGTAGTGTCGAATGGATCTATTTCATCTTCATTAATATCCACAGGATCTAGTGGAGAGTCCCCAAGCTGTGTCAAGTCAGTGGTGCTACCACCGAGTAGGTCGCGGTGCAAGGCCGGCTCCTCCTTGTCTCCGAGGTCGTCCGAAGTGATAGACTCGCGGATGCCCGAGGGATCAGTTAGATGAATGCGAACGGATGATTTCCGTCGGTTATTTAACTTTAGTCTATTTTCCTCGGCACGGGGGTCGAAATCGTCGTCGTCTTCTAATATAACGGCTTCCTTTTTGAACGGAGTCGCACTCGCGGGCACTACCGCGTCAGCGAAGCTCGTGTCGAAGGGATCGTCCTGGTCGAGGTACGGGTCGACCACGTCGATCTGGTCTTCCGCGATGCCCTCCGCAAATACGGCGGAGTTCTTGTCAGCTTCGAACACGGACCAAGACTCCTGGATCACTGGCGCAACAGTGATTTCTTTTTGTTCAAATTTGGTCACTTCCGCACTGACTTCTAAGGACTCCGCAGCTAGTTGCGTAAATTCGTCGTCTTCCTCTTCTACTGCTTGTGAAACATCGAGGATAGCCTCAGTCTCGAAAGGATCTTCTTGATTAGCTTTATTTTGTTGAATCAGCGATGTATGGAGGGAAACGCTGAGATCTATGGGCGTAGTTATGGGTATATCGGCGTCGAGGTCGAGGATGCTGCGCTCTTGCGGCTCGCTGACGGCGGCGGGCGCGGGCACGGGTGCGGCGGCCGCGTCCGAGTCACTCTCGAGCAGCAAGTCCCCGGGGATCGCCCGCTTGTGCGACCGCTTGGTGGTAACGGTGACGTTGTCTATCCGACCTGTGAGGACAGAGACGGCGATTCCGATATCTAACCCTTTCTTGCCCGAGGAAGCCTTCGGATCTTGACCCTTGATTAACGCGTCGAGATGCGAGGTGTCGAAGAGATCGTCGTCCTGCGCGTCGTCGGGTGAGTCGGGCACGCACGCGAGCTTGACCTCCCCGCGTTCGACGGCCTCGACGTACGAGGTGTCGAAGATGTCGTCCTGGTCGTCCTCGGACTCGTCCTCGGTGAGGCCGAGATCGCTGCGGTCGTCGTCGTGCTCCTCGGCGGCGGCGAGCTGCGGGAAGTCGGCGGCGGTGACGGTGACCACCTGGCGGTGGGGCTCGGGCGGCCGCTCGGGCGCGAGCTCCTTGACCCCCGCGGGGATGCGCTGGAAGAACGAAGTGGACTTGATGCGGTCAAGGTCGCCCTGGGTCTTGCGCAAGACGCTGTCGACCCCGGTGGTCAAGTCCTTGAACTTAGACCACTCCTCATTCTCCTTGGCGGAGGGTTCGCCGGACTCGGCAGGTTGCTGATGCTCCTTCCTGTACTTCTCGAGCTCTTCCTCGGTGAATAACTCGTCCTCTCCTTTGCGTTTCGACTTTTTTCCCTTTTTCTTCTTTTTAAGGCCTTTGGGTAGTTTTAGCATTATACGTGCTTATCAAGAGGTCTCTGCGTTGCTGAAACAAGGGAAATATATTTTAAAAAACCCCTGCTACTATTTTAAAAGAGATAAAGAAATAAATATTATTTAATCGATAAGTATGGTAAGTTAGTGACGTGAGCGGGCGTCCCCGGAAGCGCCGCGGGCCGGCGCGAGCTCGGAACTTATTTTAAGGTATCATTCATGACATAATAGATGTATAGGTAACTTATTTTCGCTACCGTTCATAAATTAAATGTAGGTTTGAAGCATGCATTATTACACTAAATAAGTAAACAGTCAATGATTATAGCGGTTGCGGGTGTTGGACAAGGAAGTGAAAATGGCTGAATTATTGTGTAAAATGTAAATGCTCCTCCCTCCCGAAGAACTATCAACTAACTCGGTCGAGACGTTGAAAAAACTCTCCGAGTCGCATCCCCCGACTTCGATCCGAGACACCCGAGAGCAACAGAAAGAGAAGAAGGTCACTAGATTAAGACGTCAGATGTATAGGTAACTTGATAAACATCGATCGACAAATGTGAACGCGTATCAATGATTTCGGTCGGTATGAGGTCGGAGGCGGAGGCCCGGGTGCCGGCGCCGGGTGGTGGCACGGATGGGGGTCGGTGGCGGTGAGGCGGTGATGGTGATGAGCGGCCCGACAACATTCAACAGCTAGAACACGTACCGGGCCGGCTCTTCTAAGTCATCGCCGCTACTTACAGCTAAGGCATACCGCTACCGCGCTACGGACAAGGGGGCTCTATACCTTCATCGCAACACATGGGAGGAGGCGGCGGATCGAACCTCGCGGTGCCGTGCGCTCGGGGCGCTCGCTGCGGGCCACTGGGCGGCGCTAGGCGCCTCCGCCCATCGATCCGCGGCGCGCGCAGCCCCGCGGCTCCCCGCGCCCGCCCCTGCACCCCCACACCCCCGCCTCCTCGCAAAGTTCAAGAGTCACCGTGGAGCGGAGGGCTCCCTCCCACGCTTGCAGCGATTACGTAACGGCGCTCCGCAGCCTCCTGCTCGGCGACCTGCGTTCTGCACCGCCGTGTCCTTTCTAAATGCCAAATGATGAATGACTCTTCAAACTTTCAAGTTTTAAAATAAATCATAGTGTTTTTCGGCTCCAAATAAGTATAGGCGGACAACATAGACATAGATAAAATATATAACTGTCAATCTACTTTTTATATTAGTTAAGTACATGCGCGAAAGTATAATAAGTATTTTGTTTGGTTTTGTCTTTTAGGTTGGTTCATCCTGTTATATTATAAACCAGCAATGAAGCAACAGTTTAACGTGAGAGTTTTGTACCGAAATAGAATATCTATAACGTAAACCCTGGAGTGGCTTGGCGTGGCATAAACTATACTTTTTTTTACATCCCGGATAAATGCACATGCACAAAACCCTTTTAACAAATCACAAACTGCGGTAGAATAGAAACTCCTTCTTACCTACTTCAATAATTATCAGTTGATTAACATAATAAGCGTAAGCACTACCTAATAAGTTAGTTTGAATTAGGTAGGTATTATTGCATTTAAATACCTATACGTTGCGTCCGTGATGAGTTTGCAACTTTGAAAATACCTACCATTCATTACATTATTATATTTTGTCAACGCCGGCGAAGGTAAACTGTCAATTGTCTTGTACAGGGTAGGTATTACGTGTCTATTTGCCAAATCAAATCGTACGGAACGGAAGTCACCGGCACGATGCCTTTCGTGTCCGCACGGAGAAGGGAACCCGTGACCTACTTCCCGCGGCCGCGGGCAGCCAGCAGGTCACCCTTCCACACGATACGTGCGGCGCCCTTCACGCTCCCGTTTAAAAAAAAAAAATCAGACTAAGTACTACCACACAATTAAATACATAGAACAACCATGACCCAAGCACAAACATTCGAGTTCATCACACAAATATTTGCCCTGGCCGGGATTCGAACCCGGGACCGCCACGCGCCGGCTCAGTAGGCAGGTCTCTACAAACCGAGCCAACCGAGTCGTCGTTTTTAAATTAAAATAATCACGAACTTTTATTAAAGGGGTAGGGGTTGCATGAGTGTGATGTAATTTTCCTGTATTCCAAGGCGCTAAGGCGGATTGGACTTGTACCCGAAAGCTCGACCTTGGCCTGGTTTCTTGTACAATAGTAGAATCATGAACTTACAAATGTGTAATAAAAAAACTGGCAACACCTGAAATAGGTAATTTGTTGCCGACTGACCCACTATACTATATCTATGCGACTGACCCGACTGAAGGACATTGATTCCATAGAATAAATAAAAAAAAAGTAATTTGTTGTTTTAAATAGATGCAAGGTGCGAACGATTTCGGTGATTTATTTCGACGACCCGTAATTTTCCAATAGAATAGAGTAGAAATAAATACAAATGATATGAGCCGGAATAAATAAGTTAAGTTTTTTAGTTTGTAACTTGACAGAGGTTTCCCCTCCTTGAGCCTTATTACTAAACTCTCATTCCAAATTGATTACACTGAATATACCAATATTAACTGTCCGACTCCACTGTTTATAGCTTCAGCTTCAAGCTAGTTTATTATTTATTATCTTTATTTGTGTCATTTTTCAATTTGAAATTGAATGAATTTCAAGCAATGTTAAGTAAAAAAAGGAATAACGGAACGTATTAAAAAAAAAATAACAACGCCAATTTTGCTCCTAGTGGCAGACATATGGTACTAATTTGTCAAAATAGGTTACAAACCGACGACGTTAAAAAGTCAGTGTCAGTGTCAGTAAACTAATCGGATATCTCTTTCTTACGCCTTAAACTGAAGGCATTAGAGCGCTTGTTATCGTGTTCCAGACATTGCGATGTAATTTTTCGTATAATAATCTGCGAGGCTACGTCGCTTACGTGCGTGTCGTTTTCCCTGACGAGAAATAAGTAGATATCATTGCATTATTGTTTTCTGAAACGGGAAAATGTTCAGTCGCGTAGTGCGCGGGTCGAACCAGTCCAGGTGAAAGACCCGGGCGAGCCGCGAAGCGAGCGCGTGACGGACGACGACGGCGAAACGTGGTGTCGGGCTCGCACGGCGGACGGGCGTCTGTTATCAAACAGGGCTCGGGCTCGGGCGGCATGGCGGAGGCGGCGCCGGGCGGCGGCGAGGAGCCGGCCGGCATCGTGAAGGAGGGCTGGCTGCAGAAGCGCGGCGAGCACATCCGCAACTGGCGCGATCGCTACTTCGTACTCTTCGACAACGGCGACCTGGTCGGCTTCAAGGCTCAGCCCGAGCGGCGCCACTACCGCGACCCGCTAAACAAGTTCACGGTGCGCGACTGCCAGATCATGGCCACCGACAAGCCGCGCCCCTACACCTTCACCATCCGCGGCCTGCAGTGGACCACGGTCATCGAGCGCAACTTCTCCGTCGACACCGAGAAGGAGCGGTGAGTCTCTCGCGTCTGCTCTCGTCTCGTGCTTCAGTGCGTCAGGTGCTCGGCTATGGCACACCAAGAGCCAATGGCACATACGAATCTGTTAACCAATCAATGGAGTTATAATGATTGCGTTTAAACTAAAATTGTTTACGAAGCACATACCTGGTTAGTAAATAATTCTAGGCAATCAATAACTCACTGTTTTGATAAAACTTATGTCAATTATTGTGGCTTATACAAGTATGTTTGTGTTATTGTTGTTGCTTCATCTCCAGAGATAAAGGCATGCAGCAAGGTGATGTAATAGGCTCATCATATCTCTCTATGTTATGAATTGCATTTAGAGTAAGATTTTCATTGGTTTCTGTGATTTTTAGACATTTTAAAAATCTATAAAAACAATCTAAACGGATTATATAGATGCTTTGACAAAGGCAACCTGAAGGATATTGAAACATTAGGGAGGAAATATTGGTTTGGTATATCACACTGTCACCGCCCTTTATTGACTTTCTGCTGTGTGATAGAATTGTGTTTTTGTGTCAAGAACCAGTACACAGATTGGACTTTGACCCCGATTGGTTGGAAAGCAAAACAGTCTGCATACAAATACTTTTTTCCAAAATTATACTTCCATTGACATACATGCATCATACTTACAGATCATTCAAGTAATTTGGATATGTTGACTAACTTATTATTTTGTGTCTTAGCAGTGCTTATATATAGAACAAGACCAATCGGCTTTCCTGATGATGAATCATGAACCAATTGTTGGAAGGCTGTGAACTTCATTCCTCCTGTATTCTCAAACTTTCAATTTCATCGCACCATTCTGGTTTCAGGTCTAATTCTTTCGCCGTTTAGGCATACCTCTCTATCAAACAAGCCCCAAGCCTATACATTTATAGTGTGTAAATCTTTCTATAAAATATATATATATATACATATAAATATAATATAATATATATAAAGCCTGACCAGAAATATATGAGGATGCGCCATATTGCGGAATTTCACTGGAACTAATTCCTTACACTGGCAATGATTTTATGATGGTTTGTCAACAATGTCAATGTCTTTCGAGGTGGTTTCTTTAAAAGACAAATATTAAAAAATATCCAAAGAAAATGTCGAAAACCATTTAGAGTTGTGTACGTAATATTATAAATAAAGTGTACATGTGTTTACTACATGAAAAATAGCTGGGAAAAGAGTGCATTCCATTAATTGATATTACAAGGTTACCATAGGAACTGAGAGATATTGAAACCAATGCCATTATAGTGCGGTTGCGGTTGGTTGCAAAATTGTTGCCATATAAATCTTATAAATAGTGCCCTCTTGACAATCCTCATATATTTCTGGTCAGGCTTTATATATATTATTTCTCGATGTTCTCTGTACAATCAGATTTCTGATTTGCACCAACTTCTAGTATCTCTGTTTGGCCCTATGGTTGACTCTACCATGCCATTTGGCATTAAGTCCGCCATTTGTACTGACTTTCGTTTTGTACAATAAAGTTTATATATCAATAATTGGTTTAAAGCACATTGTGTTTGGACTTAGTGTCCAAACCCACACAGGGCGATGTGTCAGTGCCACAGGAGTGAGTGTGCGCGAGCGGAACGTACAGAGATGGGTATTCCCTTGATTTGTCTAATTTTTTTTTTGTCTAATTTCAGTTTGTCTAACAACTTTTACCATAATGAACATTTTATCTAAAGTCAATATGTATAATATCATTTCTCATAATTATTATTTTGTCGAAATTCGTTTTGCCTAAATGATCATTTTCATAACTCTTGTTTTGTCTAATATAATATCTATTTATTTATTTTATTTATTTATAAAAACATTTTTATGACATTACAGTTATAAACCTATGCGTCACAAAACTTAAATTAACAATAAAAGGTTCACAATAATAGATAAACAAACAGCTTAATTTGGAACAGTAGAGCACCTAGTATCCATCGCCTCACAGAATCTCAGGCATTCACTACACACTGCTGCCCATCTAAAACTCACTTTGTCGATTCTTATTTTGAAAATTGTAGGTTAGGTTAAAGACCGAATACTGTAGGTTAGGTTAGGTTTGTTTTATGACAATGAATAGCGGAGCGACAGAATGCTTGCTAAATAAACAAATTAGGCAAAAAAATTGTTAGGCAAAATATGTTTATACGAATTAAAATTTAGGCCAAATAAAATTAGACGAAATAAGATTATGTGAAATGAGTATTATACAAAACGACTTTCACTCAAATGAAAATTAGGCAAAGTGAATAGTTATGCTAAATAATATTAGTTTAAATGAAATTAGGCAAACCGAAATTAGGCAAAAAGTTGTTAGGCAAAACAAGGTACAACCACAGAGATGGGTTGAGCCGGGTTAATCTGATGTAGGGTGTGGGAACTCTGTAAGTTCCATTTGATAGGACAGAAGTTCCATTAGAAGAAGTCTCCAGTGTAACGCAGAAGTGAATGTAAGTGTTTGTTGCAGCGAGGAGTGGGTGGCAGCCATCCGCTACGTGTCGTCGCAGCTGAGCGCGGGCGGCGCGGCGGCCGCGGGGCCGGCGCTGCCGGAGTCCGACGACCGCGACATCGCGCAGCTCGGCACCAGCTTCAAGGACCCGCGCCGCATCGTGAGTCGCGCCCGGGGCCCGTTTCCGTTGAGAGCCACGGCCTTAAACTATTTGTACTATTTTGTCAGATAGCTGAAACTAAAGTGCTCCAGGACAGTGACCTGAGCACTTGCCTGTCGTGCTCAGTAGTAACCTTTAAGTCTGTCTAATGCGTGATGTACGGCAAGAATTGCGGCAGCCACGCTTTCACTCTAGCAGAAAATTCTTGATCATTATTGCTCACAGTGGCGAGGCGTCCGTAGAACTCGATTCCTACCGGCCGACTCATAAAAAAAAAAGCGCACCCTATTCTATAGCTCTGGAAGAAAAACCAAGCTAAACTAAGTCTGGCTAAAGCTAAAGATAATTATATGTACCTAACGCCATTACGCCACGCCACTGATTGCTCATATATCTGGACAGCCCTCTGTTTCTGTCTCAGAAATCATACAACAGAATAAGAATAAGAATGATTTATTGCTTTGTTCCAACAGTTACCTGTTTCAGGCATGCAATACTTAGTTATAATTTAATACAGTTACAATCAAAGAATTCTTTTAAGCTATAAAATGCTTTCTTAATAAGCCAATTTTTAAGATTCCTTTTAAACCTGTTTCCTTCCAGAGCTTTTATGTCAGTCGGGAGGTGATTGAACACTCGGATTGCCGTTACAAAAGTGCTATTCTTATAAATAGAAGTATTAATTTTCGGTAGCTGAATATTGAATTTATACTGTGCTCTGAGGTTACATTTCGTAGATGACAGTGTTGTAAAATAATTGGGTTGATTTCTTACAAACAAGCTAACCTCCTATATGTATATACCAGTCAATGTGAGAAATCGCTTTTCTCGAAAAGCTTGTCGAAGAGAATCCTTGACGTTTATACGATAAATAGTTTTGATACAGACTACTAGAAACTGTTTCCTCCGGTCCAGGGTTGATCGCTGGTAAGTTTCTGAATAACGGTTAACAATAACGTTGGGACAGCACGACGTTCCGGTATAGTTGGGTTATCAAGATTAGTACCATGAACCCCTGAAGATGTCCAGTTGCGGAAATCTAGCCGGCGACAACCTAAACCTAAGAATATAATAAAATTAACGGACAGAAAATTTGACAAGCAATTTTGCTAGAAATAAAGTCGTGTCAGATGTTAGTGAGCGCTGGGCTGGGCCGACATTGCAAATAAAATAATGCGTATGCATGTTTTCCTCGGTAAAACCTATCGTAAACAACACGAGTGCGGCGGCGAGGCACGACTCGCGATAGCCCAAACCAGCTAATTAGGTATTCCCGACGAAGCGATAGCCCCTGATGGCCCTAATCTTCCTCGTTTAGTTTCCTCATAGGCCTATTTTGTAAAATTTCGGTTCTCCTAATTATTTTTCATGCTAACGCTTAGTGCTCGAAACCTCGGGATGTTAATTAAATTTAATAATAGGTTTAGTAAATTAGCAATAATCGTGAAATTAAACAGAAAGGTTTTTTTGCAATACAAGCCAATATATCAGTATCGCATTTTTTATTAAACAAATGAAACGGTCGCGTATATTAATTCATTTGAATAAAGGTACCTACACGACGCAACGCAATTCGTTTAAACGATGTCATTTACATAGGTACGCGACAAGCGGAAACCGAAGACAAATAACCTTTTACCAAATGTCTTGATTTTGCGGTATAAATACATTTTGAATTATGGAGGATATCGGTGTTAATGTTTTATTAGGCAGCCAGGCACCTACTGGTGGAATACCGGCAGGCGCGAGCGCAGGTTGGTCTGTGCCCGCGGTGCCGCGCCCGCGGCCGTAGCGCCGGCGCTGTGCGCCAACAACGCGTCCTGCTTAGCAATGGATGTTTAAGGCAATTTAAACGTTATTACATTGTTAAAGTTCAAGTTAACATATGACGGGTTGCGACTTTCGCGACTCGCACCCGCTGGCCGCATGCTTACTTCAACATTAATTATTTATGTAGGTACGTATAGTTAATCTTCACGCTCAAACCGCTAGAATTAAATAATAGGTCAGACATTTTATATTTGGCCTATTATTTCATTTTAGGTGGAGGAGTGTAATTTTCAACGCAGTGGTGACAAAATGTTGAGCACGTTTGAGCAGACTCGGATTAGATTCACCTGAAGGGCAGAATTAAAAGTTCAATGTCCCACGACAGCCCGAGCTGATGAGAATCCGATTCCGTGTTCGCTCAATCTCTTAACTTCACTTTCCAAATGTTGCCTTGAAGAAATCGACATCGCCATTTACCAACTTGTCAATTTCTTTGATTTATTGGTATAAGGTCTTCGCACATTATAACAACTCAACAGCGACTCGATTCTATGCCAAATATTGAAATTTAAGCCCTATGTCATTCATATTTACTAGGTTTAATTTCAAAAAATGATATTAATAGTGGACGACGTGTCGTACATTACGTCGTTGGCATAGAATCGAGTCGCCGATGAGTTTTTACAATGTGCGAAGACCTATAACTGATTCTCTTTTATGAGAATGTGATGTGCGGCGTCCCGCGCATTAAAAAGTCAAGTCGGTTTGCATCGTGTTGTAAAAGTTACAGTAGTATGTATAGTAAACAGCGGTATAATGTGAGTTGTTTGTGGAGTGTCGGCGGTGCAGCTGACGCACCGGAGCAGGAAAACCGCGCGCTGAGTCAGCGGCGCCGCCCGCGCCCGGCCCGCGCCCGGCCCGCGCCTGCATCCTAATATTTGCCCAATCCGGTTCCCGACAACTCGAATACTTTTTACTATAACTAATTAGCTACTTTTTATGAAGTCTTAACCCCGCCCCGTGACTATATGACATTTAGAAACGGCATATATATTTGGGGTTTACTAATTCAAATTTCGTGTATGTGATCGGAAATTATGTTTAACGGGCAGCGTCGACTAACAATAAGACTAAGAAAGAAAGAAACATTTATTGTCACACCAAAAATAAAATAGGTACATGGAATAAGGAAAACGGCATTGCAGCATTGAGCATTTATATTGAGTTCAAGACACGGGATTGTTTACCTACTATAAGTATTACGTTGACTACGTACAAAGTCATCGTGCAGGGCATAGCCACAATAAACGTTTTATTCGAGACTGGAACTAAGTAACTGACGAATGCGTCCTAAATTGCGATGCCTAAACAGTTTGCAAATACCGCGAAATACTGCGCAAAATATCTGACAGATTGTAAGAGTGTGTTTCAAACCAAGAAACTTCTCTACAATTTAAAATTAAGATGATTGAAGTATGCGTATAAAAAACTAAGAATCAATTAAACCCGTTTTTATTAACACATTGTTGTAAAAGCTGGAAAGTAAGCATTAGATGAATGTTTAAGTGAGGAGGCCCCCAATAAGACGAGGTTTATCTATTGCATTTCCGAGAGTGCTTTTCACAAAATGAATTTTTGACACAAAATCACAAAATTCACGTTTCTCACGCCAGGTTTTATTTTTTAACCAGTACTAAAAATACATCTAAAAATAAATGCTGCATAAATTTTGGGAATTCAAATAGTATTTTGAAGCCCTCCGCTAGACGCACATTTCGACATATGGGCCACCCGCGTACCTCTCATATTCTGCGAAACTAACTACAGGCAAATGTCACAATTTCATAAATCGAGCACTAAGTAAAGTATATTCCATGAGGGAAATATAAGCAATTATAATGTTAAATAAGTTTCTGTCAAAAATGACATTTTAGTGGCAAGCTTTTATAGCCGACTGTACTTTTCTTTGGATATCCATCAAATGCTCACTGAGACGATTCTAAAGAGCCCATGCTCGGTAGGATTGCTTTTTCTATTATAGAGTTCCTATGGCCACCTTCCGGCTCCATCATCAGATCAGGCCCATGGTAACATATTATTGTATTGTCATCAAAGTCAAGTAATTATGCAAAATTTCAGCACAATCGGTTGACGATATCTGCTTCAAAATTGAGTTGCAAGATTTCACCCGAACAAACATACTTAGATACATACATACATACTTACATTGCAAGTTAAATAAAAGCTTTTAAAAATAAAACCGTTTGCGGTTATTAGGTAATGCGATGCTGGCTTGCCCAGTGTGGGGACCACCAATATCCTGCCATTTTAAGTATATTATCGTAAAATGAGCATCTAATCTGTCTTATTGTATCTATTTTTAGGGTTCCGTACCCAAAGGGTACAAACGGGAGCCTATTACTGAGACTTCACTGTCCGTCCGTCCGTCCGTCCGTCCGTCCGTCCGTCTGTCACCAGGCTGTATCTCAAGAACGGTGATAGCTAGACAGTTGAAATTTTCACAGATGATGTATTTCTATTGCCGCTATAACAACAAATACTAAAAATAAAATAAAATTAATATTTAAGGGGGGCTCCCATACAACAAACTTGTTACAGATTATATATATATATATATATACGAGGGGCGTCTGAAAAGTTCTAAGCCTAAGATAGAAAAAAACAATTTACACAAATGAACTCGTGTTTATTTTTCAATATAGTCTCCTCCTAAATCAATGCATTTTTTACATTTTTTATACAGTGCTTTTAGGCCATTAAAAAAATAATCTTCATTTTGCCCTTCAAAATGCTCCTGTACAGCCGCCTTCATCTCTTCGTCACTTCTAAATCGCTTTCCCCTCAACTCTTTCTTCAAATTATTGAATAGAAAATAATCGCTTGGGGCTAGATCTGGGCTGTAGGGTGGGTGGTCAATTTCGTCAAAACCAACTTCCTTCAGAGCACGCCTCGCAACATTAGCGGTGTGAACGGGTGCGTTGTCTTGCAAAAACAAAATGCCTTTCCTTAGTTTACCCCGCCTTTTCTCAACTATGGCTTGTCGCACCTGTCTTATTAGATTTGCATAATAAGTTCCGTTTATCGTAGAGCCTTTTTCTAAATAATCGATTAAAAGAATGCCATCACAATCCCAAAATACCGTAGCCATTAACTTAGAGGCCGACTTTTGCACTTTAAATTTCTTCGGCGGCCTTTCACCCTTTTCAATCCACTGCATCGACTCAGACTTACACTCCGGATCATACTGTCTGATCCATGTTTCATCAACAGTTACTATTCGGGAACAAACTTCATCTAAATCATCTTCGCACAATTCTAAAAACGCCCGAGAAGTTTCCACACGACGTACTTTATCGAAGGCCGTTAGCATTTTCGGTACCCAACGAGCACTGACTTTACTCATGTACAAATGTTCATGTAAAATTTCTCCGACTCTTTCTTTACTAATACCTAAGACCTCAGCTATTTGCCAAACCTTAATTCTTCTATCTTCTAATACCAGCTTTTTGACTTTTTCTACGTTTTCTTCGGTCACTACCGATATTGGCCGCCCTGAGCGGGGGTCGTCTTCGATCGATTCCCACGTGACATGTTATTTTTTAATAATTTGTTTTTAAATGGCCTTTCTAGTGGCCAGTATCATAAACGCATATATAACCTCGAAATACCTTAGGCTTAGAACTTTTCAGACGCCCCTCGTGTATATATATATATATATGTATGTATATAGGTACGGAACCCTTCATGCGCGAGTCGGACTCGCACTTGCTCAATTTTTGTTATAGTGCCTATCATATAATAATCGTATTTCATAATAAAAAGTATCTTTAGTATAGGATATAGTAGATCTATAGTAGAGGTTAGTTCAGAAAAAATGTTAACAGCGAGACGTAGCATCGTGTCGCCACTTCGCCAGCTGCAGCCGTACAGCGTCATCTGTTGGCAACATTTTCTTTGTCCTTTCATTGCGCCGAAACGGTATTCTATTATTATTCTATTCTATTCTCAATAGTCGCATCTTCCTATGAAATACATGTAAAGACACGCTATATTTTACCGTAGCACGGATCATTGTTGTTGTATTTGCTAGGCTCATAGATGGACAGTTTTCCAATATACAACTATATGCAGTTTTGTGTATTGTATTTAGACCAACTGTGGTGGGCGAGGGTCGTGAGTAAATGTTAAAAGTCCGGAGAAGAGAAGAAAATGTTTAATGTCTAAAAAACTACTGCTAAACACTGTTACTAAAAGCTAAGTTAGTTTAAAATGTTTCTAAATGTTAAAATGTTATAAAACTGTGTTCGAATGCACCCGGTCGCGACGGTATCCGTAATTGCATTAAATTAATAAATTGAAATTAGTGTTGACCTCAATGTAGCTAAAAAGCATACGTACGCATAGGCGCGTCACGTGTTAGGTGCATATTGCACCGAACATCTTGCCGGGGGCAAACGGTGAGATGAGATAAAGTTGAAAGGATGATACAAGGTGATAGAACAATGTAATAAACATGATATTAACTACATATTAATTAAAAGATATTTTTTTTAAAATTGGGGAGCTTCCCCTGTCCATCTTTTGCGATCTACTTATTTCTTGAAGCTCTACGGCTTCCACTCGCGCACTGTTAATTTGGTTTTCACTTGCACTTCACACTATGCTTCGCGCACTAAGACTACACTGATCACTATCACCAATATCATGCAGGCCGATGCATCGGGCAGCCCGCGGGGCGGGCGTCGCCCGCACCGGCGTTGGGGCCGGTCGCTCCACTCGGCGGCTTGCTGGCACTCCGTGCGCTGATGTTGAACTCGTATCCTCTGGAGTTGTTAGGGTGGGAGCAGATAACCTGTTCAGTCGCCACTGACAGCGTGTTCTGCGACATATGAGCACTGAGACCACGATGATCATCGCAGCCCAGAGGCAGTATATGGCAGCGTAATGGTGCACGTCATGTGCCGAGTACTGATCTATTGGAGATTGAGTCTCTTTTAAAATCTTTAACTTCTGTTCAATGTTCTTCTGTTCTTTTTCTTCGTTTGTCAAGGTCAAATTATAGTTTTCAATTTCATGCATTGTTATGTTAATTATATGGTTTATTGGGTCTATTTCTGGAGTTAGAATCTCATATTTTAAATTCAATTTACTTTGCATATTCATATGCGTGTGAACTGCAAAGTTATCCGTTTTTACGATGCAGTTTTCTTCAATATAAATAATGTTAGTTCGGGTTACCGATTGAGCGGTAACTCGATCCGTGCATATTGTTCTCAGCGGACAGTGATCACAACAAAAATATAAGTAATGGTTTGGCTTTGATAAGCTTATCCACATGTTCTGGCACGCGGCGATACTTGTTTTACATTTATGATTTTCGTTCTCGTCTTTAATGCATAAATCCTTATCATTGTTCATTTTATAAATCGGAACCTTGAGATAGCATAAGTAGGAAAACGAATCTCGCAGAAGGCAATTTTCTAGGTCCTGTTCTCGTAAAGGCATAAATGCATCCTTTTGTAAGTTCATGGCTATATGTTTTGCTATAGGAAGGACAGATATCATGTTCTTTGCTGAGCTTTGCGGAACTGGAATAATTGTGTAAAGATCGTAACGATCACGAGTTATTAAAGGAATGCGAATTTCTAATATCATATATAGGTCAGTGATTCTTGCTTTTACTTTTAACACCTGGTAAATACTGTGTAGATTTGTTTGTATGTTTTCGATGGGGAGAGTCAGGTCATTAGTTAGCTGACTGGAAATAACGCTTAGTTCTCGTTGTAGTTGCTGAGGACTCATAATATGTATGTTCATTTTTTCATTATAAATGTTAGTTATGGTATCAATTAAGGTATCTTGTATTGTCTTGAGGTGATTTAATAAATTGTTTGCAGCCATGCTGATTATTGTAAATTGAGAAAGGCATTCAGCGGCGGTAATTTCCTTTGCCATTACGCCTGTGTCCTTTTCCAAGTTAAGTAAATGTTGATGTATTAGTTTATGTTGTTTTTGAATTGTTTCTCGGGTTCTCAATAGCATGTTGTATTCGGCTTCAACAATCGACGTCTGATTTTTCCACATTGTCACGAGATGTTTTTCATTATCTCGAAGAAGGCCTATGTCTTTCTGGTATTGTTCAGCGAAGCGGTCATCCAGGACTCCGAATAACGTGTTCGCAAGGTTTCCAACGCCGTTAATTAGTCCCCGTCGCCTGCGAGTTTGCCGCTTCAGCTGATTTCGTAATAAAATATTATTATAGTGTTGCAGTTCCTCGTACGTGTGACGTAGTTGTAGCATGACGACGTCACAATGGGATAAGGTTGTTATTTGTTTACAAATGGTTTCTAATTGATCATTATACTTTTTATACGCAGATACGCCTTCCCAGTAGGGGCTCATGTCGTAGTATGCTACTAGTTTCCAATCGTCCCTTACTAATTCCATGTTTCCTAGTTTATCAAAATACAATCCTTGCCTGTCGTTTATAGGGGTCATTTTTACGCAACTACCGGTGGTTGACAATGTAAGAAAATACAACAATATTGCGATGATTGTTGCAAAACATCCTCTTCTTTTCTGTTTTGGTGTTTGTGTTTTTGTTTGTTCTGTTTCTTCTAATGTTTTTTGTTTTGCTAAGGGTAGGACCGAGAGTTTCACTACTGGCCTTTTCATCACACCATTTTTTGTTTTGAGTGTCACTACTCTTACTAGTCCATCTTTCCCTGAATGTACTTCTAGGACTCGTCCCATTGCCCACTTCCCTGCTGGTAGGTTATCTTCATGTATGACCACAAGATCTCCAATTTCAATGTTTTTCTGAGGTTTGTTCCATTTTTGTCTCGCAGTCATTTGGGTTAAATACTCAGCCTTCCATCTCTTCCAGATATCACTGAATATTTTTTGAGTCAAGTGCCACCTTGTCCGCGCATCTTCTTCTGTTTCTATAACTGTTACGCCAGCCCTTCCGGGGAAGAAGTGTGCTGGGGTGAGAGCGTCTAAATCATCAATGCTTTCCTTTAACGGGCAGAGTGGGCGCGAGTTTAGACACGCCTCTATCTGGGCTAGGACGGTGCTATATTCTTCGTAAGTGAGTTTTTGGTCCCCCACCACTCGTTTTAAGTGCCCCTTTAAACTTCTGACCCCTTTCCCATAATCCTCCTAAGCTGGGCTAGGATGGTGCTGTGAAGTGCCATTGGATCTTCATCTCAGCCACTTCCGTCATAAAGCTGTCAGTGAAAATGTTTTGAAGTTCCTGCCATTGTTCTTGCAATCTGTTGTCTGAGCCCCGGAAGTTCGTACCATTATCACTGTAAATATGATGTGGGGCTCCCTTCCTGGCTGCCATACGCCTGAAAGCAGCTAGGAATGCTGAACTCGTTAAATCTGTTACGAGATCCAAATGCACCGCTTTTGTAACCATACAGACAAATATGACTATATAGCCCTTCAATGTTCTGCTTCCTCGACCTTTGCTTGCCCTCAAGGTTACAAATCCAGTATAGTCCACTCACGTAAGATAAAATGGCTTTGCTTCATTTACACGGGCGGCTGGAAGATCTCCCATAAGCTGTTGTTGTGTTTTCCCGTCGATTTTCAAACATTTCACGCAATTTCCAACTTGTTTTTTAACTCTGTTATTTCCATCAATAATCCAATATTCTTCTCGTAACTTGTTCAGGGTCAGTTTGGCACCCCCGTGAAGTGTTAACTGGTGAGCTTGGACGATAAGTAGCGTAGTTAGCCGGGAATCTTTCGGAATAATTTTCGGATGTTACTTACCACATCATGGGGTGGTACGTGAAGAGTCCACATCCACCAAATACAGGGTAGTCTTCAACGCATCCTCCAAGACCTCAACAGGCTATTCATTAAACGATCTTATGTACACGGGGCCTAACTTACAAAATGATTTACAAACATTGCTGTTAAAATGGAGGCAATACGAATTCGCATTTTCCGCGGACATTGAGAAAATGTACCGTCAGATACTTATCCATGAGGAAGATCAAGCATTACAGAAGATCATTTGGAGGGAAGACAATGGACCAGTACAGTCATTTTTGCTAACAACCGTCTCATTCGGTACAAAGCCTGCCCCTTTCTTGGCTATGATGACGCTAAGAAAACTAGCATCGGACGAAAGAGACAGGTACCCTGAAGGTGCCTGTACATATGTGGTCCTTCGAACCGGATTTGAACCAGTGACCTATGGATATGTTCAGAGAACAGAATTCATGCATCAGCAACCTAGATGCATTTACGCAAATAATAAAATGAGATCAAGCTCAGCTTGCAGTTTACACGTACAGTATACAAGGAAAATGTGTAGTAGTGTGCTGTACGTGAGATTTGTATATATAGCGTTAGGAAGTAAAATAAATGAGATACCAATTGTCCGTTGGTGTTTCACTACCTCTCTTACCCGACCCCATGCGTGTTCAGGGCTACTCTCTGAGCGTATGGTCCCATCCAACCACTTAGACTAAGCTCCTCTTACTGTGGCGAAGACACC
Organism: Apotomis capreana; assembly: GCA_947623375.1. Lineage (NCBI taxonomy): Eukaryota > Metazoa > Arthropoda > Insecta > Lepidoptera > Tortricidae > Apotomis > Apotomis capreana. The sequence goes on along the minus strand of OX392513.1, from coordinate 265,365 downwards.
CTCAAGCCCTTAATCGGTCAACTGAGCCTGGTTGACTGGCAGTAAGAAAACCACCACTCCCCGACACCCCGTTCCTCCCCGTAGGAATCCATCTGTTACCTTAGGTCTCCTGGTAACAGATATCCCGCTACAAGTCGTAGGTTAAGGTGTTAGGTTAAGGACTTAGGGCAGTAGGCTCCCTAGTCATAGTCAACCCTTAGCTGTACGCAGTCTGTGCAGACACACGCTGGATAGTTAACTTACTTACCAATTACATTACCAAACTTACTTTACTTACTTACCTTACTTACCTACCTAACTCTATACAAATATAACTAATTTGTATAGTCCACCCCACCAGGGGTCCCTAAGCCAGTGTGTGCCTGTACATATGGAGTATTGGAAGAATCCTTTTACATGGACGACTTAGTACATGGAGCGCATTCCGTGGAGCAGGCCAAAACATTAATCGCGGATCTAATCGCTATACTAAAATCAGCAGGATTTAACTTGCGTAAATGGTCTACAAACAGAGAAGAGGTACTGGAAAACATTCAAGACAAATCTAACAACGAAAACCTACTCGTCAACTTCAAACAGAATAACATTTCAAAAACACTCGGACTGTGTTGGAACCCAGAAGAAGATAACTTCATTTTTCAATGCAAAATAACAAAACAGATAGGCATACCAACAAAAAGAACACTGCTGTCAGAGATCTCCAAGCTTTTTGATCCCTCGGGCTGGCTAGCCCCTCTGAGCACGAAGCTTAAAATTCTATTCCAAAAAGTTTGGGAACAAAACATTAATTGGGACGAACAAATAACACAAGAAATATACACAGAGTGGTCCCAAATACAGGATGACATACACGTCATCAATGAATGCAAAATAAGGCGCTGGCTGTCATGTAAGGAAAATGACGTCATTCAACTACATGGCTTCTGTGACGCGTCCTTAGCGGCCTACGCTTGTGCCATATACGCGCGAATCAACAATCAAACAGAACCTATACTGGTCGCCGCTAAAACAAAACTCGTACCACACAAAAAAAAATTGACTCTGCCAAAACTAGAATTGTGTGGCGCACATCTTCTTTCCAAATTAATGGCAAAAGTCAAAGCATCCTTACCGTTACGTAAAACAGAAACATTCTGCTGGACTGATTCGAAGATCGTACTAGGCTGGTTGCAAGGCGAACCAAGCCGATGGAAACCGTTTGTGGCGAACCGCGTCGAACAAATAACTACAGTGATACCAGAAGAACAATGGCGCTACGTAAAATCAGCGGAAAATCCATCAGATGCTGCCAGCCGAGGTCAAACTGCATCTCAACTAAAAGAAAATACGTTATGGTGGACAGGCCCGACTTGGCTAACAACTTTTCAGCCAGACCTAGAAAAATCAGGGAAACTGAAATTTATAACAAGCGAAGAACAGAAAAGATCGTATAAATCAAATGCGATTCAAAACAATAACAACCAAGATGCTATAAATAGATTATTAGAAAAACATAGCTCTATAACTAAAGTAATACGAATCGTTGCATACATTCTACGGGCATTGACACCGAAGCGCAGCGCGTTACCTACATATCTCACATTACCTGAGCTACAAAGAGCAAAATTAATTATAATTAAACATGTACAGAACAGCGAACTGGGCACGGACATAGAATATTTACGCAGACAGAACAAAGTTGATTCAAGTAGTTCACTTTTCAAGTTGAGACCATTTATTGACAGTGACAACATTCTACGCATTGGGGGTCGACTCGAGGAAGCGCATTTGTCCTACGACATGAAACATCCGGTTCGAAGGACCAATGTGGTGGGCGAGGGTCGTGAGCTTTGTGGTTGACTGGCGTGTGAGGTGAAAGAACGGGTGAACATCATCAGGCGTGGGGGTTGGAGCGATTGAAGGAGTAGAGAGGCAGCAACAGTAGCGGTGGTATTGGCAGTAAACAGTAACAGCACTAAGGAGATATTCAAGTAAGATCTTTCCTTATTTTACTAACACTAAACCAGTCAAGATGGCATACATTCAACGTCAAGGAGAAATTCAGCGTAACATTGAATATGCTTTAGCTAATTTCAAGAAGGATGGGGCGGACAGAAAGTCGAAGATTGAATACTTTAAAAGTCGTTTGGACACTTTAAACGCTTTTTGGATTGAATTTCAGTTCAACCATGAACAAATTTGTATGGTAGCAACCGAAAATGATCCTTATTTTACTAATCGTATCTTTGAAAGCACGAAGGCAGTTTATTTATCATTTAACTCCAAGCTGGTTGAGGGCTTTAAGAAGCTAAGTGAGGAACCCTATGATCCGAAAATTGAACCAGGGACTTCAGGGTTGGGGCAGATGGAGACACAAGATAGTGAAACAGAGGAACGGACGGACAATGCAGCACTTCCTCCGCTTCCTCCGCCACCTAGGCAAACAGATTACAATCAACAGAGGCAGAAGGATAAGGGATTAGACAGCAAGATGGATGAAATGTTACGGAAGCAGGCAGCTAATATGAAAGCTTTTGTGCGAACGGTCAACAGTATCGATATTGAGTTATTAACAGATAAGTGGGAGCTGGAGGACGCTCTTAAATCGTTGGGAACTCGTTGGTCAGTTGTAGATTCTCTGCATTGGGAGATCGAAAGCGAGGGTACTCAAATGAACTCAACGTATGAGGGAACATTCAATCAACATGAGAAAACATATAACATGCTAAAGAAAAACATTAATAAAAAGATTTGGTCAGTGGCTCACCGGGAGAAGTCAACCCCGGTTTTGGACATACCTACTTTTCATGGCAATTATAATTCGTGGGTTTCCTTTAAGGACTTGTTTAACGAGGCAATTCATAATAACACTGCGCTATCGAGCGCTCAGAAAATGCAGTTCTTGAAGGCAAAAATAAAGGGAGAAGCTGAGAGGCTGATTCAACATTTGTCAATTAGCTCTGACAATTATTTAGTTTGCTGGGAGATTCTCAATAACCGTTACAATAACACTAAGCTTATATTTACATCTCACATGAACATCTTATTTGGGCTGCCAACCATGCAACAACAATCGATAGCTCAAATAAAGAAAATGCATGACACAGCGACTGAATGCTTACATGCTATTAAGAATCTCGGAGTAGATATCAACACCTGGGACCCAATAATAGTCCATATTCTAACTCAAAAGCTAGACTCTGAAACACACAAGGACTACATAGAATCCTTAAAAAATTCTCGGGAACTACCCATACTACAGGAGTTCTTTGATTTCTTGGAGGGAAAATTCACAAGCTTGGAATCATCCCGCCGCAAACAGGAGCCCGTGTATTCTAGAACTCATCTCCAACAAACATCGAACACTAACTACGTAAAGAAACCAGGTCAAACATTCAACAATCGCCCTTATTACAATAACAATCAGAACATTAACGGAACAAGCCGAAATAATGGAAATATAACTATTGCGAGAACAATGCACGTAGCTGGTATCAAATGTCCGTTGTGCAAGAATCCGCACGGCATTTACAGCTGTCGTCAATTTCTGCAAATGCCTATGGAAAAAAGGCATTATACGGTCAATAAACTTGCATTATGCATAAATTGCTTGTTCAGTCATAATGGCAATGCATGCAAATCGAATAAAACATGTCAGAAGTGCTCAGGTCAACATAACACTTTATTACACGAGGCATGCGTAAAATCTGCTGCACCAGCTCAGTCGTCGACCTCAACACACACGTCGAATGCAGCTATTACGAAAAAACATTCAGAACACGTGACTAACACTTCACAGATATTGCATTCTGAAATCTTATTGGCTACGGCACAACTGAAAGTCAAAGCAGCAGATGGCACTTATCATTTCCTTAGGGCCTTGATCGACCAAGGAAGTCAAATTTCGCTAATTACCGAACAAGCAGCACAACTACTCAATTTGAAAAGAGAAAAATGTAAAGGAGTTATTTATGGTGTGGGTCAAAAAGAAAATAACTGCAAGGGTAAATTAAACATAGCTTGCTCTTCTATTTATAATGATTTTGCGTTTAACGCGGAAGTTATTATCATGAACAATCTTATAAAGAGCCCGCCAAACAGAACATTCGCGAAACCCTCCTGGTCCATGATTCAAAACATTAACCTTGCTGACCCCGACTTTAACATCAGTCGCCCGGTAGATTTACTTTTATTCCCTTATACTCCTGAGCGGAATGATAAAAGGAGATGACTCTTCACAACCGATAGCGCAACAAACTCACCTGGGATGGCTGTTATGTGGCAATGCGCAAACATATCACTGCAACGTCGTGATCAACAATTTGGAAGAAATACAACAGTTCTGGGAGGTAGAAGACATATCAGAAGATGGAGATCTATCTCGAGATGATATTGAGTGCATACAGCATTTCGAGGCAAACACTAAACGCAACATTGACGGCAGATACGAGGTGCGCCTTCCCATGAAGCCTAACTTTGAACAGAAATTGGGTGAATCTAAAACAAAAGCCATAGCTCAGTTCAGAAACATGGAGAAAAAGTTCGAGCGACAACAGAAACTAGCGGAAGCTTATAAAGATTTTATGAAGGAATACAGTGACCTCGGGCACATGAAACCGGCAAGAGATAGTCATGAAATCGAATGTTACTTACCACATCATGGGGTGGTACGTGAAGAGTCCACATCCACCAAATACAGGGTAGTCTTCAACGCATCCTCCAAGACCTCAACAGGCTATTCATTAAACGATCTTATGTACACGGGGCCTAACTTACAAAATGATTTACAAACATTGCTGTTAAAATGGAGGCAATACGAATTCGCATTTTCCGTCTAAAACGTTGAATGTATGCCATCTTGACTGGTTTAGTGTTAGTAAAATAAGGAAAGATCTTACTTGAATATCTCCTTAGTGCTGTTACTGTTTACTGCCAATACCACCGCTACTGTTGGTGCCTCTCTACTCCTTCAATCGCTCCAACCCCCACGCCTGATGATGTTCACCCGTTCTTTCACCTCACACGCCAGTCAACCACAAAGCTCACGACGCGAGAGATCCGGTTCGAAGGACCAATGTGGTGGGCGAGGGTTGTGAGTAAATGTTAAAAGTCCGGAGAAGAGAAGAAAATGTTTAATGTCTAAAAAACTACTGCTAAACACTGTTACTAAAAGCTAAGTTAGTTTAAAATGTTTCTAAATGTTAAAATATTATAAAACTGTGTTCGAATGCACCCGGTCGCGACGGTATCCGTAATTGCATTAAATTAATAAATTGAAATTAGTGTTGACCTCAATGTAGCTAAAAAGCATACGTACGCATGGGCGCGTCACGTGTTAGGTGCATATTGCACCGAACACCAACCATGACTAATTTTCGAGCCATTTCGGTAAAGTGACGTGTCCGTCCCTCAGACATTGGAGAAGTTCGAGTTCGTGAAGGTGCTGGGCAAGGGCACGTTCGGCAAGGTGGTGCTGTCGCGCGAGAAGGGCACGGGCAAGCTGTATGCCATGAAGATCCTCAAGAAGCACCTCATCATCCAGAAGGACGAGGTCACGCACACGCTCACCGAGAACCACGTGCTCAAGAAGACCAAGCATCCCTTCCTCACGGTGAGTGCCCGCAGGAACTGGTTCCCTGAGGTATGACTTCATTATGTTTCTCAGAATCAATTCATTTCCAACTGCTTAAGTTCACCTTCTAATTTTTAACGTTTAAACCGTTTTAAACATTTTAAATCTAAGCTAAGGTGTAAAAAACCTTTCAAATAAACAATGCAAAGATCGACACACAAAGCATAAGGAAAAATTCGTCAGATCTTCCTGGAGCTAGGGTGGCGAAATGGTTAACGCGCTGGACCGGCAATCCAGAGGTACCGGGTTCGATTCCTGGTCTCTTCCCCCAGGTAGCTCCTTTTTCAATTTTTCTTTAAGCTTTGATCTTTGTATTTAATGCTTATTTTAAATCTATTTAAAATTAGTTGACTACGGAACCCTAAAAATGGGTCAACTGGCCTATTCTCGTGTAAATGTAGAAGTGTTAAGTAATGTGTCGTTGTCGGTCTCGGTGGGGGTGGGGGCGGCAGGCGCTGCGCTACTCGTTCCAGACGGCGGACCGCGTGTGCTTCGTGATGGAGTACGCCAACGGCGGCGAGCTGTTCTTCCACCTGTCGCGCGAGCGCTCGTTCAGCGAGGAGCGCACGCGCTTCTACGGCGCCGAGATCGTGTCCGCGCTCGGCTACCTGCACTCCGAGGGCATCATCTACCGCGACCTCAAGCTCGAGAACCTGCTGCTCGACAAGGACGGCCACGTCAAGATCGCCGACTTCGGCCTCTGCAAGGTGAGCAGCTCTCCGTCGCTCTAGCCTAGTGTAGACACGGACAGTATACACTGTACAGCTGGTGTGTGTGTTGGTTGTGGCAGGTGAACATCACGTACGGGCGCACGACCAAGACGTTCTGCGGCACGCCGGAGTACCTGGCGCCCGAGGTGCTGGAGGACGCGGACTACGGGCCCGCCGTGGACTGGTGGGGCACGGGCGTCGTGCTGTACGAGATGGTGTGCGGCCGCCTGCCCTTCTACAACCGCGACCACGAGGTACCCACCCCCTCCCCCTCCCCCACCCACACCCGCCGTGGACTGGTGGGGCACGGGCGTCGTGCTGTACGAGATGGTGTGCGGCCGCCTGCCCTTCTACAACCGCGACCACGAGGTACCCACCCCCTCCCCCTCCCCCACCCACACCCGCCGTGGACTGGTGGGGCACGGGCGTCGTGCTGTACGAGATGGTGTGCGGCCGCCTGCCCTTCTACAACCGCGACCACGAGGTACCCACCCCCTCCCCCTCCCCCACCCACACCCGCCGTGGACTGGTGGGGCACGGGCGTCGTGCTGTACGAGATGGTGTGCGGCCGCCTGCCCTTCTACAACCGCGACCACGAGGTACCCACCCCCTCCCCCTCCCCCACCCACACCCGCCGTGGACTGGTGGGGCACGGGCGTCGTGCTGTACGAGATGGTGTGCGGCCGCCTGCCCTTCTACAACCGCGACCACGAGGTACCCACCCCCTCCCCCTCCCCCACCCACACCCGCCGTGGACTGGTGGGGCACGGACGTCGTGCTGTACGAGATGGTGTGCGGCCGCCTGCCCTTCTACAACCGCGACCACGAGGTACCCACCCCCTCCCCCTCCCCCACCCACACCCGCCGTGGACTGGTGGGGCACGGGCGTCGTGCTGTACGAGATGGTGTGCGGCCGCCTGCCCTTCTACAACCGCGACCACGAGGTACCCACCCCCTCCCCCTCCCCCACCCACACCCGCCGTGGACTGGTGGGGCACGGGCGTCGTGCTGTACGAGATGGTGTGCGGCCGCCTGCCCTTCTACAACCGCGACCACGAGGTACCCACCCCCTCCCCCTCCCCCACCCACACCCGCCGTGGACTGGTGGGGCACGGGCGTCGTGCTGTACGAGATGGTGTGCGGCCGCCTGCCCTTCTACAACCGCGACCACGAGGTACCCACCCCCTCCCCCTCCCCCACCCACACCCGCCGTGGACTGGTGGGGCACGGGCGTCGTGCTGTACGAGATGGTGTGCGGCCGCCTGCCCTTCTACAACCGCGACCACGAGGTACCCACCCCCTCCCCCTCCCCCACCCACACCCGCCGTGGACTGGTGGGGCACGGGCGTCGTGCTGTACGAGATGGTGTGCGGCCGCCTGCCCTTCTACAACCGCGACCACGAGGTACCCACCCCCTCCCCCTCCCCCACCCACACCCGCCGTGGACTGGTGGGGCACGGGCGTCGTGCTGTACGAGATGGTGTGCGGCCGCCTGCCCTTCTACAACCGCGACCACGAGGTACCCACCCCCTCCCCCTCCCCCACCCACACCCGCCGTGGACTGGTGGGGCACGGGCGTCGTGCTGTACGAGATGGTGTGCGGCCGCCTGCCCTTCTACAACCGCGACCACGAGGTACCCACCCCCTCCCCCTCCCCCACCCACACCCGCCGTGGACTGGTGGGGCACGGGCGTCGTGCTGTACGAGATGGTGTGCGGCCGCCTGCCCTTCTACAACCGCGACCACGAGGTACCCACCCCCTCCCCCTCCCCCACCCACACCCGCCGTGGACTGGTGGGGCACGGGCGTCGTGCTGTACGAGATGGTGTGCGGCCGCCTGCCCTTCTACAACCGCGACCACGAGGTACCCACCCCCTCCCCCTCCCCCACCCACACCCGCCGTGGACTGGTGGGGCACGGGCGTCGTGCTGTACGAGATGGTGTGCGGCCGCCTGCCCTTCTACAACCGCGACCACGAGGTACCCACCCCCTCCCCCTCCCCCACCCACACCCGCCGTGGACTGGTGGGGCACGGGCGTCGTGCTGTACGAGATGGTGTGCGGCCGCCTGCCCTTCTACAACCGCGACCACGAGGTACCCACCCCCTCCCCCTCCCCCACCCACACCCGCCGTGGACTGGTGGGGCACGGGCGTCGTGCTGTACGAGATGGTGTGCGGCCGCCTGCCCTTCTACAACCGCGACCACGAGGTACCCACCCCCTCCCCCTCCCCCACCCACACCCGCCGTGGACTGGTGGGGCACGGGCGTCGTGCTGTACGAGATGGTGTGCGGCCGCCTGCCCTTCTACAACCGCGACCACGAGGTACCCACCCCCTCCCCCTCCCCCACCCACACCCGCCGTGGACTGGTGGGGCACGGGCGTCGTGCTGTACGAGATGGTGTGCGGCCGCCTGCCCTTCTACAACCGCGACCACGAGGTACCCACCCCCTCCCCCTCCCCCACCCACACCCGCCGTGGACTGGTGGGGCACGGGCGTCGTGCTGTACGAGATGGTGTGCGGCCGCCTGCCCTTCTACAACCGCGACCACGAGGTACCCACCCCCTCCCCCTCCCCCACCCACACCCGCCGTGGACTGGTGGGGCACGGGCGTCGTGCTGTACGAGATGGTGTGCGGCCGCCTGCCCTTCTACAACCGCGACCACGAGGTACCCACCCCCTCCCCCTCCCCCACCCACACCCGCCGTGGACTGGTGGGGCACGGGCGTCGTGCTGTACGAGATGGTGTGCGGCCGCCTGCCCTTCTACAACCGCGACCACGAGGTACCCACCAACACGAGGGGGACGAGTGCGCACTCGCTGCTATTTTTTCCTCTTAAACGATACAAAAACATCCTTATATTACATCATGTTGAAAGTATTCGATTCGACCTCGGAATAGATATGCCTGGAACGAGAGTCCTCATGCGACAGATCGGCGAGAGATGAAATCGGTTTCGGTTCTATGTGTGCGTACATATGTTGCGGGCTTACTTAGTTTTGCGATAGAAAAACCGCATTAAGAAACTAAAATAGTTGAAATGATTGTCGGGAGTTCTTGTAATCAGTAGTGGGGAGCGACGTAACGCGACGTGCCGGTCCCGGCGCGCCCTGTTCGCAGGTGCTGTTCGCGCTGATCGTGTCGGAGGAGGTGCGCTTCCCGCGCGCGCTGTCGCCGGCGGCGCGCGCGCTGCTGGCGGGGCTGCTCACGAAGGAGCCCGCCAACCGGCTCGGCGGCGGCCCCGACGACTCGCTGGAGATCATGTCGCACCCGTTCTTCGCGTCCGTCAACTGGGCCGACCTGCTCGCCAAGAAGATCCCGCCGCCCTTCAAGCCGCAGGTATTTTATACGGGGCTTTTACTGGGACCCTTTCGAACACCATTAAAAAAATAACTACGCGTCATACCTGTGTGCTCGATTAGGCACCGAACTCGATGGTTAGTTTGTCGGGTCGCTCGGGCCTACGGTGTAATACAGATTACTACATTACAGTACATTACTACAGAGACCGTGAAAATGGGGATCGTCGGCCGAGTAGACAGGACGAGCGATGCGAGGCCGACTAGGGATACGCAGCTGGCAATCCTTTTTCAAGCCGAGATATGTATCGTGCTTTTCTCAAATATGCAATGATATAAAAATAACAAACAAAACAACGCATTTTTTTTAGTAACTTCCAGACCCCGATTTGATCAGATCAGATAAAAAAATTCTTACTGTTCCAATCAGATAAAAATAATCCTGTATAGTTTAGTTTAAAATTAGTTTGATGTTAAAGAAGTATTATATACGAGTATAGTATGTGTATTAAAAGTAAGACTGTATTTCTTTTTACAAAAACTATATTTTTATAGGCATAGTGGCAGAATATCATAACGCTAATGTTTTCTTTAATGGCTGAAACACTGATGAATGAACCGAACTTATGTTGTGTCAAAAATTTATATTGAAACAAAATAAGGTTGCTTTCCCGGCAAGGCAAGAAATTTTGGTTGAAATATCATTACATGTTAGCTTCACTCGAAACGTGTGACTTGTCAATATTATAGCATATTTGAGAAAAATATATGGCTAAGTTTAGTAGACATCGCCCGTTCTCTTGACGGTTCCGTCGTCGTTAACTGGAATACGCATGGTGGGCCAAAAGATATTTTAGTCAATTATTTTTTTATTTTTTTTATAAATGATGCGTTGCGTATATTTGTATTGTATCCTACTGAATGCTGCTGTTTAAGTTATGTATACGTGTGACAAACACCAGTTTTAAATACAGAATTATTATATTAGAGTAAAGTAGGTACCTGATGACTTAATGTACCTAAAGTTGTCACTCAAAACTCACAAAGATTTGCCGGTCACTTTACTCGTTGTGTGTGGAACTTTCCGTGCTATAAGGACGGTCAGTCGGTCTAAGGATACTTTATATTTTATTTTCTACTTCAGTACTTATTTCTGTCATGTTTTATTTTCTACTTCAGTACTTATTTCTGTCATGTATATAGTTACTAACTCTAATATAAAGACATAAATTATGAAACTCTGTAAGGTCAGGTGGCGTAAGGGGAACATACTTTATTTTTCACATCTCATTTTGTGTTATATACTACGAATTAAAAGATTTTGACGTGACAACGTCTTAATTTAAGTTGCGCTCGGAGTCACACATGAAAAAATGTAACGCCCGCTCACGTCTGATGAGTGAGAGAGACAAAATATATTTCTATAGTTAAAATTTGTGCAATTCTTATTTTCATTCTTCGAGCATTACTGTAACAAGAGGGAAGAGGGCGGAAGAGGGAAGAGGGAAGAGGGAAGAGGGAAGAGGGAAGAGGGAAGAGGGAAGAGGGAAGAGGGAAGAGGGAAGAGGGAAGAGGGAAGCGGGAAGCGGGAAGCGGGAAGAGGGAAGAGGGAAGATGGCGGACATAATTTTTTCTTAAAAATCGATATGGGTGTCATCTCCAAGGTTCCTCGGGGTTCCGATTACGAAAATGACATCCATTTTGAAATCCAAGATGGCGGACATTATTTTTTCTTAAAAATCGATATGGGTGTCATCTCCGAGGTTCCTCGGGGTTCCGATTACGAAAATGACATCCATTTTGAAATCCAAGATGGTGGACATTATTTTTTCTTAAAAATCGATATGGGTGTCATCTCCAAGTTTCCTCGGGGTTCCGATTACGAAAATGACATCCATTTTGAAATCCAAGATGGCGGACCATATTTTTTCTTAAAAATCGATATGGGTGTCATCTCCGAGGTTCCTCGGGGTTCCGATTACGAAAATGACATCCATTTTGAAATCCAAGATGGTGGACATTATTTTTTCTTAAAAATCGATATGGGTGTCATCTCCAAGTTTCCTCGGGGTTCCGATTACGAAAATGACATCCATTTTGAAATCCAAGATGGCGGACATTATTTTTTCTTAAAAATCGATATGGGTGTCATCTCCAAGGTTCCTCGGGGTTCCGATTACGAAAATGACTTCGATTTTGAAATCCAAGATGGCGGACATAATTTTTTCTTATAAATCGATATGGGTGTCATCTCCGAGGTTCCTCGTGGTTCCGGATACGAAAATGACGTCCATTTTGTGATTTTGAAATCCAAGATGGCGGACTTAAATTTTGACGTGATAACGTCTTAAATTAGGTTGCGGCTCGGAGTCACTCATGAAAAAATGTAACGCCCGCTCACGTCTGATGAGAGAGAGAGACAAAATATATTTCTATAGTTAAAATTTGTGCAATTCTTATTTTCATTCATCGAGCATTACTGTAACAAGAGGGAAGAGGGCGGAAGAGGGAAGAGGAATAAAATATATTTCTATAGTTAAAATTTGTGCAATTCTTATTTTCATTCATCGAGCATTACTGTAACAAGAGGGAAGAGGGCGGAAGAGGGAAGAGGGAAGAGGGAAGAGGGAAGAGGGAAGAGGAACAAAATATATTTCTATAGTTAAAATTTGTGCAATTCTTATTTTCATTCATCGAGCATTACTGTAACAAGAGGGAAGAGGGAAGAGGGAAGAGGGAAGAGGAACAAAATATATTTCTATAGTTAAAATTTGTGCAATTCTTATTTTCATTCATCGAGCATTACTGTAACAAGAGGGAAGAGGGCGGAAGAGGGAAGAGGGAAGAGGGAAGAGGAACAAAATATATTTCTATAGTTAAAATTTGTGCAATTCTTATTTTCATTCATTGTTCCTATTGTGCAATTTAATAATATTCATATCAATAAATATTCTACCGAGAATAAGACGTTGTCACGTAAAATCTTCCTTCGCCCGTAAAACCGACTTTACAGGCAACCATTTTTTTAATAGTTTTGCTAAAGACAAAATATTCTTATTTGCGTTAGCTTTCCAGGACCAATCGACTTTTTATGCTAGTTCTAATGCATATAGCCAGAAAATGGTTATTCGTTAGGCTAGTTCTATTGTTTCCCTTTCTCAGTCAATCAGTCTCAATAAAACTACAAGTAATAATAGGTACTAGTGTGGATTATACCAATGCAAATCAATTTTAAAAACATATTTATTGAAATGTGTCTGATGATGCGTGATGAAATACGGTTGCAAATACAAAATATTTATCAAAATCGGAAATTGGGGTAAGGGAAACATACGAGTTTCAAACAGGGGTAGTCAACTAGATAGAGTCTGGCTAGCCAAATAATGTTGACTGATATTTCCTTGTGGTATTACGTAACTTCGAGTAATATTTTATAAGCCAGACTTTAAAAACAAACGTTGTACCCAGCCTCCCTCTGGTAACTTATAACCTATTTTGCCTCTTAGCGTATAATTTGTATGGAGATGACAGCTGTCACGGTACCCAAGCTATGTGAAAAAGATCATACCTAATGTTTATAGTTAGTCACCCATTCAAGAGACTGATGCACTGTTTAATATATATCTTTTTATAAAATTTTCCTGTCTCAAAATGTTTGTGACTTCTAAAATCGATAAAGGGAATCATATATCCCCCTTACCCCGGCTACGGTAGTTTCCCTTAACCCGGTTATTATTTGTGGGTTATGTTACGAATCACATTAAATTTTGATATTTATAGCATAGTTAGCAGGGATTTATATTATATGCATGCAAACAAAATAATATGTGTCATAAAAAAAAATAGTAAAAAAGTTTTTTAAGTTAAACGGTTTTATTGAAAATGTACCAAAGGGTTTTACCGAATGAACCTGCCTTTTTTTTGGCGGCCATATTGGATTTTCATTTTATTTTCATAAAGATCTCTTATTCTACTAATCAAGCCCTTTCATTTGTACCCATATTAAGGAAGTAGCGATAAAATATGTAATCCGCCATTTTGTAGCGGCGGCCATCTTGGATTTACAATAATACCGAATGTATTAAATTATATTGTCACCAAAACTAAAGATCTGTACCAAATTTCAGATCAATACGTCAACAGGAAGGGGGTAAAATTTCAATGACTAGATTTGACCTGACATTTACAGACTTGTAACAAAACTTTTTACCACATAAATCAGTATCCTGTTAATTTGCGTCGAACATGGTGCGTACTTTGCCAACTCAAGTTTTGTTTCTATCAGACTCGCACATTCATACATCATAACTCTATCTGTGTTGTTTTTTTTGTTAACTAAATCTAAGTTACTGCTTTCTCGATCACAACGCTACGGTCTATAGTTTTTGATATAACAACTACTGTTTCCCTTTCCCAGTGGTTCCCCTTACCCCACCTGACCTTATTAGTATCTATATACTCTAGGTACTGCCCAAAAAACCACTGCTAAACGATGTTATAGTGTAGCCAAAAAAGCATTCCTTAGTACCACAGATTACCAAATTTAAGTTAAGTAGACAATATTTAATGTGTTCCAAAGGAGAGTTAAATTATCTACTTCATGTTACCAACTTAATAAACAGCTGCATTCACACTATTAGTAATTAAAAAATATACTTATTGAGTCAAGACATTACTTCCAACTTAAAAAAAAATCTTATGTGCATGGATGTACAGTATAGTGAACGTATACCTTTAGCTATAAGTTAATATTTTATTGACAGGTACGTATGGATGTCAATAAAAAAAATATCATTATCAGACTATTTTTTTTTGTTGCTTCCGAGCGGTAACATATAATTATTTTCTTTGTTGTTTACTTGCATTTTATTTATTTGACCCCCTCTTATACCTACAACTGTTGCATAAAATACTATTATGATAAAGAAAAAAAAAGAAAAAAAGAACCGATTAAAAAAAAAACTGAAAAGCCAAAAATCCGATCATGTACAGATTACATGTGAATCAAATTTTGAAGTCGGTGCCAAACCACTCAATTATTAGTATGAAAACAGATGCCGCGCAAGTTTGCGTGAGGTTTGCCACCAACTTCTAAAGGTGATTCAAATGTAATCTGTGGGTACATGATCGGTTTATTTTTGGCTTTTCAGTTTTTTTTGAAGCCGGTTCTTCTTTGTTATTTGTTTTTGTTGCTTTTTAGTGATTATCGACTTCAATAAGCGAAATGGAACATACAATAACACTTATATGATTTTCTCATGCATGCTTTGTCAGAACTGGACACCACACGAAAGCTTTCAAATATTTTTTTTTATCAAAATCAGTTCACCCAGTTAAAAGTTCTGAGGTACAAACATAAAAAAATACAGTCGAATTGAGAGCCCTCGTCCATTTTTTTGAAATCTGTTAAAAAGAAGTCACGCGGATGAAGCCGCGATGCCATGCGGCAGATACCTATGTCACCGCAACATTAGTTTATTATTACGTTGCTATATGTGAGATCCTATAATTGGCTCTGTATTACTAGATATGTCACTATTAGCGTAAGTTAAGCTGTTGGTTCTCCATGTATAAATAAATAAATATAAATAAATAAATAAAATAAATAAATTAACGCGCCAGATTTAAAACTGACGATAGACTGTGAACAGCATCATACTGGTTACAAAATAACATATTCATTTTCGTTTTTCATAACCTATCTGCGTCAAACCATAGTATTGTGTCGGTATTGGCAGGAAGTAGACATTTTGAGGTTAATTGTTCTTAATCTTGATCAGCCATATCATATTGATTTTTAGCCTCTTTTAAAATACTATGCTTGATATAATATCCGACTTTGTGCGAATTTAGTTCCACAGAATATCAAGAAAGTTAATTTAATTTAAAACACGAAAAATAATACCTACGTCATCAGGAGTAGGGCTTATTCCGCCTAATTTGCATAATAATGCCTAATTTACTAATTTGAAATTTCACTAAATTTCAAATTGCCATGGGCTCATAGACCTAAATATCAAATTGTACCCATTCCCCAAATAAACAAATATCATAATGACTTTGATCTAAAACGTCTCAGGTCCGAAATGCTTAAATATTAAATGTAAATTTCCTTAAAAAATCGAATCACAGATACGACAAAATTTCAAAATAACTTAAACTGTAAATTCCAGAATTGCAAAATGTCACAGTTATAAAATGCCTAAATTATTTTTTTACAAACAACGACAATTAATGATGTTTGTCGTACATATCAAATTCATACAAATAATCTTTATAATCTTGGTACTTCAATGTAAGTGACCAATACTAAAGAAGATAGTAAAACAAATTATACATGAAGGTTAACTAGCCTTTTTGAAATCTGGGGGCACGGCAGTGCCCCCGCCAAGACGAGCAAAAAGAAGCAGGGCACTGCCTACCTTTTCTTGAACAGTTTCGTCTAATTTTCAATCCCTCATAGCTTCGTCCCAGTTAACACCACAGCGCCCAAATTCACAGGTTAAGATGCAGTTAGGGAACATATAAAATGTACTTAATCTAATTGATCCAGCTTTTATACTTTAGGTTTTATTGGTACTTAAAATATGCCGATTTTGCCACTCACTTATACACTTGTACACTGGCGTATCAAAACCTCTCGGGTGCTACCCGATGACCTAGAAAGCTGAAATCTGGTATGTAAGCTAAGTTTAGTACACAAACAATAGAATCATTCTGAAACTTGGAATTTTTACCCCCCAACCCCTTAAACTAGGGGATAAAAGTTTGTATGAGACTTTCGTAAATTTTGATACTAGAGGTCTGAAAATGTATACCTATTGGGACTCGTTGTTATAAATAAAATACACATTCAAGGATTTTTAGAAAATCACCCCCCACCCTTTAAATAAGGGGATGAATGTTTGTATGGGTTTTCCATAATGGGGGATAAAAGTGTATATATATGGGGCTAGACGTAAGTATTTCTTAAATACACAATTATTACTACTTACTTAGAAACGCTACAGCACAATTTTTTTTTTAAAAACCTAAAAATTAAAAACTACTTTACAAAAAGAAATGAGATCCCACCAAAAACATTTCATGAAAAATTAGCGGCCAAGACTCACATGCTCAGAACGCGTTCGCTGTAAAAAAGTTGTCAGATCCCTGGAAAAGCCAAGTCCCTAATAAGCCCTGAGTTTACTAATCCTACACCTTGGCTTCAAAGGTATGGCTTGGCCGTTTCAAACGTTGTTTGGTCAAGTGATCATTTGTCAAACGTTTTTTGGTCAAACGATACGACACCGTCGAAACGTCAGGCACTGAAGATAAATAAAAAATATAGAGATAGTTTCTGCATGTTTTGTAAGTTTTAATCAGATAGAACTGTTTTTAAATGAAACTTTAATTGCTTTTAATTTATTAATCGCAGTTAATTCTACTATGCAATGTTACCTACTCTTTCAGTTATTTTTAACCCGAAAACTATTATAAAACACAAGAATATTTTGTTAGTTTATGTTTAGCAACGAATGAATGATATAGCTAGATGCGTTCCGTCGCATTCAGGGACGATGCAAATTCACAATTTGATAGTTCCACAAGGAAAGTGTAACCATCGAAATTGAATACGTCATATCGTACGCAGTATGGTACGGTTCACAGTCGGACGCCAGCTTATAACCTCGCGCGTTAGATGGTAAAGCGACGGCTCGCACGCGGTCACGGCGACAGATGTAAACATAACAGAGTGCGCCCGCGCCCGCAGGTGGAGTCGGACACGGACACGCGCTACTTCGACTCGGAGTTCACGGGCGAGAGCGTGGAGCTGACGCCGCCCGAGCAGGACGGCGGGCTGGCGCGCATCCAGGAGGAGCGCTTCCCCGAGTTCTCCTACCAGGACATCTGCTCCTCCGCGCACTCCGCGCTCTCCGCGCTGCAGCCGCGCGCGCGCAGCCCGCCGCAGCCGCCCGGCTGGGCCTGAGCCCGCACCACACTCTCCGCGCTGCAGCCGCGCGCGCGCAGCCCGCCGCAGCCGCCCGGCTGGGCCTGAGCCCGCACCACACTCTCCGCGCTGCAGCCGCGCGCGCGCAGCCCGCCGCAGCCGCCCGGCTGGGCCTGAGCCCGCACCACACTCTCCGCGCTGCAGCCGCGCGCGCGCAGCCCGCCGCAGCCGCCCGGCTGGGCCTGAGCCCGCACCACACTCTCCGCGCTGCAGCCGCGCGCGCGCAGCCCGCCGCAGCCGCCCGGCTGGGCCTGAGCCCGCACCACACTCTCCGCGCTGCAGCCGCGCGCGCGCAGCCCGCCGCAGCCGCCCGGCTGGGCCTGAGCCCGCACCACACTCTCCGCGCTGCAGCCGCGCGCGCGCAGCCCGCCGCAGCCGCCCGGCTGGGCCTGAGCCCGCACCACACTCTCCGCGCTGCAGCCGCGCGCGCGCAGCCCGCCGCAGCCGCCCGGCTGGGCCTGAGCCCGCACCACACTCTCCGCGCTGCAGCCGCGCGCGCGCAGCCCGCCGCAGCCGCCCGGCTGGGCCTGAGCCCGCACCACACTCTCCGCGCTGCAGCCGCGCGCGCGCAGCCCGCCGCAGCCGCCCGGCTGGGCCTGAGCCCGCACCACACTCTCCGCGCTGCAGCCGCGCGCGCGCAGCCCGCCGCAGCCGCCCGGCTGGGCCTGAGCCCGCACCACACTCTCCGCGCTGCAGCCGCGCGCGCGCAGCCCGCCGCAGCCGCCCGGCTGGGCCTGAGCCCGCACCACACTCTCCGCGCTGCAGCCGCGCGCGCGCAGCCCGCCGCAGCCGCCCGGCTGGGCCTGAGCCCGCACCACACTCTCCGCGCTGCAGCCGCGCGCGCGCAGCCCGCCGCAGCCGCCCGGCTGGGCCTGAGCCCGCACCACACTCTCCGCGCTGCAGCCGCGCGCGCGCAGCCCGCCGCAGCCGCCCGGCTGGGCCTGAGCCCGCACCACACTCTCCGCGCTGCAGCCGCGCGCGCGCAGCCCGCCGCAGCCGCCCGGCTGGGCCTGAGCCCGCACCACACTCTCCGCGCTGCAGCCGCGCGCGCGCAGCCCGCCGCAGCCGCCCGGCTGGGCCTGAGCCCGCACCACACTCTCCGCGCTGCAGCCGCGCGCGCGCAGCCCGCCGCAGCCGCCCGCCCACACCCGCCGCAGCCGCCCGCCCACACCCGCCCACACCCGCCGCAGCCGCCCGGCTGGGCCTGAGCCGCCCGCCCACACCCGCCCACACCCTCCGCGCTCCGCCGGTCCACTGTGACGATCGAGCGAACCTTTGTTTTAAATTATGTATATTTATAAAATCCTCACTTTTACACTATTCGATATCATCGAGTTTGTACGGGAAAAAGATATATATGTTAATAAGTACGTGACTTGAATGAAAAAGTGCATTTATACATTTAATGTTCCGAATGTATACGTACGACGGTGACTGTCCGTTGCGATAACTGAATTGGATTTTCGCATTAAAAACGTTCCCTCCGTTATCACCTCGTCGATAACCGAGCCTTTCGCGAACCTTGAGATCGTTACGTTCGACCGGACGGAGGACGGGGCGGAGGGACCTCAAACATGATCTAAAATTCTTTAACATGAGATCATTTCTTAAAACGCAACGTAGTAAGTGCGTCGGAGTGTCGCCGCATCATGTTTTCTTATCTTTTGAACATAGGTATACGTACACATGTTTTCCGTAACTAATTTAGTTTTCTGGACGGATAAAAATATTACATGTTTGAAAAACATGAAAACATTCTGCAGCAGCCGTGGTTAAAGAAGTTATTTGTTATTGTTCGGCAGACCGTCTTAGACAGTTCATCATCGCACATAATGTTGCGTCGTATTCGTATGCGCGTAAACGAAAGTGTATGGCAGATACCTATATTCAGAAACCAGAAAGTATTGAGGTAACAGGAGCGAGATCTATGGAAAAAAGCGTAATAATAAATGGCGTTCCTATTATTTTTTTTTTATCAAAGCAGTTCGCCTGCTTGTTTAAATGTTTGTATTGAAGCAAAAAAACGGCGTTCCTATCGTTGGTCATTCTTAATACAACGAATGTAGGGAGAGAGATCGAGAATAATAACGCCGTCTATTGATACTCTTCCCAACTCTACTGTAGAAGCGCGGAAAGCCCCGTCCGTGGGCGGGGTGCGGCTGCAGGCGGCGCGAGCGTCATCACCATCACCATCAGCTAGCGGTCGGAGATGGAAGCGCTTTCAAACTTTACTATGAAATAAAATGTATGTAGCGCCGCGGCCGACTACTGATTACGGACTTAGGTTAAGCGTATGCAGTTTGTGTTATATGTCATTACTTTAACTACACCGTGTACCACACGAGATGTTTATATGGACATTATGTACTGGGAAACTCTTTTCTGATGTATTTCCTTTTGTATATATTAAAGTTAGGATTAAACTGCACTTGTGTTTTTTTTGTACGACTTTTTGTCGATAAAACTGTGCCCTGTAGTTCGATCGATAACACGGTCGGCGCGACGACGACGAATCTCATTAGAAACGATTGATCTCAGTAACATCAGATGGTAAGTGACTACGGGGTCTATATGTAGCGCGCTGGTTCAGCAACAGCCTATTCACTTTCGTCTTGAAGAGAGACCCAACTTGGAGGAGAACGAGTTCCATTCCTTAGTGGTTAACATTAAAATTAATGATGAAGTAAATTGTTTCGAGTGAATAAGTGACAAACTCCTCTGGATATGGTAAAGCATCACCAACGAGTCTTAGGGTTCTACTGAGTCTGAGGCGGCTAACTGGTACTCGGCAAAGCCGTCCCAAAGATAGCAGCAGATTCCATGCGCGACCGAACCAGAGCGTAGAGTAAAGAGTGCGAAGCTGTTCTGCACTTACTTTTTAACAAGTTTCGTTTTTTTTTTCATTTTCGTAACAATTTTTTATTTATTTTTATTAAAGCAGTAACATCTGCTAACGTAAACTAAATGTTTACAAATGAAGCGAAAATTGAAAAATTTAATGATTCGGACATGATTCGAACCTTGCGTTTCCAACGGCTTTCCGGGCCAACACGACATTTTTCAATTTGCTTCATTTGTAAACTTTTTATTTATGACTGTCAGGGTTCGAAAGGATAATTATCGTGATAATAATTAACAGATGTATAATTATCGATTGATAATTACAAAAAAAATTGAAGTATTCGAACGTGTATTCTACACTTACGTCTATCCGAGCCGAGCGCACGAAGTGTCAACTTGCCGCGCCGTGGGGATTCCCCTTACAAGAGAATGATCCTTTCACTTCACATCAAGGGTCTGACACGCTTTGATAGATAAAGATAGCCTTATTGCGATTCCTAAAAGAAGAAATAGAAAAGAGTGCCATGTTTTGTCTTTATCAGCGACCGAGCATTTTTTCATGGTCGGATTATTGGCACACTTCAAATTCTAAGCAAAACAATCAGGGAGTATGAAAAGTGCTAAATAAATAGAAGGTTTTGTGTCATTAAATAATAATTATTACCACATGATTGACATATCAACGGATGTGGAGTGTTTGTGTGTAGCCTCAAAAATGGTGGGGTGTTCAGTGTTTGGCTAGAAAAGCAACATTTAACGAAAATAAGCGGATGTTACATTTCATGGGTAGGTACCTATACCTACAAGTTTTCTTGTATTTTGATCACCTATTTGTTTCTCAAATCTCACAAGAAGAGGAAGAAGTTACAAAGTTAAATCATTAGTTATATCATGGAAAAACTTGATAAAATAGGAAATAAGTACTACTATGTAAATTATTTTCAAAATAACTCTAAACATTTTGACATGTAGTAAATATTGCAATTCGGTCAAATTGCGTAGCATAAATTTAATCTACGATAGAAGCCAGCTAACATAGATGTCTAAATAAATCATTCGGTTTATAATCCGACTAGCTTTTGCCCGCGACTACGTCCGCGTGGAACTTGGAAGTTTGGAAGCAACCTCGTACAACACGATAGATATCCACCTAATCACCTTAGTTAATAAAAGGGATTATTTAATGCGCCTAAGCAAATGTAAGAGCAATTGTGCTTTTGGTCTTGTAGTATATAGACATTTATAGATAATAAATGTACCCTCGATCCGCCAGCTATCGGTCATTACAGTGACAGACGTCACCGGTGGCGGACGCACTGCAGGTTTACCGAAAGCCCGATTAATGTGTTTATTGAAGCATCCCAATAGGAAACCCTAGTGAACACTACAATGGCGATGAGTATAAAGCAACGGAATAAAAGCGTGAGTTAAATTTGACTTAAAAATCATTGACGTAATTAGCGACGTCGTTGACAGTATTTTCTTGGAAAATAAAAAGGGACGACAAGGGCATTGGAAAAGTAGATGCGGTTTCTTTGGGGTGATAAGACTATTAACACAAGTTTTCGGTTGCTAAATGTAGGATAATTTTATTTTGGGTAGTGTATATTAGTCACGGAATTCGTGCTGAGGCCTACCCACGACAGAGATGGGCAAAATGTAATCGACTAACAACTAACGATTAAAACTAACAGAATTAGTTGCGATTGACGATTGAAAACGACGATTGATCAATCTTAGTTGTATAGAGTGCAACTAATTTAGTTGCAACTAATTTAGTTGTGCAACTAATTTAGTTACAACTAAATTAGTTGCCGATTGATTTCGGACAACTAAATTTTGTAATCGACTAATTAGTTAGACTAATTTTCCGCAACTAATGTTAGAAGCAAATTAAACGGAAACCCTCGGTATGTCTATGTTGACAGACTGAATAGGACGTCTTAACGAATGTACAAAAATAAAATAGTCATGTATTACTTACGATATTTTGACCATTTCTATGGAGTGAGATGTCTGTGCTAACTATTATTCTCTTTGATAATACCAACCGAATGGTCTTAAATTCTGTATTACACGTTTAGTTTGGATGGCAATGCTACAACTCGTCGTGTTAAGGCTCGTCAGAGCTCCTTAACCCGTAGATTACGATTGTCAGAAAAAGTAGTGTCAGCGATAAAAACTTGTAACAAAAATGAACTTTTTGTGAAAAACTTATTTTGCTACTAAAGTTGTGCATCTCTCGGAACCTGGATTAAATTTCACGGTAAATAAAAACTAGGTACTGTGTGCATTAGTAAGTTAAAACTTAAGAGGGCGCCAACGCGTGGGCTAGCTCTCTCTCTCACTGAGCGTAAGCGTGAGCGAGATGGAACTGCGTGCACGGAAGCCTAGGGTCCGTGCCCTTAATCCTTTACCTATATTTGCTGTAATAATCGTAAAAGCATCGTAATAAGTTATAATCACCTAAAATCTAAAATGACAGAACCTTGAATCTAGAATATAATATAATATGACCTAGATACCTCAAAACATCTATGAGTATGAATTTATGAAGCATGAGCCTTACATCGAATAGCCTGATTGATCAATTCGCTGCCGCTCCAATATATTGGCAATAGCGCTAATAAATAAAATATGTCATGTTGATATAATTTAAATGTAGAATGAGGCAAGGAAAATGTACAATAGTTAATGCTGAGATTTCTTTACAAAGAGGTCTAAATATTTTAAATGACCACACGGTGAGAACATAATAGACCGCTACAAAATAGATTATAAACAACATGCAGATGTTTAATTCAATAGAACGTGTTATTTTTAGAAGATTCGTCGGCACTTGCACCAAAATGCAACAAACAACTTCCAGGTAAGTAGGATTATCCCATTGTTTTGTCGCCGCGTGACACTAAAAAGGGTTTTACTAATGACACAGAGAGCAAAATATTGATAATATCTATTTCTAAAATTTGCTCAGTAAATCAGTATCGTATAGGACTTTACGATACTCGTTAGAACTAGTACTTAAAGTATCAAAATATTAATAGAGCACCAACCTAACTATATTGTTTGCGATTTGTAAACATTGCAGTTTTTCGTTATTTATCGTTATAATATTGTTAATATGGCCCATAATATTGCATTGTCATTCTAGCGTTTCAAATTAAACGTGTATATACATATACATAATTTTAGCTCAATCGGTTGAAGATATCTGCTTCAAAATAAGTTACAAGATTCTACCCAAACCAACATAGATACAAGTGATACAACATACGAGTACCTACCTACAATGTACATACCTACTCGTAGTTACATATTGCAAGTTGTCTATATTGCAAGTTAAATAAAAATGCAAAAACGGGCGACTACATAGTTTTAATATTGATTTAATCGTGAAATTTAGTCGATTGAAACTAAAACTAATTCAATTGTTAGTCGAAGATTCTCACAACTAATTCAATCGCAACTAAATTAGTCGGAGATTCTCACAACTAATTCAATCGCAACTAAATTAGTCGCGATTGAAAAATGACGATTGATATTTTCAATCGATTGATTAGTTGACTAAAAAATTAATCGATTAATGCCCATCTCTGACCCACGACATGAGGCTGAGGCCTACCCACAAAGCACCACCTTGTGGAAAGTTAAATAAATAGGAACACAGGCGAAGTGTATTATTTTGAATATTAATTTGTAGTTGTGCACTCGAGGAATATAAATATTTAGCAGTTTAGCGTAATTCTCGAATTGGTCGTGTTACTAATCTTCGACTGCGCAGTGGCGCAGTGGATGACGAATCACAATATAATAATTATGAACAGATTGGGAAAACGATTGGACTGCTAGGCGTCTATTTAATTTATACGACTGTTAATTTGTGCGTGCGTACTTAATTGAATACGCTACTTAATACTATCCTATGGAGTGGGCTTGATTGTTCTGAATTCCAAAATATATTGACGGGTTAAATATTATAACTAGTGTGATAAGCTTACTTGTCTTACGTTGAAAATGTTTTTGAAATAATTATCCAGAGTATCTTGTATAGCTGATAAACCGTATGAACAACCAGCTCAAGGGTCATGTATTAGTACACATGACACACATAGGTGCATATGTCACATGTAATCAATTTGGTATAACAAAATCAGTAATTACATACCAGCAGATATTTTTATAGAATTACAGACCAGCGTCTTGCAAGGTATAGAACAACGAAATATAAAGAAGCAAGAGAGCCTTACGTCTGTGGGAATTTCGTTGTAATTATAAGCTATTTGCGAGTGTTGACTGTTGAGCGGTCATTATCATTATATACCAAGACGGATTAAAAGCGATATGGAAGACTTTTATTTGGAAAATCATTTTGAGTTAAATTATAAATGTATTTGTTCAGTAACACCGTAATCCAGTATACAAACAGTTTAGTATCTCTTAAGTATTTAATACTTGTGCTAAGAGGCAGCACTCTTCTACATGGTAAAGTTATTTGTATTATTGAGGAGTTTATTACTTTTAATTAAAATGTTACTGACTTAGTATACAGTGGAAGTCAATATGATAGGCTATGACTGGATTGTTATAGAAAATAGGTGTATCTATAAGGAAGGTCAATATGATAGACCAAGTTGAATTTAAAAGTGATATGGAAGACTTTTAAGTTGAAGGTCAATATGATAGGTAAAGGCCGTATGAGAGGTCAATTTGATAGACCATGCTGGATTGCCAATATGATAGGTAAAGGCCGTATGAGAGGTCAATTTGATAGACCATGCTGGATTGCCAATATGATAGGCTAAGGCCGTATGAGAGGTCAATTTGATAGACCATGCTGGATTGCCAATATGATAGGCTAAGGCCGTTTGAGAGGTCAATTTGATAGACCATGCTGGATTGCCAATATGATAGGCTAAGACTGTATGAGAAGTCAATTTGATAGACCACGCTGAATTGCCAATATGATAGGCTAAGAGGATTGTTAAAGTAAGCGAAATGCATTTTGAAACGTCTATTTAATAGACCACGGGAACCAAAGTATTCGTAAGAAAGATATCGTAAGGCTTAAAGGCGAAGCAAATATAATTGCATGGAAGGTAAATTTGATACACCATAGAAATATTATAAGCGGTATGTAAAGTGCCGCGTTCGTGCTGGAAGCTCAATTTGAAATACCATATTATTAAATTTGATTACTATATGTATTAAAGCTTCCTTTTAATTGGGAAATATTAAAAGTAGTTACTTTAAATTCGAATTTGTAATGAACCTGAATCTAAGGTCTCAAAGCGTTCATAAACTGGGGAGTATGTGCTTTTGAGACTTCTATTAAAATTTGAATATCGGTGGCTTCGACGCGTCGATTAAATTGAAATATGATGTGCTTTAAATCTTTCATTCAATTGAAAACGGCTGTTTTTTTAAGACTTTCATTAAATTGGAATATCTGAGGTTTCAGAGGGTCCGTAACATGGGAATATGACTTGGTTTTGACTCCCATTCAATTGGGATACTAGAGATCTGAAAGCCTTCAGTGAATTGGAATTAATTGACAACCTTTATTGAATTGAAAATAGTTTGGTACTTCAAATGAATGCCTGGATAAAACTGTAATTGTTCGAAAATAATTTTTAAATTGACAAAAGTTTGGCATTTAAAATGAATGCCTATATTAGGTTGGGATTGTTTAACAACCTACATTATATTGACAAAAGTTAGTATTTTGAATAAGAGCTTACATTAAGTTCGAATTGTTTGAAAACATTAATTAAATTGACATTAGTCCGGTATTTCAAACGAATGCCTAACCTATTAGGTTGGAATTGTTTAACAACCTCCATTATAATGACAATAGTTTAGTATTTAGAATAAGAGCTTCCATTGAGTTCGAATCGTTGGAAACGTTAATTAAATTGACAATAGTCCGGTATTTCAAACGAATGCCTCCATTAAATGGAAATTGTTTATCAACCTTCAATTGAGAATG
Source organism: Apotomis capreana (assembly GCA_947623375.1). Taxonomy (NCBI): domain Eukaryota; kingdom Metazoa; phylum Arthropoda; class Insecta; order Lepidoptera; family Tortricidae; genus Apotomis; species Apotomis capreana. Next base: position 238,924 of record OX392513.1, on the reverse strand, counting down.
GTCTGGTATTACAGATGGAAACCGGAATTAAATTGGAATTAGTATATCACTGTAATTTAAAACCTCGATCCAATTAGAAATGTTGCGGTTTCAAGATCTCAATTCAATTGGATCTTATAGTTGCAATTTAGTTTAGGAATTCAAATAAGTGCCTTCATTAAATAGGAATCGTTTGAAAACATTAATTAAATTGTCAATAGTCCTGTATTTCAAATGAATGGCTCCATTAAACTGGAATTGGTTATCAACCTTACATTGAGAATGGTCTGGTATTCTAAATGAATGCCGCAATAAAATTGGATTTTGTTTATCTGTGATTTAAAATCTAGATCCTATACGAAAAGAAGCGATTTCAACATCTCAATTCAATTGGACTTTAGTTGCAATTTCGAAAATTTGGATTCTCATATTCTTTTGAATGGTATATCGGAATTTTAGATGACAAATTATAATGATGGCCTTAGTGAGAATATTGAACGAGAGTACATGATGACGTATTAAGCAAGTTAGCTACTTTCAGTTTCATTTTAAATAATTGAAGATAAATAATAATGAAGATAATAATTGATGGTAAAAGGGGGAAAAGAGCAAGCACTAGTTCTTAAGCGCTTGACAAGATGGTTGTTGTGAAATAATTATCCAGATAAGGCTACATGTCGCAATTCTTAAAAATTCTGGTATCAAGTGTATAGACCTTTGTTTTAATAATAATTCATTTATTTTTCAAATAAGTTACACGATATTACAGTAATTAACCCTACATGCTTTGGAACTACAAAACTACATGCAGACCAAACTTAAAACTAGTTAGATTTAATTTAATAAGCGCCTTAATGGCTTAAGCGACATAACAGCGTGGCTCCGTTGCGTTGTTTGACCCGCAGCTCTGGCATAACTGTCACATGCGACTATTTCTCGCGCGAGATATTTGCCTGTCTCTTGCTGTGCAGTAATGTGAAGGAGTGACGGCTAACGCTAAGTCGCGAGGCATAGTTGTGCTGGACAGGCTGGCAGGATTAGGCAGGTAGTAGCAGCCTGTAGCTGATGGGACACGCACACGCGTAGCTCTAACGAGCTGAATTGCACGTAGTGACAGGTCTGAAGTGGTACACCTTCATGTCCTCTCGTTGGACACGGTGTCTGTGCCACTTAGTGTTGTGGGGCACCATGCGCGTCTTGCTCTTCCTTTCCACCAGTGTGACTCCCTCCCTATCCACATTGGTGTGGGAGAACTTTTCCTTATCGCGAACGCGGACGGGGACCGGTTAGCCGCGACCGCGACAGACTGATCGGCGACTACAGCATATTGCACGCTGTCGCGACTTCGAAACGGTATCCTTTGTGTATCCTCGATGTATCCTCTAAAGCGTTGTGTCAAACAAGGTTCAGGGCAAGTTTATATTGCAGAACTAGTTCTAATGGGTTGTGTGAAACGAATTAAATTTTAAATTTGCTTTGATTTCAGAATATTGTTTTCAAGTATCAGGAATGTTGTTTCAAGTCACTAATGTCGAGAACTATCACTGGCTTAGAAGTGAATATACTTACGGCATTTTACGATAAGTAAGCTCGGAAAAATCTTCATTAAAATCTTTGAACTAATTTATATATTTTGCTGACAGGCTTGATAGAATTATATTAAAAATGCAATCTGTGAGTTTTATTGCGGCGCTTCTTTATCACGCAAGCCTTGTTTAGAAGCGCCGGCAGATATTATAAACTTTCAAATATAAATAAATAGCTTTCTAGCTACCGCATGAGTAAATACTTAATAAATATCTTAGAAACATTTTGTAGGTATGAGATGGTAAAAAAATATAAATTTACTGAATAGTTAATAAAAGTAATAACAAATTGGAAATAAATAATACAATAGAAACGAACTGAAATAAAGATAAAAAATTAAAGCAAAAAAAAAGTTGTCAACGGGATATGGAGGGCGGCATAGAAGTTTCCATGGGATAAAGGAAAAAAGTGGGTATGATTAAAATAAATAAGTAGAAGACCAAATTGTTCATGTTGACTACTAATTGTATTAACTTGAAGAAAACTAAGTACAAAGAGGATTATAAAATCATAATACAAAACAGCTCGGGTTCTTAACGAGACGTCGTAATCGACATAGTGTAAAGAGCGTTGTGTTGTTGGTCTTCGAGATCTTTGAGCGAGCATTTCGTGTGTTGGTGTTTGTCATAGCTGTCTGGTGTAGGGCGCCTGGAAGTGGACCCTAAACAGAATTAGTTGACACTTGGGCGGGACAGTGAGTAAGTCTACTAAAGGCTTGTAATACTTGTAACTACCTAATTCCAAGCAATTTCTAATTGGTAAAAAGGGAGAGATGTAGTATATAGACATTTATAGATAATAAATGTACCCTCGATCCGCCAGCTATCGGTCATTACAGTGACAGACGTCACCGGTGGCGGACGCACTGCAGGTTTACCGAAAGCCCGATTAATGTGTTTATTGAAGCATCCCAATAGGAAACCCTAGTGAACACTACAGGTCTAACTATTACATTTCCGACAGGGTCATTAATGTCATCATGAATTACTTACTTACTTTTCAATCTTTTTAGGGATAATTTCCAGGATGAAAACTATCCTATGTCCTTCCTCGGGTCTTAAACTATCTCTATGCCAAATTTCATCAAAATCGATTCAGCGGTTTAAGCGTGAAGAGGTAACAGACAGACAGACAGACACACTTTCGCATTTATAATATTATATAATCCGATTTCGGGGTGCCTAGAAATAAAATAAAAATTACCCCCATATTTTGGGGAATCTTAAGCAAATTGATATTTCCAGATCTCCGTTTCCGACAGAGAAAGAACCGTGTAAAAAATGAATAGCAGAAATTGCGAAAAATGAGATTATTGCACTTTACGCGAACGAAGTCGCGGATAAATAACTAGTATTGGTGATATCCTATCTACTTATGTTGTTTACAATTTTTCTAATTGCTTTGTTATAGAATGTCCAATCTCCGAAATCGACCCCAAAGGTGGTGCGTCCATGAACGTGGACTGTCACGATGGATAAAAAGTATCCTGAGTAAAAATAGAAGAAAGACGAAGAAGTTTCATCCTATTTTTTTTTAAACTGGCCAGAAAAATTTGCCAGTATTCATGAGCAAATGAAAAATTTGCTCATGAATACTCTTGCGGTACCTACTATGTTAAGTTCAAACTAATTTCATTAGGGGGAGGCCGGGAGACTTGAACCCCAGTTTACTAAAATGCACATAAAATTTTATCTGTAAGCGTTAGCGACTCCAACAATATCAAAGTGCTCGTAAAATAAACACCACACATGTTATGATTTTGTTTATGGAAAATTATATTTGACTCAAGTCTCCCGCACCCATGGGAGAGTTGAGCATGGGGTGCGGGACTACTTTATTATCACAGAACCCAAATATATTATTTTTAATTGATTATACGGACTAGTTTTGAGTTAAAGACAAAGGTGAAAGCAGCGTCGTCTAAGAATCAGCACTCAAATGACGACACCTTGTGGAAAATTGACAGCCGCAGCCTGTATAAGAACAGCGCTACAAGTTTTACCTACTAAGGCGGATTTAGTCATCATCCTCCTAGCCTTTGTCCCATTTTATTGAGAATGAATTCTCAATTGGGGTCGGCTACCTAAAATCCCAAGATGTGGCGTAGGCACTAGTTTTTACGCAAGCGACTGCCATCTGACCTTCCAACCCAGAGGCTAAGAGAACTAAGGCGGATTTAGTCCGACTGTATATTTACGCTGTGAAGAATTACCTGTTGCATATGGTCTTTTAAAATGAGGAACATATCAGATTGATTTTTAATCGTAAATTGGGATATTTTCAAAAATATAAAAATGGGAATACATACCTACATTTTTTAACCTTTTAAAATTAAATGTTGTGAATTCGAGTAACTTGGAACGTTTTTTTCTAACCCCATTTTTGAGGGTTTTTTTTCGACCATGGCAACCCTGCATTTTGACGTCATTATAGAAATAACTAAATAAATAAATATCGGACAACCTCACACAAATCGATCTAGTCCCAAATTAAGCTCAAGAAGGCTTGTGTTATGGGTACGAGTATAAGACGACGATATACATACTTACCTATATATAGATAAATATATAGGTACTTATGTGTAAGTTAGTTGCACCGCCTACAATTTTTTCTGCTTTGCCCTAAGGTTGACTGGTAGAGAATGCCTCATGGCATTAAGTTCGCCTTTATACGATAAGTTTTCTTTTGTGCAATAAAGATTAAATATATATTTAAATTTGACGTCGCGGTTGGCTCGGTTTGTAGAGACCTGCCTACTGAGCCGGCGGTCCCGGGTTCGAATCCCGGCCAGGGCAAATACTTTTGTGATGAACTCGAATATTTGTGCTTGGTTGTTCTATGTATTTAAGTATATATTTATCTGTATAAGTATGCATATCCTTAACTAGTAAGTACCCATAAATAACACAAGCCGTAGGTAGATCGATTTATTTATTTAAACAAAACAAGTCAGTACAAATTGCGGACTTAATGCCAAATGGCATTCTCTACCAGTCAACCATAGGGCCAAACAGGGATACTAGAAGTGGGTGCAAATTAGAAATCCGATGGTACAGAGAGGATCTAGAGTACAAGTACATACAAAATCGGGGGCATATTATATTACTGTTTATACAAAAATACATATACCTACATTTACACACTATAGTATAATATATATACAGATATATACATAATATAATATATATATACATACTAGCTGTTGCCCGCGACTACGTCCACGTGGAACTTGGAAGTATGGAAGCATTGGAAGCAACCTCGTACTACACGATAGATATCCACCTAATCACCTTAGTTAATAAAAGGGATTATTTAAAGCGCCTAAGCAAATGTAAGAGCAATTGTGCTTTTGGTCTAACCATTACATTTCCGACAGGGTCATCAATGTCATCATGAATTACTTACTTAATTTTCAATCTTTTTAGCAATAATTTCCAGGATGAAAACTATCCTATGTCCTTCCTCGGGTCTTAAACTATCTCCATGCCAAATTTCATCAAAATCGATTCAGCGGTTTAAGCGTGAAGAGGTAACAGACAGACAGACACACTTTCGCATTTATAATATTAGTATGGATACGAAAGTCATGGTCAACATGGGAGGGATGAAGGATGAACTATTCGAGCTCCTGTTCCAGCTGATGCATACGCAGCATACACTTGAAAGCTACCTTGCTTGGGGCTTGTCTGATGGAGAGAGGAAGTGAATTCCAGAGACGGCATGCCTGAACGGCGAAAGAATTAGACATGAAACCAGTATGGTGCGAAGGAATGGAAAGTTTGAGAGTTCGAGAGGAACGAAAAGTTCACAGCCTGGACAGGGAGTTTGAAAAATGAATTTACTTTTGAGATATCGATTTGTGTGAGGTTAATTGTCTGATATTTATATATATTATAGGTATATACCTACATGGTTTACTATTCTTTATAAAGTTAATATTATTAAAATTTGATTGTCAAAAGTCACTAACTGCCATTCCTGGATTAGATAAAATGTTTTTATAATGTGTTTGTTAGAATTTGGAAACAATATACCTAACAAATGAATTTCTTGCACTGGTAATAATTATCAACCATCAAGAAACGTAATTATCTTGATAATTTCGAACCCTGATAACTGTTCATTTTCTTCGACGACCATAAACTGCTCACGAAAACGTTTGTAAAGATCTCCAGCTCTAAGTTTTCGTTAAATATTCTATTATAAGCACTGTCATCGACTCCGTCGTTGCCGCCGTGCGTTGTATTGTCAATGTTCGTAGTTCGTAGGCCTCCGCTTCTCCGCTCGTCGGGACTTGGTGGTACTGAGACTACTGAGTAGGTAAAGTAACTTCTTCATATCTACATAAAAGAAAATCTATGATAATGATGGTGAATATGGGTGTAGATAAAGTACATATATATAGCAGTATGCAACTGATACATAAATTAACTCTTAAATCGTAATAGGATCATTATGAAACTCGCCTTAACTTCGCATTATGTAAGTAACAGTTGTATAAACTACTATTTAGATTTAGACCTCGTGGTAATGTGTGACACGATTGTGGCGTCCTTAGGTCTCAAAAATATCAGAAAGCTAATTCCCTTCATTAGGTTCGTTCGTAATATGTACCTATTCCAAGGAAATAAAACAAGCGTATTTAGTTTGTCGTCATTTCGATATATTTTAATAAAAAAGATCATAAGGAGCAGTGGCTTAGCTAGGCGAGAAACGAAGTGGTTCGTCTGCCGAATGACGTCATGCATGATAGAGGAGCGCATGCTCCAGTGACGCGCGCACCGGCCGGGCCGGGTCGGACACGGCCGGACCGGCCGGGTCGGACACAGCCGCACAGGGCCGGACCGGCCGGGTCGGACACAGCCGCACAGGGCCGGACCGGCCGGGTCGGACACAGCCGCACAGGGCCGGACCGGCCGGGTCGGACACAGCCGCACAGGGCCGGACCGGCCGGGTCGGACACAGCCGCACAGGGCCGGACCGGCCGGGTCGGACACAGCCGCACAGGGCCGGACCGGCCGGGTCGGACACAGCCGCACAGGGCCGGACCGGCCGGCGCACGCGCCGCGATAAACTTTACAAACATTAACAACAGAGCCCTAACACACCGCCGCCGCGCACACCCGCGCCGCGGCCGCCGCCGCGCTCGTGTGCCATATCATATAGGTAGGTATGTATATTTACCTCGGGTGTGCGTTCTTAGAAAAACGTAGGTACTTATATCGTTCACAGTATCGAACAACATAATGATATTTCAACACATATAGTAACTAATAGAATTATCATTTCGTAGAAAATCGGTTCATATTTTTATTTTCATAATTTTATTTCAACACTGATATAGGTATTGCTGGTTCGTAAAACATTAAAATACAATTCATACTCGTACTCATGCATCAATTTCGTTCCAAACTTTTATGGCCAGCCCGTCTATCATATCTACGCTTCGCGACTCTTGTCGCGCGACATAGCGTTTCCCGTCACTCTTGCACACTGCATAGAAGCGAGAAATAGTCGCGTTTGACAGTTGTGCTAGAGGTGCAGGTTAGGGTAGCCAGCGCTGCGGGGAGAGTAGCCCTTCCGTGTCGGATGATCGGGGATGTCGGCACGCGTCCTAGATTCGGACTTTCGCAGCTAATATATCGTACCTACACATAATACCAACATTTCGAAACTGCTACAATCTGCCATCATAACAATGCAATACTATGCAATGTTTAAAAAAAAAAACAGTTTCTATATTTGTTTTTCGGGCAAATGAAATTCGGGCATTGATTTTTAATGTTTGAGATAGGTAGCTCAATTTTGTTGTACCTACTTAAACTTGTATGAAAATTAGGTATGTATATTAATAATTATATACCTATTTATATAGATTTGCTCTAATGTTATTAGAATAACGATTCTACGAAATAACGATAAAAGTATATGAAACAGACAGTCTAAAAAACATTGTTATACAATTTGAATACTATACCAAATACCATATTATGTTCGGTCGTATGAACAGATGTCAATTATTTTTCTAAGATATGAGACGCACCCATTTATCTCATATAAGTAGTATAGGTACTTGGTAATGGATGTGGAAGGTACATTGATCTTCATATGACATTTTTGAGCCATATGATAGTTAATTTCATTAGCCAAATTAGCCGAATAGCTGGCTTTCAATCGGCCAAAAACGTCGATCGGGTTACAATTGTTTTGTAAACCGATCGACGTTAATACGGCATGGAGCGTGCGCGTGCGCGGTAGTGCGGGTGGCGCGGCGCTTTGCGGCGAAACATAAATATCTACCCTCCCATTCTCAAAAGTGTAACAATAAAGTATTCTCCAAGCGTGTATAAAATATAGCCTCGTACAGAATATCAATAGATGATGCCGTCGAAATACAAAAGTTCTTGGTCGGTCGTGTACTTACTATACGTAGATAAAAAGAGACGAAAAGGTGGAAACAAACGTGGGGAATATTCGTATCGCTTAAAACGTGAGTATCTAATAGTCGTTACTTACACATACCTTTATACAAACTCTTAGAACGTCAACAATATCACCTAGCTCTATAGTAATATCAGCCGGCGACTATGGCGGCAAGCGAGCGCAGCTAACGCGACGCGAGGTGCCGCGGGCCGAGGCCTGCGGGCCGGACCGGGCCGCGACCGGCCCGCGCGCACCGGCCTATCTTAACGTACAGTCCGAGCGCCGCGCGGTGTCGCGGCCGCGCGACGCGTGTATCTTACAGACGAGTGGAGCGAACAATGGGCGCCCGGCGCTAGTCGGCACGTGCGTCGGGCGCCGCCGCGCGCTACACGAAGTCGCGCCGGCGCTGCGCCGCGCCGCCGTTGCTGCTGGCGGCGCTGCCGCTCGCCGTCGTCGTCGTCGGCGGGCTGCTCGGCGGGCCGTCGCCCGGCGTCGTCGGCGTCGGCACCTGCGGCGCCGCGCCCTTACTCCGTGCCTGAAAACGATATCATTTGTCTTTGTTAAAATAAAATTCGTAGTCATAGACGAACTGCGCCTGAAGGGCCCGAAAATGGTTCTTTGATCTAAGTACCGCCACGAGCCCCGAAAAACGAAACCCCTGTACTGAGGTAAAAGAGCAAACCCTCATCTCGACTTTGTCGCCAGTCTGGCATTCCGACACTGGCAGTACCTACCTTCGATCTTCGTTTTCTGGCGAGGGCGGCGTCGGCGGGCGCGCGCGGCTCGTCGGCGCCGGTGTCGGCGTCGGCGCCTAACCGCGTCGCCAGCGCCGTCAGCAGCTCCTCCACGCGCCCCAGCTGCACACAGTAAGACTTCAACCAGAACCCATAGTGTCTACAGACTACATCACAGCTAAGCAGTTGAGATGAGATATAAATATCTAGGTGACAAATATAGAATATTATCTTGATATGTGTAAATTCACTTTGCCTGTCTTCTCTTGTAACGTAGTACGTTACATAATATTATTATTACTTTAAATAAGTAATAATTTAAGTAAATATGAACAAACCTTATATTTAACGTAAAAACAAAGTACACTATTAATAAAAGGACTACACCTACAATTAAAATATAACAATAAAATAAATTTATATTTAACAAATAATTACAACTAACTGTACAAAAATAAATTACAAAAATACTACATCAAAACATTGAACTGCCACATGAATTCATCGGCGCCATATTAGCGCTCCGCAAGGCAGCGCGCGAGCAGCATTTTAGTGGCCCTGCAAACTAGTTCTATTGTTCGCGGATCTAGTGACTTGCATTTCGCAGATCGCCATCGCCATACTGCACTCCCGATTCACTTACGAGTCTGAACGCACGGCACATATATCCTCGGTCTCTGCTACGATGAGACATAATTTGTTTAATACGTAACCGAATTTTATATTGTGTTTGTCACTAAACGTTCCTCGTTATTCTAATAATTTAAATAATAACTTATATTATTCGTGAGTGTTGTTCAACCCCATATTGTGGTAAGTGGCAAATTTATTGAATACAAATTACGTTGTGGAAATAATTAGATTAAAAAAAATAGCTTAATTACATTGCTTTTACTTCATTTCATTTCATAGTAATTATCAAGTGGAATTTGCAATCTCATTTAGTATGTATAACGGAATTAAGGCGTTATTCATTTCCACCCACATTATTGTAGCAAAAATAATATAAATTATTGCATCATCTTTTTTTCAATTTGTAATCTCCGCTTCTGATTGTGAACATCCACGGCATCACTTCTACAATAAGGTACCTACTCGCTTTTTCTTCATTGCCGTAAGGATGCTCACAAAATCGTAGCCGGACTCTTTTCTCATACATTCTGGACGGCGCGTTCCAGGGTTCAAAGTTGGGGTTCCTGCTGGTTGGAGGCACCACCGCAGTCCACACCTACACCGCCTACACATCGCCGCCGTTTTTTTGAAACCCCGCTATCCACCTCGACGGACGGCCGCAGAAGTACAGTCGGCCACGATTGCGAGCGCACCGATCTTCACCAACGGAATATTCAAGGCGAGCGTACCGTAGGGAAAACAGAAATCGCGGCTGTGTAAATTTATATATATATTTTGTTAAAAAACCTTCGACCCTGAGATTTTTAGATTTTTTTTAATAGTCGGATTATTATAATTTTAATTATACATTATTTGCATGGATCTTGTCTACTTAATTTCTCTCTTATAGAATAAGAATAGACCCTACAAGACTTATACCGTGACATTGGCGCCTTTCAACGTGGTTAAATTTACACAGTCATCGATTTTTTTTTTCCTTTCGGCTATTTTTTTGTAGTTAGTGTATGTTTGTGGCTTGTTTTTTTTTGTGCAACGTTTTATTTTATTTTTTTGGTTTTAACAGCTACTAAAGTGTACTGTAGGCTATAGGCAATTAAATGTAAAACTTTTAACGGTTTTTTTATATATGTTATTACTACCCACATTTTACAAGTGTTAGTTTTTTTGGCTAAAAGTTTTAAATTGTTTTTGGCATTATTAATTTGAACGAAATTGTGTATTTACAATTATTGCATTGGCATTTTGTACAACTGAACTATTTTATTTGTGTGAAGTACACATTAGTAGCATTTTTTTTACTTTTAGTTGCAACTAACTTGTTTTTTATTTTTACTAACCTCAATCAAAACCAAACGTTCATCATTTCATCAGCTTTTGTAACAGATCGGAGAATTTCCTTCTATATTTTGATTTTGCTTGTTGCTACTTGCCACTTACCCAATTGTGAACAAAATGCTTCCTGTCAAATATCTCTCACTCCAAAAAACGGAACTAGAATATGAAGTTCGGATCCGTGGTGCTACCGCAGCTTCTTCAGTAGAGGAATTACGGAAACAAATTTTAAAATTAGCTTCTGAATACCCATCCGAGCACATATTAGAGTCTCCGCTGGATGTTCGACAGGACATTAAGGGGTGTGTAGAAGTTCTATCTAAAATTCAAAATAACCTTGATTTAGTTGATCCTAACGTACCTACGTTATTGAGAACACAAAATATGCTGCATCATTTACATAATCGACTAGCGAGGATAACGTGTAGTGACGACATAAAGAAAGAGTACAATGAAATCACTCTATTTTATAAAACTGCTTCAAAGAAGCTCGAGGCTCTTCTTGCCAAAAGGCCTGCTGCTTCAGTATCCAATAATTCCCCAGCAGGATCTAGCACTTCTGGCGAGACCTCGACAGTGATTCCTGAGGTACAAAATTTGATATCGGTGTCATGTGACCGCACTGTAGCTGACCTAAACAAATTAAAATTTAATGGCAAGACTTGCGTACGCTCTTTCATACAGCGGGTCGATGAATTCATTGTAGCACGTAACATTTCATCTACAAAAATTTTATCTTTTGCCACCGAAATATTTCAAGAAGATGCCCTTCATTGGTTTCGTTCGGTTAGGGACACGGTGTCGTCATGGTCTGAGCTTGCTGTCAAACTGAAGGAGGATTTCGATCAGGCGGACTACGACTACCGGCTTATATCGGAAATTCGCTCTCGCACTCAGGGTGAGCGCGAGAACATTACTATATATACTTCGATTATGAGTGGTATGTTCTCTCGTCTATCCAGGCCTCTAAGCGAAGCAGAACAGCTCGAAATTCTGCTTCATAATATTAGACCGTGCTATGCCAGCACTCTTGCAGCTTCAGCTGCAGAGATAAAAACGATTGACACCTTACGTTTACTGTGCCGTAACTACGAGACTTTTCATTCTCGTCTCTCACAATTTCAGGAGCCTCCAAAGGCGAATTCGGACACTATTGCACCCGAATTTGCATATTCTAAGGAATTTAACAAAAATACACACAGGTTTACAAATAATACATATAATAAACAAGTATCTAACAATAGTAATTACAATAAAGGTCATAATTCTAAATATGCAAATTATAATCAACAAAATTACGTCAAAACACAACAACAGAATTATATACAAGCAGTTAAATCAAGTAAACAACAACCATTCTGCCCTAGATGTCGTAGTAACTCTCATCACATTCGTCAATGCCAGGCAGAAAGAGTAATCGTTTGTTTTAAATGTGGCATGAAAGATGTAAAGACTCCCGATTGCCCACTGTGTAGTAAAAATAAACATTTAAAAAACTAGCAGAGCAGAATTGTAGTAACTTCGACAAGGAAGATTGGGACAATTGGCTGACATTTGTCAAAGCATTCTCTTCTTCTTATAGAATATCTACAATTCTGCATTCTAAACCTAATAATGATCCTAGGCCTTATGTAAAAATTAAAATAAATGATATTGACGTGTGCGCTTTGCTTGACTCTGGTGCTGCAGTCAGCATAGTAGGTAATAATGCTCATTGCTGTTTAACCGACTGCACTTTGCAACAGAGTGATGACATTTCTTTGGTAGCCGCCGGCGGTCAATCATTAAAAAGCATCGGTTATATAAATTTACCCGTCACATTCGAAGGCCAGTTTCACATAATTAAGGCTTACGTGGTCCCTGAGGTGGAAACTTCTATCATACTTGGCATTAATTTTTGGCTTAGTTTTAAAATTTGCCCTAAGTTCTTAGGTAGCATAACATTATCAGAGGTTCCTCTTGCGGAGCTAAATAATTTTGGTAAAAATTCCGAGCCATTCATTAACTCTTATGATAATTTAATTGAGCCTCAGAGATCCATAGCTGATAATGTTATTGCTCAATTTAAATCTATCTCTATGGCAGAAAAAGGTTTGGGTAGAACTGAGTTGATTTCACATAGGATAGATACCGGAGACGCTCAACCCATTAGGCAACGTAACTACAGAATGTCACCAGAAAAGCAACGCATTCTTGTAGAGCAAGTTGACGAAATGTTGTCACTGGATGTCATTGAACCGTGTGAAAGTGCGTGGTCTTCTCCAGTGCTCATTGTCAATAAAAAAAATGGCCAACCCAGGTTCTGCCTCGATAGTCGGAAGCTCAACGCAGTGACCAAGCGCGATGCGTACAATTTGCCATACGTCTCAGAAATTTTGGACAATCTTCGAGACGCAAAGTACCTGTCAAGCGTTGATCTTTCGAAGGCATTTTGGCAAATTCCTATAGAACCTTCAGATCGCGACAAAACCGCTTTTTACGTCCCGGGACGAGGAACCATGCGATTTAAAACTACAGCTTTTGGCTTGACGAACGCACCGGCCACGCAGCAGCGTTTAGTGGACCTATTGTTTGGTGACATGGAGTCTAAAACGTTTGCCTACTTAGACGACATCGTTATTATTAGTTCCACGTTTGAGGAGCATGTGTCTCGTCTGTTGCGTGTGTTGGAAAAATTGAAGCAGGCAAACTTAACGGTTAACTTCGATAAGTGTAGTTTTTTCCGCAGCGAATTAAAATACTTGGGGTACGTCGTAGATGCTCGTGGCCTGCGTACGGATCCGGAGAAGGTACAAGCCATCCTGAATTTTCCTGTTCCTAAGAGTAAAAAAGAACTGAAACGCTTTCTAGGCACAGCGACGTGGTATAGACGTTTTGTTCCAAATTTCAGCACGGTGGCTGGTCCTCTTAACAGACTGACGTCCAATAGCAAGAAAGCACCACCCTTCCAGTGGACCCCAGAGGCTGACGCGGCATTTAGTGCTTTAAAGGACTCTTTAGTCTCTGCACCAGTCCTCTCTTGTCCCGTATATACTGAACCCTTTGAGGTCCACGCAGACGCCAGCAATTATGGAATTGGTGCCATGTTGACGCAGACTTTAGACGGAAAGGAACACCCAGTAGCATATATGAGTAGATCTCTTTCCAGTGCCGAGAAAAACTACAGTATCACAGAGAGAGAAACGCTCGCTGTGTTAGTTTCTCTCGAGCACTGGCGATGCTATCTCGAAAATGGCCAAAAGTTTAAGGTGTATACTGACCACTCTGCTCTCAAATGGTTTTTATCGCTAGAAAACCCAACAGGCAGGCTAGCTCGCTGGGGAGTGCGGTTATCATCGTTCAATTTCGAGATTAAACATCGACGCGGTGCAGACAACGTTATTCCCGATGCTCTCTCTCGCGCTGTTCCAGTTTCTGCGATTTCTCTTTCAAACGCGATATCTAGCACTCATGACGATTGGTACATTAAAATTTATAACGGTTGTCTAAATTCTCCGAGAAATTATCCCAATTTCATGATCAAACATAACTCCTTGTATAGACTTTCAAAAAACAAATCACAGTCACAACTTACTTCCGAGTTTTCTTGGAAAGAGGTTGTCCCTAGTGAACTTCGGGAACAGGTTATAGCTGAAAATCATTCTGAACCGACCGCTGGACATCTCGGAATATTCAAAACGTATAATCGTCTCGCACTGTCTTATTATTGGCCTGGGATGCACCAAAGCGTTGTTCAGTTTGTGTCTTCTTGTTCAATATGTTTATCGTATAAGTTACAGAATCACACTACTTAGGGAGAAATGGGGCGTCCAAAGCAATGCTCTCGTCCCCATCAGATGATCTCGATTGATTTTGTTGGCCCTCTTCCTGTTACCCGCAAGCAAAACAGCTACATGCTTGTAGTAACCTGCTGTTTCTCAAAATATTGCAATATTTTTCCTCTTCGTCGTGCAACAGCAGAAGCCGTAGTTCAAATTTTAGAAAACTCGAGTTTTTTAGTTCATGGTGTACCACAAACCATTTTTCTGGACAATGGTAGCCAATTTATTAGTTCCACTACAGGCTCTTTGTTTAAAAGGTATAAGATACCCAATGTTTATTTTACGCCTCGATATACACCACAAATAAATCTGGTCGAGCGTTATAACAAAACTATAGTAACGTGTCTGTCCACATTCGTTGAAAATGATCACAGATCATGGGACACTTTTATCCCAAAGATACAGTTTGCGATCAATAACTCAGTAAACGAAGCAACTGGATACACTCCCTCTTTTCTTGTTCACGGCAGGGAGCTGGTTTTATGTGGATCGCATTACACTGACTCAGACATAGGTCAGGAAGTTTTGTTTTTGCCGCGAGATATTTATGCCGAAAACTTGGGTTGTCTATCTTCGATATTCAATGATGTACAGGCCTCATTATGGAATGCACATGTAAAGAATACGACGCATTACAACTTACGCAGAAAACCAGCAGAGTACAATGTAGTACCATTATACTCGGGAGCCCCCGCATGCTTGCCATTACAGACATGACGAACATAGCCTCTGTAGAATTTGAGAACAAAGCTATTCAGCTGGCATCGGAAGTGAAGAACCTGGGGCTGATCCTCGATTCTGGCCTAACGTGGGAGCCACAGGTATCTGATGTGTGTCGCAGAGTGACTAACACATTGCGTTCGCTTTACCGGCTGAAACACTTTCTTCCTGTCGGCACCAAGACTCTCCTCATTCAAACTCTCATTCTACCTGTCGTCGACTATGCTGATGTGTGTTATTCAAATATCTCGCAAGCCTCCTTGAACCGCTTGGATCGTCTTCTGAACAATTGCATCAGATTCATCTTTGGACTGCGTAAATACGACCATATTTCTGATTTTCGCCGTCAACTTAATTGGCTCCCGATTCGAGAACGTAGGTCGTTACGAGTCCTATGCACGCTTTATTCCATCTTATTCGATCCAGCCGCTCCTGATTATCTCAGAACCAGATTTCACTTTGTTACTGCTCGACCAGGCTGTACTCTCCGCACTTCTCGTACCCTCACGCTCATCGTCCCTCCCCATCGCACCGGGTTTTTGTCAAATTCTTTTACCGTCCAGGCAATACGACTCTGGAATGATCTTCCACTCCCCATCAGGCAAGCACAAAGCAAACCTATTTTTAAGCGCATGCTACGCAAGCATTTTTCTGATATATCTGTCTAAAACAATTGTTTCAAGATGAATTATTATTGGTTTGATGTTATCATTATCACAGGGTACATGAATCTATATGTATGTAGTATATTATAATTATGTATTTGTGTAAGTTTAAGTATGTATATTATATTTTATTTAAATTTGTTTTTTTTTTTATAGTCTCAGAACGTTATACTCGTAGACCCTGCACCAACTCAATGTTTCTGTTTAGCCCTATGGTTGACTGGTAGAGAATGCCTTATGGCATTAAGTCCGCCATTTGTACTAGCTTGATCTGTGCAATAAAGTTTAAATAAATAAATAAATAAATAAATGTAGGGGACATAGTATTTAAGCGTACTTACATTCTTAGTGATAAAGATAAATATTTTTCTAAGAAGTTAGCGCCTAAATACATTAAATGCCGAGTTATTGAAAAACGTTCACCCTTGGTATATGTTTTAGAAGATATGTCAGGCAAGAATCTTGGAGTCTGGCATATAAAGGACCTAAAACTTGTAAATAGTAAGTAACGCCCTCAATGACATCTAGTTTCTAGCATGAGTCATTAGCTTCATCAGCTTTTGCCTCTTAGTATTGACAGGTAGCGTCAACAACGCTAGGTATAAAGTTGTTGCTGTTTGATTGTTTGGTGATTTTTTTGAAAGGAAGAGTGAGAAGGAGATGAATGAATGAGTAATGCTAGAGATTGCTTTTAGACGGGTTTTGTCTTAGGCCAAAACCCTTTCGGAGACGCGCGGGGTAAATGTAACGTAGTACGTTACATAATATTATTATTACTTTAAATAAGTAATAATTTAAGTAAATATGAACAAACCTTATATTTAACGTAAAAACAAAGTACACTATTAATAAAAGAACTACACCTACAATTAAAATATAACAATAAAATAAATTTATATTTAACAAATAATTACAACTAACTGTACAAAAATAAATTACAAAAATACTACATCAAAACATTGAACGGCCACATGAATTCATCGGCGCCATATTAGCGCTCCGCAAGGCAGCGCGCGAGCAGCATTTTAGTGGCCCTGCAAACTAGTTCTATTGTTCGCGGATCTAGTGACTTGCATTTCGCAGATCGCCATACTGCACTCCCGATTCACTTACGAGTCTGAACGCACGGCACATATATCCTCGGTCTCTGCTACGATGAGACATAATTTGTTTAATACGTAACCGAATTTTATATTGTGTTTGTCACTAAACGTTCCTCGTTATTCTAATAATTTAAATAATAACTTATATTATTCGTGAGTGTTGTTCAACCCCATATTGTGGTAAGTGGCAAATTTATTGAATACAAATTACGTTGTGGAAATAATTAGATTAAAAAAAATAACTTAATTACATTGCTTTTACTTCATTTCATTTCATAGTAATTATCAAGTGGAATTTGCAATCTCATTTAGTATGTATAACGGAATTAAGGCGTTATTCCTTTCCACCCACATTATTGTAGCAAAAATAATATAAATTATTGCATCATCTTTTTTTCAATTTGTAATCTCCGCTTCTAATTGTGAACATCCACGGCATCACTTCTACAATAAGGTACCTACTCGCTTTTTCTTCATTGCCGGATGCTCACAAAATCGTAGCCGGACTCTTTTCTCATACATTCTGGACGGCGCGTTCCAGGGTTCAAAGTTGGGGTTCCTGCTGGTTGGAGGCACCACCGCAGTCCACACCTACACCGCCTACACATCGCCGCCGTTTTTTTGAAACCCCGCTATCCACCTCGACGGACGGCCGCAGAAGTACAGTCGGCCACGATTGCGAGCGCACCGATCTTCACCAACGGAATATTCAAGGCGAGCGTACCTAACCGTAGGGAAAACAGAAATCGCGGCTGTGTAAATTTATATATATATTTTGTTAAAAAACCTTCGACCCTGAGATTTTTAGATTTTTTTTTAATAGTCGGATTATTATAATTTTAATTATACATTATTTGCATGGATCTTGTCTACTTAATTTCTCTCTTATAGAATAAGAATAGACCCTACAAGACTTAGACCGTGACACTCTTCGGTGTCATTAAGTCCGGTAAATCATCGTGTTTGCTATCCAAACTTATTTGGCGACAGCAGCACAGAGACTTGAGTGACAAAAAGCCAAATATAAACCGCTCATTCCTCTGTACAAATGTGCAGCATTACACGGTAGTTTCCGGTTCCAGCTAGGCTACTAAATACTGGAATGACCAGCCGCCTCCATTGAGAAAAGGTGGCTCTAAACTTCCTCTCCAGCGGGAACTACGAGCCTTGTTGTTGGCTAGCCAAGCACTGGAATCTGGGACTGGACTGGTACCTACTGAGGGATTGTGTCCTTTATAATTTAATCAGTGGGAAGTTTAATTTTGCTTGGTCTGCTTTGTTTTTGCTTTTTCTTGCCATTCACACATGCTTTACACCTACATATACATATACTAGTACTATTATTATCGCATGCACGTATTTATTCTTATATTTTTGTTCTATAATGATTGATATAACGATTATTTGACGACGCGTTTGGCTCGGTTGGTAGACACCTGCCTACTGAGTCGGCGGTCCCGGGTTCGAATCCCGCCCGGGGCAAATATTTGTGCAAATATTTGTTCTTGGGTCATGGATGTTATCTATATATGTATTTATATATATTATGTATATCGTCGTCTAGTACCCATAGTACAAGCTTTGCTTAGTTTGGGACTAGGTCGATTTGTGTATGATTGTCCCTTAATATTTATTTATTTATTTAATTATTTATTTATTTATTTATTTGTTGTTTTCTAATATCGCTGCTATTAGTTTTATTTTTGTTTTGCAGCATTGCCTTGTTTAAATCGGGCTCCCTGTTGGGCTTTGACAGAATAGGCAAGCAGTTTCCTTTGTTTGCGAATTGCAGCACCATGCTGAGTCTGAGCCTTTTCTTTAACGCACACATTGCTGGACTTATTGGAAACATCTTTAATCCGCATAGATAATTAATAGAACATTATTATGCCAGTAATGTCATGTCTGTGTGTACTTTTATGGAATAAACATTTTTCTTTCTTTCTCTCTTTCTTAAATTCAAAATGGCGAGTATGTAATATCGAAGTAATACAAATGACAATTAGCGAAAATATTCTATTTTTTTTTAGCAGGCGAAGTGAAAATCAGGGTGTTTAACACTCGCACTCGCTCACTGGGTTCGCTCGCCCAAATAATGACTTCGTGTCAAAATCATAATTATATAATGTCTTATCTTAGCCCCTTGTCAAACAGTCTAATAATGTACCTAAATATGATAAAGTAGTGAAAGAGCTTGATATCGACATCTTCAACAGTTAATATCCCGGCTGTAAGGCGTAACATGACGAACGAATTCTTTAAGTGAGAGAGATTAAATTAGTTCTATTACACATAGTTGGTAATCACGGGTAGTTGCGATGTTATGCATTGTGCGAGCACTTTATTTTTGTATAAAATGCCACTACCGGAGGGAACCTGTAATTGGCTTTCCATTAACTATTTCTAAGAGCAATGTATTGTGTGTAGCTGTTGGTTCTCCTAATAAATAATAAATAAACAAACAGGATGGTCAGGATGTCATACTAAACTAACAACGATTGCATTGTATGAAACGCATGTAGTGTGCATTAGGTACCTTCTGCTGTAACCGTTGAACCTCCGTCCGTACGTCCCGCCGCAACTCCAAGAGGGCTGCTTCGTGTGCGGACGCTTGCGATGGCGCGGGCGCGGGCGCGGGTGCGGGAGCGGGCGCGGGAGCGGGGACGGGCGTTGGTGCAGGTAGCGGCGCGGGAGCAGGCAGCGAAGCGGGAGCGGGCGCGGGCGCATGTGCCGGCCGCCGCTCCTCTAGCTCTTCTTCGATGGTGTCCTGACGCCCGCTGCCGCCGCCGCTTCCGCCTAAGGCACTGAGCGCGCTCGCTGAACGCGCCTTCGCAAACGTCGCCTACACATTCAACATAAGAGTATAAGAATATGATCATAATTATATTATCTATTTAATTTTTTCCGTTTGCTTAATTTTCGCTCCACAATATTTTTGGTTAATTATTGGATCAATACAGCCAAAACAAGTGCGAGTCGGACTCGCGCACCGAGGGTTCCGTACAAACACTTTCCATCCCTAAGTGGTTAAGTTAAGTTTGCACCTGGTATGTATAGCGCCCCATATAAATTAGGTGCAAAGTTAGGTATTAAATTATTAAAAAAAAACTACTTACTAGATCTCGTTCAAAACAATTTTCGCTGGTAGTTTTTATAGTAATGTACATCATATGTTTTTTTTAGACTTTTTATTTTCTTATTTTAGAAGTTAGAGGGGGGGGGGACCAACTTTTTTCCACTTTGGAAGCATCTGTCACGCAAACTATTCGGTTTAGAAAAAAAATATATTAGAAACCTCTATATCATTTTTGAAGACCTATCCATAGATACCACACACGTATGTGTTTGATGAAAAAAAAAATTTTGAGTTTCAGTTCTAAGTATGGGGAGCCCCCAATATTTATTACTATTTTTTTATTTTTGCATCAAAATCTTAATGCGGTTCACAGAATACATCTACCTACCAAGTTTCAACAGTATAGCTCTTATAGTTTCGGAAAAAAATGGCTGTGACATACGGACGGACAGACGGACAGACAGACAGACAGACAGACAGACATGACGAATCTATAAGGGTTCCGTTTTTTGCCATTTGGCTACGGAACCCTAAAAAAGGAAAGAAAGATGTTTTATGTATGGAGACCATATGGGGACCCCTTTTTCTTTTGTTATACATATATTACATATTCATTTATTCATAGTAATTAATTATTACATGTCAATAAAATGTTTTAGAAATAATAATAATTTATAAACTGTATATAATGTAAAATTGTCGTATATCTGCGCGTTTCTTGTAGTCGCACAGATGGACGTATTGGACGTGCGCGTATGTTGCTACATGGAATATGGCTATGGATGGCAGTGTCAATATACCCAGTTCTTTAAAGTATGGCGTGGCTGACTTCTGTTGTGTTACCTGTACTGTTTGCATCGCACAGCACGTTTTTGTAGCCGAAAAGCACGATGCAAGTCTGCCGGGCGCGGCCATAGTTCCGTGCCGTGCTTTAGCAAAGAGTGGATGGTGACAAAGTAGCAACTTCGCGCTACATTGCGCGGCACGAGTCGAGCGAGGCGGCGCAGCGCATGCGGCACGCACGAGTCGAGCGAGGCGGCCCAGCGCAAGCATGCGCTACCTAATCTGCGACACGCTGTCTATGTGGGACGCCCAAGTAAGTTTCTGGACGATTAAGAAACCTAAAAATGTACTGGTTCCTACATGCGATATTTTAAACCTCCCATTTTAACATTTAGTGCCCTTGATGGTATGCGGTTCCCCAGATAGAAGTGGAGGAAGTGGGTTTTAGCCAGGTTTAGCACCAGGCCGTTTGAGCTGAACCATCCAGATAACTGGGTGGCAGCATCATTCAGTCGGGTCTCTAAACTGTCTGTATCTGGAGTGGATACAACGCACTGTGGTACGATCATACGACATATCTCTGACAATCGACAACATTCGAACTATAATTTGTTATTGCCTTAGTACTTAGTAATAACCACCCTACAAAAAACTATAAAATAGTTTTGAAGTAATTGAAGACCATCATTATTTTTTAACCCTCTGAAGTGAATAGGTACACTTACACCACGAGATTAACCTTCTCAGTGAGTCATTAAAGTGAAAATTGTTTGTTGATGATTTTCTAAAAAGTTGTTGGGTTAATCTTTGTGACTCATTATGAAAATTAATGACAAAGGTATGTTTTCTGATTTTTATTATTACTTATAGTCATTCTTTTCATAATTTTGTATTTATATACCTGCTACGAATCACTTAATTTTACACAAAAACATTACTTACCTGTATTTTCAAATTGAGATTCAACGTAGTTCAGATACAGTCATAGAAATAATATTATATTTGAAATAAACCTTAAATGATGTAGTATCTGAATCATTTTAGATCAGCTGTCCGATTTTGCCCGTACTTTGGTAAAATGGCCTCTACGCTTTTCGTAGAGGGGGCTACGAAAAATATAGAATTCTTATAACATTTGTTTGCTTTCTGTCAGGTTCTTTTTTGAAGGTGCAGTTTACAAGAATGAATTTTGGAGTAATTTTAAGGGGTTCAAACAAGGAAAAAAACTCAGCACGCATTCGATTTTTTTTTTAAATGTGCCGGAAGATAAAAGTCTTAATACTGAGACATTAAGTAATCGTATTACATACTTCATCACAATTCTGATGGCTTTCTAGATAAAATCAAATAGGACTCGAGAGAATTTAATTAGCACCAACGCAAAATGACTGGCTATCCTTGAAACAATTGAAATAGTGCAGATTTCGGAGGCGTCCACCAGTAAAAATCAATTGCCCGAACAAGAAAATTGTACTTCGAACATCGGCCGCCCACAAAAAGATTTTGGATCTTGCAGTAAGCTACAACAACAAAGAAAATTAGCGGAGCTCTCAAAAATTGACGAATTAGCTGTCAGTGCGTTATTGAATACTTCATCAGTACCACGTAAACATAAGTAATAGATGTGAAGTGGATCTAAACGAGACTTTATCGTTTATAACTCAAAACACTTATTATTCACGGTGCTGAAATAATAGACAACATGTTGGTTTCCATAGGAGAGCTCTCAAAAGAAGCTGCCGAGTCGACAAATAACAATATAAAGACATTCAGGCTTAGAAAATACTAGAAAAGTATCACGCGAGTTGACCAACCAGGATCTTTTGAATCGTCTTTTATTAAATTTAGATGCATTGATTTCAAGCCTCAGAAAGTTAACCAGATTTTTTTTTTTTGTCTTAATCTGTAATTTAATTAGTCTATTAGATTCATAAAGTAGATAAGGTTTTAATTTTATAGTCAGTGTTCGTTTTAATTATGTTAAGATATCGGGACATACGTAAATGATTATATTTTGTATAATGACTTTACCTGCTCGTAACAAGCAGATATTTGTATAGAAATATGACTTTTATTGTTAACGATAAAATAATTTATTTATATAAATTTATGCATTTTTAATGAAAAAGTGTTAGTTATTAATTTTAAGCTTTATAAATAAACCATCAAAATCAAGTAATTTTTACATAAATTTCATTAATTCGTTTTATTTATTTTTATTGCATTAAAAATATTTTTTTATTATATCTCGTCATTTATTTAATAAATCTTTTAATAATAAACACGAATATATTTTTGTTTTTTGAATATCTTTAATACTTTCGGAGATATCGACTTTTGTCACTGTCTCCATACAAGAAAAACCACAGTGCAACGCCTGCGACATCATCAGCGTACATCCAAATTTCGGCTGATGTGATCGCTTCTGGTAGGTCGTTTAGCAACAATGGAAAGATTAAATTTGACATTGACGATCCCTGAGCTACACCCATTTAAGTAGGCAACGGACCCTATTTGGTTTGTCCTTCTTTGCCCACCATGCACTACCTGCGAGCGGCCGCGTAGGATATCCGACAAGAAAAGATGCGCTTTACCACGTATGCCATAGTGAGCTAGTTTTGCCGCTATTACTCTATGATCCGCCACATCGAACGCCTTGGAGAGGCCACAGCAGAGAATCTCAACTTGCTGCCTTCCCTCCAGGGCTTCAATGACTTCACGCATAGCGTCGCGCACAAGGTCTGTGGTGCAGTGGCCAGATCTGTAGGCATATTGACGATCGGACAAAGCGTTTGTCGAGTTTAGAAATGTAGTTAGCCTAGAACACAATCCATTTTCCGGAACCTTAGCTATGCTGTGTAGCTACCGGTCTGTACCCGTCAATATTATTTTCTCTTTTCCCTTTCCCTTTAGAATGGGGAGAGATTTTATACTTACCTTAATGGCGTGGGAAAAATTCCTTCCTTAAGACACATATTTAAACAAATGCATTAATACAGCGAGTAAGCGATCGTATTTCAATAGATCGATAGATATATCATAAATGTCTTTGGTTATTTTATGTGGAATAGCAATAGAAGCTATACTCGTAGTATGCACATGTTTTATGAAAACTACCTACAAGTCTCTACCTATTACGTTCGTTAGTATATCATAAACAGGTTTTTATATGGGGACGCTAATTATTTCTTTGTATTGGCTGTTAACAATAACAAAAACGGTTTAAACTGACGTAAAAACTGTCAGAAACGGCCCGACATGTTTCTAACTCATATGGAGCTCTTCATCAGGGGCATTCTATCCGTGCTGGCTACGCGACTCGCGGCCCACTGCACTAGTTATCGCTATCCTCGTCGCCGTCAGCGCCCGCGCAGAGAGCGCGGCGGGAGGAGGAGAGAAGGGTCTTGCCCTAAGTAAGGTACGAGATAATTTTTATTTATTTTATTTATTTATTTTCCACACTTACAACTATTTTTACAGGAAACTAATCCTAAGACAATAGTGTAACTACCTTAAAGCTATTTATACTATCCCTTGTCTAATTTATTACTACTATAACATAATACGAACAGTGCTGACTTTGTGAACTCATTCAAAGAACACCCAAATATGTCAATGTTTTCCGCCATTAAGTTGAGGGCACGGAGCGCGCGCGTCATCGGTGCCATGCCGAGCAGGTTGGTGCGCCCGCGCGGCACTGCCAGCAGCGGCGGCCGGCGCCGGCGCCATATGTATCTGTCAGGGGCACAGAGGCTGACATGACTTAATACCACACTGTTGAATATCTTACCCCTAATTAGTTTGAACAGGTATGTTGCGAGACACAACTCTCTGCGCACTCGCAGTTCGTTGTACCCCACCATACCTAATACAAACAGACTTGGGTACATTAGAGGATAAAAGGGATATACTCCATACTTTCTTAGATACAAAAAACGAATATATTTATTTTGTATCCGCTCCATCATACCAATATATTTTATCTCGTGTGGAGCCCAAATGACTGCATTGGTTTCGAGACTACTACGAACCAAGGCATTGTACAAGGCAGTGATTACTCCAATACTAGTAAAAACCTTGGACCGACGAAGTACAAATCCAAGCATTCTATATGCTTTCTTACATACATTATTTATATGATCACGAAACCTCAAATCGGATGTAAATTTAACTCCTAAATCTTTAACTTCTGATACTCTGTTTAATTTCTCTTCATTTATTTTGTAATCATGGAGGATGGGCCTATGCGCTCGAGTAAAAGTAATAGTGACGCACTTTGACATATTAAAAAACAACTTATTTTCTTCAGCCCATACGACCACTCGGTCTATATCCCTTTGGAAACTCTCACAGTCTGCAGCAGCTCTTATTGGAAAAAACATTTTTAAATCGTCTGCAAACAGCAAGCACCCGGCATTTTTGACTACTCGAGGTAAGTCATTGACCATAATTATGAACTCTAATGGGCCAAGATTGCTTCCCTGACTTACCCCTGATCTTACGAAATAAGGTTCCGATCTACACCCCGCATACTCAACAAACTGACGTCTGTCACTCATGTAGCTCGTAAAAAACCTTAATAGATGAGGAGTAAAGCCGACGCCGGCTAATTTCCTTAGCAGGATGTCATTATCGAGCACATCAAATGCTTTTCGAAAATCGAAATAAGCGGCGTCAACCTGTCCCCCACCATCTACTTCTGGTGTGATTTGTGTTACGTAACTAAGTAAATTAGTCGTCGTACTGCAACCCGGTCGAAAACCGTGCTGCGCTTCCGATAACTGAGTCTGTACTTGTTTATAAATAATATTTTGCAACGCGGACTCAAATGCCTTAGCTGGAGTAGACAGGACAGCAACCGGCCTGTATCCGTCCACACCTTCACCCCCTCCTCCTTTCGGAACTGGTACTACCCGGGTTGTTTTCCATAATTCCGGAAACACTTCATCTCTCAAAGACATATTGTAGACGTGCAGCAACGGCCCGGCCAACACATCTCGACAGTCTTTAAATATGAAAGCGGGGATGCCGTCCGGTCCGGCAGACCGCTTCGGTTTGAGCCTCGCCAGCGCGCGCATGACATCGTCCAAGTGCAACCGCTCGAGATGAATTCGCGCTGAGTCGGCGCCTGCGTCTTTCACCGCCGCGCTCTCGTCTAGTTCCGCTGGAACGGTGCTATACACAGATTGAAAAAACTCGGAAAATTCTTTTACCGCGTTCTGTCCATCAAGCACCACACCGTCCTTGCATACCTTTTGGGCCTTTTTATGGTTGGTTTTTGTCCTAATATAGTTCCAAAATGCTTTAGGGTCCTCCATTAAATGATTTTGAACGCGGTCTTGATACTGCAAGTGGGCGTTATGAATCATAGCTTTGACCCTAGCTCTACACTGCTCGAAAATAATTCATAATTCTCTTGTGATTTACAAGCCTTGTAATTTTTATGTAAAGTAGCCTTATTTTTTATCTCATTAATAATTTCCGCACTATACCATTCGGGGTAGCTATATCTAGACACTAGCCGCTTTTGTATTTTAGTAGGCACACAGTCGTTAATGATTTTATTTACAATTGAATAAAAATAAGATACGCTTTCTTCAACCCTATGTATTTCGAATAACGGTGCCCAGTCAACAGACGCAAGCGATGTGTATAATTGTAGATAATCGGCCTTCGCAAAATTCCACCCGGGTATAAAAAGTCTACTACTGGTATCAGTATCAGTATCGGTATAAGTATCCGTCCCAGCCGAAGCGCCCCCCGATACCGAGACCGTCACTTCAAGCGGTGGATGGTACACATCAATTGGAACCAACGCCTCCGATGCAGCGCATACCTCCGTGCCATCCCACAATGTTGTTAATACCAAATCTAATTGGCGATTATTACAGTTTGGTATATTATTTCTTTGAATGAATCCACAATACGTCTGAAAATAATCAAAATAATTGCTAACATAAGTGGAACAAGAATACAAGTTAAAATCTCCCAATACTAACACACAATTGTACATATCACATAATTGTTCTATAATTCTAAACAAAAACATGTAATCGCTTTCTTTGCTATTCGGTGGGATGTAAACAACGCAACACAAGAATAAAAACTTGTCGCGCTCATACACATTCGCACAAACCAGTTCAAACACCTTATCGCTAACGCTGACGTCACTCGGTAGTGGTACTGTCCGTAGTTCCAGCCGCGGTGTGGCCACGAGAAACGCGCCGCCTTGCTTTCGCCCATCCGTCCGATCACAGCGTATGATGCTATAGCTTGGGGGGATAATTTCAGCGTCTTTAATGGACTGATTGCATCCAGTTTCAGTTACTGCGAATAGATCCGCACTTGAAGAAACCAGACCGCTATGAAACACTTCTAACTTTGTACGGAGACCTCTAACGTTCTGGTAAAAGTGGTCACTTCCACTGCTTTGTGTGGCGGTGTATTTAGAGTCCCTGGGCTTGCGAAACCACACCCACTCACAAAATTCGACATTAATCGGCCATACACTCGGCTCACATAGCATTTCGTAAATACTTTCCGGGACACCAATGATAAAAGAAGCATAATCCCTTTCTGTCTTATGCTTTATTTTCTCCACCTTCGCTCCACAGTCTGTTTTGCATATCTCCTTCACGTAGTTTTGTAAGTTTTCAACTGTAGTTTCCTTTTTCAGTCGCCATACATGCAAATACTTTTTACGTTCCATGCCCTGAATATCAACCGAATTTAATTTGCCACCTTTTTTTACTTCATTGTTAGGAAATTTATTAGTTTTTCTTTTTTCAACCTTAACCCAGTCATTATCACTAATTGTATTTCCGGTGCTCTCCGTACTTTGATTTGTCTTAACTTGGTTTTCTACCCCAGCGTCAATTGCAGACTGTGACTCAATCACTGTATAATTCGCCTGTTTACTGGCCCCACCTGTATGTGTTGCAGTTGCTACCGCTGGCATAGTTTTCGTACTCGCCGTCGAGTTTGCAATGACTGCGGGTAGATTTTTCGAGCTCACCTTTGCGTATGATTCTATTTGTTGATTTGTGGTGTCTTTCCTTTCCATACTGCTAATGTAATCTTCAAGTTTTTTGTTCTTACTTTTCAAATGTTTTATTTGGTCTTCTAGAACGCTAATATTATTTATTTTCTGCTGTGCTACCCTCATTTCTGCACGTAAGTCATGTAACTCCGATTGATTTGTAATAAAAAGATTCTGCAGCTGTTTAAATGCTGCCATCTGATTATCAAATCGAATTCCCATTTCAGCCCGGAAGCTGCAAAGTACATCCATTATTTTTGAATCATTGTCATTCTGCGACTCATCTAACTGCTGTTGTCGATTTCCCCGCACAACATTGACGTTATTAGATGGGGTGAATGTTTGATCCATGATCCTTACTCGAACAGGTGTATCGTCGCGTTTCGGGATAGAACGCGCACATTCCGGACACATCCACTGGGCTTTATATTCTTCAGTGAAAGTATCGAACACCTCCGTCGACATTGCTAGACACTTTAAGTGATACAATCTCTTGCATGACTCCTTTGCACATTCCATAAAGGATATATCATAAATTTCGGCCTCACAGCCACCACATCGCGTCGCCATCACATTGAATCGTATTTATATCAGTAAACAACTTTAATTTAATTTAATTTGCTCTCAATCACAAAACACGTCCGCTCAGTGCGCGCGCGCGTAACTTAACTTTTAAGACCTAATTGTGTAATACAATACAATACAATACAATACAATACAATACAATACAATACAATACAATACAGTACAAGTACTCTTTATTGCACACATAAAAAATATCCTCCTGTATGTTTTATGAGGTGTACAATAAAGAAACAATGCAAGAAATTACAATTAAAGGTAAACAACAGGCGGTCTTATCGCTAAAGAGCGATCTCTTCCAGACAACCGTTGGGTAGTGGAGAACTTGAAAAAAAATGATTTTGTTATTAGGCGGTGAAAATCGGAGAATAATAATAATAATATATACATGAAAA
Organism: Apotomis capreana; assembly: GCA_947623375.1. Classification (NCBI taxonomy): domain Eukaryota; kingdom Metazoa; phylum Arthropoda; class Insecta; order Lepidoptera; family Tortricidae; genus Apotomis; species Apotomis capreana. The sequence continues at coordinate 210,052 of OX392513.1, read as the reverse complement.
CAAATAAATACATAAATACAGATAAACAATAAATACATAAATACATTCAGCCAAAAGATAATAGGACCATTTGAATAAAATACGAATTGCCTACAACACTTTTTATACGAGCAAAACACAGAAAATAATTTTTAGGGTTCCGTACCCAAAGGGTAAAAACGGGACCCTATTACTGAGACTTCGCTGTCCGTTCGTCCGTCTGTCACCAGGCTGTATCTCAAGAACGGTGATAGCTAGACAGTTGAAATTTTCACAGATGATGTATTTCTATTGCCGCTATAACAACAAATACTAAAAATAAAATAAAATAAATATTTAAGGGGGCTCCCATACAACAAACTTACAGATAATGGTACGGAACCCTTCGTGCGCGAGCCACTCGCACTTGGTGTATTTTCTACTTTCGTCATTCCCCACTGTGAATGTTTATTTTTGATGTAACCTTTTTCGTTCAACTAAAACTGACCTATTAAAAAAAGCATGATCGCGATGTTCATGGCGGGTGCCACGTGATTGGTTAAATTTTTGACAAGAAATTTCAACCAATCAGTGTCAACAGTAGCGTTCTTTTGTTTATCAAATATGCTGATGTTCTCTTTTTGAAAATATGTAGTTAGTTGAGTTGAGTAGAGAGAATATTAAAGTTCTGTAGCGGGTACCATAGACTAGGTACAGAATTTTGGTACAGGATTTGACCGGGTTGATTATGAGTTGCTATGGCGTAAGCTGGGGGAGACTGGTTTGCCGGTGGAGTGTGTGGCTGTCTTGAGGCACTGGTTACCACAATCAGACCAATCAAGTTAAGTGGGCTAATGCTCTGTCTAGCGAATATAGGCTGGAATGTGGGGTTAGACAGGGAGGGATCACGTCTCCGAAACTGTTTAACTTGTACATTAATGAGCTTTTAGAAGGGCTTAGCATGCTGGTCGCTACGTGGGGAGCACCTGTATTAATAACGTCAGCTACGCCGATGATATGGTGCTGCTCGGCCCTTCTGTTGGGGCCATCGAACAACTGCTGGCTACGTGCGAGGCGTATGCCCGGGCTCATGGGCTTGTGTACAACCCCACTAAAAGTGAGGTCATGGTTTTTACAGCGGGTAAAATAAAGCCCTACCATGTACCGCCAATTTGGCTAAGCGGTAGTCAGTTGTCGGTCGTGAACAGCGTGAAGTACCTGGGGCATGTTATCACGAGTGATTTAAAAGACGATCTGGATATTGAGAGGGAGCGCAGGGCGCTAGCGGTTCGTTAATATGCTTGCCCGCAGGTTTGCTCGATGTTCGTATGAAGTAAAAATAACGCTTTTTAAAGCCTACACACAATCTTTTTACTCGAGCAGCTTGTGGGTTAGGTATACAAAGCGAGCCTATAGCGCCCTGCGTGTTCAATACAATAATGCTTTTAGAATGCTGTTGGGGCTGCCGAGGTGGTGTAGTGCCTCAGGCATGTTTGCCGAAGCCCGTGTAGACGGATTCCAGGCAATCATGCGCAAAAAGATTGCTTCTCTTTTAGGCAGGGTGAGAGCAAGCGACAACAGCATTCTAAAGGCAATAGCTTGTAGATTTGACTGTCCAATTCTAGCTTTCTGGGTTGGACAGATCAAAAGTGTGGCCGAATTTATTATTTAAGAAAAAAAATGTATTTTATTGTGTTAGTTGATAAGTGTTACTAATCTAGTCCTAAGTAAATTGTTACTAACACACTATGGATGTAATTGTCCGAAATAAAGAATTATTATTATTATTATTAAAAAGTTCGTTAGTTATTGCGTTTTTTTCTGTGACTTAATTGACAGATTAAAATACGCGAGTAAGTATACAAACCGTTTTTATAATTTCTGCTAATTCGGCTCAATTACTTAATTTGTAATATTAAAAAAAGAAGCATTAAAATCATTAGAATTAAAAACAATGGACTGGTACAACAGGCCTATGTTACATGATGGAGCTTGGTGTAGAAATAGACTCCAGGTGTACCGACTGATGGCAAATCTGCCGGGCTCGAGACCTATGATCGATTTTTTTACTATTCTGACGGACTACCCTACCCATGCCCACACACACTCTGGACATACTCTTCAGGATGCAAGGAACCTCCCCTTCTATTCAGCTGCCGCGCACGAGTAAATCCAAAAATCTTCTCATTTCCTCTACTATTACAATTACTTATTATTATTACAATTTACACTTAAATTTTAACCGGTAGGAATGAAAGATGTTTCACTTACTTTAAATGATAAGGTGTTGACGGGAGCGGCGGTGGTGGCCGGCGTCATCGGCGCCGTAGTGGCGGCGACGGCGGCGGCGGCGGCAGCGGGCGGCGCCGGCCGGTCGCGCGCGCTGAGGCTGCGCGTGAAGGCGGCGCGCGGCGCGTCACCCGCGTCCAGCGAGCCGCCCGCCAGCAGCCGGCCCCACTTGCCACGCGCGGCGGCCGTGCCGGCGGGCGCCGGGGCCGGTGTCGGCGACGGCGCCGCGGCGGAGGCGGCGTCCCCGCGCTCGGCGTCCGGCGCGGGCGCCGGCGCCAGGGCCGGGCGCGGCGAGGGCGCGGCGGCGACGCTGCGCTCGCGGCGGAAGCGCGAGAAGATCTTCCGCACGAGGTGGTCCTGCGCCTGCTCGAGCTGCGGCTCGCGCTTGCGTCGCTCCATCAGCTCGCGCTCGCGACGCACGTCCGCGACCTTTTACATTGTTGTTTGTTTTTTTTATTTAGACTCAATCATTCGTGCAGCGGCCCATCTAGTAAAGGCCACGGTCTTTCTAACTTGCTACCCGCAGCGGTCAGCGGGTGAGAACGACCAAGGCCTGCCGCTGCACCGACCGGCTCGACGTAGTCGATCAGCCTTAGCACTATCACTATCAGCAGAAAGACTTTTCTAAAAAGCTTTGTCTAAGTACTTAACATTTTTCTAGATCTATGAATAAAATTGAAACATGCTGCACATGCACATAGAAAAAAACGGTCTAGTAATTATACTCGTATATACCCAAACACAGTTACCGAATTCTGGTAATCAAAACTGCTTGAATTTATTAAGCTGAACTACTTATAAATAATCCTGAAGTGTACGTAAAAATACTGTAATTTTCTGATGACATTCAATACGACAATGGACAATAAATGAGAATGAGTCGTTTGTCTAAGGTGTTATGTTATGTTAGGTGTTACCTTGCGGAATATAAGCCGATGGCGCAGGTTGTAAGTGAGCGTGAGGTTGCGCGCGAAGCTGTTGGCGAAGGCCTGGTAGAAGTCCAGCACCTCCAGCAGGCGGTCGCGCTTGATGGTGTGCAGGTCGCAGTAAGTCAGCGCGCGCACGTTGGCCGCCGACTGGCCCACCGCGCTGTCCTTCCAAAACGAGTCGCCGAACACGTCACCCTTGCCTACACCCCAATACAAGCACAACTCATAATACAATACAAAATGCTTTATGCATACCAAAATGTGTTGACGAAAGAAACACAAATACTATATTTTTAATAACGGTAGACGACAGGCGGGTCTTATCGCTATAGAGCTATAAGTTACATAAACAATTAATCGAAAGATAGGTATAGTGTTGGAGCCAGTTAGCCCTTACCTAATAGTACTCTACCTACACTTGGTTGTGGCGTTAGAGCGCGTTGAAAGAACGACGAAGTTAAAGTGAAACTAGTTTATTATTGAGTAAAAGATAAAAAATATGTAAGTACCTACAAAAAAGTTGGGCGTTCCTTCCGTTGTCGTACGCGTGTTAGTTATGCCCGCATCGGTCATATGTTGTTTTTCTTATAATAAATCACGCGGCCTCAAGTAAAAGTGAGTCGCAACGTAAGATTGAACATCTACAGTCCACACTGTACAGATATTATTATTTTATTTTAATTTATTTTAAAATATTGATGATCACTCCGCAATTCTACTGGAAGTTCCATAGCAGAACGCCTCTAAAAGTGAAGGAATCCGAGTAAAATAAAATCATACATATTACATACACAGACACTCGATATTATTTAGAGTAATAAAAATAACGTGAATAAGTATGTCAGCTCCTTTGGTTTGGACATGTCAGCTGAACTAAAATAAATAAACCGGTAGGTGACTTTCAAATTCATCAGCGTTTGCCAGCACATATCGGTGGCATAATATTATTTAATAGAAAATAGTTCAGTGTCGCCTGTGGGCAGCAGTTTGCTGCACTTGGTATTATCATATCTAAATAATATGTGAGGGAAGGGAGAGAAGACGACTCACCGAGAATGGCGACGACCTCATCGTCCTGGATGACCTCGAGGCTGCCGGTGACGATGAAGCACAGCGAGTCGATGGACTCGCCGGTGTGGTAGAGCAGGTCGCCGGGCGCCGAGTGCGACATGTGGAAGTGCATGGCCAGCGCGCGTAGGCAGCCGTCGCTGGCGAGGCGGAAGGCGGGGTGCTCGTTGAACACCTTGCGGTTCAGGTGCACGCAGATGTCCGCCTTCATATCCTTCGGGCAGTAGTTCAGCACCTGCGGACACGGCCGCCCGCGGCGCTCGTCAACACTGTCCGGATAATAATTAAGTGAAGATGCAATAGTGAACGAAGTATCGGTGCACCACTCACCTTGTCGGTGTCGAGTCCCTTAGTCATAGCCCAGGTTGACACTACGTAGTCCATGACGCGCTCGCTGAGCGCCTTGGGCACCTCGTGCAACTTCATGAACTCGCGCACGTTGTTGAGCATGTCGTGATACTTGGCAGTGGCCGACGTCATCTGCTGGATGATGGTGGTGACGTGGCCGAAGATGGTCGCGTACAGCAGCGCTGCGGACACCAGGGCTCAGTGCCTGCTCTCGCGCTCACGCGCGGGCGCGCGCGCCCCCGCCGCCTAACGCGTATATAGACGGCGGCGGCACACGCGCTGATCGACGCGTGACCCGATTTTCGCTGCTCGCGTGCCGCCGCGCCCGCTGCTGCCGAGAACCTCCAGTACACCCGGCACGTATGATATTGAAGGTAAGTTTGTATTTCATCGCTCGTCGCCGCCGTTCGCGAGAATCAAGAAACTGATGAAGCGGACGAAGATAAACATTGACTTTAGGATACATCATGCACAAGACTAAGCACTTATAACAGTAGTTTAGTTTGGAAAAAGTTAATATTGTAAAGCGCAGTAAAAACGTAAATATTAAAAACAGGTCAAGTTCTTAAACACCACGGAAAAAAGCAGAGATATACAAAAATACATTTACAAATTAATGCATTTTGGCTGTAACTGTGCAGTCTTAAATTTTCGATAGGATCTTTTCTTTTCGATACATAGGGACATAGGATCAAACCGGGAATCTTATTTCCCATTCTGTATCTAGTTACGAACCTTAATTACCAAACCGATTACCGAACCGCGTAATTGCCGTTCGGAAACTCCTCACGGGTTCACGATGGATCGGATTAAAACGTGTAAGTATAACATATATAAATATAGTATAGCTACACAATTTCAAAACACTAGGGTAAACGTTGTAATCAAAACGCGTTGAGCGGCGACGACGGCGTGTCGGGCTGCGTGCCGGTCGGTATCTCTCAATGTAGACCGTGGGTCTCATGGAGACGGCGGCGGCGGGCGGCGGGCGCGGCGGCGCGCACGGGCGCGCTGACCACACAGGTGACGCGCCGCGACGCTTCGTGGGCCTGCACAGCGAGGGGCACGGGGGCACGGGGGTGCGGGGAGGGGCACGAGGGGACAGACTCAAACGCGACGACACTCACGGAACACAACAGTAAATACGTACACGGACGCGGCCGCGGCCGGGCTAGCGATACGAGTAGCGGTGCCGACACACCACACACACTGTGCGACTGAAAAACAAATAAAAAGGCTAGCGAATCGACAATCAAACGTACGGAAAATAAAATATACACGTGATCGAGAGACAGTAAAACGAGCGATAGGGGAGACGCGGAGCGGGAAGGGCGCGGCGCCCGACGCAGAGTGAGCTGCGCGGGGGTCGCGCGGGGCGGGGGACGCTGGGGGGTGGTGGGAAGTGCTCCGGCTAATAACAGAAGAGTCTGGCACCTGCTACAATCATCATGCAGATGGTGAAGATCTTCTCGTTATCGGTCTCGGCGGCGACGTTGCCGAAGCCCACGGAGGTCATGCAGGTCATGGTGAAGTAGAGCGCGGTCACGTACATGGTCTTGCGCGAGGGCCCGTTCACCAGCTCGGGCCCGTCCGACTCGTTGGACCACACGTAGGAGTACGGCGTCTGCGTCACGTTGGCCAGCTTCCACAGCCACGAGTACTGCAGGCCCGAGTCGGCGTCGGAGCGCCCGATGCTGTACCACACGCACGCCAGCCAGTGCGCCACCAGCATGTAGAAACACAGCAACAGGATCAGCATGGCCGCGCCGTACTCCAGGTAGCGATCCAGCTTGCGCACCACGCGCCCGAGCCGCAGCAGCCGCACCACCTTCAGCGCCGAGAACAGGCTGCCGATGCCCTGCACACACACACATCACTCATCACGCGCTATACGTACCTCTACACACCTACACGCACACACACACACACACACGACATGCAGACACCGCACTCACGTCCTCGTCGTGGTCGAAGGCGTTGAACACGTCGTACGGCAGGCACGACAGCAGGTCGATGAGGAACCACGACTTGAAGTAGTTCTTGCGGATGACCTTCGGGTCGCTGACCACCTCGCCGCCCGCGCCCACGAACGTCGTGTGGAAGTTGAGGACGATGTCGATGAAGAACACGACGTCCACGATCGAGTCGATGACGAGCAGCGACACGTCCTCACTGGTCTTGTTCTTGAAGGCCACGTTGTAGGGCACCATGATGGCGGTGTAGAAGGTGAGGCACAGGATGATCCAGTCCCAGATGGCCTTGAAGGCGCAGTAGTGCAGCAGAATGTGCGGCGGCGTCTTGGGCGCCTCCTGCCGGTACTGCGGCAGCACGTCGCCCGACAGCGACATCACCTGCGACACACACACGCTCTCACGACACGCTCGCCCCGTCACCCGCATTCATCAATACCTTGTGAGTACATATAGCGTAGTGTAGAGTGAGTGAGAAGCACTTATACAAAAGCATTGTTACTGTTACTTATAGCCAATGATAAATGCGAAAGATGAGCATATTAATTCAAGTCCTACGTAGGTGTAAGAGTAGTGAATGTACTTATGCGGAGACAAACTTCGGAACTAATAAGTGTAATAAGTATACATACTGGTGTGAGGAGCCGATTCTCTAATTAGGTGAAGTACCTCTGTAGCTGTAGCATAGCTGTCTATGTAGGTAGGTGAGCTTTCGATTATATCCTAAATCACTGTGCAATTGAAAGTTTCTAAAAGCATTTTTTTTTTTATTAGTGGTCAGGCTTGTAAGTAGCTCTACTTGGCGATCGAAACTTGAAGCGCGTGGGTGAATCAGTCAATCTCGACTCTCTACTGAACTGGTGATTTTTTTAGACATACCATAATAGTTGTTCAGCTGTCCTATTTTTTTTATAGATGATGTCATAATAGCGATCTGCTGGTTCAATAAAAGTTTTGATAGTAATGTTAGGTATATGTAAATAGCGTGCGATTGCTTGTGTGCCGCGGTCGCCGCGTAACGATCGAGTACCTGGCGACAGGTCGGCGACACGAAGTGAGCTGAGTAAAGCTAGAATATAGTATAGTAGTCTATAGCATACATAGATACAGCATAGTAAAGCCGTTTCTCCATTACGTTTCGCAGGGCAACATTAGAGCCATAATTGAGCTGCTAATTCACGGGGTTTAAGCCGTGCGTACGCACGATTCCAGTTTTCAGAGGATACAGCGGGCAGGGGCGATTTCAAATGTTAGGTCGCGTGTAGGTCATCTGCAGTATGTCCTTTGTAAGTTTCATCTATTGCGCGATAAACGTGTCCACGGTGTCCATCATAGTAGGGCCGCCGGTTCGGGGTTAGAGCGGCGCGTATTGGAGAAGGGCGTGAGACAGAGAGAAGGGTGCGAGGCGTACGTGGTGGGGTGGGGGTGCGGTACTGACATGCGCTAGGTGGCTCTGGCGCTGCGGCTCCTTGAGCGCGGGCAGCGCCGACACGAGCACCGAGCGCGAGCGCGTCACGCTGCGCGCCAGCTTCGCGAACTTCGACAGCCCCGCTGCAACACACACCGAGCCACGAGTCACATACGGCACTTGTCTCTGCGGCTTCGTCGCGTCGTTCAACATGTTTTGGAGAACACGGGTAGCGGCTGTAGACAATAGGGGTTACGCCTCTCCGCGCAGACTAAGTTGGGTGCGCCTTTTAATTTATATAATAAAAGCAGGATAAACCAGAGCACGTGGAGAGAATCACTAAAGTCGATCACGATGCTCGGGCACTAGATAATGTTGAAGGAATAAGAAATCTATTTTAGATACCTACTTATAGTACCTATAGGTACCGGGTGATCAATCCAAATGGATCAGTAGAGAGAAAACGAAAACTATAGGTAAGAGATAGGGAAATCTGTTCTTAGGACCCATGGCTTCGATTTTAGATTAATTAAAAACTGCATCCAATTTTTTTTTCGTTTATCTCATGCATTACCCGGAATCGAACCCGGTCGAAATTTAGTAGAGAAAATAATAATAATTTAAGATGCCAATCGATCCTATTTTTTATTGAGAACAAATGTCTGTATGGGACTAGGTATACGTGTACATACATTTAGAGTGCACTAAGAATCAGAAATTGCTGTTAAAGACTGACATTCCTTTAAGGTACGAACATTTTACGTTTTTTTCTATCCAAAAGCAAATATGAAATTGTTTCCAATATCCTCATAATTCAACAAAACAATAATTGTATTATGACAACTATGAACCTAAACGGAAATTATTATGGTCAAAATGGAAAAGTTATTTTTCCATACACAGCACGCAATATTTGTATGGAGCGTTTCCAGCTTTAACAGCAATTTCTGACTCTTAGAGCACTCTATAATTAATATGTATGTACTCTCGTACAAACATTTGTCACCAATAAAAAATAGGATCGATTGAAATCTTCATTTTTATTTCTCCTCTCCAATTTTAACCGGGTTCGATTCCCGGTTATGCATGAGATATACGAAAATAATTTTAATGCACTTTTTAATAAATCTAAAATCGAAGCCATGGTTCCTAAGAACAGATTTCCCTATCTCTTATAGTTTTCGTTTTCGCCCTACTGACCCATTTGGATTGATCATCCTGTAGGTATAAGTGTCGTTGTATTGTAGGTAGGTGTTGTTTGCGTTACCTCCTTTGGGATCATCCTGGTCGATGGGCTGCTTGAGCGCCGTGATGTCGCGGAAGGTGAGCAGGAACAGCACGACCAGCTCGCGCTCGTTGCGGATCGGCGCCACGTGCACCAGCAGCCACAGCGGCGTGCCTGCACACACACACACACATCACACCCCGCACACACATCACACACATCACACACGCGGAAGGTGAGCAGGAACAGCACGACCAGCTCGCGCTCGTTGCGGATCGGCGCCACGTGCACCAGCAGCCACAGCGGCGTGCCTGCACACACACACACACATCACACCCCGCACACACATCACACACATCACACACGCGGAAGGTGAGCAGGAACAGCACGACCAGCTCGCGCTCGTTGCGGATCGGCGCCACGTGCACCAGCAGCCACAGCGGCGTGCCTGCACACACACACACACATCACACCCCGCACACACATCACACACATCACACACGCGGAAGGTGAGCAGGAACAGCACGACCAGCTCGCGCTCGTTGCGGATCGGCGCCACGTGCACCAGCAGCCACAGCGGCGTGCCTGCACACACACACACACATCACACCCCGCACACACATCACACACGCGGAAGGTGAGCAGGAACAGCACGACCAGCTCGCGCTCGTTGCGGATCGGCGCCACGTGCACCAGCAGCCACAGCGGCGTGCCTGCACACACACACACACACACCTCACACACATCACACACATCACACACGCGCATTACATTACGTCGTTTATTTATCGCGAGATAAATTAACGACTAATCAACCTATTCTCTCTATTGCTCAAATAGTAGAGTTGTTAGTCCGCTGTTTTCTAACATGATCGGGTTCCTTACAAGCATGAAATTTCTACCACAGATGTGTTCCGCGGTGATTATTTTCAGATGTGGAGGGAACTCAGATTCGTCTCCTGTGAGGCGGGAGAGCGGAGTGAATCACAAGTTATAGAAAAAAAATGTGCAGTGATGGATTTACTAAAACAGTAGACCATATTCAAAGGTACCTACTATGTAGGTACAAAATGAAGCATTCAATTTAGGTAAATAAGTATGTATTAAATATTGTCTTTCTTTCCCAAATTAGTAGGTATGTACGACTGTTATTTAATAAAGTGTCAAAGCAAAAGCTCAGTTAGCGTCAAATCTATAGCTACATTTATAACGTGCAAATCCATCGAGAGCCGGAAGCGACGCGGCCGAGCCGTAAACAGCGCACTAAATGTGCCGAAATGTGTCCGCAGGCCGCCACTCGCTCCGGTTGTTCGCCGTGCACGGACCGACACGTACCTAATAAAATAAAACGCGAAGCGGGCGGACTAATTGAATCAGGCAGCAGCGCGTCCCGCGGGCCTCGGCCGCTCGGACGGCAGCGGCCCGCGAAGGGGAGGTGTGGGGGGTTTACTCACGGTTCTTCTTGTAGAGCAGGATCTCGAACTGGTCGGCGAGGTGGCGGTCGAGTGCGTGGTCCACGCGCTCCACGGCCTCCTTCTCGGTGAGCTCGCCGTACATCCACGCGCAGCGGCAGGACTTCTGCATCACCTCGGCGCGGTTGTAGCCGCTCATCTTGCAGAACGTCTCGTTGCAGTACACGATGGGGTAGTCCACGATCTGCGCGTTTGCCAGCAGGAAGCTGCTGTCTGCTGCAACACAAGGCGCACCACTCACTCGACCGTGTCCCGACCCGACACATGACCCGACCCGACACATAGCGGATACAGACACACTTTCTCCATACTCGTACTTCAACGTAAATTTATTTTAATTGTAGGTACCCGAGCTCGGTAACCCGATAATCTAGCGTGGATCGTGAAATACATCCAAAAATAAGTAGGTACCTACCTATAATGAATAAAATAAATAGCGTCCAATAAGTTCCAAACTTAATATAATAAACGCAGTATTCGACGTGAAACCCTGGCATAAGATTAAATAAATAAATACTGACGCTGCGAGGAGGAGCGGCGGATGATGTTCTCGAGGAAGGTGTTCTGCGGGGCGACCAGCCCCCGGCGCCCGCCCGGCATGCCGCGGCCGCGCGCGCGCCGCGCTCACATGCCCTGCGCAAGCGCACAGCCCTCTGCAACACAACACACACAGTCACACACACACGATCACTCTTCCTGCTCACTGACGGGATGGGAAACCCCGACACTCGAACGGACGAGCCCGACGAGATCGATTCCCCACGGATGAAATGTGATCAATTCCCCAGTGAGATTCTGAATACAAATAACGTTATAGTAATACTGTCGGGAAAATATAATACCTAATGAACCTCCGAAAAATGTAATAATCCCGTGCTGAAATTTTTAGTTTTTTACGTAAGAACTTCGTAAAACTGAAAGGACAAAAAATATCTATTTATTTATCGAATCTACTCTCAAAATTTCATGAAAATTGGTTAAGCCGGAAATCCGACGAAACAGACATCAAAATATCCGACATACGAAAGTATCTTGGCTGAAACGTAGACGCTTCACCCGCTCGGTCAATTAGTGCACCCCTTCTTAAATATACGAGTAAACAAACCTTATGATTATGACATAAAATCAAATACAGCAGTAACTTTTGTTTACGCTTTCATTGGTAGACTGATCAATGCGGCTTGGCTGGCGCGGTACGGACGTAGGCAAGGCAAGGTAAATCAACATAGACAAGAAAATAAGTACCTACTTAAGGTTAAAAAAAACATTTAGTTTAAGGTTTCGGTATCCTCGTGCTTCAAGAAGATCCCGCAACAGCTTGCCTGAAAGAGTCACTTAACCACTCTCGCTGTTTGGTGAACAGAGGGTCAATAACGAATAAAACCGGCCAAGAGCCGGCTCAGTGTAGGGTTCCGTAGTTGCCCATCCTTCACAATAGACAAATTACGAGAAAGATTGCAAGCTCTATAAAAAGGTCGCAAACGCCAAAGTAACTGTCATTACTTAGGTATTACCTTCTGGAAGTTATCGATTATACGCGTTAGATTGAGCGAAATGTTTTAATACAGTATGGCACTTAACTAATATGTGTAACGTTCGAAGTATAAGGACACCGCGCGGCACTTACGTCATACCAAATTTCTGCTTTCTAGTACTAATGATCACGGAGCTAAGCCACGGACGGACGGACAGACGGACTGGCGAAACTATAAGGGTTCCTAGTAGTTGACTACGGAACCCTAAAAACATCTATCAAATCTAATCACAAAGTTAGCAGCATCAGAGTAACACTTCATCAATTAATATCGACATTAATACGTTCAGCAGCTGAAAAAGCAGCTCAGCACACCGAGTGCTCGGCGTGAGACGTGAGACGCTTATCAACTTTATCATCTGGTGAAAATTCTTTTTTTTAATAAATAAATAAATTTTAGAAAACCGTGAGGACAAATCGATATAGTCCCAAATTAAGCTCAATAAGGCTTGTGTTCTGGGTACTAGAATGAATGAATGAATGAAAATTTATTCGTAAACATACACGAACTGGACAACACATTAGAAATTAAATACAATAAAATAAAATTCTATGTGTGTATGCCACGAAAAGGTCACACCTCAGCATAAATGCTGGCCCGGGAACCAGCGCTGGTCTTCCGGTGTAACCTATAGGTGACGCCACGGGGAACCGTACACACACGGCCGCACTCTAAGACTGAACGCAGCTTAAGCGCATACAGTGCCAAGACAATGACTAGACGACGATATACTTACTTATATAAATAAATATATACTTAAATACACAGAAAAACCATTACCCAAGCAAAAATATTCGAGTTAATGACACATAATTTGCTCTGGCCGGAATTCGAACTTGGGACTGCTGGCTCAGTAGGCAGGTGTTCTACAAACTGCGCCAACAGCGTCGTCAAATTTTGAGTGTGATGTGTATTGCAATGCGGAGCTAGCTACCTCCGCAAAATACACACTTATAATATACTTAGGTACTTTTGCTGTTGATTGTACTTGCTCGGTTCGGAATCGAAACCCGATGCGCGAGCCATGGCTAAATTATTTATTTACTCTGAAGGCACATTTTTTGTACCTACACACACCTATAACTTGGCAGCTGACAATATTATGTATATAAAAGGTCATATCTTTATACAAAATGTCATAGTAAGATACAAGATACGTCCTTTTACCGTAGCATGGCAGTATTTATGTATGTACTTACTAGGTCTTTAGAACCATCTTAACTCCCACCGTATGTTTTCAGCTCTGACTAGTTCAAGTGACACAGTTCTAATTAAGAAAGCAAATCATACAAAATCCGAGTCTCACTCGCGCACCGAGGGTTCCGTACAAATACTTATCCCATTTTAACTGGCCGGGTTATGGTTGGTTTGCATGGTATGTATGGAGCCGGATACGAATGAGGTGCAAAGTTAACGCAACCGATCACGGTTGTTGTATGGCCCCTTAACCCTTAAATGTTTTTTTTTTGTATTTTAGTTGTTATAGCGTATAGCGGCAACAGATATACATCATCTGTGGAAATTTCAACTGTCTAGCTATCACGTTTCATGAGATACAGCCTGGTGACAGACGGACAGATGGAATTATTGCGGGGTTCCCAGGTTGCAGGTGTCAATGACAACTCGGCCGGGAAACTGCGCATTTTGGGGCAATGTGTCGGTACACACCGGTCGCCGCGCTGACCGTGGCCCGCAGGCGGCGCGTAGCTACACTTTTTCAGCAGGCAAATTAAATTGTAACGAGTGCATCGTATTACGCTCGCCTACAGGCGGGGGATCCGCTGAATAATTAAGTAACGCCCGGCTTCACGCTCCCGTAACGTTGTTGGCTAAAAGCCGTTTCGTTTTATTGCCCTGCAGCGGGTATGACCTTCCACCCTGACCCGGGGGGTGTGAAGAAGGGGAGGGGAGGTCAATGCGCATGCCGCGTGCACGCACGGGCCACGACGCGCCGGCGAAGCTGGGATATGAACACGTCGCCCGCGCACGCGCCTGCAGCCAACGAGTGCAGCCCCGCTCCCCCAAGCAAGACTCATGCATTGATGACAACGCTATTGACTTATAGAGCACCTCTTCGAATACGTATAGTCGAGTTCATAAATGTAAGAGCAAAAATGTAATCACAACTATCTGAAAAAATAGAGACAAGTTCATATATTTATGATCATAAATTTATGGACTCGACTGTACAGTCAACATCAGAAATTGCTAAGTACGCAATGCCCTCAAAATTATACACACACGGAGTCTATATTATAAAGAAAATTAGGGTTGTAAAGATCATTGTGAGTGTGTTACTTTGCTTAGCTAAATAGTTCAAACTGTACCAGAAATGTACAAATAAATGTATAATATAAGTACCGGGGAAAATTTGAGGGCTAGCCCGCTTTTCCACTGACCTCATAAACAACTCACAATGAATGAGTCATTTTACATCGATGTTTTTGAAAAGTAGTTATTGCTCGTCGCAAAATGTAGGAAATACTTACATACAAAACTATAGGTGTTTTGTGTAAACTTTACACTTAACTTTTACACTGTAATGGAACAGAGGTAGCGGGGTAGGGGTTACAATATGTATCCACATAGATGCGTAGACGAACTAAAGCACACTTAAGTGGCTGGCTGCGGGCGGGGCACCTTGCTCGTCGCACTGAAGGTCGATGAGGCCGACGACTAATCGAGTGACCACCGCGAGCCGGAGGCGCACGGTGGCGTCTGGCGGCGGAAGGTGGTTGGTGGTGGTGGTGGTAGTAGTGGTGGCGGCATCATCGATTTCCACAGTCATGCCAAACAACCAAACATTACATAATTTTGATTTCATAGGAATCGTTTACTTGTCTACTTTTTTTCGAAGTCTTTAGTGCATTTTTTTTTTTAGCGACAAAGCGTTCTGGATACAAGTAGAAATTAACACTTAGCTGTTTTAAGGCGGATTAACGATCCTATGAAGGTCGCCGGAGTTCAATGGATGCAGGCGTTGTCGCTGTAGGCATCTTTTGAGGGAAGGCAACATTGGACGAGGGAATACCTATACTTATATTATGCGTGATTAGAACAAAACTTGTAGCTATTTATCGTGTTTTATGTTCAAATTTGAGCTTGATATTTATTATTGTTGTTTTTACGTCACGGTTGGTGCACTGCTACCGAGTGGGCGGTCCTGGGTTCGAATTCCGGCAAGGGCCGATTACTATTAGGTACTGTGATGAACTTGAATATTTGTTCCTGGGTCATGGATGTTTTCTATCTATTTAAGCATATCTTAAAGTACTATTACAGGCAAAAATATAAGACTCAGCACAGTAAACGTCTATAAAGATGCTGACGTCCTCACAATGAGAAAGTTAGGTATATAATACAAAGTATCCTCAATATATATGGTCCATACTAATAAATAAATAAATAATAAATAAATAAATATTAAGGGACAATCATACATAAATCGACCTAGTCCCAAAATAAGCAAAGCTTGTACTATGGGTACTAGACGACGATATACATAATATATAAATACATATATAGATAACATCCATGACCCAAGAACAAATATTTGCACAAATATTTGCCCCGGCCGGGATTCGAACCCGGGACCGCCGACTCAGTAGGCAGGTGTCTACCTACCGAGCCAAACGCGTCGTCGAATAATATTATAAATGCGAAAGTGTGTCTGTCTGTCTGTTACCTCTTCACGCTTAAACCGCTGAATCGATTTTGATGAAAATTAGCATGGAGATAGTTTAAGATCCGCGGAAGGACATAGGATAGTTTTCATCCTGGAAATTATACCTAAAAAGATTGAAAAGTGAGTAAGTAATTTATGATGACATTGATGACCCTAATAGGAAATGTAATTATTAGACCAAAAGCACAATTGCTCTTACATTTGCCTCGGCGCTTTTAATAATCCCTTTTTAGGGTTCCGTAGTCAACTAGGAACCCTTATAGTTTCGCCATGTCCGTCTGTCCGTCCGTCCGTCCGTCCGTCCGTCCGTCCGCAGCTTAGAGCTGAAATTTGGTATGAGTATGTGTATGGATAATGCCGACAGAACGGTAAAATAAAAATTATTAAAAAAAATTTTTTTCGGGTACCTCTCGTACACCTAAAGTGGGGGTGAATTTTTTTTTTCTTTTCAAAACTAGTGTGTGGGGTGTCGTTGAATAGGTCTTAGAAAAATAATAGGGGTCATCTAACATTATTTTTTGATAAAGTCAGCAGTTTTGTAAATATCGCTCCGAAAACAAAAAAAAATAGTGTCCCCCCCCCCTCTAACTTTTCAACCACTGGTCAGAAAAATTCGGAAAAATTCATGTAAATGAGACCTTATAAGTACTTTCAATGAAAACTATATTGAACAAAATCGGTCGAGCCGTTTTTGAGTTATCGCCAAATTTCATATTTTTTCTTTAAAAGGACGTAAGTTGACTTCCAGAAGGTAATAAGTGATTACAGTTTTTAGGGCGTTTACGACCTTTTTATAGAGCTTAAAATCTTTCTTAACTTAAACCTCGGGCTTAAAACAGCAGTTTATTGTGAAGGATGAAAAAACTACGGAAGCCTACACGGAGCGTGGCCCGACATGCTCTTGGCCGGTTTTTTAAATTAAGGTGATTAGGTGGATATCTATCGTGTTGTACGAGGTTGCTTCCATACTTCCAAGTTCCACGCGGACGTAGTCGCGGGCAAAAGCTATATATTATATTTTTAGGACCAAAATTGTATTTGTTGTGTTTCCTTTTAGTGTTAACTAGAATTGAATGTGTAATCGAAATTGCAGTATAAGCGGTACAAATTTTTTTTATGTTAGGAACTTGAAACTTCGTAAAAATGTATTAAAATAAAATAGAAGAAAACTAATATCAGTTTTTTTGAAAATTCATCCCCTAAGGTGTTAAAATAGGGGTCGAGAGTTTGTATGGAGCTCAAATATTTTTTTGAGTACGGGACTTGAATCGTTCTGTAAAGTCATATTAATGGAATACAAGAAAAGTAATTTCAGCGTTTTAGAAAATTCATTCCCTGAAAGAGTTAAAAAAATGTTGAAAGTTTGAATCAGTCACAAATTCTTTGAAACTTCTTATAAAAGCATTTATAAGAATATCAAAACAACACTATTTGAACGTCATTGAAAAATTCAACCTCTAAGGGGGTTAAAAGGGGGATGAAAGTTTGTCTTGGGGTTCAAATTTAATTTTAAGCTAGGAACTTGAAACTGCGTAAAAAGGTATTAAAATCAAATGGAAGAAAACTTATTTCAGCGTTTTTGAAAATTCATCCCCTAAGATGGTAAAAATGGGGCTGAAAATTTGTATGAAGATCAAACATTTTATTTTATGAGTGTGGCACTTGAAACTTTGTATAAAGGCATATTATTCGAATCCAAGAATTTATAAACGTATTATTATTAAACTCGGCGAAGTTTAGTAAATTCGTTCTTCTATTTGTTCGTAGAGGCTGTGGTAGAGGCACAAGCTGTACCTGATTTCTATAATAATTCCACGTTATTAGGGCAATGTATAAAAAAAAACTAAAAAGCGGCCAAGGGCGAGTCGGACTCGCGAAGGGTTTTGTTACATTACCTACGTAAAAAATGCCAAAAAAATTGTTTAATTATAGCATACAACTTGCAAAAATTGTATGAGAGCCGCACTTCAATATTTATTATTCGTTGAATTACAGCAACCAACATCAAAATCCACTTGACTTAAATCTCATACAACTTGCAAAAAAAGAACAGTAATTTCAACATTGCTTAGATCTGAAAATAATAAAGATGTAAAAATATGTTCAAGATAAGATTCCACGCGGACGAAGTCGCTGGCAATACAGCTAGTAGATAGGTACATATTTATAACAAGTCGCTATAATGTATATACAGTCGTGGCCAGATAATTAAGAACACAGTTTTTTTCTTCATACAACTGCATACAAATATGACTTTGGAAATTTGATGAAAAATGCTGGATGCGGTTGACCAATTTTATTATTGAATAATACAATGCACGGGTGTTTAAACAAGGTTTACTTTAGTACAAACAAAGTTGATGTAAAACTTGTACTTTAGAAAATACGGATGGGTCCAATCAACACGTTTTATAACTCCATACTTAATTAGGAACGTTCCTAATTATCTGGCCACGACTGTATATACTTATTACAGCGGCGTGTGTCGACTTTGTCAAATAGTAGATATTATATCTATATATATAAATGCAAGTGTCCTGACTGACTGACTCATCAACGCAGAGCCGAAACTACAAATGCTAGAGAATTGAAATTTGCACACTAGGTTGCATTTATAAAGTTTACAAGAGATAAGAAGCGATTTTGAAAAATTCAATCTCTAAGGGGGTTAAATAGGGGTGCAAAGTTTGTATGGGGGAAACTTTTTTTTTAGAGCTAGAAACTTGAAACTTTGTAGAAAGATTACTTATTCAAAAACACAAAAAATACTTTCAGCGTTTTGGAAAATTTCACCTCTAAGGGGGTTAAAAAGGGGTGCAAGGTTTATATGGGAGAAACTTTTTTTTTTGAACTAGAGACTTGAAACTTTGTAGAAAGCTTACGTAATCAAATACAAAAAAAAGTAATTTCAGCGTTTTGGAAAATTTCACCTCTAAGGGGGTTAAAAAGGGGTGCAAAGTTTGTATGGGGAAATCCGCTAATCTATATATATAAATGCAAGTGTCCTGACTGACTGACTCATCAAAAGGCCAAGAGCGAGTCGGACTCGCGTACGAAGGGTTCGTTACTATTTCGTATACAATTGCAAAAAAAGCACGTTTAGCAATTTCAACATTACTTAGATCTGAAAATAATAAAGATGTAAAATTTTCAAGATAATGGTTCCACGCGGACGAAGTCGCGGGCAACAGCTAGTTTTATTATATGGGTCCGTGTTGTGTCTGACGGAGTTAAGAATGGCTCAAGTCTGCGAATACAAGAAAATTTGCCAAGATGAAATCAGATCAGTTGCATGAAGAGAAGCGTCTAGATCGAACATTATACACAACCTCTTGGTCGGCAGCGTGAGCGCTGCGTTTTTCCAGCGACGGTCTCGCACGCCGCGCCTTCAGTCACAAGTGATGCCGGTAATGAAATGAATCAGTGGCCTACATGTTTGGCTTCGTAGCGGTTGACCTCAGCGCTACCAATGACTGTCGGGTCAAGAACTAATATATGAAAATATTGAAAATCTGCAGTTTCAGTCAACGTAGGCTATAAATTATCATTGATCCCTCTGACTCATAAAATGTACCCAACTGAAAACCTGCCGATAGTGCCGATGTAGCCCATGCGCTTATACCTAGCTAGGTAGGGTAGGTACCTGCTTTAGTTCTTAACAAGCTACAATATAATGTAAGGTGGACAATATCGACAGCGTAAAATGTATTGATATGCCGCAACGATTACAGTGGGTAATAGTGTAGTATAGGTAGAGGTAGCTAACTACATAGATCTAGTGAATGACATTTAACACGCGAACAAATGAAACCTCACCACGGAGGGCCTGCGGCCGAGTGGCGTGAGCGGCGGAGGCGGTGGGCGCTAGTTCCGCTTCCCGCTTAACCTTCAGCCGCCACACGCGAGGGTTCACTTTGAACTCTGATGGGGTGTAAGAACTCAAAAAACACGGATACACGGCAACTGCCGCGCTCCGACTCGACCGAAAGCTCCTTCGAGGCGATTCGTAATAAAAACTATTCTTTGTATCGAGCGACCCCGCTCGGTAAGATTTAAATCGCCTAGAGTCAATGTCGGCTTCTCAGGACTAATTGGATTGGACGCGGTCGCGCGCGACGACACGGGCGCGGTGCGGCGAGGCGCGCACTCGCCCCGTCTAGCGAGGATAGCAGCTGTCCCACCGGCACCGAGTGGGGGTCGTACACGTACCTGTCCCGCCGAGCGAGGGTCGCGCCGGGTGCACGTCGAGCCGTCAGGACATGGGGCCGCTGGTGGCTGCGGCTGCGTCTGCAACAAACGGCACTCACTCCCCGTCCCGCATCCACGCCGTGCACTATGTAGGTAGTGCACGTCGCACGCTGCTCGCGCCCGCCGCCCGCACTGACACCGACCTCCGCTCCTACCGACAGTGCACCCCGCCGCAGAATGTATTTCAATTTTAAACTTTCATTCAAACAGCGATCTACGAAACCAAATATCAAAACAACGAAACGAACGTCGCGCAACGGGTGAGCTACGTATGGTATCTACCTAAGTACCTACCCTACTTATTTAGGTACGTGTGTGCAGTCGTTTTCCGAATAGAGAGTTCATTCAATAATACAGGTATAATGAAATGACATACGAGTATTCGTTGTAAATTCACGTTTCATTAATTCAATCAGGGCAAAATAAACGAAAACATAGCAAGTGTAGGTACATATGGGTATAATTCGGGGCTAATCCGCTCCGAGGCGGGGAGCGATCTCGGATTGCAGTGTTTACAGCGCGATCGAAGCGGCCGCGGAAAGTGGAGCACCAGTCGCTGCGGCCCGCGACCTGCCAGCTGCCAGCCCGCCAGCGTCGGCCGAGACCGGGCTCGGGGCTCGGGGTGGACGCCACCAGCGGTCGATCGCGGACAGGACCCACTTATTTATCTAGATCTGCATCTAAACTCGATAACGCAAGCAAGGCGAAGGGCGACATCTCCGACGCGCATCAACCGAATACTTAGGTCGTCGCGTCGTTTACTTTACAATCCCAAGATTTATTTTCTCGAATAAGTATTTTGTTTAAACTGCACCAGATAGTCTGGTTCCAATCGGATTCGGAAGGCCGAAATCCTTTAAAGGGGCACAAAGAGCGGAGTCGGCGGGGGCGGGCCGGCTGGCGGCGGCGGCGGCAGTCCGCGCGGCGCCTGCAGGAGCCCGGGGCCCGGGGCCCGGAGCGCGGAGTACCTGGCGGGGCCACGTTCGACACGCGACTGGGGCGCAGGCGGGCGGGGCTGCGCGCGCCGCCGCCGCGCCTGCGCCCGCCCGCACTCGGCACGTGTCGGCCACGCCGCCCGCACGCAGCCCGCAGTCGCTCGGACTCCCCTAGCTGTGTTTTGTCAACAGACCTCCGCCTGCCGTGCCGTCTCGAGGGCCGAGGGCCAATTATGGAGCCCGTGTCTGTCCGTTATAGGTATACTCGTCCGCTGTAGAACCATAAATGTACCTAAACGAGTCCTTCTCATTATCTAAGTACATACTTATAATACATATTATACACGTAAATGAATGTTTTTACAAATAAACCCTTAAATGCAACGAGCTTCCTCCCGAAGTATGTTGCTAGACCGCTATTTATAACATGGGGTTCCTCGAAAAGTGGGTAGGTAGGTGTAGATCACTATGAACATGGGCACTAATAAGTGACAACGATGCACGCACAGTACGCTGTCCATGTTTTGAATGTACGAAACATTTGAACTCATGTACCTACCTACATAAAATTGTAATAACTTGAAAATTAAGAATAATAGGTGCCTTACTGTAAAAAAAACGAAATTTTGTAAGCACAGAAGAAAGTGCATACGGGACATCCTCGATTTTTTCCCTAGAGTTTCTCCCGCACAGCATCATGTCATGGCCAAAAATGTACCTACGTCCCGTGATCGTGATTATACTTTACTAGTAGGTGTATATTCGGAACCGAAGCAGGGACTGAAAAAATACCTTTAGAAACGGTTTTGACCGGGTCTTTTTAAAGGTATCCGACCGTTAAAATAGCATTCCGGTACCGGTATCAATATTTGAGGTATTCCGCAAACAAAAGCTTCCGTTCAAACGATACCTTTAAATAAAAGTACCTAGGTTAGTTACCTATAAAAAACCGGCCAAGAGCATGTCGGGCCACGCTCAGTGTAGGGTTCTGTAGTTGCCCATCCTTCACAATAGACGGGCTTAAAACAGCGGTTTTAAGCCCAAGGTTTAAATTACGAGAAAGATTTCAAGCTCTATAAAAAGGTCGGAAACGCCAAAGTATCTGTAATTACTTATTACCTTCTGGAAGTTATCGATTATACGCGCCAGATTGAGCGAAATTTTTTAATGCAGTATAGCACAATGCAGTAACCTTCGAAGTATAAGAACACCGCGCGGCACTTACATCATTTTAAAGAAAACTATGAAATCTTGCAATAACTCGAAAACGGCTCGACCGATTTTATTCAATACCTATAAGTTGTTTTCATTGAAAGTACTAATAAGACCTCAATTTCATGAATTTTTCCATAATTTTTTGAGCCGTGGTTGAGAAGTTTTCACCCCCACTTTAGGTGTTCGGGAGGTACCCGAAAAAAAATTTTTTTTAGTTTGTAATTTACTGTTTTGTCGGCGTAATACATACACATACTCATACCAAATTTCAGCTTCCTAGCACTTATGATCACGGAGCTAAGCCGCGGACGGACAGACGGACATGGCGAAACTATAAGGGTTCCTAGTTGACTACGCTACCCTAAAAACGGTCTGACCTTTCTTTTTAAAGGTCGGATGACCGATAAAGTAACATTTCGGTACCGAGATTAATACTTTAGATAATATATCTAAACAAGCTTCCGTCCAAACGGTACCTTTAAAATAAAGGTGAGCCCTCGACTCTCGCGTGTAAGGTTCATCATCAGTTCTTCACGTCGTTTTCACCTCTGTCACCCTTTTCTTCCCTCTTCGCTCTTGTCACGGTTCGACCCGTGTCTACTATTTGAAGGTAGAAATGAGACACAGATCGCCATGCATAATAAATAATTTATTAAAAAAACTAAACCCGGTGAAATAAAATTTTAAGGGGCGGGGTTGAGCCCTTAATCCACACAAGTTCTCGGATTTCGTCGGTTAGGTACTCTCCTGTAATCGCCGTAGATGGTGAGCCCGGGAGTCGAATGCTGGATTTCGCCGACGACCGCAGGCGGCAGGATCGGGTAGCCAAAACCCCGTAGAAGGTACTTGTGGTGTCAAGGTTGAGCCGTGAGGAGATACCGGCCAAATTGGTAGCCCGAGCGTTGAACCCTGGAACGCGCCATCAAATACAATTACAAGCGGTCCAGTACAATTTTGCGATCATCCACGGGCACTGCGTTCTAAAAGAAAGTACCTAAATTGTAGCAGTGTTGCCGTGGACCGATCACAATCAGAAGCGGAGATTACAATTTCGAGAAAAAAGATGATTTACAATGAATTTAACAGTGATTTAGAAATTATTAAAAAATGAGGGTGGAATTGAAAGATGATGAAATCTTTTTATACTATGACTATGCAAAATCAATATAAAGGTGATTTATATTACTATTAATAATTATCACTGAACACAAGCTAAAGGTTTGATTAAGATTTCTTACACTAATAACTACTTTTATTCCCTGCGATATTAAAATGTACCACTTATATACCCAGTTTGGGGAAAGTTCAACACTCACTTCACAATAACAGCAAGTATTATTTATTTAAGGAACGCTTAGTGACGATCACGTAAATATTATATTACGGTTACGGGTTCTTAAGATTAAAAATCTCCTCCGTATTAATGACCATAAAATGTTGTGACGTGCGTTCACTCAAACTCGACCAAGAAATGCATGCGCGGGCAACCGGTATTGTAGTTTTAACTTAGCGATAACAAAAGATCTACTTGGAGCGCTAAAATGTTGCACCGCGCGAGTTTACGTATACGAATGCCTCTTGATGAATTCATGTTACATTTTAGTGGCTAGATATAGTTGTATTTTTGTGAATACGCAATTTATTGATTTGATTTTATATTATTGTACCTAAATATTAAGTTATTAATGTAATATTATAAGTAGTTTTTTAGTATAGAAATTAGTTGTATAGTGTTTTTTATATAGTTTTAGGTATTGTAAATATTGTATTTAAATGTATTTTAAGGTAATAATATATATTATGTACGTGTAACGTTACACTCTTCGCTTTTCACATTCCACTTTTTACTTTTCACTTCGCTCGCTTGCTTCCATCACAAAGTGCAGCTTTGTTTCATAACAAATACTTAGGACTAACGCGACTTTGCCAGCTTTGTGGGTACCCGAGTCTCGAACCGAAATCATTAGGTATCCGTTTTATCGGTCAGCGTAATTGTACAGTTCATTTTTCGGTCAGGTACCTATACCTACTTGAAACGGTCAATCGTAACCCGATTTAAAAAGGTACTTATAAAATTTATTAAGTTCGGTACCGTTGGGTCAATTTCAACAAGACGCATTTTTTGTATCATTTCGGTGTGATTCTTTATTTTTGATTATTTTTGAGTTTTTTAAATGTGAAGAGATACTTTAGACTATATTATTAGGTAAACATATGTAAAAGGGACCCTGAAATCTGAAATAATTTTCGAGGTATATAGTCCGTAAGCCCGCTCCAAGATTGCCTACGTAATATGACATCACGATAAAATGCATGGCACACGGTCGAAAAAGTTGTGCTGAGCGAGAATCAAACGATTATCGCACAGAAAAATGGCCGGAAGTTTGAGAAAATCCTTCACTTCCGGTCAAAATTTTAGGGGTGTACTTACGTCATGTGACATCATTACGTGACAGATGGCATCATGTAGCCCTTTAATCGTAGATAGTGTAAACATAAGTCTGCCAGTTCTAAAATGGCCGGAAGTGCTTGGCAGACGGGGTCAAAGATGGTCATCGGATACGTTTTCCTACGTTTTGTGGTATCTTGACGAAATTGATTAGAAATGTTTTAAAGTAATAGTGTCTCTGGGTGGATCAACTTTTTCTTGTTGTTATTCTGTCCCGCCACCCAGGATGGCGGCAATGGTGATTGAGCTCC
Source organism: Apotomis capreana (assembly GCA_947623375.1). Taxonomy (NCBI): domain Eukaryota; kingdom Metazoa; phylum Arthropoda; class Insecta; order Lepidoptera; family Tortricidae; genus Apotomis; species Apotomis capreana. The sequence goes on along the minus strand of OX392513.1, from coordinate 185,067 downwards.
ATAAAAAAGTGTTGATAATTTATAATATTAGTATTTTCAAGGGATATTCTAAATAAGAATGGGTTTATAACTGCGGCAATTACAACATTTTTGTTGAATATTGCCGCCGAAAATCGTAGTTTTAAAGAGTAACCCAGGGGACATCATCACCATGGCAACAAGCAACAGAAAAAATTTGATTGACCCCTCTATAAATAAATAAGTCTGCCAAGACATATCTGGCCGGAAGTCCTTCAAAAGTGATTTTTTAGGGGTCCGTAGTCAAACCCTTATAGATTTGCCATGCCCGTCGGTTCGTCTCTCCGTCCGCGGCTTGGCTCCGTGACCATTAGTACTAGAAAGCTAAAATTTGGTATGTGTATGTATCACGACGACAAAAAGATAAAATAAAAACAATTTTCTTTTTTCGGGTAGGTACCTCTCGTATCGTACACCTAAAGGGGCGCTTAATTTATTTTTCTTTCCAGCACTAGTGTGTGGGGTGGCGTTGAATAGGTATTTTGAAGATAATAGGGATCTCCAAACATTATTTTTTGATAAAGTCAGCAGTTTTGTAAATATTCCCTCCGAAAATCCAAAAAATAGCGTCCCCTCCCTCCTGTAACTTTTTAACATTGAGTCCAAAAAACATATAGAAAAATTCATGAAAATATGACCTATTTATTTATTTAATCTTTATTGCACAAAAGAAAACTTATCGTACAAAAGGCGTACTTAATGCCATAACCTATAAGTAATTTCAATGAAAACTTTATTTAAAAAAATTGATTGAGTCGTTTTTGAGTTATCACAAAATTTCATAATTTTCTTTAAAATGACGTAAGTGCCGCGCGGCGTCCTTATACTTCGAACATTACACATATTAGTTAAAAGCCATACTGCATTAAAACATTCCACTCAATCTGGCGCGTATAATCGATAACTTCCAGAAGTTTATAAGTAATTACAGTTACTATAGCGTTTACGACCTTTTTATAGAACTTGAAATCTTTCTCGTAATTTAAACCTCGGGATTAGGAGCTCGGGATTTAAGCCCGTCTATTGTGAAGGATGGGTCCCTATATAATGGCAGTCTTTGCAAAGTAGTGCACGACCACGTTCTAGGGGAGCCAATTCCAATGAGTGCAGGAGTCAAACAGGGTTGCCTCCTGTCGCCGCTGCTCTTCATAGTCCTGCTCGACGACATCATGCGGAAAGTAACAGAAACACCTAGGGGCATAAGATGGAATAAAAGCTCACACCTGGAGGACCTCTGGAGGTCTTCACTGCCCGATCTTCAAATGAAGCTGGACTCGTTACGAGAGGAAGCTCAAGTTCAGGGATTACGAATAAACGCTAGGAAGACCGTCGAAATGCGAGTTCAGTCGAGCGAAAACCGACCCATAAGACTCAATGGGACACCGCTGGAATCTGTCGCAAAGTTCACATATCTCGGCAGCACCGTGACCAACAGCGGTGGTTCCGATGACGTCGTCGACGCGAGGATTAGGAAAGCTAAATATGCCTTTGCCCAGCTGAAACAGGTCTGGGATTCGATCGTGCTCACCCGACGGATCAAGATTTCCCTCTTCGATTCCATAGTGAAGTCTGTTTTGCTCTTCGGCTGCGAGTCTTGGAAAGAGACAAAGGGTCTGACGAGCAAGTTACAAGTGTTCGTCAACAAATGCCAGGATCCATCCTGCGCATATTCTGAATACTATCAGTAACGAAGATCTTTGGAATCGATGCCACCAAATCCCGATCAAGCGATAAATCGCTCAACGGAAGTGGAAGTGGATAGGGCACACCCTTCGAAGACCAGAGGACAACATCGGCAAGGTTGCGTTCAGGTGGAGGCCGCGGGAGCAGACGACAGAGCCGACCGGCGCACACGTGGCAGCGCACCGTCGACGCCGAGCTGCGGGCGGCCGGGCTGAGTTGGAGTGACGCGGAGCGCGAGGCACAGGACAGGAACGGATGGCGACGTCTCACGAAGGCCCTCTGTACCACTGGGGTACCATAGGACAGCAACAACATTGTGAAGGATGGGTAAGTACGGACCCTACACTGAGCGTGGCCCGACAACCTATTCAACACCACCTCACACACTAGTGTAGGAAAGAAAAACAAATTCACCCCCACTTTAGGTGTACGAGATACACACGAGAGGTACCTACACGAAAAAAATTTTTTTTACCGTTTTGTCGTCGTGATACACATACTGTTCCGTTTTCAACGTTTTAGATTTTCTATAATTTTAATCCATCCGCGCATCTTATTTCATCCAATCAAAGCAATGTCAAAACGCGGTCTCGAATGGTACAACCTTGTATATCTGACCAATGAGAGCGCTGAATCTACCGGCGCGCATGCGCAATGTACAAAACCTCACGAAGACCGTGGCGCCGCCGTGCTCCCGCTGCTGCGACGGCGGCCATCTTCAACTTAACTTCGAAAGAACACGCGGCGCGTCGCCCGCGCAACCGTTCCTTATAATCAAAATTATCATATTCGTTGTTCAAAAGACTCCTCATTTGTGTGTATTGTGTGTGGGACATTACTCGTGGACTATTTACCTACAAAACGTGGCCGGCCGGCTCGTACTCTAAAAGTAGCAAGCAACAATAACCAAGAACCACTGCGTTTCCGTTTTCATGGACTGATGGTGAGTACTTGTGCATAATATCTCATTGTCCATGTATCCAGGTTGTACCGTTTATTTACCGGCGAGTATATATATATGCTCGATCCAGACCGTACGCAGATTGACATTGCATCATTTTCAAAAAATCGCGTTCGTTTGCGTACATCTTTTTGGTGCCGAAACCCAGGGACTTTTAGGTACATTCGGTCAGCCCAAATACCAATTTTAGTTCGTAATTGTAACGTCAATAACATTATTTTATCGTTTACCATACTTTCATAACGCATAAACGAGTAATCACGTAAAATATCCAACAATTACGAAGCAATATTCAAGTCTTTGTTCCATTTTGTCTGCTACCCGCCACATATACCTACAATCCTACCGATTAACTTACCGTTCCAACCGATCTCTGTTGAAAGATAACTAGAATATCGAGTCGTGTACATCAATTGACACAATATTATATAATTATCGTTTTTTACCATTTGCAATAACAACATTGCAAATTACATCGCATCATAATATTGTGTATCAAGTTGAATATAACACGACTACTAATAATCGTTCGCCCAACATAGCGTAATAAATATCGTTATTATTTTATCCTTTTAACTTTAACTTTGTAAGTGAAATTCATCGTGCCATATCGATAGATATATAACAAATTATCAGTGTAATTTGATTTATTTGACCTCGAGTAAGTTCGTATTATCAAAATTAACGTTAACCGTTTAAGGTAAAAATAAAATCTTTTATATTTGACCTGTTTTATGAAAGTACATTTTACGTTAGTAAATATAGCAAACCGTTCTGCGTTCTAATAAGGTTCATATTAGTTAACATTGTTTAACTCGATTTATTTCATACATCATAAATACGAATTTCGTGACCGCGAGGTGAAGACGGTTAACAGTTGTAGCGTTATACGAACATCGACGTTCCTTGCGTACCTACGATCACTGATAACGTAATTGTTGTTTTTATATGCGAACTTTCGTGTTGTTTGTTGTGCATTATTGAACCTTTTAGTTTGAGTAATCATCGTTTTAGAGTTTTAGCGAACATTGTTTTATTAATTAACGATGTCTTACCTACCAAGACGTAAATCTAAATCTGGACTAAAAAAGTGTATCGAAACAAATTATACTGTTAGTAATTTGCCTAGTTTGCGACGTAAACGAACTATCGCGTATAATCGTATATCGAAGGCTCTTGAAGTGGGGAATTTAATCGAAACCGATGCATCCCAGATCGAGTTATTCCTTTCATATTGTCAGGAGATAAAAAACATAGCGGATAGTTTTCAAGAAGCACATTTTATCATTTTGGACCTCTTAAAAGATGAGGCTGAAGAAGTGGATACCGAAGTTCAGGACTGTTTCGATGAAATGTATTTTCAAGTCGTTGCAATTCAGCGTAAATATCAACAGTGTTCGTCACAACAAACAAATGACATCTCGACACGAGATTCATTCACGGGTTCGCACAGCAATATGCGCTTACCGAAAATTTCACTTCCGGTCTTCTCCGGCGCGATCAAGGAATGGCCCGAGTTCATCGCGACCTATAATGCGTTGATTCATGAATCGACTATTTTAAGTGACATCGAGAAATTTCATTATTTAGTGTCCGTGTTACGTGGTGATGCTTTATCGTTAATTAGAACATTCCCGGTCGCTTGCGAACATTATTTAAGTGCATATGATGCTCTCAAGTCCCGTTATGAGGACAAACGTGAATTAGCGTTTACTTGCTGGCGCGACATTTTGGATGTAAGTTTCAAAACTACACACGCTCATGATTTCCGACACGCGTTAGATACGATCGACGAAAATTTGACCGTTCTAAAAAAGTTGAAGTTACCTACCGAGCACTGGGACTTTGTACTTTGTTACAACATTTTGTCGAAACTCGATACGAAATTAAGACGCGAGTTTGAAGAAAAACACACCGACATCGAGTTGCCACAATATAAACACACTCGGGCGTTCTTACATTCTAAAAGTGAAGCATTAATGCGCGATACGCACTTCACCGCTGTTACCAGCAAAACCACTAACATTAGTAAGGAGGCATCAGGTGCCTTACAGAAACCGAAGCGACATAACGTCACACATTCGCTTGTCGCTCCCACTGCAAATTCGCCTAAGAAAGGTGGTGACAAACAAGAGGGCAAACCCATTTCGGTTGCAACCACCCCCAAACTTATTCGTAAGTGTTCGTACTGTGGTGACGAACACCATATAACGGCTTGTAAAGCTTTCCTGTCAAAATCAGTCGACGAGCGCATGGCTGTGACCGGTGAACGTAAATGGTGCTACAATTGTCTTAACTCGTCTCACTCCGTGCGAGAGTGCACGTCCATATTTTCGTGTCGAAAATGTAAACGTAAACACCACACGCTGCTACACCGGGACCACGCGCCGATCAACTCCGACACCTCGGGTGATCAATCGCAATCAATAGCCCTGATGGCTAAGGAATCGATTACATCGTCTAACCTGTCCGCGAATACGACCGTGCTATTGGCCACTGCCATAATCCAAATTCGTGACACATCTGGCGAATTTCACACGTTCCGCGCGCTTTTTGACACGGGTAGTCAAAATAATTTCTTGACAGCACACGCAGCTCAGCGACTTAGTCTCAAGCCTAAAGCCGCTTGTGCCAACGTTCACGGCTTAGGTGGAGCTCCTGCCTCAGTCAATGGCATTGTGACATGTGAAGTCGGTGCCAATAACAACGTCAACTTTCATCTCGACATGCTCGTCATACCGAGCATTTGCGGAGACCAACCAATCGCAAGACTCAATACGGATGGATGGAAGGATATCAAGACATTACCGTTAGCTGATCCTGGTTTTGACATTCCTGGTCCTATTGATGTCTTGTTAGGTGCCGACGTTTTCGCCGAGTCGTTGCTCGAACAGCGTTTGAAAGGCAACGCGTCTCAACCGCGAGCCCTCTATTCTGTCTTCGGCTGGCTTCTCCTTGGGAAGTCTCGACTCGCACGATCATCTCCATGTTTATTGGGTGCAGCACCTCCTAGCATGGACGAGAGCTTAAACAATACCGTTCACCGTTTCTGGGAAATCGATAACGTACCACAATCTTCCCGACTAACCCCAGAAGAGCAAATTTGTGAAAACAGTTTCACTAACAACCATTACCGTGACGAGACCGGAAGGTATAGTGTCGTTCTTCCTTTCAAGGACAATGCTGAGCCCCTTTTTGAAGGCTCGCGAGCGATAGCCTTACGGCGCTTCCATGCCATTGAGAAGCGGTTGTCTCGTGATCAATCGTTAAAACAACAATACACCGATTTCATGACTGACTACATCGAGAGTGGTCACATGACCTTGGTGCCTGCTAAGGAAATGGGTCAAGGCAGGTACTACATACCGCATCACTGCGTTCTGCGTCCCGACAGCTCCACGACGAAACTCCGCGTGGTCTTCGACGCCTCAGCCAAGGACGCGAACTCCAAATCGCTTAACGATTCGCAACTTACGGGTCCGAAGTTGCAGTCCAACATCGTGGAGATCCTTCTTCATTACCGGGAGCACGAAGTCGTCTTTATGGCGGACGTGCGCCAAATGTACCGTCAAATTAACGTAGCTCCTCATCACCGTGATTACCAGCGCATTCTTTGGCGGGCTCACCCAGATGAGCCTATTCAAGAATACGTCCTAAATACCGTAACGTACGGAGTATCTTCGTCACCGTTTCTTGCATGTCGCACCATCCAGCAGCTGGCCAACGACGAGGGTCATCACTACCCCAAGGCCAAGACCGTCTTAACTTCCGATATCTATATCGATGACATCGTAACCGGAAGTTCATCACTGGAGGATGCTCAAGACATCAAAACGCAAGTCATCGCTCTTTTCGGCCTCGGCTGCTTTGAGCTTCGAAAATGGGTGAGCAATCGACCTGAGCTTCTGAGTGATCTACCTTCGGAAGCGTGTCTTTCGGGAGCTATCAGTTTTACCGAAGCCGAAGACACAACCGTGAAGGTTCTGGGCCTAAAATGGGAGCCTGCCTCAGACTCGTTCGTTTTTAACGTCCAACCGTCAAACCAACCATGCACCAAACGAGCAATTCTGAGCGAGGTGGCCAGAGTCTTTGACCCTTTGGGCTATCTGTCACCTCTGTTGATTCAAGCCAAATGCTTAATCCAAAAGCTTTGGATCCTCGGCGTTTCGTGGGATGAAACCCCCCCACCGGAAATTGTCGCTCAATGGAACAATTTCTCTCAACAACTACCACAGATCAAGGACCTCAAGATTCCCCGCAAGTTCGTTATCGAAGGCGCTCGATCATATCAATTGCACGGATTCTGTGACAGCTCTGAACTCGCGTACGGCGCCGTCATTTATCTACGTGTCACCGAGTCTGATGGTTCCATTCGGATCTTCCTCGTCTGTGCAAGAGCTCGCGTCGCACCTTTGAAGAGGCAGTCGCTGCCACGCCTGGAGTTGTGTGCTGCGGTTCTGCTAGCGGACCTCATGAAATTCGTCAAGGAGACGATGCGGATTCCCATCCATGAAACCTATCTGTGGAGCGATTCTACCGTTACTTTAGCTTGGCTGCGATCCCCTTCTTCGCGTTGGGTGACCTTTGTCGCAAACCGCGTGAGCCACATCCAGGACACCGTTCCTACCGAATGTTGGAGGCATGTTCCCTCTGGGACCAATCCCTCAGACATTTGCTCCCGTGGACAGCTGCCAGTGGAGCTTTTAACTAACGCACTATGGTGGGCGGGCCCCGAGTGGCTCTCTCAACCCCAGTCTGACTGGCCAACAGACATATCGAAATGTCAGACTAAGGATAACGACGTGCTCCCTGAGCAGCGTCGCACCGTCCTCATCGCTGATCAATCCGAAACCGCCCAGAAAACCTCAATAATCGATCAGCTGTTTGAGAAGTATTCATCCTTAGATAAAATCTGTCGTATCCTAGCCTATATCCGTAGGTTTAGTACTAACTCACGTGGTACCGTTCCGCGACCTGACACTCTTGTCATAACGGACGTCGAGCGTCATCGTGCGCTTCTAATGATCGTCAAACACTTCCAGAACCGCTTCTTCGTGGATGTTATATCAAAACTGAAGTTGCGGCAACAATTGCCACGCAATCTTCGCAAGCTGAACCCATTCCTGGATGATCAGGGTATACTCAGGGTGGGCGGACGGCTTGCTCGCTCTGGTCTTGAGTTTGAACACAAGCATCCCGCGCTGTTGCCCAGGAAATGTGTGCTCACGACAGCAGTAATCGAATCCATTCATCGGAAAAATCTTCATCCTGGTCTGAACACCACGCATTACCTGATTTTGCAACAATTCTGGATACTTGCGGCTAAGCGTGCCGTACGACAACAACTTTCAAAATGCATAAGATGCTACCGACTCCACCCGCAACCATTGCAACCGTTCATGAGCGACTTGCCTGCTTTCCGCGTTAACCAGGCCAAGCCATTCTCTGAAGTCGGCGTGGATTTCGCGGGGCCCTTTCGAATCAAGCTCGGTCTACATCGTGGTGCAAAAATCGACAAGGCTTACCTGTGCTTGTTTGTCTGCCTAAGCACCAAAGCGGTGCATCTTGAGGTGGTATCTACCTTATCGACTGACGGCTTCCTCGCTGCGTTGCGTCGCTTCATCTCACGTCGTGGTCGTTGCAACGTTATCCGTTCTGATTGCGGCACAAACTTCGTCGGTGCAGCCTCACAGCTAGCTTCATGCATGGAACAAGCCTCGAACGCAGAACGGATTGTTTTTAAACGTAACCCTCCATCTTCTCCACATTTTGGAGGAGTATGGGAAATTCAAGTGAAAGCCGCGAAAACTCATTTATATCGGATTGTTGGCGATCAAACTCTGACATTCGAAGAGCTTACCACACTCTTCACCCAGATCGAATCGATACTAAACTCGAGACCTTTGTGTCCATTAAGTTCTGACCCTAACGACTTAAATGTTCTTACTCCTGGTCATTTCCTTACGTTGGAACCTCTTACGGCGGTACCAGATCCAGACTATTCTGATGTTAACCTTCACCGTCTAAACCGATGGCAGCTGATCCAATCATTTCAGCAGCAGTTCTGGAAACGTTGGAAACATGAATACTTACACGCGTTAACTCAGCGGGCAAAATGGACCAAAGACTCAAAACCGTTAACCGTAAACTCTATAGTCCTTATCAAGGACGACAATCGATCTTCTCTCCAATGGGCGTTAGGACGAGTAGTTTCCTTACATCCTGGGCCTGATGGAGTGATTCGAGTAGCGACTGTAAAGACAGCTAGAGATCATCTAGTTAAGAGACCTCTGGTTAAACTGTGCCCTCTGCCGTCTGAATAACCGTCTCTTTTAACGAACGTAACTTAGTTTTAAGATTAGTATCGTAAAATAAAACTTACTCTTAGTTAATTACCGTCTTTTAGTCAACTTTCGGGAAAATCCCATTGGTATTTTGGTGGGCGGAATGTTCCGTTTTCAACGTTTTAGATTTTCTATAATTTTAATCCATCCGCGCATCTTATTTCATCCAATCAAAGCAATGTCAAAACGCGGTCTCGAATGGTACAACCTTGTATATCTGACCAATGAGAGCGCTGAATCTACCGGCGCGCATGCGCAATGTACAAAACCTCACGAAGACCGTGGCGCCGCCGTGCTCCCGCTGCTGCGACGGCGGCCATCTTCAACTTAACTTCGAAAGAACACGCGGCGCGTCGCCCGCGCAACCGTTCCTTATAATCAAAATTATCATATTCGTTGTTCAAAAGACTCCTCATTTGTGTGTATTGTGTGTGGGACATTACTCGTGGACTATTTACCTACAAAACGTGGCCGGCCGGCTCGTACTCTAAAAGTAGCAAGCAACAATAACCAAGAACCACTGCGTTTCCGTTTTCATGGACTGATGGTGAGTACTTGTGCATAATATCTCATTGTCCATGTATCCAGGTTGTACCGTTTATTTACCGGCGAGTATATATATATGCTCGATCCAGACCGTACGCAGATTGACATTGCATCATTTTCAAAAAATCGCGTTCGTTTGCGTACACATACTCATACCAAATTTTAGCTTTCTAGTACTAATGGTCACGGAGTCAAGCCGTGGACGGAGAGACGAACCGACGGACATGGCAAATCTATAAGGGTTTGACTACAGAACCCTAAAAAATCACTTTTGAAGGACTTCCGGCCAGATATGTCTTGGCAGACTTATTTATTTTTAGAGACACTATTACTTTAAAACATTTCTAATCAATTTCGTCAAGATACCACAAAACGTAGGAAAACTCCCGGCCATTTTAGAACTGGCAGACTTATGTTTACACTATCTACGATTAAAGGGCTACATGATGCCATCTGTCACGTAATGATGTCACATGACGTAAGTACACCCCTAAAATTTTGACCGGAAGTGAAGGATTTTCTCAAACTTCCGGCCAATTTTCTGTGCAATAATCGTTTGATTCTCGCTCAGCACAACTTTTTCGACCGTGTGCCATGCATTTTATCGTGATGTCATATTACGTAGGCAATCTTGGAGCGGGCTTACGGACTAATATGAGATTGAACATGAAACACACAACGGAATGATAAATGTACACCAGGATGATAAAATAAGTGCACCGCAATGAGATTTCATACACCGGAATGAAAGAAAAGTGGCAAATTATGAAAGTAATTTTACGTTTTATATTCCTTATATATGTTATATTGGCATTACATAATAATATAAACATATATCTTAGTCTGGTATTAAAAACAAAATAATAAAAAAATATTATTTTAACAATATCTATGAGAAGTGAAGCTACTTTTGATGTCATTCCGGTGTTTTCCTCATTTTGGTGGGGTTTAAAGTCATTTTACTACACCGGAAACACCGGAATGAGAATGGTGGAATGAGAAACACGACATATTTTTATTTCTTAAAAAAAAAATTAACAAAAAAAAGAACCGACTTCAGTAAAACTAAAAACCAAAAATAACCCATTCAAGTACAGATTACATTTGACTCACCCTTCGAAGTCGATCCCAAACCACTCAGTTCTTATATTTATAGTTATATTATAGTTTACGCGAGGTTTGGCACCGACTTCGAAGGGTGAGTCAAATGTAATCTGTACTTGAATGGGTTATTTTTGGTTTTTTAGTTTTACTGAAGTCGGTTCTTTTTTTTGTTAAAAATTTTTTTTTTTGCTTTTTAGTGGTTCTAGTGGCCATCTGTGGTGTTCATCATCAGTTTACTTACATCAAATCCAATTTACTGAATGTAAATTCTTGACTTTATCAATAAATTACCGAAAGCGCCGTACATGTCCCTATAACATTTGAAGAGTTCCCTCGATTTCTCCAAGATTCCACCATCAGATCCCGACTTAGTGCCAACGGGACCAACTCGGAGTTATACCCTTTCGATTAAAAAAAAAAATTGAAAATCGGTTCACGGTTCTCGGAGATATCGAGTAACATACACACAAAAAAAAAAATTTGTTCGAATAGAGAACCTCCTCCTTTTTTTGAAGTCGGTTAAAAACAGAGTAAGCCCTATATTCTAAAACTAATTCAACTCTTGAAATCACGAGTATACTTTACCTGAGATATATAAATTTCAAACCACACAGTTAAAAAATAAAGAAGCTATAACAAACTCCGGAATGTCATTTTTTTTGTCCCCGGTCCACCGCGATGATATATTCACGTTTATACAAGCCAACGTATTGCCACTATACACAACCGGCTTCGCCGAGCGCCGCAGCTTGACTAATTCTTTGAAGTGCACGGGAGACGGGTGGCGCAATTGATCAATTTTGGGAAATAAATCGGGTCCAAACATTGTCGGCGGTAATGAGAAGTTTTCTCGGGACAAATTTATATGCACTTATTCAAGGGTATACAAAGGCGATATAAAACGGGTAATGTGCTTTTTTCGTTACCTATTTAAATGGTAATAAAATAAAGGTAACAGATTTTCTTTGTCATGCATAGTATTTGACTTACCCGGCATTTTACAAACAAAACCGGCTTGGGGACAACCCACCTTGATGAGAAAGGGTATAGCCGTGTTTGTATGGGGCATCGGCCCCAGAAGCCAAATCGATTGCCGTTTTGCTAATATATTAGCCCAGATGTAAGATGCTATTTTACAAAAAAGGACCCTGAAATACTTCAGGTTTATGAGAAAATTAAAAAAAACGAAAATTGGTTTTTATTTTCTTTTATCTAAACTACTCAATAGATTTTTTTGTAACTTATACACATTATGTAGATAATAAAGATGTATTATTAAAAAAAAATGGATTTCCAAATATCCTTATAAGTAGTGAAATTTTCACTTTAAATTTTTCAATATTTATTTTTTTATATTTTCGAGATAGGGACACCCACCAATTTTGGCTATATTATGTATAAACTAATATTCTATAATATATATTTTTTTCAAAAACATTCACTTGGATCAACATATTCAAAATGAAACAAACTTATCGCCTGGTGTCAATTTTTCAGACAGTTATTTTCAAAACCTCGTATCTAGTTTGTTGATTGATTGATACTGAGATACGAGCTTTATTTTAAGTAGGTATTTGTTACTTAGTTTTGGTTGTCAACTGACGTTATGGTATACCATACATTTGTTGGACTTAATATGCCTAACTACTCGTACAAGAATCGAATAAAAATAACATAAGAGCGTCTTCGAAATAAAATGTCTATGTGTGGTACAAACAGAAGCGCATCTAACTGACTATCGGTAGACCTTATGATCATTGACATAAGGCCTACTGATGGCCAGTTACAGTCTGATTTATTTATTTTATTTATTTACAAAATAAAACACTTTGACTTTGACTTAAGTATATGTTATTTTTATTCGATTCTTGTACGAGTAGTTAGGCATATTAAGTCCAACAAATGTATGGTATACCATAACGTCAGTTGACAAATAAAACTAAGTAACAAATACCTACTTAAAATAAAGCTCGTATCTCAGTAACAATAATGTGTATAAGTTACAAAAAAATCTATTGAGTAGTTTAGATAAAAGAAAATAAAAACCAATTTTCGTTTTTTTTTATTTTCTCAAAAACCTGAAGTATTTCAGGGTCCTTTTTTTGTAAAATACCATCTTACATCTGGGCTAATATATTAGCAAAACGGCAATCGATTTGGCTTCTGGGGCCGATGCCCCATACAAACACGGTATACCCTTTGGTCTAAATATATATTTTTCAATTATTACAAGCCGATGGCCTCTTATCTGCAGCCGCATCAGGTGGGTTTTGGGACGAAATTGGGGTGCGAAGCGGCGATACATGCTGTACGTGCTTTTGCATTGGAGCCGGAGAATGCCGGGAGCGTCATTATAAAACTTGCCCTAAAAAAACGCTTTTAACACAGTGGAGAGGGACGTATTGCTGGGTGAGGTTAGGGAGAAAATTCCTGCGCTTTTTTCTTTTCTTCACCAGGTTTATTCTTTACCGTCCAACCTTTTTTACGGGGATGACCTTATTTTGTCACAAGTGGGGGCTCAGCAGGGGGATCCACTGGGTCCACTCACTTTCAGCATTGCAATCCAGAAGGTCGTTACCGAGCTGAAGTCCCCTCTTAACGTCTGGTACCTCGATGATGGTACCATAGGGGGCAAGCCAGAAGAGGTGGAACAAGACTTGCTCGTCTTGCTGCCGCTCCTGAAGGATATGGGTTTGGAAGTGAATACCTCCAAGTGTGAGTTTTTCCCCTGTGGGCCGCGATCAGCTTCTCTCTTCTCTTTTTTCTCAGGTATACTTCCGGGCCTCAAGGAACTGAACGCTGATTCTTTTTGCCTACTGGGTGCACCAATTTTTCCTTCTGCAGTTCCTGAGGCACTCAAAATCCGTAAGGATCTCCTTCTCCTCGCGGGCGAACGTCTCAAGGGTTTGGCCCCGCACGTGGCCTTAGTTTTGATGCAAAAGTGTTTCGCCGTTCCCAAGATCACTTACCTGCTGCGCACGGCCCCTGTTTGGTTGTTCCCTGGTGACATTGAGACTTTCGATTTGGCCGTTAAGTCGGCAATTGAGTCGGTGATCAATGTGTCTTTGAATGACATTCAGTGGACACAAGCAGGTTTGCCCATCCGTCACGGGGGTATTGGGGTGCGGCGTGTAGGGGACGTTAGCCTGCCGGCCTTCTTGGCGTCGGCCCATGGGGTTGCTGACCTAGTTGCTGAGATTTTAACATTAGATGGCAACGGGGTGAGCATACCGTATGTGGCCGACGCTGTTGGGCGATGGTTGGCTGTCAATCCAGGTGCGTCCGTCCCGGAGAACCCAGGACTCCAGCGCGCGTGGGATGACGTAGGGTGTAAGGCCACCTTGGACGGTCTGGTTGGAAACGCTACGGGTGTGGACCGCGCAAGGCTTTTGGCAGTGTCGCGGGCGGAATCGGGGGCTTGGCTACAGGCGTTACCCTCCCCTCAACTGGGCACGTTACTCGACGGTGACTCGTTGCGGGTGTCCGTCGCTCTCCGCTTGGGCTGTGATGTATGTCAACCACACGTATGCATCTGTGGTTCCATGGTGGGAGCTGACGGTCATCATGCATTGAGTTGCCGGCGATGCGTCGGGAGACATCCGCGTCACCATGCCTTGAACGACGTGGTCCAGAGGGCGCTCAGGTCGGCAGGTGTTCCGTCTGTGCTCGAGCCTCCGGGTCTTAGTCGCACGGACGGCAAGCGGCCGGATGGCCTACCGTTGGTGCCATGGGAGAGAGGTCGGTGCTTGATCTGGGACGCTACGTGCGTCAGCACCTTCGCCGCCTCTCATATCAGTCGCACAGTACGTGCGGGCGGAGCGGCGGCCGAGTCGCAGGCGGCGGTGAAGCGCCAAAAGTAATATGCTCCTTTAGGCTCGGGGTATATTTTCGTCCCTTTTGCGGTGGAAACGGCGGGCTGCTGGGGTGCTGATGCGAAGCAATTTGTGCGTGACATAGGCCGTCGACTTAGACAAAAGGGAGAGGACCCCCGCTCCGAATCGTTTCTGGTGCAGAGGCTGTCCATAGCCATCCAGCGGGGTAATGCCGTGAGCATTATGGGCACTTTCGCACCGGAAACGATAACGAGCGGGTTTGACTAATGTAATTAGGTTAGTTATTATGTCGACGTTAATAATGTAATTATTATGAAGCTGTAAAATAAAATTTTATAATATATTATTACATATATTAATATTTTAATTTTAGCTGTTGCCCGAGGTAGAAAATGACGGGCTGTTACCGAAAAAAAAATGGTACTTTATTATTAAACCTTTCCGCACCTGCGTTTTCAGTCTGGCCATCAAAAAATACTGCTTGGGAAATTGACCCCGTTACTGTTGGATACCTTTTCAATTGCTATCTTTATTTAAGGGTACGTCTTATGCGGTTTTTCAGTCCCTGAACCTGAGATCAAGTTATGTTAAACTGGCACAAGAAAAAAACGATCTTTATTTCACAAGTGTAGGCTACTTAATCAATCAATCAATATTTATTTTACTTAAAAACATGGTGTACCTGCAATAATAAGGTCTTATAAAATATAAATATCAGTTTCACATGTTTTGCTGTTAACACAACACGTAAAATATAAATTTTGCTTTAATGAAGTTAGGTACAGTCGAGTTCATTTACATATCTACACACTTACGAGAACCAAAATATCTGAACACGACTTTATGCTCCTGACAATAGGGTCGTGTTCAGATATTTTTCTTCTCGTAAGTGTGTAGGTAGATGTAAATGAACTCGACTGTACATGGTAATAATAGTAATAATAATCTTAATCTTAATATCACATTCATAAACAACATAATGGTCAATAACAACTATTATATATTTTACAGCGCTAAATATATCAAAGACCTTCGTGTTCTTTTTTTACTAAATTAATTAATTTATAGATCATGACATAAATATTCATCTACAGAGTAAAAACATTGCTGTGTAAGCCAACTTTTGAGTTCTCGTTTGAATTTATTTAGGGGCATATTCTTGAGTACATCCGGTAGCTTATTGTATATGTTTATGGACATACAGTAAGTGCCTCTGCTGTACAGTTTGGTTCTTTTAGCCGGCATTACAAGGCGATCTGGATACCTTGTGTTAAAGTTACAAACATCCTTATTTGTTTTAAAGAAGTCCGGGTGGGTTTTTACAAACAGGCAGATTTCGTAGATGTACGTCGATGGCACAGTAAGTAAAAGTAAGTTCTTGTACAAGGGACGACATGAGGTCATAACGTCTGCATTGCATATTGCTCTGATGCATTGCTTTTGTGCTATAAGAACTCGCTTTGCATGTTGTGACTTTCCCCTTAAGGTCGTTTGTAACGTGTGGCAAACTGACATGATAGACTATAGATCAATTAATGGTAGGGACTACGAAAGCTGGCTGGCAACACTGCCACGATCAACAACATCTCTGTGTGTAATTTCTTAATTAAAATAATCAGAAACAATATCTAAGTGAGATTTAGTATTTAATGTTAAGTTAAAGCCACAATTACACGCAGTAAGTGTTATCCGCGGTAAAAATGTAACGCGCGTTCCATCGGTTAAAAGTTGGACACAAAAAAAACAGTGACTAAACCTTAAAACAATCCTAACAAGTGAACAATGCCGTGGTGATACATATCGCAATATCAGGAACATAATTCTCAAGAACAACGTACAACAAACAGTGAGTAAAACAGAAATAAATATCTGTGGACCGTTTCAACTGATTTAAATTTTGACATGTAAACAAAGAACCTTGTTACACGACTTATCAGCTGTTCTCGCGTTCATGTCAAAAATTACGCCATCTAGCGTCAACTCATTGTACTGATTACTATATGGAACAACACACATCAAGCGAACGAATTGATCTGCTTAAGCGCCATCTAGTGTGCTTCGACGACAAACTGCTAAGACTAACCGGAGGAAGTTACACTGGCGCCATCTAGCTCTGTAGCTCTGAACTACAACGACATACCCAATACAACAGCTACGGCACCTCACTTTCTACTCAAGGCAATACTCAGGCACGGCAATACTCAGGCACCTCACAAGATGGCGTCACTAGGCTCTTCATGTTCTAAATGTAATGAAACATTGCAAAACAAAGATTACCTTAAATGTTCAAAATGTCAAAAACCATATGACTTACGATGTGCACAAAGATCTCGAAGGCTCTTTCAACTTATGACTTCAGAGAGTAAAAAAGTATGGATCTGCTTGCCTTGTCGTACAGCCAACTCCAAAGTAACATCTAATAAGAAAACCTATTGCCTAAAAAAACATATAAGCAAACCAACAACAACTCAGGAAAAAGTCTACTCTGACAATGCAACAAGCACACCAACGCCGAACACATCTTCTTCTTTTGCTGTTTTACTTTCAGGGGAACCTCCCGCCTCTACGCCCTGTACACCCTGCCACCCCGTTTCTCAGGGTGGATTGACAAAAGCAAAATCAGTCGAATCTCTCACACAAATGGAACCCGGTCGCATGTCCTCTCTGTTTGTTGAAGATGAATTGTCAAAGAGTTTAGAATTAACAAACGACCTCGACATTGTAACCGAACTGAAGGCGGAAATAAACAAATTAAAACTTGAACTGGCAAGTACTGAAAAAGAACTACACAACTCAATTATTGAGAAAAATGAGTATATGAGGCAAAAAGAAAAACTCACCCGAGAAGTTGGCACATTAAAAAATATATGTAAAACTCCGTATAGCTCGAAAAAAATAAAAAACCGAGAAAGCTTATCCTCCAGCCTTGTCGACATTCATAATAGTCCCTGCCCTTCTAAGCCAGAGAATATGGCTAACATCTTATGCATGGAATCTGTGATGTCCTGGGGTTCCGTGCGGGAGTAGATTCAATAAAACACTTTAATGGGTTTTCTGTCGACCACGACTGCCCGTTCCCGTTCACGTCTCCCATAGCAATGGCGGCACCCGGGCAGGGGTGGGGACACTTTATTATCATAAAGGTGTCTATACACCACACCATTCTCTTTTGATAAATTCGAAATAGTTATTTATTGACACCTTATTTATTTAATTATTACTAGGTATTAACATTTCATATCACCATTGTATTACATGTACATTTAATATATTTCTGGAATCTAGATTGATTCATATTATTAGTAATTACAAATATTCTGCGGATTCGCTCACTGCTCCGTCTGAGTGAATTGAACTAAATTCGAGGCTTACCTCTAGATGCCCCACACCAGCCAGCTACGCCAAACACCAAGGTGCGAAGCATTTGCTCAGACTCAGGGTTCAGCTGAGCACGGTTATCGTGGCGGTGTAGTGCATCCAGCACGTTCGCTGTGACAACGAGGATGAGAGTTTCGCCATTAATATGGTTTGCTTGTGAGTCGGCGCAGTGAGCAAAACAGACAACATAGTTCAAAGTAACTGGTATGCACAACATACCTATTAGTAATATCTCGGTCACTAGACTGTAGTAGTGTCTTTATTCTGTGACTGTAGTTGGAAATGTAATATTTTTAATTTAATCCTTAATCATGAATTTGAATGTACATTGAAATGTAACACGAGTTTAATCTTATCAACAACTGTATTGTAAATTTGTAATAAATGTGTCATAAAGAAATGTTTTTTCTTTGTTACTATTCGCGTATTCGGTATTTAATCTCCTTTTGAGACAAGGCTTTTAACCATAAGTTTATGCATACATGAAGTTAATTTAGTGAGTGATACTTATTATTTAGTAGTTTCAAGTTCAATAATTTTGTCTTCATTTTTACATCATTAAATAATTCTATGTTCTCGTTTCCGTTCCCTCCTCTTTCCATTTGTGTTTCTTTATTTTTTATTTTTTTAGGTACTTGTTCTTTATTGGTAAATGGAATGAATTAAGTAATGGAATATTTTGTATTTGGTATTGTAACAGTTATTTCTATTTTATTGCTTTCGCCAATCATAACATTGGATTACATATATATATTCATTTACCCGTGAATTAATGTACTATGAAGCTATTATTTTCGAAAATTTAGGAATCTACCAGCGCTTCCAACTAAGGCCTTTGTGATAAAGAAGCGCCGCAAGAAAACTCACAGTTTGCCTTCTTCAATGAAATATACATTTTCCAATTTTTGGTATGAAGTTAAAAATCTCACGAAATGTAAGTATTTCAGAATACTAAACCGGCGTTGACTAGTCATCACTTGAAAAGAAAATCTGTTTACTTTAGAATTTCTATATAGTGAAATTTACACAACTGATTGGTACACCGACCATAATCTCAAATACCGTAGTAACTTCATGAGGAATCACAAATTATTACTGAATTATTGAAATTTATATTTAAAGTTACAGGTCAGTATAACTCAAGGAAAATACATAGGTAAACACACCACCCACGTCTCTTATGAGGGCTCGTGGATCATTATTAACTAGACTAGATGCAAAATATTATAAATGCTGCGTCTCTCCATTAAAACAGTCTTCAATTTGGAAAACCCTCGTCCAACCCAAATTTTATTCATTTTACCATTTAATTCAGGGACAGCACTGTTTTAATGCATGTATAATCACGAAGACTCATTTATCATAAGTACTGAAAGTCTAAAATTAGTTTTTTGAAAATAGGAACCACAATCGTTTACACTTCATTCTAAAGCAGGTCGCAGGTTTCACAGCCTTAATATATATATATATATTTATAAATATAATTATTAATATCATCGTCTAGTACCCATAGTACAAGCTTTGCTTAGTTTGGGACTAGGTCGATTTGTGTATGATTGTCCCTTAATATTTATTTATTATTTATTAATTAAACAGTTTACTATTTATATGTTTATTGGCAAGTTTTTCACCTTTGTGGTCCCTCTGGCACCTTGTTATTTTGTGCCCATTGGCGTTTTTTGTATGCACGTTAGCATTTTGTATATTATGTATACCGTGGTACATTTTGTACACCATGGTAAATTTTGTACACCATGGTACATTTTGTACACCATGGTACATTTTGTACACTATGGTACATTTTGTAGACTATAGTACATTTTGTATACCATGGTACATTTTGTACACCATGGTACAGTTTGTACACCAAGGTACATTTTGTACACCATAGTACATTTTGTACACTTTGGTACATTTTGTAGACTATAGTACATTTTGTACACCATGGTACATTTTGTACACCATAGTACATTTTGTACACTATGGTACATTTTGTAAACTATGGTACATTTTGGCCCCTTCGGCATTTTTTTTTTTTTCCAAATTAGCAGTGCATTATTATTTTTTATTGTTATTATTATTATTATTTTGTTCTTTGTGCCCCTTCGGCATTTTTGTAGTTTGTGCCCCTTCGGCATTTTTTGTTTGGACTTTGTGCTCCTTCGGCACTTTTTATACAGCATTATACCTTTATTATTGTAAACCCGATGTAATGATTATTCAGTCTACCTAGTAGAAAGGATATAACGGAATAACATAAATTCCTCAATCAAAATACCTTTTAATTATACCCAATCAAATTACATAATATTGAGAGGAAGTTTTCATTTGTTTATTGTAAGAATACTACTATAATATGATTAATTGATTACGATTTTTATGTACATACGTACCCCAAGAAATAAACAAATGCGTAGGGAAGTAACTGCGCTGTACTAGTGATTGATAATTTCTAACTGAAGATGTACTTTAAACGCCACAAACGACAATTTACTTTAAGATGTCTTTACCATAATACCTGTGTTATAGGATTTGCTTGTACTCGTAATCGTTTATTTATAATGCACGGATACTTTAGATGTCGTTACTACTAGTATATATTCTTTTGTTATATACCTTATTCTATAGTGAACTCAAATTCAAGTCAAATCGTTTCAACTTCTAGAACACGGTTTATTTAAGTAATAGAGTATAATACTAGTTGTCGAGTTTAAGTGTTGTCCAATGAGTGTTGTTAAATAAATGCCTTGTTTATTATATATTCAATCAATTTCGCGATTAGCCCTCTACGACGGAATTACTGTAGCATTTGTATCCCTATTACGGCCATCTATACGACTTACATTTTAGAAGACTACTTTTTTTTCTTTCATTGCCAACGCGTGACAGCTTCTTTTGTAGTTCATCTACTTTTTAAGGGACATTTCAAGTGAACATGAGAAATGGTATTTTGCTACGGTGTATGATGTAAATATATTTTTTCGAACATATACAGGCATGGTTTATTATTCTTTATAAAGTTAATATTACTAAACTGACATTGGCCAAAGCCACGAGCTGCCATTCCTGTATTAATATATAATATATCTTTTTAAGGCTGATCCGTAGATCATTTTATTTCCCGCCTGTCATTTCCAATCAATGACAGCTTGTGTTGAAGTTGTTTCGTGCTGAAACAGCTCAACTGATTTTATTTGATACCCTAAATAGGGTTGTTTTCCGCCAATCCTGTTGGTTTTGTTTTAATCTCATAGTCTTGTTTTAACTATGGTCCAATCCTATAATTTTAGTTAAAAGTGTTTCTAGTTCCTTTATTTATTGGCTACTAGGCAAAGAGATACCCAAATATTTAGGTAGTTTATTTAAGCAGATTGTATTACGAATATTTGAATTTCCGATGCTTTGCCTCATGTGCGCCTGTCTAGTTCGCACGATATTGGAATGAAAGTGACAGGTAGTTTATGTCGCGCAGTAAAGAGTTGTGTGTCACCATTATGATAGACACCCTGACGGGCTAGTTAAATATTGTTTTATTTAGATGCGAATTTCCAACTGTACCTGTGCTTTTTGTATTATTACAACTACTTATGTAGTTGTATTTTTTAACTGCTTTTGTGTACATTAATGTGTTTGCTTACTTGTTTCTATACAACGTCTTTCAAACGAATAATGTACTCAATACTCAATCATTTATTGCAATATCACAATAGTAGGTACAGATGTTAACTTGAAGCTACAGATAATTGTGAACCCTGTTGGTTACTGCAATGTTAGGGAGAGGAGGACTTACTAAGTGTTTATAATTTATCTTCTAAGTATTCATTTAGCGTGTAATAGGCTTTAGTTAGTAGTAGTTGCTTTAGTTTAATTATATACTTTTTATCGTCTTCTTCTTCTTTTAAAGCATCAGGTAAATTATTATAAGTCTTAATTGACATTATTAATGGGCCTGAGGATAGCAGTTTCAGTTTATCGGGCGGTGGAACGAGCCTATTCTTATGGCGGATAGATCGTGATGAGGGAATGCCACCGCGTTTTATATAGATCTCTTTATGTTTCCGTACAAACTTACAGGTCTCAAAGGTGTATATACTAGGAAGAGTTAATAGTTCATATTAATATGTACTTTGATAAGTAGGTTATATTACTTAGTCATCAAGTGACTCTTATATTGTTATTCTTGTTTTATTTAGGTACACTTGCACATAGACTACTCCCGATGTCACAACCAATTCACGCATATATTGGCGATTAGTAACGTCAAATTTGTTACTGCCGAACATCAGTCGATACTTCGGTTTGGTTGATAAAAGGAAACATAGGTACTTGTATGGGGGACAAAATGAACAGTATCTGGATTAGGCCTTTCCACCTTTTGTTTGATACCAGGGGTATTCATTACTCTTGGCTCTTTTACAAAGAACCTCGAGGACTTTTCACTGCTTGAATCTTGATTGCTACATAACATATGGTACAAATAATTGACACATTATTTTCAGTCTTAAGACATGACAAACTCGGTGAGCTTACGCTCTTTTGTGTTTGTTATGTTATATTTACTTGCACTTAGCTCGCACTTAGAAACATAATAATACTAAGGATTGCCTCGAGAATTGTAAATGCGATTAGGTACATTCAGTCTATGTAGAACTCATGCAGCTTTTACTCCTTCATATATGTTTGCATAGACGGGCAGTATGTAAGTAGGTGTGAATTGCATAAACTGATGTTATTTAGTTGCCAGTTTATGAGGAACTCGGGGGGCTTCACTTCCCCATAACTTATTTTAATTCACTAATATTTACAGGCACTCTTTGTTATTGTTGTTGTGTAGGTAATCCGTAAAACATGATATATTTAAAAATAACACACTAACCTATTTACATCGAAAGTATGTAGGTATATTTTAGCCCAGCTGATGCTAGCTAACCTGATCACGTTACGATGTAAATAGGTACAGGTAGGTGTGGGTTTTCAATATTAATTACTCACTTACCTACTAAGAATCGTATGGAATAGTAATATTGTTCAAGTTATTATCATAAATTGAACACAGATCCAAATAATATCATTACAACTTATTGCGCGACAGCTAGATATGTACAAGAATGTTGAATATTTTCGTTACACAACAGTACTGCCTTCCTTTTGTTAGTTTCATGGTAGTCTTTATTTGAACAATTCAGTTTTAATGTGTAACTTTATTTAGAAATATTAATATGTAACGAAACATTTGTAGGTAGATAACGAATTTGTAACTGGCTGTCTAACAACCATCAAGCATTTTATTTAATACCTAACCAAATATTTTAATTGTACGTATATCTATGTCGAATTTAACAATTTGTTACTATAACACAACAACGGGAATGCATTTAGGTAAATATTAGCGGGCACATTCTGTTCACTAATTACGCCGACCGTTATCGGTTTGTTTTCGATTTCTCTGTTCTATTTTTTTTTGACATAACTGCACAAAGTACTGATACTGATCACAATGTTATGTGACTTTTGTTGTAGGTACTTCAATATTCTAAGCCACTATACCCACTTTTTCTTTTTCTTTTCGCTTTTCGGAAATATTTAAAAGGATATCATTTCTTGTTTGGGTTTTTTTAATCCTCGTCGCCAGTGTGTTGTCCTGGGGTTCCGTGCGGGAGTAGATTCAATAAAACACTTTAATGGGTTTTCTGTCGACCACGACTGCCCGTTCCCGTTCACGTCTCCCATAGCAATGGCGGCACCCGGGCAGGGGTGGGGACACTTTATTATCATAAAGGTGTCTATACACCACAGAATCTAAAATCCGGACATTACAAAACGAACTTCTCAGTGCACAGAGTGATATACTGGCTCTAAACGAAATTATCAAGGAGTTGGAACAGGAATTGTTTATCTCAACTGAAAACAATATAGAAATAACCAAAAACACATATAAAAAAACTACGAGTGTAAAGAAGCCGGCCGCAGTGGGGCCAGTGTGTAAGAAATGGAATAAACTATGTATTATATCCAGCAGCCGAAGGTACAGAGTTTTACAAAACACGGAAGAATTTCAGATCTTTAGAGACTATCAACGCTGTCATTACATTACTCCCAACGTCGGGATTGACATATTACTAAAGGATTTAAAAAACAAATTAAATGGCTATACTAAACGAGACTTTTGCGTAATCATGATCGGTGAATCTGATTTTTGTACGACTAAAGATTATCCAACACTCGTTCAGCTTATGCGAGAGAAACTACAAGAAATTAGTTTTACTAACATGATAGTAGTTACGCCAACATACATATGCGGCTCTATCCTTTATAATTGTAGAGTAGAGGTTTTTAAGGATCTATTATATCGTGACATGTCAACTCATAACTATGGTACTTTTCTCGATTCAAACCTGACTCTGAACCTAGACCAGTTCTCTTATTTCACTGGTAAAATTAATACAAACGGAGTGCAAAGCATATTCCAAAATACTGCAGAGCTAATTGCAAGTCTATCAGCCACAATAAATAAGCAATCAAACGATGCAGAACCAGAGCAAATATTCACAATAAGGGAGCAACAGTTTTTTCGTATATAATCACATAAGTATACTCCATCAAAATATATCCGGCCTCATAAGTAAAAGCAACGAATTGACCTTGCGACTACAAGAGCTGCAATCAGAGGGAAAATCAGTCGATATATTGTGCATAACCGAACACAATATGACGCCGGACACTGAAGCATACCTCAGTATCCCTACATTTACCTTAGCCACGAGCTTCTCACGAGACAAGAAAAGAGGAGGAGCCTGTATCATGGTGAGGTCCGGACTACAATACAAAGTGCTAGAAGAAACAAAAAATATATCTGTGAAATGTGTTATTGAGTGCTGTGCGATAGAACTGTGTGAACACAATATGACAGTTATATGTATTTATAGAGTACCGAACTCTAGTCTAGACATGTTCCATGCTGGTCTTGAACGTATTTTAAACAGTCGTTTCGTATTAAAGAACAATAAGGTTGTGATCTGCGGTGATTTCAACATCGACATCTTGAAAGAAACCCTAAAAAGCCGTGATTTTAGGTATCAACTACTGAGTCGTAACTTAATCTTAGAAATAAACGAGCCGACAAGAATTAGCAGTGGCACATGTTTGGACAATTTTGCCCATAACATTAAAGGATCTAAGGGTGAAGTTATTGAGTTGGCTCTATCTGACCATGCTGCTCAGATTTTAAAGTGTCCCGTTAAGAAAACATGCTCACTAAAGACATGGAAAGTTAGGCGTAGAGACTATTGTGATGAAAATCTTGCAATATTTAAGAAACATATAGAATGCTTAACTTTTCATCATGTATTCACTTCCGATAGTGCAAATGATGCTTATAATAACTTCATTGAAATTTTTAAATGCCTGTATGACCTTTGTTTTCCTTATAAAATTATAAAAAAAAGCATTAAAGTCAAACACAAATGGATAACAAGAGGCATAAAGGCATGCTGCAGAAAAAAAAGAGAAATGTTATGGCTCTATGACTTACTTGACTTAATGTCCTATGTCCCCTGGATGGGGCAGAGGGCGTCCACAGTACGTCGCCATCCCGAACGGTCTTGGGCTTCGCGCTTCACTTCGCTCCAGGTCATTCCTATCGCCTTCGCTTCTGCAGTGATCGTCCGCCGCCAGGTTTGTTTAGGGCGACCACGTTTCCGCTTTCCTTGGGGATTCCAGTCTAGGGCTTGCCTTGGAATGTGATCAGGGTCCCTTCGGAGCGTGTGGCCGATCCAGTTCCACTTGCGGCGTTTGATTTGCTGGTCGATCGGAGTCTCACCACAGCGTTCCCACAGGTCTACGTTGGAGATTTTCTCGGGCAAGTATACACCGAGAATTCGGCGAAGACAGCTGTTGATGAAGACCTGGAACCGGTGCGTGATGTCTTTAGTGACCTTCCACGTCTCACATCCGTACAGCAACACGGTTTTCACGTTGGACCGGAATATCTTGAGCTTAACTCTCCTAGTCAGTTTCCGCGATTGCCAGACAGGACGGAGCTGTGCGAAGGTTGCCTTCCCCTTGGCGATTCTCGAAGCGGTGTCCTCTTCGGTCCCTCCTGTTTCCGACACTACACTACCGAGGTAAGTAAATTTGTGGACTCTCTCCACCCCCTCTGTGCCGATGAGCAACGGCAAAGAGCTTGTCGCTCCGCACCTCATTTCCTGGGTCTTCCGGGTGTTAATTTTAAGTCCCGTCTCCAGAGCCTCTCGTCGTAGGTCGTCCAGTTTGGCTTGCATGTCTGCGCGCGTGTGGCTCAATAGGCATAGGTCATCGGCATAGTCCAAATCTTCCAAGACGTTGGACAGTCCCCACTCTATGCCGCGGCGCTTGCTGTTGGTGGTGTTATTCATGATGCCATCCAGGACGACAAGGAAAAGGAGAGGTGAAAGAAGGCACCCCTGGCGTACACCCGCATGGACCGGTATGTCCTCCGAGACGAGGCCGTCGTGAGTTACTCTACAAGAATACATCCCGTAGATGGCCTTAATTATGTTAATGATCTTCTCGGGGACTCCAATTTCACGTAGCCGATCCCAGATACAGCTCCATCTCAGCGTGTCGAAAGCTTTTTCGAAGTCCACAAAGGTCAGGTACATTTCCCTCTGCCATTCTGATGCCTGTTCGAGAATTATGCGCAAGGTGTTGATCTGGTCCGTGCACGATCGATTGGGTCGGAAGCCAGCTTGCTCTCTGCGAAGAAGAGGTTCAACGGCCCCCGACAGCCTATCTAGGATAATCCTGCAGAGCACCCTAGAAGGAATCGAGAGCAAGGTGATGCCTCTCCAATTGCCACATTCACTGAGGTCTCCTTTTTTGGGTACGGTGATAAGAAGGCCTTTGTTCCAGTCGTCGGGCAGCTCTTCGGCTGACCAGATGTTCCTCAAAAGGGGCGTCAGCGCGTTCGCAGCGGTGGGGATGTCAGCTTTTAGCATTTCCGCTGCGATGAGGTCGACTCCTGGGGCTTTCCCGTTCTTCAATGATTTGATGGCCTTCACTACTTCTTCTCCTGTAGGGGGAGACACATCAATGTCCAGGCTTTGTGCGGGCAAGTTGGCAGCAGTTGTAGCCGTAGCAACGGGGTCGTTGGGGACTCGGAAGATCTCCTCAAAGTGCTCCCGCCAGCGCTGAAGCTGTCCCTCCGATGTCACAATCAGCTGGCCTCTCTTGTCTTTCAAGGGCTTCTTCTTCCTCTGGTTCCGGTTTCCGGCCAAGACCTTCGTCGCCTTGTACATCTCCCTGAGATTGCCGGAGTTGGCAGCGCGTTGGGCGCAATCCGCAACACTATCAGCCCATACTCGACGGTCATGACGGGTGCTGCGGTAGATTTTTCTGCGAATCTGTCTGTATTGCAGCTTCCGGTCTTCGCGCACTGCCACGTCACTGGGTGCAAGGAGTTGAAGATGGAGCTGGCGCCTTTCTTCAATGAGGTTCCACGTTGTCTGTGACATCCAGTCTTCACGTGTGGATGACTTGTGTCCAAGGACGACGGAGCTGGTCTCTGTATAGGCCATTTTGATGTGGTTCCACTCCGCGTCAACAGAATTGGTAGAGTCCATTTCGAGTGCGGAGAAACGATTTCGCAACTCGAGTCTAAAGGCGTTGCCTACGTCTGGATCCTGCAGTTTGTTGACCTCAAATCGTTTGCATATCCTGGTGGTCGCACTGGATGCTCGAGCTACAGCTACTTTGAGCCGCACCTCAGCTACGACTAGGTGGTGGTCACTGTCGATATCCGCGCCTCGACGGTTGCGGACGTCGAGCAGTGATGAGCGCCATTTGGAGCTGATAGCAAGGTGGTCGATTTGGTTCTTGGTGACTCCATCGGGTGAGGTCCATGTGTACTTGTGGTGGTCTCCATGTATGAATAAAGTGCCTCCGATGGTAAGGTCGTTGTCCTGGCAGAACTCCAAAAATCTCTCTCCGTTCTCGTTCCGGACTCCAAGCCCGTGTGTGCCCATGTGTCTTTGACAACCGTCGTTGTCCGTGCCGACCTTGGCATTCAGGTCCCCCATGACGATAACTATATCCTGCTTGCGGATGTTCTTTAGGGTCAGGTTGAGTGCACTATAGAAATCGTCCTTGTCTTCCTCTGATGCCAGATTTGTGGGCGCGTAGCACTGAACGACGGTTATCTTGCGGGCTTTGCTGTTAAACCGGGCTGTAATGATTCGCTCTGAGATGGGTTTCCAGTCCAGCAGGCTCTTCTTCGCAGCGTCAGAAAGGAGGAATCCTACGCCGTTTTCACGCACGTCCTCTTCATCTTCCTTCCCGGAGTAAAGAAACGTAAGGCCCCTGGACGTTCTCAGTTCCCCGAATCCATTTCTGCGCACTTCACTGAGACCGATTATTTGCAGCTTGTATCGTAGCATTTCTGCTTCTGCTTGGGCTAGTCGGCTATCCTCGCTCAGTGTTCGCACGTTCCAACAAGCAATTCGTGTCCGTGTTTTCATGCCAAAGGTTGTCGTAGTGTGATCGGTCCGGTTTCGTACTATATCAGTTTCAAAAATCTGTTTGGGGTTCAGGTAAGCGAGTGATTAGCCCACTATACCCTAGCCCACTGGCGGGGCTGCCACCTTGGAGCCTGTGGGCGTGCTCGGTTTTGTTCAGGTATCCTCCCTAGTGAGGTTGATTCTGTTTTGAGGCGCAGAAGATTCGCCTTTCGCCCTGCACCCTCAGCTCAGCTGCACGTCGAGGTGGCGGCCGCATGGTTGCGCGGTTGCAGCAGTTCCCAGGAGGGACGACGGGGACGTGAGGTGACTCGGACTGGCCAGGGCTCTGCTTAAATACGGTGTTCCGCCACTAACACAGCAGATGGTTTCTTGGCATTTTGTAGGCAATGCTGTTCTCACTTACAGCGATTCCCACCAAGACCATGCCCTGGCTTCCCCCCCTGTATGACCTTTGTTTTCCTTATAAAATTATAAAAAAAAGCATTAAAGTCAAACACAAATGGATAACAAGAGGCATAAAGGCATGCTGCAGAAAAAAAAGAGAAATGTTATGGCTCTATAGGTTATAGGTCCCATAAATGTATTGAAAATAAAGTAGCTTTTAAGACTTACAGTAGTAGGTTAAAAAAAATCATTAAACTCACACAGCGTTCTCAGAATGATTATTTCATAAAATCGTCAAAAAATAAGTCAAAGGCAACGTGGCAAGTAATAAACAAATCTAAAAGTATTATGCCAAACGAACCAATAAGTAAATTATCCATAGAGGGGAAAAATATTACAGATCCCACAGATATTGCTAATGCTTTAAATAACTTCTTTATTAACGAAATTACAGAAAGCAGTTGTCAAAAGGGCAGATACAATATTAAAACGCCTAACAACCAGAATACATTTTTTATGAGCCCGACATGCCCCGACGACATATTGAAAACTATATTGTCATTAAAAAATACAAACAGTGTGGGATTTGATGACATACATACAAAGGTTGTGAAATATGTTGGTCATTCCATTGCCGGTCCTTTGAGTCACATAGTCAACCTAAGTTTTATGACTGGAACTTTTCCTGATAACTTAAAGCCAGCAATTATAAAGCCGCTCTACAAAAAAGGGGATAGAGAAAATGCATCAAATTATCGCCCGCTTGCTCTGCTATCAGTATTGTCAAAAATATTTGAGAAAATAATATATGATAAAATGTATAATAATAATAATAATAATAATATACTTTATTTAACCAACAACAGGTTTACAACTAAATCACTAATAGGTACACTTATTCTTAAATTGTTAGGTTACAATACCTTGAGTACAGTGGTGGCCTTTACTTCCCGTACTAGTTGAAAAACTGTATCACGGTGAAGTAAGATTCAACATCGTATCAAATTTAGTATAATTTAACCATCTTTTTATTTTTATTATTATTTTAACAGTGTATCCGCGTAGGTATAACATAATATTTTGAGAGTTTTAATCTAAGTATACAATGCAAGTAAATGAGGGTAACTTAAGGTAATTAACTTACAAAGACAGCGATTACGCTGCCTGCTATTCGGTTAAGAGTTAGAACGTAAACAAGTAGTATAAGCAAAAAATGCAGATGAATCTTCGTATTGCATTTGTGTAATACAAAGTTGTTATTTATGGTTCATTATGGTATTGGTACAGGTATATGTGTATATTTGCATGGATGTGTATGTGTGAGTGTGTGTGTGTGTGTGTGTGTGTGTGTGTATGTAGGTGTGTTTTTGTGTGAGTGCATTTGTGTGTGTATGAGTCTATGTTTATTGTGTAATGCCATCATTTCATAAGGTTTTCCGTGTCATCGTAATCAAGCGAACTAAGAAATTTGTCCAAACACTTTTTACATTGATAAGAACTTAGGTTACGGAGTTTAATATTTTTACTTAAACGATTATACAGAAAAGGTCCAAGGTATTTTTGAAATTTACGAGATAATGCTAGCTTGAATGTAGGAACTGAATAGACTAGATCACGTCTACGTCGAGTTGCACAGTGGTCAGGTTGCTTTCTATGTTGAGCCAAAATTAAACATTTAATAAATAGTTGTCTTACAGTGAGAACTGACGTGTTTTTATATAGGCTGTGTGTAGGGTACCTGAAGTTTTTAAAAGTCATAACCTTAAGTACCGCACGTTGTGCACGCTCTAGGGGTAGTAAAGTAGTCTTTGCGCAGCCTCCCCATGTTATAATGCAGTAAGTTGTTATTGATTGGCAGAGTGCATAATATAATGTGGTTAACAACTTATTATCACATATATGTCTTAAATGCCTAAATATATACATTAGCTTTCTTACTTTGCGAGTTAAACTGTCGATGTATCTTTTCCAGTTAAGGTTATTGTCCAGTTCAACGCCCAAATAACGTATATGTTCTGTGCTTTCTATTGGAAGACACGTACAGTTATTCAGATTAGTGCATTTGTGTGCTATTATTGATACACTACCAGATAGCGGTTGAGTATTGTTACGTGTACTAAATGTGATATATTTAGTCTTTGAGGTGTTTAATGTGAGCAGATTAAAGTCTAGCCAGGTAGTCACTTCGTTAAATCCATGCTGAGCCATATTCACCAACTGAGACCAAGTACTCTCCTGAAAAAGCAAGACTGTGTCGTCAGCGAAAGTAATGATTTGGGCATTTTGTAATTTAAGTTGACACAGGTCATTTATATAAATTAGGAAAAGGGTTGGGCCGAGAACACTACCCTGTGGTACTCCGAAATGTATGTCTTCTTCATGACTGAGATGGTTACCAATTCTTACTGACTGCTTCCTATTAGTTAGGTAGTCGGTTAGGAGTTTTAAAGGAGGACCGCGAATTCCAATATTATCTAGCTTCTTAATAAGCATGGGGATAGAGACTGTATCGAAAGCTTTTTGCAAATCAAGAAAGATACCGAGAGCTTTTTTGTTGCTGTCCAGTTGGTCCACTATATAAGTGGTTACACTTTTAACAGCGTCTACGGTAGATTTCTGTTCCCTGAAACCGTATTGATTGTTGGAAAGTATAGTATTTTTTTCTAAGTACAATTTAAGTCTAAAGTTTATTAGCTTTTCAATTATTTTTGACAAGGAGGAGAGAAGTGAGATTGGCCTATAATTCGTGATACAGTCTCTATCACCTGCCTTAAACACTGGAATCACAACAGATTTCTTAAATGCATCAGGAAACTTCCCTTCCAGAAAGCAGAGGTTGCAGATAGCAGCTATTGGTTTACTAAAGACATCAGCACCAAGTTTAAGAAAATTTGACGAGATTCCATCCCATCCTGTAGATGTAGTAGATTTAAGTTTGTGTATGGTTTGTCTGACTTCTATATCATCAGTAGGTGTCATAAACATAGATTTGGATGGCGACATCGAAACACGAACACCATGGGCTCTTTGTTGCTCAGTTAGTCCAGTTTTGCTTATAATTGTACTAGCTAGTTCTTTACCTACATTAGTAAAGTATTTATTCGCGTAATTTGCAGATTCTAGTGGAGTTGATTTTAATTTGAGTAGGTTTGCATCATCACAATTTTTATTTAAGTTACAAATATCTTTAATAAGTTGCCATTGTTTTTTTATGTTTTTGCTGTTAGATGTAATTTGAGATTTTTGGTAGTCCCTTTTCAGCTTATTAAGGATATTATTGCAGGTATTACGATATCGGCGGTAGGTAATTTTTAGAACGGTATTATTAGGATCTTTTTTCAGTTTTAGGTGTAGATTGTCCCGGTTTCTCATGCAGCGTATCAAGCCTGGGGTAATCCAAGGTTTAATGTTGTGTTTCCTTCTTGATATAGATTTATAACGTGTATGTCTGTTCATGCTATTATTTATATGAGAAATAAATCGATTAGTAGCTCCATTAGCGTCCTCATCTCTAAACAACTCTACCCAGTCGGTTTGCTTCATTTCATTAACAACGGCCACATAGTCTGTTTCTTTAATTCTACGATCATTGATTGCTTTTGTTGGTTGAAGATTTGAGAGTGATATCATTACGCATGAATGATCTGTAGTTGTAGTATTGCATACAATTGTTAGGGCTGAAAGTTTAGTTTTTGCGAAGCAATGATCTAGACAGTTTTCTAGACGTGTTGGTAGGGTATGAGTTGGTAAAAGTCCTTTATGTGCTAGCATGTCCAAATAGTCAGATGAACGAGGATCTTGATTATTGTCTTTGATATCAATGTTCATATCCCCTAGCATAATAATATTTTTAAATAATTTTAATTTTTCTAGTATTTTCTCTAATCCACTTACAAAATTATCCGTTTTTTTAAAGGAAGGAGGGCGGTAGATAGAAATGATAGCGTATTCGTTTCCTAATGTAGTGACCAAACAGTTTGCTTCTATTGATACAGTGGGCTCAAATGTTTTTAGCAGCGTGCCTTCTTTCACATATATAACAATGCCGTCGTTTTGATTGATGTTTTGAGCCGTTGCGTAATACACATAATTTTGTAGTTTAGGTACGATAATATTTTTAGCTAACCAACATTCAGTCAAAATAATAGCTTCATAGTCTATGCTCAGTCTATTAAGTAGTACTTGCAGATCATCAAAGTTTTTATTTAAGCTTCTTATATTTAATGTGAGAACATTGAGAGCATCTCTCGATTCACTCAGGACACCTTTACATTGCTCTGGAACATTTAACACCATCGATGTGCCGACTTTGACACTGTTGTCAATGTCGCTTGCTATAATTTCAACGTCTAACATTAGTGATGTTTGACAATAAGCAAAATTGTATAATCAATGGTGTAAACATGGTCCAGAGCACAGGGAACGATACGATTAATGGCAAAATGAGGATATGTGTAGAAAAGTGATCTCTAAATTGATGTGTAAGCGTGATGATTGTGTAGAATGTGTAGTGTGCGATAACGATAGCATCTAATGAGCAGAGAAACATAATAAAAATAAATCTTAGCCTATAATACCCATGGCATCCAATGAAGAGTCATAATTCATTTGTGCGTGACTCCATCAAGTCTTCAACCTCTTCATTATGCTTTGCTTGAGTAACTGAAGCTGGAACAGTTCCTGTATTCATGGCAGATGAATCAGCCATGGAGGCTCCCTTCAGATTTTCTACTTGTTGAGCAGATGTTATATGAATGGATGGAGAACCTTCCATGTATTTGACGTAAACACGTCCCAACGAAGTCCAGCAATGCTGGTAGCCATGATACTTGCGAAGGCCTCGTGCAAGGTAGTGGAGCTTTCTGGCTGCGGGTGTCAGTGATTCGCCAATGTAAATAGGCAATTTATCTCCAGGTAAATCCAAAGTTTTGGTATTAAACTTGTTATCCTTGTGCGTTTTATTGTAGTTCCTTAGAGCTACTATAACTGAAGAGCTTATGCGATTGTTAGGATATTCCACAACAATCACTTTGCTTTTGCTACTCTTAATGCGTCTGATGTGTGTGGAATGATCGGCAGGAACGGGGATAGCCAAAACATTGTGTATTTTTTTCAGAATATCGTCCAGATTTTCATGAGGAACTTCTGGTATGTTTCTTACCTCTAATGTGGCCAGTCGCTGGTTCCTTTGCATGTCCTCAAGTTGATCTTCCAGAGCGCTGATTTTCAGGAGAGCTTCATTATGCGAGACAGTTAATTTATCGCATTTTAATTTTAAATCATTATATAAGGTGGTTGTCTGCAGTAGGATTTTTTCAATATTTGAATTCGTTTTAATAATTTCTTTATTTTGAGAATGCAACTCATCGATAGACTTCTGAAGTTTTTTTGTCTGATTTTCTTGTATTAATTTAAATCTGTCAAACATACCTCCAATCTCCTCTTTGAAAGCTAACAGATCTTGTATTTCTGGATTTGTCTTGCGTTTTCTGTTGGTAACATTAGTATTGGTTTCACTGTTACTCGTCAGGTCAGGTTCCGATGAATATCTGTTGTCTTTTGGTGAGCACAACATTATACGTTCCATCTGTAGATTTTACGTATACTACGCGAGCCTTCTTTTGTGCAGTAGCTGATAAGCGAATCGCTCGGAGCAATGCAGACCTCACAACTGAGTTTAATTACTTTAAGCGGTATAGATACGATGTTACGGTTTAAATTACTATTTAAGATAATATGCAACTGTATTATTGTTTAGTAAAAACTGGGTGCACATCTATTCGCTACTAATGACGGACGACGAATGATATGTATAATTTCTTCCAAAAATATAACGTGCTTGTTAAAGAGCAAAAAGGTTTCCGGAAGCATTCAACCATATATATGGCTATTTATGACTTAGTCAGAAGAGCCACGACAAACCTTGACAAGAGGAAATTGTCATGTGCCATTTACATGGACATGACAAAAGCCTTTGACCATGTAGACCACCAAATCCTTCTTAAAAAATTAGATCATTGTGGTATCCGTGGTAATGGACTTAAACTTATCGAGTCTTACTTGGATAATAGGCTGCAGCATATTGAGTTAGTCCAAATATGTAATATTTCTAAGGAAGAAAAAGTGTATAAATCAAAAAAAATGCTAATTAAATATGGGGTACCCCAAGGAAGTGTCCTCGGACCCCTACTGTTCCTTGTATACATTAATGACATAATCACGTCCACTCTGCATCCAATGTTACTCTTTGCAGATGATAGTACAATTTTTGTAGAACCAGACAATATCCTTAACTACGAAAATGACATTAACTTGGCTATAAAAAACGTTGTTTCTTGGTTAGAGCAAAACAACCTGAAAGTAAATTTGTCTAAAACCAATACAATGCAGTTTTCACAAAAGAAAACGGTCCCCGTATTAAACATCTCACATGGAAGTACTGTCATTAAAAACACAGATACCACTAAATTTTTAGGTCTCCATATTGACAGCAACATGTCATGGGAGACACATTCCACGGAAATTTGCAAAAAAATTTATAAATTCTCATTTGCTCTATATCAACTGGCCAAGTCTAATGACCTAAAAACCGTGTTGACAGCTTATCACGGCTACGTGAGCTCGACCCTCCGTTACGGACTTATTTTCTGGGGCAATTCAGCATACAGAGACATTTTGTTTAGAGCACAGAAACAATGTATAAGGGCAATTTGCAAACTGAAGACCATAGAAAGCTGTAAACCCCATTTTAAGTCCTTAAGACTATTGACATTCCCATGCCTTTATATTTTTGAATGCTGTATGTTTGTTAAAAGTAACCCTGGACTGTTCCCCGTTAAAACGCAAACATGTAACCTTCGTCAAAGGAAGCATGCACTACAGCTGAATGTATGGAATACTGCCCTAATGAAAAAAAGCGTCATAGGAATAGCTCCAAAAATATTTAATAAACTTCCAGAGGAACTCCAACTAGAAACAACAAAGAGGTTCAAACATCAGCTGTTTAATATATTAATTGACAAATGTTATTATAGTATTAAGGATTATTTTGAAGATAATATTTAAATTTAAATAATTGATATCTTAAATGATTAATTTTAAATACTGGACATACTATGTTATTTGATGGTTCTTAACTCTATTTCTATTAGATTTTATAATATTGTCTGATTTGCTATGTTCTCATTTTATTTTTATTCTTGTGTATATTTTCGTACGCCATGCGGCAAGACGTAGCTGTACCTACTATTACTGCCATTGTCACCTTATCTACCTATGTTTGACGAAATAAACGTATTCTAAAGCAAACCATTTTTAAAGTATTTTGGACTTTGAACCCATACCTAGTGCATGGTTACAAACTTTTTAAGAGCTATGGTTAGGATTTATACAATTCTGTTAACTTAAATAGTAGTTTATGAACCTGTTAGGCCTGTTGTGCACCTGAGAGTTCTTAAAACACGAGTGTGGTTTTACGAAACGAGCCGAAGGCGAGTAATGTTCGTCTGAGAAATGTTCCGCCCATCCCATACCTCCGCAAATGAGGGTAGGACCCAAAATTTTGGCAGGACTCAGGAGATCCTTTTATTTCTTGTGCCAAAATAAAGTTGTAAAACAATTTTTCATTGATGTACGTATGCCAAATTTTTTTAGTTTCGTCGGGATAGTTTATTACCAAGATACGAATCGTTTCGTTACACAAAAGCAGAAAAGAGACTCCAGACCTATGCGCTCTCACTTAGTTCGAAATGAAGTACCTACTGTATCTGTCCTTATTTGAGTTCCGAGCAAGGCTGATACATATGGACCACCAATCTTATACAAAAAAACATACTCCGGAAGAAAGCTCAAATAGGTACCGTCTTATTTCTAGATGGCGCAGATTATAAGACGTAGATACGCAATGTTTTATTAAAACACATAATAGATGTCATTGTCATGGCGATGAAACTATAATACTCGTGTTGATTTCTTAATTACGAATAATCAAGGAGACTGGTTATTGAATAGGTACAGCTAACGACGTCATAAGTCATAAACGTACGTCCGTAATTTCCTAGTGCTCCAATGACAACCCGTTCAGAAATACGTGGTCATTTATTATAGTTCGTCTTATTACATTGAAATAAGTAGGTGACCAAAAGTTTACCCGATCTCACGGAAAAAGAGAGATGGCAATCTCATTGCACAGTATAAATGACTTCTATGCAATGAGTTTGACACTAATATTTTTTACGAGAGATAAAAAAAAGTGGTGTCAACCTACGAATATAGTTATACATATTTATAATTATTATCCTTTGCATTAAACTATTTTAAGTAGGTAATAGGTATTACATAA
The DNA here is from genome assembly GCA_947623375.1 of Apotomis capreana. Taxonomy (NCBI): domain Eukaryota; kingdom Metazoa; phylum Arthropoda; class Insecta; order Lepidoptera; family Tortricidae; genus Apotomis; species Apotomis capreana. The sequence goes on along the minus strand of OX392513.1, from coordinate 147,982 downwards.
GTACAGTCGAGTTCATTTACATCTACACACTTACGAGAACAAAAAATATCTGAACACGACCCTATTGTCAGGAGCATAAAATCGTGCTCAGATATTTTTGCTCTCGTAAGTGTGTAGATGTAAATGAACTCGACTGTACCCGTGAATATTAATACTACGAGTATTAATACTGTCTTAAATAGTAAATAATACATTCTACTAGTTATTTTTATTGTATATCTTTATTATGAACAATGGTCAACGAAAGCACACCAACACATCCAACATTTTAACACACTTTAACAACATACGGCACACTATAAAGTTCAATATGAAGAAGTAATTGCAAATACTAGTTAAGCCCATTTTATTCCAATTGGTCTTTGTTCACAAAATATCTCACTTCATCATATACAAAAATCTTTAATCAACACTTTAAGCACGCCAAGAATAGAGTTTTCTCTATAGGAATAGAGTCTTTTTAAACCTATTTCTAAAAGTTTTCGCTTCCGTCTTTCTTTTGGCGTTACGCCTCTATCTACCATACCAGTGAGATTTTAATTCTGGTTCATTGGATTACCGATGATTTCAACTGAAAACTCAAATTCGCATTACGCTCATAATTTAATAATAAAATTCAGCGCTTTAAATGCAAAACTTCAATACTTTCTAAAATTAGTACCTAATTGCTTTGGCATAGTTAACATGTCATTATCATTACCTAAAAATATAGAACCTAAGTAAGTATATGAATTTAATATAGTAGCGTGGCAGCACGCTATTTAAGCCTTTTCTTAAATTTAAACCAAGCAATATTGTGATGCTAACCTTGTCAGAATAAAATAATGTTCTTACAATGTAGGTTTAAGATTGACATTTGAAAACTATTTTATCTAAGTATCCAAATATCATAGGGTAATTCCGGGGTAGATAGCCATAAGGGAGAGATGGCCCGTCGAAATAATTCCTGAACTGTTGGCTAGATGGCACTTGTAATAGTTTAGTTCGCTTGGCGACGCGCGTAGAAGCAAGGGTACGTGCAACTTTTTAGCGAAAAAAAATCAAAAAGTAAGTAAAATCTTTGTTACATGTTTTGTGAAATGGAAATATTTTTCAGAGGGTTATTGTTTTAGGTGGTTATGATTATGATATTAGTTTCGTAAAATAATGGTTATTTTTGGTTTGGTTGCAAAGTATACGAGTAACAGTTTGTCCTAACCTCAAAATTACTCGCATCGTGTAGTGACTTATTTTTTTTTAGTTGTGGTCATCTCTCCCGGAGAAAAAGGGGAGATGGCCAGTGTTAGTCGGTATATGATGGCCATATGGCCATCCGAAGAAAAGCTATCCGATGATTATCTGATAGCAGTAACGACGCCCCTTAAAATTGATAGCAAATTAGAAAGTAGTAGGGATTCGCCGATACTACGATACGGGGCGGACGGGCCTGATGGGCGGCATCCAGGGCGGATTTGGCGGACCACGAAACCTAAAAAAAAAAAAAAAAAAAAAAAAAAAAAAAAAAAAAAAAAAAAAAAAAAAAAAAAATAGCCCCCTACTTGGAGCGTTTGGAATAGGTCCCAGGACGCTCAGACAGCTCTGTCAGGACTTACAGAACGCCCTACGCTAACAATGCAACACCTTCCCCGACCCATCGACCCTTTTCTATTGTCTACCCGAGCTCGGGTTTTATTGCCCTCTCGGACGCCGAGCTCACTTTTATTACGGTCTACTATTGTTTCCCTCTTTTATATTTCTCTTTGGCTTCAACTGCCTACAACTTCCTTTCCAAACGGTATACATCTTTTAAGAACATTCTTTAGGTAAAGCTGGACAAATACCTAAACATCTCATACCTAAACTATCAGACTAGGTCCGCCACCTTGGTTCTTATTGGAATCGCTGTTTCAACCCAGCCTGTCTCACATCGTCTCTTTACTCCAAGGTTTCTTACTACGTGATGTGTGCTACGGTGTACGTATCACTAATCTAAGCTAACCTATGCTAGATCACAATTCTAACCTAACCTAACCTAAGCTACAGGACTACGCCCAGCTAACGCAGGATACGTTAACTGACTACTTAACTTCAGGTAGCCTTACTTCAAAGTATGTATTTTGTTACTCACTACATATGCTGCATTTCGAACGTTGTTCTATTTATATATTTTATCTTGTTCAACTTAACATTACTTCTAACTTAACTATCACCTAACTTCGAAAACTTAATTTTGAAGAACTGCTTTATTTACTTACCTACTTAAAACTAGCTACGAGCACAGCACAGTTGTTTTGGTCTTAAGAACGCTGTTCTAACCTAACCTAACCTTGCATAAATTTGAGTACGTACTCAATGTTACTTTCATCTCTTTTTTGTAATAACCGACTTCAAAAAGGAGGAAGTTCTATGTAAAAATATTGCCTGTAGCATAAGGATAATACGAATCTAATCTTACAATAGTAATGCGGTATTTTATACAGTAATAACTGCTTCAAAACTATACTAACTTATTTAAGCTGTAAGTTAAAAATACGAGTTCTAGTTTTGCATATTTATTTATTTCGTCAAATATTATGTTCTTGAATAGATGCTTAAGAAAATACCTGAATAAACTTTGTAACTTGTACTAACGTGTATTTGTAGTAGGCTGAACTAAACTCGTTGATTTTTTAATTTGTTTGTTGGGTCCATATTGTTTGTAAAGATTTATTATAGGTTTCTTCTCCGAATCATCAAAAGATTCGAAAGTCTATTATATATTTTATTACTGTTTGTTGGTGGCTGTTGGGCGCGGTACAAACTAGTCGAAACGTGATTTTAACGGTAATCTATTGTCACATCCTTATAAAAGCCGATGGACAGTGACGATCTATAAGTATTCAGAACCGAGTCGTGCTTGTTACCAGAGCTCTCTCAGTGTACAGTGACATAGTGTTGAATCGTGCTACAGTGCTTATAAAAAATGGCAAATGTAAGTATGTACTATTTTTTATAAAATATGTATGTAGTATTTTTATGTACTATTTGTTTAACAGTGTTTTTTTTTTCTGTAACTTGTGTTCATCGTGTTACTTGTTAAGTGTGTTAATCGGATGTATAACTTATTGTTGAATATTGTTACAGTTCACGGAAAACACTTTCAAGAATTTTTATTACCCTGAACCTGAACATGATGATTCAGGGAGTGATGAAGAAGGCACACTCGGTTTTAAAGTGAAACAAGCCATAGCGAAGAAACGTCCTGCAAATAGTATCGAGAGTTTCTTTGAAAAACCGCAGAAAAAAGTGAAACCAGTGAAGAGATCTTCCAGTGTGTCGCAAAGTTCCCATACCGGTGTTGCTTACCTATCTTCGGGTAAAGACGATGCTGCGTATGCATCACACCTTATTAAGATAGAAATATACGATCTTGAAAAAGTTAGGAACATCGCACCAGAAGAGCACTGGAAGCACGCCGATGTGAGATTAAAATCTTACATCTCAACTGAGCAAGATCCACAGCTTGAGACTGTCCGTGATGTGATATACAACATAACGAAAGACATAGCTTCAAAGGACACTTGCGTGAAATATTTTATAAACAATACGAAAAAGTAAACTAAGTGTTTGTGTAGTTTTAATACTAGGTTAAAACTGTATTTATTATATAAGACATTAGATAATATTTTATAACATACCCTTGTGTACTACTAGTATTATATATTTCTTACTGCTTAAACAACAACTTTTTGTTATTCAAAATTGTTAAGACTCGTTTTATAACCACATGTTGTAATTTGTTTTGTAGCCTAATCATATTGATCTATTTCCCTTTGCAAATGTATAAAAGTCTCCACCCTTTAATATAAAATCACTAAGCTACGTTTGTTATTTTAAGGAAAAAATTTGTTGTAATGTAAACACTATTTTTAGGTAAATAAGGTATAATTAAGGTATTATTTATAAATAAAAAAAATCAGTTTAGTATATATATATTGTTTTATTTCACAAAAATTGACTTAAACATATTTCTTAAAATTAAATCGTTACAAAGAGAATTCTCAGAAAACAAACTCAATAAATCGCTCATAGTTTTTCCTTGATACTTAAAATATAAATAAACTAAACAATATTCGCCACAAACTGAAGTAAAATGATTTTGAAGTGGTCTTTGGTTATAAAACCACCGTTTTGCATTTCTATTCAAAAATAACTTATGATAACCAGTAGGTTTCCGACCAAATGAGTCAAAGTATTCCCCTACACCTTTAGCATCAATATGCATTGCAACCCAATGGGAACCTGGTTTCGAATCAGGGTCCAAATTGCTTACAATAAAAACTGGACGAGCAACCCAAATAGGGATTCGGTTAGCAGCAAAAACATTTGATTTAAATCTAGGGTTAATTTTTTTCATACAATATTGAATTTCATTAGTATCCATAATAAATAAAATATGTATACATTCATCGATGATGTTACAAACACAGATTAAGAAGAAATGAGATTAATTGTTAATTTCACTGTATTTATATTTATTTTAACTGTTGTAATCTACAGATACATCACGATTTTTGTTTATTTCAATAACATTATCAAATTCAGCGTACACAATACAGTTAATAGTAGTGCTCAAGGCATTATCAAAACGAACTTCTATCCGAACACTTCCGTGTCTTACAAGGTTCCAGTGTGAGGTAGAACTGGCTGACAGGTCAGGCGTCAAATCGAAACATAACAAACAGTAACCTTCCCCGTAATCGGTTCTGCTTATTGCATTACCTTCATTGTGGAAGTGAATACCAGTCCCAGAAAATAGAGTATGATATGTTGATGCTATTAAACCAGAACTAAATGATGGTTGTAATGTTCTAGAAGGAATTTCATGACCATCTACAAATAAACTAAAAGAGTTCATATTATAATTTTGAAAATTGAAAGGGTTCAATGCAAAATTACCATTAAACGATGAATTTGATACAAAACCAATTATACATCTTTTAGGTACTTGTCCAAGAAATATGTTATCTAAAGTTTTACCCTGTATTCCTGACGGTATTGTAAGTACCTTTACTTCTGCTCTTGTGATAGGGTATTTTGCAGTTGTTGATGCTAGCACTTTCTGATGAGCTAACAAAACACTTGGACTGATTCTAGCTCTTCTTATTATGAGACTAGCGTCCATTATTTGTACCTTAAATTTCTTATCTTGGTGACAAATAAGATTAAACGATTCTTTTGATCGCACTAACTTAACACGCATTTCTACACCATTCACTAGAAACTTCTCTTGGTTAAACATATCACCATGTAAATGTCCAATCATTTCAACTTGTTTACTATCTGTAACAAATTCCATCCTTTTGTGAAATCCTTTGTTATTTGCGTCAACGGTGTCCATATAATGTGCTGTATCTTCATACCATAACCCACAAGTAAGGTGAGTTTTTTTAGCGGCTGGTCCATAGTTAAGTAGATTTTCCATGTAAGCACGGTAAGCATATGTGTTGTTTGGTGACGAGATTAGTTTTTGATTTAAATATACGTCAAGTTGATTAAAAAGGGAGTGCAACCAATTATTAACGGGGGCAACTTGAGTATCAGGCTTTAACTTTGTACCATCCTGGTTTAATATTTTGGCGTTTATATGTAATAATGTATGTGATAAGTCAATGTAGTCATCACCTGAACCGGGGACTTGAAACTCAATAGGACCATCATCACTTAAAGATGAGATTGGTTTATAATGAACCCACTGTCCACTCTCAATACTTGTCTGTGTCGAAGGCAGGGCAAATATATCTAACTCAGATTTTGCACATTCACACGAATGATTGTGTAGGAATGACATGATTTACTTTGAAAATATATCGTCACTATATTTATTTCTCTTAGCTCCTCTTCGGCGCGATGCTTTCAAGGTAATGAGAGGTTCCCGTCTCTTAGTTGACATTTTATACCCAGATCCCGACATCAGAGAATCGATCTTTTCATCAGCTTTTCTTTTTAAGTTAGCACTAGCTTCTTTAAATCGAGACCTAACTGAACTATCTATAGGGCGTGAATTTACCATATCAGATAACAAACCAACCCCCGCATCTAACGCTTCTTTTCCAACAGTTTTAAAACCACTAGACAACAAAGGAATTACTGACCTAAACAGTCCCCCCAAAAAACTTCCAATCCCATGCCCTCGCTGAAACGGAACACCTTTATAGACAATTCCTATACCAGAACCAGCTTGATGGGTATAATAATGATCGTAGGGACAAGAGTGAGATGATCTTTTATAATTCATCTTAGCCGTTGAAAGTGTAGTTTCACGCAGGAAATTCCGAATTGAAATGGCACTCTTGCACCGGTAGTTGTTCTTATATCTATTTCCATAGTATCAAATTCTCTACGTAAAACAGGTACATAATGAGCGGGTGAGAAAATGTGTGTTTTATATGCTCCATAATGGAATTCTGTTGGATCTAATGGTATTATTCTAAGCAACGTAGTTATAACATCACCAACTACCTGTGGTTGTATGATGTCTGTATAAACAAATAATTGTGATGGTAAGCCCAAATACAAATTAACAGGATTTTTACCAAATGAAACTTGCCGTAAATTTGTTTTCGGTTTAAAACCTAACTGTAGACTTAGTATTGGGGTTGTTATAAGAGAAGTTATATCGTTATTAATTGTTGCTACCCCAACCATTTTGGTTAGATTATCATATCTAAACTTTACATTATTTTTCAGTTGTGGGTTGTCATTAAAAGCTTGAATAAAATGGTCAACGTTGTCATATGTAGTTGCTGGTATATGAGTTTTTATATCTACAATTTTGGCTATCTTGTCAGTGGGTGACACTACTTTCTTTTTTAAATAAATCATATTTTCATGATCTTGAACATTGTACATTGAACAAGGGTATTGAAATTCTACTAAGCCAACTACCCATTCTCCTTCCAACTTTATACTCCTGGGTAATTTGGTTAAGAAGTGTGCAGTCGTATTATCGGTATAGTAGTCCGAGGAACTGTTACTTAACAATGTAATATAAAAGCTGTTTTCACTCATATTTTTTTTAAGCTTGAAGCGAGTATCCAAGAATTAAATTTGTTAGGATAACCTCGCCACTTCACTAGTACTTCTTTTCTGGCACCAACCCCACGTGAGCGTATTATTTTATCAATTTTATAATCAATGGAGGGGAGATAAGTCACTTTTTGTAATTCCTTAGAATAAAATGTACCAACGATAGGCTCACCTTCTAAATCTCTTAACGTATACACAACTCGTGGAAAGCGGTTTATTATTGAATCAATTCTAAATATTTCGTCACTCCAATTAGTTTCGTAACCCTTTTGAAATATATGTTTATATTTAGTAATTCTAACATGATCACCAACATTTAGTTTTGTGATTTCCAAAGTAAGTTGTCTATCCTTTTTTCTGTTATACAAATTACACCAAACAGTCATGATATTATCAAAATTTACATCGATAGGGCGCATTTTAATACTAGAATGATAACTGTGATTATAAGAATAAAGAAGTTCTTGCAAAATATCTATATATTTGTATGTATTCTTATGAGTAAAGTAACGCCACATTTTCATTTTAAGAGTTCTTTGAAACCTTTCTACTATACTTGCTTTAATGTCAGGATTGTTAGTAGTATAGTAGTTAATGTTTTTGCTCCTAAAGTAATCCCTTGCTGCCTTTGAAACAAATTCGGTGCCTTTATCAGATTGGATGTGACGAGGAGTAGAATTGGCTTCAGTAAATATGCTTTCAAAACAATTTATAACGGTTGTGGCATCTTTCTTTTTCATAGCTCTCGCAAAAGCATATTTACTGAACACATCAATAACACACAGAATATATTTGTATCCATCATTATATTGACTGTAAGTACCCATATCACTCAGATCAGCTTGCCAGAGTTCATTAAAGTTAGATAAGACGTATCTATTTCTTGTGAATCGCCTTTGAACCGGTTTATGCAGTGTGTACGTTTCTTGAGATTGTAACCAGTTCTTTACTTCGTCTTTGTTCATTCGTCCTTTCATTTGTTTACTTAATTTATTTAAACTACTGTAGCCTGCTGGATTAGATACATCGTAGTATATTGCATGAATGTCTAATAAGGGCTCCATCTTTCCCAATCTAGTTTCTTTTTGTTTGCCTTGAGCAGTACACTTGAAAGAGGTGTACTGGCGCTTGTGTCTTTAAATGACGATGACGATCGAGCACTTGATGGAGCAGATGATGCGTGAGGTTCACTGGATTGAGGTTTATTTATAAATTCTAGATTAGTAGGATTACCTATACAAGACGTAGGAACTTTTATATCTCTTAAAAATAAAGCAAACTCTTCCCATCCTGTTGGCTTAGGGCGTTTAAGAGATCTAACCGTATCGCTTACCAGATCGAGAATATTGCTGTTTGGAATAGTTCGATTGTTTATTACAACTTCACCATTTGTTTTCCACCATATTTTTGGTCTGCTTGACACAATACAAGTCAATAATGTTCTGGTTTTTTTCTCATATGATTTTGGTAAATTATCTATAATACGAGATGGACTGAATAGTACAGTTTCTGGATTTTTTGTACCAGACGGTGTAGCTGCAGTAACTGCAGAAACATCACCATCTGGTAGTGTTTTATTTGCAACTGATTCATAATTTTCATCCTCCTCCTTTTTGTTTACTTTTAAGTTTAAATCCTTACTTTCATCGTTGAGTTGATCAAACCCCTCCATCACTATTGGTATTTTAAATGGTTTTCGATCTGATTCAATAAAGTGCAAAAATCGTTGTAGTGCTTGAGAATATAATGCCCACTTTTCACGATCATTAATTTTACTCTTCAGGATTTTTTGCATCTCTCCGTCTAGGCGAGATGATACATTTTCGGGTTGGCTATCATTTCGTTTGAGTCTTTCAATAAAGTCTGGTTCAACTAACAACATTTTTTTTGTGTTTTCCATTTTATTTTATGTTACGGAGCTTACTAAGGCACTTAAAACTGCACCTAATATAATAGGTAGAAATGCACCTCCTTTTTGAATAATAACAGTTTTCCTCAATTTGTGTTTCCCTTTCGAAACTAGTTTTCGTAATGTGTCTTTATATTTGTTTAGTTTTGATTTATCTTTTGATTCCAGTGGTATTTTCCCTTTTAAAACGTTATAAATACACTCACAAATAATATTAATTTCTTCATCTTCACAAGATTTTAGCAACGCTGTGCGATACTTTGGTTTAAGTAACTGCAGTGCTTCAAGTAAATGTTTATATGTGTGTACTCTTGGATGCATTATTTGGAACTGATTAAAACGTGTTGATTCTTGTCGTATTTAAACCCTTTCTTGGGAACATATACGGTACAATGCCCATCAAAAGGAAATATTTTAGTTTTAAAACGACATATGTCATCGGTATTTTGCTTCAGATCAATCATAAGGTAACCATGAGCATCTTTAGTGGCATCTTTGTAGGCTTCATCTACAAATTTTGGGTTCTCCGGATAAACTTGTCGTGACAAGTAGCGAATTTGTGTTTTATCCCTCGGGTTTTTGAAGTATACAATATAGCTGGTATTCAATGAAATATCACGTTGTCCTTTGCCTTGATGAAATATGTTTTGAGTAATATAAAAAACACTTAAGTTTCTATGGTGACTTCCTTTTGTAAAAATATCAACGATTCGTCCATCCGATTCTCTCATCAAGTCATCAATTATGAGAAGCTTGGGCTTTTTTCCATCAAATAAAGAAAAATCTGGTATTCCTTGGCTATAATTTACATTTTCCAGATTGTACAAAGGTTGCATTTCATCATAACACCAAATAATTTCATCAAATTCAACATTACATACTTCTTTTGCATTGTTTAAAAAATTGGTAACAAACTGAGTTTTACCACACCCACTTGGACCCGCTACTATTGTAGTGAAAGGGTGGTTAAAATGAATCATTATAAATTTTTAAATATGTGTGTTCATATGTTAACGGATTGACTTCAAATGAGAAAATTTCTAGACCATAGCTTTTTAAATAAATTTTAAATAAAAAAAAAATGGGGTAACAAATAAAAAAAAAAACAAAAATTTTGCTAAATATTTTTTAATATTTATATTATTCTAGATAAATCACATAAAAATTTACAAAAACATATTTTTCGCCAATAATTTTATTGCTAAAACTTAAAAATTAAAAAAAAAACATCCTAAAATACAATATTATGTACAAAAAATAAATATGAAAATTGAATGTTCCGTGTATTTTTTTTTTTTTTTTTTTTAAGAATTATGAGGTATTCTATAATGACCCCACGCAAGAGTATCCGAAGTGTTTTTCAATAAATATCGTTTTGTGTCGTTGTAAGATAATGATATTTTATTGACATTTTGCGTAAATAAAACATGCTTTATTGATCGGAATCGTAACATTTGAGCATGTTGTATATTTCTATCAAATAAACAACTTTTATAGTCGTTAAGGGTTAATTTTTTGGTAACACACTTGTTTATTCCTTTAGCTTTGGATATAATACCACTATTTTGAACATCTAAGGCATACATTTTTGATCTAAGACCAACAAACTCTTTCAAAATTTTGCCATTATTTTCGTCTTTAAAAAAACCTAACCTCTTTTTATTTAGTAATGGTAAACCATATGCATTGTTGGGTGGGTAATCAGATGTATCATAATACAAGTTCAGGTCAGATTTAATGTCCTCATAAAAGTTAGCAGTGTTTATTTCATATATTAAGCTATCAGTATCCGTGTAAAGGAGCTTGAGATTTTCCGTATATTTGTATTTCATATAATTGTAGTGGAATTCGTACATTAAAGTTTTCGATAGATCTAAAATGCAGAATCCAAGGTAAATTGGTTTGTTATAAAAGATTTTTGTTTTTTTCAATTGCACAGCAGCTAAATTCTCAGAAAATATTGATAAACTATGAAATTCAGGTTTAGATATTAAGGACTGTACCCCTTGGGATTTTCCGCGATTTTCCCAGTGACTTAATAATTTAACATTCACACGTTTCGTGACATTTTCCATTGTTTTACCAAAAACAGAATTATTCATAAGTTTAAAGAAATCTTTTTCAAAATCAGATGTCGCCAGCGAACGCATTCGGGTATTCAAATCTATGTAACTTTTTAACCAAGTAGATTGTTTGAACTTCAACACACGATGGATTTTCACTAAACGCAACCCATTTTTTAAACATTGTTTAAGATTTCTGTAATGTAATACATAATTATATTTATTGTTTAAATTGGGAATCAATTTTTTTTCTTTAGAATCACCTAGACATACATTTTCTGGACAGAACGGCAAATCTGAATGAGAGTCATGTAATTCCTTGGGGTACTCTAGATCAACTTCTAATATAAACCCATATTCAGCATCGTCTGAAACATTGAAATCGGTATCTTTATTTACCCATTCAAATTTGCCAGACGGAAGACATTGTGACATAGCCCACCCATAGAGATTATTTGCGTCTAAGTACATGAGAAAAGATGAAGGAATATTTGGATCATAGTCTTCCATAAATGTATTATTTGCTTTTGCATGTCTGTTGCTACATTGGGAAATCCCTCCTCGAATGTTTTTCGCTATAAAAGCTATTTTGTCGACATCTGTTAAAAGTTCTAAACTTATTTTGGTAGTCCTCAACATCGAATCAAAGGAAATTCCAGGCGCGGTATAATAATGGGCGGGATCTAAACCATATGTCTTAAGACACACATTTCTAAAATTTTCAAATATGTCAGTTAGTAATAAAACATCTGTTTTCAGATAAAGATTGGAATAATCCCCCATATTTTTGCATTGGAAATGAGACCAAATATCTTGAGCATGTAGGAAATCGTTTTCGGAAATGTGACTGTCAGTAAGAGAACTATAGAATTGATCCTGTGTAGGAAGCGAAGTTAATTTCAGTGAATCATACGAAGTCATGTACTCATATGGATAGACACCCTTCCGTATTAGACGTTTAAAGTCTTCTTCACGAGGAAAGTTCAATTTCAATTCGTAAAATTGGTCAGTAGTCAAGTTTTTAGCTAATTTATCCAAGCTACTCGACATAAATTTAAGAGAATCGACAAATCTCAATTTTACAACACGATTATTCACTTGTAAAGACTTAGAAAACGAAATATACTTTTCTTTATTTTGTGGGATTAGTTCTATGTCACCATCTTCAAGACCAAGTCCATGTACAATAAAATGACTATCGTAATTGCTCAAATTATGGAAAAATACAGGTACAAAATTGGGTGGTTTGTATTTTTCAGAACAAAATTTATGTGCAACGCCTTCGTAAAGTCCAGTATGATAATTATAAGAAACGGTTGAGTCATCATTCAAATTTCTATCACAAATATAACAAGCATGGCTTTGCATAATGTCTACCTTATTAGCATCTGTTAGAGGGAAAGAAGTTTTAGCAAACGCATTACTTTTACAAATAGTTTCTAAATCTTCTTTTATGACTTTCATAAATGTTTTTGCACAGTCTTCACCTGTATATGTTCTGTACACAGATAACTTGTCATTATAAGAACACTTAATATAGTAACCGAAGCTATAAACTTCATGTTTTTGAATATTGGTAGTAGAAGATGTACTGGGGTTGTTAGAACAGGATTGAATTGGATTTAAAAATGCCTCAAAATCAGCGTATACAACAAAAGGTACTCTTAATTGTCGTTCATAATTATTAAAAGTAACTTGATTCGATGGAACATATTCGTTAAACCAATTTCTTGTGTCTTCTTTTTCGGATGGTAAGTTTGTGCATACGTGGAAGCAGTCGTTTTTTTGATGTTGGTTTAGTCTCTCGTGTGATGTAAATTTAATTAAGCAACCATCGCAAATATGAACAGCATGTTGTGCATTTGACAATTGCTTAGACACTAACCTCGATAAATTTTTGATAAAACAATAATGTCCTTGGTTATCTTTAGTTATGTACAACAAGTTTAAGTGATTAGACTTTTTTAATTTAGTTAAATGTAGTGGGCCTATAACATCGTGTTTTTTGTTTTGAGAGTTGTACTCGAGACCAAATACATTAATGCTAATATCATTATTTTTTTCAAATTTATGGATATCTCCCAATTTAAATGGAAAAGTTAAATTTTCAAAGTTCAATTTATTCTTATGTAATATGTATGAACTGACCATATTTGAATGACTTTTGGGTTCGTATAAACCAGACAATACAGCCCATCGAAAACACTCATGGTCATTGTTTTTTACATTAATAACCGCTTTTTTATTCTTTATATCACGAGGTAATTCGATAAAAGAAGAGCCGCGTAATGGATTATATTTGTTAATATTGAGATCGATATGATTAAATGTTACTAAACTCCACCCACTATCTTTTCTTTCAAAGTTTGACAACCTTATCACAATTTCATTTACTAGGGACGTAAAAACAGCAGCTTTATCAGTGCTGATATCAACAATACTATTACTTAATTGGAAATCAAATGTATTATTTAATTGTTTGGTATCTTGTGTAAAATTTGCATTAAGAATAAAATTTACTTTTAAAGCGTGATGTTTGTTAAGTGAACGATCTAATAATGTAAAGATCTTATCCTTGTGTTTTTGTAAAATAGTTTCGGGATCAAGAGGTTGGTGATCCATTTCATTAAATAATATTCTGTAAGTAGCGACTCTGTTTTTGAATGCATTTTCAATTAATTGGACATTAACATATTCACTATCGGATCTCAACACATTATTTTTGTGAATATTACTATTTAAATGGTTACCAAAATATCTTTTTGACACGAACTTTTTACACACCGAACATTCAATTTCAGAATTATTTTTTGTACTTACATTGACATCGGATAATGGTTCTTCGCTTGAGGATGTAGACATATCACGACTGTTGGAAGGGTAGTTTCTCTTCACTGGTACTTCTGCACCCGTACTTGTAGCTGTCCTTTTTCTCCCCAGTCCTACTTGGTTAGATCTGTAATAGAAAAAGTGAAACGTTAGTATTTAATACAAGATTTAAAACTTCAAAACAATGATTAAATTATTATCATTATACTAACTTAAGTTTTTTCGACATTGCTGGCAATATGCCTGCATTGTTAAAACCCCATCAATGACATCTGATGACAAGTTATGCATCGACTTATTGATATGCCCATCACATGGTGTGTAATAGGGTATAATATCTTCATCTTCCAAAAGCGCCTGAGGTAATTGATTGTCAATATACCACAATCTTATGTTTCTATGAAATACTTTTAAAATGAATCCTTTGCTTAAAACTGCAATTTTGTCGTGGGTTAAACTAGTTCCCATATGAAAGTATCCAAGCACCATTTTTAAAACAGTATTTTGTACAATACACAGACACAGTACTAGCACAAACACAGTAACTGGAATAAAGAATGATTTCTACACCAGAGACGTCGCTTATAAAGAACCTTCCAGGATCCCCACCCAACAGAGAACAATGAAACTGAGCCATAAAAAGGCAACAACTCAATGACACTGGTCAATGGTTTTGTACAAGTTTGAACAAGAATAAACTGTTTAAATTGCATGTCTAAATATACAAGTACAATATCAATAAACAATATAACAGGTTGGAACAAGAGTACTCACCCTTGACTATGCAGCTGGCTTAGTAATTCCCCGATCTCATACATTTCTTGATCACTTTCAATTTCTTCGCATAGCCTGACGAGCTCGGAATCGTAAACATCACAGCTTAAACAGTCCATCGTGAGATGTGCCTAAGAAAATAGTGATTACATTACAACAAATTTTTTCCTTAAAATAACAAACGTAGCTTAGTGATTTTATATTAAAGGGTGGAGAGTTTTATACATTTGCAAAGGGAAATAGATCAATATGATTAGGCTACAAAACAAATTACAACATGTGGTTATAAAACGAGTCTTAACAATTTTGAATAACAAAAAGTTGTTGTTTAAGCAGTAAGAAATATATAATACTAGTAGTACACAAGGGTATGTTATAAAATATTATCTAATGTCTTATATAATAAATACAGTTTTAACCTAGTATTAAAACTACACAAACACTTAGTTTACTTTTTCGTATTGTTTATAAAATATTTCACGCAAGTGTCCTTTGAAGCTATGTCTTTCGTTATGTTGTATATCACATCACGGACAGTCTCAAGCTGTGGATCTTGCTCAGTTGAGATGTAAGATTTTAATCTCACATCGGCGTGCTTCCAGTGCTCTTCTGGTGCGATGTTCCTAACTTTTTCAAGATCGTATATTTCTATCTTAATAAGGTGTGATGCATACGCAGCATCGTCTTTACCCGAAGATAGGTAAGCAACACCGGTATGGGAACTTTGCGACACACTGGAAGATCTCTTCACTGGTTTCACTTTTTTCTGCGGTTTTTCAAAGAAACTCTCGATACTATTTGCAGGACGTTTCTTCGCTATGGCTTGTTTCACTTTAAAACCGAGTGTGCCTTCTTCATCACTCCCTGAATCATCATGTTCAGGTTCAGGGTAATAAAAATTCTTGAAAGTGTTTTCCGTGAACTGTAACAATATTCAACAATAAGTTATACATCCGATTAACACACTTAACAAGTAACACGATGAACACAAGTTACAGAAAAAAAAAACACTGTTAAACAAATAGTACATAAAAATACTACATACATATTTTATAAAAAATAGTACATACTTATATTTGCCATTTTTTATAAGCACTGTAGCACGATTCAACACTATGTCACTGTACACTGAGAGAGCTCTGGTAACAAGCACGACTCGGTTCTGAATACTTATAGATCGTCACTGTCCATCGGCTTTTATAAGGATGTGACAATAGATTACCGTTAAAATCACGTTTCGACTAGTTTGTACCGCGCCCAACAGCCACCAACAAACAGTAATAAAATATATAATAGACTTTCGAATCTTTTGATGATTCGGAGAAGAAACCTATAATAAATCTTTACAAACAATATGGACCCAACAAACAAATTAAAAAATCAACGAGTTTAGTTCAGCCTACTACAAATACACGTTAGTACAAGTTACAAAGTTTATTCAGGTATTTTCTTAAGCATCTATTCAAGAACATAATATTTGACGAAATAAATAAATATGCAAAACTAGAACTCGTATTTTTAACTTACAGCTTAAATAAGTTAGTATAGTTTTGAAGCAGTTATTACTGTATAAAATACCGCATTACTATTGTAAGATTAGATTCGTATTATCCTTATGCTACAGGCAATATTTTTACATAGAACTTCCTCCTTTTTGAAGTCGGTTATTACAAAAAAGAGATGAAAGTAACATTGAGTACGTACTCAAATTTATGCAAGGTTAGGTTAGGTTAGAACAGCGTTCTTAAGACCAAAACAACTGTGCTGTGCTCGTAGCTAGTTTTAAGTAGGTAAGTAAATAAAGCAGTTCTTCAAAATTAAGTTTTCGAAGTTAGGTGATAGTTAAGTTAGAAGTAATGTTAAGTTGAACAAGATAAAATATATAAATAGAACAACGTTCGAAATGCAGCATATGTAGTGAGTAACAAAATACATACTTTGAAGTAAGGCTACCTGAAGTTAAGTAGTCAGTTAACGTATCCTGCGTTAGCTGGGCGTAGTCCTGTAGCTTAGGTTAGGTTAGGTTAGAATTGTGATCTAGCATAGGTTAGCTTAGATTAGTGATACGTACACCGTAGCACACATCACGTAGTAAGAAACCTTGGAGTAAAGAGACGATGTGAGACAGGCTGGGTTGAAACAGCGATTCCAATAAGAACCAAGGTGGCGGACCTAGTCTGATAGTTTAGGTATGAGATGTTTAGGTATTTGTCCAGCTTTACCTAAAGAATGTTCTTAAAAGATGTATACCGTTTGGAAAGGAAGTTGTAGGCAGTTGAAGCCAAAGAGAAATATAAAAGAGGGAAACAATAGTAGACCGTAATAAAAGTGAGCTCGGCGTCCGAGAGGGCAATAAAACCCGAGCTCGGGTAGACAATAGAAAAGGGTCGATGGGTCGGGGAAGGTGTTGCATTGTTAGCGTAGGGCGTTCTGTAAGTCCTGACAGAGCTGTCTGAGCGTCCTGGGACCTATTCCAAACGCTCCAAGTAGGGGGCTATTTTTTTTTTTTTTTTTTTTTTTTTTTTTTTTTTTTTTTTTTTTTTTTTTTTTAGGTTTCGTGGTCCGCCAAATCCGCCCTGGATGCCGCCCATCAGGCCCGTCCGCCCCGTATCGTAGTATCGGCGAATCCCTACTACTTTAGAATAAGGAAAAGAAGTTAAATGAAAGAGATATTTGCCGCGGATGTGGAAAAAAATATTATTAAATTCTCCTTCTTTTCGAGAACTGGCTTCAATAAATGGTATGCCAATTTTGGGTACAAGAAAAGTTCACTGAATTTGAAGACATGTGCACTGACCGTGGTGCAGAGAAGAAAGGCTTTAGTAAAAAGGATATAAGACCGACAACTATGTAACCGACAATTAGAATTAAGGATATGGCCATCTTACCCGTTATCTATGCCATGGTCATCACACCCGGACACCCCGGGAGAGATGGCCAATCGTGAATTTTAAAAAATACATATTTTTTAGACTATCCTATTAGAAATTGTTATTTTTGCTTCTATAATTTTAAAGTTCATTGTTTAAAGTTTAATAACAAATTAAAATTTCTATAATAATATGTAAGACTTTTTTTTAACAGCATTTAAGAAAAACTATGGCAAACTACCCCGGACTTACCCTAAACCACAGATTATATAATACTATACTAGTACAGATTGACGAAGCGGTACAAGGAAATGGAACGACCCTAACTCTGGCTATTCAACTGGCTATTTTCTTTCCCTCGATTATCCAACAGATGGTAGTAGTGAGACTGCGAATTATGCGTCCCGGTCACGCCATCTAATAAAGAAATGGGAACATGATGTGCGTGTTGTCGTGTTCTATAGCCTAACTAGAACATCACATGATCGATAGATGGCGCTTTATTCTGTTACGCGCGGACGCAAGTCAATGCAGAAACGAAGGCATCGTACTTGTACTTACGAGTAGCATCTCAATGTTTTATGCGCGCTGACCTTGAATCGTATCGTGATCTCTTTCAGACGGGCCGTGCCTATCTATACCTTTTTTCGTAAGCACAACAGCCACAAACAAACTACTATTTCTCGGGCGAGATAATTAATGTGGGAGATTGAAGGGTTTCGGTATTCGTTCGGAGAGTCATTATCATCTGTAAATGTATTTAATTCTAATTTATCCTTACCGGGCCATAACTGTTAAGGTTTTAAGCCTTTTATCGACTTTATGTTTAAACTTCACGGACCTTGTAAAAACTTTATAATGCACAATAATGTTTAGGACCGGTAAGGATATTACATTTGACAATAAGAATGACCCTCCACTGCTTTTAATATTAAATAAAAACAATATAGGTACAGGATCATCGTCTGTTTTATTTCATAATAATCATCAATTCATCACGTCATATTTACACTACTTAACTAAAAATTGTTATTTGTGCAACAAGAGAGCAAAGTTGTTTTTTGTTGCGAGTGCTGATTTTGAGCCCCGAGCAAGCGAAGGATTCTATGTTTGAATTACGAGCGTAGCGAGTGATTCTAATTTAGAATCCTGAGTGTAGCGTGCACGAGATGCAAAAAACTTTGCTCTCGTGTGGCACACACAACTTTTCACCTCAACAGCGAGAACATATTACACATACCTTTGCAAAGGTAGAAATTTTAAAGTACATAAATCGACAGGTAGAAATATATACCAACTCGATTATTTAGGACCTAACCCATAATTACATGGGGTCCCGCTGCATATAAGTACCTATATGCTGATTTCAATGACATTATTAATTAGAAAATAGACACCGCTGAAATGAAATAGAAATATAATTAAATTGAAATAATAACCTTCCAACACTGTACCAGTCCCTCACGACCACCATAGTTGTCATTATTTGATCAAATTGGAAGGTTGGACGGATATATTACGTGTTTATTTATTTCATACGAGATTTTGTTTATAGTTTAATAAATATTTATACTCGTAAAGCACTAAACAAAATTGATGCAAAAGAAAATAACAATTTGAACTCGATAATTTTTAAAGAACGTTTCAAAACTGCGTCTATGATAAATTGATAAAGTCATAAATTATTGGAGAGGTATTTACAGTATAAAGTTAAAAAATCTTATTTTATTTAAACAATAATCTATTTGATTTATATGTAACTAGCTGTGCCCCGCGGTGTTACCCGCTCATCCCACGGGAACACTAAATTTATTCGGGATGAAAAGTATCCTATGTCCTTTCCCGGGTCTCAAACTATCTCCATACCAGATTTCATCTAAATCGGTTCAGCGGTTTAAGCGTGAAGAGGTAACAGACAGACAGACCGACAGACAGACAGACAGACACACTTTCGCATTTATAATATTAGTATGGATGGATAAATACTTCTTCGGGTATTTATTTTTTGGTGTAACGCGTATTCGGAACATGTTCAAGTTATTCGAAGTCGGATTCGAAAATCGAATTTCGAATCGATAGCGTCTTTATTACTCTCTTTTTCATATAGATATGAAAGAGACAGAGTGCATCGAAATTCGAATGATTCGAATTTTATACCGTGAAATACGCCAACTTTGCCTCCACAGGGAACTTTGCCCAAAACGCTACTTAAAAAAAACCGGCCAAGAGCATGTCGGGCCACGCTCAGTGTAGGGTTCCGTATTTGCTCATCCTTCACAAGAGACGGTCAAAGACGGGAAAAGGTCGTAAACGCCAAAGTAACTGTAATTACTTATTACCTTCTGGAAGTCAACTTACGTCCTTTTAAAGAAAATTATGAAATTTTGCGCTAACTCGAAAACGGATGGACCTATTTTGTTCAATATAGTTTTCATTGAAAGTACTTATAAAGACTCATTTCCACGAATTTTTCCATATTTTTTTGACCTGTGGTTGAAAAGTTAGAGGGGGGGACACTATTTTTTTTGTTTTCGCAGCGAATATTTACAAAACTACTGACTTTATCAAAAAGTAATGTTGAGAGACCCCTATTATTTTTAACAGACCTATTTAACGACACCCCACACACTAGGGTTGAAACGAAAAAAAAAATTCACCCCCACCTTAGGTGTACGAGAGGTACCCGAAAAAAACATATTTTTTTAGTTTTTATTTTACCGTTTTGTCGGCGTGATACATACACATACTCTTACCAAATTTCAGCTTTCTAGTGCTAATGATCACGGAGCTAAGCCGCGGACGGACAGACGGACAGACGGACATGGCGAAACTATAAGGGTTCCTAGTTGACTACGGAACCCTAAAAAAGAAACGTTACTGTAGACAATTTCAACATGATTATGGCAACACTACTATTTTTAGTGGAAAATAGATTATATCTGTGGTATCACTTCATTCCGTAACGTGTTGGAACTAGTTGAATAAGGTGCGTGATTTGGCGGGGCAATTCTAGGTGAAGTTCTGGTGTATTTTTTGCAGAATGGGGAAGCATCAGGTGAATGTATCTTATTACTTGTTATAAAATAAGAACTGTAGAGTATTTTTACTGTAGTTTGTATTAAAAATACTTATTAAAACCAGTTATGATGGTGTTATCCAGTAACTTGCTAACCTATGAATGCTAACATTGCCCAGCCTAAAAAAGGGTTAGGGTTGTCACCTTGTCGTAATTTTACCTGACTGCGTAACACAAAAACATAGAATATTCACGACAATTTTTATTTAGATTATTCTAACGTGGAGTAAAAAAATAACAGCCTAACTATTAGTGCCCAATAATAAGCATACGTTTTTCATTTTGATAATGGTATTGGTGAAGAACGTTTATCAACCAAAAGTGACAACCCTGACAATTTCAAACTGCTTGATGCGGCTTGTATGGGGGTAAAACAAAATACCTATGTAACATTGCCCACCCATATTGCACACGTGTTTGTATAGTTAAGACCAAGATATTTACGTGGAGCGCCATTATTACCCAAGATTTTATACTGATCCTTATCTTAACGTTGTAGGGGCTATAGTTACGAAAATAATCGATTTGGGCAATGTTGGCAAAAGTTTAGATAACTTTACCCAAGGTGAAAATTGATAAAACACGTTGGTTAAATGTAGATTTAAAAATTGTTTCTCGTAATAAACGCATGCATATGAATACGACGGATGCGTTAGACAGAAAAAAGCTTTAGCCCGTCATAGAAAAATAAGAGAAATTCGGGTTTTATGAAAAAAGCGGGCAAAGTTGGCATGTTTCACGGTAATTAACCTGTGGCTGAGAAATGACAATTCGCAGTCAAAAATTGTAAAAATTAAAAAGCTACTTTCTACTCACGCTCGAAACAAAATCGCATTTTGTTCACTGTTAAGGTGCGACCACACCGCCGCTTAAAATACGGAGTCGGTACGGAATCGCAGTGACGCATCGTATCCGTACCGTTTTTATCGCATGCCCTCCACACCGCCGCTTGAAATACGGAGTCGGTACGAAATCGCAGTGACGCATCGTATCCGTACCGTTTTTAACGCATGCCCTCCACACCGCTGCTTAAAATACGAAGACGCTACGGAATCGCAGTGACGCATTGTATCCATTGTATAATAATCCAGTGAATAAAGAAGTTTGACCTTACAAACGGTCCAAAAGTTTTGAATTTTTGATGTTTTCTAGGATGGTTAGTGAGTGTTTATAATGCAATTTTTTTAAATAAAAAAAGAACCGACTTCAAAATAACTGAAAAGCCAAAAATAACCCGTTCATATACAGATTACATTTCAATCACTTTTTGAAGTCGGTGCAAAACCTCACGTAAATATATAATATCCAACAAAAATATGCGCGGCATCATTTTTCATAGTAAAACTTGAGTGGTTTGGCACCGACTTCAAAAAGTGATTCAAATGTAATCTGTACATGAACGGGTTATTTTTGGCTTTTCAGTTATTTTGAAGTCGGTTCTTTTTTTATTATTTTTTTTTTGCTTTTTAGTGATTCAAATAAAATACTTAGGTATGGCGGGGTGATCGGGTAGGTCTGTTTGCATGTATTGGTTTGGAAGGTTCGCTACAAAAATCTTTCGTATGGGAAAGTCACGACGTACACGGTGCGTCTCCGTATTTTAAGCAGCGGTGTGGAGGGTATGCGATAAAAACGGTACGAATACGATGCGTCACTGCGATTCCGTAGCGTCTCCGTATTTTAAGCGGCGGTGTGGAGGGCATGCGATAAAAACGGTACGGATACGATGCGTCACTGCGATTCCGTACCGACTCCGTATTTTAAGCGGCGGTGTGGTCGCACCTTTATCTCGCAGCAAAGCCGCTATGTTTGAGCTGGTGAGGTGAAAATACTATTTTATTCTTTTTACATGACCGTCGCACAATTAAAAAGGATCATGATTATATCGCGTACATTACTTATCAACATACTTGCTCGTAAATCAAGGGTTTTTACATTTGAGTCCGACCGAAATATGATTTTTTGCCGAAACCGAAGGTTTGGTTTTGATTGTAGTTCCGGCCTTTGACTTTGAGTAAAATGTCACTGAGACGTTTTTTCCACAAATTATTGAAGGATCAAATATGTCGCTGGCTTAATTGACCGAGCGAGCGAAGGCTCCGTTTCAGCTTGGCCCAAAATTACTTCGTATGTCAAGATATTTGGATGTCTAGATGCTTTCTGGCTGTTCTCCCCTAAAGGTGGTATTTCTTAATTGATTCTCAACCAATTTTGGGAGTAAGTTTGATAAATATAAATATAGGTACATATCGTCACTTGTAATATGAATTAAGGTAACCGCCAAATGACGAGTTTTCAGGAGAGGCCAAAAACGAAATTGCAAATTAAAAAAGTGCAGTAACATTTTATTTCCTAATCCGATTAAAATGATGTAAAGTAGTTAAAGCTCAAATTTGTAAGATCTTTCAGTTGATAATGGTCTCAAAAAGGCTGCTATTATAGTTTAGAAAATAGCGTGGCGCTTACGTTAATTTTTTTCCAAAAATTAGGAGTTACGTTAACACAACACAACATTGATTTAAAAAAATGAGCCCTAATTTAAAGTAAGTCACAAACACGTAAAAAAATCTAAAGTAAGGGACACCCATTTTCAAAACGTGGACTTACATTAGCGGAATTAGCTATGGAATTTTTAAACTTATCCAATTGTAATAAGGTTTAACATAGAGTTATTTCTTGTTTTTCAGTTAATTAGTGGCAGGATAGTAAATCGTGATAAAAACCGGTTTATAAGCGGAAACAGTTTCTTTTTTTCATATAAAAACCAAAATTGGTAAAGGCACCTTTAGATTTAAAGAGTATTAAAAAAACACTTTTTCCTCACTTTGCTTTTCTTTCTCCCTTTCCTACAATATTTATGTACCTTTTTTACCTACGACTTTTACTGCACATTCTGCTTTCCCTTTTTCTCTTTCCTTTTTATTTCTTTCTATATAGTTTTCTTCGTATTTATTACCTTCTTTCTGTTCCATTTATCAACTCCCTTCTTTTGATTTGAGTGACTTAAGTTTAAACTTCAGCTTAACGTTGTATAATTTCGTTTAAATAATCAATTTTGTCTTTACAAACCCTAAGTCCTATTTTCAGTGTAAGGCTTGTCCCTGTCTGAAACTAGCCGAATGATCTTTATTTGATTCTTCGTTATTAATTTGACCATTTCCTGGCAAACTGGTGACTAAATGTTTCTTCACATAATTAGTTCACATCACTATTATGAACTTGAACGTCAAGGGGTACATTTACGACTGAAATGCTTCGAATGCCTTCGCTATTGGGCTTCGACATCTTTCTTATAGAGCTGAAACGGATTTAGAGATTTTCTTATATCTTGTAAGATGTTGTTTTCTCGCGAACTACTTATTTGAAGCATCATTGGTGTCCCGTTATTAGTAGAAAGTATGGCCCAGCTCAACGCCTTTCTCTGGCTGAAAAAAATAATGGTCAAGCGGCAAGCAAACAGTTAACGTATTTTATTGAATCATCGCATCAATACAATGACATTACGTTGGATACGTAGGCTACTGAAAAAAATAATTGGGAGTATCTCAATGTCACTAACCTCCACCATATCACTATCACTACCATCATTCATTCCTGTCTCTTGTTTTCTAAAAATAATATACAAGTATATACATTTTATTATGCCTACATGTTGCTACATGGTAGTGGCAGTGACTGATTTTCACAGAAAAAGTTTTCACAGTCCGTTTAACTAGACATTTAAGAGATTCCCTAAAAACGAAATGCATTAAGCCAGATTGTTTCAATTAAAAGTCCCTAATTCAAGAATTAGACATGATATAAATAGGCATAATAGCTAATTAATAAATAACTTAACTTTAAAAAGTTTAAAACATCAATTTCTATTTGATACAGGAAATCCCGACAAACTTCATTCCGCCTTAGAACTCCCTTTTGAGGTGATAACAATTTCTATAATACTTACTTAGTACTTATCCTTTTCAAATTTCCCTTAACTTTTGAAAGTTTTTTTTGTGTAATATTATTATTTATTTATTTTTTATGTCGTTGAGGGCAAACGAGCAAACGGATCGCCTGATGTAAAGCGATTAATGTACTTAACTCGTAATTTTTAACTGTACTTATAAAAAAAATTAAAAAAAAATATTGCCACCAGAACAACAAAAATACATGACAGATAATATAAGTACTACATTGTCGAAGACACTGATAACTGTACCTACATTTGTAAACGAATATAAACCTTATTTTAATTATTGATATATAACAACGCAATCGCACAATACTGTCCTTATCACGAATTGTTGGAACCAGGGATCGTTACCGGTATTCATAAAAATTACAAAAATATTATTACAGACTTTATTTGAAATACCATTACATATAATTAAAGTATTGGTATAGAACATTGAAATTAGCTCAGTAAAATAAAGAAATGTGTAATAATAAGCGAAATACCGAAATTTAATACCAGTATTTGTATGGAGTCGAAAGCCGGCATCCGATCGCTGGTCGGTACAAACTAAAGTGGCTATCATATCCATCACAACACCAAATCGTAAACAGATGCACGCGGTAGTGTTTGTAATTGCTTCCTACAGGCAAATGTATGGTCGTCTCACCGGTATCTACTCATTAACACTGCAAAGGAAAGAGATGGTCGCAAAGTTCCTGGTAACCAAAATAACGTAAGCACCAGGTCCGTCTTAATTCAGTACATAATTTTAATGTAACCGTCATCACTCGAGGCTTGGGAAGACAAATAATAATGTAAGAGGCATTAATTGCTTTAAAAACTACGAAAACTTTAATGTTACTGACTAAATTATATATTCACCCAGCTTGCAGTAAGCACAATTTGTGACAAGATTAGACTATAATTGACTTTAAATGGTTGCTGTCTTATATAATCCCGTTTAATTTTTTTTTACCTATCTAATCTGAGCATATAAATCATTTGTGTACCTTATTATTTACATGATTTGATTCAAAAACTAAAAGTATAACCCATTTAATGTAAGAACCATTTTATATTTTTTATCTAGCTTTGAAGCTAACGTAACAGTCAATCGGTAAAAAAGTGCTATAAATTGAGTAATGTAAGAGTCCGTTATTTACCGATGAGTCTTACATTAATGACTTTTGTTCAACTTTGGCCAATACTTGTGGTTACGTTAATCTGATATTAAGTAATTTACAAACAATGTTCCATACACCAAAATAAATACAGATAACTAAAAAAAACGGTCAATTTTTGTTTAATGTAACCAACATTTTTTTCAAGATATCGTAATTTTAATAACAGCAATGGATAGATCGTCAAATTTACAGACGAACTGTATACTTAACTCAATTTCGTCATTTTGGCGGTTACATTAATTCATATTACAGGTGACGATATTTATTTTTTGCTGATTCAGTTTTCCAAAAGTTAAAGGATATGCGAGTTGAAAACATAAAAAAAAAACAAATGTTAGCAATTCCAAAACTAACTCTCACAGTCTACAGCTCAGGCACTCCGCACTAGTATTACAGGGTTCTTTAATTCAAAGAAATGCTAATAATATCATATTGTTTGAATAAAACAGTTAAAACGGATTATACCGCGTATATTATTAATTCAGCCTTCCTGGGACTATCATAAGTGACACTGGGTCTAAATTAATATACCCAAAAAATTTAAAAATATTAGAACAAAACCATTGACACAATATTTTGAGTAAAATAGAAAAACTAAATCAAAGTAAAAATACATTTATCGAGCCTAATCGATATCGGTTAATTAATGCAACACCCAAACATTTGGATATACAAAAGAATTTTGGGTGCTTCAGTGGCCGACGGAGTCAGGCGGTAAGCCATAATTACGCCGTAAGTTATAATAATCAGCATAGTGTGGTAAAGTATTTTTTTAATTGAAAATCTTTACATTCAGTTAAGATCAAAAAGTTTTGCTTAAAGGATCTCTCATCTAGTGTTTTTTCCTCTTTTTGCAAAAATCGTGAATTTTTACTTCTAATAAGTTTTCCATTAGAAAATCAAAATGACTATTTATTTATATTTATATTAATATGTACAAAAAATATTAAGCAACCGCTTCGAAGAAAATTATAATAAGTTTTGAAAAATCAACAAAAATTGGTTTTTACCTGCCAAATCAACTTAATCATTATTATTTTTTTTTTATTTATTTATTTGGTTCACCAACAATTTTTATAAATAATGACACAAAGGTAAATTAAGAGAGAGTGGGATCCCACTTCGATTGCAGTAGATCGCATTCAATTTTTCTTTCTTAATTTACCTTTGTGTCATTATTTATAAAAATAAAAAAATGTGGTATTACCACATAAAAAATATGAATCGATAAAAAGATTCTATACAAATAATCACCAACAATTGTTTACACTAAATACTTACAACCTTTTATAACACAATGCTATCATCTAAGTGTAACAATCACTTATAGGTAAACACTGCATGCGTTTTATTATAAAACTAGTTAAATTATTACCTACTTAACACTAATTGTACTTAAAAGTAAGTTATGCGCTTTACTGGCCTAAGCTTTTTATTTATGAAAGGTTTTTCCTAAACATTTATGAATAGTTTTTTTAAATTGCTGCATCGAGTCAAAGTGCACATCCGTCTCATGACAGCTATTAAGGGTTTTACAAAGCCGTGGTACAGGTAAGTTGCTGCCGAGAACAGTTCGTCTAACATTGAGCAAAATAGTACATAATTATAGAGCAGTCAAATTTCTCTGCGCACACTTTGCCCCGCCAGCCCAGAATACAGAACCGAACAAGCTTGCAGAGTTGCGTCTTGTGACGATGATATGGACTTAGCCTCAACAGTGTGATGATATGAAGGTACTCCACTCCATGTTGATGGACCATCAACTGCCACCGCAGAAGATGAAGTTGATGGTTGTATGTTTTGCTGCCAAACTTTGGCTGATGATGACCTAAAATTCTTCATCTGATTCACAATTCCATTGTTTCCAGCATAGTGTCCTCTTCTTCCTCCTCCATAGCATCCTCTTCTTTGTACTTTGCAACTTCATTTTGCACTTTATTTTCAAAATGATTGATGCACAGATATCTGCTACGCAGTTCATCATGGCTTAAGTGTGGTTATGCTTCCTAAAACAATAAATTAAGTATTTTAACATAAATAAAACTCAATAATTTGCTTTAGGAGGACTTTTTTCTCTAAAAGAATTCACAATTCACTTAACTTGGTAATAACAAATTATAAATAAACTAAGTACATGTGTAATTGGGTAACCAATGAGGTACTTATGTGAATAAAAATTAATTTGTTACTTTAGTATTAGCAGCAACACAACCTTTTTGTAGCGCAGATTTGAGAAGTACCAATGTACTTAGATAAAATATTTCACATACAAACACCAATACACTTAACTTCATTCTTTACAAATGTTTCAACTTGGCCCAAAGTTCTATAATAGATGCTACACAAAACAGAAAACATAGAACTTGAAGGTCAAGCAAATAGTTTAATTTTAAGCATGTGCTTATCTCATTTAGCGACTTTGTAATTTGTTTGATTTGAATGATGTTCTACTATCTTACAAATTACAATAATTTGGACTAGGGACTAATTATTCATTTTGTTTTTATATAGAATAAAAGCTGGCTATAAAAATGTGATTTGTTTATCGATAATATCTACTTTATTTCAAATGTTTAGTTCGTCTTAAAGACAATACTTACCTATATACCTAAGTGGACTTGCCTACCTATATACTTAAGTGGACCTATATACCTGAGTGGGTCAATAGATAGAAAAAAAAACTTACCGCAATTAGAAATTTCGTTTGTCAGTTTTCACAAGTCGACGACGTGTTCAGATCCAAACAATGTGTAGGTGCGGTTTCGAAGCCGTATCTTGATATTAATATATTAATCCGCTTCAAGTCCGTGTTAGGTAGCGTAGCGTAGGTCAGTTAAAAAAAACTTCAAGCATGGTTGCAAACTAAAATCGCATTCAAACAACAAATCGAATCGGAAGTCAGTACTCAGTGCTGCAAACTCCCACAGGTAAGGTAATAAACAAAACAAACAAAAACCAGTAGGGCTAACTCCGATGTTCAAAATTCGACCGTCGTATAGTGCCATCCCTCTCGATCTGCTGTCTAAGTATATGGGTAAACGGGACAGCATTATACGCCAGCCGATCGAACATCCAAAGACAAAATCAGTCGCGTTTCGTTCCACTCACAAATCGGTTGACGATTATCGGATTTCAACGTTGCCAAATGACCGCACACTTATATTAAATATGGTGTATTTACACCACTTTTCAAAAATCAGGCGATTTGCTCGATTCCAAAAAGTAATTCTTCTAAAGATTCTTAAAAATCATATAAATATATTTATAATCTGACAAATCAGGAGAGTTTGCAGCACTGTCAGAAGTATGGGAACGGTCTGGAAGGAATGGAATGCCCAGTTGACAGATTCATACTGTTGCCAGAACGAATTTACGTTTTCGGAAATTTCGCAAAGTGCATACCTAATCCATAAAGGGACGGTTTTGAACAAAATCGGACGAAATCTAAAAAATTAACAAGATCTAAATGAATACTACCTATGGGATTGGGTACAAGTTATTAATATTGGTTTATTCATCGATATATTCTTTATTTTTCATCTTTTTGAGCGTGCATAGCTTAAAATAAGCTAGTCCTCCAATCATAATAAGCTCGACGAGTCTCCATTGCAAAAGTCTTTAAAGAAACGACGATTGTAAACGGGCGCTCAAGGTACGATTTGGAGTTTCAAAAAGCCGGGAAACTGACATTTTTTTATTGGTATGGCCACCCCGTCGTAGGCTGTGTGTGAGCGCAACAATGGGATACACATAAAACGCCATCTAGCGTTACCACTGCAAACAACTACGAATGCTTGGATGCTAAAACATAGCTAACACTTTCGTGTTCTCGGTTGATTATTTATAATTATTGTTTTCTTCGAAATAAGATGATAAATCATTTTATGTTTTAGGTTTTGTTTATAAAATATGCTATAGTTTATTTTAATCACGAAAATTCTGCTTAATTTGGCTGATTCATATTTTATTAATTTACAAATGTTAACGGTAGAGCCATCTATTGTTGACTCTCAGTACTAAAAGTAACTTCTTCGGCTTGGGAGGCCCTGCCTAAACCCTCCATGACGCGTTCAAGAACATTATGACCACCATAAAAACAGACTGTTTTGTTATAACAAATTTCTTATCTGTAAAAATGTTATTATTACTAAATAATAACATCGATTTCGATAATATTATTTATTCAAATTTCGAACATCTCTGAAAACAAAGAAATTTGATTTAAATAAATAATAAGGGACAATCTTACACAAATCGACCTAGTCCCAAACTAAGCAAAGCTTGTACTATGGGTACTAGACGACGATATACACAATATATAAATACTTATATAGATAACATCCATGACCCAAGAACAAATATTTGCCCCGGCCGGGATTCGAACCCGGGACCGCCGACTCAGTAGGCAGGTGTCTACAAACCGAGCCAAACGCGTCGTCGCATTTGACCCCTATTATAATATCAGTCGAGATGACGTTTAGTTCGAAATGAATTGTCAATTTGCACATCAAATTTTACAAATTTCGCACGTAGGTACCTAATAATTCGGTGAATAGAGACTAAAGTACTATGGGTGACCTTACAAACGGTCCGGTAGTTTTGAATTTTTGATATGTTGTCTAGGATAGTTAATCAGTGTTTAAAATGCAAAATGCACAATCCCCCCCCTCCGCGCCCGCCGCCATATTGAAAAAACTGGCACTTTCTCTACAACATTGGCCAAGCACTGTTCTAGCTAAAATGCTCCTAAACGAAAATATAATCCAGAAGTTTGTTTTTGAGTTGGAAATTGCAATTTCTTAAGTTTTTTTAAACGTGCATATTTCTCCGTAACTATCTGTCCTAGAGACAAAATATAAAATGGAGAATGTAGTAAATTTAACTCTCTATAACATTGTCGAAGCTTTCTTCTAGCTAAAATGCTCCTAAAGGAAGATATGAGCAAAAATATGAAGAAAGTGCCGGTTTTTTCAATATGGCGGCGGGCGCGGAGGGGGGGAATTGTGCATTTTGCATTTTAAACACTGACTAACCATCCTAAACAACATATCAAAAATTCAAAACTACCGGACCGTTTGTAAGGTCAAAATCCTTTATGCACTGAATTATAAGTAAGATATCAAACGATATGATAGTTGGTCCCGACTCTATAGTTTGTCTATGAATAAAAAAAACTATGACAGCTGCCAGAAAACTTCATTACCGCCATTACCGGGTAATATTTGTCATAATGTGCGACTCCTAAATGCATCATGGAGGCTTATGATATGTGGCTAGATAAAG
Source organism: Apotomis capreana (assembly GCA_947623375.1). Classification (NCBI taxonomy): domain Eukaryota; kingdom Metazoa; phylum Arthropoda; class Insecta; order Lepidoptera; family Tortricidae; genus Apotomis; species Apotomis capreana. The sequence continues at coordinate 117,010 of OX392513.1, read as the reverse complement.
TAGTGTACGTAACTGTACATAATTAGGCATTAAAACCCTCGTGTGCTGTTATTATAAAACTTGCCTTCGGCTCGTTTCATAAACCCACACTCGTGTTTGATACCCTTCATTATTTACAGTCACATAAACTACTATATTGACCAGTCATAAAATTTGATAATAATCCTCCCTTAAGTGGAATGTAAATCGAAAGTAGCAAAACTATATTACAATAAGCATCAATAAAAAAAACTAATGATATTTTATTTTCATGATGTTACATATTCAAACTGAAAGAGACAAAACATCATTTGACAGTATAGCACACTTACCTATAGCACTATGACCAGAACATGGCCAGGCTTACTTCAAAGGCTTGACTCATATACCTCAATGGCTTGACTTGAAATATTTCATCCATAATAAATACCTAATCAACCATAGAGATTGCTTAAAAGCGAAAAATTACTCTCAATGAAAATACTTCTCAACATATCAAAAATTGTAAAAGCACAACGTGGAAACGCCATCTATTGTCAACAAGGTATAACATTATGATACTTACAAAACTCTGTTAAAGTTGACAAATATTAACACCGTTCTATGTCGTTTATGTCGCTACTGAAACACCATTTTAATTCATTTTCATACTTACAGCGGCATCTACTTTCTCGACGGTAAAATCTTTATCGGCGTACGCTCCCGTCTATGAACATTGCAGTTCCTCACCATTTATTCTCCTTGGTTATAATAAAAATGACGCTCAGAACTCGAGTCCCATACAACACTCTTCATGACTGCCATCTGTGTTAATAGTGATAAATGAATGGTTGTGGTATTGGCACCGTGACTTCAAAGGAAAAGCAACAACATGAAGACTAAAAAACCGAAAATATGTACAATTTAGATATAAGCCCCGCCGCTTCCGACGCGGCGCCACCGGCCGCGTCCCTGCGCTGCGTTTTCCTATACGTAGTCGCCAGTTTAGGCCTTTGCTGCCTCAACGACCATCCATTCTCCGCGCTACATGGCCTGCGCCTATTACCACTTCAACCGTGCAATACTGTGAGCTGTGTCGGTTACCTTGTTTTTTCTACAGATATCCTCATTTCTGATTCTATCACACAACAAAACTCCGAGCATGGCCCTTTCGGAAAAACCAGCGAAAAGTGACTTTTTTTTACTTTTAAATTGTATCAATTTTATGTAAGTATATCAGGTTAAAAACATATTATAGATAAGAGTAGGTATACAAAAATAGTTTTACAATGTAAAATAAAAGGTTTAGTGTTTTTTTCTTTCGCAATCAGTTACTACACTATAGATAGTGAATAAAAATTTTTTTTTGATTATTCATAAAAATTGAGTTTAATAACAATTTTACGACGCAAATTTGTAGTTTTACTTAAATATTTAGGAACCCTAGGGTTATTCAAGGTCACGCTGCCGACGACGCCGCCGCCGACCACTTTAGGTGGGCGCGCCGCCGCCGGCTTATATGTCATCGGCGCTCATGCCTACTTGGGAGGGTCAAATATGAATATACGCCATATAATTAAATCATTTTAATGTACAGTTAGTCTAAGATCTGATTTAGAATTTATTCTCACTCTAAAAAACAGTTCCTAATATTCTAATCGCAGCGGCTTCGTGCAGTGTTTACTCTTTTCGTTACTAGTAGTATGGATATAACGAAAGTATTTTCATTTTAATATTTAATCTGTCAAAATAATAGAAACCGCACCCCTTTTTCCAAAAAGTTTATTAGTAATTTTAATCATTATGCTTATACTATAAATACGAAACGTTCCCAGGAGGTCGCCGCGCCGACGCCGGCGGTCGCAGGTCTGGCGCCGCTCGCTCAGGAGTCCCGCACGAGGCGCACGGTGCGGCGCAGCAGCACGGGCGCGCCGGCCCCGCGCGCGCCCGCAGCCCCCCGCGCGCCGCGCCGCTTGGCCACGATCACGCGCGTGTAGTTCAACGCGCGCCCGCCCTGCATTCAAATTAAATTAGCTCGACGAGGGCTCCGTTCCACCTCGCATCATCATTCGCGGACGACCGATCGCACCATTCGTACGCACCCTGTGACTGACCGTTATTAACAAATGAAACTCGGTGAAAATGAGCCTCGAACTAGAGAATAGACGACGGGTGAGCGATGAGTACTTACCCTCGGGTGGCCGCTGGTGACGGTGACGCTGGGCCGAGCGCTCGCCGCCGCTGCAACCGAAGAGAGCGTTAACCCGCTAATCTCTTAGCGATAATAAACTCAATATTTCGTTTACAATCACGTTTGAACGTACCTATCGTATTTTAAACCTTACTCTCCAAACAAAAGTAAACAGTTTTTAGAAATGACTAAGTATTATAAATTATAATTTAAATAATCTTTATTTATATAATCTCTAAGTGTGTTCGTCACATAACTCGTCCTTACACGATTTAGACGCAATTTTGTGTAAATCTGGATAGTTTGAATACACCAATAGTGAGCCTGGTATATGGCATCTATATCGCGTTTTCTTCAAAAGTAAAACGTTCCAGCGTGTTATTCCTGTTTTACTTTAAGCTTTGATCTTTGTATCAATGATTTAATATAAATAAATAAAAATTATGGTGTGTAGCCACATAAAAACGAATAAATTATTATTCTATTCTATAAAAAAAAATTAGACATTATATGTATCAAAAATTTATAAATTGACATTTCATAATATTGATCGATACTTTTCTTGCCTAGCTATTAAGACTAGAATATTAGAAGTTTTCATGAAACTTAATCAGAAAAGCACACATGTAACTATTTATAGACACCTGCCAAACCGAATAAGATGAAATTTGGTATCTTCATACCTGTACTGTGAGTCCCAAAGAAGAACACACGATAGTTTTTACCCCGAAATTTGTGAAAAGGGGAGTGGAAAATTGTATGGAGAATGAATAACCGCGAAACCGATTTAGATGAAATTTATGATAATCAGGGGTCAGACTTTCTTTCGGACGGTAAGACTAATGGACAACTATGGAGCCGTTTCTTTATTGTATTTTACTTTTGATATAACTTTATTGTAAAAAACCTAACTTAAGATTTTAAATGAATAAAGGAGATAATAATAAGAAGTCAGTTCTTGAGAATGGTCGTACCACGCTCTATTGGGATCGATCTATCATCACGGACAGGACTATTGTAGCCAATAAGCCTGATATCGTGTTGGTAGATCGATCCAAGCGCCAGGCAGTGCTCGTCGACGTCACCATCCCCCATGACGAGAACCTTGTGAAGGCCGAGAAGGACAAACTCAGCAAGTACCTTGAGTTGGCTTACGAGGTAACCGCCATGTGGGATGCTGATTCGACGATCACTGTCCCGATAGTCGTTTCGGCGAACGGTCTTATAGCGAAGAGTCTCGACAAACATCTTAAGAGACTCTCGCTAGATGGCTGGATCAAGGGTCAGATACAGAAAGCAGTACTCCTGGACACAGCGTGCATTGTCAGGAGGTTCCTCTCTCTGCAACCCTAACCACCGGTAGCCTGGGCCCTGCCCCGCTGCCGGCGGCACCCTAGGTTAGGTTTTCTAAAATGTATTTATATTTTGTAATTACTTTATTGTATTTTACTTTTTATATAAATTTATTGTTAAAAACCTAAGACGAAAGATTAATAAAGGAGATAATAATAATATTTTTTTTTATTTAATGATGACGATAGGTTGAGTCCCGAGAAAGAACAAAGGGTAGTTTTTAAACCGCAAATCATTCCTTAAGGGGTCAAAAGGAGAGTAGCTAAGTTTGTATGAGGAATGAATAATCGCTTAACCGATTTGGATGAAATTTGTAACGGAGATAGTTTGCGTTCCGAGAAGGGACAAACGATAGTTATTATTCCGGAAATCATCACTTAAGGGGGTGAAAAGCGGACCGAAAATTTGAATGGCAAGTTTGATAAACGCTATACCGATTCAGATGTTTGGTATAGAGATAGTTTGCGTTCCACAGAAAAACAGGATATTTTTTTATTAACCGGAAATTAAAAAATTAAACTATCGGCATAATAGCCGTGGTAGGCGCGCTCACCTTGTCGCTTGACGACGGGCGGTGGCGGCGGCGGCGGCGGCGGCGGCGGCGCGGGCTCGTCGTCCGCGAACACGATGGGCAGCTGCATGATGTCCAGCTCCTCCACGCGCGCCGCCGGCAGCGGCGTCGGCGCGGGCGGCGCCGCCACCGAGCGCCGCGCCACTGCAGGCGCTTCTGCGACACGGGAGACAAATGTGTAGGGCTACAAGACATACCCGCGATTTCGTCCACGTAAAATTTTTTAACCATCTTTGGAATAAATATTACTTGTAGTAGGAAGTGCAATTAAGATCAAACGAATAACAATTAAGTAACAAGAGGTTTTTATTGTTTATGAAATAAATTTATATTTTATTATAGGTATGTACAGGCTGTTAGTGTCACATACACCAATTATTTATTTATTTATTTTTATTAAAAACACGTTTACATGACATTACAGTTTCTTATTATGAAATGTTATTTGCTGGATGTAATAATAACTCACTAATATAGTTGAAAATACACACTTTAATTATAAAGTCAAAGTAAACTATAAAAGCGCGATATTATCTATATATATAACTGACTGACATAGTGATCTATCAACGCACAGCCCAAACCACTGGACGGATCGGGCTGAAATTTGGCATGCAGGTAGATGTTATGACGTAGGCATCCGCTAAGAAAGGATTTTTCAAAACTCATCCCCTAAAGGGGTGAAATGGGGTTCCAAAGTTTGTATGGGGAAACAAGATTAGTTAGACTATTTTATTCGAAACTTCACAGGAGTATTTTTTAACAATAAATGAGTAAACACGTGTTTCAGGTTTTTTGAAAATTCAACCCCTAAAAGGGAGAAATGTGGTGATAAAGTCTGAAAATCAGCATGGGTATTGTTTTTATGATTTACCGGGTCGCTGATTACGAAAACAGCAACGATTTTAAAATATAACGTGGCGGACGTGAGTTACCATCTCCCCTGTTGGGGTGAAATGGGGTTGAAATGTCTAAATACTAAACCGCTGGTTCTAGAGAGTTCAAATTTGGCACGTAAAGCTTGAACACGCCAAAACGTGGGCACTTATATTAATAAATTAAAAACAATATATACTATAATTCAAGATTTTTTTTATCGTGTTTATATACAATGTTAATGTACATTTTAAAAATAAAAATATATGTTTAATTATGCTTTGAATACGCCATCATGCGTACTTTGCTTCGAATGCGGCTCATAAGGGTTTGCACAGCAGTATCGGTGTACTTCTTGCTGGCCCAAGTCCGTTTTTTTTGCAACTCCGCAGCTGTTTTAACTCGTCCGCCTTTCTTTTTTAAAATCCCTTTCATTATGGACCAGTATTCTTCGATAGGCCTGAGTTCAGGACAATTTGGAGAATTGGACTCCATAGGTACCACAGCAACAGCATTCTGATGATACCAATTCGTCACTTCTTTACAATAGTGACAGCTCGCAAGGTTAGGCCAAAATAATTGTTGTGAGTTATGATTTCTTAAAAAAGGTGAAACACGCTTTGGCAACCTTTTTTTTTGTATATTTTACCATCTACTGTCCCTGTTGTGATGAACGAACGACTTCGTTTGCCACAACTCCAACTAGCTGGCCATAACATGAACTTTTTTGGAAATTTTGACAGCATTTTCTCCTTGCAATCTTCTGGGGCGTTTTTTCGATTCGTAAAAGTGTAAAATTCTTGCCCAGGTATCTGTTTGAAGTCTGGTTTAATGTACGTTTCGTCATCTAATACAACGCATTAAAATTTTGTTAAAAAATCGTCGTACAATTTTCGTACCCTACGTTTTGCGGATAAATTCTGCTTAGCATCGCAATTAGGTGCAGCTTGGGCCTTGTACAATCTTAATTCTGCCCTTGACTTAACTTTCTGGATGTAAGATTGCGACATTTGTACCTTTTTTGCGACATCACGTGATGATAACTTCGGATCTGCTGAAAAAAGCTGCATTGCGCGTGCTTCCTTTTTTTGTCTTTTTCTCCTTGCTTTCCACCACTACCCCGGCTTCCGTTCTGACGTTAAACGCTCCCGAAACTTTTTTAAGACGGAACATACGGTGGATTGCGCATATTTTAACGATTTTGCTAGAGATCTATAGCTTAAATGCGGATTTTCTGTATGTTTGAGCAAAATTGTTTAACGCTGCTCATGTTCAGAGCTCGCCATCGTGAAAACAAATGAAGGAATGGGAAGCTATCATATTTTTTATTCATCATAGTATGAAATTAATGAAATTAGTACTAAATCGGTTGTATACTATGTGAAAAAAAAAATTAAGCACTTATGTGTGCCCACGTTTTGGCGTGTTCAAGCTTTAGGTTCCTTATAAGGTGTAGGGGTGCACTAAGAAAGGATTTTTAAAAATTTACCCCTAAAGGGGTGAAATGAGGGTCCAAAGTTTGTATGGGGAAACAAGATTAGTTAGACTATTTTATTCGAAACTTCACAGGAGTATTTTAAACGATAAATGAGTAAACACGTGTTACAGGTTTTTTGAAAATTCAACCCCTAAAAGGGAGAAATGTGGTGATAAAGTCTGAAAATCAGCATGGGTATTGTTTTTATGATTTATCGGGTCGCTGATTACGAAAACAGCAACGATTTAAAAATATAACGTGGCGGACGTGAGTTACCATCTCGCCTGTTGGGGTGCGATGGGGTTGAAATGACTAAATATGAGTATGGGTGTAATTTTTATGGTTTGTTGGGACGTTAATTACGAAAATGCCACCGATTTTGAAATTTTATTTGTGGTCATTAAAATTCTTGAAAGCATTTGCGCCAAATTGCAATTTAATCGGTCCAGTAGTTTTGCAGCAAATCGGTTGTAACAGACGGACTGACTGACAGCTACACGTGATCCTATAAGGGGGTTCTGTTTTTGCTTTTGAGGTATGGATAGAGACCCGCGTTATCCTAATAGATTACTAGGTCGATGCAGAGTCAGCCACCGGCTAAGCTTGCACCATAGATTGGAGCGGAGTTTTTTTTTTTTTTTTTTTCGAAATTTTCTCTTCGTCACGACCTAGCGAAATTTAATTTTTGCATTATAAAACAAAAATTTCTAAAATCGGTTGAGAACTCGCTGAGATCTGCGCATTGTCACAAAGTCCATTCGAGTCGATCCATGGGAGCTTCGCTCGCTCCGCTCCAAAAAAAATAGTATTTGGTGGCATCTCGATCGTCGTCAATCGGACCTAGGCGGGCGGCGCGTTGGGATGGGAGGAGTAATGATCGGGAAACTTCCTGCATCCGTAATAAATACATTAAAGCTTTTCAATAATTATGTTAAGTCATTTCAGAATTCTGAATTACGTTTATCTCAGCTCAGAATAATACATTTTTCATTCATCAACGAAGAGAACCTCAATATCTTACAATAGAACATGACGCAACTTAGAACATGGCTTAGAATCAATAAACCAATCTCGAATATCCCAAGGCTCGGGACATGCTTTATACAAATAAAACGGGATACGTTTTACTTATACGGTGTCTTAGCTTCACTTCGAGTTATGAATTTTGAAGTGAACTTTATTTGGTACAGTAAAAGCTGAGATCGCTTGATTTGAGTGCTTGAGTTTTCGGTTTGATTTGATAAAGTGGAGTTATGATAAAATAAAAAGTATTTCCCAGTGATATTAGAAAAGCGAAAGTCTTTGTATGTTTTGTTACTTCTTCACGCTAAAACGGCTGGACAGATATGCATGACGGAAATGCCGATTGCAGATTATACCCTAACTTAACAAGTAGCCTACTTTTAATCCTGAAAAAAAGAGCATTGTTCCCGTAGGATGATGTATATTATATAGGCACGCGAGCGAAGCCGCGGGTTAATGCTAGTGAATGATAATGCTAATGAGGACACGCGTGGTTGCTGTCAAATATGAACGTGAACTGGCGCGTATGTCAATGCTTTACGCGATTGTTGGTTATTTCGCTGAGATGGCAATGTGCGGTATGTGGACCGTACATTATACTTGTCTGTTTGACGGTTTCGTCATTGCCTCCATATTGCACCTGCGCGGATATAATCCATTCAAACAATACAAGGTGCACACAAAAGTAAACCTTCGCGCCATTTTCCACAAAATTTGATTATTATTAGTTTACAGTTGTACGTCTTTAATTATATTTATAAACGTATCGAGTTGAAGTAATGCAGCTTTAGACGTAGAATTGGCGCTTCCGAAAATACCTACTTATGAAGGTACAAATACTAGTGACAACTTGTTGCTATTGACATCTATAGAAAAATCTAATAGCCCATCAAAACTATATTGAATCGAAAATAAATATTAGAAAAGGTTAACTAATAACCTTCATGTACTTAAAAATAGGATAGCAACAAATGCGGTAGGTACTTACCGGGCGCGGGGTCCAGCTCGCGCAGCAGCCCGCGCGCGCTGCAACACAACACACGCCGCGTTACACTCTTATTATTACAGTACATATCTCTCAAATTCACAACATTTAAATTATTATATTTTCATAATATTTTCTTCGGTTTCCGCGACTGTCACACATTTAAATATAACAATTTAAACGAAATAATTAATGCCCTTCTAATAATAATAATAATAAAAACATTTATTCGTAGCAACAGTACTCCTACACATTATACAACTTCTGCCAAACTGTAAAACAGTTTGTTGGCAGAAATAACACATTCTGGCACATGTATCAGTCAACATTTGACAACGGTATCTGTAAAGGTACCGAAACATACGTCAAATAATTAATATACGCGATATAATCCGTATAAATTGTTTTATTTCATGTATTCTATTTTCCTTTAACAAATTTCAGATTCAATTTAAGTTAATATTTTCATCGATATAATAGGGACCATGTGTAAATAATATTGATAAAATTAACACTTAACAGCTATCTATTACGTATTTAGGTACATACATCTCGTCTCGGCTATCACCTTTTTTAAAGCTTTGCCCCTGGCTACCGAACAACCTGTATTATTTAGAGTTTTATTCCTTTTTAATATTACAAATACATAATAAATATAATTTTACGGTAGATCTTGATATATTTCCGCGATGTATGCGAATGTATATCGCCATCTCTCGCCTAGTACCCGTACCATAACATAGCCTATTAGTGTTTAATTAGGAACTTTGATATTTATGAATTGTTTAAAACAGTCTGCTCGCTCACTTGTGCAGTCCCGAGTGCCGCTCGTCCGTCGCCTCGCCCGCCGCTGCGCCTGCGTACACACTTACTAAATCAGGTCCGTCGAGTTAAATACGGAATAATCGAAGTACAATTACTAATTCCTATTTGAATATGGTAAAATCAAAAGCAAATAAAAAGAAACTGAACCACATCGAGTGAGCCACACACACACACACTTACCTTTGCGTGTAGCGCGGCGCGGCGGCTCGCCCTCCGCCGCCGTCAGCGCCCAGCGCGCCACCTCCTCCTGCACACACGCACACGGCATTCATGTCTGTCTCGAACTACTGCCGGACTCGTCCCGGTACCGGCTCACGATACAATAGTTATTAGGGCTAGTTGCCACTTAACATCGGGTGTGATCGAGGTTAAAGGCTAGGATATCTTGAAAATCTAAACAAATAAATAAATACAAAGAAAAATGTGTGCACTGACCGCGACGGCGGCGTCGAGCGCGTGCTGCGGCACCCGGCGCCGGCGCCGCAGCCGCGCCGGCAGCCGCAGCGCGTCGTCCGCGCCGCGCACCACCACCACGCGCCGCGCGCTGTTGCTGCAGCTGTTGCTGCTGCTGCTGCTGCTGCCGCCGCCGAGCAGCTCGCAGGCGGCGCCGCGCGCGCACGCCGCGCCCGCGCTGCCCGCCACCACCAGCAGCGGGATGTCCAGCTGGTCACACGGGGAGCTCGATTATGTATTCTAACTAAACGATCACATATTTATTTATTTCTTCTCTTAACTTCGTCGAACACGGCTTTAGTGAATACGGATTAGGTTTACTCGAACCGAGCGAGCGAGTGACGCGTGCCGTGCGAGACATATTCGCCCGCGTACCTAGAAGATTTCACTACCCATTTTCGGCTCAGATAGGGACGACTTCGTCGAATGTCCTAATTTGTCACAATAAATAAAAATGAAACAGGAGCGACGAAGACCGTATCTAAGTTAGCGTCTGCCGCTTAGGCGTTACCTCGCTTCTGTGCAGATGCGTGACCTCGCCCTCGGCGGTGAGCAGCGGCGGCGCCAGCAGCGCCAGCGCGCGGACGGCGCCGAGCTCGCCGGCTCCGGCTCCGGCGCCGGCGCCGGCGCCGACAGCCCCGGCGCCGGCGCCCGCCAGCAGCGCGCCCAGCAGCGCCGCGCCCGCGCCCGCGCCGCCCGCCACCACCGCCCGCGACCTGCGCCCGACACTGACGTTCATCCAATTTTCTTTTATTACATATTAAAATCCCCCGACCCTAATATTTGAATCCCGTTGAAGTCTCAATTTATTCGATATCGAGATTTCTTCCCCCAGCAGGGTCTGATGTAATAGTAGATTGTTAACCGAGGGTAGATAGTGACCCATTGCAGCCGAGATATTTCTGGCGCTCGAACGAAGTGAGAGCGCCAATAGTTCGAGGGTGAAAATGGGTAATTTCACCCGAGTTAAACACTCTACTTTTCATTTCGGCTGCGAGGAAAATAAAATACTACACGCACATGTTATGAGTGAGTTATATTAATATCCATGTCATTTTTAACCAATAACCAATAAAAGACACGGTATTTTTATTTAATCTCGTGTTCGCACTTTTTCTATCGCAAACTTTCATTATTATTATTTTTAAAAGACACAAAAACGTTAAGATATACGTACCGCCAACATGTAAAAAGTAAAAAAAAAACAATCCAATTCGGGTTTTATTTATTTTTTTATATAAATTTACGATCTATCAATAAATGTGGAACGGAATTATATGTATGTATTTTGAATATAATGCAAATTTATATTTAATAATTAGATATAATATAAATCTGCAACTTATTTAGTGAATATTTTCAATCCGTGTTTGAAAATGCTTGCCTTCCACCTTTGGATATTAATTGTTTGGAACCTCCTACAATGTCTATTTTTAGTATCAATACTGTAAATTTGTCACATGATTTGGTTCTTAAGTATTTAAAATCAGTAGATATAAATAAGGGAGCGGGACCCGATAAAATTCATCCTTTGCTTATTAGCAAATGCGCGAGTACCCTAGTTTTTCCTCTTATTAAAATCTTTATGCTATCCTTCAAGGAAGGACATGTGCCAGAAATCTGGAAAAAAGCATGGATTACACCGATCTCTAAAAGCTCCATAAGTCAAGATATAGAAAAGTTAGACCTATTTCAAAATTATGTCAATTTGGAAAAATATTAGAAAATATTGTCACTGATCAGGTTTCACATGATGTTCGCCGTCATATAAATCCAACTCAGCACGGGTTTTATCAGGGCGGAGTGTGGAAAGTAATCTTTTGTCCTTTAGCGAAATAATACGTGATGCCATGGATAATAGGTATCAGGTAGATGCAGTGTATACAGATTTTGCAAAGGCATTCGATAAAATTTCTTTTAATACGCTTTTACTCAAGCCCTGGAACCTCGGCATACACGGTGATCTTTTTAGGTGGATTCAGTCTTACATCGAAAACAGATGCCAGGTTGTTGTACTAGGAGGATATACATCTGGGTATAAAAAGACTACCTCTGGAGTCCCACAAGGATCTCATTTGGGCCCCTTGTTGTTTATCTTATACATAAATGACATCACAGAGTCGATAACAAACTCTAAAGCTCTTCTGTATGCCGATGATACCAAAATATTTAGAGTAGTGAAAACACATACGGATTGCGCTATGTTGCAAGAAGATTTGTTTAATTTCGAGAGATATTGTGCTAATAATAGTCTGTTTTTAAACAGCGACAAATGCTCTGTTATTACATTTACAAGGAAAAAATCACCAATTTTATATAATTACAAATTATGTGACAATACTTTAACGCAAAAACATAGTATTCGAGATTTAGGTGTAATAATGGATAGCAAACTAACTTTTAACCTCCATATTGATAGCATCCTAAGTAAAGCTTATCGGCAGCTCGGATTCATTCTTCGCGTCTCAAAACCATTTCGAAGGCCCTTGACATATAAATTGTTGTACAATAGTTACGTTCGAACTCGCCTGGAATTTGCCTCCGTAGTCTGGAACCCATATCATAAAGTACATAAGGATAGAATTGAAAGGCTACAGAAGAAATTTATTAAAGCACTTGAATATCGCACCGGCGGCAAGTACCAAAATTATGCATCTTCAGCAGCTATGCCACATGAGTAAAGAAACAGAACAGAGACTAAGCTTCTAAAGAGCGCGCAAAATTTATACCTAATATGGTAGGGTTGGCACTGGTGGACAAAAATAAATAAAAGGATATCGATCAGTTTTTTATTTATTTTCAGTTTTATATCATTAGTTCAACGTTACTAAATAATGCTTTTCCAGAGCAACTGCATGAGTTACTATCATTTGTTGTATACCAAAACCTTCTCCAGAATGTAACAAACACTTTTCCGAAAACTGCATGTTAAAATGCAAACGCGAGATAATCGCGGGCAAACATGCAAACATAGCATCTCCTTTTTTTAAGTCGGTTAGAAAAAACATAAGCCTACGTATTTGCATGCATAAAAATAATAGGTAGGTGTAAATCCACTACCCAAAGGTTTTCTGAACGAGATCACTCTTTAGCGAGAACACCGCGTTCTATTTACTGGTGAATTCAATGTTTTTATTCTGAAGTTTCTCAAGCAGTATCATTTTGGTAAGCAAAATTAGAAGTAAGTAGGTACTTACTTATGTACATAATAAAGATTTTACTTACCTAACAGTCCTTAGGATAGCCAAAATATGAGATGTCATTATTTTTCCTTGTATTGTTCATACACACAGTACAAACCACCATATTTTCACGTGCACAACAAATACATTGAAATCGAACACAACGCGGTGCGCGCCCTGCGCTTGTGACCAAACTGAACTAGTATAACCAGTTTCTGCGTGTACGTGACGAGGAGTTTGGTCACACGCACACACGCGCATCGCGCTTGTAGTAGTGTACCTATCGCAGCGCGGTTGTATGAAGCTTAGTCTCTGTTCCGTTTCTTTACTCATGTGGCTATGCACAAAATTCAGCCTCTTGTACTCAGACGGCACTGTAATGATTTATCATACTTATTTAAAATCCTCAATAATCTGACTGACGCCCCTGAACTCCTAAATAAAATAAGTTTTCGTGTGCCTCGTAAAACTGAGCGTAGTTGCCGGAATAAGGCTTTGTTCAGTGTCGCGAGGAGCAAAACCAAACACGCGGATCACTCGTACATTAAACGCGCATGCAAGCTGTACAATGAGAAATGTATGAAGGCAGACTTGTTTGGCAGTTCGTTGGCAATGTATAAAACAATAGTTATTTGTTATACAAGGGGGGAAAGTTGTATTTTACCCGCGAGTGTTTATTTGAAACACGAGCTAGCGAAAGGATCCTATGATTGACCACGAGCGAAGCGAGTGGTTCAAAATAGAATCCTGAGCGTAGCGAGTGTTTCAATACACGAGACGTAAAATAACTTTTCGCCCGTGTATAACACAAAACTTTTCACCGCACTACAGCGAGGAAAAAAGAATAAGGGTTTGTACTATATCTTTGAAAAATATCTGCAATAATCAACCAATTTGCCATTTATTAAAACTAAGGTCTAATTAGCTTTCATGTAGGTATTTTAAACGGGATTTTTCAGAAAATAAGCTCATGTCAAATTTTACTTTAGCTGCGTTGAAACGTCAAAACTCTTTCTCCACATGTGGATAAAAAGCGATTTTCTCAATAGATATCAAACCAACAAACTGGCCTTTCCGAGCTAGTGACGTGAAAATGTATTTTCTTTGTTGGAAACTCAGTGTGTGTGAGTATTCCTAGGTTTATTAAGTTTAACAATAGTAGTAAGCGATTCCAAATTTATGTATAAAAAATGTCTTGTTTTTTGGTTTTTATTGTTTAATTTATAGTTGAGTAAATTGCTTTTTAGGGTTCCGTAGCCAAATGGCAAAAAACGGAACCCTTATAGATTCGTCATGTCTGTCTGTCTGTCTGTCTGTCTGTCCGTCTGTCCGTCCGTATGTCACAGCCATTTTATTCCGAAACTATAAGAGCTATACTGTTGAAACTTGGTAGATAGATGTATTCTGTGAACCGCAATAAGATTTTGATGCAAAAATAAAAAAATAATAATAAATATTGGGGGCTCCCCATACTTAGAACTGAAACTCAAAATTTTTTTTTTCATCAAACACATACGTGTGGGGTATCTATGGATAGGTCTTCAAAAATGATATCGAGGTTTCTAAAATATTTTTTTTCTAAACCGAATAGTTTGCGTGACAGACGCTTCCAAAGTGGAAAAAAGTTGGTCCCCCCCCCTCTAACTTCTAAAATGGGCGAATATACAAAAGTTGGGTAACTTTTCGGGATATTTTGTTTATGATAGTTTTTTAATCAAAATGCTACAAATTCGGGCATATAAGATAGGTAATGTAATGAATATATTGCTCGAGATTGGGCCAGTCACTTTTTTAAGTAGAACCGGAAAAATTTCGGTTTTTCTGAATTTGACTGCCAGGGGACTGACGAGGCTGACAAAGTACTGACAAAATACACTACATAACACACAACTTCATAACATATGCTTGATATTAATTAAAATTTAGAAATAAATCTCTTAGGAACTAATCTGTCTATTAGCCACAGACGTCCACTGCTGAACATAGGCCTCCCTCATGACTCGCCACAAAGTGCGATCCCGTGCAGACCGCATCCATTGATTCTCCGCTACCCTCAGGAGGTCATCCGTCCATCCAGTCGGGGCCCTACCACGCTGCGCTTTCCTATACGTGGTCGCCACTCTACGACTTTGCTGCTCCAACTGCCGTTCATTTGCCGGGCTACATGGCCTGCGCATTGCCATTTCAACCGTGCAATCCTGTGAGCTGTGTCGGTTACCCTGGTTCTACTGCGGATATCCTCATTTCTGATTCTTTCGCGCACAGAAACTTCGAGCATAGCCTTTATTGACGAACTACAGGCCCATCTCACTGCTGAGCCATATGTTTATCAGCTGTTCTTCAGAGTCATTACCAATCGTCTCGCGCACAGTCGATTTCCAACCTCCCGAACAATCCGGATTCCGAAAAGCTTTAGCACCATAGACCAAATTCATACGCTGCGGCAGGTTGTACAGAAGAGAAAGGAGTATAACCGGCCACTATGTTTGTGAACTATGAAAAAGCCTTTGATTCGATCGAGACATGGGCTGTGCTTCAATCTCTCCAGCGGTGCCGTATCGACTATCGATACATCGAAGTGCTGAAGTGTTTGTACTGAAACACCACCATGTCAGTCCGAATCCAAGACCAGAGTCTATCCAACTGCAGCGAGGAGTAAGACAGGGAGACGTAATTTCTCCAAAACTGTTTACTGCTACACTGGAATATGCCTTCAAGCTACTGGATTGGAACGGACTTGGCATCAACATTGACGGCGAGTACCTCACTCACCTTCGATTTGCAGACGATAGAAACTATTTTTAGTCTTATTCTTATGTTTTTAGTCCTATTCTTAGTCTTCATTCACTGAAGTAACAATTGAATAAACTGTTTAACGTGTAATACTGTGAGAAAGATGTATCTCCACCATTCAAACAGCTTTTTAATTGGCTTTTCTACTTTGAGGTAGTTTATCAGCATCCCTATTTTTATAAGTCACTGCTATTTTTGGTATTCTCTATAATTTTGTATTTGTTGTAGCTTGTTTGAACTTTTTTTATCTCTTTATGTAGTTTCTTTTATTTTAATTTAAATAACACTTCCGAAAAGGCCCTTCTTCACTGTTTCCTTTCTTTCCTTTTAGTAATATCTTCACTCGTTTCTCCAATTCTGGTTTATGGAGTTTCTTCCACAGATTTTACAACTTACTTAGACTGCTTTTTGACTCTCCTATATTTTGGTCGATGATTTTTCAGTCTAGTTCTCAGTTTTGAAACCATTGCTTGGTACAATATTTTTTAATTGCCTATTTCTGGACTTTTTCTGTCTTTCGCTTCATTTGCTCTTTGGTCGTCGTTTATAATAGGTAATTTGTTCACCATCTATTGATTATGCTTCGTGGTCAGTAGTTCTTGCGAACAAAGATATAAGTAGTATGATTCAGAAGTTGTTTTTTTTTGCGTGTACTCAGATGAATTTTTCTTTTTTTTTGTGGCTAATCATTGCTCCCAAGGTGTTATTTCCTCAACAAATGTCTGTTCCTTCTTTTTTTAAGAGGCGGCACGATAGTTTAAACTGAAATAAGTAAAAATATACAGCTTCAACACGCTACAAATGTCAGTACCCTGGAAACCCGTCAGTCCTTTGGCGCAATATAACACAAAGAACTGACGCCAACGGACTGATGAAAAAGACATGAATTTGGGGTTATCTTTAGAATCAACATTTAATTTGATATTTTCGAACATCAACTAGCTACATTTTAACAAAACAAAGTTGACTGTGTATAAATTCAAGTATAACACAGATTTACAAGGAAATAACGATTTACCATAGGACTGACTTTTTGACTGGATCGGCACGTGTTCACATGACAACTACAACTCTGGTACTGGCTCAGTAATAGTGGCCGTAAAATGGCTCGACCTGCAGCTAACTTTACTATCAAACTTGAAATTTAACGCGGATTTGAATTTGAGTGGCCGATATTTAGCGCGAAATTCCAATTCGAACAACAGACAGCGGACTGACGAATAAAACTGAACACAAAGTTTCTTGTATTTTTTACAACAACAGTGAGAATATTATATTATGAAAGTAGTGATATACATTATTAAATACATCATAGATTGTATTGAAACAGTAAGTTTTCTTACATTAGAGGTAATATTTAATACACAGCCATTTGATTGCCCACCTTTGAGGTTGTGACATGCCAAAGTACTGACGTTTTAAGGATAAATTGTAGAGTTACACAAATTTGTATTTAAAATGAATAGCTGAAATTGGGTGACCAAATAAAAGGCTTTTAGTAGTATTCAAATAAAATTAAAAATATAAACAAAATATATCAAAACATTATTTTATTGCCCTATGACATCGAGTTACCCATTTTTTGTAGAATCACCCAAATAAGAAAATGAAAAATCTAAAAAAAACATATGATGTACAGTACTATAAAAACTACCAACGAAAATTGTTTTGAACGAGATCTAGTAAGTAGTTTTTTTAATACCTAACTTTGCACCTAATTTATATGGGGCGCTATACATACCAGGTGCAAACTTAACTTAACCACTTAGGGATGGAAAGTGTTTGTACGGAACCCTCGGTGCGCGAGTCCGACTCGCACTTGGCCGGTTTTTATTTTTTCTGTTGGCAACAAATTTGTCAGTAAAACTTTTGGTCAGTGTAATGTAAAATTTTCAACACTAATACTATTTATGAAACTATAGGTCTACAATTAAGGTGATTTCTAGTCCTATGACAACACCAATGTTATATTATTTTAAGACTGTTTGTTTCTTAATAAAAAAATAAAATATATATATATATATTTTTTTTCAGTAATAATAAAATAGTATTTATTCAAAAATCATTAAAAATGTCAAATTACAAAATAATAACCACTTAACTAAACATAATATACACAAATACAACACTGTTTAGTCAAATAACCCGCCCCGAGTCATTCCGGGTGCAAAGGTGCCCATCACGCTCGCTGCATTACCGCGTTGAATCGCGATCGACAACCTTTGCAGCAGGAACGACCCGGCACGGGGGTCATGACCTCTCTCTCGCAAACGGCGCCCGACTTCCGCCAAAAACGTTCTAGCTTCTGAACACCAGCAGCCAGTCGTCTCCACCGCGAGCGGGACAAATAAATAATTTTTCAAAGCGGAATATTTGTCCCGCTTTCTGAGAGCAGCCGTCTCGGCTGCAGCTCCGGCCGCTCTGATGGTGCGACCCAGGTGCGAGGCAGCGAAAGTGCTGACACATGTTGCGTCCCACAACAGACACTTGCCCTTCTGCCACGGCACCAAGGTCAAACCATCAGGCCTTTTCCCATCCGTCCTGCTCAACCCTGAAGGCTCCAGCACACATGGTATGTTGGCTGATACCAGCGCCCTCCGGACGATGTCGTTCAGAGCGTGATGACGCGAAAATCTCCCCGCACAACGACAGCAACTCAACGCATGGTGCCCGTTGCTCTCCACCATGGTACCGCAGATGCATAAATGTGGTTCACAAACATCGCAGCCCAGGCGGAGAGCCACAGCCACCCGCAACGAGTCGTCGTCGAGCAGAGTGCCTAGGTGGGGGGAGGGAAGCGCATGTAACCAAGCCCCAGACTCCGACTCCGACACGGCCTTCAATCTTGCCCTGTCCGCTCCCTCTGCGCCATCGACAAGAGAGCGCAGTACCCGCGTCACCCCTGCATCGTCCCACAAGCGCTGGCGGTCTGGTCTTTCAGGCGCACTGCTATTTGGGTTAAGAGCCATCCAATTATATATATATATATATATATATATAAATAAATTAAGCTTGCCTATACCTAACCTTTGGAGACCTTTTTTCAATGGCCACTTACCACGGCCGACTAGATTGTACCAAATTGAGTTGGTCACGACGTGCATCTAGATGGCAATTATCTTTGACTCCGTGGCAATTAAAAAAAAATTACTTTCCAGCCTAGGTGTGGAAAAGCTATTTTCCACCCGGCTATCTACTCATGAAAATACAGTTTCCGAACAGGAGAGATGAAAAGAATATTATATTACGATCGGCCTGACCTCACAAAGAACACAGAACAAAAAAAGTGGTGAAAGCGTTTCCATGCGACTCACCCCGCATCGGCGAGCACGTCGAGCAGGCCGGCGCGCACGGCGGCGGCGGCGGCGGCGGCGCGCGCGTCCGGCGCGGCGGCGGCGTCGGCGTCGGCGTCGGCGCGCACCACGCGCACGTGCAGCAGCGCGCGCAGGCGCCGCACCCAGCGCTCGTCGGCGCGCGCGCACACCCACGCCAGCCACGGGCCCGCCGCCTCCGCGCTCACCGCCGGCCCTGCGGCACGTCACACCGTGTACTTACTATCGAACACACTGATAACCAGCGGGTCGTGCGTTTGTAAAAGAGGATAGAGATGCCAGCGCGCTTAGGTGGCATCTCTATCCTCTTTTACAACCGCACGACAGAAACAGAACTTTCTGCGATATAAAATCGGCTCGAATTTTTGAGCTGCGGATAGTCACCTTACGCATTACTGGCATTAAACGGTGTCCTATCGTTTGACCAAAAGTCATTTCGCAAAATTACACTTGACAAACAACGTTTTACAAAAAAATGTTTCGCCAATTGATTATTTTACAACCAGTCATTTTACAAATGACTCACTTCTCCAAATGATCAGAAGTTAAATTTACATTTTATAAAAAATCAATTGACAAAATGATCATTTAGCAACTGAGTTGTCAGACAAAACTACTCTTGAAAAAACGTTTGGTACAATGTATTATTTGACAAGTATTTCGTTTGTTTTTTTTAGAGCAAATCTAACTTTTTTCTCCAATTTGCTCTACTATTTTTACTATTTTAGTGGATAGGTTCATTAATGGGTTAGGTTATGTTAGAACTGCGACCACAACCGCGCGCGAGCCGAGCAAGCGAAGCGTGCGTACCGCGGTAGCGGTCGGCGAAGCGCCAGAACAAAAAAAAAACAAAAGTTCAATTTGCTCTATCCGTAAAAGTTGTAGAGCAAGCTTGAGGAAAATGTACAATTTGCTCTATTAGTAGATACAAATTGTAGAGCATAGTGGCTATATTCTAAGATAGTAGCGGAATAAATTACCCAACTACAGATTACAGATTAAATCATAATGTTTGAAAAAGAAGTACTTTTTATGCAATAACATTTTGTTAAATGATATTTTGACTAATTGTCAATTTGCGAAACGTATTATTTGGTGAAATTTATTTTAAAATTTATTTATTAAAAGGTTTGCCAACAGATACAACACTATACGAAATAACAATAAGAAACATGTGTACATGGAATGCCAGAGTGTCTATCCAATGATAGGCAAACACGACATGCATATCTAAAAGCTACTTAAACAATGTGAGGAGATAACATTACAAAGAAAATAACAATTTTAAATAACTACTACATTAACATTAAGTACTAAGTAGTTCACAAAACTATCAACTACGTAACATGACAGTTCCGAAGGAATATCTTAAATTTATTTAGTGACATAGCCAATAAGTCAATCCTGGTCACCTTGTATATTTTATTATGCTCCCTGCATATTCTAGGAATGACACTGTGAGATCCAAGATTAGTTCGATAGTTGTCCAAAGCAAAGGGACGGAAATTGGCTATGCGAGAGTTAGGTCTAGGTACCGTAAATCCAACTTTGTTCAATAATTGCGGAGAATCTATCAACCCAGTTATAATTTTGAATAGTAGGACCTGATCAGAGATCCAACGACGTTTCTCCAATGATGGTAAATTGAAAAAATTCAGTCGGTCTGTATAACTCGTTAGGGAGCGAAGTTTCTTCTGATGAACAGACAAGTAAAACAGAAAACGCTTTTGTATCCTTTCGATCCGAACTTGGTGGCACTTATACTGAGGGTTCCATACACTAGAACAATACTCCAATACGCTTCTAACCAGCGCAAAGTATGCAGTAATCAGAGCTGTTTTATTTTTAAAATTCTTGCAGTTGCGCCAAACGAAACCTAATAGTTTGTAAGCCTTACTAATAATCTCATCAATATGGGCGGTGAATGATAACTGGCTATCCAATATAACGCCCAGATCTCTCATTACTGAAACTTCTTCCAGGGGTACATTTTCTATGCAATATGATGTTATTAGGGGGTGCCGTTTTCTGTTGAATTTGATGTGCTTACATTTGTTTACATTCAAGGGCAATTTATTTAGACTGGACCACTCAAGAACGCGATTTAAATCCTCTTGCAAATGAAGTGCGTCAGATGGAGTATTTATTACTTTGAAGATTTTTAAGTCATCGGCAAAAAGTGAAAAGCTGGAGTTATGAATAACCTGTGACATGTCGTTAATGAAGGCTAGGAATAAGGTAGGCCCGAGGTGAGAACCTTGTGGTACGCCGGAAGGGGCTTCGAAACTTTTCGATTCCCGACCACAAACCACAACTTTTTGGGATCTCGAAGATAAGTAGCTCGAAAACCAGTTAAGTAATCTGCCATGGATTCCAAAGTTATCCAACTTATTTATTAGGATTTTATGGTCAAAGGAAATGGAAAAAGGTCAATTGACTTTTTATTATTTAACACATTTACCAAGTGTAGTTTTTGTAAATTAATCATTTGCTAAGTGAGTTTTTGTAATATGATACTTTTGTCAAATGTCTCGTTTGCCTAATGAATATTTGTTGAAACGTTGTTTGTCAAATGATCATTTGTCAATCGTTTTTTGGTCAAACATTTGTGAACCAACATTTGTTGGGACACTATTTATGGAGAGTTTATGGAATAAAACTCGCAGAGTACTTAACTACGTTTTATTTTGTATCGCCATATTTTTTGTCACTGGCGCTCGCGGCCTCCCATTGGCTGTCGCTAGAACGCGCGCCATTGGGAGAGCGCGGACGCCGAGTTTTCTGCTGTGGCAACACGCCACACATTTATATTTAATTATGTATTACTAATTTATTTATTTATTTATTTTATTAGAAACAAACAGTCTTACATGGTTGTAGGTGATACAGTAAACTTTGCAAATTGAAGACTTACAGTTTCCTGAACGAATATAAAAATCTTATAAACTAGAATAAACTACCCAATTGACACAGTTAAAAAGTTATTTGTACAAATTACAATGCAAAACAAAATAAAATAGGTACACTACAATAATATAACCTATTCGCATTCTGCGATGCACTGTGAAGTTTGCCTTCTGAAACTATAAAGACTTTGTCCAAGAATATCCAAATGTATAAATTTGTCGTTATACAACCTGCAGGCCCTTCTAACAAAACTATTTCTCGCGTAAGATGTCCGGCTACGGGAAATACAAAACAAGGGTTTCTTACGACAAGCACGCTCACAACGTCTCGGTACTCTAAGCGAGACTGATTCTAGTAGAGTAGGTACATTCATAATGTTATTAACAATTTTATAAAGAATTAATACATCAGAACGCTCACGCCGAAGACTCAGGGAAGAAATATTATGCTTTTTCATGGCAGTGTCATAATCTGAATGTGTATTGTCAATACGAAACTCAATCGCTCTAACAAACTTTTTCTGCACTTTTTCAATCCTATCACTGTGGATATTAAAAAGAGGGTTCCAAACAGCACTAGCAAATTCAAGTCTACTACGCACGTAACAATTAAATAGCACCTTATAAGTTAAGATTCTCTGAAATGGTTTACCTACACGCAATATAAATCCCAACTGCTTATATGATTTATTTAATATATCGTCAATGTGTGGGATAAAGGTCAGTTTTGAGTCCATAATTACACCGAGATCCCGAATATGTTCAACGCGAGAAAGTTCTTTATTACATAATTTATAGTTGAAATTTATAATAGTCTTTTTTCTACTAAAGGTGATAAAGGAACATTTATCTGCATTTAAGAATAAACTATTTGATGCGCAAAAGTCCTCAAGATCATTCAGGTCTTTTTGCAGAGATTCACAATCATCTGTACTCCGAATAACTTTAAAGATCTTTGCATCGTCGGCGTATAAAAGCAAGTGCGAATTTTTTATGCATTCTGTAATATCGTTAATGTATAGAATAAATAACACAGGCCCTAAATGCGAGCCCTGGGGAACACCAGAAGTAATACACCTGTACTGTGAAATATATCCTCCGACCGCCACAGCCTGTGAACGGTTTTCAACGTAAGACTTTATCCAACGAAAGAGGTCGCCATGTATACCGAAAAGCCAAAGCTTTCTAAGTAAGCGATAGTGGCAAACTTTATCAAAAGCCTTAGCAAAATCGGTATACACTGCGTCCACCTGCCAGTTTCTATCTAAAGCGTCTAAAATAATTTCAGTGTAAGATATTAGGTTAGATTCAACACTACGGCCTCTCTGAAAACCATGTTGATTTGGGACAATGTGATGGCGCACGACTGAGGTAAGCTGATCGGTTACGATTTTCTCTAAAATTTTACTAAAATGACATAACTTCGAAATCGGTCTATATTTTTCAATATCAGAACTTACCAAGCCCTTTGGTATCGGTGTAACCAATGCACGTTTCCATAAAGATGGCACGCATCCATCCCTAATAGACTTTTCGAAAAGTAAAGAAATAGGCAAAGCAAGGCTTGAAGAGCATCTTTGAATAATAACAGGATGAACACAATCGGGACCAGCACCCTTATTAATATCAATACGATCAAGATATTTCTTAACTAATTCCCTGCTTATAAAAATACTATCTATGTCGAAGAAAGTGTTATTAACCGGCGGCAGATTGTTTAGGTCCACGTCTGGGGCATAACAAGGTTTCTCAAATACTGAGTGAAAGTGTTCATTGAAAAAATCGCATATCTGAGTACCATCTGTAGCTGTTAAACCCTTGTATTGCATAACCTGCGGAAGACCACTTTTTGTATGAACTGATTTTATATATGTCCAGAAGAATTTAGGGTGAGTATTAATTTTAGTTTCTGTGTATTGTATATAATTTCTGTAACATTCTGGCTCTAATTTGTTAACTCTTTTCTTTAAAATTTTATAACTGTCATGGTCGAGAGGATTTCCGTACGTCTTCCACAGCTTATGAAATTTCTTTTTTTCATTTAGTAGCCTTCTAAGTGGCGTAGTGTACCATGGAGGCTTGGAAAATGAAGTACGCTTCAGAATTTTAGGGACATATTTATCGATTAAATTATTTAATATGGCATAAAATAATGATAAACACTTCTCCAACGAGTGGCTTGAAAAGATCTCAAACCACTCGTTCTTAGATAACTCATTGTTTATCCCATCGAAATCAGCGTCAAAATAGCGGTACACATAAGAGGGGGCTGGGCTGAGAGGAAAAGTGTATATTATGTTTAATTCAATATGAAGAGCCCTATGATGCAAATCTTCAGGTGTTAAGGGAGTATCGCTGGCAAGTACCGTACAGTTATTATTACTGAAAATAAGATCCAAAATTCGCTGATTTGTGTTGAAACAGCTGTTAAACTGTTCTAAACACGAAAAAGATAAGAAATCGCTCAACAATTGAACAGGTAAATCATTACAACAACCATTAAGAATAATTTTAGAATCACCAGATACGCCCCACGGGGCATCCGTAACATTAAAATCGCCCGTTATAAGGAAAAAATCGTCAGGGTTATCTATTATTATTTGACCACAGATTTCAAAGAATTTCGCTAATGTATCCTTGTACGAAGGCCCATGTGGAATATAAACGCAACAAATATTTAAAGTTGATTGTTGTTGTTGTGTCCCGGTTCGCGGTAATGGTATTGATACCCAGACGCACTCGGAGGACGCAGGGGAGGGGCGCGGCCAGTCCCGGCGCGCCGGCCGACAGTCGCCGCGCACACACACCGCCACCCCCCCGCCCCGCGCCAAGCCGCTGTCTTCTAATGATCTATCGCAACGGTAAACAATATACCGATTATGGAATAATTCACCATCGTGAAAATTCGAATTTAACCAACTCTCAGTAATACAAATAAATGCATAGTCTGTGTAGGAGCCAGTTAGCCCTTACACTTGCTTGTGGTGTTGGAGTGCGTTGAAAGAACGATGAAGTTAAGTTATAGTTGAACTGGTTTATTTTATGTAAAGATACAAAATTAAGTAGGTAAAATAATTGGTCGTTCCTCCGTTGACGTTTATCGTCCGCGTGTTAGTTATGCACTGATCGGTAAAATGTTGGTTTTTATTATAAATTACGCGGTCTCAAGTAGATCGCAACGTAAGCTAAAACATGTACAGTCGACACTGTACATATTGGCAACCCCAAAAGAAAGGGATGAATAAGATAACTGTCAATAGAAGGAGCAACCATTACATAAGACAATAAGAATTATAAACATTAATCAAAGTTGAACGCGACGTTGTCGTTGGTCGCGCCGTGTGGTCGCGAGCGCTGCTCTCGGATTCTCTCTTTAGGTATCGGTTGAAGCTCGATGTCCTCATAGTGAGGCTTCACTGATTGCAGTGAACATTGTTTCCTTTTCTTTAGTTTTGGACAGAGTGAAGGATAGCACCTTCGCACTCCCCACAGAACGACAGCAACAATGGCTGCAGTTAGAAGGAAATAACTGATGACATATTGGTGAATGTCGTGGTTTGTGATTGTAGATGGTAATCGTTCTTCATTCTTCTTCAGTTGGGTTATTTTCCTTTCGAAATCTTTGATATCTTGATCTAGTTCTGCAGTATGGTATAGATGCGGTATCTTGTGGTAGGTTATATTGGCGATTTGATTAATCGATGACATCAGTGTAGGCACGTTGACGTCGTAGTCTATCTTCAGTTTGCTATTGTATTGACTAAGTGAGTGAATAGTTAAGTCCTTGGATTGCAGCATGCAACCTTGGGCTAAAGTCACTATCCCGGAAGACGTCATAGTATGTGACGTAATGTTGTCCTCGCATATGACTCGCAGCGCGCAGGTATCGCAACATATCGCAAGCCAAGCGTTTGGCGAATGCAATTCAATCCAGGCGTCCTTGCATGACGTATTTATGATATCGCATGGAGTAGTCGTGCGATGACCTATTAGTTTAGCTTCGCACGGGATGTTTTCGTTGTGTAAGTTGTAGACTGGGAGGTTTTTGTTGCATATAAAGTTGTCGAGTTTTGATTGGATGCATTGTTTGAGGTCCTCTTCCGTCAATGAAATGTAGGTATTCTTCGGGAAATTTACGGCGATGAATCTTGAACTAGTTTTTACGGTGACGGTCTTGAAGTTAGTTTTGACTGGTAATGGGATTGCGTGATGTAGCGTAAAATCTTCATCCGATATTAATGGTATGTGTACCTCAAACAAGAAAAAACTCTCTGTGACCCGAGCCTTAACATAAAGAAGCTTGTAAAGGTCCTTGATGTCTTCTCGTATGTTGTCCACTGGTAAAGATAATGTTCTGGGTAATTTTCCTGCGATGATGTTCATTTGTTCAATCAAGTTGACTGGAGATACCAGATGTATGTCGATGCGGCCCTTATACACATCAGTTAAGGTATTGAAGAGCATTTCTTGAACTGTCTTCAAATTATTTATGAGTAGGTATGCCGATAATGCTGCAGAGTTAAAGTAACTGGTGGCCATTGCTGTTTCCACTTCAGACTCAATTTTGGCAAAGTTGATGTTGGTTTGGTTCATAAAGTTTTCTATGATGTCGAATTGACGCTTGATGTTTGCTTCGTTTTTCTTCAAAACTTTGTTTTCCAACTCGACGATGGATGTTTGATTTTTTATCAGCTGAAGTAGATAGTTTTCGTTGTTGTGGAGGGCCTTAATGTCGTTGTTGTATTTTTCGGCAAATCGTTGATCCAAAATTCCGAATAAAGTATTAGATAGATATCCGACTCCGTCTATGAGTCCTCGTTTCTTCCTGTCGGAAAGATGTTTTTGTGGAGCGAGTAAAATGGTGTTGTAGTACTGCAGCAGTTCCATTTCATGGTAAAGTTGGTTAAGCGTCGTATTACAGTACCTTGGGTCTGTTTTTTGACACCAATCGCTCACTATGTTGAGATAAGTCGCAATACGACCAGTTCCTTCCCAGTAGTTAGTTAAGTTATAATACATAAGTAATGTCCACTCGTTATGTATAAGTTGTATTTTTCCCATTGTGTCATAATAAATGGGACGCTCCGATTCCAGACTTGTAATATGAGTCATTGTCGCCATGCCGGCTGTCTGTGCGCCCGTTATCAATGCGCACATGGTTAAACAAGTTGTAAACAATGTCAGCAGGCATTGTTTACTACTGTTTTTTCTTAGTGTGGCTCGTGTAGGTTCCTTCTCTTTGGCTTGGCGCACATTGTCGTTTTGTGTCGGTTGCTTTTCTTCACAATTATCTTCCGGTTTCTCGAATGGGAGCGGTGAGAGTTTGACGACAGGACGTTTAAGCGTTCCCGTTTGCGTTTTGATAGTCGTTACTCGTACGTAACCGTCGGCCCCTGGGTGAGTCTCCATTACACGTCCCAAAGCCCATTTTCCCGGTGGCATGTTGTCTTCTTTGACGAGTACAATGTCATCGACCTCAATGTTTTTTGTGGGTTTGTTCCATTTGCTCCGACGTTGTAGTTGCGATAAATAGTCACTGGACCAGCATTTCCAGAACCGTTGCATCATATGTTCAATAAGTTGCCACCGTCGACGTAGGTCGATGTGCTTGGTGTCACTGTGATCTGAGTGAGGCAGCGACATAGTGGGAGATCCCGTCAAGAAGTGTCCGGGAGTTAGGCAGTTATAGTATTCGTCTGGATCTTCTGTGAGAGCGCAGAGTGGCCTTGAGTTCAGGCATGCTTCTATTTTCGTTAACAAGGTTGTAAGTTCTTCGAAAGTTAGTTTTTGTTCTCCGAGTACTCTTCGTAAGTGGTACTTCAGCGACTTCACAGCCGCTTCCCAGATGCCTCCTCCGGTGGGCCACGCAGGAGCGTTGAAATGCCATTCCACCTCCTTTTTTCCCATCTCGTCGAAAAAGTTTGAGTTTTGCAACATCTGCTTGAATTGTTCGAACTCGTCACGTATGACCTTGGATGCTCGAATGAAGTTCGTCCCACAGTCAGAGTACATGTGTTTTGGTGTACCGCGCCGGGCACAGAAGCGTTCGAAAGCAGCCAGAAATGTTTCGGCACTCATGTCCGATGTAAGTTCTATGTGTACGGCTTTCGTGACCAAGCACACAAATATAACGATGTATCCTTTAGACGTTTTGACACCCCTGCCTTTGTTGATTTTAACTTCTACACTTCCTGTGAAGTCAGCGCCGGAATGCGTAAATGGCCTTGAGGGGTTGGTTCTCTGCGGTGGTAAATCCGCCATGAGTTGATGATGGTCGGAAGGCTTGAATCGATGACAGCGTACGCAGTGTTGCAGTTGATTTTTGACAGCTCTGTTGCCACCAATGATCCAATAACGCTGCCTTATATAGTTAAGGGCTTCGCGCGCTCCGCCATGCAATGTTGATATATGTCCATGATGTATCACAAGATGAGTCATTCGTCCCTTCCTAGGAAGTATCATTGGATTTTTTATGCCTGGAGGTAAGTTAGAGTTGTTTAGTCGTCCGCCGACACGAATGATTCCCTTTTCATCTAAGTACGGATTTAGCTTGTACATACAGCTATGTTTCGTTACTGGTTTGTTTTTTGATAATAAGTTGTACTCGTTTGAAAAAGCCGCTTCCTGAGCGCATCGCGTTACTAAGTCGATAGCCGCCTTTAGCTCGCGCGTAGTTAGGTAGTGGGTGTCAGATTGCTGTTTGCGACGAAGTTTTGCAGTGAATCGCAATATCCACGCGGTGACCCTGATTACTCGTGTTAACGAGCTATTATTTTCTAACAGTCCATCAATGAAGTTATTATTTTGTTTTGTCGTTAGGGTTGCCTCTTCAGTTTTTATAGTTCCGATGTTAGTTGTGAAATGGCAATTTATGTTTACAGATTCTGGCTCGTTGTTAATTTCTGGAAGTGACGATGGTCCGTGCCACCAGAGGTCGAAATTAACCAGTCTGCTCGGTTGCATTCCTCTTGAAGCTGGATCAGCTGGATTGTGTTCAGATTTGATGTATTGCCATTTTTCTGCAGGTATTATCTCTTTGATTTTCGTTACTCGGTTGGCCACGTATTTTTCCCACCGTGAGATATCTCCCTGCAGCCACGCTAGGACAACTTGAGAGTCACTCCATGCTTGAATGTTTATTTCGTATTCGTGATAGACTTCCAGGACCTTGTTCATGAGCTGTGACAGTAGGAGTGCGCCGCATAGTTCCAATTTTGGTAAGCTTATTTTTTGCGATAAGGGGGCAACCCTAGTCCTGGATGTTAGCAACGTTGTTATCGGCTTTCCGTGTTCATCTTTGATGCGGGTGTAAATTACGCAAGCAAATGCTTTCTCACTTGCATCGCAGTATCCCAAAAGTTCAATTTGATTTGCTGTCCCGCCAATCCATCGGTTTAATTTGATGTTGTTTATCAGCGGCAGTTCGCTCTTGAGTTTTAGCCATTCTTCTTGTATGTCGCTCGGTAGTTCTTGGTCCCAGCCCAGTTTACTGGTCCAAACCTTTTGAAATATTAGTTTAGCTGCGACCGTGACAGGACTATAAAAGCCCAAAGGGTCAAAAAGGCGTGATATCTCAGATAGTAAAACCCGTTTCGTTAGTGGTAATTTTGTTTTGCCATCCAGGTTCCAGGTCAACATGAATGTATCTGAGTTGGGGTTCCAGCCGAGCCCCAAAGTTTTCATAGAGTCTTCATGTTTGAAGTCAAATGTTTTCTTTGTAGATATTTGGTCTTCAGTTAAGTTTTCAGTCAAGGCCGGGTGGTTAGTTGACCATTTTCGCAAGTTCATCCCGCCACCTTGAAGCAAGTTTATTAGTGATTGTTGTAGTTGTTTGGCTCCTTCAATCGAGTTGTGGCCGCTGACGAGATCGTCAACGTAAAATGAGCTCTTTAATGTTTCGGCAGCTGCAGGATATTTGTGCCCATCATCACTTGCCAGTTGTTTAAGTGTTCTTATAGCGAGCCATGGGGCACTTTTCATCCCGTAAGTAATGGTACATAGTTGATATTCTTGCAGCATCTCAGAGGGCGAGTTTCGCCATATTATCTTTTGTAGTTGTTGTTGGTCGGCAGAGATCCAAATGCACCGATACATTTTTTCCACATCAGCTGTGAACGCATATTTGTACGATCTCCACTTCAGTAGTAGTGCTTGTATGTCCTGCTGTAGGTTAGGACCTTTTTCTTGTAAGTTGTTCAAGCTGTAGCCGCTGGATGTTTTTTGAGATGCATTGAAAACAACTCTTAGTTTGGTTGTAGTAGCGTTGTCCCTCAGGACGCCGTGATGAGGCAGGAAATAATCTTTGGTTGAAGTTGAAGTTGCAGGTTTCATGTGCTGGAGGTCACAATATTCTTTCATAAAGTTTTTGTACATTTTTGCGAGTTCAGTCTGCCTCTGCAATCTCTTTTCAAGTTGGAGAAATTGCGAGATGGCAATTTGTTTTGAATTTCCCAGTTTTTCTTCGAAGTTTGAAGATAAAGGCATTTTCACGATGTACTTCCCATCGGCTCCACGCTTGACTGTTTTTTGATAGTAGTCTTCACACTCGTCGTTTTTCGGGTTATTCTCGCAGTCTTGGGTGATTTCCTCGTTTTCCCAATACTTCGTAAGGTCATCCATGTTAATCAGAGTTACATGGCAATTGAAAGTTATCAGTTTTCCACATAAAATCCAACCTAAGCGAGTTTGTTGAGCGATGGGAGCCTGCTGATCACCTTTCAGTACACCGTCCATGATGATGTCAGCGTACACGTCCGCCCCGAGAAGCAGATCCACGGGGCGCGATACGTTATAGTCGGGATCAGCTAGTTTCAAGTTTTCTAAATGCGGCCAGTTAAGTTTTTTGGATGTAGTATTGGGTAGGTTGTTCGTAACCTTGTTAAGGATTAACGCCTCCGTTTGAAATGTGTAATCGGAATATAAGGACTTGCATGTTAGTTGAGCTTTCCTTTTGCAGTTGCCGGATAAGTCTCCTATTCCCGATATAGTTGCATTTAGCCTCTTTCTGGGCAGTTTGAGTAGTTGTGCGGCGTTCTCAGTTATAAGATTTACTTGTGAGCCTTGGTCAAGTAACGCCCTCAGGGTTACAAAGTTTCCGTCGAAGGATTGAAGTCTAAGTTGAACCGTAGTTAGTAAGACTTCCATATCATTTGCGGCTAAGTGATTAGAAGCTTGTTGAGTTGAAGTTGAAGGTTTTGGCTCGGAGTTATATTTTTTAAAAGTTGATATTTGTTTCTTCATAGAGTTGTGCAATAACGAATGATGTTTCAAGTTACATTCCTTACACGTTTTGTTAGATTTGCATTCCTTGTCCCCGTGACTGAACAAGCAATTTTTGCATACTTGTAGTTTCGCAACAGTAGTATTCCGATGCGGTATATCAAGGTCGATGAATTTCTGACATTGCATCAACACGTGTGCGCCATCGCAAAGTGGGCATTGTCCGAATGTTGCATGATAAGTTTTTGAGTGTAAGTTCATTTTGTTGAAGTTGTAGTTAAAGTTTTTCTTTACAGGGTAATCCTTATTGAAAGTTTTCACAAATGATGGTTTCTGTTGGGTGATGACGTCCTTTTTAGTGCGTTTCATAGTTTCGTAAGCCATGAACTTGCTCTCGAGGAAGTAAAGGAAATCACTCAAGACCGGAATTTCCCTATGATCTTGAAGATCTCTCACGTAGTCGTTATGAGTGGCCGTATCAAGTTTCTGCGTCATTAGGTACACGATGATCGGATCCCAAGTTGTCGTTTCTAGGCCGATGTTAGTTAACCCGCTTAGGCACTCAGTTATGACGTCATGCATCTTCTTTAAATTGTAGGCGTCCGGTTGTTGTATAGTGGGCAGTTGCAGCATAGTATTCATGAAAGAGATGAATTGAAGGCGTCTGTTATCATACCGTTGATTTAGTATATCCCAGCAAGATTTATAGTTGTCAGCGTTGACAGTTAGATGTTGGACCAATCTTTCGGCTTCACCTCGGAGTTTAGATTTGAGATGTTGCATCTTTTGAGCCTTGTTGATGGTTGGGTTGTTGTGCACTGCTTCTATAAAAAGATCTTTAAATGAAATCCACTGATTGTAGTTTCCCGAAAATTCGGGAATTTCAATCCTGGGCGCCGATTGCTGGTAGTGCACTGTTGACCAAATTTTGCTGCTAAGTTCTTTTCGCAAGCAGTCGTACTTGCTCTCAATATCAACAAAAGTAGTGTAATATGTTTGATGAGACCCTTTTAGCACGCCGTCGATCTCCCAGTGCAACTTGTCGATGCTTGACCATTTTGACTTCAGAATGTTAAGATTATCTTCCATCTCCCACTTCTCGTGGCTAGTTGTAATGTCAATTTTTGACATGGCACGGTCAATGGCTCTAAAGTTGCACTCTTGTTTGCTTAGTAAAGAGACGATGTTCACGTCATCGCTCCGTTCTTCGTCCAGCAGCCCTGTCAAGTCAAATTTGACCGACGAAGTTTTGTCTTCCGTTAGTTGATGAAGACGATTCAGTATGTCGGACTTAGTTGCCTCATACATTTCTCTCGTTTTTCCCTGAATATCTTCCAAGAAGTAGTTGATGTCTTTTTCTTCAATTTCCACCTCAAGGGCAGAATGCAAGTTTTCGAAATCACCCCATAAGGCGTCAAGGGATGTTAATCGATTGTTCAGATAGTCAGCAGTTTTCCTGGTTGTGCTGTCCTTTTTGTAGTTCACACACAAAGTTTTAATTTTTTCAAAACAGGATTGCTGTAGTTTGAGCTTGTCCATGTTGAGTTAGTTGGAGTTGAAGTTGAAGTTTAAGTTGAAGTTTGTTGAAAGTTGAAGTTGTTGAGTTGTTAATTCACGACACGAAGACCTTGGGCCTTGTTCCCAGTCCTGGTTCCCGTCCGCTCGTAGTTGTCGATGCGGCAGTTCCCGGCCGGGACGGTCGCTCGTGGTAACCAGTGTAATTGCACTCTCAAAACGATATTTGCGACTCTCAATTCACTGGTGAGACCCGCTTGTGGGAGGCCAGCAAACCGATTCGCTACCGTAATTTAAGCACAAAAAACACTAAATTACCTTGATTGCTTGAAGGACTTCGAAGTGTAGTCCAAAGGTTCGAAGGACCATAAAATGTAGGAGCCAGTTAGCCCTTACACTTGCTTGTGGTGTTGGAGTGCGTTGAAAGAACGATGAAGTTAAGTTATAGTTGAACTGGTTTATTTTATGTAAAGATACAAAATTAAGTAGGTAAAATAATTGGTCGTTCCTCCGTTGACGTTTATCGTCCGCGTGTTAGTTATGCACTGATCGGTAAAATGTTGGTTTTTATTATAAATTACGCGGTCTCAAGTAGATCGCAACGTAAGCTAAAACATGTACAGTCGACACTGTACAGTCTGATAGTGCAACTTGCGAGAAAAAGTGCTGTGTTTTAGTACGAAGTCCCCGTACATTCTGATAATAACCATTGATGCTAGTAGTAGACATTAAACAAGCTAAAAAACACTTGACTGCGCTCTGTGATGTTATATATATTAGAGAAGTATACATTAATTACATGATGAGATAACGAATGCAGCGGACGTTGTGAGTGAAAAAACAAGTATAGGTTTATTATATGGGCAGATGCAAGGTTGTAAAACGCTGGACGATACAAATAATACCAATTACGAAGGCTGTTATACTTATACAAGTTTTCTTTAAGGACAATTGTAAACACGGTGGTTATTTCACTTGTGACGTAAAATAGTCAATTAATTTTGCTGAAATCGAACTTGCTGTTAATCAGTAGAACTGACGACGACTCAGTTCTCCTGGCCAGGATTTTGCAGTCCCTTGTCCACACAAAAACAAGTTTATTTTCCTTCTTAAGCTGTCGCGCACGTTTGAGGAGCAACTTGTTAGCAGGTGTCAGGTGGTCCCCCAGGTACAGGTTTACTGCTGGGCCGTTGAGGTTGATAGACGCTGTTGTCAATCCTTTACGCGCACGCACCGCCGACAGCAGCTGGTCCTTGTAAATTTTACTAATATTTAAATTGTGGGAAATAAATTAAAGAATGCCAGCTCGCCCGTCACCTACATACCTGTGTCGGCGTGCGGGTCGGCGCGCGGCGGCGGCGGCGGCGGCAGCAGACCGGCGGCGAGGCGCGGCACGGCGCGCGCCAGCTCGCCCGTCACCTACATACCTGTGTCGGCGTGCGGGTCGGCGCGCGGCGGCGGCGGCGGCGGCAGCAGACCGGCGGCGAGGCGCGGCACGGCGCGCGCCAGCTCGCCCGTCACCTACATACCTGTGTCGGCGTGCGGGTCGGCGCGCGGCGGCGGCGGCGGCGGCAGCAGACCGGCGGCGAGGCGCGGCACGGCGCGCGCCAGCTCGCCCGTCACCTCGCGCCACAGCGCGGCGTCGGCGCGCGACGCGTGCGCCAGCACGGCGCCGTGCAGCCACGCCGCTGCGCCGCGACTACCTGCGCACGGAACCAACATCATTACTGGTGAATCGAGACAAAAAAAAAATATTATAAAATGGTTGCCTGTAAAGTCGGTTTTACGGGCGAAGAAAGATTTTACGTGACAAAGTCTTATTCTCAACGTCTTTTTTGATTTTGATTTTTGATTTTTTGATGTTTTGAATGAATGAAAATAAGAATTGCACAAATTTTAACTATAGAAATATATTTTATTCCTCTTCCCTCTTCCGCCCTCTTCCCTCTTGTTACAGTAATGCTCGATGAATGAAAATAAGAATTGCACAAATTTTAACTATAGAAATATATTTTGTCTCTCTCTCTCTCTCATCAGACGTGAGCGGGCGTTACACTTTTTCATGAGTGACTCCGAGCCGCAACCTAATTTAAGACGTTGTCACGTCAAAATTTAAGTCCGCCATCTTGGATTGCAAAATCACAAAATGGACGTCATTTTCGTATCCGGAACCCCGAGGAACCTCGGAGATGACACCCATATCGATTTATAAGAAAAAATTATGTCCGCCATCTTGGATTTCAAAATCGAAGTCATTTTCGTAATCGGAACCCCGAGGAAACTTGGAGATGACACCCATATCGATTTTTAAGAAAAAATAATGTCCGCCATCTTGGATTTCAAAATGGATGTCATTTTCGTAATCGGAACCCCGAGGAACCTTGGAGATGACACCCATATCGATTTTTAAGAAAAAATAATGTCCGCCATCTTGGATTTCAAAATGGATGTCATTTTCGTAATCGGAACCCCGAGGAAACTTTACCCATATCGATTTTTAAGAAAAAATAATGTCCACCATCTTGGATTTCAAAATGGATGTCATTTTCGTAATCGGAACCCCGAGGAACCTCGGAGATGACACCCATATCGATTTTTAAGAAAAAATAATGTCCGCCATCTTGGATTTCAAAATGGATGTCATTTTCGTAATCGGAACCCCGAGGAAACTTGGAGATGACACCCATATCGATTTTTAAGAAAAAATAATGTCCACCATCTTGGATTTCAAAATGGATGTCATTTTCGTAATCGGAACCCCGAGGAACCTCGGAGATGACACCCATATCGATTTTTAAGAAAAAATAATGTCCGCCATCTTGGATTTCAAAATGGATGTCATTTTCGTAATCGGAACCTCGAGGAACCTTGGAGATGACACCCATATCGATTTTTAAGAAAAAATAATGTCCGCCATCTTGGATTTCAAAATCGATGTCATTTTCGTAATCGGAACCCCGAGGAAACTTGGAGATGACAACCATATCGATTTTTAAGAAAAAATAATGTCCACCATCTTGGATGTCAAAATGGATGTCATTTTCGTAATCGGAACCCCGAGGAACCTCGGAGATGACACCCATATCGATTTTTAAGAAAAAATTATGTCCGCCATCTTCCCTCTTCCCTCTTCCCTCTTCCGCCCTCTTCCCTCTTGTTACAGTAATGCTCGATGAATGAAAATAAGAATTGCACAAATTTTAACTATAGAAATATATTTTGTCTCTCCCACTCATCAACCGTGAGCGGGTCATCAACCGTGAGCGGGCGTTACACATTTTGTCTCTCTCACTCATCAACCGTGAGCGTCATCAACCGTGAGCGGGCGTTACACTTTTTCATGAGTGACTCCGAGCCGCAACCTAATTTAAGACGTTGTCACGTCAAAATATTGAAAAATCACATATAGCGTCTACGGGACAACCCTTTAATACCAAACCTTTTAATAAATAAATAAAAAGTAAAATTGAGGTGTAAATTAAATCAAATATCCCATAAATTGCCGAAGCCAAATCATTCGTATAGAAATGTTCTCGTTTTTGCGAAAACAGTCTCGAACGGTCAAACATCTGAAACATAAAACTCTTTGGGCTTCCGTTAAATCGTTATTTCTCTGACATCTGGTACTTTGTCCAAAAAGTATGCCGATGCCGAAAGTAAGTATATAGGTACCGGCCCAGAGCGGCGCGAGCGCGCGGCGCACGCTGTGGGCGGCGCGGCGCGCGTCGTCGCGGCGCACGCAGCGGTCGGCCACGCCGGCGCCCGCCAGGCGCGCCAGCCGCAGCGCGCGAGCTCACAGCCAGCCCCGACATATAGTAATATAGGTACCGGCCCAGAGCGGCGCGAGCGCGCGGCGCACGCTGTGGGCGGCGCGGCGCGCGTCGTCGCGGCGCACGCAGCGGTCGGCCACGCCGGCGCCCGCCAGGCGCGCCAGCCGCAGCGCGCGAGCTCACAGCCAGCCCCGACATATAGTAATATAGGTACCGGCCCAGAGCGGCGCGAGCGCGCGGCGCACGCTGTGGGCGGCGCGGCGCGCGTCGTCGCGGCGCACGCAGCGGTCGGCCACGCCGGCGCCCGCCAGGCGCGCCAGCCGCAGCGCGCGAGCTCACAGCCAGCCCCGACATATAGTAATATAGGTACCGGCCCAGAGCGGCGCGAGCGCGCGGCGCACGCTGTGGGCGGCGCGGCGCGCGTCGTCGCGGCGCACGCAGCGGTCGGCCACGCCGGCGCCCGCCAGGCGCGCCAGCCGCAGCGCGCGAGCTCACAGCCAGCCCCGACATATAGTAATATAGGTACCGGCCCAGAGCGGCGCGAGCGCGCGGCGCACGCTGTGGGCGGCGCGGCGCGCGTCGTCGCGGCGCACGCAGCGGTCGGCCACGCCGGCGCCCGCCAGGCGCGCCAGCCGCAGCGCGCGAGCTCACAGCCAGCCCCGACATATAGTAATATAGGTACCGGCCCAGAGCGGCGCGAGCGCGCGGCGCACGCTGTGGGCGGCGCGGCGCGCGTCGTCGCGGCGCACGCAGCGGTCGGCCACGCCGGCGCCCGCCAGGCGCGCCAGCCGCAGCGCGCGAGCTCACAGCCAGCCCCGACATATAGTAATATAGGTACCGGCCCAGAGCGGCGCGAGCGCGCGGCGCACGCTGTGGGCGGCGCGGCGCGCGTCGTCGCGGCGCACGCAGCGGTCGGCCACGCCGGCGCCCGCCAGGCGCGCCAGCCGCAGCGCGCGAGCTCACAGCCAGCCCCGACATATAGTAATATAGGTACCGGCCCAGAGCGGCGCGAGCGCGCGGCGCACGCTGTGGGCGGCGCGGCGCGCGTCGTCGCGGCGCACGCAGCGGTCGGCCACGCCGGCGCCCGCCAGGCGCGCCAGCCGCAGCGCGCGAGCTCACAGCCAGCCCCGACATATAGTAATATAGGTACCGGCCCAGAGCGGCGCGAGCGCGCGGCGCACGCTGTGGGCGGCGCGGCGCGCGTCGTCGCGGCGCACGCAGCGGTCGGCCACGCCGGCGCCCGCCAGGCGCGCCAGCCGCAGCGCGCGAGCTCACAGCCAGCCCCGACATATAGTAATATAGGTACCGGCCCAGAGCGGCGCGAGCGCGCGGCGCACGCTGTGGGCGGCGCGGCGCGCGTCGTCGCGGCGCACGCAGCGGTCGGCCACGCCGGCGCCCGCCAGGCGCGCCAGCCGCAGCGCGCGAGCTCACAGCCAGCCCCGACATATAGTAATATAGGTACCGGCCCAGAGCGGCGCGAGCGCGCGGCGCACGCTGTGGGCGGCGCGGCGCGCGTCGTCGCGGCGCACGCAGCGGTCGGCCACGCCGGCGCCCGCCAGGCGCGCCAGCCGCAGCGCACGCAGCGCCGCCGCCGCCGCGCGCAGCGCGCCCGCCGCGCCCGCGCTCGGCGCCAGCGGCAACACGCGCGTCTGGGGATACGCTACAAGTTTTAATAAATCCATCGAGAGTTCAAATTAAACTTTCATTTTCCAACGTATCCGAAGTTGCACCAAAATTGAACGGTGCGACATCCGCGAGTTCTCCGCTGTTCCTATACATATAGTATGGAATTTAGACCTCTGTTTGACACGTTACCTACCGCCACCCAATCGAGTCATTGAGAAAGTGTCTAGATAGATCCATAGTTTCTCTAGTGTTTTAAATAGATAATGTAAGAAACGGAGACCGCTTTGACGTGAATTCGATCTACGAGGAATTCGATGTCGTCGCGGAACACGAGTTTACGGAAGGCTCGCCTACCTCCCAGTCGGGGTCGCCGTCGTCGTCGGGCTCGCGCGGCGCGGGCGGCACGTCGTCGCCGACGCCGCCGACGTCCAGCGCGCCGCCGGCGTGGTCGGGCTCCGGCGGCCGCGCCAGCAGCTCGCGCACGGCGCCGGCGCCGCTCTTGGCGCGCGCGTACGAGTGCTCCATCCACACGCCCACGCGCCCCTCCTGAACACACCCACGCGACTATATACCATACATTATTACGTTATATACGATTGGCTTACGAGGAAGAAGAAATGTCTTGTGAAGACGAAATTAGACCCTTACTAAATAATTTAATTAATTGTAGGCAATTTTAGAGCCAACCGTCTTACCACACACAATTAATGTAGAAAATTTGATTTGTGATGATTCTAAGGTTAATGGCTGAGAGAGTCCCCGCAGCTTTCACGGCATCCACTGAGACCATCTGCGGGGATCATCCAGGTGATTATATTGGACAGATATGTCCCGCAACATCACCCAGGTGAGCCTATTGGAAGCCATATCCAGCATGATCTAGGTGATTTTAGTGGACACACAGTGCGGCAAAAGCCCGATCTAACTGGACAATATTATTTAAACCTCAAAATAGATTATATTGGGTCATGTTATTATGCGAAAATGGACAATACATAAAAATAATAACAATATTACATTAAAAACATAACCAGTACAAGCTGACCTGTTCACACAAAGAATTATTACATGTGTCGAGGTAAATTTATATTGGCCACTGTTTATGGCTGTGTATGGCTGTATAAATGTAGTTTTCCACACTAATTTTATATTCATAATATTTTTACAATAGTTTGTTACATTATTAGGTAAATAAA
This sequence comes from Apotomis capreana, assembly GCA_947623375.1. Taxonomy (NCBI): domain Eukaryota; kingdom Metazoa; phylum Arthropoda; class Insecta; order Lepidoptera; family Tortricidae; genus Apotomis; species Apotomis capreana. The sequence goes on along the minus strand of OX392513.1, from coordinate 77,759 downwards.
ACGAAACTTATAATTTATGCGATTTTTATAAGAAGATTGCGAACGAACGAAACTAATAATGTAAGTATGTGATTTTTATATTTAAAAGTCTTTAAATTTCGTAATGATTCTACCGTGACTTTGTTTAAATCAAATTTGATAGAAAAATAATCAAAAAACTGCTATTTCTATAGTTTTTACCGTGTTTTAAACGGTCTTCGTCAAATTTACACGGATAGTTGTTTTTATAAAAAAAAGTCAAAAGCACGCATCAGTACGCACTTTCTGACATTACCTTAAACGAAAGAGTATTAAAAAATGTATCATTAAAAAAATACAGCCCGGGGACAACAGGGTACATCCCTTTTCTTGTCTACGAAACACAAAGTTCACCCAAAAAAAAAATTTTGAAGTCGATCCCAAACCACTGTTATTATATTTATATATTAAAGTTTACGTGAGGTTTGGCACCGACTTCAAAGGGTGAGTCAAATGTAATCTGTACTTGAACGGGTTATTTTTGGATTTTTAGTTTTACTGAAGTCGGTTCTTTTTTTTGTTAAAAATTTTTTTTTTCGCTTTTTAGTGATTCATATAAAATACTTATAGCGGGGTGATCAGGGAGGTCTTGAACGAATGCATCTCGTTTTAATTATCTCCTAACTCCTAACCGTTAAGGAGTTGTACCTTCCATCATCAGTTCAGCATTGGAAGATGATGACTACCATATGCAAATACTTAAATAGTTTTAGAAAATATATGAAAAATATTATGACTGCCTATAAAATTTCAGGAATTCCTTCGATTCCTCATGGATCTCGTCATCTGATCTTCACCAAAATTTTATGGGACCAATCTTGAAATGTCTATTCATGAATCTAAAAAGAATTTTCCAAATCGACTCATAAATGACGGAGTTATGAGGTAACAAACATTAAAAAAAAAAAAAAAAAAAAAACATACAACCGAACTGAGAACCCCCTCCTTTTTTTGAAGTCGGTTAAAAAGTAGACTTTATCACATTAAATTTGATTCTACTTGGCAATGGATTATCCATATTTGATAATGAATATCTTTAAATGTAGGCCTTACCATATACTTCATGATTAATTTCTACAAGTAGCACATCAATCTGTTATGTACTCGCTATAAAATATTGACAAATGAAGCGCAAGAAAGCGAAGGATTGCACTACCGAAGACAGTGTTTCGACACGCTTCGACATAATCTGTAAATTATATGAGCATAGTTGGACAAAAACATAGGTAACTGGGATCGTAACCTCGGGGATGTTAGCTATCATTTTAGCCAACACAGAGAACGAAATAGCGTGACCCTTTTTGTCAAGCTAGATCGGGCTTTTGCCGCACTGTGGGACAGAGGTATAGTGGGCCAATGTTGAGCATATATATAACAAGGGCGAATTGAAAAGTTTTGAGCCTAAAAGGTCAACATTAAAATTAAAAGAAAAACCGGCCAAGAGCATGTCGGGCCACGCTCAGTGTAGGGTTCCGTATTTGCCCATCCTTCACAATAGACGAAAATTACGAGAAAGATTTCAAGCTCTATAAAAAGGTCGTAAACGCCACTGGTAATTACTTGTTACCTTCTGGAAGTTATCGATTATACGATCCAGATTGTGCGAAATGTTTTAATACAGTATGGCACTTAACAAATTTGTGTAACGTTCGAAGTATAAGGACATCGCGCGGCACTTACGTCATTTTTAAGATAATTATGAATTTTTACGATAGCTGAAAAACGGCTCAACCGTTTTCATTGAAAGTACTTATACGGCCTCATTTTCTTGAAATTTTCCATAATTTTATGACCCGTGGTTGAAAAGTTAGAGGGGGCTATTTTTTTAATTTTCGGACCAATTATTTTCAAAACTGCTGACTTTATCAAAAAATAATGTTCGGAGACCCCTATTATTTTTAAAAGACTATTTAACGACACCCCACACACTTGTGTTGGAACGAAAAAAATAAATCACCCCGACTTTAGGTATACGGGAGGTACCCGAAAAAACTTTTTTTTTTTTAGTTTTTATTTTACCGTTTTGTCAGCGTGATACATACACATACTCATACCAAATTTCAGCTTTCTAGTACACGGAGCTAAGCCGCCGACGGACAGACGGACATGGCGAAACTATAAGGTTTCCTAGTTGACTACGGAGCCCTAAAAAGAACCGACTCCAAAAAAAACTGAAAAGCCAAAAATAGCCCGTTCATATATGTATACATTACATTTGAATCACCTTTAAAAGTCGGTGCCGAACCACTCAATTTTTACTATGAAAACAGATGCCGCGCATGAAGCCTTAAATGATTACTATTTGTTATTTACGAGTATTTCTATTCAATAAAGAAGATTCGAATGTTTTTTTGAAGTGATTTACGAATATCATTTTTGTTTAACGATCACATTCCGAAGAGTAATATAAACTGACATGTACTTGTATTTATAAGAAATTTGTAATGGTGTGATAAATAAACTAAAATAAAGAAGACTACGTGAGGTTTGGCACCGACTTCAAATGTAATGTGTTAACATGAACCAGATATTTTTGGCTTTTAATATTTTTTGATGTTGAATTGTTTTTGTAATATTTTTTTTCTTTTTAGTGATTCAAATAAAATGCATATAGCAGGATGATCGGGGAGGTCTTGTTTGCATGCATCTCGTTTGAAATATTTCCTAACTTCCACCCGTTAAGAAGTTATACCTTCCATCATCAGCTCAGCATAGGAAGATGATGACTTGCCATGCAATTTTAAGCGTCGCGCCAGCGGCATAATACGTGAAACATACATAAGTAATCGATATTCTAATTCAGAAAAATTCAAGCAATTTTTTTGAATACATAGAAGCTAACAAAAAACATTATACAAACCGTACATAACACAAAACTGACCTTCCGGAAAAATTAAAGAGAAACGCGATTAAAAACTAGGACAGTTAATCTGCCCAACCCTGTATCTCTCCTCTCCACACAATTATAAACGACCCTCGCTCGGTAAGGCTGCCTGGCCACTGAAGCGGAGCAGAGAAAATGAAACAATCAGGCTGCGTCACTGTGGAGCTCCAAAGAAGTGCATTCAATCTGAGAATTGTGATTGGTCCATTACACATCTATACATTCTGTTGTCTATAGGCAGCCTACAGAACGTGTACAGTAGTAGAGTACGCACCGGCTCGCCGCTGGCGGCGCGCACGCGCGCGACGAGCTGCGCGTGCAGCGCCGCGCCGCCCGCCGCCGCCGCCGGCTCTTCCTCCGCGTCCTCTGCCATTTCAGTCCCCTCCTTCTCCATCTGCGATACCGAATGTGTCAAACCTAACATGTAAAGTCATAATTGTTCGAAATTAAAGCATTTCGTGGCATTCAAAACTTTAATTTTTTCCTTAATTCATTGTTTAGATCCACTTGTATCAATTAGCCAAATCATTGTACTAAAATAAGCTTTAAATTTACGAAACCTAGATTTAAAGTCACTATAGCCGAAGGGTAACTATAAACAAGATCTTAACAAATTAATTCCACTGTACCTATCGATAGCTTAGTTCACACTCATACTAATTACAATTATTTTGCCAATGAAATTTAAACCACATAGACTAACATCCTAATTGCAACAACCTTTTCCAAAAAGTTAGTATGATTGTGCATTAATTGTATAAACTATCTTTGTGTCAAATTTCACACAAATTTGCTTAGCCAAACGTTGTTATTGTGGAAGCAAAAACAATTTGAAAGCTCCCAAAAAGTATACAATGAATAAAATTATTTATTAAGTTCAATATTTTAGTAATGGGTACCAGTCTCAGCATGTGTTAGGCTAGCAGCCCAATGCTGATTGTCAGACAGGCCCCTTTAAAACAAAATTGGTTGTAACACACACTATTGTTTTACTCTGTCTGTGCACAATATACAGTTTAACAAACTTTTTAATATATTTTCAATTTGTTTATATTAAAATATATATATTGTAGAGGGGCAAAACATGTGTTGAGTAAGTTTTGTTATTTCGGTGGTGGTTTGTTATATTTATTTGCATGTCTGTTTTTCTTTTTTTACCATTCAATACCATTAACACTTTTGCAACCAGACAAAAAGTAAGACATATCCCAGAAACCGGCCGAGCCGACTTTTATAGCATCAACCCCGGCTACCGGGTTGGCCGGCATCTGAACAAAGTTTACAAGCGCCCGGCCTCCAGGTTGTTGGTATCGAAAGTGCACGAAAAAATACGCAAATAAGTATAACAGGTTAGCACTAATTGATGGCAAATTATTATATCGCAGATTAGCACAGCAATTTTATTATTTTCGTTAATTTAATGAACTTTAATTAAAATACTGTTGGTATTAAGCTGTAAACATGGTGTCTTCGACATTACTCATGACTTATGCAGAGCAGGTGGTGTAGTTTTTTTTTTTTTTTGTCATGTCATAGGGGCCAAACGAGCAAACGTATCGCCTGATGGAAAGCGATTACCGTCGCCCATAAACACCTGCAACACCAGAGGAGTCAAAAGTGCTTGCCTACCCGGAGGACGAAGATAGAATGCCTCTATGCTAGTAATTTCACCGGCTATCTTACCCCCACACCGGAACAACAATGCGAACATTACTGTTTGGCGGTGGGTTAGCAGGCAAGACGGTAGTAACAAGTAGTAAGACGGTAGTTTAAGAAGAAGGAATACCCTGAATGAATCCATGCGTTGCTTTGAAGCCCCGAGGCGGGCTCGACCTGCCGCCTGAAGTCGGCCGTCTGCCGCCTCTGTGCACTCAGGCCTGGCGGGCTGTTTCAATACCTTAGTACAATACTAATTGAACGCTGCAACGATTCACTATCACGTCTTACTTCAAACGATATAGACAACTCGTGACACGAACCACTATGATTCTACGCTACAAAAAGTATTTTACAATACAAAGAGAGATGGCAATATTTATCATTTTGTTTTGTTGTAATGAATGTAGGTTAGGTTTCAGGTTAGTTTGTTTGACAATGACAGTTGACTGACACTTGACAGTTAAATAGCGGCACACACTACTCGCGAAGCTGACCGAAGTTAAGCGAATACATGGACCTAGTAACCTCTGGACATGACAAGCGAATAATAATAGCAGGAGCTATTTACAGAAACCATTATTCATATTCATATTCTTTATTGCATACCATGGTAATTACAAGAGATCTTAAAAATATACATATAAGCAATTGAGGGCCTTTATTATGATCATTCATGTTAAACTGGAATGTCGCGGGCGCGGGAATGAAAACTAACTTGCGATTATTAACATCAAAACACTTCCACTTTACGTTTAGTAACCAAATCCACAAATCACCATATTAGAAACATTATCTAGGTATAATAGTCACTACAAAGCACAAGATAGGGAAAACAGTATGGTATTGAACTAGCGATTCGTCAAAGACACCGTACGCGAGCATTCTCAACAGAAACAAGCAAGTAAACTTAGCGTCTTTTAAACTGCTTCGCGCGCTGTCAGTTAGACGTTCCGCTAGGGCAAGATGGCGCCCTTGTCCAACCCATATTTATGGTCAGCCGCCGTCACGGCCAGACTGACAGTCGACCGTCCTCGGGCGAACAGAAAACTTTATTATTTCGTCTCGTCGTCATCGTAATTGCGCTCGTCCAACCTGACACTGTGGCTAAGAATACTAGAGCCCCTCACATACTTCTTATCATACAATATGAGCATGGACCGGGCATGTACGTCCTTTCAACCAGCCACGAGGACATGGCGAAATTAGCACTGCCCCTACGACCAGCTATCAAACATCTATCATCCAACATTATCAATAAGCGACCAGAGCGTCCCTTCGACCAGCCACATGACGTGGACCGGACGTCAATGTTCATATCAAACAGAGCGTCCCTTCGACCAGCCACATGACATGGACCGGACGGCAATGGTCTTATCAACTAGTGCGTCCCTTCGACCAGCCACATGACATGGACCGGACGTCACTGATCTTATCAACCAGTGCGTCCCTTCGACCAGCCACACGACCTGGACCGGACGTCACTACTCCTATCAACCTGTGCGTCCCTTCGACCAGCCACACGACCTGGACCGGACGTCACTATTCCTATCAACCAGTGCGTCCCTTCGACCAGCCACACGACCTGGACCGGACGTCACTATTCCTATTAACCAGTGCGTCCCTTCGACTAGCCATATGAGTATGACCTAGACCGGACGTCACTAACTACACTCTAATACTCAATCTCTATCAAATACAATAACAAGGAACACAGAAATTTCAATTCCACTATGTATATTGTCCCCAAAAGTAATTTCTGAATAGATACTAAATGTTTCTTTATCTGAACTCGATTTGGCGGTGCCTGCCCTTCTAATACAACTAGTCACGCGGCACATCGTCGCCAGTCACTCTGTGACAGCACTGAACAGAAATAGGTAGGCAACATTTTCTTGCGGGAGAAAGTCGCCCGTCACAGCCGTGCTGGTGATGATGTGATTTTTAGGCGAACCCGAAGTTGCCGTGAGAGTATCTGAATTTACCACTGAAAGACTCGGGCTTGCGATGAAGATTCAGTGTCCCCAGTTAAAACATTCGAGCCTATGGTCAAACATCGATCATCACTTTTATCAACACGTAACTCAGTACCCGACGCCGTCTCGGCCTCCTCGTTGTTTAATAAATGATTAATTATTAGCATCACGGTTTGATGGTTCTGAACGCAAATTTGTGCGTACTTATTTATGAAACCAATTAGTACCCGTAATAGCTTTTAACTCGTAATGTCGTTTTTCAATTTCCAATACAGCGGTGATAATGAATCGACTTAAAAATAAAACTTTCAAGTTTAGTTTGAGATCAAATTGTTTGCTAATTTTAAGTAATACAGACAACCTTCTCGAAATGGTTTTACTACAGCTCAATCGCGACTATAATTTTTTTTTTTTTTTTTATAAAAACTGACCGGCGATTGACCTCAGCAGAACCCGACAGTGGCTACGGAATCGAAGACCCCGCTCGCTGGCTCAGCAACAGCCCACTCACCTCTACCTTGAAGAGACCCAAATTACAATTTCCAGAAAATACTTACACATGATGGGAGCGAGTCGTTAGCGGTTCGCATTAAAATGATGACGCTAAACGTATTCTTACAAGACTAGGATTAAGCGCTCCGCTCTCCTGTCCTGGAGTTCCGATGGTGAAACGGCTACGGCGGGATTGAATCGTGTGTACACTCTCCAACATGTATACGATAGAAAACTGACAAGCTGGTAAGTTTGCGGCGATATTCGAGGCTCTGGAAGTCACCCACAGCTGGCAAAGCATTATCAATTATTCGAGGCTCTGGGAGTCACCCACAGCTGGCAAAGCATTATCAATTATGATTATGACTCTTAGAGATCGCGTTTTACTGAATCCAAGGCAGCTAGCTGATATTTGTCAGAGCCATCTCACCCAATGTAGTACTTCATGCACGAACGAACGAAACTAAGCTTGGGGGTAAAGAGGTATTTTGTTTGTTTGTCACGCGTCCTCCCTGATTAAGGAACTATCAAAACAGTGGTGGAGTCCAATCTCGGTTCATCATCTAACGAATTAGGGTGTGACTAAACAATCCTTAAATACTGGGCCTTAACACCCATCATGATCTCAGTATTTCGTGAGATTTGATACAGTAGAGTTAAGTCTAGGTGCTAGTTCAATGTGACCTAATTCATTTTGCCAGGATTATTTCATGCACAGTAGTATTTTAAGTTACTGCTCTGATCAGCTATGACACGTTTTAGTGCACAGCACTAGCCAAATCAATGGAAGACGTTATGTTCCAAGATTACAATTATTTTATAAAACAGTAAGTTTCCCCGTAAACCATATTAGATATCGAGGGACAAATTAAACTGGCATCAAGAGGTATCTAGGTAATCCGTTATTATTATTTTTTCTGTAAAAAATGTTTTTTTTTTTTTTTTTACAGTACCTATCCGAGATTTCATTGGCACACTTTTGCTCGACAAATAAGCACCTTGATTGTATTCTCCCATACAACTTCAATTTCCGTGTTCCGTGCATCCATGGTGTCGCGAACTATCGCGAACGTGGATGTAAATGCCAGCGCTTCTTGCATCTACGTAAATGACGTTACTATGTCAACAGAAAGATGGCGGAGGGAGCGAACTAGGGACGAGGGCAGGTTGACGGACGCTGCTTGGGATTAATGAACCAGTTATAGTAATACCAACTATTATCTATTCTATGGTAATACCAGCAATTAAGTCACAAAAAGAGTTTCTTAGATCTAAGACTGACCGGGAGGTCGGGGTCATTTACACAGATCAGTTAGTACTTGTGGTTGACGATGTTCTACAGTCTGCATAATTACCATAGCCTCGAGCTCATGAGGGTAGTATCGCAACTCAACTTTAGTCAGCACTTGACCTTCTATTGTATGAGAAGGTATTCTAAAACCAAGAGAGCTAGTGTCCATGTGTAGCTCTACCTATAACACGGGTCCAAAATGGTAAGTACTGGCTCGTTGGTGCTTTTATCGTGTTTATCGTCCACCGGATATTCTTAAACTTATCGCACTATTTAATTTGACCCTTAAATTTACTAAGAAGGTACAAAGGTCAGGCCAACAACATGAGTAAATCCTGGCGCAGCCAGCCCTATCCATATAGGTTAGGCCCGGGTTAGACAATCGCTATGCAGCACCCTAGGCACCCCAGATCCGATTAAAGATGAACCTTAGACGAGTAAGCGCCACGGGTGGCCGCGGCCGCCCGGGTTGACGACGGCTAAAGCCGCCACTGAATCTACAGATTAACTTCCTAAAATAAGAAGCTAGACCCAAAAACACACCGGAAAATTGTTTTAAGTGCTGTGTCTAAGTAGCACGCAAGATGATCCGCTCTCAAATAAGAAAGATACAGTCTCACCCGACAACGCCATCAGACCTCGCGACGCTCGATGCCTGCAAGAATTGACGTCTTTGATACTTGCGTCGATACCGCTCTTCTTGTTAGAAGATGTTCAAGTTTCATCATCATCACCATCATCAGCCAAAAGACGTCCACTGCTGAACATAGGCCTCCCCCAGAGAACGCCACCATGACCGGTCCTGCGCCACCTTCATCCAGCGGACTCCTGCGTCCTTCGCCAGGTCATTAGTCCACCTTGTGGGGGCTGCATCGTCCGGTGCATGGTCGCCACCCAAGAACTCGATGGCCCCAGCGGCCGTCGGTTCTACGAGTGACGTGCCCTGTCCATTTGCCACTAAAGTTCAAGTTTACCGCACTCAAAACAAATACACAAACACACACACACACATACACGCACGCACACAGGTAGAGGTTCCTATTGTTTTTTTATCACGTTAGGTGAAGGTGTGTATTCCTTCAGCTTAGACGCCAGTCTTCACGCTGCTTCAAACACTCAGTATATTCACTAGTGCCTAACTTCTCGGCATTAATGATATCCACCGGTAAATTAGTTATTTGTCTTTGTCTTGATGATATTGTTTCATTTTTTTTTATACGATCGTTTCGTTTTTGGTAATTGCTCAAACATGTTCCATAATCTACTTACTACTTCTGTTGCTGTTTCTTAGGCACCTAAATAGGACCTCATAACATAATATCATCAAAATAATCCTGGACAACTTATTAAGGTCTTGAAAATTGCAAGCCAGGTTAAATCTCAAAGTCACATTTTGTCAAACCAACCAAAACTATTCGTTTACTGTTTAGAATAATCTCGGTCACTGCACCAACTCTCTATATCGGCATCTGCTTCATCTGGATTAAATTGCAGGTAATATTACTAGCTTCATGTAAACCTTGTTCGCCATTCGATTGCATTTTATTTTAATCGATCCCACATCTGATATAAGCAATTGAGGGCCTTTATTATGATCATTCATGTTAAACTGGAATGTCGCGGGCGCGGGAATGAAAACTAACTTGCGATTATTAACATCAAAACACTTCCACTTTACGTTTAGTAACCAAATCCACAAATCACCATATTAGAAACATTATCTAGGTATAATAGTCACTACAAAGCACAAGATAGGGAAAACAGTATGGTATTGAACTAGCGATTCGTCAAAGACACCGTACGCGAGCATTCTCAACAGAAACAAGCAAGTAAACTTAGCGTCTTTTAAACTGCTTCGCGCGCTGTCAGTTAGACGTTCCGCTAGGGCAAGATGGCGCCCTTGTCCAACCCATATTTATGGTCAGCCGCCGTCATACATATATGTATCACATGGACCCTGTAAGGGTATTGCAAAATCTTAAAACTTAGCTAGCTTAAGCAGACATCTAAGGGTGTACAAAAATCTATTTAAAATTAACACAGCCGCTGTTAACTAGAATCTAATAAAAGTTAACTAAAATTACAAAAAATAACAAATGATAAATAACATAAATTCAAATTAAAACAAAATCTTTAACGACTGATCTCAAACAGTTCTTGCACAGTGTAAAAACATTTTTGTGCTAAGAATGAGAGTGACAGAGACATGGACAAGGTGTTTTGTCCTTGTCAGAGTTCCACTTTTTTTTGATTAGCGGATGAGTCAAATTGACAAAGCTCCGCTGCCGCCGACCCCTTCAAATTCAGTAGTCAGTACTACGTTTTAATTTGGCTGCTTTATACGTTTGCAAGGGATACCAGTACAATAATTGGTAAATGATCCTTGACTCAGTGAGTTATGGTAAATTTAGGGTGTATGGGTTGCCGAGCAGGGATTCTCCCTTATATTGATACTCGTAAGTCGAGATGCAAAGTCGGAATGAATTTTATTTACAAATACAGAGCCTTTTATACACAAATTTCGATTTATTACTTAAAACTAGGAAATGCTGGCGTCTCGGGTGATTTCTACGGAATCCGCGCCCCATCACGCGATGTCTTCGTCGAATCGGTATTGTGTCCCGTACAGTGCGCGTACAGATGACAGGGATGGAGCGATGTGGGCGGAGCTTGTCAATATCGTTCGAGCTGCACGTGTTCTTCGGCGAATCATAGCTATATTAATTTCCAGTTAGTCTCCCACACAGTGGTTTCAGTTAGAACAAAACAGCGGTTTCTATGGGGGAGAGTATTATGCTACCACTTAACAATAGATGGCTCTTAAATCAAAATGATGACCCAAATGTATATTGCTATGGTATCACTACAGTATTTTTTCTTATAGTAACTCTGGGATCATTCAATTGTTTCGTTTCAAATTACGCAAAATAAGTTAAATAACTAATCAGTCCTGGTATTTCAAAGTAAGTTTAAATAAAAAGAAAATATTCCTAAAAGTGTTTAACTGTAGGTAATTCGTATTTATATAGTAATAAAATAAAAAAATAAAAATTGTATTCTTACGGCCATAAAATTTTTGGAAATTTTAAAGAAACATTAGTTACCGAAAACGAAACGCTAATTTGTTATTGTACCTGCAATTCTCAAATTTCTGTTTATTTCCGTGAACGTAAAAGTGCTTTCTGTGTTTATTTTCTGTTTTTTACGAGGACTTGGCTGCACTTGGACTCCTGATTTCGGCTTGTTACGTTGACCACTTTTTTGTTTTTGGACTCTGATTTTCCCCTGGATTGGATAACTTTCCGCCATGACGTCGACAAATGTGTGCCGCGTTGTGAAAAAACTTGTAAGTATTCCTTTGCCTTCTAAATAAGTAAGTTAACACAACAATCACAACAATGTCAATAAAATGAAGGTCCTAACAGTTCGTTAAAGTTCTCCTTATAGGTTAAACAGAAATATAAAATGTTCATGTTTTTATTTCTCTTTTAAAATGACTTTTATGTAATTATTATGAGCTTAAACTACGTTATTTTATATCTTTAATATCTTTACAGGTCCGAATAACGTCATAACCCATTTTTTCCCTGAACCAAGACACGCAAGCAGACAGATTTTATACTACCTATATACCAGATTATTATGCAAGTGAAAGCACGTAATTACTATGTAAAAAGGAATAAATCTACTGCATAAATCTAAAATTGTGTTTTAATTGAATTTTCTCTCCTATTTTGTAAATTATTATAACGCCATATTACTATTCTTTTACATGAAAAGAATTCAATATGGCGTTATAAAAATAGAAGGTAAACAAGGAGAAATGCTATTTGTAGCTATAGCTACAGTCGCGCGTCGTGTATAGTTTTGGCCACTTAACGCCGTAGGCGCTGCAATCGAAATCGTTGACTGATGACTCTATTATAAAACATTCAATATACTCTATGGTCTCCCATCGGCGCTGGCGCGGCGCGGCTATCGTACGCCGCGTGCGCCGGCCTCACGGCATTAGCTGCTGTCGTATATGAATGTATTTCAGCTATGCAGACGGAATGATGATGCGTAGCTACATGGCTCCCTTCTCAGCGGAAGCGTACGGGTAAAAGGATGTTGCGACGACTGCGTGTGACTCGTGATTGTTGTGCTTGTGTTGGTTGTGCTTGAGTTTCGTGTGATCCTGATGCTTGCGGCGTAGTAGGACTCGTGACTTGTGTAGACGACGAATCACTGCATCTTTCGTTATTAGTTTCGCGGGGAGCGGTCGTTGAACTCTGGTCGTAGTGGATAGCGATAGGTATTTGCGTTGTAGTTGTCTCAGCGTTCTCAGCGATGGTGTAGGCAGGTTTTAATCGGTCTATGGATATATTCGCTTGTCTTGATGGTAGCTGGTGTAGCGTTAAAAATCGCTACATGTTTATTCTAAACTGTTGTAGCTAGCCGCTATTGCTTATACCGCCATCTGGCCAATTTTGTCGGTATTAACTTGTGCAAGTGTTGACGTCTTTTAAGGTCTAGATAATGGTTTTGCTACGAGCTAATATCACGCTTGGTAGTTTCGGCTACGATGTGCAGGTGGTGTTGTTATTAACCCTCATGGCTTGCTGTTGCATGAGCTGATGATATGCAAGGAGTTTTTTATAACCTGTTTGTTCAGCGGTTTTCTTTTTATTATTTAAAATTCATATTGTGAGCGTGTTTTATTTTGGATCGATAATTTTGACGACGTCAAATCTGTTTCTGGATTCATGGTGAAATAGTGTGTTTACTCCTGAAGAGCTAAATATCAGTGTTTCTGGACTGTATAGTGGTCTGTTTATTAATACTGTGGTTGCGCTGATGAGCGCCTGTTGTTTGTGCGAGGAATATGAACTTGTAATTTGGGATATCCACCCGGAGATGCTATATCTTGTGATGGTGTGTTCAGGTGAGTTGTGCCGTCTACTGCGCTTCCAATTCCTTCTTGCGTGATCCGTTTTCGTAGGTGTGGTGTCCTCCACAAAGGATTTGGAATTAAACACAGATATATATTTGAGTATACACCGCAGGTTGAGGTGCAACGTCCGTCCGGCGTGAAACCAGATAACGGAATGCTAGAGGGGCGCCTCACCCCGCCTACCCGCATACACGTTTATTTATATATATACAAATCTATAAATCCAAGATATCACATCTCTTCCTTTTTTAAATATTTATTATAAACAGAATACAATCACTAATCAGAACAGGCTGAAATAGTTTGTCACAAATCATATATTATTATTCCTTTTTTTTTACCAGTGTACGGTCCACATACCGCACATTGCCATCTCAGCGAAATAACCAACAATCGCGTAAAGCATTGACATACGCGCCAGTACACGTTCATATTTGACAGCAACCACGCGTGTCCTCATTAGCATTATCATTCATAATATCGCGCTTTTATAGTTTACTTTGACATTATAATTAAAGAGTGTATTTTCGACTATATTAGTGAGTTATTATTACATCCAGCAAATAACATTTCATAATTGGTGTATGTGACACTAGCAGCCCGTACATCAATTTGGTCCTTCGAGCCGGATTGACAGCAACCACGCGTGTCCTCATAAGCATTATCATTTATAATATCGCGCTTTTATAGTTTACTTTGACATTATAATTAAAGTGTGTATTTTCGACTATATTAGTGAGTTATTATTACATCCAGCAAATAACATTTCATAATTGGTGTATGTGACACTAGCAGCCCGTACAACCAGCGATTCACTATAAGGCTTACTGAGGAGAAAGAACCACCGAAAGAAAACTCCCAGACTACCTTATTTTTTATATTATATTATTACGTTTCATTTAAATACATCACAAAAGTCACAAAACCCAACCTCGGGTACCACCGGCAGCAGGGCAAGGCCCAGACTACCAGTGGTTAGGGATGCAGAGAAACCTTATTAGGTTTTAATGTTTATTTTAATAGCTGGCTGTATGTATTTTAACGAGTAAGTTTTCTCTTATTCTGTGTCATATAACTCATAACAAATTTAAGACACTTCACCATTAGACTTTTCTATAACAGAACTAATAAAATTTGCCATGTTACATTTATCAATCTTTTAATCGTATACTTTCGCTCTACTGCATTTACATGCGCTCTGCGGGAGCATCCCGTCAAAACCTGCTATTATACAATCTTAGTGCCAGCATTAGTCAATATTATTACCCAAAAAACATGTTGTCACAAAAAGCAGCCCATCAGCCAAAATCACTCAAAGCCCGTCTAGTACCTACCATAGTGCGAATAGCACACCATCACATGACAATATAACATTAAGAAAACCAATGCAAGCTCAACAGCGCCAAGCGCTAGAACCACACTTGGATACAGAATCCACAGACGACTCTCTTCACTCCAGCAACGATTCCAGTGACCTCAACTCTGGGACAATGTTGGCCTCCAGTCTACACAACAGGAGTTGCCCCGACATGAAAGCTACAACTGAAGATATGCTTGCAGAATACAAAGAGAAAATAAATAATTTAGAATTAATGTTACAATCTGCAGAGCAGGAAATTCGCAATCTGATTTCGGAAAATGGCACCCTGAAAAAGCAAATACAAGAAAATGAAAATTATATTGATAAACTTACACACATATGTTCATCTACAAATAAAAAGCATAAAAATAAGCCGTCGAAAAAAAACAGAAACAGTTCAAAATTTGCTCCTAACCGGTCCGAAGAAAATAAAACCTGCAACACAAACGCAAGCGCCACCGTCGTCGACCTGTCAACCAGCCATCTGGACCGGGCCCTGTTTAATAAACATTACAAATTGTAAATTGTAACTTGTAATTACAAGTGACAAGTCTACAACTTTCTGTTTAATAAAAATTACAAGTTAAAAGTTTACTATGGTGGAAAATCTACAAAATTGTAGAATTGTGGCTACAATTCTACATATTTCTGTTTAATAAAAATATTCGCTTTACAAGTGCCAATTTACATATTTGTAGGAAAAACTGCTTTATTAAACACACAATTGTAATTACAAGTTTACATATATTGTAAATTGTAGAACAATTTCGACAGGTGCCGCGTCGCCTGTGAAACCATTACAAGTTTCGACCTCTGCCTGGGCTTCCGGTTCGTGACTTAAGATGGCCGCATGCGTTTAAGTTTCGCTCTTCATTATTTATTCATTTTTGTTGTTCAATGTGTAGTATTGATAGCGTATTGTGCAGTGATCTAACGTATTTGTGAATAGCTAATGAAGAATTCAACTTGAAGCGTTCATAGCCCTTCCTGGGTCAAGGCCCGATAGTCCGTGTGGTTTTTTGTAAATCGCTATCACTTTACAAAAAACTCAAGTCACCGTACAACGTTCTTACAACCTTGACATTGGCAAAATTGTTCCAATGGACAGACGCCATTTTTTTTATATAAAAAAATAGACCTCTGCCTAATACTTACTATTGCAAGTATTACAAGGAAAAAATATTTTTACACAAAAATGGTACTGACAAGCAGCGATAGTAGTAAAAGTAGTGATGATGGACATGTGATTGAAAGACGACCACGACTTTTTCGTATAAGGGTAAACTTCACATTAAATGTAACTGATTTAACATTTAAAAAAAAAAGGTGTGGAAAATTACCGTCGAATACTAGAATGTGGTGGCAGATGCATACCTATGGTGTAACTAAAGGTACGGTACATAACTGCATAAACAATGTATCTAGACTTGTGGTCAGTACATTGTTTGGAGGAGAGATTCGCTACAATTTAATGTAAATTGTAATCTACATCTACAACTACAAATTTGTAACTACAAAATTTGTCAGAATTCTACAGGCGTTTTTTACATATGTATGCGTTTATTAAACACCATCTACAATTACATAAATTGTAGGGCTTTTACCTGTAAATTTCTTACATATTTGTAACGTTTATTAAACGACACGTTGACAAATTTGTCACTTTTTTACAAAATTGTGGACTTGTAACGTTTATTAAACAGGGCCCAGACTTCACAGATGGAGCGCCCAGTGGACCAGCACGCCAATGCCTCTACTCCCCGCGAGCGCAGCGCTATGCCGACCACGACTGAAGCTAATGAACCAAAAGTTAAATTGTGTATCTTAAGTAATCAAAGTAACAATGGTATTCTGAACGCTTTGATGATGATGATGATGATGATGATGGTATCCTGTTATCCCTCATCAGGGACATAGGGCTCTCAGAAGGATTTTCCATTGACGCCGATCCTGCGCTGCTTCCTCGAGTTTCTTCCAGTCGAGGCCGGTTGACGCCGCCTCTTTGTTGACTGTGCGTCTCCAAGTGGTGCGAGGACGACCGAGTCTTCTTCTACCGGACACTTGCCACGTCAGACCTTGTTTGGAAAGATGGTTGTCAGGTCTTCGCAGTACGTGACCTATCCAGCGCCACTTCCGAAGAAGTATTTCCTTAGCGATAGGATTTTGGCCGCTCAGCTCCCATAACCTTATGTTAGAGATGGTCCGTGGCCAGTAGATTCCCAGAATCCTTCGCAAGCATTTGTTAACAAACACCTGGAGTCTATTTGTGATAGCGTTTTTTACGGGCCACGTCTCACAACCATACAGGAGGACCGACTTGACGTTCGAGTTAAAAATTCTTAATTTTGTATGGCGAGTGATAACTGGGGACGTCCATACGGGCTTCAGCTGCGCATATGCGGCACGGGCTTTATTGATGCGCGCTTCAACATCCGCTTCTGCTCCCCCCAGTGGATCCACGACGCTTCCCAGATATGTGAACTTGTCCACCTGTTCGACCGGCTCTCCATTCACATGCACGGACGTTGCGTTTTGTGTATTTAGGCGCATGTCCTTGGTTTTCGCACAGTTAATGCGCAGGCCCTCTTTCGCAGCGACATTAGAAAGGTCATCGGCTTTCGATTGCATGTGTTCTCGTGATGTTGCGAGTAAGCACAGGTCATCTGCGAAGTCAATGTCTTCAAGGGTACTTCCATTTACCCATGGCAAGCCCCTTTCTCCTTGGCTAGTTACTCTGCGCATCACTTCGTCCAACACAATCAGAAACAGCAGCGGTGACAGCAGGCAGCCCTGTTTGACTCCAGCTGTGACGGGAATCGGATCGGACAGCAAGCCTTTGCGCATTACTCGGCAGGTAGATCCCTCATACAGGCACTTAATAATTTCTATGACCTTGACCGGTATTCCCCTTACCTTCAGTATTCGCCATATGCTTGACCACTTTACCGTGTCGAATGCCTTCTCAAAGTCTACGAACAGAGCATAAAGTTCATTTTGCATTTCATTGCATTGTTCCAGTATCATCCGCAAGACGTTAATCTGGTCCGTGCACGATCGTCCCGCTCTGAAACCGCTCTGCTCGTTCCTTAGTTTGCAGTCAACAGCACCCGTCATTCTTTTAAGCAAAACTTTGCACAACACCTTAGAGCACACAGGCAGCAAATTAATCCCACGCCAGTTCGAGCACTGGGACAGGTCTCCTTTCTTGGGCAGCTTAATTATAATCCCCTCTTTCCAGCTTTCAGGTACTCGACCCGTCTCCCAAATGGCTGTCATTAAAGGGTGTAACATAGAAGCCATTACATTCGGGTTAGCCTGCAATGCTTCAACCGGGATACCATCGTTGCCTGGGGCCTTGCCACTTTTCAAGCTTTTATAGCACTCGTGATTTCGTCGATGTCTGGAGGGTCGCTATTGATATCCAAGACTTCCACTGTAGCGACTGTCTCTTCCACTTCTTGTTCGTCACCCAAAGCGTGGAAGACTTCAGTGAAATGCTCATGCCACCTGCGCATCTGATCTTCCAGCGTCGTAAGCATCTTCCCTGTTTTATCAACAATCGGTCGCGTCGTTGGTTTTTTGTTGCAAAGCTCCCTACCAGCACGATATAGCTCTCTAGTGTTTCCGGTACTGGCCGCCGACTCCGCTTTCCGGGCTATCGATGCCGCTCTTCTCCTCTTGTCTTTCTTTGCACTACGTTTAACATCGCTCTCACACAGGAAGTACTCATAAGCTAGTGTTTCTTTAGTGCTTTGGTCTTTTGCAGCGTTTAGTTTTTCTTTAATTGATTTCCGGTGTAGTATTTTGTCCCAGGTCTCGTCAGAAACTGAACGCTTTAGAGCATACATTTGAACGCGATGCTGAGTACTGTCACTACGTGGTGCCAAATAGTAGTATATTTCAGTCATTAAATAACTTAGAAAAAAACCGGTCAAGTGCGAGTTGGACTCGCGCACCGAGGGTCCCGTACAAACACTTTCCATCCTTTAGTTGTTTAAGTTAAGTTTGCACCTGGTATGTATAGCGCTCTATACAAATGAGGTGCAAAGTTAACGCAACCAATCCCTTTGATGTATGGGAGCCCCCCTTAAATATTTATTTTATTTTATTTTTAGTATTTGTTGTTATAGCGGCAAAAGAAATACATCATCTGTAATTAATGGACGGACGGACGGACAGCGAAGTCTCAGTAATAGGGTCCCGTTTTTACCCTTTGGGTACGGAACCCTAAAAAAATTACAACATTTTACTATGAACGACTATTGTATTGTGATGATTGGCGAAAGAGACCTAGATGCAACTGAGAATAGTATTGAATTAGTGAATTGTATACGCGACTCTCTTAGCAAAATTACGCACACAAACAAAATAATATTATGTCTTCCTACGTATGTCTGTGGTGCACTAATATACAATTATAAAGTTGAAATGTTTGGAAACTTGCTGGCAATGGACATGCAAAGTAATAATTATGCATATTTATTCGACACTAATCAAGATTTAACTCTTAATATGTTCTCGTATTATTCTGGAAAAATAACGAAACTTGGCATAAGGTCCATATTTATTAGTCTCAAAAAATTCATATCAGAGATTAAGTTACTTGACTTTCACAAATGAGCGACAAAACTCTACCCTTATTACAGAAAAACAATCACCAAATAGAATACCTGATAATGCTGATTTTTTTCGAGGCTAATGTAACAAATGTACGGAATATGAGGCTCTTTCACCAAAATGTTGCAGGGATACTTAATAAAAACGATCTGTTTAAAATAACTTTATCTGATCTCTCTAAAAAAATTGGTGAAATAGACTGCATATGCCTTAGTGAAACATTTATGAAACTTGGTTCGGAATGTAACTTGAATATGTCAAATTATAACCTCGCTTCATACTTTTCAAGACATCACCGGCGAGGTGGTACTTGTATACTATTAAGGCAAGGACTAGAATATATACCATTAAAAATAACTAGTAAATTGAGTGCCGCATACTATTTTGAGTGCTGTGGAGTTGAGTTAATTAATTACAATCTGATAGTCATTTGTATCTATAGAATACCTTACCGTGTCATAGACTTATTTATGTATGAGTTAAAGGCTTTGTTGGATAGCTTAATGCACAAAAAGAATTATAAAATTATTCTATGTGGAGATTGGAACATTGACATTTTAAAAAATAATAACCAAACAAAAGCCTTAAAATCTCTACTGACAAATTTTGGACTCGATATTCATGTAAACTCTCCAACTCGAAAGAAATCTTGTATTGACGTAATAGCTTCAAATTTAGGTGTATCTAACGTAGTGTGTAATACACATGATCTTGCCTTGTCGGATCACGACACTGGACAGACAATATCCTTTCAAATTCCGCAAAATTCTTATGAAAAACATAGAATAAAGTGTTACACTGAACAACGGAGAGACTATTGTCAACAGAATATCGACACCTTCTGTAAGCATATATCATGCCTATCTTTTAATGAAGTGTTTGAAGAAGTGGATTGCAATCGTTCATTTGAAATTTTTCATGACTTGATTATTCTATTCTTCAATTTGTGTTTTCCAATTGTGCGAGTTCAGATAAAGGATAAACCCATAAGAAACAAATGGATCACGAAAGGTCTAAGAAAATCGTGTGTTAAAAAAAGACATTTATATTTTAAATATCACAAAGAAAACAAAAACAAAAAACACAATAAACGCACATATCTAACGTACACAAACATTTTGAAAAAATGTATTTTGAAGTCGCAACAACTGAATAATAATTTGTACATGAAAAACTCACGAAATAAAGGGAAGGCAGCATGGAACGTCATAAAGCATAACCTAAATTTAGATAACACTAATAAAACGGAAATCAAAAACTTAACATGTAATGGCGAAGTAGTTGACGATCCAACAAAAATGTGTAAATTATTTAATGAGTTTTTCATGAATAATTCTCAAATAAACATAGGAATCGATAGGCATACAGGCATAAAAACCGCCAATAATAGTATTTTTCTCTCCCCATTAGATAAATTTGATGTAATTAAAATAATAAAATCTTTAAATAATACCAACTCAACCGGCTATGATGGATTTCCCACCAAAATATTGAAACAGTGTGCGAACCTAATAGCTGCGCCTCTTAGCCATTTGATTAATCTGTCTTTTGAACAAGGTTGCTTTCCTGAGCGTTTAAAGTTAACCATTATTAAACCCCTCTTCAAGAAAGGTGATCCTAGTGTGATTAACAATTATCGTCCGATAGCACTAATACCGACCCTATCGAAAATCTTTGAAAAAGCTATGTACAACAAAATTAATGTTTTTTTTTAGTGCAATGAACATCTTGCATCAGAATCAATATGGCTTTAGGAAGGATAGCTCTACGTCTCTGGCATGTTTCTCTTTGGTCAAGCACGTTACGGAATCACTTAACGACAGACAACCAGTCTTAGCAATCCTCTTAGATATGAGTAAAGCTTTCGATAGTGTTTGCCATAGTATTTTACTTACTAAACTAGAGAAATACGGAATAAGAGGTACGGCTAATGAATGGTTGCAAAGTTACCTGTCTAATCGGAAACAGTATACTGAACTTACCAAAATAACTGTTAATAAAAAGGAAACATATAAATCCTCATTAAAAACAAATAATTGCGGTGTTCCACAAGGAAGCATTTTAGGCCCTCTCTTATTTTTGTCTTATATAAATGACTTACCAAACAAGTTAAAACATACCTGTCTTTTGTTTGCGGATGATGCCACCTTATTATCAAGTGCGAAAAAAGTGACAATCTAGAGAAGGAAACTATGAACGAACTAAATACTGTAATAAAATGGTTAGAAGAAAATAGCCTTAAATTGAATTTGGATAAAACAAAAATAATAAAATTTGAAACACGCAATTCTCCCAAGATTACTGTTAAAGTTGAATGCAATAATTCACGTATACAACTTGTAAATTCGGCCACCTTTCTTGGTATTACTCTTGATGAACAACTTAATTGGAGAGCACATATTGAAAGCGTATGCTCTAGACTGGATCGATTTGTGTATGCACTGCGACGCCTTAGGTCTATAGCATCAAGAGAGGCTGCGCTTTCCGCATACCATGGATATGTGTCCTCCATCTTACGCTACGGGCTTATCATTTGGGGTAACAGTACAGATACCCAAAGAGCATTTGTGACTCAAAAAAAATGTGTCAGGGCTGTATACGGAGCTGAATATCTTGCACATTGCAAACCAATATTCCAGGACCTTAATATCTTACCTCTACCTTGCCTCTACATATTAGAAGTTACCAAATTTGTGAAAAAGTATCCACACTTCTTTCCACTGCATGATACAATAGTCAATAAGGGCAATAGACCTAGCCGAAAACCGCTCAAATTGTATCAGCCTAGGCAAAAGCTAAAGGTATTTGGCAGCAATGTATATTGTATGGCTATCCAATTGTATAATAGGTTACCTGACAACTTCAAAGGCTTACAATTAAATCAATTTAATAAAATAATGTTTAAATGGCTGCTTGACAAATGCTTTTATTCTGTTGACGAATTTTTGAACCATAATGAATAATTAATTATTTGAATTGTACCTAATCTAATAATTTAATAATAATGTAATAGTATAATTAAATTAATTTAATGCTCTTAGTTATAAGTTAAATATTTCTACGCCGTACTGGCAGAATATGCTGAGCTAACCACATCTACTAACCTAAATTGTACCATATTCTTTGAAATAAATGATTGATTTGATTTGATTTGATTACGAAACTCAGGTCCAACAAAAGAATCAATCAGTAATTCGGGTTTCATCTTCCATCAATTCTTGTAATCAACATATAGGCGTGTACCTAAAGCGATGTAAGTAGGAAGAAACAACAAGCATCGATGACTTTAATTTTATTTTCTTATTAAAATTATCGTGTGACGTCTTTCATCACTATTTAAACGGTTCAAATACAATATTTGAAAGAGCCAATAGATCCATCAATCCGGTGTAATTATTTGTCAAATGTTTATTTTCCATATTCGACTCCTTCCATGGAAGATAGTAGACTTAATCGTAAAGTGGTGCCCGGTTTAGTACATTGTTCAATTTTATGTGTTACACGACAAAACAGAAGTTTTTATGTAAAATGAAACATTATGAATACAAAGATCAAAGCTTAAAGAAAAATTGAAAAAGGAGCTACCTGGTGGAAGGGACCGGGAATCGAACCCGGTACCTCTGGATTACCGGTCCGGTTTCTTTAAGCTTTGATCTTTGTATTCATAGTTTAAATAAAATTGTGGTGTACCCACATTAAAAAAAAAATGAGACATTACATGTTTCATAAATTTATAAAATGAAACATTGATTTCCATAATGATTATGATTTTTTTTTTTTTGCTTATATTTCTTGCATTATAGATCCTGAATAGTGACTTGTGATGTTAAAGTTACTGAAGTTTAACAAAGTCATGAAGTGGCTCCCAAGTTACGATTCCATACAAAAAATAAATGAGGAGCTAGTCTCTAAGCTTTGTATTAAAATTATTTATTATCTACATTTATTTTTCTGTATAATTTGTAACATTTTTATTAAAGAAAATGTGTGAAAAGGCTTCTGTTTAAAATTGCTTTAGTTTTAATATTTTTTTAGCATCCTCGCTTACTAGGCTGGATGGAATACTATTAAGTATTTCTCGATGTGGCCTTTCTTGTTGCATTTTTTACTAGTACGAGTACCTCATTTATCGATGAACTTTTATAGGCGTTCCAGCAGTATATGTACTTTGTGGTCAGTTTTAAGAGTCATTTCCAAACAGTTCTAAAGTAATATAAATTTGTTGGCAAAACGTGTAACATTTTCTGTATATGAGCATTTCATCAGTTTTTTTTTTTTTTTTTTTTTTTTTTTTTTTTTTTTTTTTTTTTTTTTTTTTTTTTTTTTTTTTTTTGTTGAATTTCATCAAAACTCATATTGTAAAGTTTACTGATATCTTGTAGAATATTTCCGCTGAAATTGTAGCTATAAAATTCTATTACTCCCATCCCAGGTGTTTTTTTTTTTTTTTTTGTATTTGAATAATGTGTGATCACAACGTCCTCAATACAAAAAAAAGTGTGCAAAATTATGTCCTGCCTATTTACTATTATAATATATAAATATATATATATATACACCGTGAAATTTTAGTGGTTGTTTTCCCGCAACGAAATGATTTTGCCATGGACGTACAATCCGTGTGTTATCTTTTTTTTCATTAATGTTAAGAAATGACAGATTTGCAAAAGCGTCGAACGAAACTCGAAAATGACCTAACACCAGTAGTAGCACTGCAGTAGTACGTACTTCTTTCAAGTGAATAAAACAAAATAACCTAAAAAGTAGTGCCATTTTCCTTCATACTTTTACGGGCTTAGGACCGTCATTAAATACGTTTTACGGGCAGTTTACGGATCTTCAAAAGTAAAAATTACAAGTTTAGATCAAGCTTGAAATGATCAAAAACGTATTTAAGGCGTATTTGAAAAATGGAATCAACTTATTTACAATGATTATTAAATTGCCTTACCTAATTTTTAATCGTCCCGTATTCACACTTAAAACTTCCCGATAACGCAATTGTTCGTACTGCAATCCGCCACGTTCAATGCACAATCGGGCACGTTTACTTTGATTGTTTTTCAATGATATTAATGTAACTATCACGTCTAACAACATCGAAAGCGTCCGTTATTCCCGCTATTAACGCATCACGAGTTTCGTATTCCCGCTGGTACACTAAGGCGCTTTAGCTCAGACCACAAATAAGTCTAACGGAGTTAGGTCCGGGTCTGTCGTAATTAGCCCTGGCGTACAGCGTACAGCTGCACCATCGCGACGTACTCTAAATTTGAATATTCGTAATGTCGATCCATTTTACGGTGATTTGTGAACTCCGCATGCGCAAAACGAGGGTGGATGCGCAAGCGCCTGTCACGGGTCAACTGAAAAGAAGAGGGTAGCCGGCTACCCGCCGCGTCGGCGCCTTAATCTACTACTGGTAATCCCAGAGAGAGTGAGAGGGGAGTATCCGCGTTGCTCGCTGCGGGAGCGCCTTATTACTGACATGCTACGACTTATTTGTGCCTAATCGTGTTTACTTGTTTATTCGTTTATTTGTTTACCTACAATATCGGGAACTGTCATTTACTTGCAGTTTTAGTGCGTTACTATTGTTTTTCGCAAGTTCGAGTTCAGGATATTATTTTTGTATTTTTTTTAGACAAGTTTTTATAAATTTATGAAACATATAATGTCTCATTTTTTTATGTGGGTAGGTACACCACAATTTTTATTTAAGCATTAAATACAAAGATCAAAGCTTAAAGAAAAATTGAAAAAGGAGCTACCTGGGGGAAGAGACCGGGAATCGAACCCGGTACCTCTGGATTGCCGGTCCAGCGCGTTAACCATTTCGCCACCCTAGCTCCGCAAGTTTTTATGTTTTGAGTTTGTCTATTATAATTCGAAAGTACTACCGATACCAAATCGCCCTGCCGCGGGAAAACAACCACTAAAATTTCACGGTGTACATATATATATATATAGGTTCGATAACTGCCTGGTATATCAATTTTTGGATGCTGGGATTCAATCCCCATGTTACTCTCGCAGCTCTTTTAGGTTAGGTTAGGTTAGGTTAGGTTAGGTTAGGTTAGGTTTTTTTTTTTTTTTTTTTTTTTTTTTTTTTTTTTTTTTTTTTTTTTTTTTTTTTTTTTTTTTTTTTTTTTTTTTTTTTTTTTTTTTTTTTTTTTTTTACAATCTACCTCCAACGTAATCGGAGCCTATGTGAGCAGTTTCTCATTCATACCAGTTCTCGCTAATTTGCTGCTCGTACTTCCATGCTTCATACAGTTCTTTCTTTCATTCATCATCTTTCTCGCTTTGTGGTTGGGATTACCACCTACGTTTTCTATGCTAACTATGATCTTTTTATTTTTATTTTACAGATTCGTGCATGCAACGGGGTATGGGTAGGTGAACACAGGTAAGTTTTTTATTGTAATAAAGTTTGACACATATTTTCAAACATTTTTCTTTTACATTTTCCTTTTTTCTTAATTTCTAATTAGATATATTATAGGAACACTTATTTTTATATATTTATGTAAATAACAACATATTTTCTACGCTACTGTTTCGTTGCTTATTTCTTAATTTTATTTCTTATTGCTAGTTTTTATTATTTATGCTTATACCTAATATATTTACTATATTATATAAACATAGTTTAACAACTTGCATTTCTTTTTACAACTATACTTGTTATTTGCTCACAGTATCTTAAGAAAGTTTCCCTGCTTTCGGAATTGATTAGTTCCTTTATACTGATCAACGTCAAATCTGTGTTTAATTTCTGTTCCAGGTCGTACCTCATTTTGGCGAAGACGGGGCACTCCAACAGGATGTGTGACACCGTTTCTTTAATCGTGGGGTCGCAGACACACGACGGGCTCTCCTTGCACTTAAAACGGTTTAAGTATTCCGAGAAACCGCCGTGGCCTGTCAGGAGTTGGGTTTTTATGCCGGTAGGTTTGAATTTCCTTATTGATTTGTACGCGGTTATAACGTCCGGGAAGAACAGTTTTGTTCCAGCTGCGGTGTCGCCTGCTACGTACCTCCGGTTCCATTCGTCAATCGTCGCCATACGAATGGCTCGCTTGGCGAATGAAATCGGACATTTGTCGTAGTTGGGTTTCCGTTTGGATCCCAGAGCGGCCTCCTTTGCTAACTCGTCCGCCCTCTCATTACCCTCCAGTCCGGCGTGCGCCTTGATCCAATGCAAGGTTACCATCTTGCCTTGGAGGGATGCAGATCGAAGGTTATCCCTGGATTCCATTGCTAACGGGTGGAGGCACTTTTGATTCTGGACTGTTTGGAGGGCCGCCATCGAATCGCTGTAGATTCCGAACGTCCTTTCACTGCTCTTTCGGATTTCTCCCGTGGCTTTGCACAGCGCCAAGAGCTCCGCCTGATAGACCGTGCATTGTTCAGATAGAGCAAGCTTGTGGGTTTTGGTCTCGGCTTCACTATTCCATAAGGATAGTGCAGCTCCGACTTTGCCCCCAATCTTGCTCCCGTCCGTGAAAATGCGAACTTGGTAGTTACTGTAAGCGTCTACTTGCTCCTGGTCCATCAGGCTTACTATCGCCAGGTCGCTGTGCTGGGCGGGGTGAGGTGCCTCAACCGCCGGCGCCATCCGTTCTATTTCCCGGTCTAACAGTATAGGCTGGGGTACCCCTTTCCTGGCCTCGTATAAGGAGGCTGCCTCGCGTACTCTGAGGTCCAGTGGGAGCAGTCCGGCCAGTAGTAGCGCGGCATTCAGTGAAACCGTTCTGTACGCCTTGCATATTTTCTGGGCAAAACCTCGCTGTACGGTGCTAAACTGTTTGATTACCCCCAGCTTTTCGGCTGCGGTTGCCCAGGCGCTTGCTGCGTACAGAATTACCGGTTCTACTGCCGCTGTATAAATCGTATAGATGACCTCCGGATGCAGCCCCCAGCTGACCCGGGCTGTTCTAGCCAATTTTTTATACATATTTAGAGCCTTCCGGCAGACGCTCGCCACATGCTGGTTAAAAGTTAGCTTGTGATCAATGGTGAGGCCCAGTATCTTAATTTCGTTCGACATGACTATATTCACCCCGCCCATGCTCAGACGTGGTACATCAAACTTTAATTTTCTAGTTAATACCATAGCGCACGTCTTGTGTGGAGCAAATTTTAGTTTGTGGTCGATGCCCCACGTCCGAACACGTTCGAGGGTCGCATTTGCTTGCAGTTCTATGTCCAGGGCCGTCTTACCATCGAACACAAGCACCACGTCGTCCGCGAACGCCTGACAGTAGACTCCTTTCTCCTCCAGTAGTTTCAACAGGGGATCGAGAAGGAGATTCCACAGGATAGGTCCTCCTATGGATCCTTGGACACAACCCTTGTTTGTCCCTTTGCTGAACTCCTCTCCAGCGTATCTCACCCTCACACTCCTGTCTTCTAAGTAGCTGTCGATAGCCCGCCTCAGGTTTACCGGGCAATTTTCTTCAGCCAGTCTCACTTTAATTGCCGGCCACCATGCGCTATCGAAGGCTCCCTCTTTGTCCAGTGATACCATTGTCAGCAGTCTTTTTGCGTTTAATTTGCTGTATATGTGCTGCATGAGGTCATAGAGGGAGTCTTCCGTGCTTCTCTGAGGCATGAAGCCGTACTGCTTGGGACTGATCCCAGGCAGTAGGTGGTATTTGAGGCGGGCTATCAACATCTTCTCATATATCTTTCCCAAGACAGGCAAAAGTCCAATCGGCCTATATGATTTGGGCAAGGTGTAAGTCTCTTTCCCTGGTTTTTTAAGCACCACCACTGTGGCTCCTTTCCATATTTTAGGGAAGTGGGTGTGTTCCAGGCATTTGTTCAGCATCGCCAGAAAATAATCGGGGTTGCATCTGATGGCTTGGACGCAAATGTCTGCGGTAAAGCCGTCGTCTCCCGGTGCCTTTTTTTGGGTTGAATGACATCATCGTCCCATTTAGCTCGCTCTGTGTAAACGGTGGGTCATGTTCTTCATCATGATGCCGTACATTTACTTTTTGGGCTAGTTCTCTGATGTGACGATGCTTTACGTTATCCTCTTCTTCTGTGTCATCGGGGTAAAAAGTTCTGGCCAACAGCTCCACCGATCCCTTCCCGTCCAGTACTTCCCCATCTTCTTCCAAGAGCTGGTCCTCCTCTCGTTTGGATATTTTCCCCATTACCCTGTATATCCCTTCCCACACTCCCTCCCGGTTAGGGAGGTTAGGTTAGGTTAGGTTAGGTTAGGTTAGGTTAGGTTAGGTTAGGTTAGGTTCCACGGACCTGCTCGGTTGTCCGAGTGGGCGGGGAGGTGAACCCCGACGTGGCGCGTCCCCAGGTGGTGGATAGGGGAACGCCCCGGCTGCTGACGTCGAGCCGGGGTAGGACATAGTCCCGCGAACCAAACACCGGGGGGGAAACGGGGGGGCTACGGCCCGGGAGGGACTCTCCGCGCGTCCCTCTGAATAGCAGAGGGCGCAGTGGATGAGTCGAGAGGAGGAGCCGTGCTAAGCCTCGTTCTGTCGAGGTCTTAGGTGGTGTCAATCGGGTCACTGCATTGGTCCGCGCGCAACGCAGTTCCTTGATTGACACCCTGAGGAGTGGCCGAGTAGTTAGTGGCCCTTGTGATTCCCGGGGCTATGCCGTATAGGGCCTCCCATAACGATCAGGCCCGGGGAGAAGGGCCAGACTATCGTGGCACACGGCGGGCGGCTCCGCGTGTCCCTCTGAGTAGCAGAGGGCACAGTGTGAGCCGCAATGTCCCTGCTGGGATGGTGGTTGAGCCCATTTGGGTTGGACTGTGAAGGAGGGTGTGGCTCCGGCCACGAGGCGCGGCGGGTTCGTCTCGCGGTCTGCAGACGGACGTTGGTTTCGGCCACCGCCGGGCAACCCGTAACCCACACTGAGTGGGCCGGGGGTTTCCCTCACTGAGAGGGAAATCACGTGGAAGAAAACCACTATAAAAATCACCCCAATCCCAAGGCGTGTCTGGCGTGCTGAGGGGATGCGTGGCTGGAGGGAGTCCAGTCCCTAATGTCAGGGAGGGGCAAACCTCCTTAAACATAGCAAACATGAGTGGAAACGAAATTGTAAAACTACCCCAGGAGGTTTCAATCCTCCATGTCACCACAGGACGGGTAAGTGCCCGTGCTGTGGAGACATGCCGCCTTCCGTATTCTGGGGGGGCAAACCACTCGCGATCCGAAATCGACGACTTTGGCGAATGCATAATGGACACCGATGTACACAATGACTTGGTTTTGAGGTTGAACGGAGGGGGCAACGAGGAGGATGGCTGTCCGGCAGGGGCAGATGCGTCTACTACGCCCCCAAATAATGGGTTCCGGCCCCTACGTGATGCCCAGGGGCGCTTTGTGCGCCACGTTGGAGACGTGCCCACTGGAACGGCCTCGGACTCGTCGCACTCCCCACTCGACACAACGAAGGTGCTTAGTGAGAGGCGTAAAGCCGTCGTGGTATTGGAGAGGTTGACAGAAAGGGTCCCTTCTCTCGGCAGGGAGGAGTTCTTCTCCCCCAGGAGAATAGACGCGGGTGACCTGCCTGGAGGCGGGGAATTTTTCTCTCCGGAGCCAACCGACGCGGAAACTGCCGAATCCGACGTTTCCATGCCTGCTCAGGCCACTCAAACGGCTGATAGGCGGAAAAGGCAGCGTAGCGGGGGGAGTGAGACGGAAGCACCAGGGAGCGACGAGACTTCCGATGCCACGGAGCGAGGGAAATCTACCTCGGCACCTTCCAAGCGAGGAAGAGGCCGCCCTCTATCCAAGGCACACCACGTAGGGCTCTCCAAGGCCAAAGCCGAGCTACAGGAGCTGAAGCAGCAGGAGCTCGAGCTTCAGGCCGAAGAAGAGCTGAGGATGACGTCGCACAGACTGGCAAAGAGGCGCCTGGCCCTTAGGCCGGAACTCCTGAGAACGCCATGTGGATCTGACGATGAGGGCACCCGCACAGCCCTGGCCCTAAAGGAACAGGTGCGCGATAGTCTGGGGCTCATCACGGACGTGGCTACGAAGTCGCGAAACTTGAAGGGCACATTCCAACGTGCCCTGAAGGAGGCTGTGGCCGCGATCCGGGATGTGGTCTCCGAGCTGGGGGACCGTACTGTCTCTGATGAGACGAGGAGGTTAGCTGCCGAGAACGCACGCCTAAAGGCCGAAATGGCCGATCTCCGTAAGGAGATGGGCGAGCTGCGTGCCAGTCTCGGGCGGCGCCCCGAAGATGCACCTGAAGAGGCAAGGACGATGGAGCGCAGTATCGTGGACCAGGTAAGTGCCATGATGGAAGCAAGGATGAGCGCCTGGGAGGAAAGACTGCTCCCACAGCAGACGACCCAGGCACCTGCGCCGGCAAAGGAAGGGAGGACCGTCCAGTCAAGACCCTCGGTCACTGGAAGCTCCCCCCCTGGTCGCACCACGGCTACTACCATCTCACCGAGTGCGAAACGAAAAAAGGGGCAAAAGAAAAAGGAGTCCAAGAAGCCTCCTAAGACTCGCCCTGGCCCCGCTTCCCAATCCCAGCAGCCTCAGCCCCCAGGGCCTGCGACTGGGAATGATTGGTCGACTGTGGTCAAGTGGGGCAAGAAGAAGAAGATCCTGGTTCCGTCCACCGGCACAGAGGCGACTGGCAAGCCCCCACAGCCAGCGATACCGCAGGGAGCAAAAGGGGGGAAGGGCCAGAAGAAAATGGCAGCGCTGCGCGCCCCACGGTCAGCAGCCGTCGTCCTGACCCTCCAGGAGGGAGCGGAGGAGAGAGGCATCACCTACGGAACGGTGATTACCGAGGCCAAAGCCAAAATCTCCCTGGACGTACTCGGTATCACCGGTCTAAGGTTCCGCAGAGCGGTGACAGGGGCAGCGATCCTGGAAATCCCGGGCCCGGGCACCTCTAGCGGCGAGAAAGCGGACTCCCTTGCTGCTAAGCTGAAGGAGACGCTAAAGGAGGCCGATGTCCGTATCTCCAGGCCGGTAAAGTGCGCGGAGATGCGTATTTCTGGCCTGGATGACTCGGTCACAGAAGGCGAACTCGCCGCTGCTGTGGCGCAATGTGGAGGCTGTGCCCTAGAGGCGGTGAAAGTTGGCCGGATCTCCCGCACGCCAACAGGCCTGGGTACGGCGTGGGTTCGCTGCCCCGTAGCAGCCGCCAAGAAAGTGGCTGAGGGGCGGCTACTGGTTGGCTGGGCTTCGGCGCAGGTAAAACTGTTGGAGGCCCGCCCTCTGAGGTGCTACCGATGCCTGATGCCTGGCCATGTCAGGAAGGGGTGCACATCGGAAATTGACCGCAGTGACCAATGCTACCGCTGCGGTCAAACCGGCCACCTGGCCAGAGACTGCATGGCCACGCCTCACTGCTCTCTGTGCGCAGCAGCGGGCAAACCTGCAGACCATAGCGCCGGCAGTGGCAACTGCACGACGGGGGCCAAAGCCCCGAAACGTGTGCCTTGGAAGATGGCCGGCAGACCAGACACCCCTAGAGCGTCATCGCTTCCGGCTGCACAAGAGGGCCCGACTGACACTGCGCCAACATGACGCCTGTTAGTCGGGTCCTCCAGGCGAACATCAACCACTGCGCCGGGGCTCAAGATCTCCTCCTGCAGTCCATGGCGCAGTGGTCGATAGATGCTGCCGTGGTCGCCGAGCCATACTATGTCCCTCCTAGGGATAACTGGGCTGCGGATCTGGACGGATTGGTGGCCATCATTTTAAAAGTGGGGGCAGAAGGCACATTGCCCCCCTACATCGTGTCGAGGGGTCAAGGCTACGTGGCGGTCCTCTGGGGAGAAATAACCTTGATCGGGGTATACTTCTCCCCCAACAGAAGTGTCCCCGAGTTTGAAGCCTTCCTTGGCCAGCTAGGGGCCCCCATTGGGCAGACCCTACCGCGCCCGGTGGTTGTCGCGGGCGACCTAAATGCCAAATCCATGGCTTGGGGCTGTCCCGCGACCGACACTCGTGGAGACCTTCTCGAGGAGTGGGCGACGATGACCGGCCTGTCGGTGTTGAACCGAGGGTCGGCCAGCACCTGCGTGCGCTGGCAGGGGGAGTCCATCGTGGACGTAACGTTCGCGACCTCTGCCCTTGCGCCGCGTGTCCAAGACTGGAGAGTCCTGGAGAAGGTGGAGACATTATCAGACCATATGTATATCCGGTTTGATGTCTCCACCTCCTCCGAAGTCACATTGGACACGGATCGTCGTCCGAATGGCCGTGCTGCGACCCCGTCCCCCAGATGGGCCTTAAGCAGCCTGGATCGAGAAGCGGTGGAGATAGCGTCCCTCGTCCAGGCCTGGACAACATCTTCCGGGCCTGTGGAGGTCGAGGAAGAGGCAGCCAGGTTCCAGGACGCCATGTCACAAGTTTGTGACGCAGGCATGTCCCGAGCCAAGCCTCGGCCTCCGAAGCGACAAGTGTACTGGTGGTCTCGTGATATCGAAGAACTTCGATCCCGCTGCGGCAGGGCGAGACGCCAGTACACACGGTCGCGCCGACGCAGGCAGATCCGAGACATTGACGAGGAGACGCAGCTGTACAGCGCCTATAGAGAGGCGGTCAAGGCGCTGCAGCTCTCCATCTGCGAGGCGAAGGCGAGCGCCAGAGCGGAGCTTCTCGAGACTCTAAACCGAGATCCATGGGGGAGGCCGTACAAGGCGGTCAGGGGTAAGCTACGCCCCTGGGCCCCCCCCTTGACGGAGAGTCTCGAGCCTCGACTGCTGGGGGCCGTTGTCTCCAATCTGTTCCCGAACAGACCGGAACACCGGCCTCCGGAAATGGCACCACCCCGTCAGCACGTCGGGTATGAGGGCGCGGAAGTCGAGGTGCCTCCGGTAACGGAGGCAGAGCTAGACGCGGCCGTGCTGAGGCTTAAAGCCAAAAACACGGCACCGGGGCCAGATGGGATCCCGGGACGCGTCCTGGCTCTGGCGCTGCAGGCCCTGGGGGAGAGATTTCGCGGGCTACTGGACGCCTGTCTTCAGTCCGGCCGATTTCCGACCATATGGAAAACCGGCCGGCTCGTCTTACTTAAAAAAGACGGGCGTCCCGCGGAATCTCCATCAGCCTACCGTCCAATCGTGTTGCTCGATGAGGCGGACAAGCTGTTCGAGCGTATCATCTGTTGTCGCCTCGTCGAGCACCTCCGGGAGGTGGGTCCCGACTTATCCGAACATCAGTTTGGATTCCGAGAGGGCAGGTCGACCGTGGATGCGGTCGCGCGCATTAAAGCCCTCTCGGATGAGGCGGTCGACCACGGTGGGGTGCTCCTGGCGGTATCGCTAGATATCGCCAACGCATTCAACACTCTGCCGTGGTCATGCGTTAGGGAGGCGCTGAAACACCACAAGGTGCCTCCCTACCTATGCCAGATAGTCGGGGCCTACCTCTCGGAACGGTGTGTGGAGTACCCGGTCCAGGGCGGTGGGCTGACAAGGTGGGAGATGTCGTGCGGTGTTCCACAGGGCTCGGTCTTAGGGCCGCTCCTGTGGAACATCGGGTACGACTGGGTGCTGCGGGGGGAGCTTCTCTCGGGATCGAGCGTGACCTGCTACGCAGACGACACGCTAGTCACGTCTCGGGGAACCTCGTACCGGGAGGCAGCACGCCTCGCTACCGTGACAGTAGCACTGGTGGTAAGGCGCATAACGATGCTGGGGCTGGAGGTGGCGCTACACAAGTCCGAAGCGATTTGCTTCCACGCCGCCCGGAAGGCGCCACCTGCAGGATCCAGCATCGTCGTCGGTGGCACTCGAATCGAGGTCAAGTCCGACATGAAGTATCTTGGACTTGTCCTCGATTCCCGCTGGAGCTTCCGCCAACACTTCACCCGCCTGACCCCCCGATTGATGGCAGCATCGGCCGCATTGAAGCGGCTGATGCCCAACGTCGGGGGGCCAGAGAGTGCGAGCCGCCGCCTGTATATGGGGGTGGTGCGATCGATGGCCCTGTACGGGGCCCCGATCTGGGCGGTAAACCTGGCGGCCCGCAATGTCGCCCTGCTGAGGAAGGCTCAGAGGGCGATGGCCGTCAGCGTTGTACGCGGGTACCGCACCACCTCATACGATGCGGCGTGCTTACTGGCGGGAACGCCTCCCTGGGACCTGGAGGCGGAGGCCCAAGCGTCTCTGTACCAGTGGCGAAGGGACCTCCGGCTTCAGGAGTACCATCCTGCGCCCGGGGAGGTAGAAGAGCAGAAGCTCCTCCTCCGACAGTCCATTGTCCTTCAATGGGAGGAGCGACTAGCTAGAGTCGAGGGGGGACATAGGACTGTCGAGGCAGTTCGGCCGGTCCTACGAGACTGGCTGGAGAGAGAGCGGGGTTCGCTGACCTTCCGGTTGGTGCAGGTGCTCACGGGGCATGGCTGCTTTGGGAGCTACCTGCACCGGTTCGCCAGACGGGAGGTGACGGCCGGGTGCCACCAGTGCAGCAGCGACGAGGACACGGCGCAGCACACCTTGGAGGAATGCCCAGCTTGGGCGGGGCAGCGCCGCGACCTCGTGGCAGTGGTGGGGGACGACCTCTCCTTGCCGGCCGTAGTCAAGGCTATGGTCGCCGACGAGAGGTCGTGGAAAGCGGTCCTCTCCTTCTGCGAGGATGTGATGTCGCAGAAGGAGAATGCGGAGAGGGAGCGGGAGGCTGACCCAGCATCGCACCCGATCCGCCGCAAGCGCGCGGGGGCCCGGAGAAGGGCGTACGCCCACCTCATCCCCCCCACCTAGCGAGGCCTGGGCAGTGGCGCGGGGGCGCCGCTGCCCGTAACATAGTCCTCGCCGAGAAGGCGCGCGTGGTGTGTCCACGCGCCTTCTGAGGAGGCAGGGGTAGAAGTTCCTCTCTACCCCTCCCAGAGACGGGCCCGCTGCGTGTGCTAGCGGCGGGCGGCGCCGGCGTGGTCGCGGTTGCGTACTTAGGAGATCCCGTGGCCACGCCCCACTGGTGGCGCGCAGACACAACGTTGGTTTTTTAGTGGGTAGCGGCGGCTTTTTTGCCGAGTCCCACATAACCCGCATCCCCTCCCCCGAGGGTGCGGGTATGCATAAAGCATTTTTCCAACGAAAAAAAAAAAAAAAAAAAAAAAAAAAAAAAAAAAAAAAAAAAAAAAAAAAAGGTTAGGTTAGGTTAGGTTCCCCCTTCGAAGTGCTGTCACCTTGCCGTGGTGAAGGGGCTTGCGTGCCCCAATGACCCTCAGGGCTATGCCGGACAGGGCCTCCCAAACCGGACAGGCCTGAGGAGAGGGGCCAGACAAAGAACAGCACCCCGACGTGTGGCTCCGCGTGTCCCTCTGAAACCAGCAGAGGGCACAGTGTGAGACGCCAGGTCCCTTTGGGACGGAGCTGGAGCTCGGCCTCACGGGCGATAGTGGCTTCGGCCACCGGCGCGACGTTGTGGCTACGGCCACCGGCGGGCAACCCGTAACCTGCACTGAGCAGACCGGGGACCTTCCTCACTGAGAGGCGGGTCACGTGGAGTAAACCACTATAAAAAATCCCCAATCCTAAGGTGTGACTGGCGTGCCGATGGGATGCATGGCTGGGGGGAGCCCAGTCCCCAACGTCAGAGAGGGGGGGCATACCTCCTTAAAACAATAGCGAACATGAGTGGCCTACAACGTATAAAACTACCCCAGGAGGTTCCAATCCTCCGTGTCACCACAGAACGGGCAAGTGCCCGCGCTGTGGAGACACGCCGCCCTTCGTATTCTGGGGGGGCACACCACTCTAGGATGTACACAAACGACTCTGGCAAACGTTCAACTGATACCGATGCTCACGAATTGGATTTGTTGCTTAGGCTACGTGGAGGAGGAGACAAGGAGGATGCTGCGATCCTTTCACCGAAACCTGCACGCGGAGGAGGTGACATGGTCAGCGAGGAGGCGGCGGGTACCCTGTCCTCGCCCGGCCTTGCCCTGCCATCTCCTAAGCCCCTACCAGCGGAGTACCGCCCAATGCGGGACGCGCTTGGGCGCTATATACGCTACCCCGCGCCCGATACCGCAACGAGGGAGGAGGATGCACCTGTGCTCTCAGGGCGCAGGCAGTTCGTGCGTCCTGCCACTCCAAACCGGACGAG
Source organism: Apotomis capreana (assembly GCA_947623375.1). Classification (NCBI taxonomy): domain Eukaryota; kingdom Metazoa; phylum Arthropoda; class Insecta; order Lepidoptera; family Tortricidae; genus Apotomis; species Apotomis capreana. The sequence continues at coordinate 41,466 of OX392513.1, read as the reverse complement.
GGTTTTTACCGGGAGGAGTGCGGGCACCCGCGGAGTGGAGGCGACCCAGTCTCCTGAGAGAGAGGAGTTCTTCTCCCCCTCAAGGTTGGACGGCCGCGACCTGTTGGGCGAGGGAGAGGCCAACACCGGCGACTCGGAGGGTTCAGTGGAGAGGTGTCCTCCAAAGGCGCAAGCGGAGCCCTCGACCTCAGGCATGGGCCGGAAGTTCTGGCGCTTGAGGCCCGACAAACGACCCGCGAATGAGTTGGCGCTGTCTTCCGGCTCAGAGAGCGAATTGGAAGTCGTGCGACCCCCGATAGGCGCTGCCAAGAGAGGCAGAAGGGCCAAAGGAGGTGGGCGTAAAACCGGCCCTGGAGAGAGGACCGATCCACTTCTCCAAACGCCCATTGTGCTGGTCGAGCGCATCCAGCTCAGATCGCACTCACCTAGCGGTGAAAATCCCACCCAGCACAGCCAACCAGCGCAGGAGTTGCAGGAGACGGAAGCGACCGATGGGCCCGTCATCCGGAGCCACAGTCCCTCCAATGCGGGCGCCGAGTCGGACTCAGCGTGGAGCGGTGGCTCCTTGGAGGAGGGCAACCCTCGGCCAACTACCATGGCGCACGACATGGGCCTTGCCCTGGCAAAGCGGGAGCTGAACCGCCTCAGGCGGGAGGAGCTCCAGCGTAAGGGGGAGGAGGAGGTGGCAAGCCTCACGCGGGCGCTTGCGTCTGGCAATTCGCCAGGGAGCGGCGGGACAACTTTGGGCCCACCCGACGCAGAGGAGGCGGACAACACTGCGGCGTGTCTCCAGGAGAAAGTGAGGAACAGCCTTAAGACGGTGGAAATGGTGGCCTCGAGGTCCGCCAACTTAAAGGGGTCATTCGTGCGCGCCCTGAAGGTAGCTGTCACCTCAATCGGAGAAGCGTTTGAGGACCTGAAGGAGCGCACGTCCTCTGAAGAGACGCGACGGCTCCAGAGGCAAAACACAAATCTGAGGGTGGAGGTCAGGGATCTGCGTTCCGAAGTGGAGGAGCTAAGAGCGGAGCTTCGGGCCCACTTCACGAAGCAGGCTCCGGCCTCGTCTCCACCCAAAAAAAAGACACCACAGCCCACCATTGCCCCCGGACGTCCCGATGTGGACGAGCTGGTCGGGGCGATCACGGCTAGGGTGGGGCGGTACCTGGACGAGAGACTCGGAGCCCTCGAGCGCGATGGCAGGCTTCTGCCAGTCAAAACGGTGCAGCCCCCACCAGCTGCAGACCGGGGACGACAGGCCGTGCAAACGGCCATACCGGGGAAAACGGCAGGGCCCGCGCCTACCCGAGGTCCCCCTAACTACACGGTCGAGCCCCAAAAGAATGGGAAAAAGAAAAAGGGAAAGGGCAAAGTGGGTGCGCCAAAACCACCAGAGAGGGCCGCTGCCACGGCAAGCCCTCTTCCCTCCACAACTGTACCCCCCCGACCAGGGGCCGCTACGTCCACTGATGAGGGTTGGCAGGTGGTGGTCGGTGGCAAAAAGAAGAGGAAGAAGGCAGCAGTGGACAAGGCAAAGGCGCCCCAGCCAATACCGCAGCGGGTAAAGCCTACAGCCCGAAAACTTCGGCCTCCCCGCTCAACAGCTGTAGTGCTGACCTTACAGCCGGACGCCATTGAAAAAGGCGTCAATTACGCCCAGGTGCTCTCCAAGGCAAAGGAGACGGTAAACCTGGAGAAGCTCGGCATCACCTCCCTGAAAATTAAGCGGGCAGCCACCGGCGGCAGGGTGCTGAAAATCCCAGGTGCAGCCAGTGGCGAGAAGGCGGACTCGCTGGCCGAAGCGCTAGCCGAGAAGTTGGGGAGTGATGTTGTCCGAGTCTCCAGGCCAGTGAAGTGTGCGGAGCTGCGACTCACAGAACTCGACGACTCAGTGTCTCCTAGCGAGGTGGTCGCTTCGGTCGCGAAGGTCGGTGGCTGTGCAGAGGGCCAGATCAAGGCTGGAGAGGTCAGACAGGATGCCTCCGGCCTCGGCACGATCTGGCTCCGCTGCCCAGTCATAGCAGCCAAGAAGGTGGTGGAAGCCGACCGCGGGCGACTTCAGGTAGGTTGGGTCCGGGCCGCAGTAAAGCTGCTAGATCAGCGTCCCATGCGGTGCTACAAATGCCTCGAAAAGGGGCACGTGAGGGCAAATTGTCCCAACGACGCTGATCTCAGCGACGCCTGCTACCGCTGCGGCAAACCCGGCCACAAAGCGGCTGAGTGCTCGGAGGCGCCACACTGCGCCAAGTGCGACAAGGAGGAGAAGAAGGCCGACCATATGCTTGGCTCCAAGGCGTGCCTAGCCTCTGCCCCGGAAAAGGCGAAGATGAGGGCTGAAGGCCGGGCCCCATCCCAGCCCAAGAAGTCCCCAGACATCCCTATGGAGACGCAGGAGGTGAACCCAGCGCCCATCGAGTAAGGTAGATGGCTATACGGGTGCTTCAGACGAACATCAACCACTGCGCCAGGGCCCAGGATCTCTTGTTCCAATCCCTGGCGCAGTGGATGATCGGCGTTGCCGTGGTGGCCGAGCCTTACTCCATCCCTCCCCGTAATGACTTCGTGGGTGACAAGGACGGATCAGTGGCACTGGTGGTGAGAGCGACGGCGGGTGTTCCCCCGCCTACCGCTGTGACAAGAGGGAAGGGGTATGTGGCAGCGCTATGCGGAGAAATATGGTTCATCGCAACCTATTTCTCCCCAAACCGCTGCCTGACCGACTTCGAGCAGTTCCTGGGCGAGGTAGGGGTGCTAGTCGGGCAGCTTCTTCCGCGCCCCGTGATCGTTGCAGGAGACTTTAATGCGAAGTCCACAGCCTGGGGTTCTCCTGCGACAGATGCGAAGGGAGCCACCCTCGAGGAATGGGCTGTTGCGGCGGGTCTGGCCGTGCTAAACGAGGGAACGGCACACACGTGCGTGCGACAACAGGGTGGTTCCATCGTGGACATCACGTTCGCGAGCGCCACCCTGGCGCGCCGCGTCCAGGGTTGGGAGGTCATGGTGGGGGTGGAGACGCTGTCTGACCACCGGTACATACGGTTCGACGTCACCACCCTCACGGCGGCCTCTTACAGCCCAAGCCGGATGGGCCCGGTCGGGGGTGGCCCAAGATGGGCTGTCACCAAACTCGACCAGGAACTGCTCCAAGAGGCGGCGATCGTGGAGGCCTGGCTGCCCATACCGGCGGGAGCGACGGTGGTAGAGGCGGAAGCACCCTGGTTCCGAGGGGCCATGACGCGCGTGTGTGACGCGGCAATGCCCCGGGCCAAGCCCCTGCCGCCGAAACCGAGCGTGTACTGGTGGTCCGCCGAGCTCGCGCAGCTGCGTGAGGGTTGTATAGCCGCGCGACGCCAGTACATGCGCCAGAGGCGAAGAAGGAGGCCCAACGAGGACGAGATCCGCCGCTCCTACGAGGCGTACAAAGACTCCAGGGCAGGTTTTAAGACGGCCATAGGGAAGGCAATCGAGGCGAGTCGTGCCGAATTTCTGGAGACCCTCAATGCCGACCCGTGGGGCAGGCCATATAAACTTGTCCGGAGTAAGCTACACGCATGGGCGCCACCGCTGACCCAATCGCTTGAGCCGGACCTCGTGGACCGAGTGGTCGCAACGCTCTTCCCCGAGCGGGGCCCGCACACACCACCTGCCATGGCGCCTTCAAGGGCGGAAGCTGTCGAGGAGGCAGAGGTCCCGCCTGTTACTCCCGGCGAGCTCTGCGCAGCGGTCCACCGGCTCAGGGCCAAGAACACGGCCCCCGGGCCCGATGGCATACCGGGTCGTGCTTGGGTCCTGGCCATGGACGCTCTGGGGCCAAGGCTGCTGCGGCTGATGACTGCATGCCTGGAGCAGGGCTGCTTCCCCAACGAATGGAGGACCGGGAAACTGGTCCTCCTTCGCAAAGACGGGCGACCCGCGGACTCGCCAGCCGGATACCGGCCTATAGTCCTGCTCGATGAGGTGGGCAAGCTCTTTGAGCGGATAATTGCCGCTCGCCTCATCGAGCACATGGAGCGCACAGGGCCGAATCTGGCTGACCAGCAGTTCGGCTTTCGGGGGGGGCGGTCGACGGTGGATGCGGTGCTTCGGGTGAAGGCAATAGCGGATGAGGCTGTTTCCCAGGGTGAGGTCGTCTTGGCGGTGTCGCTAGACATCTCCAACGCCTTCAACACCTTGCCCTGGGAAGTCATCAACGAGGCTCTGCGCTTTCTCGGTGTACCTGTCCACCTGGCGCGCATTGTAGCCGCCTACCTGGAGGGAAGGGCGATAGTCTGGCCAGGGCGACGGGACTGGGGCCGGAGGCATATGTCATGCGGAGTTCCACAGGGGTCGGTGCTAGGACCACTCCTGTGGAACATAGGTTACGACTGGGTTCTACGGGGGGAAAACTTGCGTGGAGTCGGGGTCACGTGTTACGCCGACGACACGCTCGTGACGGCCAGAGGACCCAACTACCGTGACGCAGCCATTCTGGCGACGGCGGGAGTCGCCCACTGCGTGGTCCGCATTCGCCGTTTAGGGCTAGAGGTGGCACTCGCAAAGTGCGAGGCCATCTGCTTCTACGGCCCGCGGAAAGCGCCTCCAGCTGGCGCCCAAATCATTGTGGGAGGAGTCCCAATTGCTGTCAAGCCGACACTTCGGTACCTTGGCGTCGTGCTTGACAGCAAATGGAACTTCAAGGCACATTTCGAGCGCCTCGCGCCAAAACTACTGCGCACTGCGGCGGCCTTTGGGCGCATACTGCCCAACCTGGGGGGGCCCAACACAATCTGCCGCCGCCTTTACACTGGCGTGGTGCGCTCGATGGCGCTCTACGGTGCCCCAGTATGGGCGGATGCCCTCAGCAGCCACAACATCGCTCAATTGCGGAGACCGCAGAGAGCAATGGCGCTGAGGGTAATCCGAGGGTACCGCACTGTGGGCGTGGAGGCCGCATGTGCGCTGGCTGGGTGCCTGCCCTGGGACCTGGACGCGTTGGCCCACGCGGCACTGTTCCGCTGGCGTGCGGAGGCACGAGCCCGGAACGACCCACCGACGCCACCGGAGGTGGAAAAGCGGCGCGAAGAGCTCATGAGCGAGGCAATGCAGATGTGGGTGCATCGGCTGGAACGGCCGAGGGCCGGCTCCCGCACCATAGAGGCAGTTCGCCCAGTCCTCCACGACTGGGTCGAAAGGCGCTCCGGGGTTCTCTCCTTCCGACTGACGCAGGTGCTGTCGGGGCATGGCTGCTTCGGCAGCTACCTGCACAAGGTCGCCCAGAGAGAACCGACACCGGAGTGCCACGCGTGTGGAGCTGGCGTAGACTCGGCCCAGCACACGCTGGCCGAGTGTCCGGCATGGGAGGCGGAGCGGCGGGAGCTGATGGCCCAGGTGGGGCCAGACCTCTCGCTGTCGGCGGTGGTGCGGGCCATGGTGGCCTGCGAGGAAGGGTGGGAGGCTCTGCTCTCGTTTAGCGAGCACGTCCTCAAGGAGAAAGAGGCGGCGGAGCGCGAGCGGGAAGCCCAGGCCGAGGCAGACCCGATGCGCCGTCGCCGCACAGGACGCAGACGTGCCGCTCACGAGCGGAACCTGCCACCCTAACGATAGCCAGCGGGCGAGGAACGCACGAGAACGCCCTCGCCCAAAACGCTGGCTCTCGAGTCGTTGAGCGCGACCTATGTTGGGAAGCGCTCCAAGGAGAGGTTTGGTCGGGTACCGACCAGGCGACGGATCCCGATCCGGGATGGCCGCTGCGGGGCCGCGGACGTATTGCGCGAGCTTCCCCGGGACCCCGCACACGAAGCGGCGAGAGGACACCATGGGGTTTAGTGGGTAGGGGGGCCTCTTTACAGCCTCGAGTCCCACATAACCGACCGGGTTGCACACCACCTCAAACCCGGCGGTATGCGTAAACGCATTCCCCATGTAAAAAAAAAAAAAAAAAAAAAAAAAAAAAAAAAAAAAAAAAAAAAAAAAAAAAAAAAAGGTTAGGTTAGGTTAGGTTCCCCTTCGAAGTGCTGTCACCTTGCCGTGGTGAAGGGGCTTGCGTGCCCCAATGACCCTCAGGGCTATGCCGGACAGGGCCTCCCAAACCGGACAGGCCTGAGGAGAGGGGCCAGACAAAGAACAGCACCCCGACGTGTGGCTCCGCGTGTCCCTCTGAAACCAGCAGAGGGCACAGTGTGAGACGCCAGGTCCCTCGGGACGGAGCTGGAGCTCGGCCTCACGGGCGATAGTGGCTTCGGCCACCGGCGCGACGTTGTGGCTACGGCCACCGGCGGGCAACCCGTAACCTGCACTGAGCAGACCGGGGACCTTCCTCACTGAGAGGCGGGTCACGTGGAGTAAACCACTATAAAAATCCCCAATCCTAAGGTGTGACTGGCGTGCCGATGGGATGCATGGCTGGGGGGAGCCCAGTCCCCAACGTCAGAGAGGGGGGGCATACCTCCTTTAAACAATAGCAAATATGAGTGGCCTAAAACGTAAGAAACTACCCCAGGAGGTTCCAATCCTCCGTGTCACCACAGAACGGGCAAGTGCCCGCGCTGTGGAGACACGCCGCCCTTCGTATTCTGGGGGGGCAAACCACTCTGGACCGGAAAGCAAAGACAACTATGGCAAACGTTTAATGGACACCGATGCGCATGGATTGGCTCTAAGGCTACGCGGAGGAGGGGACAGGGAGGACGAGAAGGCAGCTGCTGCGCCACCCTCTCCAACCTTCCCAACGGTGGAGAACGAGGAGGAAATTTTCCGCCCTCACATGTCCCTCGCGAGGTCACCGCTGCGAGGGGTCGGCCAGGATAGTCCATGCATAGACCTGGACTCCGCCGCGATCCAGATCCCGGCGAGGAAGGAGGGCGGCGGACAAGCGCGCGGCCGCCATGGCCGTTTCGTGCGGCGTAACAAGGCGATAGAGGAGCCTATGAAGGTCGCGCAGGTCCTTCTCACACGGCTGGATGAGAGGATCCTCGCACGTGGGGATTCCGCACCGGATACTGACGACAGTATGCACACGGTGCGGTCCACCTTCTCGTCGCCAGCGACCTCCCCAAGTCGCCAGAAGAAGGACCTGCCGACGCAGAGGGCTGGCCCGGGGGGGAAGGGAAAGGCGCGCTCACGGACGCAGACTCCCTTCAAGCCTGGAGATGTAGCGGGGGGACGCAAATCACCGAGCTCCCCGACGCAACATAGCGACAAGGAGGAGGCACTGGGGCATAGGGACGAAGGCGCAGAGGCGTACCCGACCAACACCGAAAAGGAGCTAGTTCCTTCCGGCACGGCTAGCCCTGCAAAAAGCGGTCGCATGTGGCGGAACCCCCGTAAGAGGCCACGGTTCCACACCAGTCCCCAGTCGGGATCCAGCGGGGATGATGGAGACGAGTCCTGCCCGTCCGCCACAAGCGAAGGCTCGTCTCAGACATCAAAAGGACGAGGACGAGGTCGGCCCCCTTCTACCGGGAAGTATGTTGGCCTGGCCAAAGCGAAAGAGGCCTACAAACGGGCCATGCATGAAGAGATGCGCCTCGAGGCGGAGAGAGACGTGCAGGAGATGCAAATCAGAACCCGGCAAGGGTACTCGAAGTGCACTCCTTCGCCGCCTGCGCTGAATCCCGAGGAGGCCGCTGCCAACACAGAACTTGGGCAGCAGGTCGCAGACAGTGTGGCTGTCATTGAGAAAGTAGCGGCCACCTCTAAAAACCTGAAGGGTGGGTACATCCGGTGCCTTAAAGATGCCGCGTCCGCTATATCGGATGCGTTTGCCGTACTCAGCAAACGCACCGTTTCCGAGGAAACGGCGCGGCTTCAAGCAGACAACAGCCGGCTAAGGTCAGAAATGGCCGGCTTACGAAAAGAGATGGCCGAAATCAAGGCCCAACTGGAGGGGCTGCGGAAGCAGGGAAATCCTACACCCTCCCCAACCCGACGTAACGAGAAGGAGCGGCCCCCCGCGCTGCCCTCTACCAGCGAACGGACAGACGGTCGTGCCAATGCCACCCCTTCTATCCCTTTAACAGAGGAGATCTGTCGAGTGGTCATGGCCCAGGTCGGGACGTATTTGGACGCCCGCATGGCCGCAATCAGCGACAGACTCCTCCCGGAGAAGAGGGCGCGGCCTCCGCTGGCAAACCGAGACAAAACTGGGGGAGCAGAGCCGGAGTCTGGCGTGGCCCCCGCTTCCGCTTCCGCTTCCGTAGGTGGAGCGTCCTACGCGGGCGCTGTGAAGCGGTCAAAAAGACGAAAAGGCAAGGGAGTTTCTTCCGGGAGGGTCCCAGCCCCGGGAGAGTCGGGTCGGGAAGCAACAGCGCCTGCGCCTGCGCCTGCAGCGTTGGAAGAGCCCTGGACGACGGTAAAGGGCAAAAAAACAACAAGGAAGAAGCAGAGGGACGGCCCTACAAGCCAGGCAGCCCCAAAAAAGAAGGCCCGGAGGCTGCGCCTCCCCCGGTCAACGGCGGTAGTGTTTACGCTAGTGGAGCCCAAGGCGGACACTAGCGAAAAAGATAGCTACGCGTCCATCATCGGGGAGGCCAAAAAGCGGGTAGACCTCGATGCGCTGGGGATCTCGGGTGTTCGGGTCCGACGTACCGCGACGAATGCCCGTATATTCGAGATTCCCGGCGGCGAGAGTGGCGAAAAGGCCGACGCCCTTGCCCAAAAACTCAGGGAGGTGATGGATCCCGCCGTGGTCCGGATCTCCAGGCCCACTAGATGTGCGGAGATGCGCATCTCGGGCCTGGATGACTCGGTGACATCTCCGGAGGTGGTCGCGGCGGTTGCACGAGAGGGCGGTTGCGCGGCGGAAGACGTCAAGGCTGGCGAAGTGACGCTTGGCCCCTCGGGACTGGGCACTGTGTGGCTGCGATGCCCTATTGCGGCTGCAAAAAAGGTGGCTCAGGCCGGACGTCTCCGCGTGGGGTGGGTGTCGGCGCAGGTGACGTTGCTCGACGCCCGGCCCATACGATGCTTCCGATGCATGGAAGTGGGGCACGTGCGCGCCGCGTGCAAGTCTGAGGTAGACCGCAGCCTCCTTTGCTATCGGTGCAGCGGGTCGGGCCATATCGCCCGCGATTGCAACGCTGCCGCACATTGCGCGCTGTGCGCGGAGGCGGGCGCCCCCGCGGGCCACAGGGTGGGAAGCGTTTCATGCAACCCACCCAAAAGAAAGAGGACTGCTGCCGACAGGTCCGAAGCCACATCGCAGCCTAGTCACCCACCTGAACCCAGGGTCGAGGAGGATCGGATGGCCACTGACTAGTAATGGCCACCCAATACCTACAGGCGAACATAAACCACTCCGCCAGAGCTCAGGACCTTCTGCTCCAGAGCATGGCGGAGTGGTTGATACAAATCGCAGTCGTGGCCGAGCCGTACTCAGTCCCCTCCAGGGAAAACTGGGTGGGGGATAGAGACGGACTGGTGGCAGTGGTCACGCAGCCGCAAGCAGGATCCGCGCCCCACCGAGACGTCACCAAGGGGCGTGGTTTTGTGTCGACACACCTGGGGGACACAATGGTCGTTGGGACCTATTTTTCGCCAAACAGGAGCCTCACCGAGTTCGAGTCCTTTCTTGACGAGGTGGGTTCCCTGTTTGGCGAAAATCGCCCTGTGCAGCTGCTGGTCGCTGGAGACTTCAACGCTAAGTCCACGGCGTGGGGATCTCCAGCGACTGACGCGCGAGGGCAGGCGCTGGAGGAATGGGCGGTCGAAGTGGGGCTGCTGATCCTCAACAGGGGGTCAACGAACACGTGCGTGCGACAGCGGGGAGGCTCAATTGTGGACATAACATTGGCCAGCCCCGCCCTCGCACGACGTGTTTCAGGCTGGAAAGTGATGACGGACGTGGAGACGCTCTCGGACCATCGCTACATCCGTTTCGAGGTCTCCACGTTCCCCCTCACCCCAAGGAGCGAGAACCGACCCCCTGCAGGGGAAGGGCCGCGGTGGCGGCTGGGGCAACTGGACAGGGAGATGGCCCAAGAGGCAGTCCTGGTGGAGTCGTGGCAGGTCGGAGCTGGGCCCATAGGCGACATCGATGTCGAGACGGAGCAGCAGGTTGCCGCCACGCACCGGATTTGCGATGCCGCTATGCCCCGCGCGAGGCCAGCCCCGCCTCGTCGTCGCGTGTACTGGTGGCGCGAGGAGATCCGCGTCTCACGGAGCGAGTGCACGGCGGCGCGCCGCCAGTACACCAGGAGCAGGCGGAGAAGGATGCGCGACCCCGTCAGGGAGGAGGCGCTTTACGCTGCCTACCGAGAAAAATGCCACCAGCTCCAGGCGGACATTGCACGGGCGAAGGAGGCCGCGTGGAAGGAGTGGCTGGAGACGCTGGACTTACACCCATGGGGGCGCCCTTACAAAACTGTAAGGGCAAAACTCCGGCCATGGGCCCCCCCGCTGACCAGTAGTCTCGAGCCTCTCCTCCTAGAGCGGGTCCTCTCCGGCCTGTTCCCCGAAAGAGAGGCATGGCGTCCACCGGCGATGGGTGGAAACCCGGCGAGAGGCGAGGACGTAGTGCCTCCTGTGACAGAGGCAGAGCTTGGGGCCGCAATAGCCAGGCTCAAACTAAAAAACGGCGCCCCCGGACCCGATGGCGTGCCTGGGCGCATCGTGGTGCTCGCGCTTGCGGCAGAAGAGCTGGAGGAGAGGGTGAGGACCCTCTTTAGCGCATGCCTCGACCGAGGTCAGTTCCCGCGAAGCTGGAAGACGGGTAAGCTCGTCCTCCTCCAGAAGGACGGGCGCCCAGCAGAGTCGCCGTCGGCCTACCGCCCCATCGTCCTGCTTGACGAGATGGGCAAGCTTTTCGAACGGGTTATCGCTGCCCGTCTCGTCAAGCACCTCGAGGAGGTAGGACCCGACCTACACGACTGCCAGTACGGCTTCCGGCGGGAAAGGTCGACGATAGACGCGATTGCGCAACTGAGGGTCCTCGCCGAGGAGGCTGTCTCGCAGGGCGGAGTGATGTTGGCCGTGTCGCTTGACATAGCGAATGCCTTCAACACCCTGCCCTTTGAGACAGTCAAGGCAGCGCTGCAGTACCACGGAGTGCCCCAGTACCTGCAGAATATAGTAGGGGATTACTTCCGGGACCGGGCCATTACTTATCCGACCCAAAACGGATGGGGAAATCGGAGGGTCACATGCGGTGTTCCACAGGGGTCGGTCCTCGGACCACTCCTGTGGAACATCGGATACGACTGGGTGCTCCGCGGTACCAACCTGCGGGGCGTCGGCGTACTCTGCTACGCCGACGACACTCTCGTCACCGCAACCGGGAGCACCCATAGACAAGCCGTGCTCCTTGGCACAGCGGGGGTTGCCCACGTGGTGAGCCGTATTAGGGCCTTGGGGCTCGAGGTGGCCTTAAACAAGTCGGAGGCCCTCTTCTTCCATGGGCCTCGAAACGCACCGCCTCCCGGCCTGGCGATCGTCATAGGGGGCACCTCCATCGCCATCGAGTCGACGCTGCGATACCTAGGTATTGTCCTCGATGGGCGATGGAGCTTCACAGAGCACTTCTCCCGCAAGGCGCCAAAGCTGGTGGCTGCAGCCGGAGCACTCGGGGGGCTGCTCCCGAATATCGGAGGGCCGGGCAGCACATGCCGCCGCCTGTACCAGGGGGTTGTACGCTCTATGGCGATGTACGGGGCTCCCATATGGGCGGAGGCCCTGAACGCTCGGAACGTGGCCCAGTTGCGCAGACCCCAACGGGTGATAGCGACCAGGGCCATCCGAGCGTACAGGACGGTCTCGTTTGAAGCGGCAACCCTGCTGGCAGGTAGCCCGCCGTGGGACCTCGAAGCCGAGGTCCTTGCGGCGGTATACTGGCAAGTAGCAGCAGTGCGAGCGGAGGGCAATCGTCCACTTCCGGAGGAGATCAAGCTCTGGAGGGACGAGGCCAGGGGTGATCTCCTCAGGAAGTGGGACGAAAGGCTGCAGGCCCCAAGCGCAAGCCGGGAGGTGGTGGGCGCCATACGTCCGGTCCTCAGGGACTGGCTGGGCCGCGATTTCGGCGAGACGACTTTCCACCTGACACAGATACTCACCGGGCACGGATGCTTCGGCAAATACCTGTGTCAGGTGGCCCGCCGCGAGGACACCACAGTGTGCAAACACTGCACGGGTGGAGAGGAGGACACGGCGCAGCACACCCGCGCCGTGTGCCCCGCATGGCAAGTACCGCGATCACAACTGATCGCGGCCATCGGGGCGGACCTCTCACTGCCAGTCATGGTTGGGGTCATGACACGCAGCAGGGACGCGTGGGAAGCGGTGGTTGCATTCTGCAACGCCGTCATGTCCCAAAAGGAGGCGGCGGAGAGGGAGCGAGAGGATGACCCCCTCGCACCACCCACTCGCCGAAGGAGAGTAGGGCGAAGGCGGGCCGCTTATGACCGCCAAATACCGCCCTAACCGGGACCTCGGGCAACTGATCGGGAGATTGGTTGCCCGACGAGAATGCGTCCCGAGGTGGAAAGGTGGCCTTGGGTGAGGTCCCCTGTAGGCGAGAGGGAGTGGGCTCAGAAGCCCGCAGAGCCGGGCCCAAAAAGGGCAAGACGCCGCAAATGGGTGCCGCGGTAAGCGCCAAGCGTCCCCGTAGCCCCACACCAGGCGGAGAGAGGTCAGACCGAGGGGTTTTAGTGGGTAGACTGGAGACCAGGAGTCCCACATACCCGTCCTTTATTACAACACCTCAAGGACGGGATGCGTAACGCATTTCCCCTCGTAAAAAAAAAAAAAAAAAAAAAAAAGGTTGGGTTAGGTTAGGTTAGGTTAGGTTAGGTTAGGTTAGGTTAGGTTAGGTTAGGTTAGGTTAGGTTAGGTTAGGTTAGGTTAGGTTAGGTTAGGTTAGGTTAGGTTAGGTTAGGTTAGGTTAGGTTAGGTTAGGTTCCGGAGGAGACTCTGATGGCCGGAGGAGACTCTGAGGAGGGCAGCTGTCGCTACTGACCTGACGGTGGGCCGCATTGGCCTCCTGGGGCTAAAGGTCTCCCTGGAGAAGACTGAGGCCATTGTCTTCGGGGGACATAACTGGCGTATGCGGGCTGGGACCACAATCCCCGTTGCAGGTGAGACTGTCCAGGTTAAGGCCCACATTAAATATCTGGGCCTCACCCTGGACAGGAAGTGGGAATTCGGGGAGCATTTTGCGAGACTTGCTCCCCGTATTGCGGGCGCTGCGTCGGCACTAGGTCGGCTTCTACCCAATGTGGGGGGGCCTAAAACTACCTGTCGCCGCCTATTTGCAGGCGTCATCCGTAGTATGGCGCTGTATGGAGCGCCAATATGGGCCGACCAGCTCACCGGGGCAAACAAGTCCCTCCTCCGGAGGCCGCAACGAATGGTGGCCCAGCGAATTATCCGGGGTTACTCGACGGTGTCCTTTGCCGCAGCCTGCCTCCTCGCCTGCACCCCTCCGTGGGAGCTAGACGCTCAGGTTCTGGCGGAGCGATACAAAACGAGGGCGGAGGCCAGGGCGAGAGGAGAGTGCCCTAACCCAGAGGAGGTGGACCGTGTGCGCCGACTGGCTGCAGAGAGGCTGAGGGAGCGCTGGAGAAGCGACCTGGAGGACTCCCCCTATGGAACTCGCACCATAGGGGCACTCCTCCCGTCGCTTGACCAGTGGCTAGAGAGGGAACACGGGGCTCTGACATACAGGCTCACGCAGGTAATGACCGGACATGGCTGCTTCGGTCATTACCTGCATAACATTCAGAGAGAGCTCAGGCCCCAGTGTCACGAATGTGGTTACCCAGACGACACGCCTCAGCACACCTTCGAGTCGTGTAGTCGCTGGGACGCAGAGCGTGGAAGGCTGACCGCGGAGATCGGCAGCCAAGATCTCTCGCTGCACAGTGTAGTCACGGCTATGCTGTGCAGCCAAACCAAATGGCGGGCAGTGGCCTCTTTCTGCGAAAGCATAATGCTGCAGAAAGAGGCAGCGGAGCGGGAGCGCGAGAACAACATCGACGCGAACCCGCTCCGGCGCAGGCGG